>CM077087.1:117353298-118841563 GCA_039513925.1 Platanthera zijinensis
GGCGACGGAAAACCTAGAGCTTCTGGCCGCCGATTTCTTGCTAGTTAGAGCCCGAATTTCTCATTTGAAGGCAGATCTGGACTGCTTTCGCCCGGATCAGCCTCCCTAGGGTAAGTATTTCAAATTCTAGGTTAGTATTTGTAGTTAGGGTTTTGTTGGCTGGCTTGACTTCCCTCTAAAAGCTACAAATTTTATGGCTAGGTGTTTTTGTTGCCAGATACAAGAGAAGGAGAGGAGTTAGCCTAATTTTTTATGTAATTAAGGCAAGTGGTGCTTTTCCCATCCATGCCAAGTAGTTTCTTGTTTTCCTTATAGCATTTACTGCCATAGATCTTGTGTATGCTGTAGGTTTTGGCCAGATTTGGCTTGATGTAGGTAAGAAAATGTCTTGTTGGGTTGGTGTTTGTATGGCTCTTGCTGGATAGGATAGGATAAGTCTGTATCAGGATAGTTAGCAATAGCAGGTTTTCATTCCAAGGAAATATTTTGATTTTGGGCTAATGGTTGAGGTCTAGCATTGTCAGTTTGAGTAGAGCAATGTTTCTGCTTGGTCTCTGCCACTTGGCGTCGAGTGTATCTTAGCACAGAAGTCCAGCTTTTAAGCTAAGTGTAAAAGTGTTGAGTGTGGTGGACACACTCAACGTCTTGATGTGTTTGTATGGAGAATATGTTAAAAGCGTTGACAGTGTTGAGTGAGGTAAAATCACTCAACACCGTCTGATTAGGCTGTTTAGCTAAGTCAGAAGCGTTGACAGCGTTGAGTGACTCACTGAATGTCATCGGTTAAGCCAGTATTCTAAATAAAAAGCATTGACATCGTTGAGTGAGGTGAGCTCACTCAACGCCATCTTCCTTGATAGATTTTTTTTTCTAAGTCTTTTGGCATTGAGTGAGTTGAGCTCACTCAAAATGGTCTAGTTAGGCTGATTATTCTAAGTTAAAAGCGTTGAGTGTGGTGAAATCAATCATCGCCGCTAGCGTTTTAGTGTTGACAGCGTTGAGTGAGCTGAACTCACTCAACGCTGTCGGCCTTATTTAGCTCTAAGTCAAAAGCATTGAGTGTGGTGAACTAACTCAACGTTGTTGGCCGTTTAGCGTTGACAGCATTGAGTGAGTTGAACTCACTAAACGTTGTCGTCTAGTGAGGGTTTTTACGGCTAAGTCTTTTGGCATTTACTGAGTGGAGCTCAATCAATGTGGCGTCGAGTAAACTCGACGCCTTTCCTTCTTAGTGTTTGGCATTGAGTGAGTGGTACTCACTCAACGCGGCGTCGAGTGGACTCGACGTTTTTTTTCCTTTGGCTGGTGTTTTCTCACGAGTTTGTTAGTATCGGTTTTATTTTGGTTTGGTGATTTTTTCGGCTAGTAGTTTGAATGTCGTATCGTGGATCATTGCACGTGGTTGTTTTGGGTCTCTGAGAGGAGCCGCTTTAGGTGTGCTAGACCCTTTGGCCGCCATCGTGTTGCATTTGAGATAGGTTGGGTCTCTGTAAGAGGTTGTTTTGGTGCGTCAAACCCCGTGGCGGCCACCTGCGTGTCCTTGAGATAATTGGATCCGGTGGCTCAGTTTGGGACTGATTTTGTCTCCGACATAGATCTAGTGTTTAACCAGTGCGGGTGATCCACGGGTGTAGGGCTGTTGGTTCCTTCTCTCCTTTTTGTTTGGTATATGTTGTCTTTCCTTTTGCTTCTGCAGGTTTGAGGGAATCTTGGTAAATTTTAGCACTTGATGCAATTCTCTTACTTTATTGATAAGTATTATACTTACTCACAGTTTCTTTTGGCTTCTTTGGCTGAGGTTGTCAGCATTACTCTTGCAGGGTTTGGTAACCCTTTTTGTTCTTTCATTGATTACAATCTAATGTTCCTTTACCACTTGCATTGTTAATTCTTTACTGAGGTGTTCTTTCTTTGAATGCCTCAGGTTCAGGGCAGTAGCCGGTTTTGCAGCTGAGTTGGCCTCGCTGTGGCTGTGGCGTTGCTGAGGTTTCCCTTATTCTAGTGAGGTAGTTTTTTTTTGTTTCTTTTGTTAGTAAAGACATACATACTCGCCAGCGGGTTCGTGTCAGGTTGTTGATGCCCGCAGGTGGTTTTTTTTGATACTAAGAACTGTGTTTATACTTCTAGTTTACCTATTTTGGAGGTTATTTTACTAGCTCTCCGGGAATGTTTTATGCTTGGTTGCATGTTAGATATTTTAACTTATAAAACCCCTACCGTTATTACTTCATACATGGCATATTTCTAAAACTAATATATTATCTTCTAAACTAACGTAAAGAATAGCTTCATACTATACTAAATTTAGAGTCTTGCATACCATGAGTTGTCCCTCGGGGACATTTATGCTCAAAAAGGATGTCAAATCATCTTAACCGAAGTATTTTTCGCAGCGTATAAATATATTTTAGTCGTGGACTAGTAGATCCACTGTGCTGAGGGATAAATCCATCTAACTTAACTGGATTTCATTCATAATAACTTATGATTTTATTTAAAACTATATAGTTTGGATTCTTACCTGAGCGTCACGCCCGAGTAGATTCCACAAGGAGGCAATCTTCTTATGTCTTGTCTGAAGATGACCAAAAGGCTAGAAATTAGATTTGGTTTGTTTTTTTCTTTGGGTGGTCGGGTTTGGGAGAAAGATGAAGGGGGTCGGTTTTTGGAAGGGGGGTTGTTATGTTGTGAGGGTTAGGAGAGGGGGTCGGTTTAGATGGTGAAGAAATGGGGCTCGGGTTGGAGGTGGTGGAGGAGCAGAAGAGAGACCAAGAAAGAGGAGGGGAGGAGAAGTGAGGAGGAAGGAAATCTTGACAAGATTTTGAGGGGGATTTTTTTCTTCTATTTCATTCTCTAATTATTCCTTCAAAATATGGCTATATATAGCCTACACCACTCTATCTCCCTCCATTAAAAATTAAAAAATTAAAAATTCAAAATGAAAGTTATGATGGTTATATGCACCCATCATAATACAAAAAATGAAATAATTAAAATAACCTATGATGGTTATAAGCACCCATCATTACATGAATTATTTAAATGCAATAAAAATAAAAATTGCAAAAATAAAATAAAACATGAAAATGACTTAATAATTAATAATAATTATTAATAAATTTTTATTAATTTTTAATATATTTGTTTGCGTCAGGATGGATATTATGGCGACACTCCACATGGTCATCCATAAGCACGTCGTTACCGTCTTTAAAATATTGCGGGTCGTCGTCTCCATCAGAATCTTTTGTTGATATTTTGAAAACAAGGTTTTATTAATTTTATCATTTTACTTTTGTTTTACAAATTATAAAAAATATTAATATTTTGTTTGTTTTATTTTAAAGTTTTATCTTTAATTTTTATAATTAAAATTTCTTGCGAAAGGGTCGTGTCGGGTTTTCATCCCGTAGTACTGTCTAGTTCCTAGTGAACCCGTCATAGGGTAGTCCTTGGGAAATCCGAGAAATTTTATTTTATAAATTTTTAATCTTAAAACTTTTACTTTTTCTTTTTTTTTGGTGTATGACCCGAGGGAATCCGTCAAATCAACATGAAATGGATCCAGAGATCAGCAAAGCTTTTGGCGATGCCTATGACTCCACGATCTCAATTTATTTGGTTGAAGAATCTGGAAGTGACATTTCTTCTTCCTCTTCTTCTTCTTCTACATCCCCTTTTCTCAATTTTCTTCTATTTTTGGTGACCCAAATCCAAATATGGCCGAAGAACGTACTATGTCCTATTATGCTCGGCCAAATTAGGATGAGGCACAATCAAGTATTGTTCGACCCACTATTGCGAACAAAAACTTTGAATTAAAGCCAAGCATCATTTAAATGGTACAACAATCTGTATAATTTGATGGGCTTCATGATGACGACCCAAATGTGCATATTTCTAACTTTGTAGAAATATGCGATACTTTTAAAATTAACGGGGTTTCCAATGATGCCATTCGGCTAAGGCTTTTTATTTTTTCTTTACGCTCCAAGGCTAAGCAGTGGTTGGGTTCTCTACCAAGAGGCTCAAATACTATTTGGGCCGAGATTACGGAAAATTTTCTCCCGAAATATTTTCCGCCCACTAAGACGACAAAGTTATGCAATGATATTACATATTTCTCCCAAGTTGATATGGAAATGTTATATGATACTTAGGAATGATTTAAGGAATTGTTTCACTGTTGTCCGCATCATGAAATCCCCGATTGGTTGCATGCACAAAACTTCTATAATGGCCTAAATCAACAAACGGGGCAACATATTGATGCTGTCGTCGGTGGAATGTTAAACAATAAGACACTGATGACTGCCCAAGAATTTATAGTAGGTATGGACATGAATACGTATCAGTAGAGTACACCCCGATCTCATCCACCTAAACCGGACGAGATATATGAAATCGATATGGTTTCTAGTTTATCTCTCTAGGTTGAGAAACTACAAAAACAAGTGGACGAGATGTATGCTTCCTCATCTACACCTACCTGTGAACCCCAATATTGGGAACCTTCCACTATTTCCAAACATGTTGATTACTTGTCTAATCCGAATCGGCCACCTTTTAATTCGGGTAATAATTATGGTAATACTTTTCACCATGGTGTAAGGAATCACCCCAACTTCTCGTGGAGTAATCCAGGTAATGTGGCACACCCACCAAACACAATTTAACCCGGTTACTTTCTACCATAAGCTCCAAAACCTCCCACTCTCGAGGAGGCATTCCACAAATATGCATCTACTAATGATGCCAATATCTAGAATCTTACTGTATCTATTTGCAATTTGGAGAATCAAATTGGGAAAATAGCAAAAATGCTCTCTAATCGCCAACAAGGAGCATTATTGAGGAATACGAAGCCCAACCCAATGCAACAATCTAAATCCATCACTCTACGGAGCGATAAGGAGGTAAATACTTCTTCAAATACGGTTGATACGAAGGTTCCAATTTCTTCTTCATCTCTACCTCTTAAGTCTATTAATGACAATAAAACAAAGGTGTAACGCCTCCATCCGTCACTTGGAATATAATAAAGGGTCCGGCCAGAGCCCCACACCATATTTCACAGACAAGCAACAGAATCATGTGTGAATATCAAAATACTTTCTACTCGCATCTTAACTCAGAGCATTATAGCAGAATTTTATAACTTGCACGAACTAATTCAATAAATGTCCACTAAATATATAAATAGCACATTTATATATAACACCAGGAATGTAAACAAGAACTCAAACTCTCACGGCCTTAAGGACTTACATGTTTCTCTTTACAAGATGTGGTTTCATACATCGGCACGCAGGCCGACCACACATTAAATCCAATTTTTGGCACGACCTTCAAGGACCTACAAGCAGCAGTAATTACTTCAGCCCACTCAATCCAAGTGAGCATCAACAAGGGCGACACCTGAATATGGATGTCCACCCCAAGGGAGAAAAACAAAGCAACAGTCAGCATTCAGCTGACCAATTATAACGACCCTACCCCATACCCGTGGCAGCAGTTCCTTCACTGCATGCATTGCAATCACAATATATATCACAACAAGTGCACTCATGCACAACATCATCACAAACGCCATCCTTCGTGCCAGACGCTCTGTGCACTCAGGGCACGTTAATTGTGTGTCGAATCATTCCTGGTCCCACCACTGATTATAGGTTATTAGCTTGTAGGTCGGGCACTAGTTTACTATAACACGCATGTTCGAGACATCCTCACCTATCCCACTCAGATGTGTTCACCTCACGTCAACCATTGAGAACTATAGATCGACCTAAACCCATAGTGTAACAAGACGGGAAGGCCCGCAGCCCCCCATTTGCATTGCCACCAATCGACCACTCATAATATAGGTACATAGTACCTCTAGATCGACCTCCGACCGTAGTGTAACACACCGGGAAGGCCCGCAAACCCCGTTTGCAGTGCTACCAATCGATTTCTCAAAACACACAACAGTACCGCTTTCAAGTTCAGCTCACAGCTCACGCATAGCGTACATCTCCAATGCCATAAAGGATCCACAATGAAAAAAATGGCTCTCACGACCAGATCACATACAGCTCATGTAGAGCATACAACACAAGGAGCTCACAAGCATCCTCACAAACTCCGTAACCTACTCATTACTGTTTGGTACATTGGGAACAGTATACCTAATCTGGAGAAGTCCCATTGATAACTCAATGAGATACCCAAAGGTGTATTTGATGAAAGCAAAGTTTACATGTGCAGGTTCAAAGTTGAAGAAATTATTCTAAGTCAAAGTGTTGAGATATCATGTGTCGAGAGAATACTTCTGTGTCGATACAAGGTAGATAAGCAGTTGACACAGATAATAGAAGATATGTCGAGACAATACTTCTGTGTCGACACAAGGTAGATTAGCAATCGACACAGATAACAGAAGATGTGTTGAGATAATACTTCTGTGTCAACACAAGGCAGATCAACATTAAGGTGTGTTGAAACAATATTTCTGTCATGACACACGGCAGAACAAAGATATGTCGACACAAATAACAGATGTGTCGACACAAATAACAGATGTGTCGACACAACTATTTTGAGATGAATACTATTCTAAGTATGGAAGTGTTGGGTCTTTCAAACATGTCTCAACACAGATTTTGAGACAACTTGTCTACTTCAACACTTATATAACAGAATGTGATGAGTCAACATCAATCTGGTCAAGAATGGCCAGATCATTGTGGTCGACATAGGAAAACTTCACTTCAATAAATTCAGTTCAAGGAAGGTATTGCTGGCAGTTGCTGATGTCATCAATTCCAGTCCAAGCAGTCTAAGATTTATATAAATAGGAGGTGCTGCCTTCAGAAGAAAAAATATATACTGAAGAAGAACCAATTCTATTCAATTCATCAGTTTCTAACTATTCTAAAAGACAAATCAAGAAGTAGTAAGAAAAGAAGAAGATTATCTTCAAGAAAGTCTTCAGATCCCTTTTCTAAGGTTGATCTGGGGATTAAGTGATCTGTTCAGCAGCATCTTCAAAATATTCAATCTGATCTTCATCAAGAAGTTGCTGATTTAGAAGAAATTATATTATGCCTGTTGATCTATCAAGAAGAAATCAAACTGCAGCTGAGTGGAAAGATTTGTACACAAAGATCCAAAAGATAATAGGTTTTCTATTTTTCTGTAAACTATTATATTAAATTTCATTGTAAGATCTCCTAGAGATCTGAGTGGGTAGGAGATCTTATTCTCTGAGTCTTGTAAGCATAATCTATAAATGCTGAGATAGGATTCTTGGTGAATTTGAGGTAGGTGATTTAGGGGAAATCACTGAGATTGTAGGCCTAATCTTTAAAGGCTGAGGTAAGAGATTGAGATATCGCTAAGGTAAGACTAGTGGGTCTGAGAGTAGGTTTCTTGGAGAGAAACTGAGCCTTATTGGATCTGAGGATCTGAGTTGTGAAGGAGGAGCTATAACCTTATCTTGCATATTGCTTGTGAGGAAGAAGGGGGAAATTGGATGTCCCCTCGATAGGGGAACCACTATAAACTTGTTGTGTCCCTTGTGTTGTGTGTTGTGTGATGTGTTCTTTATTGTGAATGCTATGATCATTTCTTGTTGTTCAATTGTGTATTCTTTGTACATCTTGTATTCTGAATTGCATTAGGGCACATTGCTAAAGTTAAACGAACTATAAAGAATTTAAATGGATCACTTATTCACCTCCCCTAGGTGACTTTCTATCCATAGGCTTGACTTTTAGTTACATACACGGAGTATTCTCCGGTTCGCAATAGAAACATCTCCAATCCAAACTAACCATCTAGATGGGCTTCGCACAACATGCCTATTTCGTACTACTCATTTCCAGATCTAGATGCAGACTCAACTGGGGATATCAACTATCAACCCGGTAGAATCGCTTTGGCTTTTCACCTCTTGGTGGAGGATTCCAAGCTAATTAATAAAGGAGGACTTCACTTGAACAAGAAGGAGATCGTTACCCTTGACGATCGCTTTGGAGCCATGGAAATCTAGCCAGATGAAAAACATCGCAACGGCCTTTCCTTTACAGAACTGAACTCGGCTCGCGACTCTGAACTCCGAAGCTCCATCGGTGGCCGGAATCATTCTCCTTCTTCCATCCTTGCTCTCTACTCTCTCTATCTCTTTAGAAAGAGAATGTGCAATTAAAGATGAGAGTTTATCTTCAACTCTCGGCCCTATAACAGCAGGAATAGCCTTGGACCATTGGATCCAATTAGAAGGAAATGAACGGCCATGATTCCCTCTGAAAAGCATCTTCCCTGGGCTGACATGTAAGACACCCTTTTTTTCTTTTTAAAACCCGGGGTCTTAGGCCCAGAATCGCCGCTTTGCGATGACACCTTCACGTCCTGAAGGGTCATCACCACAAGGCGCCGATTCTGCCGGCCAATTCGATCACAGAAAGGTAGCACAATAATTGAAGTAAGAGCAAGTCCATTGAAAGTAAATCACATATATAGAATAAAATCTCCACGAAGGGAGTGTCCACAAAGTAACAATAATCAGAGTACTATAAATGCGGGCTTATGCCCGGTACATCATATCCTCACTACAAATCTCTCATGCGGAAGCAAAAACAGAAACTACTTAGGGTCGAGACTCACGGTCCCGGATGTATGAACTCCGGAGCTAGACTGCCCCATCTCTAGGCACACCGGTCTCTGGGGCTGCTCCTCCATGCTGGGCTCCACGATCCCCTAAATAATTTTCAAAGCATAGAACCCCTTTTTAACTTTTGTGAAGGAAGTACTGTATTTACTCAACTAAAAATTATACAAAAATTCAAGGGTAACCATTCTGTCCTAAAACATGTATTTCCAAGATTTCATGAGATCTCCATGAACAGAAAGGTACAAATAATTAAAACATCAATTGGTGTTATAATCAACTTTACAAACGAAGTGCTAGAAATAAACATCATAAAATTCCAAAAAAATTTCTATAAATTCTACCCACTTCAAAACTAACTCTACCCGAGTTTCACAGCCTTTAGACAATTATTAGTGATGGATTGTGCTTAATTAGTATTTTAACCTAAAGCTATGATTAAGGTTTTGAGGCAACTACTTGTCTCCAAATTTTACAAGATTCCATCCAGACGATTATTATCATGCTAATATCAACTCTACAGAGTTTCAAGGCAATACGAGAGCAATTGCCCCCATATCCTTCACAACCCTCAAAACCCTCCACCTAGGGTTTGAGTTTGGATCCTAGGATAAACCAACCCTAAACCACATCATTTTCTCCAAGTGGGCTATAATAACCCTTCCAAGCCAGTGGTCAAGATATCAGCCTCAGTTGAGGTGATATGACCGTTTTAACTTCTAGTGCACTTTTTACTCAAAAATGCCTCACTCTTGCCTAGTTAAGAATAGGTGACTCCCTATCCAAAACTCATCCAAATGAGTTGAAAATTTGTACAGAGTTAAGTTTTAGAGCCACGGACCACTCACCAAAATTTGGGAGGGTTTGGAGGTTATTTGACTACATAAATAAATTCTTCTATCTTTATTAATTTAAAACAAAAACTTTAGGCGAAGTGTCTCCAAAAATTCCCATTTTTGGATTACCTTTAGATATCGCTAAGTTTAGCCCCCTGCCCAAATTTCAGGTCATTTGGACAAGGGACAAAGAGTGGGCACCCATTTTAATTTCTGCCCAACTCTAGGTACAGCCCCCACTAAAACAGGTGCTGCGGTCAAACCGCCTACCCAAACGAGTTGAAACTAATTTCAAATTAATCTAGACTCGAAGGGCTACGACTTTTGTGACAGGTCATTTTTCCTAAATCGGCCTCTAAGTGCCTTATTTTGCAGCCTCAAGATATACTCAGATAATGTATCTTTTCATTATGTATTATATACATAATTTATATATTATAAATTGATTTTACTGTTCATCTTCTACATGAACCCGAAATCAGAACACAAAAAACCTTATTTCCTGTAACCTTTCCGTGATCCATCGCCGGCCGTCCGGTCACTTCCCTGGCTAGCCATCACCACCACCACCTCCGTCGAGGCGATGGCTAGCGGTCGGCGGTGGTTTTGCCGCCGGAAGTGGCGGTTTCCGGCGAACTCAAAACGATATTTTTCATGGTTTTCCATGGATACGTGAGGTAGATCCGGCTCCTTTGAGCACGAACTTCATTTCTAAGATCCTAAGATCTACCCATAAGAGAAGAAGTAGAGGAGGACCTTGTTCGCGGTTTGGAGGCGAGAAGAACGACAGGGTGCCATGGCGCGGTGGTGGCGTTGCTGAACTTCTCCTACAGCAAGGTACAAGGCTTCAATCCGTTGGTCAAGAGAGTAAACCAATCATCCTGCTCTAATGGGGCTTTTATAGATCATCCAGTGGGGAGGGTAAAGGGTAAAGCCTTAATGGCCATGAATGTTCTCCCCTTAATGGTGTTTCGGTTATGGTAGGGGCAGTTGAAATGCTGGAAACAAAGAGATGTTTGCTCGGTGGCGATTTCCTATTTGACCAACATTTCCTTCTTTTATTATATAATTACAGAAGGAAAACGACCCATAATTACTCGTGCTGTAACTTCCCACACCACCGTTTATTACCACGCGTGTTAGAATAATTTCGGGCCTGAACCGTCGTTTCGGTCAATGTCACGGGCGTGACACATAGGTCACGGGCGTGACAGGCCCTGGTGGCCAATTCTGGGTTCGACGACCGTCGAACTGAGGTCGACAATCGTCAAAGGGTGGTCACCCCCTAGGTCACGGGCGTGACACATGGGTCACGGGCGTGACAGGCCCGGGTGACCAATTTTTGGGTTCGGCGATCGTCGAACTGAGATCGACGATCGTCGAAGGGTGGTCACGCCCTAGGTCACGGGCGAGACACATAGGTCACAGGCGTGATAGGGCCGGATGACCAAATTCTGGGTTTGGCGATGGTCGAACTGAGATCGACGATCGTCGAAGGGTGGTCACGCCCGAGGTCACGGGCGTGACACATAGGTCACGGGCGTGATAGGGTCATGAGGCAAATTCCGCGCTCGGCGATCGTCGTGCTGAGATCGCCGATCGCCGTGTAACGACCCCATCCGTTAAATGACGTATAGTAGAAGGTCCGGCCGGGGCCCCACACTATATGCCACAAACAGATGGTGAGGTCACAGGATATTACCAAACCAAATACGAATCCTAACTCAGAGCATTCTAGCGGAAGCTTTAAGTAGTACTTTGAACTCTCAACCGGAATGTCCAATATATATAAAACCACCTTTATATATAAATATCACGGAATGTACACAACCACAAGAGTTTGGCCTTAAGGCCTTACAGTTCCTCTGAACATACATCATGATTTACAAACCTCGGCGCGCAGGCCGGCCATACATGAGTAAAAAGAGAAAACAAAACAACGCCATTCGCTGAGCCTTCCAGGGCTAGCCGCAGCAGCAGCAGCAACAGCAGTAGGGCTTCAGCCCATCACTTACCACTTGGCTCTCCAGCACCTGCACGGGAACAAACCACCCAACCGGTGGCAAACAATGCAACGGTCAGCATTCAGCTGACCCAATTATAACAATCCTACCCCTTTCTCGGGGCATGAGCATTCTTTCCCTGCAAGCATGGCATCATCAAATAGCAATTATGTGCGCGCAGGCACATTCAAGCCATCACAACCATCGGCCACCCGGCCCGACAGTCCGTGCACTCAGGGCACATTTTCGGTGTACCGGAATACCAGGGTCAACACCACCGTGTACACGGTATTTGAGCATTTCAGTCTTTCCGGCGCGCGGGCCTAAGACTCTCATTAGGCGCTCCAACAAAACCTATACCAGGCTTCCAAGTCGGACGGACCTAATGCAGGTACGGATCAGCCACCCCCCGTTGCTCAAGTCGCCGAGCCACCTCGAATACGGAAGTATCCATGCCATTTTATAGGCGCGGGTCGGTTTCACCTTTCCTGTTCGGCAATCTGCCTTTTCATCGAGTTGCAGCCCAACGGCTCAACTACTCACAAAGTGGCAACGCACGGCCACAAGAGTTGCCGCCAACCCTCTTCATTTCCTGGACATCGTCCAGTACTTCCTGCCGCACCAAGCAACAGGTAGGAACAAGGCATCACAAGCCATAGGCATCACAAGCCATAAGCATCACAAGCCATTATCACGGAGCCTTCTCCGATATGCAAACAAGAATCACCAATCCAGATTACATCCAGATGGGCTTCACACAGCATGCCTAGAGCCGTACTCCAATTCCGGCCTCTAACAAGGGGGACTTCACATATCTACCCCAAGGGACACCACAACCCACCGCACACTCGCGGGGAAGGGCTTTCCCTATGCAATGCAGAAAAGAAGGACTTCACATGTCCAAGGAGGGAGATCGTTACCCTTGTCGATCTCTTCGGTGCCATCGAAAACTAGCCGGTGAGAAAGAACCGCAGCAGCCTTGCCTTCACAACGCCGGCTTCGGATCACGAATCGGACCACGGGAGCTCCGCCGGTGGCTTGCTCTCCTCCTCCTTCTTCTCTTCCTCTCTCTTTCTCTCTTCCTTAAGCACAAATGAAAAATGAATCTTCATCCTTCTCTCACGACTTAATCCAGCCCAAGAAACCACCTGAGCCTTTGGATCAAAAGAGAGGAAACTGAACGGCCAAGATTTTCCCAAAACTTCACTTTTTGGCCGACACGGCCTGTGACACGCCCGTGTCACAGGCCGTGTACCCCTTAAGCGGTACACACAGTTTGAACCGACTGCACAACACGGGTCATCGACACGCCCGTGTCGGACCTGACACGCCCGTGTCAAACCTGAGACACGCCCGTGTCTCCTGCTCCATCGAGCTGCAACCAGTACACGGGTCGGAACACGGCAGCTGACACGCCCGTGTCCAGCCTGACACGCCCGTGTTCAAGGCCGTGTTCAAGGCCGTGTCCGGCTCTGACTTGAATAGGCCAAATTCGCAAAATAATTCGAACACGCCCTGGGACACGCCCGTGTCCCAGGCCGTGTACACCCGACACGCCCTGGGACACGCCCGTGTCCCAGGCCGTGTAAACCAGCCTGCTACTCAAACTTCATGTTGAGTCTTTTTGGGGCCTTTTTGGGGTGTTACAACCCTCTCCCCCTTAACAAAATTTCGTCCCAAAATTTGCACGGTAAGGAAACAAAACCAGCAATGCTATAATACTGTTATAACAAAAAGTACACGGTCTACAGTTTATACAAATAACTCGGGAAACTCAGCTCGCATGGTCTGCTCTCGCTCCCATGTTAGCTCTTCACGGCCACAATTGTCCCATCGGACCTTGACCATCCCGATCACTTTGTTCCGCAACTGTTTCTCGGCTCGATCCTCGATCCGAATGGGTCTAACCCTCGTCGTTAGCCCATACTCGACCGGTACCCGATCATTCTCCACCACTTGAGCTGGATCCTTTACCTCCTTACGAAGGACTGAGATGTGAAACACATCATGTAATCCACCCAAGTCCGCTGAAAGTGCCACGGGCCCATAACCCACAGGTCGGAGGATCGACACCTCCCTCTGATACCAAAATGTAACGACCTCATCCGTTAAATGACGTATAGTAGAAGGTCCGGCCGGGGCCCCACACTATATGCCACAAACAGACGGTGAGGTCACAGGATATTACCAAACCAAATACGAATCCTAACTCAGAGCATTCTAGCGGAAGCTTTAAGTAGTACTTTGAACTCTCAACCGGAATGTCCAATATATATAAAACCACCTTTATATATAAATATCACGGAATGTACACAACCACAAGAGTTTGGCCTTAAGGCCTTACAGTTCCTCTGAACATACATCATGATTTACAAACCTCGGCGCGCAGGCCGGCCATACATGAGTAAAAAGAGAAAACAAAACAACGCCATTCGCTGAGCCTTCCAGGGCTAGCCGCAGCAGCAGCAGCAACAGCAGTAGGGCTTCAGCCCATCACTTACCACTTGGCTCTCTAGCACCTGCACGGGAACAAACCACCCAACCGGTGGCAAACAATGCAACGGTCAGCATTCAGCTGACCCAATTATAACAATCCTACCCCTTTCTCGGGGCATGAGCATTCTTTCCCTGCAAGCATGGCATCATCAAATAGCAATTATGTGCGCGCAGGCACATTCAAGCCATCACAACCATCGGCCACCCGGCCCGACAGTCCGTGCACTCAGGGCACATTTTCGGTGTACCGGAATACCAGGGTCAACACCACCGTCTACATGGTATTTGAGCATTTCAGTCTTTCCGGCGCGCGGGCCTAAGACTCTCATTAGGCGCTCCAACAAAACCTATACCAGGCTTCCAAGTCGGACGGACCTAACGCAGGTATGGATCAGCCACCCCCCGTTGCTCAAGTCGCCGAGCCACCTCGAATAGGGAAGTATCCATGGCATTTTATAGGCGCGGGTCGGTTTCACCTTTCCTGTTCGGCAATCTGCCTTTTCATCGAGTTGCAGCCCAACGGCTCAACTACTCACAAAGTGGCAACGCACGACCACAAGAGTTGCCGCCAACCCTCTTCATTTCCTGGACATCGTCCAGTACTTCCTGCCGCACCAAGCAACAGGTAGGAACAAGGCATCACAAGCCATAGGCATCACAAGCCATTATCACGGAGCCTTCTCCGATATGCAAACAAGCATCACCAATCCAGATTACATCCAGATGGGCTTCACACAGCATGCCTAGAGCCGTACTCCAATTCCGTCCTCTAATAAGGGGGACTTCACATATCTACCCCAAGGGACACCACAACCCACCGCACACTCGCGGGGAAGGGCTTTCCCTATGCAATGCAGAAAAGAAGGACTTCACATGTCCAAGGAGGGAGATCGTTACCCTTGTCGATCTCTTCGGTGCCATCGAAAACTAGCCGGTGAGAAAGAACCGCAGCAGCCTTGCCTTCACAACGCCGGCTTCGGATCACGAATCGGACCACGGGAGCTCCGCCGGTGGCTTGCTCTCCTCCTCCTTCTTCTCTTCCTCTCTCTTTCTCTCTTCCTTAAGCACAAATGAAGAATGAATCTTCATCCTTCTCTCACAACTTAATCCAGCCCAAGAAACCACCTGAGCCTTTGGATCAAAAGAGAGGAAACTGAACGGCCAAGATTTTCCCAAAACTTCACTTTTTGGCCGACACGGCCTGTGACACGCCCGTGTCACAGGCCGTGTACCCCTTAAGCGGTACACACAGTTTGAACCGACTGCACAACACGGGTCATCGACACGCCCGTGTCGGACCTGACACGCCCGTGTCAAACCTGAGACACGCCCGTGTCTCCTGCTCCATCGAGCTGCAACCAGTACACGGGTCGGAACACGGCAGCTGACACGCCCGTGTCCAGCCTGACACGCCCGTGTTCAAGGCCGTGTTCAAGGCCATGTCCGGCTCTGACTTGAATAGG
The DNA here is from genome assembly GCA_039513925.1 of Platanthera zijinensis. Classification (NCBI taxonomy): domain Eukaryota; kingdom Viridiplantae; phylum Streptophyta; class Magnoliopsida; order Asparagales; family Orchidaceae; genus Platanthera; species Platanthera zijinensis. The sequence goes on from CM077087.1 coordinate 117,368,750, forward strand.
CCAAATTCGCAAAATAATTCGAACACGCCCTGGGACACGCCCGTGTCCCAGGCCGTGTACACCCGACACGCCCTGGGACACGCCCGTGTCCCAGGCCGTGTAAACCAGCCTGCTACTCAAACTTCATGTTGAGTCTTTTTGGGGCCTTTTTGGGGTGTTACAACCTGTGGGTTATGGGCCTAGAGCGGAGCCGTGGCACTGCCACGTTGGATCGGCTAGGGTCGTTATAATAAAAAGTGCACTTTTTATTGTAACGACCCTGGCGCGTACGTAACAGCGTTACGGCTCCGCTCTCCAGGCATCGCTACCGGGCTGCAGCCCAAGCACCCCAACCCCTCTCCCTCCACAGGCGTGTTGTTGGTGGCCACAGCCTCCCTTTGATGAGCGAACTCGACAGTTATGTTGGGCCGTACGGGGACTTCCTAGGAGGTCACCCATCCCAGTACTACTCTCGCCCAAGCACGCTTAACTATGGAGTTCTTTCAGCCTTCATCACCAATTGATCTGCAGCTCAATTGGTGATGAAGGTTGAAAGAACTCCATAGTTAAGCGTGCTTAGGCGAGAGTAGTACTGGGATGGGTGACCTCCTGGGAAGTCCCCGTACGGCCCAACATAACTGTCGAGTTCGCTCATCAAAGGGAGGCTGTGGCCACCAACAACCCGCCTGTGGAGGGAGAGGGGTTGGGGTGCTTGGGCTGCAGCCCGGTAGCGATGCCTGGAGAGCGGAGCCGTAACGCTGTTACGTACGCGCCAGGGTCGTTACACGCCGAAGGGGTCACGCCCTTAGTCACGGGCGTGATACCTGGGTCACGGGCGTGGCAGGGCCGGGTTGAAAATTCTGCGCCCGACGATCATCTCCCTGAGACCGACGATCGTCGAAGGAGTCACGCCCTAGGTAACGGGCGTGACGGGCCGGTCACGGGCGTGACCGCCCCTTGACTCAAAATCAGGGTCGACAAACTTCAATTCCTGGGCTTCCCAGGGTTCTGTTAAGGCAAAACCATTCCCAGGGGTCTAGCCGGAAATGGGATGTTACAATTCCCAATAAACAAAACAAAGATTTTGTCCCCGAAATCAAGGTTAAGCCTACGGGGACTTCTACCGAAATAAACTAAACTTGTAACATCCCATACGATTTTTTTTCTCTATTGGGTTCAAGCGAGCACTTGTTTGATAAACGAAGTCAATCTCCCCAATAAACAAAAGATTAGCCCCTACTTTCCTGTGCATGCCTAGGTTCGAAATTTTTCCTTATCTAGTCCTGCCGGTTTAGTACAACAAGGTAATTTATAGTATACCAAGAGGTGGTGAGGTATACCTGACTGAACAACTCCGGGTATTTTTGCCTCATCAGGTCCTGCGGTTCCCATGTGTGCTCCTCCTGACCGTGGTTTCTCCACAGAACCTTGACTAAGGGGATCTTCTTGCGACGTAAGATCCGTACTCCTTTGTCGTCGATCCGGACCGGCTCCAAGTGAACAGATCGGTCTGAATCTACCAACCCTTCGGGGGTCAAAATCTGCTGCTCCGGGCGTAGTAGAGCCCTTCTCAGCGAAGAAATGTGGAAGACATCGTGTAGAGCTGTAAGCTCTTGTAGCAACTCTAGCCTGTAGGCTAGGGGTCCGATCCGCTCCAGGATCCGGTAAGGGCCCATATACCTAGGGCTGAGCTTCTTCCTCTGACCGCGCACTCGTGAGATTCCATGCATGGGCCGGATCTTCAAGAACACTCGGTCCCCTACCTGAAACTCCACCTGACGATGTCAGGCGTCATTGTACTTAGCCTGTCTGCTCTGCGCCTCCAACATCCTATCTCTGATCAGTCTCACCTGAGCCTCAGTGTGTGATAATACGTTTTGTAGCCTAAAATATTATCGTATTTTCTATTTTATAGTGAACAAATCATGTCTATTATTAGTTTATTTTTATCCTTTTTATGTAAATATTATTGCCACTAACATTTTCTTGTCCTTTTGCAGGTTTTCAGGAAATTTATCAAAAATGACCTGACACGCCCCCCTGTCACGCCCTCCCTGGGCGTGACCTAGGGTGTATCACCCGATCCCCAGGACTCCTGCTGGAAGGGACAGGAAAACGGTCAAAACCGCAGTCACGCCCCCACTGACACGCCCTCCCTGGGCGTGTCACCAGGCGTGACCGTGGGCGTGTCGCCCTCTGCCACAAAGCCTACTGCCGCATTAAATGTTGTTTCTCCACAGCACGAAAACAGTACTGTCACGCCCCCCCCCCCCCCCCCGTCACGGGCGTGACCTGGGGCGTGACATCAACTTTTCGACGACTGACGGATTTCCGACCAATGATTTGGACATGACGTGCCTGTCACGCCCACCCTACACGGGCGTGACCTAGGGCGTGACCACTGACGTACTGAAGCAATCATCCCTCCTGCCAGAATCCAGAGCCCGAGGTCAACATAGTACTGTCACGCCCCCTGACACGCCCCCCCTAGGGTGTGTTGGAGGGCGTGACCAACCCGAGAAAAAATTCTATAAATTGAGACCCCCCTCTCCATTTCAGCAAGCTTTGGTTGAGAGGGGGAGGTGCTGCCCCTTTGGTTCTTGAGTTTTTTTCATGCTTTCTCTCTCTCTCTCTCTCTCTCTCTCTCTCTCTCTCTCTCTCTCTCTCTCTCTCTCTTCCTTTGTAATTTTTGCTTAATCATGGTTTAATATTTAGTTGCCTTAGCTTCCTTTGTAATCTTTGCTCTTGCTTAGTGCTAATTGTAGGGCTAGAATAGGATTTCAATTTCATGCACTTGTAATTTTAATTTCAATTAGTGTAACTTGCCCCTTTTCATTAATAAAAGTGTTCTTGCTTAACTTGTCTTTTTTTTTATGCTCTACTACTCATTCCCCCTCCTCCATTCCATAATGATTAACTAATCCTCCTTGTACTCGATCTTGATGAGAGGTTAGAGCGATTAAGTTATGATGTTTTAATTAGTCTTTTCTTTTTAGGTTAGGGCCTTGAATTACTCTTGATTAATCACGGGTTGGAGGTATATTATCGATATATACTCTCCGCCTTTGCTTTCATTCTGGGCTAGCCGAGAGGCCGAAAGAAGGAAGTGAGCATTCAAGAGTAAAGGGAGTTGTACGCACCCCTCGAGAGAGGCAGACGTCCAAATCTCCCGGATTGGAGTAAAATCCAATTGTGGGGTTCACCGCGTAAAGCTAGTTTTAGGCCTCCGATTTAGACGAGAGTCGGTCGGACCTTCCTAAACTCAGTTGGGCACGACTTCGAGAGAAGCGTGTTCAAGCTTTAGGAACCTCCACGGTCAAGGACCTTTATCCTATTAAGTTTAGATTTTTATCGCATTTTCTTAATCGTCTTTAGCTGAGGTGAATCTTGATCGAGTGCATTTCCATTTCATATTTTCTACCTTTCGTAGTAATTACCTATCTTGTGCTCTTTAATTAACTGCAGTAGTTTCCTTTCTAGCATAACTCTTTACTTAATAGCTTTGCTTAATTGCGGTAGTTCTCTTTCTAGTATAGTTTTACTTCCTTCCTTGCACTTAGATTTTCTAAAACCCTAGTTTTTTCCGTCGATAAGATAATAGCGTTCGTGTGAGTAAGCATAGCCAACAGTTCCCGGATTTCAATACGACACTTGTGTCCCCTAGCTACAATTTGATAGGTATACTTGCCTCATCGGGTTGCTAGTTTGGTTGCGTTTATTTTCTTCGAACCCTAGCGCGCATCAAGTTTTTGGCGCCGTTGTCAGGGAACCAATTTCCGTTGATATATTCAAAACACGAACCTATTAATTTTATCTTTTTGCTTTCTCATCCTCCTTTTTAAATTTTAAAAATCAAAAAAATTTTATCACCGCTCTTAATAGTAACCAACCTCACAATTTTTCTACGCCACCTAATTCTCTCGAAAAGGGCAAAGGGCTTTAAGCGCCACTGTCTTGTCTAGTACCTTGCGAACCATTCACGGGGTAGTCCTTGGGAAGTTTGGGAGTTAATCTATAAAAAAAATCTATTTCAAAAAGAAATTTTTTTTTTAATCTTTTTTCTAGTTTATCCTTTTTGTCTTTCTCTTCTTCTTTTCTGTTCTTTTAGTGCATGACCCGCGGGAGTCCGTCGGTTATTTTGGACTTGGACCACGAAATTGAGCGTACTCTTCGGAGAAGATCGCGATTTCAAGGTCCTACTATCCAAGTGCCGGTTGAGGACTCCGAGTCGTTTGCTACTTTAAGAATGGAAGAACCCAACGTAGATGAGGCCGTGCAAAGGACTATGTCCTATTATGCACGACCGAACCTCGAGGGAACAGAATCAAGTATAGTCCGCCCTGCTATAGCAAATAATAACTTCGAACTAAATCCTAGCATAATTCAAATGGTGCAGCAATATGTGCAATTTGACGGACTTCAAGATGAAGATCCGAACGCACATATAACTAGCTTTCTTGAAATTTGCGACACCTTCAAGATAAATGGTGTCACAAATGATGCGATCAGGCTGAGACTCTTCCCCTTCTCTCTAAGAACTAAAGCTAAGCAGTAGCTTAACACACTTCCCAAAAATAGCATAACCACTTGGAATGAATTAACTGAAAAATTTTTGGCGAAGTATTTTCCGCCAGCTAAAACTGCAAAACTTAGGAACGACATCTCTGCCTTCGGACAAATAGACTCTGAAACCCTATATGAAACCTTGGAGAGATTTAAAGAATTATTAAGATGATGCCCACATCACGCGCTGCCTGTATGGTTACAAGTGCAGACGTTTTATAACGGGCTAAATCAAAGCACGAAGCAAATGATAGACGCAGCTTCTGGCAGTACTTTAAATCATAAGACCCCGGAAGCCGCTCTTGAGCTTTTTGAGGACATGGCCATGAACACTTATCAGTGGAATGTGCCTAGGTCCCGCCCGAACAAGCCTGCAGGTATCTATGAAGTGGACAACGTCTCCCAGCTCGCTCTGCAAGTAGAAATCCTAAGCAAAAAAATCACGGAGATGACTGCTGCCTCCGCCCCTCAGGTATGGGAATCTGCAACCCCTACTCCAGAACATTTAGATTATGATAATAATATTCCTAGAACTGCTTTTAATAATTTTCTGCTGCGAATTTTCATCCGCCTGGTTTTAATTTTCCGAATAGTTATAACCCCGCTTTAAGAAATCACCCGAACTTTTCATGGACTAATCCATCTAATGCAATACGCCCACCCCCGCAAAATGATTTTTCTGCACCACCACCACCACCACCTCTTCATAATTACCCAAAACGTCCAAGCTTGGAGGAATTACTTTCCAAATATATCACCATAAATGACGCTACCATAAGAACTTTAACCGAAAGCGTAAAAAGTCTAGAAAATCAGGTAGGACAGCTCGCGAAAATAATTTCTGAGCAACCCGCAGGGTCTCTTCCTTCCAATACCGAACACAACCCGAGAGAGCAAGTGAAAGCTATAACTCTTCGGAGTGGGAAGCAAGTCTCCGGTATGGTAAGTGAAGAGCCCGAGGCAAGCTCCGCTCTCGCCTCTAAAAATCAAAGCTCCACTCCCGTTTTAAAAATTCCGCCCTCTGCTGAAGAAGTAATCACCCCTATTTTAGAAAATAATCTCACTCCACCACCCATCTTCAAAAATAATTCAACTCCTCCATACCCCTCTGAACTTTATAGACAACGTCAAGATGATCAGTACTCCCGCTTCTTAGAAATCTTCAAACAAATCCACATTAATCTTCCCTTCCACGAGGCTATTTCGCAGATGCCGAAATACGCCAAATATCTTAAAGACCTCCTCACAAACAAGAAGAAGTTAGAGAATCTTTCGCACGTCACGCTAAACGCCGAGTGCTCCGCCGTTTTAACAAACGGTTTGCCGAAGAAAATCAGTGACCCGGGTAGTTTCTCTATCCCGTGTGTCTTCGGTGATCTTTTTGTTAAACACGCGTTAGCCAACTTAGGCGCGAGTATAAACCTGATGCCCTTTTCGTTGTTTAAAAAGGTATGGTTTGGTAGCCTTAACCCCACGCGTATGAGTATCTAGCTAGCCGATAGATCCGTCAAGTACCCGTTAGGAATAGTGGAGGACGTTCTAGTGAAAGTCGACAAGTTCATCTTCCCGGTGGACTTTGTCATTTTGGACATCGAAGAAGACGTCGAGGTTCCCCTGATCCTTGGCCGACCCTTCCTTGCCACCTCCAGAGCCATCATTGATGTAAGCAATGGTAAGCTCTTCCTTCGAGTAGGCGACGACGAAGTCACATTTTCTATCACCCCTTCGATGAAGAACACCCTAGCAAATGATGACTCATGTTTTTTCGTAGACGTCGTGAGTGATGATTCTTCCTACTGCCTCTCCGACTTTGACAAAGAATTTTCTACTTTTTGCTCCTCTTCTCTTACAAATGAATCACTGCAAGGAAGTGATGAATCTTCTTTTTGTCTTTCTGTGTTTGAAAAAGAATATTCTGATTTTTGTTCTTCCTCTGTTCTTCCCACTGAATCGCTACAAGAAGCCATCTTGGCTGCTAGCCCCACCCCTTATTACGTTCCTTATAAAAAAAAGTTTATGAAGATATTATTTTTGAAAAAGAAAGAATCTCAAAATCCTCTTATGAAGAACCCCCTACCCTAGAACTTAAAGAACTTCCCGAACACCTTAAGTATGCTTTCTTAGAAAAAGATTCCAAGTTACCAGTTATCGTTTCGGCCTACCTCACGGATACGCAAAATGATAAACTTCTTCTAGTTCTACGTAAGCATCGTCGGGCTATTGCTTGGCAAATTTCTGATATCAAGGGCATAAGCCCATCTTTCTGTACCCATAAAATTTTAATGGAAGATAATTCGCGTAACTCTATCCAACCTCAGCGCCGTATAAACCCGAACATGAAAGAAGTAGTTAAGGGCGAGGTTATGAAACTATTAGACGCTGCAATTATCTACCCTATATCGGACCGTAAGTGGGTTAGCCCCGTTCAGGTAGTTCCAAAGAAGGGAGGGATAACCGTAGTTAGTAATGAGAATAATGAATTAATCCCGACGCGGACGGTGACGGGTTGGCGTATGTGCATAGATTACCGTAAGTTAAATGACGCCACCCGCAAGGACCAGTTTCCTTTACCGTTTATCGACCAGATTTTAGAACGTCTCTCCGGCCATAGCTTTTATTGTTTTCTCGATGGCCTCTCGGGGTACTTTCAAATACCCATCTCTCCCGAGGACCAAGAGAAAACTACGTTTACTTGTCCCTTCGGCACCTTCGCTTACCGAAGAATGCCGTTTGGATTATGCAATGCGCCAGCTACATTCCAGCGATGTATGCTCGCAATATTTGACAAGTACGTAGAAAGCATTATGGAGGTATTCATGGATGATTTCTCCGTGTTCGGCGATTCCTTCGATAGATGTTTAGAAAACCTCGAAAAAGTCTTAGAACGATGCGAAGAAACTAACCTTGCCCTAAATTGGGAAAAATGCCATTTTATGGTGAGGGAAGGGTTAGTTTTGGGTCATAAAATTTCTGCTAAAGGTATTGAGTTAGACGTTGCCAAGATAGAAGTTATTGAGAAGTTGCCGCCGCCTACAGACATAAAATCTATAAGAAGTTTCCTAGGCCACGCTGGTTTTTATCGTCGTTTTATAAAGGACTTCTCCAAGATCACAAAGCCCCTCACCCATCTCTTAGAAAAATACGCTCCATTCATTTTTGATGACTCTTGTATTTCTGCCTTTGAATCAATTAAAGAAAAGTTAATTAACGCACCGATTATGATAGCTCCGGTGTGGGACCTTCCTTTCGAGAATATGTGCGATGCGAGTAGTTTTGCGGTGGGAGCCATGTTAGGTCAACGCATATCTAAAAACTTCCACCCCATCTATTACGCTAGTAAAACCATCACATCTGCACAAGAAAATTACACCACAACCGAGAAGGAGCTCTTAGCTGTAGTATTCGCCTTTGATAAATTCTGCCCTTACATTACACTTTCAAAAATCATTGTTTTTACGGACCACTCGGCCCTCAAGTACCTTCTTGCCAAAACGGATGCTAAGCCTCGCTTGATTCGCTGGGTCTTACTCCTCCAGGAGTTTGACTTAGAGATCCGTGATAAGCGAGGAGCCGAGAACTTGGCCGCCGACCATCTATCCTGATTAGATAACCCCTTTATAGAAAAATTAAATGAAAAATCTTTTAATGACTATTTTCCTGATGAGAAGCTGCTTTTAGTTAATACATCTACTTCTCCTTGGTTCGCGCACATCGCCAACTATCTAGTGGCCCAGGTTCTCCCAAAAGAGTTCTCCTCTCAGCAAAAGAAGAAATTCTTTTCTGAGCTGAAGAACTACTTTTGGGAAGACCCGCATCTTTTCAAAATTTGTGCGGATCAAGTGATAAGAAGATGTGTTTCTTTTGATGAAGGAATTGATATTCTAAAACATTTGCATGAAGGTCCGACAAGTGGGCACTATCAAGCTGCTCGCACCGCTCACAAGGTGCTTTGCGCGGGTTTTTACTGGCCTAGCCTGTTTAAAGATGCGCAAGCCTTTGTGAGCAGGTGTGATAGTTGCCAACCGTCGGGCAATATTTCTAATAAAAATGAAATGCCGCAAAATTATTTCTTAGACTGCGAAATTTTTGACCTCTGGGGAATAGATTTTGTTGGCCCCCTTCCTTCTAGCTTCGGAAACAAATATATTTTAGTTACTGTTGATTATGTTTCACGATGGGCTGAGGCCTAAGATCTTCCTACGAATGACTCCTGAGTTGTAGTCATGTTTTTTAAAAAATTATTTTCTAGATTCGGTACGCCTCGCGCAATCGTTAGCGATAGGGGTTCCCATTTCTGTAACGCGCAATTTTCAAAAATCCTTACCAAATACGGCGTTACGCATAAGCTTTCCACTGCCTACCACCCCCAAACTAACGGATAAGTCGAAGTAGTTAATAGAGAAATAAAAAGAATTTTAGAAAAGACTGTTTCAACTTCTAGAAAAGACTGGTCAGCCAAACTTGATGATGCTCTATGGGCCTACCGAACAGCGTACAAAACCTCCCTCGGATGTACGCCGTATCGGCTGGTCTATGGAAAATCGTGCCATCTGCCCGTAGAGTTAGAGCACCACACCTTTTGGGCCTTAAAATTTTTAAACTTCGATCCCCACTCAGTCGGTGACCTTCGAAAATATCAACTAAATGAACTCGATGAGTGGCGCTCTTATGCTTATGAAAATAATAAACTTTATAAAGAGCGGACGAAGCGTTTACACGATAAACACTTAAGGCACCCTAAAAACTTTAAGCCGGGTGACCAAGTCCTTTTATATAATTCTCGTTTACGTTTATTTCCGGGTAAATTAAAATCTCGCTGGTCTGTCCCGTTTTCTGTTTTAGAAGTATTTCCTTATGGAACTGTTTTAATTTCTCACCCTGATAAGGGTAATTTCAAAGTGAATGGTTAGCGTCTTAAACTGTATTTCTCTGGTGATGATGATGTCAGTCCAAACATTATTAAGTTTCTGCTTCACGAACTCTAACTTTGAACTCTTAATTTTTGTTAAAAAACAATTTTATTTCTGGACAATAATATTTTTGGACAATATTATTTTTTTGATGAGTCGAGCTCAACGACGCTTTAACCAAAGGGCGCTCTTGGGAGGCAACCCAAGTTATCTTTTTTTGTTTTCTTTATTTTATAATTTTTGCCTCGGACGGCTCCGACAAGCTGAAGCTTCTGCGATCGCCTGCTCCAATATTGCTGAATCCATCACGAAGTCCAAAGAAGACATTCGGAGGAGCGGCATCACTCAGCTTTCGCAGCAAATAAATCCGGGGAAGTACCTGTATTTCAATTTTGTCTTTCAATTCTGTACTTTATTTTTCTCTCCTTCTCCAATCCCCTTCTTTAGCCATTGAGGGCAATGTCTATTTTAAGCTTGGGGGAGGACTTCCTCCTTCATTTTTGCTTAGTGTAAATATTTTTCTTTTTGTATATATTTTAAATATTTCCAAAATTAAAAAAAATGAATATTTTAAAATTCCAAAAAAAAGAAATAAAATTTCCAAAATCCAAAAAAAAAGAGAGAATATTTCTCAAAATTAAAAAAAATATATATTTATATGTGTTTTTGAAGTGTTTAGACATTTTTGTATTTCAATAGTACCCCTAGTTTTTGTTTTTGTTTTACTCAAAATTTTCTATAAATAACTTAGTTAATTATAATATTTCTAATCGTCCTTTTTAATTATGTTTCACAAGTAAAATGTTGGCCATGCTGTGTTTCTAATTCACGGTAGCATGTTAAGGTGAAATATTTTTCTAAAACTCGCGTTTCTATTATGGTTTTTTGTTTTTTATTTCCTTTACTTTCTCAAAAATTCATCATCCACTATTTTCTTTTTCGTTTTTGAAAAATTTTTGTAAAGTCAACTTTTGAATAACGTAGTAGATGTGAACGATCCAAGTCACCTATTATTTCTATTTTCAAGTTAATTTCATCAATCTTCTTTTATTATCTAGGACTCGCTTTTTGAAAATTTTCAAACCTTTGTTTTAAATAAATTCAAAAGCGTGAAAATGATTTAGGCCGTTTTTGTTTTCGTTTGAGCTATCCTGCCAACCTAAAAACTTTTACCACTAGTTAGCCATTTTTGAGCCTTTTTCCGATTTCATTTGATAGCTCCTCCCTTCATTTCAGTTTCACCAAAGCCAAAATTTCCAACCTATCGAATCACACTAGCCTTTTTGAGTTTCATAAATTATTTTGACGATTTTGATAGGGTATTTTGTAATTTTTGTGGGAGAAAGGTTTTCGAAAAAAAAAAGTATTTTCAAAAGTGATGGGTATTTTTGTTTGGCCAACTCAAAAAGGAAAATAAAAATATTTATGGCATTTGTTTTGAAAAAAGAAAAAAAATGAAAAAAAAGAAAAAAAATGCGTATATATTTTTATGAAAGTTTTTTTTGAAACTCTTTGCTTTGGTTTAGTGTGATTTTAAAACCTTCACGTTTATCTTTGAATTCCACTCCTAATCATTTTCCTAAACCAAATGTTTATGTCCTATTTAAGTCCTTTAGATTCACGCTTTTTGATTTTTATTTAACAACTAAGAAAAGAAAAAAAGTAAATCAGTTTTACTTCTGGGTTTAAACCTAGATTTTTGTTAATTAAATTGATATAATTATAATGCGTTGCTTGGATCTAGTAATAACTCAATGCGTGTTTTTCATTTTCGTTGCTTTGCTTAAGTCTATTTAAAAAATCTCATTAAAATTTTGGATGATTTGTTTTTATTGAGTAAGTTTATAAAAGTTTTACCATACCTAAATAATTGTTTTAGACTTACATTTCACCTTTTCCCTACTTAGAATTTCCCATAGTACTTGTGTAGGCATAATTAGAACTTTTTGATTAGTCCTTTTTATAAATATCTAGTTTTTATATTTTTGCTTGGGGACAAGCAAAACTTAAACTTGGGGGAATTTGATAATACGTTTTGTAGCCTAAACTATTATCGTATTTTCTAGTTTATAGTGAACAAATCATGTCTATTATTAGTTTATTTTTATCCTTTTTATGTAAATATTATTGCCACTAACATTTTCTTATCCTTTTGCAGGTTTTCAGGAAATTTGTCAAAAATGACCTGATACGCCCACCTGTCACGCCCTCCCTGGGCGTGACCTAGGGCGTGTCACCCGATCCCCAGGACTCCTGCTGGAAGGGACAGTAAAACGGTCAAAACCGCTGTCACGCCCCTACTGACACGCCCTCCCTGGGCGTGTCACCAGGCGTGACCGTGGGCGTGTCGCCCTCTACCGCAAAGCCTGCCGCCGCATTAAATGCCGTTTCTCCACAGCACGAAAACAGTACTGTCACGCCCCCCCCCCCCCCCCGTCACGGGCGTGACCTGGGGCGTGACATCAACTTTTCGACGACTCACGGATTTCCGACCAATGATTTGGACATGACGTGCCTGTCACGCCCCCCCCCCCTACACGGGCGTGACCTAGGGCGTGACCACCGACGTACCGAAGCAATCATCACTCCCGCCAGAATCCAGAGCCCGAGGTCAACATAGTACTGTCACGCCCCCTGATACGCCCCCTAGGGCGTGTCGGAGGGCGTGACCAACCCGAGAAAAAATTCTATAAATTGAGACCCCCCTCTCCATTTCAGCAAGCTTTGGTTGAGAGGGGGAGGTGCTGTCCCTTTGGTTCTTGAGTTTTTTTCATGCTTTCTCTCTCTCTCTCTCTCTCTTCCTTTGTAATTTTTGCTTAATCATGGTTTAATATTTAGTTGTCTTAGCTTTCTTTGTAATCTTTTCTCTTGCTTAGTGCTAATTGTAGGGCTAGAATAGGATTTCAATTTCATGCACTTGTAATTTTAATTTCAATTAGTGTAACTTGCCCCTTTTCATTAATAAAAGTGTTCTTGCTTAACTTGTCTTTTTTTTATGCTCTACTACTCATTCCCCCTCCTCCATTCCATAATGATTAACTAATCCTCCTTGTACTCGATCTTGATGATCCGAGGTTAGAGCGATTAAGTTATGATGTTTTAATTAGTATTTTCTTTTTAGGTTAGGGCCTTGAATTACTCTTGATTAATCACGGGTTGGAGGTATATTATCGATATATACTCTCCGCCTTTGCTTTCATTCTGGGCTAGCTGAGAGGCCGAAAGAATGAAGTGAGCATTCAAGAGTAAAGGGAGTTGTACGCACCCCTCGAGAGAGGAAGACGTCCAAATCTCCCAGATTGGAGTAAAATCCAATTGTGGGGTTCACCGTGTAAAGCTAGTTTTTGGCCTCCGATTTAGACGAGAGTCGGTCGGACCTTCCTAAACTCAGTTGGGCACGACTTCGAGAGAAGCGTGTTCAAGCTTTAGGAACCTCCACGGTCAAGGACCTTTATCCTATTAAGTTTAGATTTTTATCGCATTTTCTTAATCGTCTTTAGCTGAGGTGAATCTTGATCGAGTGCATTTCCATTTCATATTTTCTACCTTTCGTAGTAATTGCCTATCTTGTGCTCTTTAATTAACTGCAGTAGTTTCCTTTCTAGCATAGCTCTTTACTTAATAGCTTTGCTTAATTGCGGTAGTTCTCTTTCTAGTAGAGTTTTACTTCCTTCCTTGCACTTAGATTTTCTAAAACCCTAGTTTTTTCCGTCGATATGATAATAGCATTAGTGTGAGTAAGCATAGCCAACAGTTCCCGGATTTCAATACGACACTTGTGTCCCCTAGCTACAATTCGATAGGTATACTTGCCACATTGGGTTGCTAGTTTGGTTGCGTTTATTTTCTGCGAACCCTAGCGCGCATCAGTGTCTTCAACAAAATACGATCCCAGCACCTTCGGATCCTCAACTTGAACCCAAGAAAGCGGGGTCCTACATTTTCTTCCATACAAGGCTTCATAAGGTGCCATCCTGATGCTGGACTGGTAGTTATTGTTATAGGAGAACTCGACCAACGACAACATCTTCTCCCACGGCTCCCCTCCGTCCAGTATATACAGTAGTAATAGATCATCCAATATCCTGTTGGTGCGCTCTGTCTGCCCATCCGTCTGAGGGTGGAAGGCCGTGCTAAAAGTCTGTCGGGTGCCCAGGTATGCCTGCACTGACCGCCACTCCCTAGATGTAAACCGTCCATCGCGGTCCGACACAATCGTCCGGGGCACGCCATGATATCGGACATACTGCTCCACGAACTTCCGTACCAGCACTCCCACCGAGTCATCTTTCCTGATTGGTATAAAGCGGTCCACCTTCGTCAACCGATCAACAATCACCCAGATCGAGTCATTCCCCATCCGAGACCGGGGAAGACCATGTATAAAATCCATAGCTATATCATCAAACTTCCACTCCGGCACCGGGAGTGGCTGCAATAATCCTGCGGGGTTCCTGCACTCCGCCTTCACCAACTGACACGCCTCACAATGGGTCACGAAGTACGTAATGTCCTTCTTCATGCCCGGCCAAAACATCGTCTTCTTCAGATCAGCGGTCATCTTTATGATCCCCGGGTGCACAGAGTACCGGCTGCAATGCGCCTCCGTCATAATATCCTCTCGGATCTGGCCTCCTGCGGGTATATATACTTTGCCTCTGAAATGTAGCAATCCATCTCTCAGGGAATAATCTCACGTCGAACCCTCCTCCAAGGCTCGGAACATCGGCTCTGTCCACGCATCTGTCCTCTGTCCGTCTCGAATGCGATCCCGAATATCGTCTATGGCCACCATCAATGTCAGATACTCCATATACTGCTCTGGATCATCCTCGGACACTAGGGATATCTGCAAATCTCTGAATGATCGGACTAGCTCCATGGACATAACCTGGGGCCCAGCTTCGGAAGTGGCAGCTCTCCGGCTCAATGCGTCGGCCACCACGTTTGACTTCCCTGGATGGTAGTGCATCTCATACTAATAGTCTGCTAAGAACTCCACCCAGTGCCTCTGCCTGATATTCAGCTCCTTCTGCGTGTCCACGTATTTCAAGTTCTTGTGGTCGGAGTAGATGTCGCAGTGGACTCCAAAAAGATAATGGCGCCAGACCTTCAGAGCAAAAACGACCGCTCCCATCTCAAGGTCGTGCACCGGGTAGTTCTTCTCATGGGTCTTCAGCTGGCGGGAGGCATATGCTATGACGTGTCCGTTCTGCATCAGCACTGCTCCCATCCCCTGGTATAATGCGTCGGTATACACCTGGAATCCTTCCTTTCTAGATGGAAGGGCCAGAATAGGGGCTGAGATGAGTCGGTCCTTCAGCTCCTGGAAAGCCTCCTGGCACTACGGGGTCCAAACGAAAGGTGCCTCCATCTTCGTCAAAGACGTGAGTGGGAGGGCAATTTGAGAGAACCCCCCCACAAACTTCCGGTAATACCCGGCAAGTCCCAAGAAACTTCGTACATCGGTGGCTGTCTTTAACTGCGGCCAATCACAGACTGCCTGAATCTTTGCCGGATCCACCGCCAACCCGGCTCCGCTAATAATGTGGCCTAGGAAAGCCACCTCCTTCATCCAAAACTGACACTTGCTGAATTTCGCATAAAGGCGATGCTCCCGCAACCTTTCCAAAGTCAGTGCCAGATGCCGAGTGTGCTCTTCCTCCGTCCTAGAGTAGATCAGGATGTCGTCTATGAATACTATGACGAACACATCCAAGTAGGCCTCGAAAACCCGGTTCATGAGACTTATGAACGCCGACGGAGCATTCGTGAGCCCGAAGGGCATCACGGTGAACTCATACAGGCCATATCTGCTACTGAAGGCTGTCTTCGGGATATCCTACTCATGGATCCGTGTAAGATCCGCCTTTTCCTTTTCGAAGGCAACCCGCATCTTATGCCCAGAACCGCCGCCTTACGGTGACACTAACCCCTGAGTTAGTCGACACCGTAAGACGCCGATTCTGCCGGCTATTACAATCATTTTTCGCTAGAGATGCAGAAGTAAAAGTGTATAAACAAACTAATACACAAGTCCACAGAAGTTACAGAGCATATCATACATATGGAAATGAAAGAGCTACTACAGTCCATAAATGAGTACAAAAGTGAAGCGAATTAGGGCTTATGCCCATATACATCAATAGTAATCAAACTCTCTCTCACAAAATAGAAAGATGTAAACTAACTATCCACTACATCTCCTCCCACCTAAGGACGTACAGTAGTAGTGTCTGGTGGTGGTGGTAGCTGCTCCTCATGCCCTGCCTCCTCGTCCCGCTGGACGTGCTGGTCTATCTCCTCGAACTCCTAAAAAGGGGGAGTCAACGTATGTTAGTCAAAAAGACTAAGTCGTATCCTCAACACCTCCTCCTGTCGCTCTTAGGCGCCGAGTGGAAGGAGGATGCGGAGGACGACAAGGGGTAGCAAAGTGGAAGCAGGTGACAATTCTAAACTAGTAGGAGTAGGTATAATCTAGCAGTTCTTTATATAGTCTAGCAGTTCTATATAAGGTGCAAGTAAGTAAAGACAGTGCAAAAAGAAAAGAACTGCAGTAAGAAGGTAGAACTAGAAGTAAGTGCAGTACGGAAAGGAAAGTACACTACTGCTACTCCTACTCCTATCAATATCACAGACGTACCTTAACTTATAAAAATGCCCATACAAATTTATAAGTTAAGGTTTCCAGGAATTGTAACTTATCATATAAAAGAGCCCATACTAATTTATATGATAAGGATCTATGATTGCGTATGCCCTAATATGTATGAATGATTATGATGCAATTTATGTAGCAGGCAAGTGCAACACACACACACGACTCCGTGATCACAGACCTTTAGTTCCCTCTTTTTAAGAGCTTGCATCACTCTCGGGTACTACCGTTGTGGCTACGGCAACAGTGGAGCGGGCTCTCCACTTCTAGGTGGATATAAACACTACCAGACCTAGACCCCTCTCATACGCCTCTGTACACGTCCTAGGTGCACTCTAGAGTCTTGCGTACTTATTTTGCTGACTACCCGTCAGTCTTGTAGGTCGAGTGTACGTCTTCGGGGATTCCGCAGTATTATATATATAGCATACTGGCCCCTCCACCCGTACCCCTCGCCGGAGTCATCGTACTGCCATCGGTGCATCGACTGGCCAGTCCCGCGTGACTCGCCACTAATTTTATGCACATGCAAGGTATTAATCTGAGCTTCCTACTCGTACTGATATTGTTAACCCATTCCCTCCAATCCAATTTGGGTGAGCAAGTGCTTGTATCTCTCCAACCTTATGAAACAGGGGAGCAAGCCACTCGTATCCCTCCAACCCGGTTAGGATGAGCTCATTACTTGTATCCCTCCAACCTTATGAAACAGGTGAGCAAGTAATCCATATGAGGTTTCCAACCTTATTAAACCGGTGAACCTATCGCGTAGATCTCCAAGCCTATTAGACTACTCTCTTCTAAGGTTTACTACGCATAGTAGTTTAGGGTGAATCCCAGAACTGCCCAAGGTATGCCCAATGAAGGGGGTCTCGAAGACACTAGGAACTACGATGGGATGACAAGCCCAAAGTTCCCTTTCGCAAGGATAATTACTTTTAGTTGATGTCTACCCAAGATCCACAACCAACTCTCATTATTACTTTAGGACTATTCTAATGACTTAAGGTATCATTATCGGAAGGGCGACGGTCTTCCGTCGGCCTCCGCTCTAGTGGTTACCCAAAGACTTGCACTTTTACTCTCGTCACTAATACGACACTAACCACCAGGGTCATATTTCCAATCACATCTCAATTTCAATCGTCGATCTATCCCCTGGTGGGCCTTAAGCTATAACTACTTTTACTATCCGCAGCCCATGACCTAATACCACCCCGAAATCGAACTTCTAAATCCTTGGGCCAATATACCCCAAATATTTATCCTATGGTGGTATGGACTAATTAAATGAATGTATTGATTTTCATAATTTTCCTAGGTCATTAAGGTCTTTAATTAAATCCTTTAAATCATTCCCTAGGTCATTTTACACATGAAGTGCTATCAATTAAAATCTACTGACCTAAGGGAATTTTCCTGAGTTGCATATGAGTAAAATATTATTGTCTACAAGATCTCATAATTTCCCTTTTTATATTTCTATTTATCCCATAATTAATACAGAGTCCACATAATTATCATTTTCAAATGAAGTATAAGAAATATATTAACCAAAATTCCAGGAAAATTACTGAGAATATATATCACTACTTTATGACTAATGGCAGAGTTGCATCAAATTCTACAGTGTAATGACCCATCAAATTCCATTCTTAATTGATTACCAAAATGCCATTATGCTAACTCATTATATTAAAAGTGCATCCAAAAATTCTGAAATAATTCTATGAGGCTAGTATCACAATTATACAACTCTTAGAAATAAATGCACAATTTTCCAACATGTAATTCCAATAATTCATGAATAAATACTAAAAGGGTAAAAGAGTAAATCCCGTGTATTTTGCTCCATTAATTCTCAAACAGAGATAAAAAAATTTTCCTAAGTCAATTAACACCTCATTATTGACTTGACAGATTTTGGGGATTTTCCTTTGTAAAAAATCTATTTTTCCAATTTCTTTTCCAAAAAGAGCTATCTTTTGATAATTCCAAATAATGGGATTTTTGATCCCAAAAATCCCATAATTAATTTTAGGGGGTTATTTATACCCTAATTAATCACTACAATAAATTCCATGATTTTTGCATGCCACAACTAGGCTAAATACACAATATTTCATTTCTTGCTAATAGCACCCCAAGGCTATAAGTAGCCAACACATGCAAGTGGGTTAACCCAACATGCAGTGACCAAAATGTGCTTAAATTTCTACCACTGGTCTATATGGTCCCTAAGGGCCAGCCACCAAAATTTGGGGCCATTTGGAGTTAGCTAACTCCAAGAATCACCTAGTTAAGCCCTATGGGTATTTTGGTAATTTCCCCATATTTTATTTTCCAATCAAGCCCATTTTTGTGCAGGGCCTTAATATGCCCTAATTATACCTCTGACCAAAATCTCAGGTCAAGGGGACTTCTGGTTTGGCTTGTGCAGCCATTTAAAATTCTGCAAAATTATTATTTGCAGCCCAAGTCAAATCCTATTTCTCAAACTTGCAAATGAGATTCCTCATCATTCAGTGAATCAATTTAGACCAAATTTTAACCATGGGTCTATTATACCCATGAGAGGGTGCCACCAAAATATGGGGTCTATTGGAGTTGGAAAACTCCACAAATCACATTTATTTACTCTTGGGTATTTTTGTAAAAACTATAGCAAAATGTTCCCCAAAAATTCTGATTTTTGGAAAGGGTTTCGATGAACCTAAATGAGTAACCTAGCCCAAATTTCATCCCATTTGGACCAAGGGTTTGGGCTGGGGAATTATTTCAATTTCTGTCCTACCTTAGGAGTAGTCCTAGTTAAATGGACCTACAGGGCAGAATACTTAACCAAATTTAATGAGTAATATGTCAAATCGAAGCTAACACAGAGATCTACATTGGTTATGTTGGGCAAAAGTTCATCAGCTGGCTGTAAGGGCCTTATTATCATCATGCAAGGTGACTGCTAAAAACTTACCAATATTAATCCCTATTCATACATTTAATATTAACAGAAATAATAATAACAAAAAAAATTAAATTACAAGGCCTGCACGAATCTTAAAGACAATCGGACGGCGGTGGACTTTCTTCCCCATGCAGCATGCATGGACAACCCGACGCAGGGCATATTTGCGGGGCGGTTCCCGGTCATCGCCGGCGGCGGAACCTCCGGCCAAGCCCTTCCCCGGCCTCACGGTGGTCGGGGCTTGAGCTGGCCGGCGGCTGGGCGCCGGAGAGCGGCGGACGACGGCAGCGCAACGGAGCCGAAAGCTCCAGGACGCCATTTTCAACAGAAAATTTCGGGCTTTTTGATTCCTAACGTCGAGCTCGTTTGAGCTCGACCTTTAGCCTAGTGGATCTAGGATACTAGTACACTTGGAGGAGAAGGGATACGGACCATTGGCGGCGGTTGTGGTTGAGGGTGGCGGCGGATTCCCATGGAATGAAAATTCCGGCGAGCTCCTCGGTTAGCCATGGCTGTAGCTGGTTCTCTCTCTCTCTCTCTCTGGGGTAGGGATGAAGTGGGAATGAGGGGATGGGCTCGGTTTGAGCTGAGATAAGAGTGGGGGGGCGATTTCACCAAGGCATGGGCGATTTCACCAAGGTGGGTGATTTCACCAAGGTTGGGCTCGGGTTGGGTGTTTGGGAGTGGGCTCCACTGCTCCAGCTTGGTTAAGTGATCCCTAATGGGTCGGGTTCCATGGGTAGGAGCTGAATTGGGTGAGTGGAGAGAAGGGTTGGCTCACATGAATGAGATAGGAGAGAGGGGGGCTCGGTTTTGGGCTTGGGCTTGACCCAATGCTGCATGGTGGGTCCCCACACCTTCTAGTACACCAATATGGTCAGCCAACCAATCATGAGTTGATGGGATAAGCCCAAGTGGCCCAAACCAATTTCTTAACCCTTTCTCTCTCCTATTTATCATCTTTTCTCTCTCCTAGGTAATTCCCAAAATTACCATTGCATGCCCCTATTTTTCTCTTCCATAGGGGGTATAGGGTCACTTTAGACCCACCTAGTGATTTTGGGTTGGTTTGGGTGGACCCAACCCAGTGAATTGGGCTAGGGCACCATTTTCACTAATTAGGTCAAAATGTTGACTTGACTCAACATGGGTCAACTAGTTGACCCCATGGCCTACCTTAGGGTCCACTTAGATTGTATTTAGGGTTAGGGCAATGTGGTGGGGTCATAATGTGGCTAGGGTTTGTATTTAGCCCAGTTTGACCTAGGTTGACTTGGGCCCCATAGTGGGCCCCACATGGTCTAAATCCTCCTCCTAGGGTCAAACCTAGCTAAACCCTAGCATCCACCACATGCCTAACCCAAATCTAAGTTATTTGAAATTTGGGATGTTACAAACCCTATAAACAAAAAAAATAATTTCGTCCCCGAATTTTAAGTTCGGGCTACGGGGTTTCTACGACAAGCTTATAAAAGATTCGAAACGTAACTAAAAAGGAAACTATAAAACTAAGTTGTACCTGAGGAGAATAGCTCCGGGTGTCACTCCATCATGAGATCCCTCGGCTCCCAGGTGTGCTCCTCCTGTCCGTGGTTGGACCACAACACCATCACGGGAGGGACCTTCTTCTTCCGCAACACTCAGACGGCGGTATCGTCGATCCGGACCGGCTCTAAACGAACTGATCAATCTGATGCTACTAGCCCGTCGGTAGTATAAATATGCTGCTCAGGCCGAAGGAGTGCTCGTCGCAGGGAGGATACGTGAAAGACGTCGTGCAGAGTTCCCAACTCTATCGGTAGCTGCAGTCGGTAAGCCAAAGGGCCGATCCGCTCCAGGATCAAGTAAGGCCCCATATATCTCGAACTGAGCTTCTTGTGTCTCCGCACCCGGGAAACACTGTGTACCGGACGTATCTACAAAAATACCTTGTCCCCTACCTGGAACACCACCTTCCGATGCCGCGCATCGTAATACCTGGTCTGTCTACTCCGAGCCTCTAGCATCCGGTCCCTGATCAGTAAACTCTGAGCCTCCATATCATCTATGTACTCTGGTCCAAGTGCCCCGGGGGTCCACATCTAGAACCCAAGAAAGAGGTGTTCAACACTTCTTCCTAGGGTAAGCCTCATGGCTATTATTATGAGAAACCTATTAGGGTAACAATCCTCTTCCGAATGTACTTTCCTTATATTTCAGACTATTCTTCTTTCAAACTGTGAGGACTCATTTCCAAGTCCTCCGCCAATTAACAATCAGAATATTTCTCAATTGCAATTTAGATTGTAGTCCCTTACAACCACGATCACTCAAAATATATATAATTCAACGATCTCGTAAGTAGAAGTCTCTTCTATTCACGTCCCCTTAGATTATTACTTATCCACCAACGTGAACTTATGGTCACCAAAAGAGAATTCAGGCACACTAGACCAACACTATTATGTATATTAGCTAACCCATCTTCCGAGATCATGGTGTGATGGAAAATTATCATTTTGCTTTTCCCCAAATTTAAGACTTATCACAACTCAACCTAAAAAGTAATACATAATTCATAGTGTGTTCACCTTTTGAGCATACATCAAGCGATCATTATTGATATTGATGTTCGTACAAATTACTCCCAATCGCTTTTCACACGTAGTATAATTCATAGCTTTACGAGTGTATCTTTTCAAAAATGGTGGGGTCTAGCACAAATCGATTTCGGCATAAAGAGAATCTTATAAATCACTAATTACTTCTCGTGTGGTTTCTCCGTATACGCCTTTGATAGTCAAGAACTATATATCATTGTCATGAATCCTCCTAACAGTGAGTATAATGGTATCAACGTATGTATCTCGGTTCTTAACGCTATCATAATTAATGGGCATATATATGTGTACAATTTTAACTCATCATCCACCCCTTTTTCAATTTATTGAGTCCTTACATTTCAAATGTCATGCCACAAGAAATTAATCTTATCTACCAAAATATTATCTTATTTCAATTCTTAAGTTCCAAAATAATGACTTTTGCTTAATTGAGTCATTCAAGGTTATAGTTCATCATTATGATCAAGTAATCGACTATATCACGTAAGCGTGGGTAGTACTGATATTTCATCATTGTGTTTAATTCTCCAAATCTCAGCCCCTTTTAGGATCAAATAAGGTAGTACTAAATCATGCATAACCATAGTAAAACTTAATTATTATATCCTAAACACAAGATGTTATCTTATCAAGATTTCTGATTATAACTTAAACTATCTCTCAAGTATAATGGTAAGTAGACCATTCAAATTGAAAAGGATTGATTCTTTGAGAGAACGCACCATCTGTAAATCATCATCGAACACTTTTGTTTTGGTTCCTGAGATCATCAGAGTCACATCCACACGATTATTCTTAGAGTATACATCCTTCAATTAAGTAAGATTCTTCACTTGATTCTCCGTTTGCTGGGGCTACGATACTCTCATTATTATAGACGTAATCGTTTAGATATTCAACATTTTCACTTTATGGACTCTCATCCTATAATAGTTAAGACTCGCGATCATTCCTTCATATTAACATGAAGTTACTTTGTCCTAATATGTATGTTTCCAACCTAATGACTTGTGTATGTCAAGTAGGCATAGGTAGCAATGATCGATTGTTGTGTTTACTTCTTCCAACCTGTAACTATCAAAGTCACTTTCCTAAGAGTCTTAACTGTGCAAAAACCTTTTTGATTATTCTTCTTACTTGAACGCATCTTCAATTCGCACTGATTCTTCCCATGGTATATCTGAGTTCCTTAATTATGTGTTACATTGATCGGTTTGAGGTGTTAGAGCATCTCGGAACATACTTGTGGAGGCGATAATCAATCAACCCTTAATTGTATGTAAATCCGTCTACAACTCATACTGGTCCAAATTTGATCCTTGAACACAATTTCTTCGGTTTCACGTGTATATGTAATTGACTTATACCGTGTCGGTATTAAGGAATATCACGAGTGCTCATTAGAATGTGGACTAAGTAGTTACTTACTTCCTTAAATTCGAAATTGGGAAACTTATTGAAGTCTTATACGGTCTCCCCTAGTTTCAAGGTCATATATACACGTCACTAAGCCACTCTTTATATATCTTTCAAGGAATTAAACTTAATGTTCTCCTTGTTTACTTACACATATGGTCTTGGACTAATTATGAGGGTCGAAAGTCATTCTCGAAACATTCTACTTTCCTATTTCACTCGTGAATTTTTTGTGTTCACAACTTGTCATTAATAGTCTATACTATTTAAGATAAATAAATAGTGTGAAATTTATCAAGAGTCTTAACCTTCTAGGAAGGATTGATCATCATACCGGTCATGTATATACAAACCCACATCTTTACTTGAGCGATCTTTGAATAAGCCAAGTTTTTAGATCGCTACGCTTGCGACACATGCTTTATGAGAAAGGCTTAAAGAACTTCGAGTTGCTATCAATTTAACCCTATAAACAAAAGGTTAAGCCCCCATATATATTGGTTAATTTCCTTTAACATTCACAATGTAGTCCTCATGTACATGCCTTAATCATTAGGGCTAACAATCTTTGGCATGGATTTCCACTTCAATTGATATGTTTTCTATTTTAGGTCTTCAAGGTTACCATACGACAATCTGTTCAAGGTCAACATGTGACCAAACAAGGAAGTGTCACTTCTAGAATTTGAATTCTTATTCGATCTTTGGTATTTATCATCATGATTGTCTTGACGTAATCCAGTCATCAGTACTAGGATTAAGCTTATGAGTACCCTACTGTTCCACTAATAAACTTATGCACCAACTTCTCCTCGAAGCGGTCCTATCAATTTGAGTAAGAATTGGTAATATCACTCGATATACAGAGTAGGAACATCGACGTTTAAGCCTTAAGCAGGGAATCTGGCGTTAAGATCTTTCTTTAATCGATTTGGTTATCCACGTACCTCAACTAATCTACATCTTAAGTCGATCTTCGGCCTTAGGTACGATACAAAATCCTCTTGGTAAGTCAAATAAGGGTGGTGTCCTAGTTGGATTGGCCTAACTCATTGCTTAAAATGGACTGTTTTATGTGACTTTTTACACTTGGGCACACCATTGCTTCCGCTGAATAGTTTGTCCGCAAACTACTCTCGAGCGGGGTGTTCCAGTGTTGTGGACTTCTTTCTCTAATGATCGTATTTTTCAAGTGATACTAGTTTGTAAGATCCGCCTTTTCCTTTTCGAAGGCAACCCGGATCTTATGCCCAGAACCGCCGCCTTACGGTGACACTAACCCCTGAGTTAGTCGACACCGTAAGACGTCGATTCTGCCGGCTATTACGATCATTTTTCGCTAGAGATGCGGAAGTAAAAGTGTATACACAAACTAATACAAAAGTCTACAGACGTCACAGAGCATATCATACATATGGAAATGAAAGAGCTACTACAGTCCATAAATGAGTACAAAAGTGAAGCGAATTAGGGCTTATGCCCATATACATTAATAGTAATCAAACTCTCTCTCACAAAACAGAAAGATGTAAACTAGCTATCCACTACATCTCCTCCCACCTGAGGACGTACAATAGTAGTGTCTGGTGGTGGTGGTAGCTGCTCCTCATGCCCTGCCTCCTCGTCCCGCTGGACGTGCTGGTCTATCTCCTCGAACTCCTAAAAAGGGGGACTCAACGTATGTTAGTCAAAAAGACTAAGTCGTATCCTCAACACCTCCTCCTGTCGCTCTTAGGCACCGAGTGGAAGAAGGATGCGGAGGACGACAAGGGGTAGCAAAGTGGAAGCAGGTGACAATTTTAAACTAGCAGGAGTAGGTATAATCTAGCAGTTCTATATATAGTCTAGCAGTTCTATATAAGGTGCAAGTAAGTAAAGACAGTGCAAAAAGAAAAGAACTGCAGTAAGAAGGTAGAACTAGAAGTAAGTGAAGTACGGAAAGGAAAGTACACTACTGCTACTCCTACTCCTATCAATATAAGAGACGTACCTTAACTTATAAAAATGCCCATACAAATTTATAAGTTAAGGTTTCCAGGAATTGTAACTTATCATATAAAAGAGCCCATACTAATTTATATGATAAGGATCTATGATTGTGTATGCCCTAATATGTATGAATGATTATGATGCAATTTATATAGCAAGCAAGTGCAACACACACACACGACTCCGTGATCACAGACCTTTAGTTCCCTCTTTTTGAGAGCTTGCATCACTCTCGGGTACTACCGTTGTGGCTACGAAAACAGTGGAGCGGGCTCTCCACTTCTAGGTGGGTATAAACACTACCAGACCTAGACCCCTCTCATACGCCTCTGTACACGTCCCAGGTGCACTCTAGAGTCTTGCGTACGTATTTTGCTGACTACCCGTCAGTCTTGTAGGTCGAGTGTACGTCTTCAGGGATTCCGCAGTATTATATATATAGCATACTGTCCCCTCCACCCGTACCCCTCGCCCGAGTCATCATACTGCCATCGGTGCATCGACTGGCCAGTCCCGCGTGACTCGCCACTAATTTTATGCACATGCAAGGTATTAATCTGAGCTTCCTGCTCGTACTGATATTGTTAACCCATTCCCTCCAATCCAATTTGGGTAAGCAAGTGCTTGTATCCCTCCAACCTTCTGAAATAGGTGAGCAAGCCACTCGTATCCCTCCAACCCGGTTAGGATGAGCTCATTACTTGTATCCCTCCAACCTTATGAAACAGGTGAGCAAGTAATCCATATGAGTTTTCCAACCTTATTAAACCGGTGAACCTATCGCGTAGATCTCCAAGCCTATTAGACTACTCTCGTCTAAGGTTTACTATACATAGTAGTTTAGGGTGAATCCCAGGACTGCCCAAGGTATGCCCAATGAAGGGGGTCTCGAAGACACTAGGAACTACGATGGGATGACAAGCCCAAAGTTCCCTTTCACAAGGATAATTACTTTTAGTTGATGTCTACCCAAGATCCACAACCAACTCTAATTGTTACTTTAGGACTATTCTAATGACTTAAGGTATCATTATCGGAAGGGCGACGGTCTTCCGTCGGCCTCCGCTCTAGTGGTTACCCAAAGACTTGCACTTTTACTCTCGTCACTAATACGACACTAACCACCAGGGTCATATTCCAATCACATCTCAATTTCAATCGTCGATCTATCCCCCGGTGGGCCCTAAGCTATAACAACTTTTACTATGCGCAGCCCATGGCCTAATACCACCCTGAAATTGAACTTCTAAATCCTTGGGCCAACATACCCCAAATATTTATCCTAGGGTGGTATGGACTCATTAAATGAATGTATTGATTTTCATAATTTTCCTAGGTCATTAAGGTCTTTAATTAAATCCTTTAAATCATTCCCTAGGTCATTTTACACATGAAGTGGTATCAATTAAAATCTACTGACCTAAGGGAATTTTCCTGAGTTGCATATGAGTAAAATATTACTGTCTACAAGATCTCATAATTTCCCTTTTTATATTTCTATTTATCCCTTAATTAATATAGAGTCCACATAATTATCATTTTCCAAATGAAGTATAAGAAATATATTAACCAAAATTCCAGGAAAATTACTGAGAATATATATCACTACTTTATGACTAATGACAGAGTTGCATCAAATTCTACAGTGTAATGACCCATCAAATTCCATTCTTAATTGATTACCAAAATTCCATTATGCTAACTCAATATATTAAAAGTGCATCCAAAAATTTTGAAATAATTCTATGAGGCTAGTATCACAATTATACAACTCTTAGAAATAAATGCACAATTTTCCAACATGTAATTCCAATAATTCATGAATAAATACTAAAAGTGTAAAAGAGTAAATCCCGTGTATTTTGCTCCAATAATTCTCAAACAGAGAAAAAAAAAATTTCCTAAGTCAATTAACACCTCATTATTGACTTGACAGATTTTGGGGATTTTCCTTTGTAAAAAATCTATTTTTCCAATTTCTTTTCCAAAAAGAGCTATCTTTTGATAATTCCAAATAATGGGATTATTGATCCCAAATATCCCATAATTAATTCTAGGGGGTTATTTATACCCTAATTAATCACTGGAATAAATTCCATGATTTTTGCATGCCTCAACTAGGCTAAATACACAATATTTCATTTCTTGCTAATAGCACCCCAAGGCTATAAGTAGCCAACATATGCAAGTGGGTTAACCCAACATGCAGTGACCAAAATGTGCTTAAATTTCTACCACTGGTTTATATGGTCCCTAAGGGCCAGCACCAAAATTTGGGGCCATTTGGAGTTAGCTAACTCCAAGAATCACCTAGTTAAGCCCTAGGGGTATTTTGGTAATTTCCCCATATTTTATTTTCCAATCAAGCCCATTTTTGGGCAGGGCTAAATATGCCCTAATTATACCTCTGACCAAAATCTCAGGTCAAGGGGACTTCTGTTTGGCTTGGGCAGCCATTTAAAATTCTGCAAAATTGTTATTTGCAGCCAAGTCAAATCCTATTTCTCAAACTTGCAAGTGAGATTCCTCATCATGCATTGAATCAATTTAGCCCAAATTTAACCATGGGTCTAATATACCCATGAGAGGGTGCCACCAAAATTTGGGGCTTATTGGAGTTGAAAACTCAACAAATCACATTTATTTACTCTTGGGTATTTTTGTAAAAACTATAGCAAAATGTTCCCAAAAATTCTGATTTTTGGGGAGGGTTTAGATGAACCTAAATGAGTAACCTAGCCCAAATTTCAGCCCATTTGGACCAAGGGTTTGGGCTGGGGAATTATTTCAATTTCTGTCCTACCTTAGGAGTAGTCCTAGTAAAATGGACCTACAGGGCAGAATACTTAACCAAATTTAATGAGTAATATGTCAAATCAAAGCTAACACAGAGATCTACATTGGTTATGTTGGGCAAAAGTTCATCAGGTGGCTGTAAGGGCCTTATTATCATCATGCAAGGTGACTGCTAAAAACTTACCAATATTAATCCCTATTCATACATTTAATATAACAGAAATAATAATAACAAAAAAAATGAATTATAAGGCCTGCACGAATCTTAAAGCCAATCGGACGGCGGTGGACTTTCTTCCCATGCAGCATGCATGGCCAACCCGATGCAGGGCATATTTGCGGGGCGGTTCCCGGCCATCGCCGGCGGCGGAACCTCCGGCCAAGCCCTTCCCCGGCCTCACGGTGGTCGGGGCTTGAGCTGGCCGGCGGCTGGCCAGCGGAGAGCGGCGGACGGCGGCGGCGCAACCGAGCCGAAAGCTCCAGGACGCCATTTTCAACAGAAAAGAGCTTTTGATTCCTAACGTCGAGCTCGTTTGAGCTCGACCTCTAGCCTAGTGGATCTAGGATACTAGTACACTTGGAGGAGAAGGGATACGGACCATTGGCGGCGGTTGTGGTTGAGGGTGGCGGCGGGTTCCCATGGAATGAAATTCCGGCGAGCTCCTCGGTTAGCCATGGCTGCAGCTGGTTCTCTCTCTCTCTCTCTCTGGGGTAGGGATGAAGTGGGAATGAGGGGATGGGCTCGGTTTGAGCTGAGATAAGAGTGGGGGGGGGGGGCGATTTCACCAAGGCATGGGCGATTTCACCAAGGTGGGCGATTTCACCAAGGTGGGCTCGGGTTGGGTGTTTGGGAGTGGGCTCCACTGCTCCAGCTGGGTTAAGTGATCCCTAATGGGTCGGGTTCCATGGGTAGGAGCTGAATTGGGTGAGTGGAGAGAAGGGTTGGCTCACATGAATGAGATAGGAGAGAGGGGGGCTCGGTTTGGGCTTGGGCTTGACCCAATGCTGCATGGTGGGTCCCCACACCTTCTAGTACACCTATATGGTCAGCCAACCAATCATGAGTTGATGGGATGAGCCCAAGTGGCCCAAACCAATTTCTTAACACTTTCTCTCTCCTATTTATCATCTTTTCTCTCTCCTAGGTAATTCCAAAATTACCATTGCATGCCCCTATTTTTCTCTTCCATAGGGGGTATAGGGTCACTTTAGACCCACCTAGTGATTTTGGGTTTGTTTGGGTGGACCCAACCCAGTGAATTGGGCTAGGGCACCATTTTCACTAATTAGGTCAAAATGTTGACTTGACTCAACATGGGGTCAACTAGTTGACCCCATGGCCTACCTTAGGGTCCACTTAGATTGTATTTAGGGTTAGGGCAATGTGGTGGGGTCATGGTGTGGCTAGGGTTTGTATTTAGCCCAGTTTGACCTAGGTTGACTTGGGCCCCATAGTGGGCCCCACATGGTCTAAATCCTCCTCCTAGGGTCAAACCTAGCTAAA
This sequence comes from Platanthera zijinensis, assembly GCA_039513925.1. NCBI lineage: Eukaryota > Viridiplantae > Streptophyta > Magnoliopsida > Asparagales > Orchidaceae > Platanthera > Platanthera zijinensis. The sequence continues at coordinate 117,398,130 of CM077087.1, forward strand.
CCCTAGCATCCACCACATGCCTAACCCAAATCTAAGTTATTTGAAATTTGGGATGTTACAATCCGTAGCTGGTAGTATCTGACCTCAGTCCAGCTTGAGAAATAATGGGCTCCCTCCATCTGGTCGAACAATTCGTCTATCCGTGGGAGTGGGTAGGATTCCGGACGGTAGCCTGTTTAGTGCTCGATAACGATACAACAGGCGAAGTGTCCCATCTTTTCTCACGAACAGTACCGGGGCTCCCCATGGCGAGGAACTCGGTCTAACAAATCCGCCTCAACAATTCCTACAACTGAGTCCGAACTCTGCCAACTCCTTTGGGGCCATCCGATAAGGGGCCCTAGATGCCGGCTTGGCCCCCGGCACAAGCTGTACTGAAAGTCCTGCTCTCTCGGTGTGAAGGTAGTCCTGGTAGTTTCTTTGGAAAAATGTCAGCGAAATCTCGCACCAACGGAATGTCTGTCACTGACTCCATAACTTCCGCCATCTCAAAAGAATCTGATAGACCTCCCTCCTTGCAGATGGGCCTTAACGGCCTGTACCGAAGATAAGAGTATACGAGAGGCAGGTCTTATACCTTTGATGACAATGAAAGAGTACCCGTGTCTCACGGTGATCCTCTTTGCCTGGCAGTCAATCTGGGCATGGTTCCAGTGTAGCCATACAATACCCAGGATCAAGTCGTAGTCTGTCAGCCTCAAAATCGTCGCTGGAGCCTCGAATGCCTTTCCACCAATTTCTGCCTCCATATTGCAGTGATCCGTGGTAAGGAGCTCAGATCCATCCGGTAGTCGCACCCTCATCCTCGAGCCTGTGAATCGCTCCACGCCTTCCAGTCCTTCTACGAACGTCTCTTACACAAAGGAGTGAGTAGCTCCAGTATCGAACAGCGTGCGGGCCGGCTTGCCACTGATGAAGACTCTACCTGGGGTGATTAGATGTCTTAGGGTTCTATAGTGAGTTTTACTTTCCTTGCTAATCTATCTAGTGCGGTTCAAAGTTTTAACCATTGAAAGGGAAATTCTATGAAAATAAAGAGGCATTGCAGCGTACCTGCTATGACCTGCTCCGGATTCCGAGGCTGCGCAAGGTCCAAGTCATATACCTGCTCCCTTTCATGTCTACGATCTCCCCCTGGTATCCACAACCGCGGCTGCGTCTTCGGCCTCCGTAATGCTGAGCTGGTGGGCCACCCTGTGGTGCTGGAGGTGGTGCCCCCCTCATGGGGCAGTTCCTCCGAATGTGCCCAATCTGATGACAAAGGAAACACTCTGGTGGGGGATACGCCATTCCCCCGGGTCTCGGCATCTCCTGCATCCGAAGAGGTTGAGGGGCCAATATCACCTGTTCCCTTAGCTCCTGCCTCACATCCTGACGAGGCTGGTCCTCTGTCCTCCTCCCCTCTAATAAAACACCTCGTCGCTGGTCATTTCTACCTCTCCATCCCTTATCCTCTGCTGGCCGCTTCCGGCCCCGAGTGTTGTGCCAATCAGCCTCAATCCTTTTTGCCATCTCCAAAATCCGGGAGATAGGCCCGTCGGATACAAACAACAAGGCCTCCCTCAAATCCTCCCATAGGCCCTTATAGAACCTCCTGATGTACCCTGCTTCGTCCAGCTGGTAGGAATCTGCGTATCGAGCCAGATGGTCGAACTCCCGATGGTACTCCACCATCGTCCGGGTTCCCTGCTTCACCTATAAAAACCGCTCCTCCAACTCATCCCTAGCCGACTGCGGAATGAAATGCTCCAGCAGCGCGGCCCTGAACTCTTCCCAGGTAACCTCCGCAACCTCCCTATCGGCAAATGTCGTGTCCAACAGCGTCTTCCACCACCTCTTGGCATGGGACTCCAGGCAAGAGACAACCAGAGCCACCCTCTCCTCCCAGGGACACCGTATCCCGGTCAACATCTCGTACATGATATCCCGCCACTCTTCCATCTGAACTGCCGACTCTGTACCCAAGTAGGACGGGGGAGATAGTCCTCGGAAGATGCTTAGCTAGTTGGCCCCCGGATTTGGCTGCGGCGCCGGAACCTGCTGGGCCTTGAAGGCCTCCAGGATGGCAGTCAGAGTCTGTCCCATGTCTGACTGAAGAAAGGAGTGGGGACCGGTGGAGGTGGTGCAACACCCTGAGCCTCCTGAACTCCGCCTTGTGGCGTAGGCTGTGCTGGAGGCTACTTAACAAAAACCCATACTGAGAAAACGTTCAATCTTAAATAAAAGTGGACAATTTATATGTGATCCCCATTTGGGCACACCACTGCTTCCGCTGCTTAGTTTGTCCCCAAACTAAACTCGAGCGTGGGTGACCCAGGGATAATGGACTGCTACCTTTTTCAGATCGATGTTTCGCTCTGATACCACTTGTAAGACCCCCTTTTAACTTCTGTGAAGGAAGTACTGGATTTACTCAATTAAAAATTATACAAAAATTCAAGGGTAACCATTCTGTCCTAAAACATGTATTTCCAAGATTTCATGAGATCTCCATGAACAGAAAGGTACAAATAATTAAAACATCAATTGGGGTTATAATCAACTTTACAAACGAAGTGCTAGAAATAAACATCATAAAATTCCATTAAAATTTCTATAAATTCTACCAACTTCAAAACTAACTCAACCCGAGTTTCACAGCCTTTAGACAATTATTAGTGATGGATTGTGCTTAATTAGTATTTTAACCTAAAGCTATGATTAAGGTTTTGAGGCATCTACTTGTCTCCAAATTTTCCAAGATTCCATCCAGACGACTATTATCATGCTAATATCAACTCTACAGAGTTTCAAAGCAATACGAGAGCAATTGCCCCCATATCCTTCACAACCCTCAAACCCTCCACCTAGGGTTTGAGTTTAGATCCTAGGATAAACCAACCCTAAACCACATCATTTTCTCTAAGTGGGCTATAATAACCCTTCCAAGCCAGTGGTCAAGATATCAGCCTCAGTTGAGGTGATATGACCGTTTTAACTTATAGTGCACTTTTTACTCAAAAATGCCTCACTCTTGCCTAGTTAAGAATAGGTGACTCCCTATCCAAAACTCATCCAAATGAGTTGAAAATTTGTACAGAGTTAAGTTTTATATCCAGGGACCACTCACCAAAATTTGGGAGGGTTTGGAGGTTATTTGACTACATAAATAAATTCCTTTATCTTTATTAATTTAAAACAAAAACTTTAGGCGAAGTGTCTCCAAAAATTCCCATTTTTGGACTACCTTTAGATATAGCTAAGTTTAGCCCCCTGCCCAAATTTCAGGTCATTTGGACAATGGACAAAGAGTGGGCACCCATTTTAATTTCTTCCCAACTCTAGGTACAGCCCCCACTAAAACAGGTGCTGCGGTCAAACCGCCTACCCAAACGAGTTGAAACTAATTTTAAATTAATCTAGACTCGAAGGGCTACAACTTTCGTGATAGGTCTTTTTTCCTAAATCGGCCTCTAAGTGCCTCATTTTGCAGCTTCAAGATATACTCAAATAATGTATCTTTTCATTATGTATTATATACATAATTTCTATATTATAAATTGATTTTACTGTTCATCTTCTACATGAACCCGAAATCAGAACACAAAAAACCTTATTTCCTGTAACCTTTCCGTGATCCGTCGCAAACCGTTCGGTCACTTCCCTGGCCAGCCACCACCACCACCACCTCCGTCGAGGCGATGGCTAGCGGTCGGCGGTGGTTTGGCCGCCGGAGGTGGCGGTTTCCGGCAAACTCAAAATGTTATTTTTCATGGTTTTCCATGGAAACACGAGGTAGATCCGGCTACTTTGATCACGAACTTAATTTCTAAGATCCTAAGATCTACCCATAAGAGAAGAAGTATAGGAGGACCTTGTTCGCGGTTAGGAGGCGAGAAGAACGACGGGGTGCCATGGCGCGGTGGTGGCGTTGCTGAACTTCTCCTACAGCAAGGTACAAGGCTTCAATCCGTTGGTTAAGAGAGTAAACCTCTTATCCTGCTCTAATGGGGCTTTTATAGATCATCTAGTGGGGAGGGTAAAGGGTAAAGCCTTAATGGCCATGAATGTTCTCCCCTTAATGGTGTTTCGGTTATGGTAGGGGCAGTTGAAACGCTGGAAACAAAGAGATGTTTGCCAGGTGGCGATTTCCTATTTGACCAACATTTCCTTCTTTTATTACATAATTACAAAAGGAAAACGACCCATAATTACTCGTGGTGTAACTTCCCACACCACCGTTTATTACCACGCGTGTTAGAATAATTTCGGGCTTGAACCGTCGTTTCAGTCAATGTCACGGGCGTGACACATAGGTCACAGGCGTGACAGGCCCAGGTTGCCAATTCTGGGTTCGACGACCGTCAAACTGAGGTCGACGATCGTCGAAGGGTGGTCACGCCCTAGGTCACGGGCGTGACACATGGGTCACGGGCGTGACAGGCCCGGGTGACCAATTTCTGGGTTCGGCGATCGTCGAACTGAGATCGACGATCGTTGAAGGGTGGTCACGCCCTAGGTCACGGGCATGACACATAGGTCACGGGCGTGACAGGGCCGGGTGACCAAATTCTGGGTTCGGCGATCATCGAACTGAGATCGACGATCGTCGAAGGGTGGTCACGCCCGAGGTCACGGGCATGACACATAGGTCACGGGCATGACAGGGTCATGAGGCAAATTTCGCGCTCGACGATCGTCGTGCTGAGATCGACGATCGTCGAAGTGGTCACGCCCCTAGTCACGGGCATGACACCTAGGTCACGGGCGTGGCAGAGCTGGGTTGAAAATTCTGCGCCCGACGATCATCTCCCTGAGACCGACGATCGTCAAAGGAGTCACGCCCTAGGTCACGGGCATGACGGGCCGGTCACGGGCGTGACCGCCCCTTGACTCAAAATCAGGGTCGACAAACTTCAATTCCTGGGCTTCCAAGGGTTCTGTTAAGGCAAAACCATTCCCAGGGGTCTAGCCGGAAATGGGATGTTACATGACACGTCTTGTGACAGACCCGTGTCAAAGGCCATGTACCTTAAGCGGCACAAAACCGACTCAAACAAGACCAGTACACTGGCTTAGACACTCCCGTCTCAGCCACTAACACGCCTGTGTCAATAAGTACACGACCGTGCTGAGGGGCGTGTCCCTCAATTGACACAGGACCTACAACTCCCAAAAGGTACACGGGTTCCCAACATGCCCGTGTCAACTTTGACACGCCCGTGTCAACCAGAACACCCATGGGATCCAGGTCGGGTTCCTCACCTGACACAGCCCAGCTATAAACCCGAGCAGGATACGCCCTCTGACATGCCCGTGTCTATGGTCGTGTACCCTCTCGAAAAACATTGAGTGCATTTTATCAAGGACTCGAGATGACACAGTGAAAGACACGACTTAGGACACGCTCGTACCCCATTCCGTATGCCTCACTCGAGAAACACATGAGACCAAAATAACAATGGAGCAAACAGAGCTGGATACGCCCGTGTCTCAGGCCCTGTTGCCCTTCCTAAACTCAAATTTGGGATTTGGGGTGTTACAACCCTCCCCTCCTTACAGAAATTTCATATTGAAATTTAGTGCAACTGTAGACACCAATAAAACCACTCCTTTGTTGTACCTTTATTAAAAACGATCCGAGTTTAGAGCTCAGAGGTCGCATCTTGTCTTGCCCCACAGCATTGCACAAACAATAGTTTTTTTTTACAAACAGACATACAATATGTACTTTATTACATCACGACAACAGTAAAGTACACTCTGTCTTTTATATCTGCCTGTACACGTCCTTCATAATCCACTTTACGGCCTCCTGTAACTCCGGATTATACATGTGAGGATGTTGTACTTCATGATTTGAGCTTTGTGGCTCCTGCAATTCAAGAGTGTACATTCGAGGTTGCGTTCGGGATACTGATGTCTCTGCCACTGCCTTGCCCTTTTCTTCATAATACGCACCGGTCTTTTTCTCACCCTTTGAAGGGCCACTCCAACAATTACGGGCGATATGCCCCTGCTTCCCACAATTAAAACACGTAAGTGTCTCCACACATCCTTGCCCAAACGTTGCTCCCGAAGCAACATCTGAAGAAGTTTGTTCAGCTAGCCTGAACCTCTTCTTATCACGTTTCCTCAATTTCGATTGTTCCGACTGCGGAACTTTGAACTCTGGCTTTTCCACCACCAAGGTCTTCTTCTCCTGCACCCATTTCAAATCCTTCTCGAGTGCACAGGCTGTATCTACTAACGCTTGGAAGCCTTCGTTCACCGAACTCGGGAGCGCCAACAAGAACTCATCATGTAGTCCCTCATAGAACCTATTCATCTTTCGCGCTTCTTCCGCAAAAGTAGACCCCGCATAGTGCCTCAGCCTGGTAAACTCATGCAGGTAATTATAAACAGTACTCTCACCTTGCACCAGTCGTTGGAACTCATTCTCCATTGAAATTTACAGCGACACTGGCAAATACTTTGCCAAAAATAATATGGAGAATTCCTCCATCGATATCTCTCCTAGGCCTCTGCCTGCCTTTTGGTGCAATTCGACTTCATCCCACCAAAGCCTCATCTCTCCTTCCAACAAGAGAGGGGCTTAAGTAACTTTCCGCACCTCATCTGTCTTGATCGCTGTCAGGATCCTCTTCACTCTTGCGAACCAATCCTCAGCCTGCATTGGGGAACCCACCCCATTGAACATATTAGGATGAAACTCCATAAACTACTTCATTTGCTCATCAGCAGCTTGCTCGTCAATCAGAGCCTTAACATGCTCTTCCCTCGCACCAACCCGTACTTGCTCCACTACAGGTGTTGCTTGCCCAATACGGTGTGCATGAAACATGGCAAATAGTGCCTCTACAACTAAGCGTACGGTGTCCACAGCGGAGGAGGAATGGTCACCTCAACTGGTGTCGCACTCTCATCTAAACACTGCTGTTTAGACTGCTCAGCTCCACTCCTTGTCACCTATATGTGAACAAGGCATCATTAACGTATATTTCAAAATGGCAAACATGCCTAGTGTACACGCTCACACTTCTCAAACACATGTATTGCATTCCTAGTGGACATTCATGAAAGTGTAAAGTTGTCAACCTAAATCACCTAGAGGGGGTGAATAGGTGAATCGTGCGTCTATTTGCGGAATAAAAATTTTCACGAACTTGTACACGTAATCCAGCAATCACAGAAAGAAAAGATGATTTATGGTGGTTCCCAAATCTTGGGTACGTCCACTTTACCTCATCGATCAAGCAAATCACTAGACTCGACTACTCCACTATCTCGGATTGAAAACAATCCTACGCCTTGGAACAAAGTTCCTACAAACTCGATCAAAATGGATCTACACTCGGAAGATAAACAAAACTTCCTACAACTCTGAGAGCAATGCTCCTACACTCGGAGAAAATCTCCTACAATAATAACAAAGAGATTTGAAAATACAAACAAAAATTTCTCTCAGATCTGGAAATATTGAACTATAGGCCTTCTTCTGAACTTGGCGGCTTTTTCAGAATTTGTAGAAGAAGAACCTTTGTAGATCTGACCAGAGAAGACTTAGGACCTACTCGATCAAGTAGAGGATGAAGATTCCTTGAACAGCTAGTCTTTCTTGATCGAAAGCAGAAAGATCGATCTCATGTTGGGCGGCGGCGGCAGTGGCTTCAGAATATTGTTCTTCTTAAAGAGAAGGCTGATCCAGAAATTTAGAATGTACGGAATTCCACTCCTTATAATTGTTAGGGTTTTGTCTTAAAAAGAAGGCTTTATATAGGATTACCCTTAACGGCTAGAAAAGACATTAATGACGACACGGGGACCAATCACGTCAAGTCATTTGAAAATTTCGGTCGATCTGGACTTAAAATAATTTTTTGAAAAGTGTGATTTTCAGTTCTCGAGAATTAACTTTAGTTCTCGAGAACTAGAAATTGAGTTCTTAAGAGCAATCAGGACTTCTCGAGAACTATACTACTTAGAAGATGTCTGGACTTCTCGAGAACAAAAGGCCGAGTTCTCGAGAACTAACTTACCTCTCGAGAACTATGGAGACTTCTCGAGAACTAACACTTAAGAGAGATTTATGAGGCAACTTTTGACTATTCGAGAAATAGGGCTGGCAGTTCTCGAGAACTTAAGCCAAGCTTATCGAGAACAAAGAAGCCTTCTCGAGAACTATATCAGACTTATCGAGAACTCTAACTTAGAAGAATTCTTGAAGCTGTCTGGACTTCTCGAGAACCAAAAGATGGGACTTCTCGAGAACTTTGAAGCTAATCTTCTCGAGAACTCTAAGCACTTCTCGAGAACTTTGAATCAAAGCTTCTCAAGAATTCTAAGGACTTCTCGAGAAATAAGAGGCACTTCTCGAGAAGTGGACTTAGAGAATTATCTGAACTTTAGAAAAAAATCTTTCTCTTCTCTTCAAGAACCCAATCTTCATTCCATGATCCAAGGATTGAATATGAAGTGTATCCCAATGGAGAGGCTACACATGAGTAAACACCTTAGATCACACAGTGATGTATTACACTGCATTGTCCTATGTTCATGACCCACTGTAGACTGACATTGGTCTACACTTAGCAATTGTAATCTGCAAACACACAGCTAAACAAGGAAATCAAATACAACTTAATTCATCTTAATTCAAGGGTGACTTCAAGGAAATCTAGGTTATTATGGATGCAATACCCAACAATCTCCCCTATTTGTAAAAGTCAAAACCCTCTACACTAAGGTGAATTATGATGATTAAGAAAGAACTGGAAATGAATAATTTAATTAAAATGCAATAAGAGATTAATTGAACACACAATTAGGCAAAACTAGGAATTGTATATATGTAATGTTTTAGATTTCTAATCAACAACCATTTCTTCTAAATTCTCAAAAACATATCAACAAGAGTTCATTCTTTGCTTTGATGATATATGTCCTACTTCTCCTACTATCTCCTCTGATAGCTGAAGGGCTTTGGATAGTACCTAGGAGGCTTTAGAGGAGCTTTGGGATTATTACTTCGAAACTCTCTATCATATATTCTTCTCTTGGTCATGGACTTCTCATATAATTCCCATTAAGACGAGCTGTAGTGGATATTCCTGTTCTAATTAAAGTCTATCACTAATTTTATAGTATAAAGAATTAAGCTTTTAGAACTAGGGCTCCAGAATTCTGCAAACTCTTGGGCTTTCCTTTTATCTGATCCTGTCTTAGGGATGCTTCTGCTGGCAGAGGGGCCTTCCCCATACTTTCTCCTTTTAGAGGTGTTGATTTCTTGTAAATCCTGAGAAATAATATCATCCCAAACTTGGTCATAGGAAGCAGGAGGAGGATCCTGATCTTCAAACCTTGGAGAAAAGCAGGGCATCGAAGGTTGTTGCATCTGAGTTGGCATCTGTTTGTGCTTTCCTTCATCAAGTGGGTTCAGGTGTTAAGGAATAATAATAGGATCAGCCTGAAAGTCAGGGAATATTTGATTATGCATCCAAACTGCAGTGCCATAAGTGTGGAATTTCACTAATTGGATTTTATCTAAAACATTCTTATTAATTTCAGAAATTTTCTTAGACCAGAGTGTGTTTGCATCTTCAGTAAACTTATCCACAAGTTTGACTACATGTTCTTTCACTAGATTCTCCCTCTTTCTTAATTCTACACAGAGCTTTTCTATGGCATCTTCTTTGAAAGTACCAACTTCCTCACAAATCTTCATCACATGTTCTTGAGCTTTCTTTTCTAACTGAATCTGGTTATTAGCAAGAGTGACAGGCTATTCTCTTACCTGACCAACACTAGTAATGGTTTTATCTATAGCTTTGCCACCAATCTTAAGCAGTCTTTTAAGAGATTAAGTGTTATGTTTTAATTCAGCAAATCATTGGCTCATTTCTGTTTCTAGAGAAATCACTTTGTCTTGCACTATTTTTAGAGAGTCATCAAAATGTTTCCTTTGTTCAGTCAGCAAAATTCCAATCTTACTCAAAATGTCAGAAGAGAGAGAGGCATCAACATTAGCAGCAACAGGAGTAACATCAACAACAGAGGTACTTTGGGGTGGAAGAGGAGCTACCCAGGGAGGGATCTCTGCCACAAACACAAAGCTCTTGGCTCTTATAGTGTGAAAGACTGTATCAGCCTCCTCATCAATAAATATGGGAAGGGAGAAGTCAAGGTTCTTAAGTGGGGCTTCCACTTCTTCAGGTTCTTGCTCATCCTCTGTAGAGAGAAGGATGGTCTCTGGTGCTGAAGGGTGTTCAGCTAGAGTTGAATCTTTCCTTGGAGAGGTAGAAGGAGTTAGAGTAGCTTGGGGTGAGGATGGAACTGATGAGGGATCCTTTGAGGGTTCTTAAGCAGTGTCCTTAAAAAGAGGAGGAAAAGGTTCATTTGAAGTGAGTTCTTCAACCATTCTGTCAATGGCTTTAGTTGTTTTCTGGAGGGTTTCCTGTACTGGAATATCTGAGAAAGTATCATCTGGAGCAATTTCCACTAGGGACCTTGTTGGAGAGGAAAGAGTAGGTCTGACAACAGGAACAGAGGCTGCAGGCTCCTCCTCAGTTGCTGCACCAGATGGTTCAGCAACATGATGAGAGGAGGGAGATGGGGTCCTGACCGCAGAGGCAGAAGCTGCAAGTTCTTTAACTAACTGCTTGGAATTCTTCAGCTTGAGTTCCCATCTTTGGATGGAGGCCAATGAAATCTTGTTCAGGTGATGGATCTGGGTACCTTTAGAGGTTTTGAAGGTGACTGGGTCAATCACACTCTGCAACAGGGAAATTATCCTTGCAAACTTGGGAGCCTGAATACTATCCCTGATCAATTCAAATACCATCATTCCATATTAAAATTTCTTTCAGCAGATAATAGCTATCATAACACCAAATAGTTCATTGGTTATGAAACTAATGGACCCTGTTCTGCACCACAAGATCTTTTCAATTAAATCTACCAGAAGCTTTCCAACATCATTGAAGAGATTTCTCCTTAAAGAGATGAAATCCAAAGAAACTCCACAGAAAGAGTATGTTCTATCATAATCTTCAAGTATTAGGTCGTCCTTTTCATCCACAATGGGAAGCTTTAGGAGGTTTGAAACTCTGGTTTTGTCCAACTGTATTTTTATCCCCCTGACTTTAGTTTTCAAAACTCTACCATTTCTCCTCATGTTGTCATTCCTGAAGAATTCCTCTACATTTAGAAATGAACTCTTGCAGGGTTCTAAGAGAATGAATATCAGACCGGCTGTTTCCAGGAGAAGGAGCAAGTTCTTGAAGTCATCAGAAATGTCTGCAATCCCTATGATGATGAGTTCACTACCGACTACTATTTTTCAAATCTGCGCCATTGACGCTGACGGCGACGACGGACGGAGCGCAAGACGACGGCTGCGACGAAGCTTCTATCGGCGGAAGACGAAGAGTTTTTGAGAAGACTGTTTGTAGTGGCAGTTGATTTGGTATTTCAAAGGTATTATATATATATATATAATCCTAGTAATAACAATTAAGTGTCTAATTGATCTAGGGTTAGGACTGAAATCAAGCAGGTTTTTGAAATAGAAGAAATTAATCAGAAATCGAAAAAGGATAGGCATTTCTCGAGAGGTAGGGTTAGTTCTCAAGAACAGTCAGAGGACTTCTCGAGAAGTATGATATTAGTTATTGAGAACTGAAGAGACTTCTCGAGAACTGAAAAGACTTCTCGAGAACTGCAGAGACTTCTCGATAGACAGATCAAAGTTCTTCGAAAAGTAGCTTGAGTTTTTGAGAATTAGTACTTTACTTTTCGATAAGTAGACTGAGTTTTCGAGAACTAGTACTTTTCTCTAGATAAATTTTTGACATGTTTGAGGTATCCTTGATTCTTTGGCTTTGAACTGATTTCCTGTGACTTATCCTTCTTTGTTTAGCATCCCAAGTTCAGTTTTGAAGAAATTGAACTTGGTCTCGTCCAGCGGCTTCGTGAAAATATCTACAACTTGTCGATCTATTAACACGCACTGCATATCCACATCCCTTTGCTCCACATGCTCCCGGATGAAATGATATCTAAGCTCAATGTTCTTTGTCCGGCTGTACGAGACTAGGTTGTTTGCGATTACGATCGCGTTGGATGAGTCTCAGAATAATGGAATGTCTTTGACTTTTATATTGTAATCTTCTAGCAGATTCTTGAGCCAAAGTAACTGTGCACAACAACTACTGACAAAAATTTATTCTGACTCTGCCGTTGAGATTGCGACACAATTTTGCTTTTTACTGCTCCATGAGATAAGACTTCTTCTAAGGAACTGACATGTCTCGGAAGTGCTTTTCCTGTCATTTTTTCTACCTGCAAAGTCTGTATTTGAAAAACCAGTTAGTTCGCTGTCATTACTTCTTGGGTAGCATAAGCCAAGATTCGGTGTACCTTTAAGGTATCTAAAAATCCGCTTTGCAGCAGCATAGTGAGATTCCTTACAATTAACTTGGAATCTAGCACATACACATGTAGAGAACATTATGTCTGGTCTACTTGCAGTAAGGTAGAGCAAGGATCCAACTATGCTTCTGTATTTGGTTTCATCAAAAGGTTTCCCTTTCTCATCCTTGTCCAGAGACATAGCTGAGGCCATTGGAGTCCTCATAGAGGTTACACTCTCCATTCCGAATTTCTTAATAAACTCCTTGGTGAATTTCATCTGTGAGATGAAATTTCATCTTCAGATTGTTTCACCTGAAGTCCTAAGAAATACTTCAGATCTCACATACTACTCATTTCAAACTTCCTTGCATAAATCTAGAGAACTTTTTGCAGAGGTTGTAGTCTGTAGAGCCAAAAATAATGTCGTCGATATAGATTTGCACTAGCAAAATCTTGCCTTTAATTTCCCTACGAAATAATGTCTTATCTATCTTTCCCCTTGTGAACTTGTTCTCTAGGATAAAGGTAGATAGCGTTTCGTACCAAGCTCGAGGAGCCTTTTTTAAACCGTACAACACTTTTGATAATAAATAAACATACTCAAGAAAATTAGGATCAACGAAACATGGGGGCTATTCCTCGTACACCTCTTCCTTTATGTCACCATTTAGGAAGGAGGACTTCACGTCCATTTGATAGACAGTGAACCCCTTCGGTGAAACATAAGCTAGGAACAGTCTGATGGCCTCCAGTCTTGCCACTAGAGCGTATGTTTGGTCGAAGTCGATCCCTTCTTCTTGACGATATCCATTAGCGATGAGTCTGGCTTTGATATTTATGATCGTCCAGTCCTCATCCATCTTGTTCCTATAGACCCACTTTGTTCCAATGACATTCTAACCTTTGGGTCTTGGAACAAGTGTCCACACTTTGCAGCGCTTGAGCTAATTTAGTTCTTCTTCCATATCAAAGATCCATGATGCTTCTGAGTTTTCTTCCTCAAACTTCATTGGTTACAACCTGTGAGAGAAAACTTAAATATAAATTCTCGTTAGTTATACCTCGACGAGTTCTGACACCATCCCGGGGATCTCCTATGAAGTTGTCCATTAGGTGATCCTTCAGATGTCTGAGCTCTAGATTCCTCGCATCTGGGACTTCTTCATCCACTGGAGTGACTTCATCAACTTGGACAATATTTTCATCTTGATCCTCTACCTCTCCAGTAGGGGTTGGAGAGGTTATCTTGATGAACATTTCATCTTTACCTTCGGTCGATTCATCCAAGCTGATCTCTTTAATTCTTGTACCTATATCTTCAACAAGCATACTAGACGATTTGCATTGCAGCAAGCTCGTCTCATCAAATACAACATGTATGGATTCTTCTACAACCGGAGTTTTTCTATAGAAAATCATGTATGCCTTACTATGACTACTATATCCTACAAAAATACCTTCAAAACTTTTCTCACTAAACTTTGTAGTATGATACTTACCATTGTTAAGCACGAAGCATTTACAGCCAAAAAATCTAAAATAAGAAACTGTTGGTTTCCTGCCTTTTAGAAGTTCATAAGGTGTCTTATCATGATTCTTGTTTATGAGGGCTCGATTTTGCATGTGGCATGCAGTGTTGACGGCTTTAGCCCAGAAGTACTCTGGTAGTGAAGCATCACTCAATATAGTTCTGTAGGCCTCTATGAGTGTTCTATTCCTTATCCCAGCTACTCCATTTTACTGTGGAGTACGAGGAGAGGAAAACTCATGAATGATACTTAGGCTTTCACAAAATTCTATCATGGCCCAAGATTTGAATTCAGTTCCATTGTCATTTTTTATTTTAACTTTGGAGCTGTTGTATTCATTATGTATCTGCCTAACAAAGTTTGTAAAGATATCGAAGGTACATGACTTGTGTTTCAGAAAGAACACCCACGTAAATCGCGAGTAGTCATCAACAATTACCAACGAATAATCCTTACCTCCTAAGCTTCAAAATTGCAGTGGACCGAACAAGTCCATATGAAGTAGGTGTAAACACCTATTAGAGTTTTTGCCTATGATGCTTTTAAAGGTAGCCCTTGTTTTCTTGCCTTTTACGCATGTATGATAAGGTATCTCTTTTACGTGCTTGACATTTGGGGCATCACGTACTAAGTTCTTGGATAATAATTTATTAATAGTTTTAAAATTAATATGTGCTATCCTCTTGTTCCATTGGTCACCAAGAGACGCACTATCTTTTGCCAAAAGACACACTGGTGTAGAAGAGTCTATACAAATGAAATTTAAGCAAAATATCTTCCTGCATCAAGTGCTTGATAGAATTTTTTACATATTATCAACAGACTTTATCAAGCACTTGTCAGCGTGGAACTCAAATATGTATCCTTTGTCGTATAGTTGACTTATGCTTATGAGATTGTGTTCCAATCCCTTCACATAAGCTACATCCGAAAATGATACACTACTGTTAATGATCATACAGTAGCCTTTAATTATCCCTCGGTCCTAACCTCCAAAGATGACCTTTAGTCGGTTGCAGACTGAAGTGAAATTCTGGAGTAGGCTTCTTGTCCCGGTCATGTGCCGAGAGCATCCACTGTCCAAGTACCAGATTGGCATTTTGGTGGTCTTTGGACATACATGCATATATAATCACTTTGTCTTAGGAACCCAAGCATGTTTGGGTCCTTGGTCTCAGGTTAGAACACTCCTCCTAGGAAGAATAGCATTCTGAGTGGTCAATCTTATGTTGCCAACTTGAGGATTAGTAACCTTCCTGGTATTAAACCAACAATCGATGGCAAAATTACAAATTTTACCACAACACCAACAGTCAAACCTGTTGTATCTTTGCCTTACGTACTACTGCTTGACCATTTGAGATGGTGGTCTAGCAGGGGTAACATCCTTGGAGGATGAAGCATCATGGTGATGGAAGTCACATGATTCCTTCTCCTTCGGAGGCATTTACCAGACGGGCTTTACTTTAGGTGTTTTCTTGAAGTTGTGTCCATGATTATAAGGACCATAGCCCTGAAGAATCACTTCTTCATAAGGTGCCTTAAAGACACTGTCACCAAAGTTTCGAGGGCGAGTCCATCCTTGGTACCGAGACTTTTGCTCTACATAAGTAGGCCTGGTAAAGTGACCATAGGACGAGTCCAGATCAAACTTATTTGTTGGAAAGATAACTTTCTTAAAGACAGTCTGATCTAGAGGGGCTTTCCCCTTTTCTTTGGACAAGGCCTTCTTGGCGTCCTTATTCTTCCATTTAAGACTTGTTCTCCTAGAAGATTTACTAGGAGCGTCAAAATGGCCTAGTCCAGCTCCTTGGGCCTTAGCTGAGAATTCAACAATGAGTGGAAGAACTGTCTTAGGCTTAGAGAAACTTTCAATGAGTTTCTTAAATAGCCTCGAGTTATTTTTTCAACTCTTTGATGATTTCCTCTTTAAGGTCGAGGTGCTTAAGAGCTTAATTGTATTCTTCAATAGCAAGATTGAAGTTCTCTTGAAGAGAGTCAGTCTTGGCGACTTCTTCTCTCAAGCTGCTCTCAATAGCCTTTAGAGACTTAATCTCTTTAGCCTGAGTTTTCACGACTCGACGACATTTGTCGTAAGTCATGATCAACTCATTGTACTGGGCCAGAAGTTCATACTCATCGTCAGAAGAGCTGTCCTCATGTTATTGCGCGCTAGGGTTCGAAGAAAATAAACGCAACCGAACTAGCAACCCGATTAGGCAAGTATACCTATCGAATGGTAGCTAGGGGACACAAGTGTCGTATTGAAATCCGGGAAATGTTGGCTATGCTTACTCACACGAACGCTATTATCTTATCGACGGAAAAACTAGGGTTTTAGAAAATCTAAGTGCAAGGGAGGAAGTAAAGCGATGCTAGAAAGAGAACCACTGCAATTAAGTAAAGCTATTAAGTAAAGAGCTATGCTAGAAAGGAAACTACTGCAGTTAATTAAAGAGCACAAGATGGGTGATTATTATAAAAGGTAGAAAATATGAAATGGAAATGCACTCGATCAAGAATCACCTTGGCTAAAGACGATTAAGAAAATGCGATAAAAATCTAAACTTAATAGGATAAAGGTCATTGACCGTGGAGGTTCCTAAAGCTTGAACACGCTTCTCTCGAAGTCGTGCCCAACTGAGTTTAGGAAGGTCCGACGGACTCTCGTCTAAATCGGAGGCCTAAAATTCGCTTTACGCGGTGAACCCCACTATTGGATTTTACTCCAATTCGGGAGATTTGGATGTCTGCCTCTCTCGAGGGGTGCGTACAACTCCCTTTACTCTTGAATGCTCCCTTCATTCTTTCGGCCTCTCGGCTAGCCTAGAATGAAACCAAAGGCGGAGAGTATATATCGATAATATACCTCCAACCCGTGATAAATCAAGAGTAATTCAAGGCCCTAACCTAAAAAGAAAAGATTAATTAAAACATCATAACTTAATCGCTCTAACCTCGGATCATCAAGATCGAGTACAAGGAGGATTAGTTAATCATAATGGAGTGGAGGAGGGGGGGGTGAGTAGTAAAGCATAAAAAAGGAACACTAGTAAACGAAGAGCACTTATATTAATTAAAAGGAGCAAGTTACACTATTGAAAAAGAAATTACAAGTGCATGAAAATTAAATCCTATTCTAGCCCTACAAGTAGTACTAAGCAAGAGCAAGATTACAATAAAAGCTAAAACTAACTAAGATTAAACTAGGGTTAAACAAAAATTACAAAGAGAGGGAGAGAGAGAGAGAGAGAAAAAAGCATGAAAACTAGAAAAGGACCGAAGAACCAAAGGGGCAGCACCTCCCCCTCTCAGCCAAAAGTTGCTGAAATGAAGAGGGGGGGTCTCAATTTATAGATTTTTTTCACGGGTTGGTCACGCCCTCCGACACGCCCTAGGGGGGGCGTGTCAGGGGGCGTGACAGTACTATGTTGACCTCGGGCTCTGGACTCTTGCGGGAAGGATCATTGCCTGTGTACGTCGGTGGTCACGCCTAGGTCACGCCCGTGTAGGGGGGCGTGACAGGCACGTCATGTCCAAATCATTGGTCGGAAATCCGTCAGTCACAGAAAAAGGAGGGTGTCACGCCCATATCACGGGCGTGACATGGGGCGTGACAGTACTGTTTGCGTGCTGTGGAGAAACGACATTTAATGCGGCGGTAGGCTTTGCGGTAGAGGGCAAAACGTCCATGGTCACGCCTGGTGACACGCCTAGGGAGGGCATGTCAGGGTGCGTGATAACGGTTTTGTACGTTTTTCTATCCCTTCCAGCAGGAGTCCTTGGGATCGGGTGACACGCCCTAGGTCACGCCCAGGGAGGGCGTGATAGTGTGGCATGTCAGGTCATTTTGGCCAATTTTCTGGAAACCTGCAAAAAGGCAAGAAAAAGTCAGTGGCAATAATATTTACATAAAAATGATAAAAAATAAACTAATAATAGACATGATTTCTACAATATAAAATAGAAAATACGATAATAGTTTAGGCTACAAAACGTATTATCAAATTCCCCCAAGCTTAAGCTTTGCTTGTCCCCAAGCAAAAATATAAAAACTAGAAATTTATAAAAAGGACTAATCAAAAAGTTTTAATTATGCCTACACAAGTACTATGCGAAATTCTAAGTAGGGAAAAAGGTGAAATGTAAGTCTAAAACAATTATTTAGGTATGGTAAAACTTTTATAAACTTTACTCAATAAAAACAAATCATCCAAAATTTTAACGAGATTTTTTTAAATAGACTTAAGCAAAGCAACGAAAATGAAAAACACGCATTGAGTTGTTACTAGATCCAAGCAACGCATTATAATTATATCAATTTAATTAACAAAAATCTAGGTTTAAATCCAAAACTAAAACTGATTTACTTTTTTTCTTTTCTTAGTTGTTAAATAAAAAATCAATAAACGTGAATCAAAAGGACTTAAATAGGACAGAAACATTTGGTTTAGGAATATGATTAGGAGTGGAATTCAAAGATAAATGTGAAGGTTTAAAATCACACTAAAGCAAAGCAAAGAGTTTCAAAAACTTTCATAAAAATATATATAATTTTTTTTCTTTTTCTTCTTTTTTCCATTTTTTTCTTTTTTCAAAACAAAGGCCATAAATATTTTATTTTCCTTTTGAATTGGCCAAACAAAAATAAACATCACTTTTGAGCATACTTTTTTTTCAAAAACCTTTCTCCCACAAAAAATCACAAAATATCCTATCAAAATCATCAAAATAATTTATGAAACTCAAAAAGGCTAGTGTGATTCGATAGGTTCGAAATTTTGGCTTTGGTGAAAGTGAAATGAAGGGAGGAGTTATCAAATGAAATCGGAAAGAGGCTCAAAAACTGCTAACTAGTGGTAAAAGTTTTTAGGTTGGCAGGAAAGCTCAAACGAAAACAAAAACGGCCTAAATAATATTCACGCTTTTGAATTTATTTAAAACAAAGGTTTGAAAAATTTCAAAAAGCGAGTCCTAGATCATAAAAGAAGATTGATGAAATTAACTTGAAAATAGAAATAATAGGTGACTTGGATCGTTCACATCTACTACGCTATTCAAAAGTTGACTTTATAAAAATTATTCAAAAACGAAAAAGAAAATAGTGGATGATGAATTTTTGAGAAAGTAAAGGAAATAAAAAACAAAAAACCATAATAGAAATGCGAGTTTTAGAAAAATATTTCACCTTAACATGCTACCGTGAATTAGAAACACAGCATGGCCAACATTTTACTTGTGAAACATAATTAAAAAGGACGATTAGAAATATTATATTTAACTAAGTTGTTTATAGAAAATTTTGAGTAAAACAAAAACTAAAACTCGAGGTACTATTGAAATACCAAAATGTCTAAACTATTCAAAAACACATATTTTTTTTGATTTTGTGAAATATTCTCTTTTTTTTTTATTTTGGAAATTTTTCTCTCATTTTTTTTGGAATTTTAGGATATTCAATTTTTTTTTTGGAAATATTTAAAATATATACAAAGAGAAAAATTTGTACACTAAGCAAAAATGAAGGAGGAAGTCCTCCCCCAATCTTAAAATAGACATTGTCCTCAATGGCTAAAGAAGGGGATTGGAGAAGGAGAGAAAAGTAAAGTACAAAATTGAAAGATAGAATTGAAAGACAGGTACTTCCCCGGATTTATTTGCTGTGAAAGCTGAGTGATGCCGCTCCTCTGAATGTCTTCTTTGGACTTCGTGATGGATTCAACAATGTTGGAGCAGGCGATCGCAGAAGCTCCAGCTTGTCGGAGCCGTCCGAGGAAAAATTGTAAAATAAAGAAAACAGAAAAAGATAATTTGGGTTGCCTCCCAAGAGTGCCCTTTGGTTAAAGCGTCATTGAGCTCGACGCATCAAAACAATAATATTGTCCAAAAATATTGTTGTCCAAAAAAAAATTGTTTTTAGCAAAAAATTAAAAGTTCAAGATTAAAGTTCGTGAAGTAGAAGCTTAATAATGTTTGGACTGACATCATCATCACCAGAGAAATACAGTTTAAGACGCTGACCATTCACTTTGAAATGACCCTTATCAGGGTGAGAAATTAAAACAATTCCATAAGGAAATACTTCTAAAACAGATAACGGGCCAGACCAGCGAGATTTTAATTTACCCGGAAATAAACGTAAACTAGAATTATATTAAAGGACTTGGTCGCCCGGCTTAAAGTTTTTAGGGTTCCTTAAGTGTTTATCGTGTAAACGCTTCGTCCGCTCTTTATAAAGTTTATTATTTTCATAAGCATAAGAGCGCCACTCATCGAGTTCATTTAGTTGAAATTTTTGAAGGTCACTGACTGAGCAGGGATCGAAGTTTAAAAAATTTAAGGCCCAAAAGGCGCGGTGTTCTAACTCTACGGGCAGATGGCATGATTTTCCATAGACCAGGCGATACAGCGTACATCTGAGGGCGGTTTTGTACGCTGTTCGGTAGGCCCATAGAGCATCGTCAAGTTTTGATGACAAGTCTTTCCTAGAAGTTGAAACAGTCTTTTCTAATATTCTTATTATTTCTCTATTAACTACTTCGACTTGTCCGTTAGTTTGTGGGTGGTAGGCAGTGGAAAGCTTATGTGTAACGCCGTATTTGGTAAGGATTTTTGAAATTTTGCGTTACAGAAATGGGAACCCCTATCGCTAACGATTGCGCGTGGCGTACTGAATCTAGAAAATAATCTTTTTAGAAACGTGACTACAACTCGGGAGTCGTTCGAAGGAAGAGCTTGGGCCTCAGCCCATCGTGAAACATAATCAACAACAACTAAAATATATTTGTTTTCGAAGCTAGAAGGAAGGGGGCCAACAAAATCAATTCCCCAGAGGTCGAAAATTTCGCACTCTAAGAAATAATATTGCGGCATTTCATTTTTATTAGAAATGTTGCCCGACCATTGGCAACTATCACACCTACTCACAAAGGCTTGCACGTCTTTAAACAGGCTAGGACAGTAAAAACCCGCACAAAGCACCTTGTGAGCGGTGCGAGCAGCTTGATAGTGCCCACCTGTCGGACCTTCATTCAAATGTTTTAGAATATCGATTCCTTCCTCATAAGAAACACATCTCCTTATCACTTGATCCGCACAGATTTTGAAAAGATGCAGGTCTTCCCAAAAGTAGTTCTTCAGCACAGAAAAGAATTTCTTCTTTTGCTGAGAGGAGAACTCTTTGGGAGCACCCGGGCCATTAGATAATTGGCGATGTGTGCGAACTAAGGAGAAGTAGATGTGTTAACTAAAAGCAGCTTCTCATCAGGAAAATAATCATTAAAAGATTTTTCATTTAATTTTTCTATAAAGGGGTTATCTAATCTGGATAAATGGTCGGCGGCCAAGTTCTCGGCTCCTCGCTTATCACGGATCTCTAAGTCAAACTCCTGGAGGAGTAAGACCCAGCGAATCAAGTGAGGCTTGGCATCCATTTTGGCAAGAAGGTACTTGAGGGCCGAGTGGTCCGTAAAAACAATGATTTTTGAAAGTGTAATGTAAGGGCATAATTTATCAAAGGCGAATACTACAGCTAAGAGCTCCTTCTCGATTGTGGTGTAATTTTCTTGTGCAGATGTGAGGGTTTTACTAGCATAATAGAAGGGGTGGAAGTTTTTAGATATGCGTTGACCTAATACGGCTCCCACCGCAAAACTACTCACATCGCACATAATCTCGAAAGGAAGGTCCCACACCGGAGCTATCATAATCGGTGCGTTAATTAACTTTTCTTTAATTAATTCAAAGGCAGAAATACAAGAGTCATCAAAAATGAATGGAGCGTCTTTTTCTAAGAGATGGGTGAGGGGATTAGTGATCTTGGAGAAGTCCTTTATAAAATGACGATAAAAACCAGCGTGGCCTAGGAAACTTCTTATAGCTTTTATGTTTGTAGGCGGCGGCAACTTCTCAATAACTTCTATCTTGGAAACGTCTACCTCAATACCTTTAGTAGAAATTTTATGACCCAAAACTAACCCTTCCCTTACCATAAAATGGCATTTTTCCCAATTTAGGGCAAGGTTAGTTTCTTCGCATCGTTCTAAGACTTTTTCGAGGTTTTCTAAACATCTATCGAAGGAATCGCCGAACACGGAGAAATCATCCATGAATACCTCCATAATTCTTTCTACATACTTGTAAAATTTTGCGAGCATACATCGCTGGAATGTAGCTGGCGCATTGCACAATCCAAACGGCATTCTTCGGTAAGCGAAGGTGCCGAAGGGACAAGTAAACGTTGTTTTCTCTTGGTCCTCGGGAGAGATGGGTATTTGAAAGTACCCGAGAGGCCATCGAGAAAACAATAAAAGCTATGGCCGGAGAGACGTTCTAAAATCTGGTCGATAAACGGCAAAGGAAAGTGGTGCTTGCGGGTGGAGTGATTCAACTTACGATAATCTATACACATACGCCAACCCGTCACCGTTTGTGTCGGGATTAATTCATTATTCTCATTACTAACTACGGTTATCCCTCCCTTCTTTGGAACTACCTGAACGGGGCTAACCCACTTACTGTCCGATATAGGGTAGATAATTCCTGCGTCTAAAAATTCATAACCTCGCATTTAACTACTTCTTTCATATTCGGGTTTATACGGCGCTGAGGTTGGATAGAGTTACGCGAATTATCTTCCATTAAAATTTTATGGGTACAGAAAGATGGGCTTATGCCCTTGATATCAGAAATTTGCCAAGCAATAGCCCGGCGATGCTTACGTAGAACTAGAAAAAGTTTATCGTTTTGCATATCCATGAGGTAGGTTGAAACGATAACTGGTAACTTGGAATCTTTTTCTAAGAAAGCGTACTTAAGGTGTTTGGGAAGTTCTTTAAGTTCTAGGGTAGGGGGTTCTTCATAAGTGGATTTTGAGATTCTTTCTTTTTCAAAAATAATATCTTCATAAACTTTTTTATAAGGAACGTAATAAGGGGTGAGGCTAGAAGCCAAGACGGCTTCTTGTATCGATTCAGTGGGAAGAAAAGAGGAAGAACAAAACTCAGAAAATTCTTTTTCAAACTCAAAAATACAATAAGAAGATTCATCATTTCCTTGCAGTGATTCAGTTGTAAGAGAAGAGGAGCAAAAAGTAGAAAAATCTTTTTCAAAGTCGGAGAGGCAGTAGGAAGAATCATCACTCACGGAGTCTACAAAAAAGCATGAGTCATCGTTTGCTAAGGTGTTCTTCATCGAAGGGGTGAAAGAAAATGTGACTTCGTCATCGCCTACTCGAAGAAAGAGCTTACCATTGCTTACGTCAATGATGGCTCGGGAGGTGGCAAGGAAGGGTCGGCCAAGGATCAGGGGAACCTCGACGTCTTCTTCGATGTCCAAAATGACAAAGTCCACCGGGAAGATGAACTTGTCGACTTTTACTAGAACGTCCTCCCCTATTCCTAACGGGTACTTGAGGGATCTATCCGCTAGCTGGATACTCATACGCGTGGGGTTAAGGCTACCAATCCCTAACTTTTGAAACAACGAAAAGGGCATCAGGTTTATACTCGCGCCTAAGTCGGCTAACGCGTGTTTAACAAAAAGATCACCGAAGACACACGGGATAGAGAAACTACCCGGGTCACTGATTTTCTTCGGCAAACCATTTGTAAAAACAGCGGAGCACTCGGCGTTTAGCGTGACGTGCAAAAGATTCTCTAACTTCTTCTTGTTGGTGAGGAGGTCCTTAAGATACTTGGCGTATTTCGGTATCTGCGAAATAGCCTCGTGGAAGGGAAGATTAATGTGGATTTGCTTGAAGATCTCTAAGAAGCGAGAGTACTGATCATCTTAACATTGTCTATTAAGTTCAGAGGGGTATGGAGGAGTTGAATTATTTTTGAAGATGGGTGGTGGAGTGAGATAATTTTCTAAAGCGGGGGTGATTACTTCTTCAGTAGAGGGTGGAATTTTTAAAATGGGAGCGGAGCTTTGATTTTTAGAGGCGAGAGCGGAGCTTGCCTCGGGCTCTTCAGTTGCCATACCGGAGACTTGCTTCCCACTCCGAAGAGTTAGGCTTTCGCTTGCTCTCTCGGGTTGGGTTCGGTATTGGAAGGAAGAGACCCTGCGGGTCGCTTAGAAATTATTTTCGCGAGATGTCCTACCTGATTTTCTAGACTTTTTACGCTTTCGGTTAAAGTTCTTATAGTAGAGTCATTTATGGTGATATATTTGGAAAGTAATTCCTCCAAGCTTGGAGGTTTTGGATAATTTTGAAGAGGTGGTGGTGGTGGAAGTGCAGAAAAATCATTTTGCGGTGGTGGGTGCATCGCATTCGATGGATTACTCAATGAAAAGTTTGGATGATTTCTTAAAGCAGGGTTATAACTATTCGAAAAATTAAAACCAGGAGGATGAAAATTCGCAGTAGAAAAATTATTAAAAGCAGTTCTAGGCATATTATTAACATAATCTAAATGTTCTGGAGTAGGGTTTGCAGATTCCCATACCTGAGGGGCGGAGGCAGCAGTCATCTCCGTGATTTTTTTGCTTAGGATTTCTACTTGCAGAGCGAGCTGGGAGACGTTGTCCACTTCATAGATACCTGCAGGCTTGTTCGGGCTGCCAACTACAAGTCATGGACAGGGTAATTACGCTCATGCACTTTCAATTGACGTGAGCCATAGGCGATCACCTTGCCAAACTGTAGGAGCACGCAGCCTAAGCCGCTTCTTGACGCATCGCAGTATATTTCAAATCCATCTGTACCACATGGCGACGTCAAAACAGGCGCCGTGGTCAGACGACTCTTCAGCTCCTCAAAAGCTCGTGCGCACTCCGGTGTCCAAACGAACTTCTGATCTTTTCTCGTCAACGTTGTCTGAGGCAAAGCAATTCGGGAGAAGTTCTCCACGAACCATCTATAGTAGCCCGCCAGTCCAAGG
This sequence comes from Platanthera zijinensis, assembly GCA_039513925.1. Lineage (NCBI taxonomy): Eukaryota > Viridiplantae > Streptophyta > Magnoliopsida > Asparagales > Orchidaceae > Platanthera > Platanthera zijinensis. The sequence goes on from CM077087.1 coordinate 117,422,932, forward strand.
AAACTCCTGACCTCGGCCACTGAAGACAACACTGGCCAATCACGAATGGCACTTATCTTAGCCGGATCCACTGCTATGCCCTCTCCACTTACAACATGGCCTAGAAAAGCCACCGACGAGAGCCAGAACTCATACTTAGAGAACTTGGCATACAGCTTATTCCTTCGCAAGGTATGCAATACCAACCGCAAGTGGTTTGCATGAACTTCCTCCGATTGTGAATATACAAGGATATCATCAATAAACACAATCACAAATAGATCCAGGTATTCGCGGTATGTTCGATGCATGAGATCCTTGAAGACCGAAGGCGCATTACATAAGCCGAATGGCATCACTGTGAACTCATAATGACCATAGCGTGTGCCAAACGCTGTCTTGGGAATGTCACCTTCCCGAATCCGCAACTGGTAATACCCGGACTTCAAATCCAACTTCGAATAGACGGTTGAGCCTGCTAGCTGATCGAACAAGTCATCGATCCATGGAATTGGATACTTGTTTTTCTCCGTCAGCTTGTTCAGTTCACGATAATCAATACATAGTCGCAAACCACCATATTTCTTTTTCACAAAAAGAATAGGCGCGCTCCAAGGTGACATACTTGGGCGTATGTATCCCTGCTCCAACAACTCTTGCAACTGAACTTTCAGTTCGGCCATTTCTTTTGGCGCTACCCGATACAGCGAACGGGCCACGGGTTGTTGGTACCCTTATTTGATTTGAGTTTAGTCTTGTCTTGTCTTTTTAGTCCCTTGACCCAAGAAATATCTAGGGTCAATGGTTAGTGGTCTAGCTGTAGAGTCCCCGCTTTTCCAGATGAAGAATTTGGTTAAGTAGTTTTTCGTTCGACTATAGTCGAACGTCGCTTAACTATCGTCTATCGGCTGATCGACTATCGTCTATCAGTTAGTCGACGCTCTGTCTGCGTTGATAGCTCGACTATCTGTTGATAGGTCGACTATCTGCTTGGTTTGGTAGTTCGACTATCTGTCCTGATAGTTCAACTATCTGATAGCTCGACTATCTGATGATAGGTCGACTATCGGTTCAGCTTTGATAGTTCGACTATCTGTTGATAGGTCGACTATATGTCGTCTTTGATAGTTCGACTATCTGTCCTGATAGTTCAACTATCTGATAGCTCGACTATCTGTTGATAGATCGACTATCTGTTTTGTTTTGATAGGTCGACTATCTATTGATAGGTCGACTATCTGTTTTCTGTGATAGGTCGACTATCTGCTTGATAGGTCGACTATCTATTTGTGTTTGATAGTTCGACTATCTGTCCAGATAGATCGACTATCTGATAGATCGACTATCTGTTCTGATAGGTCGACTTTCTGCCTAGGTAGTTCGACTATCTTCTTTGATAGTTCGACTATCTGGATCGTTCGACTATCTGCCTGATAGGTCGACGATCTCCGTGCGTCGGTCGATGATCTCCGAGGGTCGTTCGACGTTTTCTGTTTGCCTTTTTAATTAGTATTTATTTATTCTATTAATAAATTAATACATTATCTGGCATTTTATTTCAGTTGTTTTATGATAATATTTCCAGGCAATATCTGCTCCATCTCTTTTGCCTGAGTCAAATCTTTTCAGATAAAGTTGTTTGTCTTAGTAGTTGACATTGTATTTTACTTTATCTGTTGTCAGTCCTTTATAGCTGTTAGAATGAAAAGTCTTCCTTCTGCTATAAAGAGTTTGTCTCTGATGTGATTTTATTTAGTACCTGTATTATCAGATTGCTTCCTGCAGCTTCCTTGAAAAAGGTTTATCCCTTTTATAGAATATTTTTTGCTGCAGAGTTTGTTTGTCTTTGTGATATTTGCAGCCCAGGTTTCAAGTTTCAGAAGAAGACAAACAGTTCAAATTAAAAAGAGCCGTTGCTTGTTGCTGCTATAAAAGGAATCCTTTGGAGAAGGATTTCAGCTAGCTAACCAGTTATTCTAAGAGTTATTCAATTAGCATTCAAGCTTTCATCAAGACCAAGTTTAACTGCTCTCAGCAATCTTCACTCAACTGAGAAGTGTTAAGCTCTTCTGCTCTTCTTCAACCTGAGTTCTCCTGCTTCCAGGAAGTTCAAACTCAGAATTATTTTGAAGAAGAGGAAGAAGAAGAAGATAGATGCTAGAAGATTTCTATTTTATATTTTATATCTTCTTGTAGTTTTTCCTTCAGTTTTTACTGAAGAGTTTCTGCACTGAAGCAAGACTTCACCTGGACATTCTTTGAGCCAGGGGGAGCCTTGACTCTTTTGAGCTTTCTAGCTCAGTGCAAGTCTTTGTGCTTCTCTAATATATTGTAAAATAGAGAAGGCTTTTTAACATTCTTTCCCCCTCCTGTACAGGGTTATTACTCCCTTCAAAAGTATCCCTTGGTGGCAGGGCACCTGATCAAAAACCTATGTTGGTTTTTAGACACCTGATCAAAAGTCTAAAGGGTTTCTAGATCTACCTGAAGCAGATCTTGTGGTGGCAGGGCAGCTGATCAAAAACCTGTAGTGGATTCCTACCTTGTTGGTAGAAGAGTGGACGTACCCAAGTTGTTTGGGGAACCACTATAAATTCCTTGTGTCGGCTGGCTTGCTTAATTTAATTCTTGCATTGTGGCTGTGATTAGATATAACTAGGTTTGCTAGTTGCTGATTAGGTTTTCCAAGCCTTAACTGTAATTACAATTAGCTTGAGTTTGTGCACAACACTTGTGTTAGGCTTTAGGGTTATCTCCTTATCTATAATCTTTTCATTCCGTATTTCACTCCAAGGGAGTTGGGTAGACTATTAAGTTTTGTCTAGTGCAAAATTTGATAACTCTATTCACCCCCCCCCCCTCTAGAGTAGTATCTATCCCTTCACTTTCAATTGGTATCAGAGGGAGGTTAACTGACTGAATAGGCTAACACCTAAGTCAGAAGATCCTGATAGATACCAAAGTTTATAGATATTCACTATCACTATCATGGCCCAGTCCAAGGATTATTCTAGCACCCGACCTCCAGCATGCAACTTAGCTAAGTTTGGCATCTGGAAGGCAAGGATCAAATTATATATGAATTCTATTGATGAAAGTATCTTTGCTTCTATTTTGTCAGGACCTCCAAGAGCACCTGCTGCTGCTACTGCCTCATCATCTGATATGAGTGCAGTGCCTCCTCTAGATTACAATGATGAGTACAAGAAGGCAAAGATAGCAGATGCCAAGGCGATGAACATTCTGGCTCAGACAATGTCTGATGAGGTATTCCAGAAGGATGCTGACTGCTCTTCAGCAAAAGCTATGTGGGGTACACTGAACCAGATTGTAGCTGGTTCAGCTGATGAAAGGAAGGACAGAAGGTCCAACCTTATCTCACAATATGAGAACTTCAAGAAAACTGATGCTGAATCAGTTGAAGCCATGTATATAAGGCTCAGCTCAATCATCAATGAGCTGAGGACCCTTGACAAGGACATATCATTGACAGAGGTCAATGATAAGATTCTTATGTGCTTCCCTAGCACATGGGATCTGAGGATCTGGCCCATCAAGGAAGCCAGAAGTACAAATGTGATTTCAACTGAAGCCCTTCTCGGCAAGCTCAAGTCTTTTGAGCAAGTGCTGAAGACAAGGGAAGCAGAAGCTGAAGCAAAGACCCCTACTCCAACAAGAAAAGAGCAATCTCTAGCTCTTAAGGCTGCTGATGCTTCTGAAGGCAGCCAATCCAATGAGGAGCTAATGGCATTATTTGCCAAGAGGTTTCTCAAGATGGGGAGAAAGGAATTCAGAAAGAAGTCTTCACGCTATGAAGACAAACCAAGATATGACCGTTCACCTGCTAAAGAAATTATCTGTTATGGTTGCAGGAAACCTGGACATATCTTACCAGATTGTCCAGAGGAGAAGAACAAAGATAAGAGGAAAGAAAAGGAACAGCACAGGAAGCACTCCAAGCCATCCTCCTACAAGAACAAGAAGAAGGAGAGAGGTTTCATTGCTGAAACCTGGAGTGATTCTGATGAAGAATCTTCCTCCTCTAGCTCCAGTGAGGATGAGGAAGAGAAGAAGGCAAAGGAAGTTTACCTGATGGCAATAGATGCCTGCAGCAATCATTCAGCTGCAGAGATTTCAGATTCAGAGGAAGAAATGCCAACAGAAGATGAGGTACTATCATCTTATGATTTTACCTCAGTAGAATTCAAATTAGATTTTAAATCTTTATGCTTAGATTTAATTAGTTCTGAAAAAAAGATTAAAGAACTTAGACATAGGCTAGCTGAATCAGAAATCATATCTACTGAAAATATTAGGTTAAAGGAAGATCTCACTAATTATAGTGAAGAAATTAAGTTTCTGAAAATTGAGTTAGCTAAATCTAAGAGGTTAGAAGAATCTCTAAATGGTAGAAGCCTCAAGTTATTAGAAATAACCAGCATGACTAACACTAGGTCAGGCAATAACAAACTAGGCTTAGGAGCTTCTCTCAGTGAACCCCCAGTTATTCTTAAAAATAATCTTTCAACTCCAGTGAACTTCATTTTAGCTAGTGGAATGAAGAACACTGAGCAAGTAAACCAAGTTAATAAAACTTTAAATAAAGCTAAGAGAGAAAAGATGAAGAAATTTTTTAAAGAAATACAAAGAGCGTCGAACGCTGCTTGACGATCGGAAGCTCAATGGTCGAACGAAGCTCGACGATCAGAGCACCCATCGTCGAACGTCGATCGACGTTCTCAATATGATTTTCAAAATCATCATCAAACCCGTAGAAACCTAAATGAAAATAGAAACCCTAGGTTTGTTGACCCATCATCTGCATGGAGAATCCCACATAGGAGATCTCACCCATTAGGTTATCACCCTCAGCCTGCATTTTCATTTATTTATAGCTTTTCTTATGTGAAAAACAAGGGACCCAAGGTTACCTGGGTCCACAATGTCTAAATGAATGTCTTGCAGGTAAAGGCCTATCCTATCACTCAAAATAAGTGGTATTTGTATAGTGGATGCTCCAAGCATATGACAGGAAATAAAAATCATCTGTCAAAGTTCAAAGCTAAGCTCGGCCCAAAGGTTATCTTTGGAGATTCAAGCTGTGGTCACACAGAAGGCTATGGCAGGATCACAATTGGAGATGTTACTTTCAAGAGAGTTGCATATGTGACTGGACTGAAGCATAATTTGATCTCAGTCAGCCAGCTATGTGATGCTGGCTACCAGGTTTCATTTTCTAACTCTTCTTGTAATATTACTTTAAATAATAATGTTGTTTTAGTAGGCATTAGATTAGGTAATATTTATTTAGTAGATTTCAATTCAACTCATTCTGAAATCTGTTTATTTAATGAAGTAGCAATTAATAATAATTCATTGTGGCATAAGAGGCTTAGTCATGTTAACCTTAAAAATATATCTAGGTTATCTAAACACAACCTTGTTAGAGGTTTACCTTCTTGCCCCTACAAGAAGGAGAGCCTATGCAAGGCTTGTCAGCTAGGTAAGCAAACCAAGAATTCTTTTAAATCAGTAAATAAAAGTGATTCTCCTAGAATCTTGTACTTGTTACATTTGGATCTTTTTGGCCCAATAAATGTACAGAGTTTAGGAGGGAAGTATTACACCTTAGTAATTGTAGATGACTTCTCTAGGTTCAGTTGGGTTTTCTTTTTGAGAACTAAGGCTGATAACTTCAAAGCCCTTACAGACTTTCTATTATGTGTGCAGACTGAGTACTCTACTCATGTGGCCTTGATCAGAAGTGATCTTGGAACTGAGTTTGACTCTCTTCTCATGCAAGAATTCTGTGAGAGAGAAGGTATCAAACATAGCTTCTCAGCTCCTAGAACTCCCCAACAAAATGGGGTAGTTGAAAGGAAAAATCGAACACTCATTGAAGCTGCTAGTACATTGTTGGCAGATGCTAATATGCCTCTCTCCTATTGGGCAGAAGCTGTTAGTACAGCCAATTATGTCTTGAATAGAAGTCTGATACACAAGCTTAAGTGTAAAACTCCTTATGAGTTGCTTAAAGGAAAGAAACCTAAAATTAATTATTTTAGAGTATTTGGTTGTGTAGTGTACATTCATAATAACAATAAAGAATACCTTAGAAAGTTTGAAGCAAAAGCTTCAATGGGAATTATGCTTGGATATTCCCAAGTAAGCAAAGCTTATAGGGTTTATAACAAATCAACCTGTAAAATTGAAGAATCTGTGCATGTATCTTTTGATGAGTCTCAGATGTTTTACAAGGAGAAGGAAAATTCTCCTTCCTCTAGTTTATTGCAGGTACCTGATGCTACTCAAGAGATTCTTCAACTATCAACTCTTCAGATCACTGAATAAGACAGTGATGAAGACATTGCAGAAGCTGTTGTTATTCCACCAACAGTAGATCAAATTCCTCCTGAGGAATTAATCCCAACTGTTGCTGAAGATCACATCCCACCTGTTGATATTGTCACACTTAGAGATCACCCCACATATCAAGTGATAGGAGACATATCAGCTGGTGTTCAAACAAGACATCAATTAAGATAGGATGTGATGCACGCTTGTTTCCTCTCACAGGTTGAGCCCCTCACCTTTAAAGATGCTGAGCTAGATCCCCACTGGATCATTGCTATGCAAGAGGAACTCAATCAGTTTGAGAGATGTAAAGTTTGGACTTTGGTACCAAGACCTAAAGGCCAACTGATCATAGGCACCAAGTGGGTATATAGAAACAAGTTGGATGCAAATGGAATTATTATAAGGAACAAAGCTAGGCTTGTAGCTCAGGGCTACAGACAGGAGGAAGGCATAGATTATGACCAAACCTTTGCTCCTGTTGCAAGGCTAGAAGCAATAAGGATCTTCTTGGCCTATGCAGCCTACATGAAGTTTAAGGTCTTTCAAATGGATGTTAAAAGTGCATTCCTAAATGGTGAGCTTAAGGAAGAGGTGTTTGTTGAACAACCACCAGGGTTTGTTTCTTCAACTCAACCCTCACATGTGTTCAAGTTGCAGAAAGCTCTTTATGGACTAAAGCAAGCACCCAGAGCCTGGTATGCGACTCTAGCTAGTTTCCTGTTAGGGCACAACTTTACTAGGGGAGTAGTTGATAGAACCCTTTTCATCAAGCACCACAAGGACACAATCCTGTTAGTTCAAGTGTATGTGGATGATATTATATTTGGTTCCACTGATCCCAAACTTTGCAAAAGGTTCTCTGACCTGATGCACTCTAATTTTGAGATGAGTAGTATGGGTGTGCTGTCTTACTTTCTTGGTCTCCAAGTTAAGCAAGATGCTGATGGTATCTTCATCTCCCAATCCAAATATGCCAAGGAATTGGTAAAGAAATTTGGGATGGCTGATGCTTTAGCAATGCCTACACCTATGGCTACTAATGTAGTTATTGATTCTGATGATCACGGCAAGCCAGTTGATCAAAAGAATTATAGGGCCATTGTTGGTTCCCTATTATATTTAACTGCAAGTAGGCCAGATATAATGTTTGCTACATGCCTTTGTGCTAGATTCCAGGTCAACCCCAAGGAATCTCATCTGATTCTTCTCAAGAGAATCCTGAGATACCTGAAGGGATGTCCAAATCTAGGACTTTGGTACCCAGCTGAGTTAGAATTTGAATTGATTGGATATTCTGATTCTGATTATGCTGGTTGCAGAGTTGACAGGAAGAGCACCTCAGGAACTTGTCAGTTCCTGGGAGAGAGATTGGTCTCTTGGTTCTGTAAGAAGCAGGCTTCAGTCTCAACTTCAACTGCAGAGGCTGAATATATAGCAGCTGCCAGTTGTTGTTCACAGATCCTATGGATTCAAAACCAGCTTGTGGATTATGGTTACTCACACAAGAACACCAAAATCATGTGTGATAGTACCAGTGCTATCTCAATTGCACAAAATCCAGTGCACCACTCTAGAACGAAGCATATTGAGATTCGACACTATTTCCTGAGAGATTGTGTGGAAAAGAACAAGATTTGTCTTGAGATCATATCCACTGAGTTTCAGAGGGGTGATATATTCACCAAGCCCTTAGATGAACAGAAGCATCTATTCTTTTTGGTTCAACTAGGCATGATCAATGGAAGAGACTAAGTGTGACTATATCTGCCAATGTTGAAACTTGTTTGAAGATAGTCGAACGACGTTCGAAGATAGTCGATCGGGTCAAGCCCATCGTCGACCTATGGTTGATGAAAGCTTGCCTGTTTGAAGATCGTCGACCGGCGTTTGACCATCGTCGAACAAGTCGAGCTCATCGTCGATCTCTGGATGACGACAGCTTGTTATTTGAGAAGCCAGAAATAGTCGAACGATTGCTCGACTACTCTGCTTCCGGACCGATCGTCGAACGACTGTTCGACCATCGTATCCAGTATCTTTTAAATAGATCGACTATCTCCGGTCTAATATAAAGCCGATAGTCGACCTAGGTTAAAAGATCTTTGCTTATATCGTCGACGGAGAGCGTCCTTTCGCATTCCGTCTTCCCGCTTGCTCCGTGTCTTGCGATTCTCTGCCGTTTCATCTTCTCCGTTCCTCTCACACCTTCTCTAGCAAATCGATGGCGATTTCTCCAGCGCTCCTCGCAGTAGTCAAGTTTGACGCAGGTTTCAGCGTGGATTTTGATGCATTCAGTTGCTGTGAACCAGATATCGTGGATATTCTCCAGCTATACAAAGATCAAGGATTGGAAAGGCTAATGTCTACAAGGATCAAGTTAAATATCCCAGAGATAAAGGAATGGGCATTTACTTCATCTTCTACTGAAGATTCAATGACAGGATCTGTTGGCAGAGTAGAGGTAGTTTTGACTCCCACCGTCTTGACTGATTTATTTGGATTGACTAATGGCGAAGAAGAATTTGAGCAAGATGCTCCAGAATTTGGAAGGATGTTGATTGAGATGGGACATGCAGAAGGCATTCCCTCCAAGCTTCTCAAGGTGAATTTTCCCTTCAAGATCAAGTTCCTTGCAGAAATAGTTGGAAAAGTGCTTCTAGGAAAGCACTCCGCCCATGACAACATTACTAGACAACAATTTGCACTGATGTGTGCAATTGTAAATAAGAAAAGGATTAATTGGGCAGGGGTTTTGTTCGATTTGATAAGGAAGAACAACAGTAAGAAGGAAGTTACCCTAGGCAGGGTTATTGGGATTTTTCTGAAGGAAAGATATCCCCAGCTGCTGATTTCAGCTGCTACAACCATTAATGCCAGTAAGAAGATGGATCACAACTTGTTCTCAAAGTGGAAGAGGACATTCGTGAAGCCCGCTCCTGCAGGGGCTGCTCCAGCTGCATCTGAGAGCACAAGGACTGACTCTGTCGCTCCCCACCCTCAAGAAGTTGGCTCAGCTCCTCTGTATCTCCCTTCATCTTCTTCTGCTCTGCTGTCTACTTCAATTGAAGTTCCATCAACTTCAGTTGAAGTACGACATTCTGCCTCTCCTGTTCATGATTCAACAATAGTTGAAATTCCATCTTCTCCTCCAGCTTCTCCTATCCCTCATCATCTTGCTAGGATATCTAATCCTAGTTTTGATTTATTAGCTTCTGTACCTTCTACCCCTATTCGTTCTCCAGTTCAATCTTCAGATCATATTGATTTTCCTGCTTCCACCCATCTATCTCCAGTTAACTCTTCACATCATTCTCCTTCTCCATCTCCAGTTCGCTTTCTAGTTCATCAGGAATACATTCCTCCTGTTGATCTTCCATCCACTGCAGTTCCCCCACCATCTTTTGAGATAACTCCTGCATTCATCTCCAGCATCTTGGAGTTAATTACCCCTTCAATTAAAATCATGATTGAAGAGGCAATTGCTCCACTTGCTTCCTCCATTGCTTCTTTGACTGATGCCATCAAAACTCTCTCCAACTCTGCTGAGCCCTCTTCATCCAGGGGCCTGGTTTCAGTTCCCACTGAAATCAGGCAGGGGGAGATGTTCAATGAAGATGTCTCTGAGCAGCTCCCAGCCTACCTTCCAGCTGTTCCTCAAGTTATAGCTTCAATGATAACAGTTCCAGAAGAGATAGTTCCAGTTCAAAAAGAAGTAGCTCCTCTACTGTCTGAAAAAGAAATTTCTGATGCTATATTGGAATCAGAATTCATTGTCAAAGTAGTTTTAGAAGAAGCTTCTACTCCTTTTGTTGCTCAATTCCTAGAAGGAGTCATTACTGCCTATCTAGATGAATCTTGGGAGATAGTAAAGTTTGAAGGTAATTCACTCATTCGTTTTATTGACGAGTCAACTGACTTGCTAGTTTGTGAATACCTAGAAGGAATGCTTTTATCTTATTTAGCAGATCTGTGTTCATGAATCCACAGATAAAGTTCAAGAAGAACTAGTTACTCCAGAGCCTGCTGAATCTGCTCCAGTAGTTCCAGATGTCTTAGAGACAGTGCCTGAACATGCTTCAATTGCTCTAGCTGATCATCTGCCTGATGCTCAAGACACTGAGTCTGTTCTACCAGCTCAGTCAGATATGCAAGAAGATCCTGAATTAGATTCTTTTTTAGCTGATATAGAAGATGTTTCTGAAAGCCAAGTTGGAAATAAAGATGACACACCAAAACTGAGTTTGGAAGAAGAGAAAGCAAAATCTGCTTGCTAACAAAGAGTAAAGGCTGATTTCGAAGAGAAAGAAAAAGTTTTGCAAGCTGAAAAGTCTACAGTATGGGATGATTCCCCTGGTTTAGATTTGGATACTCTCCTGGCACAGGATGCCATGGAAGAAGAGAAAGAGAAGGCTGCTCTGAAAGAAAAGGAAAAGGCTGTATCAGAAGCCTATGATCTGTATGATCATTCTCCCTCATCTCATTCTGAGGATGAAGATGACTCAGATCTGTCTGAGGATTCAAAGAAAAAGAAAGCTGCAAAAAGGAAAAGAAAAAGTGTAGCTCTTCCACCTCCTAATCCCGATAATTACACTCCTTACTACATTCTGAAAGGGGTTGATCCTAAATCCAAAGAGTTCCAACACTGGATGTGGTTCTCAAAGAATCAGCAAAAGGAGAGGAAGAAATCAAAGAGGTATGATAGTCCTGCTCCCAGATGGACTCCCAGAGGTCCTCCTCCTCCACCTCCCAGTGCAGGAGCCTCTAGCAATTTATCTGCTAATCCATCTGCTCCATCTGCAAAATTTGCTCCTTCTCAGCCTCATTCAAGGAAAAGTTTTCAAAGCCACCAAGGCAAATCATATTCTGGATATCAAAGACATGTTGCTGAGGTAAAAGAGCAAGTAAAGGAGGTTGTATATCAAAAGCCAACATTTTCACCTCCTCCTTCTCCCAAGAAAAAGGGTTCTCCTGCTATACCAGTTCATGTTGCTAAGGATATTTCAAAAGGTAAAAGAACTGTTTTCTCTGAGAAATCCAGTAAGAAGTTTGCTGAGTTTGCTCCTCCATCATCTTTAGTTATTCAAGAAGTTAAAGATACAGCTGAAAGTTTATTAGATTTATCTGTCAAGTTTAAAGCTGAGATGCCTATTGATACATCATCTGAAAATATGTATGAAAGCCAAGAGTTAGATCCTGACTTCAGGATGGCTCGATTTCTAGAACTTGTTGGATCAGCCCAGATAAAGAAATCTAAGGCTGAAGGAAAGGACTCTGCAGGACTTTCTACAATGTCAAAGTTCAGAGTGAAGGAACTCGATAAAATCCAGGTTAGTCCTGAAGTTTTTGACCCTTCTAAATATATGGAAAAGCACCCAGAAGCAGTTGTTCCAAGGGCTGCAGAACTGAAGATTATTGGCGTGCAAGATTTGAAGATGTCTAAGAAAGAAGCCATTGATCCCTTGCGGAAAGTTTCTTTTGTTCCTAGCTCTTCTGATCCCAAGCCTGATTCTGTAGATTCTTAATTTTGATTGACTGCTGTTATATATATCTGACTGATTGTTAATTGCTAGTTAGTTGCTTAACTATTTCCTGTATTGATTTTATTGTTCTATAGCTAGTTATGTGTTTTAGTTTTTGAGAGACTTAACTCAAATAGGGGGAGATTGTTGGTACCCTTGTTTGATTTGAGTTTAGTCTTCTCTTTTTAGTCCCTTGACCCAAGAAATATCTATGGTCAATGGTTAGTGGTCTAGCTGTAGAGTCCCCGCTTTTCCAGATGAAGAATTTGGTTAAGTAGTTTTTCGTTCGACTATAGTCGAACGTCGCTCGACTATCGTCTATCGGCTGATCGACTATCGTCTATCAGTTGGTCGACGCTCTGTCTGCGTTGATAGCTCGACTATCTGTTGATAGGTCGACTATCTGCTTGGTTTGGTAGTTCGACTATCTGTCCTGATAGTTCAACTATCTGATGATAGGTCGACTATCGGTTCCGCTTTGATAGTTCGATTATCTGTTGATAGGTCGACTATCTGTCGTCTTTGATAGTTTGACTATCTGTCCTGATAGTTCAACTATCTGATAGCTCGACTATCTGTTGATAGATCGACTATCTGTTTTGTTTTGATAGGTCGACTAACTGTTGATAGGTCGACTATCTGTTTTCTGTGATAGGTCGACTATCTGCTTGATAGGTCGACTATCTGTTTGTGTTTGATAGTTCGACTATCTGTCCGGATAGATCGACTATCTGATAGATCGACTATCTGTTCTGATAGGTCGACTATCTGCCTAGGTAGTTCGACTATCTTCTTTGATAGTTCGACTATCTGGATCGTTCGACTATCTGCCCGATAGGTCGACGATCTCCGTGCGTCGGTTGACGATCTCTAAGGGTCGTTCGACGTTTTCTGTCTGCCTTTTTATTTTGTATTTATTTATTCTATTTAATAAATTAATACATTATCTGGCATTTTATTTCAGTTGTTTTATGATAATATTTCCATGCAATATCTGCTCCATCTCTTTTGCCTGAGTCAAATCTTTTCAGATAAAGTTGTTTGTCTTATTAGTTGATATTGTATTTTACTTTATCTGCTGTCAGTCCTTTATAGCCGTTAGACTGAAAAGTCTTCCTTCTGCTATAAAGAGTTTGTCTCTGATGTGATTTTATTTAGTACCTGTATTATCAGATTGCTTCCTGCAGCTTCCTTGAAAAAGGTTTATCCCTTTTATAGAATATTTTTTGCTGCAGAGTTTGTTTGTCTTTGTGATATTTGCAGCCCAGGTTTCAAATTTCAGAAGAAGACAAACAGTTCAAATTGAAAAGAGCCGTTGCTTGTTGCTGCTATAAAAGGAATCCTTTAGAGAAGGATTTCAGCTAGCTAACCAGTTATTCTAAGAGTTATTCAATTAGCATTCAAGCTTTCATCAAGACCAAGTTTAACTGCTCTCAGCAATCTTCACTCAACTGAGAAGTGTTAAGCTCTTCTGCTCTTCTTCAACCTGAGTTCTCCTGCTTCTAGGAAGTTCAAACTCAGAGTTATTTTGAAGAAGAAGAAGAAGATAGCTGCTAGAAGATTTCTATTTTATATTTTATATCTTCTTGTAGTTTTTCCTTCAGTTTTTACTGAAGAGTTTCTGCACTGAAGCAAGGCTTCACCTGGACATTCTTTGAGCCAGGGGGAGCCTTGACTCTTTTGAGCTTTCTAGCTCAGTGCAAGTCTTTGTGCTTCTCTAATCTATTGTAAAATAGAGAAGGCTTTTTAACCTTCTTTCCCCCTCCGGTACAGGGTTATTACTCCCTTCAAAAGTATCCCTTGGTGGCAGGGCACCTGATCAAAAACCTGTGTTGGTTTTTAGACACCTGATCAAAAGTCTAAAGGGTTTCTAGATCAACCTGAAGCAGATCTTGTTGTGGCAGGGCACCTGATCAAAAACCTGTAGTGGATTCCTACCTTGTTGGTAGAAGAGTGGACGTACCCAAGTTGTTTGGGGAACCACTATAAATTCCTTGTGTCGTCTGGCTTGCTTAATTTAATTCTTGCATTGTGGCTATGATTAGATATAACTAGGTTTGCTAGTTGCTGATTAGGTTTTCCAAGCCTTAATTGTAATTACAGTTAGCTTGAGTTTGTGCACAACACTTGTGTTAGGCTTTAGGGTTATCTCCTTATCTATAATCTTTTCATTCCGCATTTCACTCCAAGGGAGTTGGGTAGACTATTAAGTTTTGTCTAGTGCAAAATTTGATAACTCTATTCACCCCCCCTCTAGAGTAGTATCTATCCCTTCACTTTCACGGGTTTGGCACCCGGCACCAGCTCGATAGCGAAGTCGATTTCCCTTTGGGGAGGTAACCCCGGAAGGTCCTTTGGAAACACATCAGCATATTCCGACACAAGCGACACTTCACTCATACTGGCCTTCGGCGCCACCGCCTCTATGAGTGTGAAGAACAACTCCGCACCCTTCCGAACTGCCTTAACAACTTGGAGAGCGGATAACAACATCCCACTCATCCCTTACATACCAATGAACTTGGTCTCTTGTTCGGTATTTTGCCCAAGTGTGACCTCTTTTGAAGTGCAATCGATACAGGCACGCTGCTCTGAAAGCCAGTCCATACCAAAGATTATATCAAACTCTTTGATCGGCAATACTAATGTTTCCACCTTGAACTCCCGAATTCCTATCTTGACCTCAAGACCGCAAGATCGATCCGCGCACATCAAACATCCGTTAGGCAACAACACCTTTATACTGTCTGTCGTACTCCGTATAGGCACCCCGATATGAAAGACAAAGTCCTCAGATAGAAATGAATGTGAAGCACCTGTGTCGAACAGTGCTCGCGCCGGATACTCGCGTATAAGGAAAAACCCTATAACATTACAATTAAAACAAGCACAGCACATCATAAACAAGAACATGAAAACCTACACGTACCTGTGACGACATCCGCCTGCTTAATGGCCTCCTGTTGTCCAAGGTTGAAGACCCTGGGCTGCGCGTGCGAGGCAGAAGACTCCACCACAGCCTTCCCCTTCTCCGCATAAGACGCTCCCGTCTTCTTATCACCCTTTGGAGGACCAGATCGACATTCACGTGCGAAGTGTCCAACCTTCCCGCACGTAAAACAAGCACGAGATCCATACCCTGATGTATCCGTCACAGTCGCAGAAGGAGCTTGTCCAGAAGACTTAGACTTCTTATTCCATCTCTTTCGGTAGCCAAACTTTTCCGGACGCAGCGGCTTAAACTCTGGCTTCGCAACAGCCAAGTTTCCCTTTGCTTGCCCCCGTTTCATGTCCAGCTCCAAAGAACGAGCCGTACAGACTAAGGCTTGAAATCCCTGACCCACAGAACTCGAGAGCAAATACCGCAGCTCATCTCGCAGTCCCGCATAAAACCGACTAGTCTTACGCTCTTCTTCGGCGAAGATCGTGCCCGCATATCTTCCCAAACGGGTGAACTCATGCAGGTAGTCATCCACACTTCGATCTCCTTGTGCTAACCATTGAAATTCCATTTCCATCGATATCCTTTGCTGCATCGGCAGATGTTGTGCTAAGAACAAACGAGAAAATTCTTCCATTGTAATCTCTGCCAATTGCCTGCCGGCCAAGTGATGCAGTTCAATCTCATCCCACCCCAATCGCGCCTCTCCTTCCAGTAGGAAAGTGGCTAACATGACTTTCTGTTCCTCCTCAACCTTGAGAGCTCTCATAATCCTCTTGATCCTTGCAAGCCAATCCTCTGCTTGGGCCGGTGTACCCGCCCCATGAAACTGCGGAGGGTTAAAGCTCAAGAATTGCTTCCATTGTTGATCTGCTACCCGCGGATCAACTTCGGCTTCTACCGGTTCTTGCCGTACCCCAGCTTGCGTTGGCACCACTGCAGGACGTGCCTGCCCAGCCTGCTGAGCATTCATCACAGCAAGTACCGTTTCCGTGATGAGACGGACTGTTTCAGCGGATGGAGGAGTTGTGGGCACCTCAGCTGGTGCCGCACTCTCAACAGAACGTTGTGGTTTGGATTGACCCGCAACACTTCTAGTCACCTATATGTGTAAAATACACAGGTTAACGACCAATGAAAACGGCAACCATACAAAAAGAATACACAAGTTCAACAAACAAGTGTATTTGCATTCCTAAGTGGACAATCTTGAGTTCAAGTTAAGTGTTATAACGACAGCCAGCACTGACACGTGCTCACCACCCCTCAAAAGAATTTGTCCGCGAATTCGGAAGAGATCGACCAACAAGCTGATACCAAATTGTAACATCTCTGCCCGTCAAGAAGAATATAATAGAGGGTCCGGCCGGGGCCCCACACCATATTCCATAAACAAGCGGAGACGCTACGAACTAATATCATAACCAACGCGTCCTAACACAGAGCATTCTAGCGAAAGTTTCACGGTTGAATCTTTGAACTCAATATAAAGAACACTGTCCACTAAAACATAGGAATGTACATAAACATCAAAAGAGTCTGGCCTTAAGGCCTTAGAACAATTTCTCTGAACAAGAGTGTGGATTATAGACATCGGCACGCAGGCCGGCCACACATGAACAAAAGAAACAAAACAATGCCTTTGAGGGCAGCAACGCAGCTTGGGCTTCAATCCGCTAAGTCCCGCTCGGACCAGCACCTCCAGTACCTGTACAAACCAATCCACCAAGCGGTGGCAAACAGGGCAACATTCAGCATTCAGCTGACCAATTATAACGACCCTGCCCCTGGCACGGGGCAGCAGAATTAAGGACTTCACATGTCCAAGAAGGAAATCGTTACCCTAGGAATTCGCTTCGGAGCCATGGAGAGAAATTGAGACGGATGAAAGCCTTCGCAGCAGCATTGCCTTCGCAAATCCGAACTCGGCTCGCGATTTGGACCACCGTAGCACCACCGGCAGCCGGATTCCACTTCTTCTTCCTCACCTTGCTCTCACCTCTCTCTTAGATGTAGAAAGAGAGTATGAACTTAGAAATGAGCCTTTCCTCCTCCTTTCCCGGCCTTATCAGCCCAGGAATGAGCCCCAGCCACAAGATCCTCTTTAAGGAAAAATGAACGGCCAAGATCTGCCCAAAAAACTATACTTTTGGCCGACACGGCCTGTGACACGCCCGTGTCACAGGCCGTGTATCCTTAAGCGGCACACGTACCGACTGAAAACTACCAGAACACGGGCATCGACACGCCCGTGTCGAACCTGACACGCCCGTGTCAGTCATGTGACACGCCCGTGTCACCCCTGTTACACGGTACTCAACGAGCTCTAAAACTAGTCAGAGCAGTACACGGGTAGGCACACGCCCTCAGACACGCCCGTGTCAAATCTGACATGGCCGTGTTCAAGGCTTGGTTCCGGGCCGTGTACATTTCTGACTCAAACCGGCTATTTATTGAGTGACACGCCCTGGGACACGCCCGTGTCCCAGGCCGTGTACCCCCGACACGCCCTGGGACACGCCCGTGTCCCAGGTCGTGTCAAGCAGCCTGCACCTCAAATCCAGTTTTGAGATTTTTGGGGTGTTACAATCCTCCCCTCCTTAATAAAATTTCGTCCCGAAATTTGAAGACAGTAGGGAGAAAATAACAAAACATTTATATGTTTCTATTATAGATACAACGAGCGAACAAGTTACGAAAATAACTCGGGAAACTCGGCTCGCATGGTCTGCTCACGCTCCCATGTTAGCTCTTCTCGGCCACAATTATCCCATCGGACTTTGACCATCCCGATCACTTTGTTCCGCAACTGTTTCTCGGCTCGATCCTCGATCCGTATAGGCTTCACCTTTGTCGTTAGCCCATACTCAACCGACACTCGATCATTGTCAATTACTTGAGCTGGATCCTTGACTGCTTTGCGTAGCACCGAGATGTGAAACACATCATGCAATCCACTCAATTCCGATGAAAGAGCTAGCCGATAGGCAGCTTCCCCAACTCGCTCCACCACTTCAAACGGACCAAGGTATCGCGGACTTAGCTTTTTCAACCGCCAAATCCGAGATACGCCTTTGAAGGGCTTAATCTTTAAATTGACCCAGTCACCCACCGCTAACTCTACGCTCCGGTGCTTAGCATTGTAATACTTAGCTTGCCGATCCTGGGCTATTAGGAGCCTCTCTCCAATAGAGCGTATTGTTGAGGTAGCATCCTCGACATCCTTTTTGCCTAAAAGTTTGGTCTCGCTAGTTTCTGCCCAAGCTAGCGGTGTACGACACTTACGACCATACAGAGCTTCAAACGGGGCCATGCCTATACTCGCTTGATGGCTATTATTATAGGCAAACTCCACCATAACAAGATGCTCTTCCCAATTCTTACCGAAGTCCAGGGCGCACATACGGAGCATATCCTCCATCGTTCTTTTGGTTCGCTCAGTTTGGCCATCCGTTTGCGGGTGAAAGGCCGTACTGAATGCTAACTTCATGCCCAACATGTGATGAACTAATCTCCAATCCTTCGAGGTAAAGAGCCCATCTCGGTCACTTACGATGCTCCGGGGAACACCGTGCAATCGAACAATCTGCTCCACATAGAGCTTTGCCAACGTTTCCACTGAATCGTCCCGCTTGTTCGGTATAAAGTGAGCCACCTTTGTCAACCAGTCTACAATCACCCAGATTGAGTCGTGGCCACGCTGAGATCTCGGCAATCCGTGCACGAAATCCATAGAAATATCCTCAAACATCCACTGCGGAACCGGCAACGACTTCAGGAAACCACTCGGCCGTTGACATTCTGCCTTTACCAAAGCACAAGTATGACATTTAGCTACATACGCGGCTATGTCCTTCTTTAAACTAGGCCACCAGAACAGTTTCTTCATGTCCTTGTACATTTTTTTGCTCCCAGGGTGAATTGAGTACTTTGTAAAGTGTGCTTCATATAGCAATCCTTCTCGCAATTTACCCGCACTAGGGACGCACAATCGGCCATCTTTCCGTAATAAACCGTCATCCCAGGAAAATTGATCACCAGACCCCTCCTTTGCATAGCGTTGGAGACTTTCATCCAACTCCGTTGCCCGCCGAACCCTGTCAGTAAGGTCATATTGAACCTCCAACCAGTTTACGCATGCATCAGTCGAAGAATCTCTTTCCACACAAGATATCTCCAAAGCTTCCAACTCCTGGATTAACCGCTCATCATGTATCCGCAACCAATTTGCCTGCACTGGAGTCCGACGACTCAAGGCATCAGCGACCACATTTCCCTTTCCTGGAACATAGTGAATGTCGAAGGTATAATCCCCAAGGAATTCCATCCACCTCCTTTGTCGCATATTCAATTCCTTTTGATCGAGCAGATACTTTAAGCTTTTATGATCTGTATAAATATCCACCTTCACGCCATAAAGATAATGCCGCCACAACTAGTCCGGCACGCAGGCCCAGGACTCTCATTATGCCGCTGA
The DNA here is from genome assembly GCA_039513925.1 of Platanthera zijinensis. Taxonomy (NCBI): domain Eukaryota; kingdom Viridiplantae; phylum Streptophyta; class Magnoliopsida; order Asparagales; family Orchidaceae; genus Platanthera; species Platanthera zijinensis. Next base: position 117,442,205 of record CM077087.1, read on the forward strand.
CGAAAGCCCAATGCCTTGGCGCTCTCATGTCCAGCCTACATAACGCAGGTACAGATCAGCCACCCCCCCGTTGCTCAAATCGCCTTGCCCAACCAAGTACATCATACCTGAGGCCACATTTAAAGGCGTGGGTCGGTTTCACCTTGCCTGTTCGGCACGAAGCCTTTTCATACAGTTGCAGCCCAACGCTCAACCGCACACAAAGTGGCAACTCACGGCCACAAGAGTTGCACCCAACTCTCACAATTTCCTGGACTTTCTCCAGTACTTTATCCATCATGCATACAAGCAATAATCACGGAGTCTTCTCCGATATGCAAACAAGCATCACCAATCCAGACCAATATGTCTAGATGGGCTTCACACAGCATGCCTAGATCCGTACTCCAATTCTGGACTCTAATAAGGGGGACTTCACATATCTACCCCAAGGGACACCACAACCCACCGCACACTCGCGGGGAAGGGTTTTCCCTATGCAATGCAGGAATTCCATCCCTGCATAGCAATCTTCCAATATGATATATATAGCAATTCAAGCAAGACGTGCACGACCACACAGTCACATATCACAAACGCCGGCACGACGGCCCGACGTCCCGTGCACTCATGGCACTCTCGGGTGCACCGGAAACACCGGATCTCACCATTGAGCATTTAGTCCGGCACGCAGGCCCAGGACTCTCATTATGCCGCTGACAAAAGCCCAATGCCTTGGCGCTCTCATGTCCAGCCTACATAACGCAGCTACAGATCAGCCACCCCCCGTTGCTCAAATTGCCTTGCCCAACCAAGTACATCATACCTGAGGCCACATTTAAAGGCGCGGGTCGGTTTCACCTTGCCTGTTCGGCACGAAGCCTTTTCATACAATTGCAGCCCAACGATCAACCGCACACAAAGTGGCAACTCACTACCACAAGAGTTGCACCCAACTCTCACAATTTCCTGGACTTCCTCCAGTACTTTATGCATCATGCATACAAGCAATAATCACGGAGTCTTCTCCGATATGCAAACAAGCATCACCAATCCAGACCAATATGTCCAGATGGGCTTCACACAACATGTGTAGATCCGTACTCCAATTCCGGACTCTAACAAGGGGGACTTCACATATCTACCCCAAGGGACGCCACAACCCACCGCACACTCGCGGGGAAGGGTTTTCCCTATGCAATGCAGGAATTAAGGACTTCACATGTCCAAGAAGGAAATCGTTACCCTAGGAATTCGCTTCGGAGCCATGCAGAGAAATTTGAGACGGATGAAAGCCTTCGCAGCAGCGTTGCCTTCGCAAATCCGAACTCGGCTCGCGATTTGGACCACCGTAGCACCACCGGCAACCGGATTCCACTTCTTCTTCCTCACCTTGCTCTCACCTCTCTCTTAGATGTAGAAAGAGAGTATGAACTTAGAAATGAGCCTTTCCTCCTCCTTTCCCGGCCTTATCAGCCCAGGAATGAGCCCCAGCCACAAGATCCTCTTTAAGGAAAAATGAACGGCCAAGATCTGCCCAAAAAACTATATTTTTGGCCGACACGGCCTGTGACACGCCTGTGTCACAGGCCGTGTACCCTTAAGCGGCATACGTACTGACTGAAAACTACTAGAACACGGGCATCGACACACCCGTGTCGAACCTGACATGCCTGTGTTAGTCATGTGACACGCCCGTGTCACCCCTGTTATACGGTACTCAACGAGCTCTAAAACCAGTCAGAGCAGTATACGGGTAGGCACACGCCCTCAGACACGCCCATGTCAAATCTGACACGGCCGTGTTCAAGGCTTGGTTCCGGTCCGTGTACATTTCTGACTCAAACCGGCTATTTATTGAGTGATACGCCCTAGGACATGGTCGTGTCCCAGGCCGTGTACCCCCGACACGCCCTGGGACACGCCCGTGTCCCAGGCCGTGTCAAGCAGCCTGCACCTCAAATCCAGTTTTGAGATTTTAGATCCGGTGTTTCCGGTGCACCCGAGAGTGCCATGAGTGCACGGGACGTCGGGCCGTCGGGCCGGCTTTTGTGATATGTGACTGTGCGGTCGTGCACGTCTTACTTGAATTGCTATATCATATTGGAAGATTGCTATACAGGGATGGAATTCCGCTGCCCCGTGCAAGGGGCAGGGTCGTTATAATTGGTCAGCTGAATGCTGACCGTTACCCTGTTTGCCACCGCTTGGTGGATTGGTTCGTACATGTACTGGAGGTGCTGGTCCGAGCGGGACTTAGCGGATTGAAGCCCAAGCTGCGTTGCTGCCCTCGAAGGCATTGTTTTGTTTCTTTTGTTCATGTGTGGCCGGCCTGCGTGCCGATGTCTGTAATCCACACTCTTGTTCAGAGAAATTGTTGTAAGGCCTTAAGGCCAGACTCTTTTGATGTTTATGTACATTCCTATGTTTTAGTGGACAATGTTCTTTATCTTGAGTTCAAAGATTCAACCGTGAAACTTCCGCTAGAATGCTCTGTGTTAGGACGCGTTGGTTATGATATTAGTTCGTAGCGTCTCCGCCTATTTGTGGAATATGGTGTGGGGCCCCGGCCGGACCCTCTATTATATTCTTCTTGACGGGTAGAGATGTTACAAGTGTTCATGTCCAAGTCCTCAAAAAGCTCAAGAGCTGCTTCCGGGGTCTTATGATTTAAAGTACCGCCAGAAGCTGCGTCTATCATTTACTTCGTGCTTTGATTTAGCCCGTTATAAAACGTCTGCACTTGTAACCATACAGGCAGCGCGTGATGTGGGCATCCTCTTAATAATTCTTTAAATCTCTCCCAGGTTTCATATAGGGTTTCAGAGTCTATTTGTCCGAAGGCAGAGATGTCGTTCCTAAGTTTTGCAGTTTTAGCTGGCGGAAAATACTTCGCCAAATTTTTTTCAGTTAATTCATTCCAAGTGGTTATACTATTTTTAGGAAGTGTGTCCAGCCACTGCTTAGCTTTAGTTCTTAAAGAGAAAGGAAAAAGTCTCAGCCTGATTGCATCATTTGTGACACCATTTATCTTGAAGGTGTCGCAAATTTCAAGAAATCTAGCTATATGTGCTTTCGGATCTTTATCTTGAAGTCCGTCAAATTGCTCATATTGCTGCACCATTTGAATTATGCTAGGCTTTAGTTCGAAGTTATTATTTGCTATAGCAGGGCGGACTATACTTGATTCTGTTCCCTAGAGGTTCGCTCGTGCATAATAGGACATAGTCCTTTGCACGACCTCATCTACGTTGGGTTCTTCCATTCTTAAAGTAGCAAATGACTCGGAGTCCTCAACCGGCACTTGGATAGTAGGACCTTGAAATCGCGATCTTCTCCGAAGAGTACGCTCAATTTCGTGGTCCAAGTCAAAAATAATCGACGGACTCCCACGTGTCATGCACTAAAAGAACAGAAAAGAAGAAAAGAAAGAGAAATAGGATAAACTAGAAAAAGAACTAGATTAGAATTTTTTTTCTTTTTGAAATAGATTTTTTTTATATAGATTAACTCCCGAACTTCCCAAGGACTACCCCGTGAAGGGTTCGCAAGGTACTAGACAAGATAGTGGCGCTTAAAGCCCTTTGCCCTTTTCGAGAGAATTAAGTGGCGTAGAAAAATTGTGAAGTTGGTTACTATTAAGAGCGGTGAATTTTTTTTTTGATTTTTTTTTAAAACTTTAAAGAAAGAGGATGAGAAAGAGAAGAGATAAAATTAATAGGTTCGTGTTTTCAATATATCAACGGAAGTTGGTTCCCCGGCAATGGCGCCAAAAACTTATTGCGCGCTAGGGTTCGAAGAAAATAAACGCAACCCAACTAGCAACCCGATGAGGCAAGTATACCTATCGAATTGTAGCTAGGGGACACAAGTGTCGTATTGAAATCCGGGAACTATTGGCTATGCTTACTCACACGAACGCTATTATCTTATCGACGGAAAAACTAGGGTTTTAGAAAATCTAAGTGCAAGGGAGGATGTAAAGCGATGCTAGAAAGAGAACCACCGCAATTAAGTAAAGCTATTAAGTTAAGAGCTATGCTAGAAAGGAAACTACTGCAGTTAATTAAAGAGCACAAGATAGGTGATTATTATGAAATGTAGAAAATATGAAATGGAAATGCACTCGATCAAGAATCACCTCGGCTAAAGACGATTAAGAAAATGCGATAAAAATCTAAACTTAATAGGATAAAGGTCCTTGACCGTGGAGGTTCCTAAAGCTTGAACACGCTTCTCTCGAAGTAGTGCCCAACTGAGTTTAGGAAGGTCTGATCGACTCTCGTCTAAATCAGAGGCCTAAAACTCGCTTTACGCGGTGAACCCCACTATTGGATTTTACTCCAATCCAGGAGATTTGGACGTCTGCCTCTCTCGAGGGGTGCGTACAACTCCCTTTCCTCTTGAATGCTCCCTTCATTCTTTCGGCCTCTCGGGTAGCCCAGAAGGAAAGCAAAGGCGGAGAGTAAATATCGATAATATACCTCCAACCCGTGATAAATCAAGAGTAATTCAAGGCCCTAACCTAAAAAGAAAAGATTAATTAAAACATCATAACTTAATTGCTCTAACCTCGGATCATCAAGATCGAGTACAAGGAGGATTAGTTAATCATAATGGAGTGGAGGAGGGGGGGGGGTGAGTAATAAAGCATAAAAAAGGAACACTAGTAAATGAAGAGCACTTATATTAATTAAAAGGAGCAAGTTACACTATTGAAAAAGAAATTATAAGTGCATGAAAATTAAATCCTATTCTAGCCCTACAAGTAGCACTAAGCAAGAGCAAGATTACAACAAAAGCTAAAGCAAACTAAGATTAAACTATGGTTAAACAAAAATTACAAAGAGAGGGAGAGAGAGAGAGAGAAAAAAAAAAGCATGAAAACTAGAAAAGGACCCAAGAACCAAAGGGGCAGCACCTCCCCCTCTCAGCCAAAACTTACTGAAATGAAGAGGTGGGGTCTCAATTTATAGATTTTTTTCACGGCTTGGTCACGCCCTTCGACACGCCCTAGGGTGGGCGTGTCAGGGGGCGTGACAGTACTATGTTGACCTCGGGCTCTGGACCCTAGCGGGATGGATCATTGCCTGTCTACGTCGGTGGTCACGCCCTAGGTCACGCCCGTGTAGGGGGGGGGGGGCGTGACAGGCACGTCATGTCCAAATCTTTGGTCGGAATTCCGTCAGTAATCGAAAAAGGAGGGTGTCATGCCCATGTCACGGGCGTGACATGGGGCGTGACAGTACTGTTTGCGTGCTGTGGAGAAATGACATTTAATGCGGCGGCAGGCTTTGCGGCAGAGGGCGACACGCCCATGGTCACGCCTGGTGACACGCCCAGGGAGGGCGTGTCAGGGGGCGTGACAGCGGTTTTGTACATTTTTCTGTCCCTTCCAGCAGGAGTCCTCGGGATCGGGTGACACGCCCTAGGTCACGCCCAGGGAGGGCGTGACAGTGGGGCGTGTCAGGTCATTTTGGCCAATTTTCTGGAAACCTGCAAAAAGACAAGAAAAAGTCAGTGGCAATAATATTTACAAAAAAATGATAAAAAATAAACTAATACTAGACATGATTTGTACAATATAAAATAGAAAATACGATAATAGTTTAGGCTACAAAACGTATTATGACATGTTCATGCTCATAACTTTCAGATTTAGAGAGAGGAGTGTGAGATTTTACCTCCCCAGTAAACTGGGGCTCTTGTTCGTCATCTGATTGAGCCATAAGCCCAAAGTAGTCTTCCTCTTCTTCACTCGACTCACATGAGTCAGAGTTGCTGAGAGTCTTGCCCTTCTTGGCCAACAGGCTCTTCTCTGTCCTCTTCTTGTGGTATGAGGACTTCTCTTCCTATCTTCTACCACCCTCCTTCTTCTTGTGGGGGCAGTCAGCTATCACATGACTTGGATTGTTACACCAGTAGCTGACAATATCAGTAGAAATCTATTTGTTCTGTTTAGAGGTATACCTGTCATGGCTACTTGAGCCTTTCTTTCGCTGATCACCATCTTATCGTGATCTTCTGTATGAGGCATCATTGCCTCTCTAGTGCTTCTTCTTGTTCAAGAATTTCTTGAATTGCCGAGAGAGCAATGAGAACTCTCCTTCAGATAATTCTGTGCCTGAGGTGTTTGGCTAAGAGTTTTCTTCTTCACTCACTTCTTAAGCAGGTGCTGGTAAGGCAGCTTTTCCCTTCCTTAAACTGTCATCCTTTAATGCAACCGACTTCTCTTTTGAGGAGAAGCGACTTTTTTCATCTTCAACTTTTCTGGAATTGAACTGCAGTTCATAGGAAATCAGCTTGCCAAATAGATTTTGTGGGTCTTTTTAAGCTAGTCTGCCAAACTCCAGGATGGCACAGACTTTGTTGTCCCATTCCTTTGTGAGAGACCTCAGAAACTTATCATTCAACTCCCCATTGGTGAAGACTCGACCATACACTCTTAGGCAATTTAATATCTTGAAGAAATTCTCAATAGTATCTGCAATGGTCTCCTTTTACCCTTTCCTGAAGGCTTCATATTTCTGGTTCAGTAGGGATCTTCTATCATCCCTCACTTCTTCAGTACCTTCCATCAGAGTTACTAGAGACTGCCACATCTCCTTAGCCGATTGGCAGTGAATCAGATTCTACAGCATCGAGTCATCGACCACACTTGCTATAATAATTTTAGCTTTCTTGTCCAAAGAGACAAGTGCAATCTCGTCCTTATCTAGATCCATCAATTTCTTAGGAACCATCTTGGTTGGATCTATAGTGGAGGTAGTCATGGGGATGTAAGGACCTTCTTCAACAATCATGAAGATCCGGGGGTCCACAGCTTCCATGAAAAATTTTATTTTCTCTTTCCACATGGGAAAGTTATTCTTTATGCAGAGGTGAAGCTTGGCAAAATCTTTGGCCTTGTCCATTGCTTGAATAACCAAATGACAACATTCGAGAGGAAATTGATAAGGGTGTTAACCTTTTAACGACCAACCTCCCTCTGATACCAATTGAAAGTATAAAATTGTCAACCTAAATAACCTAGTGGGGGGTAAATTGGTGAATCGTGCGTCTATTTGCGGAATAAAAATTTTAACGAACTTGTACACGTAATCAAGCAATCACAGAAAGACAAGAAGATTTATAGTGGTTCCCCAATCTTGGGTACGTCAACTTTACCTCACCGATCTAGCAAATCACTAGATTCGGCTACTCCACTATCTCGGATTGAAAACAATCCTACGCCTCAGAACCAAGTTCCAACAAATTCGATCCAAATGGATCTACACTCGGAAGATAAACAAAACTTCCTACAACTCGGAGAGCAACGCTCCTACACTCGGATAAAATCTCCTACAATAATAACAAAGAGATTTGAAAATACAAACAAAATATTATCTCATATCTGGAAATATTGAACTCTAGGTCTTCTTCTGAACTTGGCGGCTTTTCAGAATTTGTAGAAGAAGAACCTCTGTAGATCTGACCTGAGAAGACTTAGGACCTACTCAATCAAGGAGAGGATGAAGATTCCTTGAACAAAAGTTCTTTATTGATCGAAAGCAGAAAGATCGATCTCACGTTGGGCGGCGGCGGCGCCTTCAGAATATTGTTCTTCTTGGAGAGAGAAGGCTGATTTAGAAACTTAGAATATACAGAATTCCGCTCCTTATAATTGTTAGGGTTTTGTCTTAACGAGAAGACTTTATATAGGATTACCCTTAAAGGCTATAAAAGACATTAATGACGATACGTGGAAAATCACGTCAAGTCATTTGAAAATTTCGGCCGATCTGGACTTAAAATAATTTTCTGAAAAATTTGACTTTCAGTTCTCGAGAAGTAACTTTAGTTCTCGAGAACTAGAAACTGAGTTCTCGAGAGCTATCAGGACTTCTCGAGAACTATACTACTTAGAAGATGTCTGGACTTCTCAAGAACAAAAGGCCGAGTTCTCGAAAACTAACTCTCTTCTCGAGAACTATGAAGACTTCACGAGAACTAACACTTAAGAGAGATTTCTGAAGAAATTTTTGACTATTCGAGAAATAGGGATGGCAGTTCTCGAGAACTTAAGCCAAGCTTCTCGAGAACAAAGAAGACTTCTTGAGAACTATATCAGACTTATCGAGAACTCTGACTTAGAAGAATTCTTGAAGCTGTCTGGACTTATCGAGAACCAAAAGCTAGGACTTCTCGAGAACTTTGAAGCTATGCTTCTCGAGAACTCTAAGTACTTCTCGAGAACTTTGAAGCAAAGCTTCTAGAGAATTCTAAGGACTTCTCGAGAACTAAGAGGCACTTCTCGAGAAGTGGACTTAGAGAATTTTCTTAACCTTATAAAAAAATCTTTCTCTTCTCTTCAAGAGTCCAATCTTCATTCCATGATCCAAGATTTGAATATGAAGTGTATCCCAATGGAGAGGCTACACATGAGTCAACACCTTGGATCACACAATGAGGGATTACACTGTATGGTCCTGTGTTCATGACCGACTGTAGACTGATATTGGTCTACACTTAGCAATGGTAATCTGCAAACACACAGCTAAACAAAGATATCAAATATGACTTAATTCATCTTAGTTCAAGGGTTACTTCAAGAAAATCTGGGTTATTGTGGATGCAATACCCAACAATTCATGAGTTCAATTATATTATCCCTACCAAACCCTATCCTCTGATACCACTTTGTAACACCTCCATCCGTAGCATGGAATATAACATAGGGTCTAACAGGGGCCCCACGCCATATTTCATAGACAAACGACTGAATCACGTGTGAATATCAAAATACTTTCTACTCGCATCTTAACTCAGAGCATTCTAGTGGAAGTTAATAACTTGCAAGAACTAATCCAATTAATGTCCACTAAATATATAAATAGCACATTTATATATAACACCAGGAATGTATACAGGAACTCAAACGCTCAAGGCCTTAAGGCCTTACATGTTTCTCTTTACAAGATATGGTTTCATACATCGGCACGCAGGCCGGCCACACATAAAATCAAATTCTTCACACGACCTTCAACGACCTAAAAGCAAAAGTAGCAAGGAATTCAGCCGGCTATATCCAATTCAACATCAGTAAGGGAAACACCAGTATATAGACGTCCACCCCAAGGGTGATAAACAAAGAAACGGTCAGCATTCAGCTGACCAATTATAGCGACCCTACCCCTTACACAGGGCAGTGGTTCCTTCCGTGCATCCATTGTAATCACAATATATATATCACAACAAGTGCACTCACGTACAACATCATCACAAATGTCGGCCTTCGTGCCAGACAATCTGTGCACTCAGGGCACGCTTACGGTGTACCAAGTCATTTGTGGTCCCACCACTAATTAGTGGTTTTTAGCTTGTTGGCCGGGCACTATTCTACTACAGCACGCATGTTGGAGACATCCTCTCCCATCCTACTCAGAGGTGTTCACCTTACGGCAACCATTGAGCACTCTATATCGACCTTCAATGGTAGTGTAACAAGCCGAGAAGGCTCGCATCCCCCCATTTGCATTGCCACCAATCGACCGCTCATAATGCAGGTATATAGTACCTCTAGATCGACCTACCACCATAGTGTAACATGCTAGGAAGGCCCGCAACCCACAATTTGTAGTGATAACAATTGATCTCTCAAAACACACAACAATATCGCTTTCCGGTTCAGCTCAAAGCTCACGTAGAGCATACAATTCCAATGCCACAAAGGCTCCACAATCCCAAAAATGTCTCTCACGGCCACATCGCATACAGCTCATATAGAATATACAACACAAGGAGCTATCAAGCATCTTCAAAAACTTCGTAACCTACTCGTTATATACACTGAGTGTTCTACGGTTCGCAATATAAACATCACCAATCAGAACAAACCGTCCATATGGGCTTCACATAACATGCCTATTTCGTAATACTCAAATTTCCGATCTAGATGCAGACTAAACCAGGGATATAAACTATCAACCCGCTAGAATCGCTTACGCTTTCCACCTCTTGGTGGAGGTTTCTATGCACATGGATAAAGGAGGACTTTAATTGTCCAATAAGGAGATTGTTAACCTTGACGATCGCTTTGGATCCATTGAAATCTAGTCAGATGAAAAGCACCGTAATGGCCTTGCCTTTACGGAACTGAACTCGGCTCACGACTCGGAACTCCGAATCTCCACCGGTGGCCGAAATCCTTCTCCTTCTTCCATCCTTGCTCTCCCCTCTCTCTATCTCTTTAGAAAGAGAATGACAAACTAAAGATGAGAGTTTATCTTCAACTCTCAAAATTATAACAGCAAGAATAGCATTGGACCATTGGATCCAATTAGAAGGAAATGAACGGTCCCGATTCGCTCTTAAAAGAATCTTCCCTGGGCTGACAAGGCTTGTGACATGCCCGTGTCACAGGCCGTGTACATTAAGCAACACACAAGTGAATCAAACTAGACTAGGACACAGGCTTAGACACGCTCCTGTCAGCCCTTGATATGCCCGTATTAATAAGTACATGCCCGTGCTGAGGGGCGTGTCCCTCAATAGACATAGGAGCAATGACTCCTGAAATGGACAAGGGTTCCCAACATGCCCATGTAAACTTTGACACGCACGTGTCAACTAGAACATGTCTGGGATCCAGGCCATGTTCCTTACCCGACACAGCCCGGCTACCAACCCGCGCAGGACACTCCCTCTGACACGCCCGTATATCAGGCCGTGTACCCTCTCGATAAACGTTGAGTACATTTCGTCCAGGACTCGAGACGACATAGTGAAGGACACGGCTTGGGGCACGCCTGTGTCCAAGGCCGTGTTCCTTACTCGTGACACACTCGAGACCAAAATCACACTCGAGCAAACAGAGCTGGACATGTCAAGGGACACGCCCATATTCCAGGCCGTATTTCTCAGCCTGAACTCAAATTTGGGATTTGGGTTGTTACAAAAGGCATATCAACCGCCTCTTCCTTATCCATCTAGAATGAAAAAAGACTTGGTGGATGAACATCACCGTAAATTTCTAGATATGTTTAAGAAAATTCAAATATATTTACCTTTTTGCGAAGTGATTTCACAAATGCCGAAGTATGCCAAGTACCTCAAAAATCTTTTATCCAATAAAAAGAAACTTTAGGATATCTCTCCGATTCAAGTGAACGTGGAGTGTTCGATAGTTCTACTTAATAAATTGCCTAAGAAATTACCCGATTCAGGTATTTTCTCTATTCCTAATTTTTTTGCAATTTACTAGAAAAACGTGCGTTATCCGATCTAGGCACCTCTATCAATTTAATGCCTTATTCTTTAGTTAATAAATTAGGATTAGGAGACCTTAAACCCACATGAATTAGCATTTTATTGGCAGATTGGTCTATCAAACTCCCTATGGGGATTATTGATGATGTGCTTGTCAAAGTTGACAAATTTATCTTTCTGGTAAATTTCGTCATATTTGACATCGAAGAGGAAACTGAGGTACCGGTAATCCTCGATCGCCCTTTTCTTGCCAACTCGCTTGCAAGTATAGATGTTAGTAATGGTAAACTTCTCCTTTTAGTCGGAGATGAGGAAGTTTCTTTTACTATTGACTCATCTATGAAAAATTCGCTCTCTAACGATGACTCATGTTTCTTTTTGGAGACTTCTCCCGAAGAAGACTCCATTTCTTTTTATGAAATGAAATTTTCATCTATTAATCATGAAGATGATTTTGAAAATCTTGATTTAATTTCTTATGAAAATAATGATAACGAATTGATCACTCGCGCATCTCTTTTTTAAATTTTAGAAGTAGGTAGTGATTGTTTCAAAATATATTATGATTAACCTCCCACTTTAGAATTAAAACAAATGCCTGATCAATTGGAATATTTATTTTTATCGAAGGATTCAAAGCTTCCCGTTATTGTGTCGGCCTATTTGACCGATGAAGAGAAATAAAAATTGTCAAATATTCTAAACCACCACAAAAGTCGAGCTTCACGACCATAAACAAAGCGCTCGTGGGAGTCACCCCTTAATTATCTTTTCTTTATTATTATTTTTTTATGTTTATATTTAAGTTTTTGCAGGATTGAAGGTTCATTGTTGCATGACGATCGGTCAGGTTCGAACATCAAGTTCATGTGATTTCTTCACGTCTGTAATTTTTATATAGTTTATTATATTTTTGCCACAAAAATATTAAAATAAGTATGAAAATTCAGAAAAACAAAGACAAAAAAAAGATTTGAAATTTTGTTCGTACATGCCCATATCATTTTCATGACTTGTAGGTCACGGGCGTGATAGAGGCGTGTTTGGTTCATCTTGCAAAACCCGAGACTGGTTTTGTAGATCGATTTTTTTTCTATCTGTCTTTCGGGCATACCACAGGCGTGACAAAGGGGGTCACGAGCGTCATATGCGGAAACTTTCCAGCCTGGCTGCGTTAACCAAAAAATAATAATATCTTTTTTAAAAAAATCGTTCATGGACCTTGCGTGACTAAGGCCAGTGTAGCCGAATCCGAGGCGCTGACCCTGTCACACCTCAGAGAACTTTTTTTTAATTTTAGTTAGTCACACCCCGGAATCACGTGCATAACTCTTGGCCGTGACCCGCAAATCTGAGGCGGGGAGCCTTGGATTCCCTTTTTATTTTTTATTTTTTAGTACACGCCCCCTGTCCTGACCCGAAAAATCATATAAATAGGACTTCTCCTTTTCTCTTTTCTCCATACCTTTTAGCCTTCACCTTCTCTTCCCTTCCTTCTTTGGCTGAAATTCTCTTTTTATTCTCACCATGCCTCGCCACCCCCCTTGTTCCATGGCCTCTTCCTCCGAGCACCGCACGGATCCCGCCGCGGCGGAAGGCATCCTCCTGTTTGACAACTCGACCCAACCAGACCAGAGTGAACGATTGTGTCAAACCTTTTGGAATATTCCGGATCCTAGATTGGGAGATCCATGTGACCTTTGGAGCGGCAAAGTTAGTTTGGGAATTTCTCTCCACCCCTGGATGGACTCCACTCTTATCTATTTCAGAGCCCGCTTTCCATGAGCTCACCGTCGAATTCTTGGCATCCTTTGAGTTCCGTTTGGCGGTGAATTATGATTTCATCATCTTTCACGTGGGTGGGGTGATGCATCAACTCACCATTCGCCAACTCAATGTCGTCATAGGCTTTTGCTCGGGCACATTTTCCCTTTCTCCCGCTTATCTCGATCTTCGTTCTGATTTTCCTTCCGATTTCAACCTCCTCACCTTTTGGTCAGAAATCAGTAATGACACCGCACCCTAGACCCCAAAGAAATCCAAATCAAGCCACCTCATTTCCCCCGCTTTCGCATTCTCCACAACCTCCAAACCTTTACTCTTACCGATTACGGCGACAGCCACGGCGTGGTGTCTCTGGTAGATTTACTATATTTATATAGTATGTTTACTACACTCAACCTTGGTTATATGCTCGCAATTTTCTTTTGGCACCAGGCCGAAAATGTGACGTAAGGAGCGGTGCACGACAGAGACTTCATTACTCATCTTGCCAAACAGATCGGTCTTCGGGATACTCTTCCGCGACTACAGTACATTCAAACACCGCAAGTCCTCCAGTTCCCGACCCTTCAGGCCCTCGACCTAGCACGACGACGAGATGGCGAGTACGAGGCTATCCCCCTAGCAGTCGGTGGCAGGGATATCGATCTTGCTTTCGATTCCGGTCCCCGCGGTGCTCCTCACTCTCCCCAGATTCTGCCACAACCGCTACACCCTACCCCAGCGCCTGGTCCTCAAAACTATTGGGATCATCAATTTGGGTTATTTCACACTCGACTAGACTATATGCAGACTCATTTTGATGGTTGTTTTACTCATTTTGATGGACGCTTTGCTGTGCTGGAGCAGAGTCAGGCTTCTTCTATGGAGCATAATACACGTGAGTTCGTGGAACTGCAAACTTATTATCATGAGCAGGGGGTGCTTGCGATGAGGAGTAGTTCTTTTCTTTGGAGTTGTATTGGGTTGAATATTCCTGTATCTTTTTTTTTCACTTTCTATGTATCTTTTATCTTTATTAAAACTATCTATCATAATTATGTTTTGCTTTAGTAATGTCTTACAGGTACACTTTGGTGTTGGTTTGCCCTCTTTAGGGAAGTTTCTTTTTCTTTCCTTTACTTACTTGTTTTTGTATTGGGGACAATGTATTGCTTAAGTATGGGGCGATATTTCTCAAGCAAAACATAGCAAAAATTAATATCTATTATTATTTATTTTGTTTTTGAAATCAAATCACAAAAAAATCTAGAAAATATCAAATTTTCAAAAAATAATAAAAAAATTATTATTTCTTTTGTTCAAAAAAAATATTTCAAAATTTTCAAAAAAATTAGAAAATCGAAAATTAAATTTCTTAGAAATGGACGTTTGGGATATCACCCCATCTTACATCCTAGTATCGGTGAGAGCCCTTCACAGGTATACCTCGGGAAGTCTAAGAAGTAACAAAAAAATTAGGTTTAATTTTTTGTTAGAGAAGTATTTATTTATATATTTATTTGCATGCAAAATTTATAGTATTCAACTTTTACATGGCGTTTAGAGAATTTTCATGCTGTAGTTGAATTTTGAATTTTTGAGTAAAACTTTTGGCCATGTTGTGTTTCTAGTTAAGCGCACGTGTAAGTAAAATTTTTTGTAGATCTAAATATTCACCATATAATATGATTTTCATTTTTCAAAATGCGTGGAAATGTTTTATTTCACTTTCATTTCGAAACCGGTAATATCTAGAAATAATTTAGGAGAGTGTGTAGAAGTTTACTAGAGCGATATTTCACGGATCGAGAAAGAGGAATTCTTTCTCGATATCTAGAACTTGCCCTCCAGCTATTATCAAGATTTTGCATAAGTTAAACTCATTAGCATAAATATGATTTAGGCATTTCATTTGGCAAGTTTGAGCCTTTGCACCCGTACCTAACATTTTATCTTTGCTAAGACAATTTGAGCCTATACCCTATCTTTTATTTTAGCTACACCAAGCACTTTACCAAAGACTAAAAAGCATCCTAATTACACACCTAAGATCGAGCTTGAAAAAACAAATACAGAAATGGCCTTTGAGTGATTAGGAGCCATTTTATTTTGGTGGCTAATTGAAAAAAAGAGTTGATTTATTTTTCCTCGTCCCAAAAAATACTAAATAAAAGAACATGAAAAAAAGAGGAAGTAGAAAAATCTTCAACACTTTCCTCCTAAGATATAGTTCTCGCAACATTCTCGCCTCCTAGGCTCACGCGCATACATGATCGTCGCCAAGACTTTCTGTCATTCTCGCCACATAGTGTCACGCGTGAATGGGATAATTTGCGAGAATCGGCTTTGTTTACCCGCATTCACTTGTACACTTACCCCTGCCCTTGGCCTTTTCTCAAAGTTTTACCTTTGACTACCTTTTACTAGATGGAGAGATCCCTATTTTGTGAGATTTCCTTGAAGCTTTGACCTTCCTCCCTATACCCTCTAGATTTCGAGCCTCTTTGGCTGGCATGAGCAGCCAAGGTCCATATTTCAAGGCACTTTGAAATGTCTCTTGAGGGCTCAACTACCCTGTTAGCTAAGTGAATGACTGACAATGGGAGCAACCCGAGGCTTAGCTCCAGAGCAACCACTATGTCCACTTAGGGCCCCTGCCCTGCCACCTAGGTCAAATCCTTGCAGCGGGATCTGCTTGGGGTCTAGGTAGACTCTCTCGAGTAACATCCAACCCTGCCAACTAGATGAAAGCCTAGTAATGGGATCTGATCGGGTTCCGAATAGACTTGCTCGAGTGACATCCAACCCTATTAGCTAGATGAAAGTCGGGCAGCGGGATCAGGATGGGGTCTGGGTATACTCTCTCGAGTGACAACCAACCCTACTTTCTATATGAAATCCTGACAGCAATATTAGCTCGGGGTCTTGGTAGACTCTCTCGAGTGAAATCTAACCATAATAGCTAGATGAAAGCCTTGCAGTAGGACTTTCTAGGGGTCTTGGTAGACTCTCTTGAGTGGCATCTAGTCCTGCCAGGTTATAAAAGCATGGCATCGGGATCTGCTCGGGGACTACGTAGACACTCTCGATTGATATCCAGCCCTGCCAGCTAGATGAAAGCATGGCATCAGGATTTGCTCGGCGTTCGGGTAGACTATCTTGAGTGACCTCCAGCCCTGCCAGCTAGATTAAAGACTGGCGACATGATCTACTCGAGGTCCGGGTAGACTATCTCGAGTTACATCTAGCCCTGTCAGTAAGATAAAAGCCTGACATAGGGATCTTCTAGGGGTTCGGATAGCCTCTGTCGAGTGACATCCAACCCTGCCAACTAAATGAAAGCATGACAGCAGGATCTACTCTAGGTTCGAGTAGACTCTCTCGAGTGACATCTAGCGATGATAGTTAGATGAAACCCTATCAGCGAGATCTGCTCGGGGTCTACGTTAAGAACATGACCTATCACAAATTCTATTACAAGGAGAGCTGAAAGATCAAAAGATTTCTCATTTATAAAAGGTATGTACGGACAAGATTCATGTGTAGAAATACATCAAGTCATCACCGCTCAAGGTATGACTTAGGGTGTCGCCCTCCACATTCCGGTGGCAATACCCACCTAGCCATAATGTTTCTTTTAAATAATTAATTAATATTTCCTACTACAGCTGATCTCCCTACTACATTCACATTTTTTAAGACCAAGTCCCCTTCCGCGATATTTCTGATCCGGGCATGCTTTTCAAAGTACTTAGTCATCCTTTATTTGACCTCTTCCTGCAGGATGGTAGATAGATCACGCAATTCCTCCATTTTATCTAGGGAGAGCCGCAACTAGTCGTCATCGTCGGCCCACCACTCTTCTCTGACTACCTCTACCTCAACTACCCGAGGTGTTCAGACCTAGAACTCTATAGGGAACACTACATTATAGCCATGAGAGAGCTTGAAGGGAGTCTCCCCCGTGGATGTGTTGGGAGTGGTCCTCAGGGCCCATTAGACCAAATGGAGCTGCTCAAACCCGCTACGCTTAAAGATTTCAACCTTCTTCTTCAAGAGGTTTAAGATGATCTTGTTCGCCGCCCCTACCAGCCTGTTTCTCCTAGGATGATGGACCGAAGCAAGCTTGAGATCAATCCCAAGTTGTCCTTAGATTCTGATAAACTTGGTGCTGGAAAACTACGACCCAATATCTGTGACAATGGAATGAGGCAACCCGTGCCTTTAGATGATCTCTCCCCACAAAAAGTTTCTGATTACCTGGGAGATTACCTTGGCCAGCGCCTTCACCTCAAAACATTTATAAAAATAGTTAATCATGACTAGCAAGAATCTCCTCTGCCAACTAGCCTGATGGAAGGGTCCTACCTGGCCCATTCCCCAGATGGAGAATGGTCGGGGCGTAGTGTTGCTCCTTAGACTCTGGACTGGCAGCAGTTGGAGTGGGGTAAACAATTGACACTTGTGGCACTCCTTCGTGAACTTGGCAGCATCTTGAAATAGGGTCGGCTAGAAGTACCCTTGACTGACTATCCTCATTACAATGTCCTACTTCCTGAGTGACTCCTGCATTCTCCAGAATGGGCATCTTAAAATATCCAATGAACTTCTCCCTCCGCTACACAACGTGCCAGTAACCCTGAGAGGGTCTTCCTATACAACTGCCTGTCGCGTATGATATAGAATGCTGACTTGAGCTTGAATCGCTTTTTATCCATACCCTCCGGGAACTCCCCTATAGATAGGAAGGTTGTAAAAGGATCCATCCATGAGGGGAGTTGGTCAACCTCCATCAGCTATCCTTCTTCGAAGGAAGGGCGGAACAAGTCAGTGATGGTAACCACCACTCGGGGTCCTTCTTATTCTTCCATCAGCTCTCCTTCTTTGTCCAAATTCAGACTCTTGATTATGAGATCATCCATGTATACCTCCAGGTTCCTACCCTTCTTCTCCCGAAAGATCCTGTCCCCCATCCTTTTATACGTTGCCCCTGTATTTTTTAGCCCAAAAGACATCATATTATAGAAGTAGCACCCAACCCCGGAGATGAAGGAGACATCTTTTATATTAGGTGAGTGCATTCTGATCTGATGATAACCTGAAAAAGCATCTAGAGAACTCTTTATAGAAAAACCGATGACTGAGCCAACAAGTGCTTCGATCCGAGGCAAGGGGTAATAATCATTAGCACATAATTTATTATGAAGAGATAAATCTACACACAACCTCCAGTGGACGTTTCCTATTTTTAACATTACAATATTGGATACCCAGCCTCAATATTGGATGTCTAAAATGAATCCAGCCTTGAGGAGCTTACCCACCTCCTCCCGGAAGGGCTCAGCCAGATTGTCCGCGGTAGACCTCTTCTTCTGCCAGGTTGGGCGAGCCTCAGGATCTAGGTTTGGGCAACGTTCTTTGATGCACTCCAACGTCCTCCCTTTATCCTTTGGACTACACCCCCCGCTGATCGGCACCTTATCCACCCTATCTTCCATGGTGAGAACCTCCATATCCACCACCTCTTCTACTGCTTCCATCCAGGATTGATCTCCATACTTGACTACGGTTCCCTCGCTTGGGGCCAGAACTTGTTCCTCAGCTTCCTCTGAGGCCACCACCTCAGCCTGCTCCACCAGCACTTCCTCCGCCGCCTCCACCTGGGCACGGATCTCTTCCTCCTCTACCTCCATCTCCTCTGCTCCCTCTCCACCCTCCAACCGAGACTCTTCCTCCATCCTCCTCTCTATTTCATCGGCTCCCTATTACTAGGAGATAATGTTGATTGAAATGACATGGCACTCCCTTGCCACCTTGGGGTATCTGCGGACCTAGACATGAATTCCTTCAGCATTGAACTTTAGGCACTGATGGAAGGAAGAGGGCATGCAATGGAAGGTGCTGATGAGGGGCTGCCTGAATATGGTATTATAACTGCTAGGAGAGTCCGCAATGACGAACCTAAAGTTTCGAGACTGCCCCGTAGAGTGACCTGGAGTCCCACTCCCCCATCCACCTCCTTCCTAACCCTAGGGAATTCGAATAGAATCCCATCCAAGGAAAACACTCTCCTAGCCTCCACCTTCATTGTGTCGAATGCCTTCTTGAATATGACATTGACCGAGATCTCGTTATCAATTAGGATACGAGAGACAGTGAAATTTTTGATCGCGGCTTGGAGCACCAACGCGTCACAAAATGGATCCTCATGATCCGCCATATCCTTAATTGAGAAGGTAATCTTCTCCTATAGGGGTGGAGTTAGATACGGCGAAGCAATGCTCCGATGGTACATAGTATGGAGGCTTTCCTTATAGGTGGCCTCAACTCCCACCACCCTGTGGAAAACCCCGATCCCTCTGTGACCTCCAACCTCAGCGAGGTCCACGCACATGTCCTCCTCTGCCCCGTCCAGGACTTTCTCAATCCGGACATCCTGCGGGGGATTTTGTTATTGCTCCCTGTTTCTCCTTATCTCGAGGAACTCCGAGCATGTGGTTATGGCATGGCCCTCCTCCCGTTGGAAGTCATAAAAGGGAAACTCCACCCTTCCTCCTTGTCTTGTCCTCTACTGGGCCCTCCTCCAACTACTCCCTAGAGTTATTTCCATAGCTTGATGTTAATCGGGGAGAGGAGGCCTCTGGCCTGGCCTCTAGCTTGGATGGTTGAACTGACCATTGCCCCTAGTGATTGTATCCTCTTTGGAAACCTCTCCGCTAACCCTTGTCTTGCCACTCCTACTACCTCCAACCGTGCTGATTGTTCGGCTCCTGGTGCCGCCACCATGGGTGCTGCTGCTGCTGCTACTCCCTCTTCCTGGGCTCGACCTTCATACGTCTTGGCCCTTACCACCTCTCATCTCCTCCTTTATGGCCAACCTAGAAAACTTCCTCATAAACTCAGGGTTCGATGCCTTCCCATCAACTTCCCTTGCTTCCCTCTCCATCAGCACCTCGAAAGAGGGAGAAGGCACCATTTTCAGCTCCATCCAAAAGAATCCCTACTACAGCCCCAGGGTGAAGGCAATCATAAAGTTATGCCCTGAAATCTTTTAGACATGGAGGAGCTCCTCTTGGATCTGGTCCACGTAGCTCCTCAGGGTCTCGTTCACCCCCTGCTTGATGTGGAACAGAGACTCGAACTCTTTCTTCCTCTTCTTTGATGTGGTGAACCTCATTATGAGCCCCCAGCATAGGTCCTCAAAACTAAAGATTGATCTGGTTGGCAGCTGGTGGAAGCAATCTCTTGCCTTCTCTTTGAGGGTGATGGTGAAGAGCCTGCACATGAATGCATCTGACATCTTCCGTATCGAGACCACATCCTCAAACCACTGGATATGGTTAACCAGATCATCCTTCTTGGTGTAGTAGGGCATCTTCGGCTCTCAAAACACCTCTCGAACTGGGGATGATGAAACCAATTCACTAAAGGGACTGCCTCCCCTTAATGGGCGGGCCAAGTGATCTCTCACGTCGATCTCGCAAACCCTACCCGCACTCGCCGAGCTTGGGAACAGAACTCCCCCCAATAGATCTTGCTCCCTCCCCTCTTCTACTACCTCCTTCCTGGTTGCCTAGAGGGGGCATTCTCACCCAAGGTTGGGACTATGATAACTAGGACTGCTGGTGTCGAGCACTCGACGCGAATGCTGAGTGTGAACATGATTAAATTCTACATCTCATGCTGGAAATCCTCAAACATCCCGAGGGTACAGTGTAGAGGAAGAGGTTGCGAGTCGGCCATCTGTGAACCACATCTTTTATATCCAGCCTTCGAACTCACAAAAGATTTTCTTTATTGATCACTCTCCACAGTAACCACACTAAAAATGTGTAAAACAAAAACTGTATTCTTATGGAGTTCGAACCCTTAGGTAAGGGGTGATCGCACACTTAATTCTCCTCACAAGCTCAAATGACCCAAAAATAGAATAAGAAATGGACCCAATGCTCCAGCATGGAGGTCCCACCATATACCCAGAAGATCTTAGAGCGCTTCCCCTCCTTAGCCTATGCTAAGCTAAAGGTACCTCAGGAAGCACTAGAAAATCAGAGTGAGAAGATTTGAATGCTATAAATCTCCTCCTCTTAGGTACCCCCTTGGGCCTATTTAAATTTTTGAAGTTGGTCTACAAATATAATAGCTTCACTGTTCTAAATGGCTATATGCAGCCAAAAGTGGTCTGTCAATAGCCAAACACCACTGCTCTTGAAGGCTATTTGAAGCCCTGTAAGGGCATCCAGGTTATTTTACCTCTGGACCCCAGTGGGCGAGTGGTCCATGGGGGCACCATTCACTTAAAGGGGCGAGTGTAGGGGAACCCAGGCACTCACCTCCGTAGAACCCACTAGGCGAGGGGTCCATGGGGGTACCACTCTCCTAAAAGTTCGAGTGCTTCGGAATCCAGGAACTCGCCTCCGCGGCACCCTGCTTTGGATGGTTTTGGATGGATCTCGCACAATTCAATGCTAGGGAATAGGAGGCGCCGAGAGGCTAAAAATCCACTCGATGCTATGGAACAGAAGGTGCTGAGTGCACTCGCCTCACTCAATGCAAGGAGTAGAAGGCATTGAGAGGCTAAGCTCCTCTTGATGCCAAAGAGCAAAAGGAGTTGTGAGGCTAAGATACTCTCGATGCCAAGGAGTAGATAGCATTGATAGGCTAAGATTCTCTAAATGCCAAGGAATAAAAGGCACTGACTTCACTCAACTCCACTCGACGATAACGAACAGAATTCATTGAGAGGCTAAGCTCCTCTCGACGCCAAGGAGCAAGGGCGCTGAGTGCATTTGGCTCTACTCGGTTCCATGGAACGGAAGTTCCTGCGTGCACTTGGCTTATCTGGATGCCAGCGAGTTGGCTCGCGTGGCTTCCTCAGCGAACAATGGAAAGGTTTTCTCCTAGAGATCCCATGAAGTAATGGTCCCATGGGGGGATACTCACTGATCAAATACGGGTGGTACAAACACAAGTACACATAAGTGAACTCGCGAACACCTATTAATCTCTTCAAAGGAGATGTCAAAAGCAGGTAAATTTAAAATAAAACACAGGTACCTAAGGTGAACTGCTGAACACAAGCATATCTTTACAAAAGAGAAGTCAATAGCATTTAAATTTAAAATATAGCGACAGTACCTAAAGTGAATTCAGTAACACATGATATTCTCTACAAAAGAGAATTCAAAAGTAGGTAAATTCATAATAAAATTTGAGTGCCTGAAGTGAAATCATGAACACCGGCTAATCTCTTCAAAGGAGAAGTCAAAAGTAAGTAAATTTAAAATATAATACGAGTACCTGAAGTGAACTCGCAAACACCTACTAATCTCTACAAAAGAGAAGTCAAAAGTAGGTTAATTTAAAATATAAAGCGAGTACCATAAGTGTACTCGCGATCACCTGCTAATCTATACAAAAGAGATGTTAAAAGCAGGTAAATTAAAAATATATCGTGAGTTCCCGAAGAGAAATCGCGAACACCTACTAATCTCTACAAAGGATAAGTCAAAAGTAAGTAAATCTAAAATATAATGCGAGGTCCTGACGGAACTCGCGGATACAAGCTAATATTTTCAAAGGAGATGTCAATAATAGTGAAATTTAAAATATAATACAAGTACCTAAAATGAACTTGTGAATACAAACTAATCTCTACAAAAGAGATGTCAAAAGCAGGTAAATTTAATATTTAAGTCGAAAACCCGATGTGAACTCAAGAACACTTATAGATTTCTAAAAAAGAGATGTCAAAAGCTGGTAAATTCAAAATAAAATGCGAGTACTAGAAGTGAACTCTCGAATCACTACTAATCTCTACAAAAGAGAAGTCAAAAGATGGTAAATTTAAAATATTACGTGAGTACCTGATGTGAATTCGCGAACTCCTGCTAATCTTTAGAAAAGAGAAGTCAAAAGCATGTAAATTTAAAATATAATACAAGTACCTGAACTGAACTCGAGAAAATGTTCTAATCTCTCCAAAAGATTATTCAAAAGAAGGTAAATTTAAAATATAATATGAGTACCTAAAGTGAACTCGCAAACACCTGCTAATCTCTATAAAGGAGAACTCAAAAGCAGGTAAATTTAAAATATAACGCGAATACATGAAGTCAACATGCAAACACCAACTAATCTATAAAAAAGATAAATCAAAAGTAGGTAAACTTAAAATATAATGTGACTACAAGAAGTGAACTTGCGAACACTTGCTAATCTCTGCAAAAGAGAAGTCAAAAGCAGGCAAATTTAAAATATAAACGAGTACCTGATTCGAACACAAGAACTCCTATTAATCTATTGAAAGGAGATGACAAAAGCAAGTAAATTTAAAATATAATGTGAGTTCTTGAAGTGAACATGTGAAATACTGTTAATATATGCAAAGGAGAAGTCAAAAGTAGGTAAATTTATAATATAATATGAGTGCCAGAAGTGAACTCGCGAACACCTGTTAATCTCTACAAAGGTGAAGTCAATGGCTAGAAAATTTAAAATATAACACGAGTATCTGATATTTACTCGTGAACAGCAGCTAATCTCTATAAAAGGGAAGTCAAAAGCAAGTAAATTTAAAATATAACGCGAGTACCTGAAGTGAACTCGCGAGCACGTTCTAATCTCTACAAAAGAGAGTTCAAAAGAAGGTAAATTTATAATATAACTTAAGTACCTTTAGTGAACTCGCGAACACCTTCTAATCCCTTCAAAAGAGATGTCAAATGTAGGTAAATTTAAAATATAATGCTAGTACCTGAAGTGAACTCGCGAAAACCTGCTAATCTCTACAAAAGAGAATTCAAAAGAAGGTAAATTGAAAATATAAAGCGAGTAGCAGAAGTGAGCATGCGAACACCTGCTAATCTCTACAAAAGAGAGGTCAAAAGCAGGGAAATTTAAAATATAACGCGAGTACCCGAAGTGAACTCGCAAACACCTACTAATAACTACAAAGGAGAAGTCAAAAGCAGGTAAATTTAAAATATAACACGAGTACCTGAAGTGAACTAACGAACACCTGCTAATATCTTCAAAGGAGAAGTCAAAAATAGGTAAAGTTAAAATATAACACAAGTACCTAAAATGAACTTGCGAATACCAACTAATCTCTACAAAATAGATGTCAAAAATACGTAAATTTTAAATATAACGCGAGTACTTAAAGATAACTCACGAACACCTACTAATCTCTACAAAAGAGAGGTCAAAAGCAGGTAAATTTAAAATATAAGGCGAGTAGCTGAAGTGAACTCGCGAACAACTACTAATCTCTGCGAAGGAGAAGTCAAAAGCTGGTAAATTTAAAATATAACGTTTATACCTGAAGTTAATTCGCAAACTCCTACTAATCTCATCAAAAGAGAAGTCAAAAGCAGGTAAATTTAAAATATAACGCAAGTACCTGAAGTGAACTCGAGAGAACCATCTAATCTCTCCAAAATAGAAGTCAAAAGTTGGTAAATTTAAAATATAATGCGAGTACTTGAAGTAAACTCGCAAACACCTGTTAATATCTGTAAAGGAGAAGTCAAAAATAGTTAGATTTAAAATATAACACGAGTATCTGAATTTAATTCATGAACACAACCTAATTTCTATAAAAGAGAAGTCAAAAGTAAGTAAACATAAAATATAACGCGATCACGTTAAGTGAACTCACGAACACCTGCTAATCTCTACAAAAGAAAAGTCAAAAGCAAGTAAATTTAAAATATAACGCAGGTACCTTAAGTGAATTCGCGAAAACCTTATAATCTCTTCAATAGAGAAGACAAAAGCAGGAAAATTTAAAATATAACGCGAGTACCTGAAGTGAAATTATGACACCTGGTAATCTCTGCAAAGGAGATGTCAAAAGTCGGTAAATTTAAAATATAAAGTGAGTACCTGAAGTGAACTCACAAAAACTTGCTAATCTCTAAAAAAGAGATGTCAAAAATAGGTAAATTTAAAATATAATATGAGTACCAGAACTTAACGTGCGAACACCTACTAATCTCTGAAAAGGAGAAGTCAAAAGCAAGTAAATTTAAAATATAATTCGAGTACCTGAAGTGAACTCACGAACTCCTGCTAATCTCTAAATTCAAAAGCAGGCTTGTGATTCTAAATTGACGAGGAAAGTATACCTATCGTTCGGATTATAGAATCAAGTGTCGTATTTCGACTCGGGGCTTATCGAGTACTCTTACTCACAAGAAAGAGCTTTTATCTTATCAAACAAAAGTGTGTTTTGTGAATTGCGAAAAAGAAAACGTTGAACTAATAAGGAGAAATTCGATGATGGGAAAGCTAACACTTGATCTAGAATCCCCTTTGATTAAAATAAACATTCTTGAAAATTTAGTATGCAAGTCTCTTAAATTACTCACTCGACTGTAGAGGTTCCCAAAGTATGAAAGCATCTCTCTCAAGCTCATGCATTTGACTAAACTTAGGTTGATTGATTAAGACCTCTCGACAAGTCGAAACCCCTAAGCTTGCTTTAGGCAGTGAACCCCACTATTGGATTTGAATCCAATCCCGAGGATTTATGTCCTCCTCTCTCGAGGAGTGCATGCATCTCCTTTTATCTTTGAGTGTTCTCCTCATATCTATAACCTCTCGGTCATTTAGGATACAGATCTTAGATCGAAGAACATATCCGCAAAATATTAGTTCGACACAATAAAAATTCAAATATAAATCGCTAGTGAGCAAAAAAAGGAACTTGACATTTTTGGTAAAATCGAAAAGCTTATTTCATTCCAAGGATCATCATGCTCAAGTGCTAATTGAATTTTAGCTACTCATAATGATTAAGGAATCAAAAAATTGAGAAGGGAGAGACATGATTGAATGGAAAAAAACTTAAATTAAAGCTTACAAAATATAAGATCTAGACTAGGAAATGGAAATAACAAGAAATAAAGGGGAAAATACAGAACTCACACTCCCCAAAATCTCCTCACAAGCATCTGAAAGAGTTTGGAATTTATAGGCCAAATTGTTTGGGAGTCATGCCCCTACGTCATGCCCGTGGCCTAAGGCGTGTAAGGCTCGGAACTGCCGTCTTCAAGGCCCCGGGAACATTAGAGAAGAACATTAAAAAATGGTTAAGTTGTATTTCATGCCCCTAGGTAATGCTCATGAGCTATGGCGTGTCTTATAGGCTGGTGGAAACGAAGGGAACTCGAAATGACGGGAAATAACCTTGGTAGTTGATTGAATGGTCACGCCCCCTAGTCATGCCCGTTACCAGGGCTTGTAAGCTAGAACGGAAGACTGGCTTGAATGGCTGCTTGATGATGGAAAATGCATATAGTCACAACCTGGGTCACGCCCGTGATCCAAGCGTGTACTTTTAATCTAACTTGGGAATCATCCTGAAGTTCCTTTGTCTAGCACGCCTGTACATGAGTCCACGGCCCTAAGTCACGCCCATGACCTAGGGCGTGTAATGTAAAATTGATGCGGGGTGGTTCGGGACAGCAGTTGGGCGGCACAGACCGTGACTATTGCGACGTCAAGGTGACACACCCGTATCATGATGGCCATGCCTGTGAATGGGCCGAGTGTTTGGTAAATATCCCTTTTTCTCCAGAGGTGCTCTCGATCAGCCCTACAGTATTAAAAATATTATTATTATCCCAAATAAGTACAAAATATCAAAAGAAGTTAATTATATATACTTTATAATATAATATTGATAAATATAAAAACTAAATAACAAATTAAATACATATATAAAATAGAGAAATAATTAGAGTTATCTAATACCCCCATGCTTATCTGTTTGCTAGTCCAAAGCAAAGAAATTTTTTTTGGGAGTTGAAAAATTTTAATGGTAGAAAAGAAAATTGAACATAAGGAGTAAAATGTGTAGTCTTATGCCTAAGCTTGTAGCTATTTTAGCATAAAAAACTACTCAGCATACAAATTAGTTTTTACTTTTCTTAGAATGTGTTTCCATTATTATTTCTACTTTTTGATTGAAAATTTGGTAAATATTAAAATCATATTTAGGGAGAAATTAGCGTGCGTACTAAGATAACATTTCACAAATCGAAGATTGAGATACCCTTCAAGGAAATCCATCAATGTCGCTGGACATAGGCTTGCCCTTTCACACTATCGCCATGACACTAGTTTAACTTATAAGCACAAATCAATAGGACTTAATGGTGTCAAATAATCGTGAAGATAATTAGAATCGAACTAGCAATCCAACTAGGCAAGTTTACCTATCGAATTATAGCTAGGGGACACAAGTGTCGTATTAAAATCCAGGAACTGTTGAGTAATCTTACTCATACGAAGACTATTATCTTATTGAAAGATTGTTTTAGGGTTTGTTAATAGAAAACTTATTGCAATTAAGGAAAACAATATTTGCGCTAAAAAGAGAACGAATTACATTTAAATAGAGAGCTACTAAAATAGATTACAATGAGGGGTTGAAACGATGAAATTGAAAAGCACTCGATCGAGAATAGTCTCGGCGAAAGCTAATTAAAAATGTGATAATAAACCCTATCTTAAAAAGATAAAGGTCTTTGACCGTGGAATTTCCTAAAGCTTGAACACGCTTCTCTCGAAGTCATGCCCAACATAGTTTAGGAAGGTCCGACCGAACTCTCATCAAAATCGGAGACCTAAAGCTCGCTTTACGCTGTGAACCCCGCTAAACACCTGCTAATCTCTACAAAAGAAGCGGTTAAAAGAAGTTAAATTTTAAATATAGCATGCGTACCTAATGTGAACTCGTGAAAACCTTCTAATCCCTCCAAAAGAGAAGTAAAAAAGAAAGTAAATTTAAAATATAGCACGAGTACCATATTAAAATCACAAACACCTATTAATCTCCGCAAAGGAGAAGTCAAAAGTAGGTAAATTTAAAATATAATGCGAGTAGTTGAAGTGAATTGGCGAACACCTGCTAATCTTTACAAAAGATATGTCAAAAGCAGTTAAATTTATAATATAACATGAGTACCTTAAGTGAACTCGCAAAAACCTTCTAATCACTCCAAAAGATAAGTCAAAAGTAGGGGAATTTAAAATATAAAGCGAGTAGTTGAAGTGAACTCGCGAACTCCTGCAAATCTCTTCAAAGGAGAACTCAAAAATAGGTAAATTTTAAATATAATGCAATTTCCAGAAGTGGACTTGGAAACACCTTCTAATCTCTCCAAAAGAAGTCAATGATGGTTAATTTAAAATATAATGCGAGTACCTGAAGTGAACTTGCGAACTCTTGCTAATCTCTCCAAAAAGAGGAGTCAAAAATAGGTATATTTAAAATAAAACGTGAGTACTTGAAGTGAACTCCAGAACACTTGCTAATCTCTACAAAAAAAGAAGTCAAAAGAAGGTAAATTTTAAATATAATGTGAGTACCTGATACGAACTCACAAATGGCTTCTAATCTCTTTAAAGGAGAAGTCAAAAGAAGACAAATTTAAAATATCACACTAGTACCTAATGTTAACTCACGAACACCTGCTAATTGATAGTACGTTTTGTAGTCTAAACTATTTGGGTATTTTAAGGTTTTTAATACACGAATCATGTCTTGTAAACTTATATGTTGACCTTTCTTTTGTATATATTATTGCAACTAATGTTTTCTTCTCTTTTTGCAGGTTTCCACATCTTTCAGGCAAAGTGACCTGACATGCCCGCCTAACAGGCCCTCCCTAGGAGTATCACTGGGCGTGTAAACTGATCTCGAGGAATTAGGATTCCAGAAGCCAGATCCCGAGTAAACACCTAACATGCCCCCTGACATGCCCCCTAGGTGTGTCTATGGGTGTGTCACCATGATCCCGAAGCCTGCTGCCGCAATTAAAGATTTTTTGTTGCTGCACATCAATAGTACTGACACGCCCCTACACGAGCATGTCACCGGGCGTGTACCACCTTTTTCGACAATTGACAGATTTTCGACCAATGATTGTGATGTTATGTGTCTTACATGACCCCCTACACGGGCATGTTCCAGGGCGTGTCAATTGTTGTATAGAAGTAATAATAATTCTCGCCAGAAGCAAGAGCCCGAGGTCAACCTCGTACCTAACACGCCCCCCTAACACGCCCAACCTATGCATGACAGGGGGCGTGATCGACCCAGAGAAAATTCTTATAAATTTAGTGTCTCCCTCTTGTGTCTAGCAGTAGTAGGTTGAGAGGGGAGGTGCTGCCCTTTTATTTCTAGAAGTTTTTTAATGTTTTTCCTCTCTCTCTTTCTCATTTTAAGCTTTTCCTTATTCAAAGCTTAGTGTACCCTTTTGTAATAGCTTTTGTAATTTCTTTAGAGCTTAATGTTAATGATAGCTTAGGTTTCATTTCCATGCACTTGTAATATTTTATTTCAAAGTTGTAGCTCTCTTTTAGCATTAATATAAAGTGCTCTTTTAATTTATTTCCTTAATGTTCTTCTACCCATCTCTCTTCCTCAACTTCTCCATGATTAACTAATCCTCCTTTTACTTGAACTTGATGAACCGAGATTTGAGTTGATTAATTTATGATGCTTTATGTTTACTTTTTATTTTTAGGGTTTAGGCCTTCGATTTACACCTGATAATTCATGTTTGGAGTCATATCATTGATATATAATTTCCATCTAGGTTTTCACTCTTAGCTAGCAGAGAGGCTCATAGTTTCAAGTGAACACTCAATAGTAAAGAGAGTTTCACGCACCCCTCGAGAGAGGCAGATGTTAAATATCCTAGATTGGAGTGAAATCCAATAGTGGGGTTCACCACGTAAAGCGGGCTTTATGTCTCTGATTTGGCCGAGAGTTCGGTCGGACCTTCCTAAACACTGTTGGGCATGACTTCGAGAAGAGCATGTTCAAGCTTTTGAAACCTCCACGGTCAAGGACCTTCACCTCTTTAATATAGGGTATATTATCGCATTTTTAATCAACTTTTACTGAGGTGATTTTCGATCGAGTGCTTTTCTATTTCATCATTTCAACCCCTCATTGTAATAACTTTTAATAGCTCTTTATTTAACTACAAGTAGTTCTATTTTTAGCACAATTATTTCTTTTCTTAATTGCAATTAGTTTTCTCTTAACAAACCCTAAAACAATCCTTCAATAAGATAATAGTCTTCATATGAGTAAGATTACTCAACAGTTCCCGGATCTTAATACGACACTTATGTCCCCTATCTATAATTCGATAGGTATACATGCATAGATTGATTGCTAGTTCGGTTCTTATTATCTTCACGATTAGTAGACACAAAGTTTTTTGCGTCGTTGTCGGGGACCAACTTTTGTTGATAATTCGAAATCACAAACCTATTACTCTTATCATTTCTCTTTCTCTTCCTCTTTCTTAAAAATTTAAAATTCAAAAACATATTAACGCTCTTAATAGAAACCCACATCACAATTTTTTATACACTACCTAACTCTTTCGAAAAGGGCAATGTGGCTTAAATACAACTATCTTGTCTAGTACCTTATGAACCCTTTATCGGGTAGCCCTTGGGAAGTTCGGGAGTTAAAATATTAAAACATAAATTCTATTTCAAAAAAATTTAACTCTTTTTCTAGTTTTTTTGTCTCTTCCTTTATCTTCTCTTCTTCTAGTGCATGATCCGTGGAAATCAGTCAATTATTTTGGACATGGACCACGAATTTGAGCGTACTCTTCGGAGAAAATCACGATTTCAAGGCCCTACTATCCAAATATCGGTTTAGGATTTCGAGTAATTTTTTACCTTAAGAATGGAAGAACCCAACGTAGAGGAAGCCCTGTATAGGCATATGTCCTATTATGAAAGGCCAAATCTAGAGGGTATAGAATCAAGCAAAGTTTGCCCTGCTATAGATAATAATAACTTCGAACTAAAGCCTACCATAATTAAAATTATGTAGCAATATGTGCAATATGACGGACTTCAAGATGAAGACCTGAATCCCGACATCGCTAGATATCTTGAGATTTGTGACACCTTTAAAATCAATGGTGTTACAAATGATGCTATTAGGCTAAGAATCTTCCCAGTATCCCTTAGATCCAATTCTAAACAATGGTTGATTACTCTGCTAAAACGGAGCATCGCCACTTGGGATCAACTAGTAAAAAAATTTCTGACGAAGTATTTTCGACCAGGTAAAACTTCAAAACCTAGAATGATATTTCTGCCTTTTGTCAAATAGATTTTTAATCTTTATATGAAACCTGAGAAAGATTTAAAGAACTCTTAAGGCAATGCCCTCATCACGTGTTGCATGTTGATGAGTCCAAGTTATATACATATTTTTGGACACATTTGGTCTAGTTTTCTCGTTGATGCACTACACTTTAGAGCCATATCTGTTCATATTTGTTATTATGTCCATTCCATGATAAGTGCACTTTTGACCCACTTTCAGTGTGATTTCATAGTAATTTTTCTTTTTCCCTACTTGGTGTTTGGCTATGTTTGGATACTGTAGTACGCCCGTCTCGGTGGCTCTGCTGTTTTTGCTGCAGGTACAAAGGTGGTAAGCGTGTTCAAGATTATTTTGGAAAGTTTTCTGCCTAAGGTCAACTGGTCGTGCATTTTTACACGCATATGGTTAGTGGACTCCTTTGCATACGACCATTGGTCGTGCTAGGTCTGTTCATTGAATTCCCAAACAGTCCAGGAACACTGCGCACGATCATTAAACTTATAGAGCATGACCACTAGTCGTGAGACACTGATTGTGCGCACTATTCTCCACTTTTCCAAGTTCTATTTGGGGCCTTCACACGAGCATTAGACATAGTACGCACGACCACCGGTCGTTCCCCTCTGCTCATGCGCGTTATATCAGTTTTACTTGAGTTTTGCCTTTTCAAATCGCACGATCATGGGAGCCAGTACACACGTCCATCGGTCGTGCACCACTAATTGTGCATATATATATTTTTTTTTGTCTTCTGCAGGTATCTCTGGAGCAGAGCACTCGATCATTGAACATTAGTGCGCACGACCACTGGTCGTGCGCTACTTATCGCATGCTCTAAATTTCTTCTGTTGTATTTAAGCTCGTGCTCCGCGATTTAGGTCAACACATCTCATTTTTTCCGCTCCTCTGAGCCGGAAAACTTCCCTCCAGCCGTTATTTTCTCACTCCTCCATGTAGAGTTTAACCGGCCACCATTCACCTCAAAAAGCTTACAATAGCTTCATCTCCGGCCACCATTATCTTCTCCAAACTCCAAGCTCTGTTTCAAGCTCTTAAGGTGCTGCATTGGTGGTGTTCTCAAGATAGATTTAGCCTAGCGATTATTCACGAAGATGACGGGTTATTGGAAGGAGGTGACAACCCTTATGGACCATAGATGTCATCCGTAGACCGAGCTCGGACAAGGCCCTACAACCCGTGATCCGGCCACGAATCTTCGAAAGCCCTCGTGCGTTTGGTTGTATTTCTCACCCTCCTCTTGTAGTTACTTTATTCTGAACTTGTGGTTATTTGATTGTTTCTTAAGAACACTATTTTGTTTAAGTATTTAAGCATGTCTATGTGTTGTTATATCTTTGTTCTTGATTGTGTTGATGAGCTTCAGTTTCTCTTGTTCTCGTTAAGATAGTGTCGTTCTAGCGATTGCTAGAATCGTGGGTGGGGAAGAGGTCATTGGAACCCTCATTGGATCATCCATCTTTCATATTACTGTCTCAAGTTGTTGGAACACCCTATTACTAATTTGGGCAAGGATCACTATATTATTAGGAAATTGGTTTGACCTAGTTGTATAGTTTAAAAGGTCAACTTAGAATGAGTCTAATGCTTAGAACTTAGGTTTGGAGCTGCCCCCAAGACCATTCAAAGAACAGGATTCTTTGCTGAGACAAAGACAATTTTCGTCGAGCTCAGGTCAACGAAACGTCGAACTTAGTTCGACGTTCTCTGAGCTCAACTCTGTAAGTCGTCGAAATCCGGTCGACGATCTTCATGCTCAGATCGACGCTCAGTCTTCAGCTATTTTCCAAGTCGCTGAGCTCAGTTCGACGATCGTAGAGCTCAGTTCGACATTTTCTGTCTGCTGTTTAAATCCAATCTCTGAGCTCAGTTCAACGATCGTAGAGCTCAGTTCGACAATTTCTGTGAGAGATCGACGCTTTCAGAATTTGAATTCAAGAACAGTTATGGAATTCATTCAGATTCATTCAGAGTTATTTCCTGCATTTATTGCAAATGATTTTCTAGCCGTTTCAAGCAATCTAATGCAAGTTTCAAGGAAGACTAAAAGGAATGTTACTTAGGACTTTCCCCAGAGACAGTTGTCATTTATGGAAGTCATTTATGACTGAGTAACGGCCATCTAAGTCATAATCATATATACTCCTACAGAATATGTTTTTGAATAGCACAGATCATATACAATTATAGAGATAAGAGATATACAGCAGAATTAGATTGAAAGAGACACAGAAGAGTGAACAATAGAAACTCTTTGATCAAGAGTTCATCTTCTAAGATTTACAAATTTACTGAATCCTAAATCTTCAAGAACACAAGAAAGTTTTCTATGTAGGAAATCTTCTACTACTCAACTCCTCCAAATCATAAAGTGTTCAAAAGCTTCAACATCAAGAACTCCAGACATCAAACATTTCAGCATCTGCATAAATCATCAATTGCTGGAGATCTAAAGCAACTGAAGACCTATCACCCTAGCAAAGCTCAACTTCCTGAACCCTTACAGATCTCAGGGGGAGCTTTGACATCATCATCCACTTGTCTTCTTTCAGATTGTTGACAGAGAAGAACAACTCAACTCTTTCTTTCTTTTTCCTTTCCCTCCTGTAAAAGGGTTTTTCAAAACTCCCTTCAAAAGTTCTGAGACTAGTTTCTGAGACCTTGTCAAAACTCAGTGGTGGCAAGACACCTTATCAAAAAATATAGTTTTTGTTTTTTAGCACCTTACCAAAAGCTCATTGGTGCCCAGGACACCTGATCAACTATTCTTGCAGTGGATTCCTACCTAGGGTGGTAGAAGAGTGGATGTACCCAGGTTGTTGGGGAACCACTATAGTTCCTTGTATCATCTGGTTGTTGTGTGTTTGACTTTGCTGTGTGCTGTGTGATTTCTTAGTTCTTTCTTTAGTTTTTATTTCATCAAAAGCACCTTACACATATACATAAATTAAGTCTTCCACTGCTTTATAGTTTTAATTATAAATTATTTTAAAATACTCTATTCACCCCCCCCCATAGAGTAAAGGTAGATCTTTTCCTCACTTTCAATTGGTATCAGAGCGAGGTTGGTTATTCAACATCTGAATTTTCAACAGATTGGTTGAACAGGCTTACACCTGAACCAAAAGATCCTTGATAAGATAAATCTTCTATAGAGGATAGTTATTACTTTTTGTATTATATTTATTTCCATACAAAACCATGGCACAGAACAAAGATTATGCTAGCACAAAACCTCCACTATGCAACCTTTCTAAGTTTTCACTTTGGAAGGTAAGGATTAAGCTTTACATGAATTCTATTGATGAGGACATCTTTAATTCTGTTTTGACAGTTTGTCCAAGACCCCCAGTGATCACAAGTACAAGTGTTTTTCCACCTCCTTCAGGAACAGATACAGAAATAAAGAAATGGAAAGTTGCAGATGCAATGGCTATTAATATTCTTGCTCAGACCATGTCTGATGAGATATTCCAAAAGGTGTCTGAATGCAGTTTAGAAAAAGAGATATGGGACAAGTTATCTGAAATTGTCTCAGGATCTGCTGATAAAAGGAAGGACAGGAGATCCCATCTCATAAGCCAATATGAGAACTTCAAGAAAGGAGAAACTGAATCAGTGGCTGACATGTACAACAGGCTCAGCCTAATAGTCAGTGAACTAAAAACACTGGACAAGGAGATCTCTCAAACTGAACTAAATGACAAGATCCTAATGTGCTTCCCTAGCACTTGGGAGTCAAGGATCTGGCCAATCAAGGATGCCAGAAGCCTAACTGAGATTACTACTGAAGCTCTTTTGGGCAAGCTAAAATCTTATGAGGTTCTCATTAAGAATAGGGAAGAAGAGCAAAAGACTGTTTCTCCAGTCATCAGAAAGGAGAAGACTATTGCTTTCAAAGCCATAGAAGAGAAGCCTGAAGATAAGGTCACAGGCAATGAAGAATTGATGAGTTTTCTGGCTAAAAGATTTTATAAGATGTCCAGGAAAGATTTCAGAAATAGGTCATCCAGAGGGCATGAGAAGCCAAGGTATGACAAATCAAATAATAAAGAAATAATCTGTTTTGGATGCAGGAAACCAGGCCATATTGTGCCTGACTGTCCAGAAAATCAGAATAAGGACAAGAAGGACAGGAAAGATAAGAGAAAAGACAAGGACTCCAGAGGAAACAACAGCAACAAATCCTCCTCCAAAAAAAATAAACATACAAGGAAGGGGTTTGTAGCTGAAAGCTGGAGTGATACTGAAGAAGAATCAGAAGCCTCATCAAGCTCAAGTGATGATGAGGATGATGCTGAAGAAAAGGAATTCTGCATGATGGCTACCAATGCCTCTCAGCAAAATTCTGTTGCAGAACAAGGATTAGACTCAGAATCTAAAACTCAAACTGAAGAAGACCAGGTAATTGACTCCTTTGACTTTGACTCAAAGGACTTTAGGTCTGAATGTAAGGCACTTTGTTTAGACCTGTTAAAATTTGAGAAAGAGATTATCTGTAACATCCCATTTCCGGCTAGACCCCTAGGAGTTGGTTGGACGTGACAGAACCCTGTGAAGCCCAAAAAATTAAAATAAATCGGTCGAGGTTTCGGGTCACGGTTTTGTCACGCCCGTGACCGACCCGTCATGCCCGTGACTTTGGGCCTGACTACTTCGACAATCGCCGATCTCCGCGAGACGATCGTCGAACTTGCTGCCCGGGCATGTCACGCCCGTGACCAAGGTGTCACGCCCGTGACCTAGGGCGTGACCCCTTCGACGATCGTCGATCTCCGTGAGACGATCGTCGATCTAGCAGCCTGGGCATGTCACGCTCGTGACCAGAGTGTCACGCCCATGACCAGGGGCGTGACTCCTTCGACGATCGTCGATCTCCGTGAGACGATCGTCGATCTAGCAGCCTGGGCATGTCACGCCCGTGACCAGAGTGTCACGCCCGTGACCAGGGGCGTGACTCCTTCGACGATCGTCGATCCCCGTAAAACGATCGTCGAAATTGAACTCGGGCCCGTCACGCCCGTGACCTAGGGGGTGACCAGCCTTCGACGACCGTCGACCTCAGTTCGACGATCGTCGACCTCGAAATTGCCGTTCGGGCCTGTCACGCCCGTGACTTAAGTGTCACGCCCGTAACCTAGGCCGTGACCACCCTTCGATGACCGTCGATCTCCGTTGGACGATCGTCGACCCCAAAAATTGTCAACCGGGCCTGTCACGCCCGTGACCTGGGTGTCACGCCCGTGACATTGGCCGAAACGACGGTTCAGGCCCGAAATTATTCTAACGCGCGTGGAAATAAATACTGGTGTGGGAAGTTACACCAGGAGTAATTACGGGCCGTTTTCCTTCTATAATTATATAATAAAGGAGGAAGTGTTGGTCCAATAGGAAACCGCCACTTGGACACACCTGTTCATCTTCCACCGTTTCTTATCCCTTCACTGTAACCGAAAGGCCATTAAGAGGAGCCTTCATAGCCATTACGGCTTTACCCTTTCACCTCCCCACTTTCTGACTTATAAAAGCCCACTTGGGGCAAGAGGAGAAGTTTACACGCTCAAGTAAACGGATCAGATCTTTGTTCTTGCTGTAGGAGAAGTTCGGCTACGCCACCACTGCGCCATGGCACCCCGTCGCTCTTCTCGCCTCCAAACCGCGAACAAGGTCCTCCTCTGCTTCTTCTCTTTCAAGGGTAGATCTTAGGATTCTTAGAAAGGAAGTTCGCGCTCAACGGAGCCGGACCCATCTCTCGTTTTCATGGGAAAACCATGAAAAAGGTATTTTTGAGTTTGCCGGAAACCGCCACCTCCGGCGGCCAAACCACCGCCGACCGCTAGCCATCGCCTCAACGGAGGTGGGGGTGGTGGTGGCTCGCCAGGGAAGTGACCGGACGGCCGGCGACGGATCGCGGAATGCTTACAGGAAAAATGGTTTCCTGTGTCTGTTTTCGGTTTCATGAAGAAGATGAACAGTAGAATAAATTTTATAATATATAGATTATTATATATTACATAATGGAAAGAGGTATTATTTGAATATATTTCGGGGCTGCAAAATGAGGCACTTAGAGGCCGTTTTAGGAAAAGTGACCAGACACAAAAGTCGTAGCCCTTCGAGTCTAGACAAATCTAAAATTGGTTTCAACTTGTTTGGGGAAGCGGCTCGGCCGCAGCACCCGTTTTAGTGGGGGCTGTACCTAGAGTTGGGCAGAAATTAAAACGGATGCCCACTCTTCGTCCCTTGTCCAAATGACCTAAAATTTGGGCAGGGGGTTAACCTTAGCTATACCTAACGGCTGTCCAAAAATTAGAATTTTTGGAGAACTTTTGCCTAAAGTTTTTGTAAAATTTTAATAAACATTATAAAATTTATTAAGGGATGAAAATAAGTCCAAACTTCCCCAAATTTTGGGTGGTGGTCCCTGGCTATAAAACCTAGGTCTGAACAAAATTCCAACTGATTTGGAGGAGTTTTGGGTAGGAAATCTTCCACCCTTAACTAGGCATTAGTGAGACACCTTTTAATAAAAAGTGCACTGAGAGTTTGGAAAGGTCAAATCACCTCAACAGAGGCTGATAATCCGACCTCTGACTTAGAAAGGTGTTATAACCTGCTTGGAGAAAAATGGAGTGGTTTAGGGTTGACTTACCCTAGGATCCAAGCTCAAACCCTAAATAAAGGGTTTTGAGGTTTGTGAAGGACATAGGAGCAAAAGCTCTTGTATGCCCTTGAAATTTGGAGGAGAGTGGCATGATATGCTGAAAACCCTCTGGATTATATAGTGAAGGAATTGGAGGTAATTAGGTACCTCGAAGGTCGAGAGTTTGATTTAGGGTAGAAATGTAATTCAGTTATTTTAAGCGCTAAATCTAATTCAAGAATCATGAAACTCGGGAGGAGGTAGTTTTAGGATGTTTTAGACTTATGGTAATTTTCCTGGAATTTTATGATTAATAAATATTATACTTCATGTGTTAAAGGATTATTAGCCCGATTTGTTGTTTCAAATATTTGGAGGTTTAAAATTAATTATAATCAGTTAAAATTCTGGATTTAGATCTTGACTAGTAGAACATTGATCCCTGAATTTTTATAGAATTTTATGTTGAATAAATCTGGTACTTTGTTCACAGATATTAGAAAGAAGTTTTATTGTTTAAAAATTAATTATGGATAAAATTCTTGCTGGAAAATTATGAAACTTGGCCAGTGCTAATTTTAGGCCTTTATCTGCATGGAATAAATTATTTATAATTTTTGGAAGAATATTTTCTGTACTTGATTCATAAACAACAGAAGTTAGAGATTATTTCTAAAATAGTTTTCATGCCCTTTTAATGATAGAAAAATTATGATACTTAGGATTTAACCTATTAAGATAACCTACTATTTATCATAAATTTGTTGGACACCTTGCATGATTACTTAGGGTAGTTTATGTTCAAACCGGTAGCCCTTGGGATTTTCGAGGAATTTAATTAAATGCCAAATAGATTAGGAAAATTTCCATTTTCTGGATTTAGGTCATTTATATCATGGTGAGTCTCCAGTAAATAATTTAGGGCATTTGGATGAGTATTGGATCATTGCATAACCGGTTCGACATGAAGTCTAGGTCGGTCTGCATATAGCAATTGTGAAATGCATTAGGACATGATTTGAGGAAGTCATTGGAGTTAATCATTTTTGTCTGGGTAGGAAGATATAAAGAGTAGCGAGAAGTGGTGATAGCTAGAGTTAAGAGGTGCTCGGGTTCGGCGAAAGATCGCTTTTCCCGAAGAGAGGAAGGTTAAAAATCACCCTAGGATAGTCTATCGTAATATGAGAAAGGAATCGGGTCATGGGAGATCAACCAATAACAATAAGTGCCTTGCGAAAGGGAACTTCGGGCCGTAATGCCGTCATCTTGGTTCCTAGTGCCCCTTGAGAGCCCTTCACGGGGAATACCGGGGGCAGTCCTGGGCTAACATAAACTGTAATAACAAACCGACAAGAGTAACTTAGTAACTAGAGCTGCACTTTTCACAAACACTGTTGGCACAGGGATTTTGATGAGAGCTTCGGCTCGATTAGTTTGGAGACGGACGGGATGGTCCGTGGAGCTTCGGCTCGGTTGGTTTGGAGACGGACGGGATGGTCCGGGGAGC
This sequence comes from Platanthera zijinensis, assembly GCA_039513925.1. Lineage (NCBI taxonomy): Eukaryota > Viridiplantae > Streptophyta > Magnoliopsida > Asparagales > Orchidaceae > Platanthera > Platanthera zijinensis. Next base: position 117,481,523 of record CM077087.1, read on the forward strand.
TTCGGCTCGGTTGGTTTGGAGACGGACGTTTTGGTCCGGGGAGCTTTGGCTCGGTTTTTTTGAATGTTTACGATTAAACTTCCATGTGCATAAAATAGGAAAAGTTAAGGTGGTGGGTTTTTCGATATCGGGGAGTTCGATTGCACCGACACCGATATCGTTGACTCGGCGGGGTGATTAGCACTTCGCCAACAGAAGTCCGGTGCGCCAGCCGGCAAGAGTACGCAGACGTCCTCTTAGTGCACCAAGCGTTGAGGCGTACAATAGGTCAGACCAGTGGTGCTTTTACTGGTTTTGAGGTGGGCGAGGCCCAACCCACCGCTTCCGTCCGCCACTACGAAGGTATCCTGGGAGGTAACGACTCCGAAAGGGGGAACTAAAGGTCTGTGTGCACAGAGTCGGGTGTGTGAGTTGCACTTGCATGTTTCATCATACCCACTAGCATGTCATAGCATATTCGATTCATTTAACCCTGACACCTAAAGTATAAGTGGTATGGGACGCTTATACATTAGGACCTGCAAAACGACCCCTTGGTCTATAAGCTTGTGTGGGCATGTTTATAAATCAAAGGTTAATTTCAATATATAACAACCATTGCTATTTGATAACTGACACCCCAAGGTATAAGTGGTATGGGACACTTATACGATGGGAGCCTTGCTAAAGATCCCTTTTGCTTATGTTTTCTCGCATAAGTGAAGGTTAAATTCATATATTTGCTTTTCTTACTGCTAGACCTATTATAACAATTATATTACTGCTCACCGAATACAACTTGTTAGATTAGTTCCGCTGCCATCTGTTTCTTGATTAATCTCTACTATCATGTCCTTCCATTTCTTCCTCCCCGCTCGGTACCTAGGAGCCATGGGGAAGGGGTGGGGGATGATAGGGCTTAGTCTTTATGACTAACGGTTTTCGAAGCGCATCATTTAGGGGATCATGGAGCCCAACATGGAGGAGCAGCCACAGAGATCGGTGCGCCTAGAGATGGGGCAGTCTAGCTCCGGAGTTCATACAGCCGGGACCGTGAGTCTCGATCCTGAGTATTTTCTGTTTTAGCTTCCGCATGAGTGATATTGTAGTGAGGACATGATGTATCGGGCATAAGCCTGCATTTATAGTACTCTGATGTTTTCTGTGGACACTCCCTTCGTGGAGATTTTTATTCTATATATGTGATCTATTGTTATGGACTGCATTGCTCTTACTTCATTTATTGAGCTACCTTTCAGTGATCGAATTGGCCGGCAGAATCGGCGCCTTGTGGTGATAACCCTTCAGGACGTGAAGGTGTCACCGCAAAGCGGCGATTCTGGGCCTAAGACCCCGGTGGTTGAAAAAGAAAAAAAAGGGTCTTACAAGTGGTATCAGAGGAAACATCGATCAGAAGGAAGTAGCAGTCCACAAACCCTGGGTCACCCCCGCTCGAGTTTAGTTTGGGGACAAACTAAGCAGCGGAAGAAGTGGTGTGCCCAAAGGGGGATCACATATAACTTGTCCACTTTTATTTGAGTGTGAACATTTTTCTCAGCGTGTGTTTTTGTTACGCAGCCTCCAGCACGGACTACGCCGCAAGGTGGGGTTCAACAGGCTCAGGATGTTGCACCACCCCCACCGGTCTCCACTCCTTTCCTTCAGTCAGACATGGGACAGACCCTGACTGCCATCCTGGAGGCCTTCAGGGCCCAGCAGGTTCCGGCCCTGCAGCCAAATCCGGGGGCCAACTGGCTAAGCATCTTCCGAGGATTGTCTCCCCCGTCCTATTTGGGGACTGAGTCGGCGGTTCGGACGGAAGAGTGGCTAGATATCATGTACGAGATGCTGACCGGGATACGGTGTCCCTGGGAGGAGAGGGTGGCTCTGGTCGTCTCTTGCCTGGAGTCCCATGCAAAGAGGTGGTGGAAGACGCTGTTGGACACGACATTTGCCGACAGGGAGGTTGCGGAGGTTACCTGGGAGGAGTTCAGGGCCGCTCTGCTGGAGCATTTCGTTCCGCAGTCGGCCAGGGATGATTTGGAGGAGCGGTTCTTACAGTTGAAGCAGGGCACACGGACTGTGGTGGAGTACCATCGAGAGTTGGACCATCTGGCCCGATACGCAGATTCCTACCAGCTGGACGAAGCAGGGTATATCAGGAGGTTCTATAAGGGCCTGCGGGAGGACTTGAGGGAGGCCCTGTTGTTTTTATCTAACGGGCCCATCTCCCGAAGACACCGAGGCTCAGGTGAGACTGATCAGAGATAGGATGTTGGAGGCGCAGAGCAGACAGGCTAAATACTATGACGCCCAGCATCGTCAGGTGGAGTTTCGGGTAGGGGATCGAGTGTTCTTGAAGATCCGGCCCATGCACGGAGTCTCACGGGTGCGCGGTCAGAGGAAAAAGCTCAGCCCTAGGTACATGGGCCCTTACCGGATCCTGGAGCGGATTGGACCCCTAGCCTACAGGCTAGAGTTGCTGCCAGAGCTGGCAGCTCTACACGACGTCTTCCATATTTCTTCGCTGAGAAGGGCTCTACTACGCCCGGAGCAGCGGATTTTGACAACCGAAGGGCCGGTAGCTTCAGACCGATCTATTCACTTGGAGCCGGTTCGGATCGACGACAAAGGAGTACGGATCTTGCGCCGCAAGAAGATCCCCTTAGTCAAGGTTCTGTGGAGAAATCACGGTCAGGAGGAGCACACCTGGGAACCGCAGGACCTGATGAGGCAAAGATACCCGGAGTTGTTCAGTCAGGTACATCTCACCACCTCTTGGTATACTATAGATTGCCTTCTTGTTTTGGACAGTTAAGATTAGATAAGGAAAATTCAGGACCTAGGCATGCGCACTCAATCAGAAAGGTAGGGGCTAATCTTTTGTTTATTGGGGAGATTGTCTTCGTTTATCAAACGAATAGTCGCTTAAACCCGATAGAAAGATCGTATGGGATGTTACAAGTTTAATTTATTCCGATAGAAATCCCCGTAGGCTCAACCTCAATTTCGGGGACGAAATTTTTGTTTTGTTTATTGGGATTTGTAACATCCCATTTCCGGCTAGACCCCTAGGAGTCGGTTGGACGTGACAGAACCCTGTGAAGCCCAAAAAATTGAAATAAATCGGTCGAGGTTTCGGGTCACGGGTTTGTCACGCCTGTGACCGACCCGTCACGCCCGTGACTTTGGGCGTGACTACTTCGACGATCGCCGATCTCCGCGAGACGATCGTCGAACTTGCTGCCCGGGCATGTCACGCCCGTGACCAAGGTGTCACGCCCGTAACCTAGGGCGTGACCCCTTCGACGATCGTCGATCTTTATGAGACGATCATCGATCTAGTATCCTGGGCATGTCACACCCGTGACCAGAGTGTCACGCCCGTGACCAGGGGCGTGACTCCTTCGACGATCGTCGATCCCTGTAAAACGATCGTCGAAACTGAACTCGGGCCCGTCACGCCCGTGACCTAAGTGTCACGCCCGTGACCTAGGGCGTGACCAGCCTTCGACGACCGTCGACCTCAGTTCGACGATCGTCGACCTCGAAATTGCCATTCGGGCCTGTCATGCCCGTGACCTAAGTGTCACGCACGTGACCTAGGGCGTGACCACCATTCGACGACTGTCGATCTCCGTTCGACGATCGTCGACCCCAAAAATTGTCAACCGGGCCTGTCATGCCCGTGACCTGGGTGTCACGCCCGTGACATTGGCCGAAATGACGGTTCAGGCCCGAAATTATTCTAACGCGCGTGGAAATAAATGCTGGTGTGGGAAGTTACACCAGGAGTAATTACGGGCCATTTTCCTTCTATAATTATATAATAAAAGAGGAAGTGTTGGTCCAATAGGAAACCGCCAACTGGACACACCTGTTCATCTTCCACCGTTTCTTATCCCTTCACTGTAACCGAAAGGCCATTAAGAGGAGCCTTCATAGCCATTACGACTTTACCCTTTCACCTCCCCACTTTCTGACTTATAAAAGCCCACTTGGGGCAAGAGGAGAAGTTTACACGCTCAAGTAAACGGATCAGATCTTTGTTCTTGCTGTAGGAGAAGTTCGGCTACGCCACCACTGCGCCATGGCACCCCGTCGCTCTTCTCGCCTCCAAACCGCGAACAAGGTCCTCCTCTGCTTATTCTCTTTCGTGGGTAGATCTTAGGATTCTTAGAAAGGAAGTTCGCGCTCAACGGAGCCGGACCCATCTCTCGTTTTCATGGGAAAACCATGAAAAAGGTATTTTTGAGTTCGCCGGAAACCGCCACCTCCGGCGGCCAAACCACCGCCGACCGCTAGCCATCGCCTCAACGGAGGTGGTGGTGGTGGTGGCTGGCCAAGGAAGTGACCGGATGGCCGGCGACGGATCGCGGAATGCTTACAGGGAAAATGGTTTCCTGTGTTTGTTTTCGGTTTCATGAAGAAGATGAACAGTATAATAAATTTTATAATATATATATTATTATATATTACATAATGGAAAGAGGTATTATTTGAATATATTTCGGGGCTGCAAAATGAGGCACTTAGAGGCCGTTTTAGGAAAAGTGACCAGACACGAAAGTCGTAGCCCTTCGAGTCTAGACAAATCTAAAATTGGTTTCAACTTGTTTGGGGAAGCGGTTCGGCCGCAGCACCCGTTTTAGTGGGGGCTATACCTAGAGTTGGGCAGAAATTAAAACGGATGCCCACTCTTCGTCCCTTGTCCAAATGACCTAAAATTTGGGCAGGGGGTTAACCTTAGCTATACCTAACGGCTGTCCAAAAATGAGAATTTTTGGAGAACTTTTGCCTAAAGTTTTTGTAAAATTTTAATAAACATTATAAAATTTATTAAGGGATGAAAATAAGTCCAAACTTCCCCAAATTTTGGGTGGTGGTCCCTGGCTATAAAACCTAGGTCTGAACAAAATTCCAACTGATTTGGAGGAGTTTTGGGTAGGAAATCTTCCACCCTTAACTAGGCATTAGTGAGACACCTTTTAATAAAAAGTGCACTGAGAGTTTGGAAAGGTCAAATCACCTCAACAGAGGCTGATAATCCGACCTCTGACTTAGAAAGGTGTTATAACCTGCTTGGAGAAAAATAGAGTGGTTTAGGGTTGACTTACCCTAGGATCCAAGCTCAAACCCTAAATAAAGGGTTTTGAGGTTTGTGAAGGACATAGGAGCAAAAGCTCTTGTATGCCCTTGAAATTTGGAGGAGAGTGGCATGATATGCTGAAAACCCTCTGGATTATATAGTGAAGGAATTGGAGGTAATTAGGTACCTCGAAGGTCGAGAGTTTGATTTAGGGTAGAAATGTAATTCAGTTATTTTAAGCACTAAATCTAATTCAAGAATCATGAAACTCGGGAGGAGGTAGTTTTAGGATGTTTTAGACTTATGGTAATTTTCCTGGAATTTTATGATTAATAAATATTATACTTCATGTGTTAAAGGATTATTAGCCCGATTTGTTGTTTCAAATATTTGGAGGTTTAAAATTAATTATAATCAGTTAAAATTCTGGATTTAGATCTTGACTAGTAGAACATTGATCCCTGAATTTTTATAGAATTTTATGTTGAATAAATCTGGTACTTTGTTCACAGATATTAGAAAGAAGTTTTATTGTTTAAAAATTAATTATGGATAAAATACTTGCTGGAAAATTATGAAACTTGGCCAGTGCTAATTTTAGGCCTTTATCTGCATGGAATAAATTATTTATAATTTTTGGAAGAATATTTTCTGTACTTGATTCATAAACAACAGAAGTTAGAGATTATTTCTAAAATAGTTTTCATGCCCTTTTAATGATAGAAAAATTATGATACTTAGGATTTAACCTACTAAGATAACCTACTATTTATCATAAATTTGCTGGACACCTTGCATGATTACTTAGGGTAGTTTATGTTCAAACCGGTAGCCCTTGGGATTTTCGAGGAATTTAATTAAATGCCAAATAGATTAGGAAAATTTCCATTTTCTGGATTTAGGTCATTTATATCATAGTGAGTCTCCAGTAAATAATTTAGGGCATTTGGATGAGTATTGGATCATTGCATAACCGGTTCGACATGAAGTCTAGGTCGGTCTGCATATAGCAATTGTGAAATGCATTAGGACATGATTTGAGGAAGTCATTGGAGTTAATCATTTTTGTCTGGGTAGGAAGATATAAAGAGTAGCGAGAAGTGGTGATAGCTAGAGTTAAGAGGTGCTCGGGTTCGGCGAAAGATCGCTTTTCCCGAAGAGAGGAAGGTTAAAAATCACCCTAGGATAGTCTATCGTAATATGAGAAAGGAATCGGGTCATGGGAGATCAACCAATAACAATAAGTGCCTTGCGAAAGGGAACTTCGGGCCGTAATGCCGTCGTCTTGGTTCCTAGTGCCCCTTGAGAGCCCTTCACGGGGAATACCGGGGGCAGTCCTGGGCTAACATAAACTGTAATAACAAACCGACAAGAGTAACTTAGTAACTAGAGCTGCACTTTTCACAAACACTGTTGGCACAGGGATTTTGATGAGAGCTTCGGCTCGATTGGTTTGGAGACGGACGGGATGGTCCGTGGAGCTTCGGCTCGGTTGGTTTGGAGACGGACGGGATGGTCCGGGGAGCTTCGGCTCGGTTGGTTTGGAGACGGACGTTTTGGTCCGGGGAGCTTCGGCTCGGTTTTTTTGAATGTTTACGATTAAACTTGCATGTGCATAAAATAGGAAAAGTTAAGGTGGTGGGTTTTTCGATATCGGGGAGTTCGATTGCACCGACACCGATATCGTTGACTCGGCGGGGTGATTAGCACTTCGCCAACAGAAGTCCGGTGCGCTAGCCGGCAAGAGTACGCAGACGTCCTCTTAGTGCACCAAGCGTTGAGGCGTACAATAGGTCAGACCAGTGGTGCTTTTACTGGTTTTGAGGTGGGCGAGGCCCAACCCACCGCTTCCGTCCGCCACTACGGAGGTATCCTGGGAGGTAACGACTCCGAAAGGGGGAACTAAAGGTCTGTGTGCACAGAGTCGGGTGTGTGAGTTGCACTTGCATGTTTCATCATACCCACTAGCATGTCATAGCATATTCGATTCATTTAACCCTGACACCTAAAGTATAAGTGGTATGGGACGCTTATACATTAGGACCTACAAAACGACCCCTTGGTCTATAAGCTTGTGTGGGCAAGTTTATAAATCAAAGGTTAATTTCAATATATAACAACCATTGCTATTTGATAACTGACACCCCAAGGTATAAGTGGTATGGGACACTTATACGATGGGAGCCTTACTAAAGATCCCTTTTGCTTATGTTTTCTCGCATAAGTGAAGGTTAAATTCATATATTTGCTTTTCTTACTGCTAGACCTATTATAACAATTATATTACTGCTCACCGAATACAACTTGTTAGATTAGTTCCGCTGCCATCTGTTTCTTGATTAATCTCTACTATCATGTCCTTCCCTTTCTTCCTCCCCGCTCGGTACCTAGGAGCCATGGGGAAGGGGTGGGGGATGATAGGGCTTAGTCTTTATGACTAACGGTTTTCGAACCGCATCATTTAGGGGATCATGGAGCCCAGCATGGAGGAGCAGCCCCAGAGATCGGTGCGCCTAGAGATGGGGCAGTCTAGCTCCGGAGTTCATACAGCCGGGACCGTGAGTCTCGATCCTGAGTATTTTCTGTTTTAGCTTCCGCATGAGTGATATTGTAGTGAGGACATGATGTATCGGGCATAAGCCCGCATTTATAGTACTCTGATGTTTTCTGTGGACACTCCCTTCGTGGAGATTTTTATTCTATATATGTGATCTATTGTTGTGGACTGCATTGCTCTTACTTCATTTATTGAGCTACCTTTCAGTGATCGAATTGGCCGACAGAATCGGCGCCTTGTGGTGATAACCCTTCAGGACGTGAAGGTGTCACCGCAAAGCGGCGATTCTGGGCCTAAGACCCCGGTGGTTGAAAAAGAAAAAAAAGGGTCTTACAAGTGGTATCAGAGGAAACATCGATCAGAAGGAAGTAGCAGTCCACAAACCCTGGGTCACCCCCGCTCGAGTTTAGTTTGGGGACAAACTAAGCAGCGGAAGAAGTGGTGTGCCCAAAGGGGGATCACATATAACTTGTCCACTTTTATTTGAGTGTGAACATTTTTCTCAGCGTGTGTTTTTGTTACGCAGCCTCCAGCACGGACTACGCCGCAAGGTGGGGTTCAACAGGCTCAGAATGTTGCACCACCCCCACCGGTCTCCACTCCTTTCCTTCAGTCAGACATGGGACAGACCCTGACTGCCATCCTGGAGGCCTTCAGGGCCCAGCAGGTTCCGGCCCCGCAGCCAAATCCGGGGGCCAACTGGCTAAGCATCTTCCGAGGATTGTCTCCCCCGTCCTATTTGGGGAATGAGTCGGCGGTTCGGACGGAAGAGTGGCTAGATATCATGTACGAGATGCTGACCGGGATACGGTGTCCCTGGGAGGAGAGGGTGGCTCTGGTCGTCTCTTGCCTGGAGTCCCATGCAAAGAGGTGGTGGAAGACGCTGTTGGACACGACATTTGCCGACAGGGAGGTTGCGGAGGTTACCTGGGAGGAGTTCAGGGCCGCTCTGCTGGAGCATTTCGTTCCGCAGTCGGCCAGGGATGATTTGGAGGAGCGGTTCTTACAGTTGAAGCAGGGCACACGAACTGTGGTGGAGTACCATCGAGAGTTGGACCATCTGGCCCGATACGCAGATTCCTACCAGCTGGACGAAGCAGGGTATATCAGGAGGTTCTATAAGGGCCTGCGGGAGGACTTGAGAGAGGCCCTGTTGTTTTTATCTAACGGGCCCATCTCCCGAAGACACCGAGGCTCAGGTGAGACTGATCAGAGATAGGATGTTGGAGGCGCAGAGCAGACAGGCTAAATACTATGACGCCCAGCATCGTCAGGTGGAGTTTCGGGTAGGGGATCGAGTGTTCTTGAAGATCCGGCCCATGCACGGAGTCTCACGGGTGCGCGGTCGGAGGAAAAAGCTCAGCCCTAGGTACATGGGCCCTTACCGGATCCTGGAGCGGATTGGACCCCTAGCCTACAGGCTAGAGTTGCTGCCAGAGCTGGCAGCTCTACACGACGTCTTCCATATTTCTTCGCTGAGAAGGGCTCTACTACGCCCGGAGCAGCGGATTTTGACAACCGAAGGGCCGGTAGCTTCAGACCGATCTGTTCACTTGGAGCCGGTTCAGATCGACGACAAAGGAGTACGGATCTTGCGCCGCAAGAAGATCCCCTTAGTCAAGGTTCTGTGGAGAAATCACGGTCAGGAGGAGCACACCTGGGAACCGCAGGACCTGATGAGGCAAAGATACCCGGAGTTGTTCAGTCAGGTATATCTCACCACCTCTTGGTATACTATAGATTGCCTTCTTGTTTTGGACAGTTAAGATTAGATAAGGAAAATTCAGGACTTAGGCATGCGCACTCAATCAGAAAGGTAGGGGCTAATCTTTTGTTTATTGGGGAGATTGTCTTCGTTTATCAAACGAATAGTCGCTTAAACCCGATAGAAAGATCGTATGGGATGTTACAAGTTTAATTTATTCCGATAGAAATCCCCGTAGGCTCAACCTCAATTTCGGGGACGAAATTTTTGTTTTGTTTATTGGGATTTGTAACATCCCATTTCCGGCTAGACCCCTAGGAGTCGGTTGGACGTGACAGAACCCTGTGAAGCCCAAAAAATTGAAATAAATCGGTCGAGGTTTCGGGTCACGGGTTTGTCACGCCCGTGACCGACCCGTCACGCCCGTGACTTTGGGCGTGACTACTTCGACGATCGCCGATCTCCGCGAGACGATCGTCGAACTTGCTGCCCAGGCATGTCACGCCCGTGACCAAGGTGTCACGCCCATAACCTAGGGCGTGACCCCTTCGACGATCGTCGATCTTCGTGAGACGATCATCGATCTAGTATCCTGGGCATGTCACACCCGTGACCAGAGTGTCACGCCCGTGACCAGGGGCGTGACTCCTTCGACGATCGTCGATCCCTGTAAAACGATCGTCGAAACTGAACTCGGGCCCGTCACGCCCGTGACCTAAGTGTCACGCCCGTGACCTAGGGCGTGACCAGCCTTCGACGACCGTCGACCACAGTTCGACGATCGTCGACCTCGAAATTGCCATTCGGGCCTGTCATGCCCGTGACCTAAGTGTCACGCACGTGACCTAGGGCGTGACCACCCTTCGACGACTGTCGATCTCCGTTCGACAATCGTCGACCCCAAAAATTGTCAACCGGGCCTGTCACGCCCGTGACCTGGGTGTCACGCCCGTGACATTGGCCGAAACGACAGTTCAGGCCCGAAATTATTCTAACGCGCGTGGAAATAAATGCTGGTGTGGGAAGTTACACCAGGAGTAATTACGGGCCGTTTTCCTTCTATAATTATATAATAAAAGAGGAAGTGTTGGTCCAATAGGAAACCGCCAACTGGACACACCTGTTCATCTTCCACCGTTTCTTATCCCTTCACTGTAACCGAAAGGCCATTAAGAGGAGCCTTCATAGCCATTACGGCTTTACCCTTTCACCTCCCCACTTTCTGACTTATAAAAGCCCACTTGGGGCAAGAGGAGAAGTTTACACGCTCAAGTAAACGGATCAGATCTTTGTTCTTGCTGTAGGAGAAGTTCGGCTATGCCACCACTGCGCCATGGCACCCCGTCGCTCTTCTCGCCTCCAAACCGCAAACAAGGTCCTCCTCTGCTTCTTCTCTTTCGTGGGTAGATCTTAGGATTCTTAGAAAGGAAGTTCGCGCTCAACGGAGCCGGACCCATCTCTCGTTTTCATGGGAAAACCATGAAAAAGGTATTTTTTGAGTTCGCCGGAAACCGCCACCTCCGGTGGCCAAACCACCGCCGACCGCTAGCCATCGCCTCAACGGAGGTGGTGGTGGTGGTGGCTGGCCAAGGAAGTGACCGGATGGCCGGCGACGGATCGCGGAATGCTTACAGGAAAAATGGTTTCCTGTGTTTGTTTTCGGTTTCATGAAGAAGATGAACAGTAGAATAAATTTTATAATATATAGATTATTATATATTACATAATGGAAAGAGGTATTATTTGAATATATTTCGGGGCTGCAAAATGAGGCACTTAGAGGCCGTTTTAGGAAAAGTGACCAGACACGAAAGTCGTAGCCCTTCGAGTCTAGACAAATCTAAAATTGGTTTCAACTTGTTTGGGGAAGCGGTTCGGCCGCAGCACCCGTTTTAGTGGGGGCTATACCTAGAGTTGGGCAGAAATTAAAACGGATGCCCACTCTTCGTCCCTTGTCCAAATGACCTGAAATTTGGGCAGGGGGTTAACCTTAGCTATACCTAACGGCTGTCCAAAAATGAGAATTTTGGAGAACTTTTGCCTAAAGTTTTTGTAAAATTTTAAAAAACATTCTAAAATTTATTAAGGGATGAAAATAAGTCCAAACTTCCCCAAATTTTGGTTGGTGGTCCCTGGCTATAAAACCTAGGTCTGAACAAAATTCCAACTGATTTGGAGGAGTTTTGCGTAGGAAATCTTCCACCCTTAACTAGGCATTAGTGAGACACCTTTTAATAAAAAGTGCACTGAGAGTTTGGAAAGGTCAAATCACCTCAACAGAGGCTGATAATTCGACCTCTGACTTAGAATGGTGTTATAACCTGCTTGGAGAAAAATGTAGTGGTTTAGGATTGACTTACCCTAGGATCCAAGCTCAAACCCTAAATAAAGGGTTTTGAGGTTTGTGAAGGACATAGGAGCAAAAGCTCTTGTATGCCCTTGAAATTTGGAGGAGAGTGGCATGATATGCTGAAAACCCTCTGGTTGATATAGTGAAGGAATTGGAGGTAATTAGGTACCTCGAAGGTCGAGAGTTTGATTTAGGGTAGAAATGTAATTCAGTTATTTTAAGCACTAAATCTAATCCAAAAATCATGAAACTCGGGAGGAGGGAGTTTTAGGATGTTTTAGACTTATGGTAATTTTCCTGGAATTTTATGATTAATAAATATTATACTTCATGTGTTAAAGGATTATTAGCCCGATTTGTTGTTTCAAATATTTGGAGGTTTAAAATTAATTATAATCAGTTAAAATTCTGGATTTAGATCTTGACTAGTAGAACATTGATCCCTGAATTTTTATAGAATTTTATGTTGAATAAATCTGGTACTTTGTTCACAGATATTAGAAAGGGGTTTTATTGTTTAAAAATTCTCAAGTCCAGCTTCGAGAAATAATGGGCCCCCTCCAGCTGGTCGAACAATTCGTCTATCCGTGGGAGCGGATAGGTATTCCGGACGGTCAGCCTGTTTAGTGCTCGATAATCGATGCACAGGCGGAGTGTCCCATCCTTCTTCTTCACGAATAGGCCCAGCTTCGAAAGTGGCAGCTCGCCGGCTCAACGCGTCGGCCACCACGTTTGCCTTCCCTGGATGGTAGTGCATCTCATACTGATAATCTGCTAAGAACTCCACCCAGCGCCTCTGCCTGATATTCAGCTCCTTCTGCGTGTCCACGTATTTCAGGTTCTTGTGGTCGGAGTAGATGTCGCAGTGGACTCCGTAAAGATAATGGCGCCAGACCTTCAGAGCAAAAACGACCGCTCCAATCTTAAGGTCGTGCACTGGGTAGTTCTTCTCATGGGTCTTCAGCTGGCGGGAGGCATATGATATGACGTGTCCATTATGCATCAGTACTGCTCCCATTCCCTGGTATGATGCGTCGGTATACACCTGGAATCCTTCCTTTCCAGATGGAAGGGCCAGAATAGGGGCTGAGATGAGTCGGTCCTTCAGCTCTTGGAAAGCCGCCTGGCACTGCGGGGTCCAAACAAAAGGTGCCTCCTTCTTCGTCAAAGATGTGAGGGGGAGGGCAATCCGAGAGAACCCCTCCACGAACTTCCGGTAATAGCCGGCAAGTCCCAAGAAACTTCGTACATCGGTGGCTGTCTTCAACTGCGGCCAATCTCGAACTGCCTGAATCTTTGCCGGGTCCACTGCCAACCCGGCTCCGCTGATAATGTGGCCTAGAAAAGCCACCTCCTTCAACCAAAACTGACACTTGCTGAATTTTGCATAAAGGTGATGCTCCCGCAACCTCTCCAAAGTCAGTGCCAGATGTCGAGTGTGCTCCTCCTCCGTCCTAGAGTAGATCAGGATGTCGTCTATGAACACTATGACGAACACATCCAAGTAGGCCTCGAAAACCCGGTTCATGAGACTCATAAACGCCGACGGAGCATTCGTGAGCCCGAAGGGCATCACGGTGAACTCATACAATCCATATCTGCTACTAAAGGCCGTCTTCGGGATATCCTCCTCCTGGATCCGCAGCTGGTAGTATCCTGATCTCAAGTCCAGCTTCGAGAAATAATGGGCCCCCTCCAGCTAGTCGAACAATTCGTCTATCCGTGGGAGCGGATAGGTATTCCGGACGGTCAGCCTGTTTAGTGCTCGATAATCGATGCACAGGCGGAGTGTCCCATCCTTCTTCTTCACGAATAGGACCGGTGCTCCCCATGGAGAAAAACAAATATATGAATTTAACCTTCACTTATGCGAGAAAACATAAGCAAAAGGGATCTTTAGCAAGGCTCCCATCGTATAAGTGTCCCATATCACTTATATCTTGGGGTGTCGGTTATCAAACAGCAATGGTTGTTATATATTGAAATTAACCTTTGATTTATAAACTTGCCCACATAAGCTTATAGACCAAGGGGTCGTTTTGCAGGTCCTAATGTATAAGCGTCACATACCACTTATACTTTAGGTGTCAGGGGTAAATGAATCGAATATGCTATGACATGCTAGTGGGTATGATGAAACATGCAAGTGCAACTCACACACCCGACTCTGTGCACACAGACCTTTAGTTCCCCCTTTTGGAGCCGTTACCTCCCAGGATACCTCCGTAGTGGCGGACGGAAGCGGTGGGTTGGGCCTCGCCCACCTCAAAACCAGTAAAAGCACCACTGGTCTGACCTATCGTACGCCTCAATGCTTGGTGCACTAAGCGGACGTCTGCGTACTCTTGCCGGCTGGCGCACCGGACTTCTGTTGGCGAAGTGCTAATCACCCCGCCGAGTCAACGATATCGGTGTCGGTGCAATCGAACTCCCCGATATCGAAAAACCCACCACCTTAACTTTTCCTATTTTATGCACATGCAAGTTTAATCGTAAACATTCAAAAAAACCGAGCCGAAGCTCCCCGGACCAAAATGTCCGTCTCCAAACCAACCGAGCCGAAGCTCCCCGGACCATCCCGTTCGTCTCCAAACCAACCGAGCCGAAGCTCCCCGGACCATCCCGTCTGTCTCCAAACCAACCGAGCCGAAGATCTCATCAAAATCCCTGTGCCAACAGTGTTTGTGAAAAGTGCAGCTCTAGCTACTAAGTTACTCTTGTCGGTTTGTTATTACAGTTTACGTTAGCCCAGGACTGCCCCCGGTATTCCCCGTGAAGGGCTCTCAAGGGGCACTAGGAACCAAGATGGCGGCATTACGGCCCGAAGTTCCCTTTCGCAAGGCACTTATTGTTATTGGTTGATCTCCCATGACCCGATTCCTTTCTCATATTACGATAGTCTATCCTAGGGTGATTTTTAACCTTCCTCTCTTCGGGAAAAGCGATCTTTCGCCGAACCCGAGCACCTCTTAACTCTAGCTATCACCACTTCTCGCTACTCTTTATATCTTCCTACCCAGACAAAAATGATTAACTCCAATGACTTCCTCAAATCATGTCCTAATGCATTTCACAATTGCTATATGCAGACCGACCTAGACTTCATGTCGAACCGGTTATGCAATGATCCAATTCTCATCCAAATGCCCTAAATTATTTACTGGAGACTCACCATGATATAAATGAACTAAATCCAGAAAATGGAAATTTTCCTAATCTATTTGGCATTTAATTAAATTCCTCGAAAATCCCAAGGGCTATCGGTTTGAACATGAACTACCCTAAGTAATCATGCAAGGTGTCCAGCAAATTTATGATAAAATAGTAGGTTATCTCAATAGGTTAAATCCTAAGTATCATAATTTTTCTATCATTAAAAGGGCATGAAAACTATTTTAGAAATAATCTCTAACTTCTGTTGTTTATGAATCAAGTACAGAAAATATTCTTCCAAAAATTATAAATAATTTATTCCATGCAGATAAAGGCCTAAAATTAGCACTGGCCAAGTTTCATAATTTTCCAGCAAGTATTTTATCCATAATTAATTTTTAAACAATTTCTCGCATAAGTGAAGGTTAAATTCATATATTTGCTTTTCTTACTGCTAGACCTATTATAACAATTATATTACTGCTCACCGAATACAACTTGTTAGATTAGTTCCGCTGCCATCTGTTTCTTGATTAATCTCTACTATCATGTCCTTCCCTTTCTTCCTCCCCGCTCGGTACCTAGGAGCCATGGGGAAGGGGTGGGGGATGATAGGGCTTAGTCTTTATGACTAACGGTTTTCGAACCGCATCATTTAGGGGATCGTGGAGCCCAGCATGGAGGAGCAGCCCCAGAGATCGGTGCGCCTAGAGATGGGGCAGTCTAGCTCCGGAGTTCATACAGCCGGGACCGTGAGTCTCGATCCTGAGTAATTTCTGTTTTAGCTTCCGCATGAGTGATATTGTAGTGAGGACATGATGTATCGGGCATAAGCCCGCATTTATAGTACTCTGATGTTTTCTGTGGACACTCCCTTCGTGGAGATTTTTATTCTATATATGTGATTTATTGCTGTGGACTGCATTGCTCTTACTTCATTTATTGAGCTACCTTTTAGTGATCGAATTGGCCGACAGAATCGGCGCCTTGTGGTGATAACCCTTCAGGACGTGAAGGTATCACCGCAAAGCGGCGATTCTGGGCCTAAGACCCCGGTGGTTGAAAAAGAAAAAAAAAGCGGTCTTACATTATCTCTCTCAGAAATCAATTGTCTGAACATAGCACCTTAAAATCAGACAACCTCAAACTCTCTGAGGAGTAAGAATGTTTTAGGGAGGAGATAGCTTCACTGAAAAGTGAGTTATCCCAGGCAAAGAAGTTTGAAGAATCCCTTAATGGGATAAGCATCAGACTGATGGACATCACAAGCACAATGAACTCAAGATTCAACAGTACACTGGGCTTGGGTGCTTCATCCAGCCAACCGTTAGTATTAACAACCCCAATTAAATTTATTTCTGATAAAGGAAAGGGTATTGTAGAGGTAGCTAGGAAGAATCAAGATTTACCTAAGGAAAATCAAGTTCAACAGAAAACGTCGAACAGAGCTCGACGATCGTCGAACAGAGCTCGGCGATCCAAGGCTCAATCGTCGAACTCAGATCGATGACTTCTGAACAATGAACTCTGGCATAGTCGATCTTCGAACGGAGCTCGACGGTCTGACCCAAGATCGTCGAACTCAGCTCGACGATCGTCGAACGGAGCTCAAAGCTTTGAACATTCTTTTAGAGGTAAATCTCAAGTCAATCCTAGAAGTCCCTCATCCCAAAGCTCCAACCCTTATACTGAATGGATAGTACATCCTAGGAGATACCATCCTGAAGGATATAAGAGTCAGCCAGGGATGTCTTTCATTTCTGAATTTAAAGGTTATCAACCTAGACCAAAGGTAAACTAGGTGAAAAACATATAAATTGTTTATGTGCAGGTGAATACCTATCCAACAATGAACCAATAATGGTATCTGGATAGTGGGTGCTCAAAGCACATGATAGGGAGAAAGGACAATCTCACATCCTTCAAAGCCAAACTTGGACCCAAAGTGATCTTTGGAGATTCAAACTTTGGTCAAACAAAAGGATATGGTGTTGTTCAGATTGGCTCATTCACATTCAAGAAGGTGGCTTATGTGGAAGGACTGAAGCACAACCTAATCAGCATCAGTCAACTATGTGATGAAGGATATTAAGTGACATTTAACAAATCCTTATGCAAGATCAAGTCAGAGGATAACACAACAGTTTTAACAGGTAAAAGGAAAGGTAACATTTATCTTGTAGATTTTCTTTCAACCAACATAAATATCTGCTTATTTAATTCAGTCTGTAAACCAAATGATTTTTGGCATAAGAGACTAGGACATTAAACCTTAGAACCATTGATAGGCTGTCCAAGGACAACCTTGTTAGAGGACTACCTTCATGCCCCTATAAGAAGGAAGGACTCTGCAGGGCTTATCAATTAGGCAAGAAAACTAAAAATAGTTTTAAGTCACTTAATAAGAGTGATTCACCTAGGATTTTGTATCTATTACACATGGATCTTTTTGGACCCATTACAGTACAAAGCTTAGGAGGGAAATCTTACACTTTAGTGATTGTAGATGACTTCTCTAGATTCACTTGGGTATTCTTTCTGAGGAAGAAGTCTGATAACTTTAAATGTTTGACAGATTTTCTCAAATGCATACAGATTGAGTTCAATACTCACATTGCCCTGATCAGAAGTGATCATGGGACAGAGTTTGATTCTCTTCTTATGCAAGAGTTCTGTCAGAGTGAAGGGATCAGGCATACTTTCTCAGCTCTTAGAACTCCTCAGCAAAATTGGGTAGCTGTGTAACGACCCCATCCGTTAAATGACGTATAGTAGAAGGTCCGGCCGGGGCCCCACACTATATGCCACAAACAGACGGTGAGGTCACAGGATAATACCAAACCAAATACGAATCCTAACTCAGAGCATTCTAGCGGAAGCTTTAAGTAGTACTTTGAACTCTCAACCGGAATGTCCAATATATATAAAACCCTCTTTATATATAAATACCACGGAATGTACACAACCACAAGAGTTTGGCCTTAAGGCCTTACAGTTCCTCTGAACATACATCATGTTTTACAAACCTCGGCGCGCAGGCCGGCCATACATGTGTAAAAAGAGAAAACAAAACAACGCCATTCGCTTAGCCTTCCAGGGCTAGCCGCAGCAGCAGCAGCAACAGTAGTAGGGCTTCAGCCCATCACTTACCACTTGGCTCTCCAGCACCTGCACGGGAACAAACCACCCAACCGGTGGCCAACAATGCAACGGTCAGCATTCAGCTGACCCAATTATAACAATCCTACCCCTTTCTCGGGGCATGAGCATTCTTTCCCTGCAAGCATGGCATCATCAAATAGCAATTATGTGCGCGCAGGCACATTCAAGCCATCACAACCATCGGCCACCCGACCCGACAGTCCGTGCACTCAGGGCACATTTTCGGTGTACCGGAATACCAGGGTCAACACCACCGTCTACACGGTATTTGAGCATTTCTAGTCTTTCCGGCGCGCGGGCCTAAGAATCTCATTAGGCGCTCCAACAAAACCTATACCAGGCTTCCAAGTCGGACGGACCTAACGCAGGTACGGATCAGCCACCCCCCGTTGCTCAAGTCGCCGAGCCACCTCGAATATGGAAGTATCCATGGCATTTTATAGGCGCGGGTCGGTTTCACCTTTCCTGTTCCGCAATCTGCCTTTTCATCGAGTTGCAGCCCAACGGCTCAACTACTCACAAAGTGGCAACGCACGGCCACAAGAGTTGCATCCAACCCTCTTCATTTCCTGGACATCGTCCAGTACTTCCTGCCGCACCAAGCAACAGGTAGGAACAAGACATCACAAGCCATAGGCATCACAAGCCATTATCACGGAGCCTTCTCCGATATGCAAACAAGCATCACCAATCCAGATTACATCCAGATGGGCTTCACACAGCATGCCTAGAGCCGTACTCCAATTCCGGCCTCTAACAAGGGGGACTTCACATATCTACCCCAAGGGACACCACAACCCACCGCACACTCGCGGGGAAGGGCTTTCCCTATGCAATGCAGAAAAGAAGGACTTCACATGTCCAAGGAGGGAGATCGTTACCCTTGTCGATCTCTTCGGTGCCATCGAAAACTAGCCGGTGAGAAAGAACCGCAGCAGCCTTGCCTTCACAACGCCGGCTTCGGATCACGAATCGGACCACGAGAGCTCCGCCGGTGGCTTGCTCTCCTCCTCCTTCTTCTCTTCCTCTCTCTTTCTCTCTTCCTTAAGCCAAATAAAGAATGAATCTTCATCCTTCTCTCACGACTTAATCCAGCCCAAGAAACCATCTGAGCCTTTGGATCAAAAGAGAGAAAACTGAATGGCCAAGATTTTCCCAAAAATTCACTTTTTGGCCGACACGGCCTGTGACACGCCCGTGTCACAGGCCGTGTACCCCTTAAGCGGTACACACAGTTTGAACCGACTGCACAACACGGGTCATCGACACGCCCGTGTCGGACCTGACACGCCCGTGTCAATCCTGAGGCATGCCCGTGTCTCCTGCTCCATCGAGCTGCAACCAGTACACGGGTCGGAACACGGCAGCTGACACGCCCGTGTCCAGCCTGACACGCCCGTGTTCAAGGCCGTGTTCAAGGCCGTGTCCGGCTCTGACTTGAATAGGCCAAATTCGCAAAATAAATCGAACACGCCCTGGGACACGCCCGTGTCCCAGGCCGTGTACACCCGACACGCCCTGGGACACGCCCGTGTCCCAGGCCGTGTAACCTGACCTGCTACTCAAACTTCATGTTGAGTCTTTTTGGGGCCTTTTTGGGGTGTTACAACCCTCCCCCCCCTTATCAAAATTTCGTCCCGAAATTTGCACGGTAAGGAAACAAAACCAGCAATGCTATAATACTGTTATAACAACAAGTACACGGTCTACAGTTTATACAAATAACTCGGGAAACTCAGCTCGCATGGTCTGCTCTCGCTCCCATGTTAGCTCTTCATGGCCACAATTGTCCCATCGGACCTTGACCATCCCGATCACTTTGTTCCGCAACTGTTTCTCGGCTCGATCCTCGATCCGAATGGGTCTCACCCTCGTCGTTAGCCCATACTCGACCGGTACCCGATCATTCTCCACTACTTGAGCTAGATCCTTCACCGCCTTACGAAGGACTGAGATGTGAAACACATTATGTAATCCACCCAAGTCCGCTGAAAGTGCTAGTCGATAAGCAGCGTCCCCAACTCGCTCCACCACCTCAAACGGACCAAGATACCTCGGACTTAGCTTTTTCAAACGCCGAATCCTGGACACACCTTTGAAGGGTTTGATCTTCAAATATACCCAATCACCCACCGCAAACTCCACGTTCCGGTGCTTGGCATTGTAGTACTTTGCTTGACGATCTTGGGCTATCAATAGCCACTCCCGAATAGAGCGTATGAGCGAAGTAGCTTCTTCGACTTCCTTTTTCCCACTCAGCTTCGATTCGCCTGCTTCTGCCCAAGCTAACGGTGTACGGCATTTCTGACCATACAACGCTTCGAATGGTGCCATACCAATACTCGCTTGGTAGCTATTATTATAGGCAAATTCGACGAGAAATATATAATCTTCCCATCTCTTACCAAAGTCTAGGGCGCACATGCGGAGCATGTCCTCCATCGTCCTGTTGGTTCGTTCAGTCTGGCCATCCGTTTGGGGATGAAAGGCCGTACTAAACGCCAATTTTGTACCCAACATTTGATGAACGAGCCGCCAATCATTCGATGTGAACCGCCCATCACGGTCACTAACGATGCTCCGAGGAACACCGTGCAGTCGAACAACCTGCTCCACATACAGCTTGGCCAAGGTTTCCACTGAATCGTCTCTTCTGTTTGGAAGGAAGTGCGCCACTTTCGTCAACCGGTCCACAATCACCCAGATTGAATCATGACCGCGTTGAGATCTCGGCAACCCGTGCAGGAAATCCATCGAAATATCATCGAACTTCCACTCCGGAATAGGTAACGACTTCAGAAACCCGCCAGGCTTCTGGCATTCTGCTTTCACCAACGCACAGGTGTTGCATTTAGCCACATAACGAGCCACATCTTTCTTTAGTCCGGGCCACCAAAACAGCTTTTTCATGTCCCTGTACATCTTTGTGCTCCCTGGGTGAACTGAGTACTTTGCAAAGTGAGCTTCGTACATCAACTCTTCCCTCAGTTTACCCACACTTGGGACGCACACTCGACCATTTCTCCGTAACAACCCGTTATCCCAAGAGAATTGGTCCTCCGGCCCATCTTTAGCATAGCGCTGGAGACTTTCATCAAGCTCCGTTGCTCGCCGAACTCTGTCCGTAAGGTCATATTGCACCTCCGTCCAGTTCAAACACGCATCGGTTGACGCACCCTTGTCAACACACGATATCTCCATTGCTTCCAATTCTTGGATCTAACGCTGATCATGCCTCTGCAACCAGCTTGCCCGTACCGGAGTCTTCCGACTCAAAGCATCAGCGACCACATTTCCCTTCCCGGGAGTATAGTGAATCTCAAAGGTGTAGTCCCCGAGGAACTCCATCCATCTTCGTTGTCGCATATTCAAATCCTTCTGGTCCAACAAATACTTTAGGCTCTTGTGATCCGTATAGATATCCACTTTAACGCCATATAGATAGTGCCGCCACAACTTGAGCGCAAAGATTACCGCCGCCAACTCCAAATCATGGACGGGATAATTCCGCTCATGCACTTTCAACTGACGCGAGCCATAAGCAATCACTTTCCCAAACTGCAGAAGAACGCAGCCTAAGCCGCTCCCAGATGCATCACTATAGATCTCATACCCATCGGTACCATATGGCGATGTCAACACAGGCGCCGTGGTCAAACGACTCTTCAAGTCTTCAAAAGCTCGCGCGCACTCCGGCGTCCAAATGAACTTTTGATCTTTTCTCGTCAGCGTGGTGAGAGGTAAAGCAATCCGTGAGAAGTTTTCCACAAACCGTCTATAGTAGCCCGCAAGTCCAAGGAAGCTCCTGACCTCGGCCACTGAAGACATCACTGGCCAATCTCGGATGGCACTTATCTTCAACGGATCCACCGCGATACCCTCTCCGCTTACCACATGGCCTAAAAAGGCTACTGAAGAGAGCCAGAACTCACACTTTGAGAACTTGGCAAAAAGCTTGTTCCTCCGCAGGGTATGCAAGACCAACCGCAAATGGTTTGCGTGATCCTCTTCTGACTGAGAGTATACTAAGATGTCATCGATAAACACAATAACAAACAAATCCAAATACTCTCGGAACGTTCGATGCATTAGGTCCATAAATACCGAAGGCGCATTACATAGGCCAAACGGCATCACCGTGAACTCATAATGACCGTAGCGTGTTCCAAACGCTGTCTTGGGAATGTCACCATCCCGAATCCTTAGCTGATAATATCCCGATTTCAGATCCAACTTGGAATAGACCGTTGATCCCGCCAGCTGATCAAAGAGGTCATCAATCCGTGGGATCGGATACTTGTTTTTCTCCGTCAGCTTATTCAACTCGCGGTAGTCAATACACAACCGTAAGCTACCGTCTTTCTTTTTCACAAAGAGAACAGGTGCGCTCCAAGGTGACATACTTGGGCGTATATAACCCTGCTCCAACAACTCTTGCAATTGGACTTTCAACTCAGCCATCTCTTTTGGCGCGACGCGATAAGGAGAGCGGGCCACAGGTTTCGCACCTGGCACCAACTCAATAGAGAAGTCAATCTCCCGCTGGGGTGGTAACCCAGGAAGATCTTTAGGAAACACATCGGCAAACTCTGACACAACTGGCACTTCACCGACACTGGCCTTTGGCTCAACAGCCTGAATTAGCGTGAAGAATAACTCCGCGCCCTTCCGAACAGCATTGACGACTTGGAGTGCAGACAATAACGTTCCGCCAACTCCTCGCATACCAGCGAACTTCGTCACAAGCCCGGTATTCTGGCCCAGTGTAATCTCTTTGGAGTTGCAATCAATAAAGGCACGCTGCTCCGAGAGCCAGTCCATACCAAAGATCACATCAAACTCCGATAACGGTAGCACAGCTGCACTCAAACCGAAATCCCGACTTCCTATTTGCACATCCACATCGCAAGCCCTATCCGCAAGCATCACACAGCCATTCGGCAATATCACCCTTGTACTATCCACCGTCACATGACTCGGTACCCCAATGCGAGATACGAAATCCTCAGACAGAAAAGAATGCGAAGCACCCGTTTCAAACAGGGCTCTCGCTAAATTATTCCGAATCAGGACAAAGCCTGCAGCACACACACATCATGCACGAGCTAAACAAAACCAAAACTAAAAGCACAGCAAGTAAACTAACTCAACTCGTACCTGTGACGACGTCACTTTGCTTAATCGCTTCCTGTTGGCCAAGTTGATAGATTCGGGGCTGTGCCTGGGAAGCAGAGGAATCCACCACCGCTTTGCCCTTCTCAGCATATGACGCACCCGTCTTCTTTTCCCCTTTGGGCTGCACAACCCGACAGTCACGAGCAATATGCCCCACCCGGCCACAGTTATAGCATGTACGAGCATCCGGCCTTGATGTCGCTCCCGACACAACGGTCGTAGTCACTTGCCCCGATGGCTTGGACCTCTTGCCCCCTTTCTTCTGGTAAAATGACTTGCTTGGGCGAGGTGCTTGAAACTCTGGCTTCGACGCAACCAAGCCCTTGTTCCCTTGCACTCGCCTCATGTCCTTCTCCAACGCGCACGCAGTATCAACCAACGCCTGAAACCCTTGGCTCACAGAACTCGAAAGCAGGAATCGTAACTCATCCCGCAATCCTTCATAGAACCGATTCGTTTTCCTTTGGTCATCCGCGAAGATTGTTCCCGCATATCGTCCCAACCTGGTAAACTCGTGCAAGTAGATATCCACACTATCGTCCCCTTGCTTTAACCGTTGGAACTCATTTTCCATAGCAATACGTTGCGCCGCTGGGACATGTTTCGCTAGAAATAATCGAGAGAACTCCTCAATCGATACTTGTGTTAATTGCCTGCCCGCCAAATGGTGTAGCTCAACCTCGTCCCACCACAACCGCGCCTCCCCTTCAAGCATGAAGGTGGCTAAGGTGACCTTGAGAGTTTCCTCTGCCCTGATCGCTGTCATTATCCTCTTGACATGCGATAACCAATCTTCCGCCTGCGTTGGGGATCCCATTCCCGCAAACATAGGAGGACTGAAGCTCATGAATTGCTTCAACTGTCGGTCAGCTGCTCGTGGATCTACAGCCTCAACCGGCTCGGGTCTTACATCAACACGAACTGGCACTACCGCCGGCTGCGCTTGCCCGATCGGCTGAATCATGGCAAATAGCGCCTCAGCCACTAAGCGAACAGTTTCCGCAGATGGAGGAGGTGTTGGCACCTCAGCTGGTGCCATACTCTCATCAGAACGCTGGGGCTCAGACTGCCCAGCACCACTACGTGTCACCTATAGGTGGACAAGACAAACATTAGCGAACGTATGCAAGCAAAACAACACAAAAAGGAACGCGCAGATTCCTCAAACAAGATTTTGTACATTCCTTAATGGACATTCCAGAGTTCATTAGCGTTACAGCAGGTCGCACAGACACGTGCTCGCCACCCCACAAAAGAATTCGACCACGAATTCGAAAGAGGAAGACCGAGAAAGGCTGATACCAAAATGTAACGACCCCATCCGTTAAATGACGTATAGTAGAAGGTCCGGCCGGGGCCCCACACTATATGCCACAAACAGACGGTGAGGTCACAGGATAATACCAAACCAAATACGAATCCTAACTCAGAGCATTCTAGCGGAAGCTTTAAGTAGTACTTTGAACTCTCAACCGGAATGTCCAATATATATAAAACCCTCTTTATATATAAATACCACGGAATGTACACAACCACAAGAGTTTGGCCTTAAGGACTTACAGTTCCTCTGAACATACATCATGTTTTACAAACCTCGGCGCGCAGGCCGGCCATACATGTGTAAAAAGAGAAAACAAAACAACGCCATTCGCTTAGCCTTCCAGGGCTAGCCGCAGCAGCAGCAGCAACAGTAGTAGGGCTTCAGCCCATCACTTACCACTTGGCTCTCCAGCACCTGCACGGGAACAAACCACCCAACCGGTGGCAAACAATGCAACGGTCAGCATTCAGCTGACCCAATTATAACAATCCTACCCCTTTCTCGGGGCATGAGCATTCTTTCCCTGCAAGCATGGCATCATCAAATAGAAATTATGTGCGCGCAGGCACATTCAAGCCATCACAACCATCGGCCACCCGGCCCGACAGTCCGTGCACTCAGGGCACATTTTCGGTGTACCGGAATACCAGGGTCAACACCACCGTCTACACGGTATTTGAGCATTTCTAGTCTTTCCGGCGCGCGGGCCTAAGACTCTCATTAGGCGCTCCAACAAAACCTATACCAGGCTTCCAAGTCGGACGGACCTAACGTAGGTACGGATCAGCCACCCCCCGTTGCTCAAGTCGCCGAGCCACCTCGAATACGGAAGTATCCATGGCATTTTATAGGCGCGGGTCGGTTTCACCTTTCCTGTTCGGCAATCTGCCTTTTCATCGAGTTGCAGCCCAACGGCTCAACTACTCACAAAGTGGCAACGCACGGCCACAAGAGTTGCATCCAACCCTCTTCATTTCCTGGACATCGTCCAGTACTTCCTGCCGCACCAAGCAACAGGTAGGAACAAGGCATCACAAGCCATAGGCATCACAAGCCATTATCACGGAGCCTTCTCCGATATGCAAACAAGCATCACCAATCCAGATTACATCCAGATGGGCTTCACACAGCATGCCTAGAGCCGTACTCCAATTCCGGCCTCTAACAAGGGGGACTTCACATATCTACCCCAAGGGACACCACAACCCACCGCACACTCGCGGGGAAGGGCTTTCCCTATGCAATGCAGAAAAGAAGGACTTCACATGTCCAAGGAGGGAGATCGTTACCCTTGTCGATCTCTTCGGTGCCATCGAAAACTAGCCGGTGAGAAAGAACCGCAGCAGCCTTGCCTTCACAACGCCGGCTTCGGATCACGAATCGGACCACGGGAGCTCCGCCGGTGGCTTGCTCTCCTCCTCCTTCTTCTCTTCCTCTCTCTTTCTCTCTTCCTTAAGCCAAATGAAGAATGAATCTTCATCCTTCTCTCACGACTTAATCCAGCCCAAGAAACCATCTGAGCCTTTGGATCAAAAGAGAGAAAACTGAACGGCCAAGATTTTCCCAAAAATTCACTTTTTGGCCGACACGGCCTGTGACACGCCCGTGTCACAGGCCGTGTACCCCTTAAGCGGTACACATAGTTTGAACCGACTGCACAACACGGGTCATCGACACGCCCGTGTCGGACCTGACCCGCCCGTGTCAAACCTGAGACACGCCCGTGTCTCCTGCTCCATCGAGCTGCAACCAGTACACGGGTCGGAACACGGCAGCTGACACGCCCGTGTCCAGCCTGACACGCCCGTGTTCAAGGCCGTGTTCAAGGCCGTGTCCGGCTCTGACTTGAATAGGCCAAATTCGCAAAATAAATCGAACACGCCCTGGGACACGCCCGTGTCCCAGGCCGTGTACACCCGACACGCCCTGGGACACGCCCGTGTCCCAGGCCGTGTAACCTGACCTGCTACTCAAACTTCATGTTGAGTCTTTTTGGGGCCTTTTTGGGGTGTTACAACCCTGCAGCTCAATTGGTGATGAAGGTTGAAAGAACTCCATAGTTAAGCGTGCTTGGGCGAGAGTAGTACTGGGATGGGTGACCTCCTGGGAAGTCCCCGTACGGCCCAACTTAACTGTCGAGTTCGCTCATCAAAGGGAGGCTGTGGCCACCAACAACCCGACTGTGGAGGGAGAGGGGTTGGGGTGCTTGGGCTGCAGCCCGGTAGCGATGCCTGGAGAGCGGAGCCGTAATGCTGTTACGTACGCGCCAGGGTCGTTACAAGCTGAAAGGAAAAATGTTGGTACCCTAGTTTGGATTTGTGTTAAGTCTTCTCAATTAGTTTCTTGACCCAAGATTTATCTATGGTCAAAGGTTAGTTGTTAGGTTTGATTCCCTCAGTTGTAGAGTTGTTCCTTATCCAGATGAAATTCTGGTTAAGTTGTTTTTGGTTCGACTATAGTCGAACGCCGCTCGACTTTCGTCCATCAACCGATCGACTATCGTCTATCGGTTGGTCGACTATCGTCAGTCAGCAGATCATCTATCTCTGTGATAGTTCAACTATCTTTAAGCTCGACTATCTGTTGTGATAGCTCGACTATCTGTTTTGATAGCTCATCTATCTTATAGCTCGACTATATGTTCTGATAGGTCGACTATCTGCTCTGTAGTTAGGTCGACGATCTTTGTGGTTCGGTCGACGATCTCTGTGGTTCGGTCGACGATCTCCGATGATCGTTCGACGTTCGTTTGTCTGCTTTTAGAGATATTATATTCCTTTTCTTCTGTGATTTATTTCTTATTTATCTGGCATATTTTATTAAAGATTGTTTCATTGATTTTATGCTTACATCTTAAGGGTTGCCCCATTCTTTTTGCATAAGTCAAGCTCTACTCTGACAAAGTCTTTTGTCTTATTAGTTGACAAATCTTTATGCTTTATCTGCCATGCTGTCCTTTATAGTCGTTAGACACAAAAGTCTTCTCTGGCCATAAAGAGTTTGTTCTGATGTGACTTTCTCTAGTATTCTTTTATCAGATTCGATATGCAGCTTCTAAGAAAGCTTTATCCCTTTATAGGATGTCTTTCTGCAGGATATATTTGGTATTGTGCTATTTGCAGACCAGATTGTAGATCTCAGAAGAAGACAAAGAATTAGAGCTGTTACAAAGGCTTATATATAAAGAGCTCTTTTGAAAGAAGTTCATATAGATATACATACATAGAGAGATATACATACAGACACCAAGTCTGGTTGATACAGATATTCATATACAGATTCAAAAGAAGAAGATACAGCTCTCAGATCATTTCACATTCAACTGAGAAGAACTACTTTCTTCAGCATTCTTCTTCATATCCTGAGTTCAGAACATTCACACTCAGTGCCTCAAGAAGAAGAAAAAGAAAAAAGAAAATCTTATTGAAGATGAACAACCATTTCTCATCAAGCGTCTTCTTCAAGCTTCTCCCTCAAGAACTACAAGACAACAGATTATATCTGTCAAGAGTTCAGAAGTGTTCCTGTACCCTGAAGAAAGGCTTCTTCCTGGAGATTCTCTAAGCCTGGGGGAGCCTTGACTCTTTAAGAACTTTCTAGCTCTGTGTAATCCACTAGCTTCTCTAATCTTGTTTTACAAAAGAGAAGACATTCTAACTCTCTCAACCTCCTATACAAAGGGTTATTACTCCCTTCAAAAGTGAACCTTGGTGGCAGGGCACCTGATCAAAAACATGTGTTGGATTTTGAGCTCCTGATCAAAAGCTCAAAGTGTCTACTTGATCTACATGAACCACATCAGTTGGTGGCAGGGCACCTGAACAAAAACTTGTAGTGGATTCCTACCAGGGTGGTAGAAGAGTGGATGCACCTATTTAGAGGGAACCACTATAAACATCTTGGGTTGTCTGTGTTGCTTACTTTAATTATTGCACTGTGGCTGTGAGTAGAACTAACTAGGACTGCTAGTTGCTGTGATAGGATTAAAGCTGAAACTACAATTACAGTTAGCTGTCTCTTGTGCACCACACTTTGTGTTAGGCTCTAGGGTTTCAAATATCTATAAACTCATTCCGCAAACTAACTCTAAGGGAGTTGAGTAGAAGCTCAAATTTTTGAATACTCTATTCACCCCCCCCCCCCCTCTAGAGTTGTATCTATCCTCACTTTCAATTTGTATCAGAGGGAGGTTGACTGACTGTACAGGCTAACACTTGAGTCACAAGATCTAGATAGATACCAAGTTTATAGATATTCACTTCATGGCCTAGTACAAGGATTATTCTAGCACCAGACCTCCAGTATGCAACTTAGCTAAGTTCAGCATCTAGAAGGCAAGAATCAAGTTATATATGAATTCTATTGATGAAGATATTTTTTATTCTATTTTGTCAGGACCTCCAACACCACCTGCTGCAACCACTGCTACAACATCTACAAATCTCAGTACAGTGCAACCTCCAGACTACAATTATGCATACAAGAAAGCAAAAATAGCTGATGCAAAAGCTATGAATATTCTGGCTCAGACCATGTCTGATGAAACCTTTCAGAAAGTGGCTGATTGCACTTCTGCAAAAGCCATGTGGGACTCACTGAACCAGATTGTAGCTGGTTCAGTTGATGAGAGGAAGGACAGAAGGTCCAACCTTATATCTCAATAAGAAAACTTCAAGAAGACTGAAGCTGAATCAGGTTAAGCTATGTACACCATGCTCAGCTCCATCATCAATGAGCTGAGAACCCTTGATAAGGAGATAACATTGATAGAGGTCAATGATAAGATACTGATGTGCTTCCCCAGCACATGGCATCTTAGGATCTGGCCCATCAAGGAGGCCAGAAGTACTACTCAGATCTCAACTGAATCCCTCCTTGGCAAGCTCAAATCTTTTGATCAAGTTCTAAAGTCCAGGGAAGCTGAAGCTGAAGCTAAGACTCCCACTCCAACAAGGAAAGAGCAAACTCTTACTCTCAAAGCTGCTGATGCTTATGAAGGAAGCCAATCCAATGAGGAGCTGATGTCACTCTTTGCCAAAAGGTTTCTCAAGATGGGCAAAAAGGACTTCAGAAAGAAGTCTTCAAGATATGAAGACAAGCCAAGGTATGACAAATCACCTGCTAAAGAAATTATCTGTTATGGCTGCAGGAAACCAGGACACATTCTACCAGAGTTTCCAGAGGAAAAGAATAAGGATAAGAGAAAAGAAAAAGAACATCAGAAGAAGCACTCCAAGTCCTCCTCCTATAAAAATAATAAGAAGGAGAAAGGATTTGTTGCTGAAACTTGGAGTGACTCAGATGAGGAATCTTCCTCCTCAAGCTCCAGTTAAGACGAGGAAGAGAAGAAGGCAAAGGAAATTTGCCTAATGGCAATTGATGCTTGCAGCACTCATTCAGCTGCAGAGAGTTCTGATGAAGAAGAAATGCCTACAGAAGATCAGGAATTGTCTTCTTATGATTTCACTTCTGCTGAATTTAGATCTGAATTTAATTCTCTATATTTAGATTTAATTAGCTCAGAAAAGGAAATTAAGGAGCTTAAAAAAAGGATAGAAGAATCAGAAACCATCTCTAATGAAAATGCTAGGCTAGAAGCTGAACTCACTAAATGTAGTGAAGAAATCAAATTTCTTAAAACTGAACTAGCCAAATCCAAAAGATTAGAAGAATCTTTAAATGGTAGAAGTCTTAAGCTACTAGAAATTACTAGCATGTCAAACACTAAGACAGGTAATAACAAACTAGGCTTAGGAGCTTCACCAAGTGAACCCCCCTTGGTTCTTAAAAACCATCTTTCAACTCCAATAAACTTTATTTCAGCTGATGAAATAAAGAATACTGAGCAAGTAATTCAAGTTAACAAAGCTTTAAATAAGGCTAAGAGAGAAAAGAGAAAACAAAAATATAAAGAACTACAAAAGTCGTCGAACTATGCTCGACGATCGAAGGCTCAATGGTCGAACGATGCTCGACGATCTGAGAATCGATCGTCGAACGATGATCGACGATCTCAATATGATTTTCAAAATAATCACCTGAACCTTATAAATCCTAATGTAAATAGAAACTCTAGGTTTATTGACCCATCAACTGTATGGAGTATTCCACCTAGGAGATCCTATCCCTTAGGATATAAACCTCAGCCTGCTTATTCTTTTATTTTAAGCTTTCATTATGTGAAGAATAATGGACCCAAGGTTGTCTTGGTCCACAATGTCTAACTGTTTAATTTGCAAGTGAAGACCTATCCAATTACTAAAGACAAATGGTATTTGGATAGTGGCTATTCCAAACACATGACAGGAAACAAAGAAAATCTTTCAAGATACAAGGCCAAGCTTGGACCAAAGGTGATCTTTTGGGATTCCAGTTGTGGTCAAACTGAAGGATATGGTAGGTTTACCATTGGAGCAGTAACATTTAAAAGGGTTGCATATGTAATTGGACTGAAGCACAACCTAATCTCAGTAAGCCAGTTATGTGATGCAGGTTATCAGGTATAATTCACTAACACTCTTTGTAATATTACTTTTAATATTAATGTACTGTCAGTAGGCATTAGACAGGGTAATATATTTTTAGTAGATTTTAACTCAACTCAATCTGAAATCTGCCTGTTTAATGAAGTAACAAATAATAGTACCTTATGGCATAGGAGGCTTAGCCATGTTAACCTCAAGAACATATCTAGGTTATCTAAATACAACCTTGTTAGAGGTTTACCTTCTTGCCCCTACAAGAAGGAAAGCCTATGCAAGGCTTGTCAATTAGGCCAGCAAACCAAAAATTCCTTTAAATCTGTAAATAAAAGTGATTCACCTAGAATCCTGTATTTACTACATTTGGACCTTTTTGGCCCAATAAATGTACAGAGGCTAGGAGGGAAGTTTTACACTTTAGTGATTAGAGATGACTTCTCTAGGTTCACTTGGGTGTTCTTTTGAGAACTAAGTCTGATAACTTCAAAGTTCTTACAGACTTTCTGCTATGTGTGCAGACTGAGTATTCTACTCATGTGGCCTTGATCAGAAGTGATCATGGTAATGAGTTTGAATCTCTTCTCATGCAATAATTCTATGAGAAAGAAGGTATCAAACATAGCTTCTCTGCTCCTAGAACTCCCCAACAAAATGGGGTAGTGGAAAGGAAGAATAGAACCCTAATCAAAGCTGCAGGAACATTGTTGGCAGATGCTAACATGCCTCTCTCTTATTGGGCAGAAGCTGTTAGCACAGCTAATTATGTTTTAAACAGAAGTCTTATAAACAAGCTTAAGTGTAAAACTCCTTATGAGTTACTTAAAGGAAAGAAACCTGAAATTAATTATTTTAGAGTTTTTGGTTGTGTAGTGTATATTCAAAATAACAACAAAGTATACCTTAGAAAGTTTGAAGCAAAAGCTTCAATGGGAATTTTTCTTGGATATTCCCAAGTAAGCAAAGCTTATAGGGTGTTTAACAAATCAACATTAAAAATAGAGGAGTCTGTGCATGTTTCCTTTGATGAGTCAATGATGTTTTACAAGGAGAAGGAAACTTCTCCTTCCTCAAGCTCATTGTAGGTACCTGAGTCATGCAAAGATGTCACTCAAGAGATTCTCCCCCTTTCAACTCTTCATATCACTGATTCAGACAGTGATGGAGACACTGTGGAAGTAGTTGCTGTACCACCAACAATTGATCCAATTCCTCAAGAGGAATTAATTCAAACTGTTGTTAAAGATCACATCCAACCTACTGATATTGTCACACTTAGAGATCATCCTACATCTCAAGTGATTGGTGATATATCATCTGGTGTGCAAACAAGACATCAATTAACACAGGATGTGATGCATGCTTGTTTCCTTTCACAAATTGAGCCCCTCACCATAAAAGATGCTAAGCTAGATCCCCACTGGATCATTGCTATGCAAGAGGAGCTTAAACAATTTGAAAGATGTAAAGTATCGACTTTGGTTCCAAGACCTAAAGGCCAACTGATCATAGGCACCAAGTGGGTGTTTAGAAACAAGTTGGATGCCCAAGGAATTATTGTAAGGAACAAAGCTAGGCTTTTAGCTCAGGGCTACAGACAGGAGGAAGGTATAGACTATGACCAAACCTTTGCCCCTGTTGCAAGGCTAGAGGCAATAAGGATCTTTCTAGCCTATGCAGCTTATATGAAGTTTAAGGTTTTTCAGATGGATGTCAAGAGTGCATTCCTAAATGGTGAGCTAAAGGAAGAGGTGTTTGTTGAACAACCTCCTAGGTTTGTCTCCTTAACTCAACCCTCATTTGTTTACAAGTTGCAAAAAGCCCTTTATGGACTTAAGCAAGCACCTAGAGCCTGGTATGAGACTCTAGCTAGTTTCCTGTTAGAGCACAACTTTGTTAGGGGAGTAGTTGATAGAACCCTATTTATTAAGCATCACAAAGACACCATCTTGTTAGTTCAAGTCTATGTGGATGATATTATTTTTTGCTCCGCTGATCCCAAACTTTGCAAAAAGTTCTCAGACCTGATGCATTCTAAGTTTGAGATGAGTAGTATGGATGAGCTGTCTTACTTTATTGTTCTCCAAGTAAAGCAAGATGCTGATAGCATCTTCATCTCCCAATCCAAATATGCCATGGAATTGGTAAATAAGTTTGGGATGGCTGATGCTTCAGCAATGCATACACCCATGGCTACTAATGTAGTTATAGATTCTGATGATCAGGGTAAGCGAGTTTATCGGAAAAACTATAGGGCCATTGTTGGTTCCCTATTGTATTTAACTGCAAGTAGACTAGATATAATGTTTGCCACATGCCTATGTGCTAAATTCTAGGTCAACCCCAAGGAATCTCATTTGATTCTTCTCAAGAGAATTTTGAGATACCTGAAGGGATGTCCAAATTAAGGACTATGGTACCAAGCTGAATCAGAATTTGAGTTAATTGGAAACTGTGATTCTGACTATGCTGGTTGTAGAGTTGAGAGGAAAAGTACCTTAGGAACATGTCAGTTCCTGGGAGAGAGATTAGTCTCTTGGTTCTGTAAGAAAAAGGCTTCTATCTCAACTTCATTTGCAGAGGCTGAATATATAGCAGCAGCTAGTTGTTGCTCACAGATCCTGTGGATTCAAAACCAGCTTTTGGATTATGGGTACACACACAAGAACACAAAAATCATGTGTGATAGTACCAGTGCTATTTCCATAGAACAAATTCTGTACACCACTCTAAGACCAAGAACATTGAGATCAGGCACCATTTTCTAAGAGATTTTGTGGAAAAGAACAAGATCAGCCTTGAGTTTATATACACTGACCTTCAGAGAGGTGATATTTTCACCAAGCCCTTAGATGAACAGAAGCATCTGTTCTTTTTGGTTCAACTAGGCATGATAAATGGAAAAGACTAAGTGTGACTTCTACCTTGTTGAAATCTGTTTAAAGATCGTCGAACGACGCTCGACGATAGTCGAACAAGTTGAGCCTATCGTCGACCTATGGTTGACGTTGGCTCATTTGCTTGTGAAGACAGAAATAGTCGAACGATTGCTCGACTACTCTGCTTTAGGAAACAATCGGTGAACGACCGTTCGACTATCACTTCTACTATCTGTTAAAATAGGTCGACGATTGTCGTTTTAATATAAAGTCGATGGTCGACTTAGGTTAATAGATCGGTCTTTTTATAGTTGACAGAGCTCGTCTTTTCGTATTCTTCATTCCTGCTTGTAAGGTTTGACTTGAGCTCTGCCCCGTGCTCTTTGCTCTTCGTTTCTCTCATCTTCTCCGACCAAATTGATGGTGATTGCTCCAGCTCTTCTGACGGTGATGAAGTTTGACGCCGGGTTCAGCGTGGACTTTTATTCGTTCAGCTCCTGCGATGCTGAGATTCTAGAGATAATCCAGCTGTGCAAGGATCAAGCACTAGAGAAGCTGATGTCCACAAGGATTAAGAATAATATTCCCGAGATTAAAGAATGGGTCTTCACATCGTCCTCCAGCGACGAATCGATGACTGGGACCATCGGCGGCGAGGAGGTAACTTTGACTCCTATCGTCTTGACTGAGATTTTTGATTTGATTAATGGTCAAGAGGAGTATGACCAAGATACTCAAGAGTATGGAAGGATGCTTGTCGAGCTTGGTCATGCCGAAGGCATTCCTTCTAAGTTACTGAAAGTAAAGTTTCTAATGAGGATTAAGTTTTTAGAAGAACTGGTTGGAAAAGTGTTGTTGGGTAAGCACTCTGCTCATGATAATATTACCAGGCAGCAGTTTGCCTTGATATGTGAAATTGTCAACAAGAAAGTAATCAATTGGGCAGGAATAGTTTTTGATTTGATTAGGAAGAAGAACTCTAAGAAAGAGGTAACCCTTGGAAGGGTAATTAGAAAAATTTCTAAGAGAGAAGTATCCCCAACTGTTGGGAACAGTTTCTACTTCTATAAATGCAACCAAGAAGATGGATCCCACTTTGTTCATAAAGTGGAGAAGGAATATTCAGAAGCCCTCACCTGCTTGGGTTGCTCCTATTACATCTGAGAGCACCAGGACTGTACCAGTCACTCCCCACCTACCTGAAGAAAGATCTTCAATTCCCCCCATTCCACCTTCATCTGCATTGCCATCTACATCTACTGTATTACCATCCACTTCTACTGAAGTGCCATCTACATCCACTGCCTCTCTTCCACTAGATTCATAAACTATTCTCCATGCATCACCACCAGCATCTCCACCCCCTTCTAATCTTGCTGGGATTTCATATCCTAGTTTTGATCTGTTGGCGTCTGAGACTCTACCAACTCCACCTCAGTCACCAATATCACATCAAGATCATATTGATCTTCATACATCTGAATCTCCATCACCAGCTCATGCAACTGCATCTCATCAGGAGAACATCATCCCTGATGATCTTCCATCTATTTTGATTCCCCCATCCACCTCTTTTGAAATCACACCAGCATTCATAGCCAGCATCTTGGAGCTAATTACTCCTTCAATCAAATACATGATTGAAGAAGCAATTATCCCACTTATATCTTCCATTTCTTCCCTTACATCATCCATCAATGCCCTCTCCAACTCTGCTGAGCCCTCTTCACTTAGTGACCTGAGTTCAGTACCCACTGAAATCAGGCAGTGGGAGATGTTCCAGGAAGATGTCTCAAGACTTCCCCTAGTCGCTCCTCCAACAGTTGTTCAAGTAGCTCAAGTCTCAGGAAAGAGGCCAGCTGATGTTATCATGGAAGCAGAATTTGCTTGTAAAGCTTGTCTTGAAGAATCCTCCACTCCCATTATTGCCCTATACTTGGAAGGAGTCATCACCTCCTTTCTAGATGACTTATGGGAGTTAGGAAATCCTGTAGGTAATTCTTTATCTCAATTTTCTGACCTGTTAACTGACATGTTAACCTGTGAGTATCTTGAAGGAATGTTTCTAGCCCATTTAGAACATTATTGTATCCCTTTGGTTACAGATCAAGTTCAAGAAGATCAACTTGTTCAAGAACCAACTCCAGAATCTACTCAAGAACCTGCTGCAATAGAAGAACCTGAAGTTGAGCAAACTCCAGAAGAACTGGTCCTCAAGACAGTTACAGTTGAGCAAGAGAAAGTTACAGATGAACAAGAAGAAAGATCTACAGTCTGGGATGACACCCCAGTACTAGACCTTGATACTCTTCTGGCACAGGATGCCTTAGAAGAAGAAAGAGAGAAAGATGCCTTAAAAGCAAAAGAAATGGCTGATCAAGATGCCTTAGACCCTTATGACCAACCTCAGTAATCTCACTCTGATGATAAGGATGAGTCTGATGATTCAGAAGGTTAAAAGAAGAAGAAAATTGCTAAAAGGAAGAGGAAGGTTGTTGATCCTCCTCCACCAAATCTAGATCATGATATCCCATACTACATACTGAAAGGGATTGATCCCAAATAAAAAGAATACCAACATTGGATGGGACTGTCAAGGAACCAACAGAAGAAGAGAAAGAAAAGCAAAAGATATGACTCTCCAGCTCCAAGGTTGAATCCTAGAGGTCCTCCTCCTCCTCCTAGTTCAGGAGCCTCAGGAAATGTTTCTGCCAATCTCTCAGCTCCTTCTGCAAGATTCACTCCCTCTCAAGCTAATCAGAGAAAAAGTAATCAAGGTTACCAAGGCAAATCCCAGTCAGGACAACTAGGACAAGAGGCTGAATCAAAAGAACAAGTGAAGGAAATGGTTCATCAAAGACCATCCTTTTCTCCTCCTCCTTCACCCAAGAGAAAAGCTTCACCTCCCAAGGAAAAGAAAAGTATACCATCCAGAAAACCAATTAAGAAAAAGCAAACAGATTCAAAAGGAAAAAGGATAATTTACTTTGAAAAATCCAGTAAGAAATATGCAGAATTTTCTCCTCCATCTTCTCTTGTTATTCAAGAAAACAAAGAGCCAGCTGCAAGCTTGTTAAACCTCTCTACTCAATTCAAGACCATAAAACCTCTTGATCCAGCTAATGATAATGAATATGAAAGCCAAGAGCTTAATCATTATTTCAGGATGGCTAGATTTCTTCAATTAGTTGGATCAGCCCAGATCAGACAAGCTTCAGCTGAAGGCAAAGATGCAACAGGCTTAACTACAATATCAAAGTTCAGGAAGAAGGAACTAGACAGATTACAGGTCAGACCTGAGGTTTTTGATGCTTCAAAGTATATGGAAAAGCATCCAGAAGCTGTTGTGCCACGAGCAGGAGAATCCAAGATCATTGGAGAACAAGACTTGAAGACTTCAAAGAAAGATGCTCCAGATCCCTTCAGGAAAATTTCTTTTCTTCCTGGTTCTTCTGTTTCTAAATCAGATTCTGATACTGTTTGAGCTGTTTATTTTATTGACTGTCTGTTTGATTATTTGTTTGATACAATTGATGCTTATTTATGATATGATACACATTTGATCTTAACAGGTTAATATTGTTTTTATATCTATTTTATAGCATTTGTTGTTGTTTGTTGTTTTGAGAGACTTGACCCAAATAGGGGGAGATTGTTGGTACCCTAGTTTGGATTTGTGTTAATTCTTCTCAATTAGTTTCTTGACCCAAGATTTATTTATGGTCAAAGGTTTGTTGTTAGGTTAGATTCCCTCAGTTGTAGAGTTGTTGCTTATCCAGATGAAATTCTGGTTAAGTTGTGTTTGGTTCGACTATAGTCGAACGCCGCTCGACTTTCGTCTATCAACCGATCGACTATCGTCTATCAGTTGGTCGACTATAGTCAGTCAACAAATCGTCTATCTCTTTGATAGTTCAACTATCTTTAAGCTCGACTATCTGTTGTGATAGCTCGACTATCTATTTTGATAGCTCATCTATCTTATAGCTCGACTATCTGTTCTTATAGGTCGACTATCTGCTCTGTAGTTAGGTCGACGATTTTTGTGGTTCGGTCGACGATCTCTGTGGTTCGGTCGACGATCTCCGAGGATCGTTCGACGTTCATTTGTCTGCTTTTAAAGATATTATATTCCTTTTCTTCTGTGATTTATTTCTTTTTTATCTGGCATATTTTGTTAAAGATTGTTTCATTGATTTTATGCTTACATCTCAAGGCAATCTTTGCCCCATTCTTTTTGCATATGTCAAGCTCTACTCTGACAAAGTCTTTTATCTTATTAGTTGACAAATCTTTATGCTTTATCTGCCATACTGTCCTTTATAGTTGTTAGACACAAAAGTCTTCTCTGGCCCTAAAGAGTTTGTCCTGATGTGACTTTCTCTAATATTCTTTTATCAGATTGGATATGCAGCTTCTCAGAAAGCTTTATCCCTTTATAGGATGTCTTTCTGCAGGATATATTTTATATTGTGCTTTTTGCAGCCCAGATTGCAGATCTCAGAAGAAGACAAAGAATTCGAGCCGTTACAAAGACTAATATATAAAGAGCTCTTTTGGAAGAAGTTCATATAGATATACATACATAGAGAGATATACACACAGACACTAAGTCTGGTTAACACAGATATTCATATACAGATTCAAAAGAAGAAGATACAGCTCTCAGATCATTTCACATTCAACTGAGAAGAACTACTTTCTTCAGCATTCTTCTTCAAATCCTTAGTTCAGAACATTCACACTCAGTGCCTCAAGAAGAAGAAAAAGAAGAAAGAAAAGATGATTGAAGAAGAACAACAATTTCTCATCAAGAGTCTTCTTACAGTTGCTCCTTCAAGAACTTCAAGACAACAGATTATATCTGTACAGAGTTCAGAAGAGTTCCTGCACCCTGAAGCAAGTCTTATTCCTCGATATTCTCTAAGCCAGGGGGAGCCTTGACTCTTTAAGAGCTTTTTAGCTCTGTTCAATCCACTAGCTTCTCTAATCTTGTTTTACAATAGAGAAGACATTCAAACACTCTCAACCTCCTGTAAAAAGGGTTATTACTCCCTTCAAAAGTTAACCTTGGTGGCAGGGCACCTGATCAAAAACCTGTGTTGGATTTTGAGCTCTTGATCAAAAGCTCAAAGTGTCTACTTGATCTACCTGAACCAGA
The DNA here is from genome assembly GCA_039513925.1 of Platanthera zijinensis. Classification (NCBI taxonomy): domain Eukaryota; kingdom Viridiplantae; phylum Streptophyta; class Magnoliopsida; order Asparagales; family Orchidaceae; genus Platanthera; species Platanthera zijinensis. Next base: position 117,520,533 of record CM077087.1, read on the forward strand.
TCAGTTGGTGGCAGGGCACCTGAACAAAAACCTGTAGTGGATTCTTACCAGGGTGGTAGAAGAGTGGATGTACCTATTTAGAGGGAACCACTATAAACCTCTTGTGTTGTCTGTGTGTCTTACTTTAATTATTGCACTGTGGCTGTGAGTAGAACTAACTAGGACTGCTAGTTATTGTGATATGACTAAAGCTGAAACTGTAATTACAGTTAGCTTTCTCTTGTGCACCACACTTTGTGTTAGGCTCTAGGGTTTCAAATATCTATAAGGCCCCGTTCGTTTCGCAGGAATTGAGATGCAGGAATTGTAATTGACTTCAATTCCAATTCCCACAGGAATTGGAATTGAAGTCAATTCCACTTCTGCCGTTCGGCTAAATGCAGGAATTCTGTCACGGGAATTAGAATTATTAATTCCACTGTTCCGCTCAATATTATAATTTTTCCGTCCGAGAGTGCATTTTTCGCCCGGGCGCGCATTTTTTTTCGCCCGAGCGCATATTTTTTCGCCCGGACGCGCATTTTTTGTCGGCCGAAAAATGCGCACCCGGGTGATAAATGCGCGCCCGGGCAAAAAATTATGGACCGGGTGAAAAATTTGCGCCAGGGCGAAAAATTCACGGCCGACCGGAAAATGCGCGCCCGGTCGGAAAATTTGCGCCCAGGCGAAAAATTCGTGCCCGGGCGAAAAATTTGCACCAATAAAAATTCGCTCTCGGGCGAAAAATTCGCTCCCGGGCGAAAAAATCGCTCCCGGGCGAAAAATTCAGCCCGGGGGAAAAATTCGCACCCGGGCGAAAATTGCGGGCCCAGAAGAAAATGCGCGCCAAAGCAAAAATGCGTGTCCGGACAAAAACTGCTCGTCTGGGCGAAAACATCCGCGCTCGGGCGAAAAATTCGCGCTCGGGCGAAAATTCGCATCCGGGCGAAAAAAGGGCGCTCGGGAGGAAAAATGCGTGTTCGGCCGAAAAATGTGCGCCCGGTCGAAAAATTCGCACTCGGGCGAAAAATGCGCGCCCGATTGAAAAATGTGGGCTCGGGCGAAATATGCGCGCCCGAGCCAAAAATTGGCGCCCGGGAGAGTAAAATCGCATCCCGAAGAAAAATTCGCGTCCGGGCAAAAAATTCGTGCCCGGGCGAAAAATTCGTTCCCGGGCGAAAAATTTGCGCCCTGGCGAAAAATGGGCGCTCTGGCGAAAAATGGGCGCCCGGGCGAATAAAATCGCATCCGGACAAAAAATTCCCGTTCGTGCGACAAATCCGCGTCCAGGCGAAAAAATCTGCGTCCGGGAGAAAAATTCACGCTCGGGCGAAAATTCGCATCCGGCCGAAAAAACCGTGTCTGGGCGAAAAGGAGCGCGCATTTTCGCTCGAGCGAAAAAATGCGCGGCCTGGCGAAAAAGAGCGCCAGAGCGAAAAATGGTCGCTTGGGCGAAAAAATGCGCGCCCGGTCGAAAAATGAGGGATCGGGCGAAGAATGCGTGCCCGGGCGAAAAATGCGATCTCGGGCAGAAAAAATGTGTGCCCTGTCAAAAATTTCGCTCTTTGGCAAAAAATGCGGTCTTGGGCGAACAACAAAATTTGCGTTGTTATATTTTTGAGAGAGTCAGGAACGCGCTGGTAGGGGTGGGAATCACGAATGATGACCTCGTGAGGTAAGAATTGAGGGAGCCGTGTTTCTTCTATAATCAATTCTCATGGGAATTGAAATGAATTCCAATTCCAATGTAATATTATGGTCGCCGAACAGTCACAATTGGAATTGGCAATTGAATGCCAATTCCAAAGCCTCAATTCCATCGAAACGAACGGAGCCTAAACTCATTCCGTAAACTAACTCTAAGGGAGATGAGTAGAAGCTTAAATTTTTGAATACTCTATTCACCCCCCCCCTCTAGAGTTGTATCTATCCTCACTTTCAAAAAATAAAACCCTAATTGAATCTGTTACTACATTGTTGACAGATGCTCACCTTCCTCTATCTTTTTGGGCAGAGGCAGTGAACACCTCCAACTATGTGTTGAACAGAAGTTTGAAACATAAGCTGAAGGGCAAGACTCCCTATGAATTGCTCAAAGGGAAGAAACCTAAAGTAGACTATTTCAAAATTTTTGGCTGTATTTGTTATATTCACAATAATGACAAGAAGTATTTAGCAAAATTCCAAGCTAAAGCTGATGAAGGAGTGTTTCTGGGATACTCCATGATCAGTAAAGCTTATAGGGTTTATAATAAAACTTCTCTTTAAATTGAAGAATCTGTTCATATATTTTTTGATGAGACTAACATTTGTTATAAGGAGAAGTCTACTTCTACCATAGAACCATTGCAGGTACACTCTCTTTCAGAAAATTTGGACAGGTTACACATTGTAGAAAATGATTCAGTACATTCACCTATCCAATAAAGAGTTTAAATCAGTGAAGATGAAGAGGATACTCAACATCTTGGTGTTCAACATCTTGGAGAAAACCATCTTGAAGAGCTAGTTGTTGTTCCACAAGAGGAAAAAACAACACAGGTTGGTGAACAATCAACACCCCCTGTTGATTTAGTAACAACAAGAGATCACATAATCTCCCAACTGATTGGAAACATCTCAGCTGGTGTGCAAACCAGAAATCAGGTCAACCAGAACCTGATGCTTACTTGCTTTTTATCTCAAGTGGAACCTCAATCCATTCAAGATGCAGAATAAGATCCACACTGGATCATTTTTATGCAAGAGGAACTACATCAATTTGAGAGAAACAAAGTTTTGGAACTAGTGCCAAGGCCTAAGGATCACTCAATAGTTGGAACAAAGTGGGTGTTCAGAAATAAGTTGGATGATCAAGGAGTCATTGTAAGGAACACGACAAGGCTAGTTGCTTAAGTCTACACTCAAGAAGAAGGATTTGACTATGACCAGACTTTTGCACCAGTTGCAAGGTTAGAGGCCATAAGAATATTCCTTGCTTATGCTGCTCACAAAGGATTCAAGGTCTACCAAATGGATGTGAAGAGTGCATTTCTCAATGGAGACATCAAAGAGGAAGTCTATGTTAAACAACCTCCAGGTTTTATCTCTTCAACTTATCCTGACCATGTTTTCAAATTGCATAAAGCATTATATGGTCTCAAGCAAGCTCTTAGAGCATGGTATTAGACCTTAGCATGATTTCTTTTGAAAAATGATTTTATAAGGGGTAGAGTAGACCAAACTCTTTTTATTAGAACCCATAAGTCTCATACCCTACTAGTACAAATATATGTAGATGATATTATCTTTGGTTTTACTGATTCAAATTTGTGCAAAAAGTTTTCCAACCTGATGCACTCTAAATTTGAAATTAGTAGCATGGGTGAGCTTTCCTTCTTTCTAGGATTGCAAGTCAAACAACATGCTGAAGGCATATTCATTTCACAAACCAAGTATGCAAAAGAATTGGTTAAGAAATTTGGTATGTCTGAAGCATCTTGTATGAAAACACCTATGCCCACTAATACTGTATTAGATGCTGATGAACATGGAAAACATGTTGATGAGACAACATATTGAGCAATGATTGGCTCTCTATTGTAACTTACAGCTAGTAGACCTGATATAATGTTTGCTACATGTATATGTGCTAGATTCCAAGTAAGCCATAGAGAGTCACACCTAACATTAGTTAAGAGGATTCTTAGGTATGTTAAAAGTTGTCCAAATCTAGGACTCTGGTATCCAAATGACTGAGGATTTGAATTAACTGGATTTTCAGATGCAGATTATGCTGGATATAGAGTAGACAGGAAAAGCACCAGTGGAACTTGCCAGTTCCTTGGTGACAGACTTGTCTCCTGGTTCTATAAGAAACAGACATCTGTGTCAACTTCAACTGCTGAAGCTGAATACATGGCAGCAGGCAGTTGTTTCTAACAGATTCTGTGGATTCAAAACCAGATCCTAGACAATGGCTACAACTTAGAAGGGTCAAAATTCTTTTGTGATAACACTAGTGCTATTTCTATAGCACAAAATCTAGTCCTCCATAGTAGGACAAAACATATAGAGATTAGACATCACTTTCTAGGGGATAATGTAGAGAAAAATAAAATTGAAATTCAATATATCCCAACTAATTTGCAAAGGGGAGATATTTTCACCAAACCTTTGGATGAAAAGAAATACACCTTCTTCCTAAATCAGTTAGGAATGTTAGATAGAGGAAGTTTAAAATAAATCCCAAGATTTTGAAAATCTAAAAACAGACCAAGACTAGGCTAAAAACTTATTTTTTCTTGTGTCTGTAGGCTGTTTTCTGTCTCTGAACTGCGCTCGACGTTTTTTCCAAAAATCGTCAAATGAAGATCGACGTTTTCCTAAAATGTCGACCAGAGTTCAGCGCCATCTGATAGCATTTAGCTATCCTTCTTTCTGTTCATCGATCGTCAAGCGGAGCTCTACGTTCTCCAGTACCGTCGAACGGAGGTCGACGTTATTAAAGACTCTTCAGATTCCATTAGAAGCCCAGATCGTCGAACGGAGTTCAACGATCCTTCCTTTCCGGCATCGAACCCTAATATAAAAATCAATATTTCGCCGTCGTTCTTCTTTTGCGCTTTCATATTCTCTGCAATTTTTTTATTTCCCTCCAAACTCTACTACACTTGGTCGTGTTTGCTAATTTTTGCAGGTATACAATGGCTGTTAACGTTGCCGCTCTCGCTAAGATGAAGTTTGATACTGGATTTGATATCGATATGGATTCGTTTGACGGGAGCGATCAAATATTCAAAGACATTCTTGAACTATTCAGAGAATAACAGTTGGTGCATATTATGTCTACCAGAATGAAGATTGTGGCAGATGAGATAAAGGAATGGGTATTTACAGCAAATAATCTGGATGAGAATATTATAGTCGGTACTATAAGCGGGACTCAGGTATCTTTATCACCTACACTCCTAAGTGAAGTATTTAATTTAAGTACTAGGGATGATTCTACTTAAATATCTGGAGAGGAATTTGATTCAATGTTGGATAGAATGGGTCACTCTGCAGCTAACCCTAACAAGTTATTGAAAAAGAACTAATCTATTGAATTTAGATTTTTAGCTGATATTGTGGGGAAAGTGCTTCTAGCAAAGCACTCAGCTCATGATACCATATCAAGGTATCAATTCTGTCTGATGGGATCCCTAGTGGACAAGAAACACTTGACCTGGAGAGCAATTTTCTTTGATTTGATAAAGAAGAAAATAAACAAAAGCTTTGTGAATTTTGGGAGAATTTTAGGGGTAGCCCTGCACTCCAGGTGCCCAGAACTGCTAGTCTCAAATGGGATGCACATCAATGCATCAAAAAGACTGACCTGTGCCCTATTTGGTAAGTGGGATAGGCAGATAATCATACCATCCAGGACTACCATGGCTTCAGGCACAAGGACTCTTGCAGTCACTTCCCCTCAGGCCTCTTCCCTCATGGAAGAGTTGCTTGCCTCCACCTCTTCTCCTCCTTCTCAACCTCTTATTTCTACCTCAACCTCCACATCAACCATCTCCACATCCATCTCTTCCCCCATTACCATTTCCTCACCAATCTCACCTCCAGCCACCTCAGAACAATTCCATCCACTCCACTACTATCCACCTCTTGACATACCTTCTTTCAACATCTTGGAAGATTCCTTTATGGATGATTACACTTCTTCCCTGCTGAGCCTCCTTCTACCTCCTTATGCCAACAGCTCCTTCATGATATTCTTACCCAACCATCCTTCACACCATCCATCTCCACACCCATATCATCTATCTCCACCATCCCACTCTCTCAAACAACCATTCTACCATCCACCATACAATCTGCTGCAGCCCATCCATCATAAACCCAAAACATTTCACCCTCCACCTCTACTAAGGTCACACTTGAGCAAGTGGATCTATCAGCCTTAGCAGATAAGTTATATGGGATACTGGCCCCCCCCCGAGCTAGTAAAACTACTGGAGACCTCCGTGGCTCCACTCCTGCAATCAATAAGGGAGTTATCTGACAGGCTATCCTCTCTCTCCTCTCCTCAGGCAATCCCTTTTGTGGGGTTCCTTGATCCAGTCATCACTGAATCAAGGCAGGGGGAGATGCCCTATGAAGCTGAGGTAATGCCTGCTGCTCCAGGTGATCAGCTGCTGCCACAAATCTCCATAGCTACTCAAGAACCAGTACTCATAGTGGACCTCAAGTCACTGTTGTCTGCATTTGATCTTCTTCACAAAAGCTGCTTACAAACTCTGGGAGTTGAAGACCTCACTAAGGCCATTGTGCCTATTACTGTCTGTGATCCCAGCCTGATCATATCTTATATAAGTTTTCTTAAGGCTGTAGAAGTTTCTTCTTGTGTTACTGCTGCTGCTGCTGAAGTTGCTGTATCTACTGATGTGGATATTTTATCTGCTAATTTTGCTGCTACTGCTGATGAAGATCTGGCTAGTTATCTTGAAGAATCTGCTATATCTGCTGCTTCAACTGCTCCAACTGTTTTTGTTTCCTCTGCTCTTGCTGCTACTGTTTCTGACAAATCAAAACTTCTAGATGAATACATCAAAAGGATTGATGATCTATATGACTGACCTCAGAGCTCAAAAAGTGATCAATTCAACACTGACTCTGATGATTCTGCTGGCACCATCTCTAAGAAAAGGAAAGACAGAAGAAAAGCAATGATGAGAGTTCCCCCTGCTAAGGCCAAAGATGTAAATGATATACCATACTATATTTTGCATGATTGTCAGATAACAGAGCCTTGGATTCAATATTCTAAGAATCAGTTAAAGGCTATGAAGAAAAGAAGAAAACTTGACAAATATGAGAAAGGATCTTCTCAATCTCATCCTCCTCCTCCTCCTCCTCCTCCAGATGCTGGTACTGGTGGAGGATCTTCTTCTCAACCTGGATCTGCTTCAAAGCATTGTTCTTCTCAATCTTCTCAAAGAGATCAGCCTAGAGGTCAACATCAAAGAGGCTATCATTCTAGAAGAGGTCAGTTCAGAGGAAATCAGAGAGAGTACAGAACTTATTCCAGACAACAAAGGGAAGGACAAGGTCCAATTTATTTTACTCAAGGTCCTTTCCCTTATAATCTTAAAGATTCAGTTGTCACCAGGACTCCTACTGATTCAGAATCTATCAATAGATATGAACCTCCAGTCCCTTTTGAAGATCCTGAAAACAACCCAGTGTCATGGACTGCCAGAATGAAAGAGCTTGTTGCTCTAGATCAAATGAAGAAGGCCAAGGAGCAAGGTAAAGCCATTTCAAACATTACAACCCTATCAGAACAAAGAAAGAAAGAACTGGAGAGATATGCTTCAAGAAAGTTCTTTGATCCAGAAGATTATATAAAGCTGCATCCTGAGGCTGTAGTCCCAAGGCCAAGATCCCAAACATCCTTAGGTGCAGATGATGACAGAAGATCACAGAAAGATGCTCTCAATCCTAACAGGGAGATTCTATTTAAGAAAGGCAATGAGAAGAAATTATTTTTGTAAGAAGAAAGTACATCTATATCTCTGAATATTGCTGATATTCTATATGAGTTCTGCAATGCTGCTATATTTTTCTTCAACATAATTGGTTTAGCTTTTGTTTCTATATGTATGCTTTTGTATTTTATATTGTGTCCTGTAAATAGTAATTCTAACCCAAATAGGGGGAGATTGTTGGAACACACTATTACTAATTTGGGCAAAGATCACTATGTTATTAGGAAATTGGTTTGACCTAGTTGTATAGTTGAAAAGGTCAACTTAGAATTAGTCTAAGGCTTAGAACTTAGGTTTGGAGCTGCCCCCAAGACCATTCAAAGATCAGGATTCTTTGCTGAGACAAAGACAATTTTCGTCGAGCTCAGGTCGACGAAACGTCGAACTCAGTTCGACGTTCTCTGAGCTCAACTCTGCAAGTCGTCGAACTCCGATCGACGATCTTCGAGCTTAGATCGACGCTCTGTCTTCAGCTATTTTCCATGTCGCTGAGCTTTGTTCGACGATCGTAGAGCTCAGTTCGACGTTTTCTGTCTGCTGTTTAAATCCAATCTCCGAGCTCAGTTCAACGATCGTAGAGCTCAGATCGATGATTTCTGTGAGACATCGACGCTTTCAGAATTCGAATTCAAGAACAGTTATGGAATTCATTCAGATTCATTCAGAGTTATTTCCTGCATTTATTGCGAAGGATTTTCTAGCCGTTTCAAGCAATCTAATGCAAGTTTCAAGGAAGACTAAAAGGAATGTTACTTAGGACTTTCCCCAGAGACAGTTGTCATTTATGGAAGTCATTTATGACTGAGTAACGGCCATCTAAGTCAGAATCTGATATACTCCTACAGAATATGTTTTTGAATAACACAGATCATATACAATTATAGAGACAAGAGATATACAGCAGAATTAGATATAAAGAGACACAAAAGAGTGAACAATAGAAACTCTCTGATCAAGAGTTCATCTTCTGAGATTTACAAATTTACTAAATCCTAAATCTTCAAGAACACAAGAAAGTTTTCTGTGGAGGAAATCTTCTGCTTCTCAACTCCTCCAAATCATAAAGTGTTCAAAAGCTTCAACATCAAGAACTCCAGACATCAAACATTTCAGCATCTGCTGAAATCATCCATTGCTGGAGATCTGAAGCAACTGAAGACCTATCACCCTAGCATAGCTAACCTTCCTTAACCCTTACAGATCTCACAGGGAGCTTTGACATCATCATCCACTTGTCTTCTCTCAGACTATTGACAGAGAAGAACAACTAAACTCTTTCTTTCTTTTTCCTTTCCCTCCTGTAAAAAGGTTTTTCAAAACTCCCTTCAAAAGTTCTGAGACTGGTTTCTGATACGTTGTCAAAACTCAGTGGTGGCAAGACACCTTATCAAAAAATCTAGTTTTTGTTTTTGAGCACCTTATCAAAAGCTCATTGGTGTCCAGGACACCTGATCAACTATTCCTGCAGTGGATTCGTACATAGGGTGGTAGAAGAGTGGATGTACCCAGGTTGTTGGGGAACCACTATTGTTCCTTGTGTCATCTGGTTGCTGTGTGCTGTGTGATTTCTTAGTTCTTGCTTTAGTTTTTATTTCATCAAAAGCACCTTACACATATACATAAATTAAGTGTTCCACTGCTTTATAGTTTTAATTATAAATTATTTTAAAATACTTTATTCACCCCCCCTCTAGAGTTAAGGTAGATCTTTTCCTCACTTTGGTGTCAGATTGTTTCTTAAGAACACTGTTTTGTTTAAGTATTTCAGCATGTCTATGTGTTGTTATATCTTTGTTCTTCATTGTGTTTATGAGCTTCAGTTTTTCTTGTTCTTGTTGAGATAGTGTTATTCTAGCGATTGCTAGAATCGTGGGTGGGGAAGAGGTCATTGGAACCCTCATTTGATCATCCATCTTTCATATTACTATCTCAAGTAATCCACCAAAGCGATGCGGTGACTGTGACCTGCATTAGTTTTATTAGTGTTAAAATTAGGAAACCAAGAATCAACCCCCTTTATTTGTTGACACTTGATATAAGTCTTTCAATTGCGAAATCACATTCCCTACTTGCACTCCTCGAGAGATCTATATCCGAGGATTTAACTCCTCAACTTTATTACTTGACAACAATCGGTACACTTGCGGTGACTTCATAGAGTTTTTGGCGCCGTTTCCGGGGAGTGCAACCGTTGTGTGTACTTTTCTACTTGAAAATTTTTGCAAGTGTTTTAGTATTTTGTTCATTTTTTGTGTTGTATGATCATATGGATTGCTTTGAGATTTCTGCAGATTAAGTCGAATTTATGTCTCACGGAAGATCTTTCTGTGGAGTCTCAATGGATGACGATCTTGATCATCTGCAGTATTTTCATGAAGTTTGCAACACACTCAATTATGAAAAGGAGAAGTCGTATTTGGTCAAGAAGCGATTATTCATATTTTCACTTGTTGGAAAGGCAAGGATATGGTATCGTGAATTCCTAACTGACCCGAATGTGTCTTGGAGCAGGGTTGAATAAGAGTTTTTAAATAGATTCTACCCCCGCGAGTGACTACGGGAGTTGCACAACGAGCTTCTTCTATTTTCACAATGGGATGGTGAACAACTGATAGAAGCATGGGAGAGATTTCAAAAATTACAAAAACTCTGCTTTGGGAATAGTCCGTCTGAAGCAGCACAACTTCAAATGTTCTACTTTTGGGTTTCGACTCAGTGCAGACACTATTTTGATTTAGCTGTAGGAGGATCCTTGTTCAGTAAGAGCTGTGCTGAAGCAAGAGAGATAATTGACAGAATATCGTGGACTAGTGGAATGTGGCGTATATCTGTGGAGAAAGTTGAAGAAGTCGGTTCAATTGGTGCAGAGAATTGTGGGAAGGAAGAACCCTCTCAGAAACTCGCCGAAGAGAAATTTTGTAAATTCACCGAATTCATTCTACAATGCTTGGAAGCTCAGAGTAAAGCATTCCACAAATGTCAATCTATGCTTGCAAGTGTTATAGCTGCCATCTTCGCAATTTTTCTATAGTCAACTGAAATTGTGAATGCCATGCAACTTCATAGTGGAAAGTCAACCGCAATTAGTAAGCCTCTGTTTGACTCATCAGAAAGGCAATGTAAAGAACCCATAGAACAACCAAACGTCGAAGATTGCAATAAAATTCAACCTTCATAGGGTGTAACTCTAGTTGCAGATAAGATTTACCACCCTTTTCCACAACGATTAAAGGACTGGAGGAAGGAAAAACAATTTGTGAAATTTCAAGAAAATATGAAATGAGTGCAGGTGAACATTCCTCTAGTTGACGCTCTTATCAAAATTCTGTAGTATACAAGATATCTAAAAGGTCTGCTAGCGTAGACGAAATAGATCGGAGCAGACCTGCTTTGTTAAACCCCGCGGCCTCTTGCTTCCTCTTCTCTCAGGCTGCCAGCATCCCCCTTTGTACTCTTTATTTTATTTCCATGTAAAGGTGCAATCTCAAGCTATAATATCAATTCATAATCAAAGGAAAACTCGTCGCAGAAGTGGCATATATGCCACGGCGGTCAAATTCTGTTATTGCCGCTGTAAGCAACCACCTCTCTTTTTGCCTCTCTCAGTCTCAACCATCAATCCCAACCGTCAAAGTAGATGTCTGATCAACAGTCCTCATCAACCTCCTTCTTATCCCCGCATCCCGGATCGATCGTATAACGGTCCAGGCCCGCCAACCCTTCGTGACCCAGCTTGCACCGCCGGCCTACTAGATGTCCAGACCCAGGCCCACTACTGGAAGTAAGCCTATCACATCATGCCTGCAGGCCATGCACCCCAACCCTTCTCCGCGCCTGGTTTTCAGCAGCGGTAGGTTGTTGCCACTGGGGATCGAATCCAGGACCTTGATAAGAGACTCTTCACCACAGCTCTCATCACCAACTGAGCTCAGTTGGTGATGAGAGCTGTGGTGAAGAGTCTCTTATTAAGGTCCTGGGTTCGATCCCTAGTGGAAACAACCTGCCGCTGCTGAAAAACAGGCGTGGAGAGGGGTTATGGTGCATGGTCTGCAGACCTGGTTAGGCTGAACCCTTTCGAGCATGGTGCTGGGGGTGCCGGTGGCCGTTCTTGCAATCATGGTGCTGGGGAGGCCGTTACAGATCGTGCTCCACTCTTGAGCAAGCTAACAGAAGAGCGCATTTTCCGCATCAACAATTTCCTTAGATTTCTTTAACATGTTGACTGCTGTTGTGTGTCGAAAGAAGTTCTTGTGGGGACATATGTTGTTTGAGAAAGTAAAAGAAAGCATGAAGGCTCCAACCATTGCAAGAATTATTTCTCGGGTATCAAAATCAGGCACACCAAGAAATCTTTGACTTGTCTAAATGTGTGTCCATTCACCACCTAAAGAAAGTCACTATTTCCTCCATCGGCAAATGGGAAATTAGAATCCCAAGGCTAGGCCTGGCTCCTGCAATGCCAAATATAGTAGATGATGAGGACAGGACCCCATATCCTCCTCACACTAATGTAGTTGGCACATTTTGTTCAGATACTGAGTGGGAGCCTGCTCCTTTAGTTCTTGAAGAGGATCAACTAGCTGAAGTACCAGAAACATAGGTTCAGACAAATGTTCCTATAGACCAGGTTCAAGAGCAAGTTGTTGATGATTATGTGGTAGTGGAAAAGGAAAGTCTAGCTCAATTTAATGATGAGTAGATGTAACACCCCAAATTTTAAATTGGACTTCAGGTTGGTGACACGGCCTGGGAAATGGGCGTGTCCATCTCTGGGTACTAGGGTGTGTTGTGAGAGCTCGACAAATATTAAGTCAACGATCGTTGAGAGGCGACATGGCCTGGGACACGGGCGTGTCCCAGGGCATGTCCTGTTCGGGTTGGTAACAAGGTGGCATTGAGTGGCGTTGAGAGGCGTTGAGTGGCGTTGAGCGTAGAATACGCCCTGTGACACGGGCATGTCACAGTGGCGTATTTGGCATACGGTTAAGGACACAGGCGTGTGCCTTAGACGTGTCCTTCTTGTGGGAGTTGGTCCTATATCAATTGAGGAACACGCCCCTCGACACGGGCGTGTACCTTATGACACAGGCGTGTCAAGTACTTGACACGGGCGTGTCTAGCCTGTCTTCTAGTCTGGATTGAGTTGGTTCCTTAGCCGCTTAGGGAACACAGCCTGGGACACGGGCGTGTCACAGGCCATGTTAGCCCAAAAATAGATATTTGGGGGAAGATTAAGGCCGTTCATTTCCTTCTATTTGGATCCTATAGTCCAAGCTTCTCCTTGCAGTGATAAGACCGTGGATTGAGAAGTATTTCTCATTCTATTGCCTTAGCCATTCTCTTTCTAAGAAGAGAGAAGGAAGAGCTTGGAGGAGGAAGAAGGAGAAGGGTTCCGGCTGGCGGAGGAGCGTCAACGGTCCGACTCGAGATCCGAGCCCAGCATTATGGAGATAAGGCCATCGCGGTGATTTCCATCCGACAAATTTATCCATGGATCCGAAGCGATCGTCAAGTGTAACGATCTCCTTCTTGGACAAGTGAAGTCCTACTTTATGCATGTGCATGGGATCCACCACCAAGAGGTTGAAAGCGTAAGCGATTCAAGTGGTTGAGTCTTTATTTAGATCCGTAAGTTTGTAGTACGTAATAGGCATGTTGTGTTAAGCCCATCTGGATGGGTAGTATAGATTGGTGATGCTGCGAGCCGGAGAAGACTCCGTGTATATAACGAATAATTTGCGGAGAGTGTGAGGATGGTTGTGAATCTTGGTAAGGAAGCTTTGAATAGGTCCTTTGGTTGTACGCTCGATACGATCCGTGCGATGGATTGGAATGTGGAACTAGGTGCCTGTGTTGAGAGATGGATACGAGAACCTCTGAGTGGGTAGGCAACCCAAGAAGTTCAGTGGTCGGATTGTTGTGGGCGAACACCTCTGAGTGGGATAGGTGCGAGAGGTCTCTAATAGGGGTTTGTCGGCTGATGCCCATGGCCAATAAGTTAAGAACCTCTGAGTGGGTAGGCCACCAAACAAGTTCAGTGGTAAGTTGGTTGTGAGCGGTCATTTGGTAGCACTGAAAATGGGGGGTTACGGGCCTTCCCGATAGGTCGATCGATAATGCTCATTGGTTGCCATGAGGTGAACACCTCTTAGTGGGACGGGCGAGGATGTTTCCATCACGCTTATTGTAGTTGTCTAGTGCTCGGCCACCAAGTTGAGAACCTCTAATCGATGGTGTACTAAGGATGTACCGGTACACCGTAAGCGTGCCCTGACTGTACAGAGCATCTTGCACGAAGGCCGGTATTTTTGATGATATTGTGTGTTGATATATATATTGTTATTGTACTGCATACAGGGAAGGAACCACTGCCCTGGGTAAGGGGTAGGGTCATTATAATTGGTCAGTTGAATGCTGACTGTTGCTTTGTTTATCACCTATGTGGTTGACGTCCATATGCAGATGTTGCAGGCTGACTTGGATTGAGCGGGCTGGAGCCCTTGCTGCTGCTGCTTGTAGGCCCTTGAAGGCCGTGCGAAGATTTGGATTTCATGTGTGGCCGGCCTGCATGTCGATGTATGATACCACCTTTTGTAAAGAGAAACTTGTAAGGCCATAAGGCCGTGAGTAGTGTGTGCTTGTGTACATTCCTGGTTATTTATATAAATGTGATATTTATATAGTAGTGGACATTCAATGGTTGAGTTCTTGCAAATAATAAGCTTCCGCTTGAATGCTCTGGATTAGGGTGAGATGGTATTTTGGTATTAAACTGTGACCTCGCCGTCTGTTTGTGGTATATAGTGTGGGGCCCCGACCGGACCTTTTATTATATATTATTTAACGGGTGGAGTCATTACAGTAAAGCACCTCTATGCATGGTGGTAGCTCTGGTATGAATGTTGATTCCCCCTCTAATCAAGAAAACCTTGATGATACTCAAATGGATGTTATTGTAGCTAACATTAACAAAATGATAAAAAATCTAACTTCAGATGATCACCTGTTCATCTCTCCAGAAAAGACTCCTGAGAAGTCTCCTGAAAAATATTCCTGAAGAGATTCCTGAAGAGACTCCTGCACACACACTAGAATATTCTCATCCCCAGGCACATAGTGAGGGGGAGAATATGTTATTTCTTTTTGATGAGGATGCAATCACTATAGAATCAGCAAAACTTCCTGATGTCTCTGCCTCACCACCACCACTTGAAGATGATGTCGAAATACTAAAACATAAAGACTTCAGGCGACATGACGAATCATGGGCCGCTAACGGAAGGCAATGCTAAAATCTCCGCCCGCGGCATGCGAAGCCTACTTAAAGGCTTACTTGAAGACAATTTTATTTAGTTTAAATGCTATTTTATTTTAGATGCAATTTTATTTGGAACTTGTAATGTTTTATTTTTTTTTTCATGCATTTAAAAAATTTTGGTGTTCTAATAACCATCCGGATTAATGAGGTTTCATCTCAATCTTGAATGGTTGGATCTATTTTGTAACTCCTATATATAGGAGCCTTATTAAGAGAATGATAGAATGATTTAACCC
The DNA here is from genome assembly GCA_039513925.1 of Platanthera zijinensis. Taxonomy (NCBI): domain Eukaryota; kingdom Viridiplantae; phylum Streptophyta; class Magnoliopsida; order Asparagales; family Orchidaceae; genus Platanthera; species Platanthera zijinensis. The sequence continues at coordinate 117,535,586 of CM077087.1, forward strand.
TAATTTCCCCCTTCATAGAATTCGGACAAGCTTGAGACAAGCCACCCCCTTGCTCCCCTCTTCTCCTATTTGGCCACCCCTTTGTAGAGCTGTCCGGCAAGGTTTCTTGGCGTGACTCCGAGGAAGAAGGACTGCAGCAACTCGGTGCGACGCCGGTCGATCCATTCGGTGTGACGCCACTTGAATCGTGGACAGAGTGATTCTCCGACAAGTTATCTAGAGTACTTGACGCCAACGGGTTGGGTAAACTCTCCCCTCTTCCTCCAAGTGCTTATTCTAAGTAGTTTTGTTGAAGGTGAACCATCGTATTCTCTGCGACTTTAATTTCAATCGTCTTTCAAATCTTTGCATAAAATCGTTATCTTTCTTGTTTCTTGTTTCCTAATCGGGTGGATCCATTTTGCTTGAGTGGATCTTGGCTTTGTAGCCTTGGTCTTCCTCTCAGAAAGGTTGGCAACATTTGCGTTGATTTTTGGAATGAGTTGACTCAATTTTTACCGCTTATTTAGAGTCGATCATTCTCCGATTGTGTTTATGTTTTGTGCGCAAGACGGTTCGTCGTTAAGAACGATAGATGTTTGTGTAGGTGCGATCGTACAAGAGTGTGTTGAAGGGTGAATTAGAGCCTCATCCCGAGTAGATCTCCGTTAGGATCATACGCTACATCAATTTGGTATCAGAGGGAGGTTGTGTCAATTTTTTAATTGAACGTCCTCGCTTTAGTCTTGTCGGCACGCACAAAAAAAAAATTCTGGTCTGCCAATAGCGCTCCAAAATCTTCATTTTTTAGCGAAAAGTTAAAAACAAATTTTTTTAACATTCTACATTTTGGTCACATCGGGAAACTATAATAATATTCTATTTTTCATGTAGGGTCAGCCCTAGAAAAATTCATCTTTCCAAATATTTTACACTTGCATGCGTACTAGACTAGGAACAGAATACTCTACACCGTCTATATCTAGGATGGCGGCGAACGAGCATGGGGATCCAAACACCGAGACCATAGCAGGGTTATGTAATGAAATGATGAAGCTTAGGAACATGTTAGCACAAATCCTACAAAATCAAGCTAGGCCTCCCCCAACACCCATTAATATTGAGCAGCCCAACCGGCGCCAAAAAACTACTGATTCAGATTCTGATGAGGACTCCCCTTGAGCACCCCATCCAGAACACCGCCACGAGAGAGGTTTTGATCTAACGAGGGCCATTAAGATTAATGCCACCACTTATGATCTCATAGGAGATCCTCAGATCTTCCTTAACTAGACGGTGGACATGGAGTGCTACTTCGAGTGACACAACCTAACAGATCCCCAAAAGGTCCAAGTTGCCCGGATAAAGTTAACAGGTCGTGCAAAGACGTTTTGGCTGAATGAGGAGCGGAGGTTAGGAACCGGACATGGAGCCCCCCTTATAGGTTCGCCGGTGATGAAGAATGTGTTGACCGATCAGTACGTTCCCGCATACCATCGGACATAGATGTTCAACGAGCTTGCCACTCTGCGGCAGGGCTCAAATTTGGTAGCTGATTATATGGGATAACTGAAAGACCGTATGGTGCGTTGTGATCTGAGGGAGATCCCCGAGGTCACCCTATCCAGATTTTGTAAGGGGCTTCACCCCGATATTCAGCGGAAGCTCTTACGATATGGTCATACGGATCTTAACACGACCTTCAATGCCACCCTCAACATCGAAAAGCACTTAGCCTCTAAGGCTCACTCCCATTATTCCCATGCGAAGGGAAAGTCCATAGCGGGAGCATCTTCCTCCACATATAAGGACAAAGGGAAGTTTCGGTCCACCGAGTCAAAGTCTGTTGTGATAACTTCTAGGAACAAAAAGAACCCCGCTAGTGAGCGTATCCCCGTCGAGAAAGTTAGCAAGTAAAACACTACATGTTACTCTTGCGGCATTCAAGGTCACTACGCCTTTGAATGCCCGACGAAGACTAAAGCCATAGCCCAATTAGAGTCGACTACCGATCTTGTTGATTACGTAAATGAGGTTGTTGAGGAGAGTGACCCAGATCGGATCCCAAGTGATTTATAGGACGATCACCCCCTTATGGTGATGCATTGTATCTTGACCACTCCTCGTCCGTTAGATGACTGGAAGAGGACGAGTATATTTTCCCTGATCTTTAAGAGTGGCGAGAAGTTGTGCAAGTTTATCATTGATAGTGGCAGTTGTGTAAACGTCATCTCTGAGAATGTCGTTACACGTATGTCCTTGAATACGTAGCCCCACCCGACTCCCTATCAGGTATCTTGGATTAATAAGGTTACCGTCCCGGTCACCAAGCGATGCCTTATACCCCTCTCGATCAAATCCTATACTGATGAGGTTTGGTGTGATGTCCTTCATATGGATGCTTGTCACGTTTTGTTCGGCTGCCCTTAGCTTTACGACCGCGACGTGACACACTTTGGCAGAGCCAACACGTACGAATTCAAATTTAATGGCATGGTCATTATGTTGAGGCCGACCGTCCCGAAGGAGCCAGTATCCTTGGATAAGGGCACCAATGTTCCGGTCGAGAGGAAGACGTTGAGTCTAGTGGGTAGAAAAGAATTTGTGAAGGATCCCTTCCTTGACGGGATGATGTACGCACTAGTTCTTATGAGTGCAAAGGAGGATTCGAGAACATTGGACTACATGACTAAAGAGTTACGGGTATTGTTGGACGAATACAAGGACGTATACCCGGATGAGCTGCCTTCGGTGTTACCACCGCAGAGGAATATACATCATGCAATAGACCTTATCCCTGGTTCCTCCTTACCGAACCAGCCCCACTATAGGCTTCATCCCGCCGTCCATAAAGAGTTATAGACCCAGATCGAGGAGTTGATGAAAAAGGGATTCATTGGGACTAGTATGAGTCTATGTGCGGTACCTACGCTTCTTACTCCCAAGAAGGATGGTATGTGGAGAATGTGTGTTGATAGTCGTGTTATCAACAAGATTACCAGCAAATATAGATTTCCTATTCCGCGATTAGATTACCTCCTAGATGTCTTATCTGGAGCTACCATTTTTCAAAGTAAGATTTGCGGAGTGGCTATCACAAGATCTGGATCCGTGAGGGGGACGAGTGGAAGACTGCGTTTAAGTCTAAGGATGGGTTATACAAGTGGCTTTGATGCCCTTTGGGCTATCCAATACCCCCAGTACCTTCTCACGGATGACGACACATGTCTTTATGCCTTACATGGGGAAGTTTGTGGTAATATATTTTGATGACATCTTAGCCTTTAGTACCACCACTGTTGAGCATGTCTCCCATATGAGGTCGGTTCTTTCCACCCTACGGAAGGAAACCTTATTCCTTAATCTCAAGAAGTGCACATTCTATGTTACTGAAGTGGAGTTCTTAGGCTACATATTCGGTTCGGAAGGAATTAGAGTTGACCCTAACATGGTAATAGTCATTAAGGATTGGCCCGAACCGACCACGTTACGAAAGGTGCGAAGTTTCCATGGGTTAGCAACTTTTTACCGCAGTTTCATTCGAGACTTAAGTAGCATTATGGCCCCCAATAGTAATTTCATGAAGAAAGGTGAGTTCACTTGGACGAAGTCCGCCACTATTACTTTCCAGTGCATTAAGGAACTTATGACTGAGGCACCTATCTTACGTCTACCTAACTTCACAAAAGTCTTTGAGCATACGTGTGACGCTTTTGGCATAGGAATCAGAGGTGTCTTGAGTCATGAAGGACACCCTGTGAGTTATTTTAGGGAGAAGTTAGCAGGCGCCAAATTGAATTACTCAATTTATGATTAGGAGTTTTATACCGTCATTAGATGTTTGCACCATATGAGGCACTATATCCTCTCTAAGGAGTTTGTTATCCTCTCCGATCACGAAGCATTGCGGTTCATCAATGGCCAGCATAAAATCAGACCGCGTCACACTAAGTGGGTATCTTTCCTATAGGGTTACACTTTTAATCTCAAACACCTTAAGGGAGCTGACAATAGAGTCGCGGATGCTCTTAGTCGCCTAACCCTGTTACTCACCACAAATGGAGGTTAACGTGGTAGGATACGAGCGAATCAAGGATGTGTACGCCACATGCCCAGATTTTCAGGACGCATATTTGTCTGCCTAAGATAGCTCCCCCATGGTTATATCTGCATTCATCATTAAGGATGGCTATCTATTTTGACATGGGAAGTTGTGTATTCCGCATTCATCGTTACACCTCCATATCATCTGGGAACAACATAGCGGAGGGTTGAGTGTCCACTTCTGTGGGGACAGGACAATTACGCTAGTCGAGGAAAAATTTTATTGACCAAAACTTAAGGCAATGGTGGGACGGGTGGTGAGTCGTTGTCGTACTTGTCAGGTGTCCAAGGGCACCAAAACAAACGTAGGATTATATACACCCTTTCCTATCCCTTCCACACCATGGGAAGATGTAAGCATTGATTTTGTTCTAGGCCTACCCATCACTTTACGCCGTCATGATTCAGTTTTTGTAGTTGTGGATAGATTTTCTAAAATGGCGTATTTCATTCCGTGTAGTAGGACCAATGACGCGTCTCTCATTGCGAAATTGTATTTTAAAGACGTTGTTAGTCACCGTGGAGTGCTGAAGATAATAGTCTCGGATAGAGATGTCATGTTTACGAGTTATTTTTAAAAGACACTTTGGATTTTAATGGGTACAAAATTATTGCTTTCCGCCGCCTACAATCCACAAACTTATGGGCAGACGGAAGTGGTTAATCGGAGCTTGGGGAATCTTCTTAGATGCCTTGTGAGCGATCACAAGGGTACTTGGGATCTACTTCTTACCCATGCCTAATTGGCGTACAATAATTCCAAAAATCGGTCCACGGGTTTGCCTCCCAATAAGATTGTCCACGGGTACAAGGCCCCTGTACCGCTTGACATGGTTCCGTTGCCCTCAACGTACAAAGCAAGTAAATTCGCACACTCCTTCGCCCAACACATTCATGACCTCCACGCACGTATATGGGCTACCATGACCTTTCAAGATGAATCCTATCAAGCACATGGTAATCAATATAGGAGAGTGTCACACTTTGAAGTCGGCGATCAAGTTCTAGTCTGCTTAGTTCCCGAGCGACTGCCTACTGGCACCGTTAAAAAGTTAGTTCCAAAGCGCGCCGGCCCCTTCCGAATTATAAAGAAACTCGATGATAATGCTTTTGTCTTAGATTTTCCTGTTTATTGGGGTGTTTCACCCATTTTTAACGTCTCGGATTTAACGATTTTTGTTTCGCCTCCACAAGAGTTGACATCTTTGCCATCTTCTCCCTCCTTTATATTTCTAATGGGTTTGGACGTGGTATTCTGGATGATCTCTCTCCTATGATTTCCACAGGTTTAACATCGGATGGTAAGTTGTTTTCTTCTCCTTCTACTGATATGTTTCCAAGGTTTCCCAAAACCTTTCTTATACCAAACAGGATACTTGCTGTTGAACTGCTTATTACTACCGATGGTGCCACCCAACGCTTTCTCATCCGTTGGCGTGACCGGCCTCCTTCTGACGACTCATGGGTACTCGAGAAAGAGCTTCAACGATTGGATGCCGCTCTTCTCCCCCACTATTTCCTGGACCACGCATCGGAGATCCGTGATTTTGAGCAGGGGAGGATTGATGTCGCAGCCTCGCCACCACCACTTGAAGATGATGCCGAAATACTAAAAGATAAAGACTTCAGGTGACATGACGACTCTTGGGCCACTAACAGAAGGCAACGCTACAATATACGCCAGTGGCGCGCGAAGCCTACTTAAAGGCTTACTTTAAGACAATTTTATTTAGTTTAAATGCTATTTTATTTTAGATGCAATTTTATTTGGAACTTGTAATCGTTTTTTTTCATGCATTTAAAACATTTTGGTGTGCTAATAACCATCCGGATTGATGAGGTTTCATCTCAATCTTGGATGGTTGGATCAATTTTGTAACTCCTATATATAGGAGCCTTATTAAGAGAATGATAGAAAGATTGAACCATAATTTCCCCCTTGAAATAATTCGACCAAGCTTGAGACAACCGCCCCCTTGCTCCCCTCCTCTCATATTCGGCCGCCCCCTTTGTGGAGCTCTCTGGCGAGGTTTCTTGGTGCGACTCCGAGGAAGAAGGACTGCACCCACTCGGTGAGACGCCGGTGGATCCATTCGGTGCGATGCTGGTAGAATCGTGGAGAGAGTGATTCTCCCATAAGTTATCTAGAGTACTTGGCGCCAATGGGTTCGGTAAACTCTCCCCTCTTCCTCCAAGTGCTTCTTCTAAGTAGATTTGTGGAAGGTGAACCTTCGTGTTCTCCGCGGCTTTAATTTCAATCGCCTTTCAAATCTTTGCATAAAATTGTTATCTTTCTTATTTCTTGTTCCTGGATCGGGTGGATCCATTTTGCTTGAGTTGATCTTGGCTTTGTAGCCTTGGTCTTCCTCTCAAAAAGGTTGGCAACCTTTGCGTTGATTTTGGGAACGAGTCGACTCAATTTTTACCGCTGATTTAGAGTCGATCATTCTCCGATTGTGTTTATGTTTTGTGTGCGAGATGGTTCGTCGTTGAGAACGATAAATGCTTGCGTAGGTGCGATCGTACAAAAGTGTGTTGAAGGGTGAATTAGAGCCTCATCCCGAGTAGATCTCCGTTAGGATCGTACGCTACATCACCTCCTCTTAGGAACTTGGATTTTTCTATGGCTGTTATTCTTGGTGTAACACCCCAAAATAGCAAAATGGAGTTCAGGCTGGGCAACACGGCCTGGGACATAGGGGTGTCCCATGGCATGTCTTGCTCTATTTGTTCGATTGTGATTTTTGGTCTCTAGTGTGTCTCGAGTGAGGTACATGGCCTGGGACACGGCCGTGTTCCAAGACGTGTCCATCTCTGTGTCATCTCGAGTACTCGGCAAAATGCACTCGACGTTTGTCGAGAGGGTACACGGGCGTGTCAGAGGGCGTGTCCTCCTGTGGTTTTGGCTAGGTTTGTGCGGCCTATTGAACACGGCTGGGCACGAGCGTGTTCTAGGCACACGGCCTATAACACGGGCGTGTCACAGGGCTATGTCCTTCTTTGGTTTTATCCAGGGCATTGAGGCATGGAAAACACGGGCTAGACACGGGCGTGTTTGAAGCCTTTTCCAAACACATGGCCTGTGACACGGGCGTGTAAAAAGGCATGTCCTGTTCTGTGAATGTCGATTCATGTGCCGCTTACAGTGCATGGGCATGTCACAGGCTGTGTAAGCCCAAAAATAAATATTTCAGGGCGATTTGTGGCCGTTCACTTCCTTATAATGGGATCTAAGGGTCCAAGCTCCTCCCTACTAAGATAAGTCTAGGACTTGAGAGTTATCTATCATTCAAAAGCTTGGCTATTCTTTTTCTGAAGGAATAGAGAGAAGGGAGAGCAAGGAGGGAGAAGAGAAGAGATCCGACCGCCGGTGGAGCTTCAACGTTCGGAATTGCGAGCTGAGTCCAGATTTGTGGAGGCGAGAGCATTGCGGTGCTTGCTATCCGGATAGAATTCCATGGCTCCCAAGAGATCATCAAGGGTAACAATCTTCCTTCTTGGACATGTGAAGTCCTCGTTTTGGCATGTCTGTGGATTTCCCCTACTAAAAGGTGGCTGTTGAGGGATTTCCATGTGTTGATTATTGTAATCGCCAGTCTTACGTATAGATCCGAAAATATGTAGTAAGGAATATGCATGATGTGTGAAGCCCATCTGGACAGGTTGGTCTGGATTTGTGATGTTGAATCTTGTGCATCAGAGAAGACTCCGCGTATAAATGTGTAGTTTGTGGAGTCAAAGGGTTGTGCATATGGAGGTTAGTAATAAGAAGTACTGGAATGAAATTCCAAGAAAATACCCACGTGATTCTTGTGTTGTATGCCATGTTTGGGTGAGTTTGGGTGCTGAAAATTAGTTCTGTTGAACCCGCCAAGCAACCACGTGGAACGCTAGCATTATCTCCTCTTTTTGGATTGTGAAGCTAGTCCTTCGTGTATAGTGTGGCTATTGTGAGTTGTCTTCTCTTTAAAAATGCTTCATGCCAAACAAGACAAGTGAAACCGACCCTCTCCTGTAAATTTTCCATGAGTACTTCGGTATTCGATTATGGCATGGCGACATGAGCAACGAAGGTGGCTTATATGTACATACGTTATGTCTGACCAACTAGCAGACCTATTTATTGGTCTCGTTGGAGCGCATAATGAGAGTCTTAGGTCAGCATGCCATTAATACTAAATGCTCAATACTGTTTGTTTTTAGACTGTGAACGGTGGTGGGACCCTTGTTCGCCGATACACCAATAATGTGCCCTTAGTGCACTGATCGTCGGGCCGCGTGGCTGACGGTTGTGATATGTTGATTGTGCGAGAGTGCACATTGTATGATATATCTGCTTGTGAAAAGCTATGCCTACAGGGAAGGAATACCACTACCCCAGGAAAGGGGTAGGGTCATTATAAATTGGTCAGCTGAATGCTGACCGTTGCTTTGTTTGCCACAAAAATGGTTGGCTGTCCCTATGCAAGTGCTGGAGAGCCGAGCGAGAATTAAAGGGCTGAAGCCCCTGCTGCTACTGCTGCTACTAGCCCTTTAAGGCTGAGCAAAGGCTTTTGTTATGTTCATGTGTGGCCGGCCTGCGCGCCGATGTTTGTAATCCACACGTATAAAGCATAACTGTAAGGCCTTAAGGACAAACACTTGAGTATGTGTTGTACATTCCATCGTGTGTATATATAAATGTGGTTCTTTATATATAGTGGACATTCATTGTTTGAGTTCAGTTTAACTTTAAAAGCTTCCGCTATCATGCTCTCTGTTAGGATGCGTACCTGTTTTGGTATTAACCTCTGACCTCGGTGCCTGTTTGTGGCATATAGTATGGGGCCTCGGCTGGACCTTCTATTATATGTTATTTAACGGATGGAGTCGTTACACTTGGAGAGGAAGGATATATTTTGAATTCTACCCAAAGAGGGAGAAGTACAATTGTAATTGAAGAAATCCTAGTATGGTCAGCTCCAACTCTACCTCCTCCACCTCCTCCAACTGATATTATTCCTGAAGATACCCTATAGGGTACAATTGAGCTGATGTAAACAAGAAAAATAGAGTCATTTGACAAGTCTCTCCAAGAGAACTTTGCCTTCTTGGGCCATGTGATTAGTGGAGCTGGACTAGCCGTGAACCCGGCCATGGTGCATGTCATGAATTAATGGTCGCCTTTGAAGTCAGCGGCTGATGTTTGGAGCTTCCTTGGACTTGCTAGGTATTATTGCAAGTTCGTGAAAGGATTCTCAAAGATAGCCCTTCCCCTCACTGCTTTGATGAAGAAAGGTGTGACATATAAGTTGACACCCCAGTGTGAGGTTATATTTCAAGAGCTAAAAGATTGACTTATAACCATACCCATACTAGCACTTCCATCAGGGAAAGATGTATTTAAAGTTTAGACTAATGCCTCCTATTATGGGATGGGAGCAGTGTTGATGTTGAATGACCATGTTATCGCTTACCCTTCAAGATAGTTGAAGAAGCATGTAGTTATTTATCCGGTATATGAGTTGGATTTCGGAGCAGTGGTGATTGCCTTAAAGTTGTGGAGGCATTATTTATATGGCGTTCACTACAAAATCTTTTCAGATCATAAAAATTTGAAAAATGTTCATACCCAAAAGGAGTTGAATTTGAGGCAGTGGCGGTCTTTAAATTTTTTGTGTTATTATGAGTTTACATTGAACTACCACCCCGGGAATATAAACTCCATAGCAGATTCTTTGAGCAGAAAAGTACCAAAGTCGAGCCCTTAGTCTAGGATGAGGAGTATGAAATTGTCTCGAGTGCTCGAGGAGATGGAGATAACATTGATATGTAATGATTATTCTGAGATATATACTTAATATCTAACTGCCATCATTATTATTTGTGACATTCGAGCCTGAATTCGGGTAGAGCAAGGGAAGGATACTTCTCTGGCCATAGTGATTAAACATATTGAGGATAGATCTACTGAAGAGTATACTCTAAAGGATGGCCTCGTTCATTTCTGTGGCAAGCTGTACATTCCCAAGGGTGGTTGAAAGTTCTTATTATCAAGGTAGCTAGCAACCTAGATGGGGGTGAATAGGTTTGTTTATGTATTTTAATTTCGTTCTAGTTTCTTCTTGAGTTCCTTTGTGATTGGGTAAATGATAGCTTTTTGAGAAACTGCAAACAGAAAACAATCACAAAAAAGCACACAAGTATTTTTATAGTGTTTCCCCAAAATTATGGGTATATCCACTCTCCTCCCACCTTGTTAACTTCCTGTTAGTCAAGTCACTTCTCCAAAACAATGCTCCAAGGAGCTTACAGATCAGATCCCTCAGTATCTATCAGTCTCCTCCAAGACTTACACCTCAGCCACAAGGGCCTATACTCAGTGATACACATATCACCTACCTCAGACAATTAATCCCTACCACTTATACTATAGAGGACAACCCTACCAAAGATCTGCACCCAAAATTTGCCTCAAGCACAAGTGCTCTACTTCTATGTAAGTAAAACTAACCTACCTCAGATCCTAGTAGGATCCAACAATCAGAGAGGAACCCTCTCCTATAGCTCAGGAAAATTTGCCCTACAACTAAGATCCACTTCTGGATCCTACATCAGAGCAAGTTTGCTCCTACCACTTAGATCCACAAAGGATCCTACAAGGTGAAAATATTTTAATTAACTTTGACAAAGAGAAATTTATCTGTGCCAACAACTAGAGCTGTGAAATTTCAACTCTAACTCTCCACACAGTAGAGAAATCTTTTCTTGGAGAACTCAGAAGCATACTACTGAACTTGGTATTGAAGACTAAAGATCTATTGAACTAGAGTCTTCAAGTAGCTAACTGAACCAACCCAAGGATTAAGGTTCATCTTTCTTTAGACTATTTCTTATCCTACTGTGCCAGATGGAGACGGCGTAGTTATCCGAACTTTTCTTGCTGGAGATCTTCAAGCTTTTTACATGCATCAATGGCGAGGAAGATGAAGATGGCTACTCAATTTTGAAGTTGATAAAAGCCCTAAAAGTTGTCTCTATCTTGTCCCCATCTATTCCGTTTGTAGTTTACTGATCAATGGCTCTTAGAGATCGGTGGGCCCTACTTGCAGCTTCTAGCTGCACCTTGCTTTAATGAAAGATGACGTACAATAGCTTCACGACAAACTATGTTATGTTCTGTAGCTTCCCCGTACCTGATTTGAACTTAGATGACTTTGTCAATTTTGCTGACGTTAACACCTTTGGACTGAGGCAAAATCGAGCATCAGTAGAATAGGCATTGAGTGAATGAGCTACACTCATTGCCAAAACACTTAGACACAATTTTGTCTTCCTAGGCATTGAGAGCGTTTAGTGAGCATGCCTCACTCAACGCTTTTTTCCTTACCCAATTTTCTGAGATAAGTTCGATGAACAAAACTGAGTTCGACGAACAGTGAGCTCATCTCGACGAACTCAGGTCGACGAATTCATAACTAAGTTCAACTAACTAAGAATCTCAAACTCTTAAAGTAGCTCGACGAACGCTGAGCTTAGCTCGACGAACTATGAACTAAGTTCGACGAATTTTAAACTTAGTTCACCAGAGTCAAAATCCAGTTCAACTTACAGCATTTTTGTTGTATGGCATTGAGTGTGTCTTTATCACTCAACGCCAAAACAATTAGCCATAATTCTGCCTTTAGCTGCATGACATTGAGTGAGTTGACTTCACTCAACACCTGTGGACAACCACTTTACTGCTAATTTCAACTTAGGCTTTTTCTGCTTTACCCTATCTCACAGCATTTTGCTGTATGGCGTAGAGTGAGTTGACATCACTTTAGGCCTGTGGACTTAGCCACTTTCTTAGCTTGCCACTTCTTTTGCTTTGAATGTATAGGCTTCACTCAGTGCTATAAGTAATCTAGCGTTGAGTGTGTCACCTTCACTCAATGCCTGTGGACTTGGATAGATTTCTTTCAGCCCACTTCTTAGGAATGTGTTTACCTGACTTGGCCATATAAGCAACATGTCCCATCACTGTCATCTTCTAATATATATATATCATTGATAAGATTGACTTCCTCAAATCTAGGACATTATGGGCAATGGAACCAACAATCTCCCCCTATTTGAGGAAGTCAAAACACTAAAGTAAGTGAGTAAATGACATACACAAAACCATGTAGCAACAATCATAAAAAAACTTTATAATTGAGAAGTGATTTATGGTTACTATACTTCCCTTCCTGCAGAGTGGAACATCCCTTGAATTGTTGCAACCTTCAACATTAATCTGATCATCTTTTCCAACCCCTTTTCTACTTTAGCAAATAGTTGGTAGGATTCATCTTATCATTTGATCATCTGCTCCCCCTTAATTAGGCAGCAGTGAATTATTGAATTTGCTAGACATGCTCCCCCTAAATTGGAGAATCCTTATTTCATTAAAGAACAATTCCATCTACAAAATACCAAAAATCTTTCTACCAGATGATGAGCAACTTAAGCTATACTAAGTTTAACATACCCAACTCAAATTTGAAGGTGTTAAATTTGTCTACATTTAGTGGCTTAGTGAAGATGTCAGCCACTTGCTTGTCTGTTGGAACAAACTCAAGGGTGATGTCTTCACACTCCACATGCTCCCTAATGAAATGATATCTAATCTCTATGTGCTTAGTCCTGCTATGGGAGACAGGATTCCTAGAAATAAAGGTTGCACTAGTAGAATCACAGAATATAGGAGTTCTACTTACATGGAGGTTGTAGTCTTGAAGCTGGTGTTGAATCTATAGCAACTGAGCACAATAGCTACCTAATGAGATGTACTCTGACTCTATAGTTGATATTGCAACACTAGTTTGTTACTTGTTGCTCTAAGATACCAGTCTCCCTCCCAAGAACTGATTGGTCCCATATGTGCTCTTCCTGTCCTATTTAAAGCATGTAAAATCTACATCTGAATAGCCTATTAGTTCAAACTCCCCATTCCTATGGTACCATTGGCCAGGAGCTAGAGTGCCCTTAAGATACCTCAAAATTCTCTTAGCTGTAAAGTATTGAGATTCTTTAGGTCAAGCCTAAAACATAGCATAAACACATATATCATACATGATGTCTGCCCTACATGTAGTCCGATATAGATTGGAGCCAATTATCACTCTATACAAAGTTTCATCAACAGGTTTCCCTGCCTCATCTTTGCCTACATGCATACTTGACCCCATGGGAGTTCTCATGGTGGAGGAGTTCTCCAATCCAATTTTTTTTATTAACTCCCTAGTAAACTTAGACTATGATATGGACAAGCCATCATCATTCTGTCTTACTTGGAGACCCAAGAAGAACTTAAGTTCACCCATACTGCTCATCTCAAACTTCCCCTACATAACTTTAGCAAACTTTTTGCAGAGTTTGTCATCAGTAGATCCAAAGATGATGTCATCTACATAGATCTGAACTAGGATGATCTTACCCTTAGATTCCCTTAAAAATATGGTCTTGTCTATTTTCCCCCATTGAGAATTTGTTCTCAATTAGGAAACAAGACAAAGTTGCATACCATGCTCTATGGGCTTGCTTCAGCCAATATAGAGCTTTCCTAAGTCTATAAACATAATCAGGTGAGTTTGGAACTACAAAACATGGATGCTGCACAACATAGACTTCTTCTTTTAAGTCACCATTCAGGAAGGCTGACTTCATATCCATATGGTACATTGAATCCATTGTGAGTAGCATATGCAAGGAACAATTTGATGTCCTGTAATCTTGCTACAGGGGCATAAGTTTGATCAAAATCAATGCCTTCTTCTTGCCTGTACCCCTTAGCTACTAGTCTGGCTTTGTTCTTAACTATAATGCCATTTTCATCAATATTGTTCTTGTAGATCCATATGACTCTAATGACATTATGACCATGTGGTCTAGGAACCAGCTTCCAGACCTTGCACCTCTTGAACTGGTTTAGTTCCTCCTGCATAGCTCCAATCCAATGTTGGTCTATGTTTTCCTCTTCAAACTTCTTGGGCTCTACTTGTGATAAAAAGCTAGAGTACACTGTTGTGTTCATACTTCTACTCCTTGTTATTATTCCATGGCTTGCCTCACCAATTATCTGGTGTGTTGGATAATCTCTTATGTGTCTGACTGCTTGTGGCAGTCTTCTTTCAGCAACAGCTTCAGCTTTAGGTGCAGCCTCTTGTTGATCTTCATCCATTCCTAGTGTATCTGGTAGATTTTCTCGATTATCTACTTCATCTTGTATAACTGGTGATGACTCCTTGAAGGTCAGCTTGTCCATAATCTGTTCTATCACTGCAGTACTATAAGAGGAGCAAAAAAACCCACTGCTAATCATAGTAGACTCATCAAATACTATATGAAATGATTCTTCTAAAACTTGGCTTTTCTAGTTATAGATCATATAGGCTTTGATATGATTGTTGTACCCAACAAATATTCCATCAAAGGACTTGGCAACAAACTTAGTCACATAGGACTTGCCATTGTGAAGCACAAAGCACTTACTACCAAAGATTCTGAGATAACCTAGATTTGGTTTTATGCCCTTCAAGATCTTAAAGGGAGTCTTTTGTGGCTTTTGGTGATAGAGGCCCTACTGAGGACATTACATGCAGTATTTCCTGCCTCAGCCCAGAATATTCTAGGAGAGATGTATTACTCAACAGTTTTCTACCAGCCTCTATGATAGTCTTGTTTTTCCTCTCAACTATCCAATTTTGTTGGGGTGTTCTAGGAGAAGAGAATTCTTGCTGAATCCCATGCTCTTCACATAACCTTGTCATTACATCACAATGGAATTCAGTCCCATGGTCAATTCTGATTTTGACCACAGAACTGCCAAGCTCATTCTGAATTTGCTTGACAAACCACATTAAGAAATAGAGGGTTTCATTCTTTTCCTTAAGAAAAAACACCCAGGTAAACATTGAATAGTCATTAACTACCACAAGGGTGTAGACTTTCTTACCAAGTCTGTGAACTGGCATAATACCAACTAGGTCCATGTGTAAGAGGAATAAGAACCTCACAGAGTCTTTGGTCCTAATGACCTTAAAGGATACTTTTTTTCTGCTTGACCTTTTGGCAAGCTGAGCAAATGCCCTCCTTGGAGCACTTCAGATTGGGGTCTTTCCTAACCAGCTCTTGACTGAAGAGCTTGCCAATAGTCTTGAAATTCAAATTGACTAGCCTCTTGTGCCATTGGACACATTATGAGACTTTATCATTTCCCACTAAACATATAGGAGAATCTGTATCTAAATATTGAAAGTTTAAGCAATAAACATTTCCACTCCTAGTGCCTGTCAAGATGACCTCTTGGTCACTTGACCTCCTAATTAGGCACTCATCCTTATGGAAGACAATAACATAGCCAAGATCAGAGAGCTGATGATGAGTTGTAAATATACCTATAATTTCGTATTTTATTTAAGTCATTTTTATATTTTTTAGTTTGTTTTATTTAATAAATTGTTTCTTTTTTGTAATTTTTTATTTCTAACTTAGCTTTTTTGTTTTCTGAAATTTTTCAGGAAAACTGAATTTTCGGCCCTGTTACGCCCGTGACCATGCCCGACACGGGCGTCTCAGGCTCTCAACGAAATCAGCCAGTCCAAACGCAACCATTTCACTGTTCCGAGCCCGACACGCCCAACGTCACGGCCGTGTCAAGCCCATCACGCCCGTGTCGAGGCCGACACGCAACGCTTAGTCAAACAGTCAACGCTGCCGACATCAGGATGCCAGCTGTCCGGGTCACGCCCCCTATCACGCCCGTGACAATTGTGTCACGCCCGTGTCCGCCACGTGGTCTGCCCCGAAGTCAAAGCTTGCGTCAAATCCCCAGATCCAGCTCCCCATCACGCCCTAGTCATGCCCGTGACTGACACCTGTCACGCCCGTGACATGGGGCGTGACCGCCACGTTTTCAGCCGAAGTCAAAGCTCTAGTCAAATCACCCGATCAGCCCATAAATAGTAGTGACACGCCCCCCTATCACGCCCTTGACCTAGGGCGTGTCACACCCGAATTTTTGGCTATAAATACAAGCTTCCAGGAAGCTTATTTTGTCTCTTTTTTTGACCACTTCACTTAGGGGAGGTGCTGCCCAAATGGATCCAAATGCTTATGTAAGAGAATTTTCTCCCCCCCTCCCTTAGTTTGTTTTAGCTCTCTAGCTTTAGCTTTCATGTAATAGCTTTTTCATAAATGAAATATTAGTTTTTCTCTCTTTACATAGTATGAATGTTCATTTGGAAGCGCCTTTCTTAAGTGATTTTTCGTTCCTTTTTGTGCATTTTATCTTTGTTTTTAATTATAGCTTTTATAACTTAGCTTAGTTTAGGATTTTCCGCACTTTCTAGCCGTTGTAATGTCCATTTTATTTTCATTTTTCGCACCCGTTTAGCTTTAGTTTATTTTTATTTTCACTTTTTATGCATTTCTACCGCATTCTAGCGGTAGAAATGCAGTTGTTCTAATTTCTCTCCAACTTCCATTTTGCGTTTATTTGCAAAACTTTTAGCTTCGTTTAATTTTTATTTTGTCTTTTTATGCATTTCTACCGCATTCTAGCGGTAGAAATGCACTCGTTTTAATTTTCCGAGCACTTAGCTTTGCGTTTTAATTTTCAAAACTTTTTGTCCGGTTAATTTTTATTCTCCCTATACGGTAGAAATGCAGTTGTTTTAATTTTTCAGTCACTTTGCTTTTTCTTATTTTTGCAAGTGTGCGTGCGTGTATAAGTTAGATTTTATTGCTTTATTTCAATTTCTGTAGAGTGTGTGCGTATGCATTTATTTCCGCCTACTCGTTAAGAGTTAAATGGCGCTCTGCTTTCATTTTCCGCCCACTCGTTTGAGTGGGACTTGTCTTTTTACTGCTTTCATTTTCTTCCTACTCACTTGAGTAGGAAAACTTTGAGTGCGTGCGTGTGTTTTCATTTATTGTAGAGTGCGTGTGTGTGATTTTACTTTCCTGTAGAGTGTGTGCGTGTATGAGTATAAATTTACCCCCGCCCACTCGCTCGAGCCGGGATTTGCATTTACTGCTTTCTTCAGTCCTACTCGTTTGGGTAGGACTTGCAATTTACTGCTTTCTTCCTGCTTTCTTTTATCGCTTTCTAGCGTAAGTGTCCCCATTCCGATGAGTGGCTAACCGCCCTTAGCCCTCAATATCGAAGAGCATTGGGACAGATAAAGTAGCTTTGAATAATTAAAGGTCCTGTTTTCTATTTAATTAAATTTCTTAAGGGTTGCCCCGGGTTAACGACGCGTAGGACCGCATATCGATGTGCGGGCTCTATTTCCGTTATCCATACGCAACGCCGAGAGGCCGCACGTATGGACCGATCACCCTTGGGTAAAGAGAGCTCCGCGCTAACCCTCGAGAGAGGAGGCGCGTGACTCTACCGGATTGGGTTCCCCACCCAATAGCGGGGTTCTCAGCATAATGCGGGCTTTAAGAGGAATCCTTCGTCGGTCTAACGATCGGTCGAATAGTCTTCGCGTTCAGGTGAGCGATATCCCTAGACCAAGGTGAGCTCATATCTAAGGAACCTCCACGGCCGAGTCTTCTCCTTAATTAAATTGAAATTTAGGATCTCTTTTTATTAAAAGTTTACTTTAGTTCAATTCTCTTTTTGATAGCGTCGCGCTAAGTTGGTCATCGGACTTCCGCACTTATTTACTGCATTTTTCCTGCTTTCTTTTTATGCTTTATTATTATTATTATTATGCACTATATATAATTTTCTATGCCATTTACCTTTTTTATATAAAACCTAAAATATTATCGGTAGAATAATAGGCTTTCAGGGAAAGAGTAGATATAGCTAAGCCGGCCCTGAGAACAATACGACCCCGATATTCCTCCACACGGGAATATCCTGTACTATACGCGATAGGTGCACTTGCCTCCCTCTCGTTAAAACTCGGTTTCTAACAAAATAAAACGCTCTTCTTTGTATAAATAAAAACCTCCACTTTCACACCTAAATAAAAGTCGGCGTTTTAACCATCAAGTTTTTGGCGCCATTGCCGTGGAAAATTTCGACTTACTATTTTGAATTCCTGAAACCTATTAATTTTACCCTTATTTCTACTAATATATATATATATATATATATATATATATAAAAATTTGATCAAACAAAAAATTCTATAATAATAATAATAATAATATCATTATTAGTATTAATAATATATATAAAAAAAAATCAAAAAAAAAATTTTTAAACACTTTAAAACAAAAAATATATATATATCAGAAAAATTTAAAACTAAAAAAAAAACAATCAAAAACTTAAAAACATAAAAAACTTAAAAACTAAAAAAAATAAAAAAAAAATAATAATAAAAAACTTAAAAAACTTTAAAAAAAAATTGATGATGAAATTTTTTTTTATCCTTATTTTCATCCAAAAATTTAAAATTCAAAAAATATATATATATCTTTCATTTTTATTTTGCCTTTAACCTATTTTCTCTTTTTTCTTTTTATTTTTATTTTCAAAAAATCAAAAACACTAAAAAAAAAATCTACTAAGAAAAAATCATATAAAACACAAAAATTATTAATTATGTATTTATTTTATAGTTTCGGCGCGTTTCACAATCGTGAGCGCTAGGGGATCACATATCGGTCGCACTCACTTAGCTAAGACGTTAGCTTCCGAGTCACACCCACTTGTCGCCCCCTATCACCCGCACCATTTTCGCCGAATTTTTCTTTTTCGTTTTTTATATTATATTTTTGCTTTTACTTTTAACTTTTGCAGGACAATACTTAACGGGCTTCCCCGAACGCGATTTAGGGAAGATTTCTAAACCCCTGTTATTAATTTTAAATTTTGTACATACTGCTTAGATTTTTATATATATCCTGTTCCTCATACTTAGTGCAACATTGGGGACAATGCTGGACTTAAGTATGGGGGTGTTTCCTATTTTCTGTCCTTTTATTTCCCGCACTTAATAAAAAAAATTCCAAAAATTTTGCAAAAATTAAAAATTTCAAAAAAAAAATATTTTCATGCTTTAAATAATAATAATAAAAATAAAATTTCAAAAAATATAAAAATGTCGCTCCGCTGCGTTCGACTCATCGAACCAACCACAAATAAGAGTCTGTTCGCGGGCGATCCCTTTTTTACATTGTAAATATTTTGTAAATATTCTCGTCTCTTTCCCGTTCTCTTTCCTATCTTGTAAAAATTCTCTCTCTTCTCTTGTAAATATTTCTATAAATCCAAAAATTCAAAAAAAAATCTGTATAACTCAAAAAACTCAAAAAAAATTTGCATAACCTTTAAAAAATTTCCAAAAAAAATAATGATAATAACCCCTAAATATCAAAAAATTAGAAAAACTCATAAAAATCCAAAAAAATTTATTTTGTAATAAATAATTTGAATACCTTAATTCTTAACCTCTTTGCTCTCCAAAATAATCGTTTCGAGTTTATTTATAAGCGAATTTTAATTAATTCTTTATTTACTATTCGTTTATTAATTGTAGCTCGATAGACTTAAATTTCTGGGGTTAAGACTTTAAAGAATTTTTTATGCCTTTTTCTTATTATAGAGAACTTGTTTTTCTCATTTTCACTTCTGATTTTTTGAATAAAAGCATATTTTTATGTTAGAAAATAACATTTATGGATTCTACATTATTTCTACTTATGCTTTTAGAAACGTAGGAACGTCCAAATTAAATAGGTTGCTCTCGAAATTTTTTATTAAACTCTAGTTTTCTTTGAGAAATTCATCCCTTCCATTTTTTTTCAAACCTTACTTGGTATGATTCTCCACTCACCCTTAAAAGATCTTATGTCAATGGGGATAAGATTTCGTCCCGTAAACATAGGCACCCAATATTTTAAAAAGATTATATGTTACGGAGTAAGAGGATAAAATTCATTACTCCTATACATATACATTGGGTTTATTTTATTTTATTTATGAAGAAAAATAAAAAAATTTTACTTGTTAGGAAAATATGATTTCATTTTCCTAACTATTCAAAGAAATATATATATGTGGAGGTTCGAGAAAAAATTACCTCACCTCAAAAATCAAAGCCCTCTTCATAACCGCCAATCCACTTATCCATTTTTCATGATTCTAAAATTAATCTAAAACTTTTTGAGAGCATAATTTTTAAATTGAATTATTTCCTATCAATTTCTTTTTAGCTAAAGTTTTTTTTCGATAATTCCAATCCATTTTTGTTAAACTAACAAAATAATTTTCGCTTTCTATTTTTCTCGTTTAGAAGTATTTTTGAAACGGTTCCTCTATTTATAACATTTTCATAATTTAGGATTTAATTCTGAAACCCAGGAAATTCATTTCGATCTTTCGTACAATTAAATCAAGCAGTAGTTAAATTTAGGATTCTTTTTAATTCCTTATAGGTTCTCTCCAACTTTTGCTCTGGAATAGCAAAAGCTTAAGTATGGGGGTATTTGATGAGTTGTAAATATACCTATATTTTCGTATTTTATTTAAGTCATTTTTATATTTTTAGTTTGTTTTATTTAATAAATTGTTTCTTTTTTGTAATTTTTTTATTTCTAACTTAGCTTTTTTGTTTTCTGAAATTTTTCAGGAAAATTGAATTTTCGGCCCTGTCACGCCCGTGACCATGCCCGACACGGGCGTGTCAGGCTCTCAATGAAATCAGCCAGTCCAAACGCAACAATTTCACTGTTCCGAGCCCGACACGCCCAACGTCACGCCCGTGTCAAAACCTGTCACGCCCGTGTCGAGGCCGACACGCAACGCTTAGTCAAACTGTCAACGCTGCCGACATCAGGATACCAGCTGTCCGGGTCACGCCCCCATATCACGCCCGTGACAATTATGTCACGCCCGTGTCCGCCACGTGGGCTGCCCCGAAGTCAAAGCTCGCGTCAAATCCCTTGATCCAGCTCCCCGTCACGCCTTAGTCACGCCCGTGACTGACACCTGTCACGCCCGTGACCTGGGGCGTGACCGCCATGTTTTCCGCCGAAGTCAAAGCTCCAGTCAAATCACCCGATCAGCTCATGAATAGTAGTGACACGCCCCCCTGTCACGCCCGTGACCTAGGGCGTGTCACACCCGAATTTTTGCCTATAAATACAAGCTTCCAGGAAGCTTATTTTGTCTTTTTTTTGACCACTTCACTTAGGGGAGGTGCTGCCCAAATGGATCCAAATGCTTATGTAAGAGAATTTTCTCCCCCCTCCCTTAGTTTGTTTTAGCTCTCTAGCTTTAACTTTCATGTAATAGCTTTTTCATAAATGAAATATTAGTTTTTCTCTCTTTACATAGTATGAATGTTCATTTGGAAGCGCCTTTCTTAAGTGATTTTTCGTTCCTTTTTGTGAATTTTATCTTTGTTTTCAATTATAGCTTTTATAACTTAGCTTAGTTTAGGATTTTTCGCACTTTCTAGCCGTTGTAATGTCCATTTTATTTTCATTTTTCGCACCCGTTTAGCTTTAGTTTATTTTTATTTTCACTTTTTATGCATTTCTACCGCATTCTAGCGGTAAAAATGCAGTTGTTCTAATTTCTTGCCAACTTCCATTTTGCGTTTATTTGCAAAACTTTTAGCTTCGTTCAATTTTTATTTTGTCTTTTTATGCAATTCTACCGCATTCTAGCGGTAGAAATGCAGTCGTTTTAATTTTTCGAGCACTTAGCTTTGCGTTTTAATTTTCAAAACTTTTTGTCCGGTTAATTTTTATTCTCCCTTTTTATGCATTTCTACCGCATTCTAGCGGTAGAAATGCAGTTGTTTAAATTTTTCAGTCACTTTGCTTTTTCTTATTTTTGCAAGTGTGCGTGCGTGTATGAGTTAGATTTTATTGCTTTATTTCAATTTCTGTAGAGTGTGTGCGTATGCATTTATTTCCGCCTACTCGTTAAGAGTTAAATGGCGCTCTGCTTTCATTTTCCGCCCACTCGTTTGAGTGGGACTTGTCTTTTTACTGCTTTCATTTTCTTCCTACTCACTTGAGTAGGAAAACTTTGAGTGTGTGCGTGTGTTTTCATTTATTGTAGAGTGCGTGTGTGTGATTTTACTTTCCTGTAGAGTGTGTGCGTTTATGAGTATAAATTTACCCCCGCCCACTCGCTCGAGCCGGGATTCGCATTTACTGCTTTCTTCAGTCCTACTCGTTTGGGTAGGACTTGCAATTTACTGCTTTCTTCCTGCTTTCTTACTGCTTTCTTTTATCGCTTTCTTGCGTAAGTGTCCCCATTCCGATGAGTGGCTAACCGCCCTTAGCCCTCAATATCGAAGAGCATTGGGACAGATAAAGTAACTTTGAATAATTAAAGGTCATGTTTTCTATTTAATTAAATTTCTTAAGGTTTGCCCCGGGTTAACGACGCGTAGGATCGCATATCGATGTGCGGGCTCTATTTCCGTTATCCATACGCAACGCCGAGAGGCCGCACGTATGGACCGATCACCCTTGGGTAAAGAGAGCTCCGCGCTAACCCTCGAGAGAGGAGGCGCGTGACTCTACCGGATTGGGTTCCCCACCCAATAGTGGGGTTCTCAGCGTAATGCGAGCGTTAAGAGGAATCCTTCGTCGGTCTAACGATCGGTCGAATAGTCTTAGCGTTCAGGTGAGCGATATCCCTAGACCAAGGTGAGCTCATATCTAAGGAACCTCCACGGCCGAGTCTCCGCCTTAATTAAATTGAAATTTAGGATCTCTTTTTATTAAAAGTTTACTTTAGTTCAATTCTCTTTTTGATAGCGTCGCGCTAAGTTGGTCATCGGACTTCCGCACTTATTTACTGCATTTTTCCTGCTTTCTTTTTATGCTTTATTATTATTATGCACTCTATATAATTTTCTATGCCATTTTCCTTTTTTATATAAAACCTAAAATATTATCGGTAGAATAATAGGCTTTCAGGGAAAGAGTAGATATAGCTAAGCCGGCCCCGAGAATAATACGACCCCGATATTCCTCCACACAGGAATATCCTGTACTACACGCGATAGGTGCACTTGCCTCCCTCTCGTTAAAACTCGGTTTCTAACAAAATAAAACGCTCTTCTTTTTATTAATAAAAACCTCCACTTTCACACCTAAATAAAAGCCGACGTTTTAACCATCAAGTTTTTGGCGCCGTTGCCGGGGAAAATTTCGACTTACTATTTTGAAAACCTGAAACCTATTAATTTTACCCTTATTTCTACTAATATATATATATATATATATAATTTGAACAAAAAAATAATTTTATAATAATAATAATAATAATATCATTATTAATATTAATAATAAATATAAAAAAAATCAAAAAAAAAATTTAAAACACTTTAAAACAAAAAAAAAATATATCAGAAAAATTTAAAACTAAAAAAAAAACAATCAAAAACTTAAAAACATAAAAAACTTAAAAACTAAAAAAAATAAAAAAATAAAAAATAATTATAAAAAACTTAAAAAAACATTAAAAAAAAAACAAAACAAAAAAAATGATGATGAAATTTTTTTTTATCCTTATTTTCATCCAAAAATTTAAAATTCAAAAAAATATATATATCTTTCATTTTTATTTTGCCTTTAACCTATTTTCTCTTTTTTATTTTTATTTTATTTTCAAAAAATCAAAAACACTAAAAAAAATAAAAATCTACTAAGAAAAAATCATATAAAACATAAAAATTATTAATTATGTATTTATTTTATAGTTTCGGCGCGTTTCACAATCGTGAGCGCTAGGGGATCACATATCGGTCGCACTCACTTAGCTAAGACGTTAGCTTCCGAGTCACACCCACTTGTCGCCCCCTATCACCCGCATCATTTTCGCTGAATTTTTCTTTTTCGTTTTTTATATTATATTTTTGCTTTTACTTTTAACTTTTGCAGGACAATACTTAACGGGCTTCCCCGAACGCGATTTAGGGAAGATTTCTAAACCCCTGTTATTAATTTTAAATTTTATACATACTGCTTAGATTTTTATATATATCCTGTTCCTCATACTTAGTGCAACATTGGGGACAATGTTGGACTTAAGTATGGGGGTGTTTCCTATTTTCTGTCCTTTTATTTCCCGCACTTAATAAAAAAAATTCCAAAAATTTTGCTAAAATTAAAAATTTCAAAAAAAAAATATTTTCATGCTTTAAATAATAATAATAAAAATAAAATTTCAAAAAATATAAAAATGTCGCTCCGCGGCGTTCGACTCATCGAACCAACCACAAATAAGAGTCTGTTCGCGGGCGATCCCTTTTTTACTTTGTAAATATTTTGTAAATATTTTCGTCTCTTTCCCCTTCTCTTTCCTATCTTGTAAAAATTCTCTCTCTTTTCTTGTAAATATTTCTATAAATCCAAAAATTCAAAAAACAATCTGTATAACTCAAAAAACTCAAAAAAAAATTTACATAACCTTTAAAAAATTTCCAAAAAAAATAATGATAATAGCCCCAAAATATCAAAAAATTAGAAAAACTCATAAAAATCAAAAAAATTTTATTTTGTAATAAATAATTTGAATACCTTAATTCTTAACCTCTTTGCTCTCCAAAATAATCGTTTCGAGTTTATTTATAAGCGAATTTTAATTAATTCTTTATTTACTATTCGTTTATTAATTGTAGCTCGATAGACTTAAATTTCTGGGGTTAAGATTTTAAAGAATTTTTTATGGCTTTTTCTTATTATAGAAAACTTGTTTTTCTCATTTTCACTTCTCATTTTTTGAATAAAAGCACATTTTTATGTTAGAAAATAATATTTATGGATTCTACATTATTTCTACTTATGCTTTTAGAAACGTAGAAACGTCCAAATTAAAGAGGTTGCTCTCGAAATTTTTTATTAAACTCTAGTTTTCTTTTAGAAATTCATCGCTTCCATTTTTTTTAAAACCTTACTTGGTATGATTCTCCACTCACCCTTAAAAGACCTTATGTCAATGGGGATAAGATTTCGTCCCGTAAACATAGGCACCCAATATTTTAAAAAGATTATATGTTACGGAGTAAGAGGATAAAATTCATTACTCCTATACATATACATTGGGTTTATTTTATTTTATTTATGAAGAAAAATAAAAAAATTTTACTTGTTAGGAAAATATGATTTCATTTTCCTAACTATTCAAAGAAATATATATATATGTGGAGGTTCGAGAAAAAATTACCTCGCCTCAAAAATCAAAGCCCTCTTCATAACCGCCAATCCACTTATCCATTTTTCATGATTCTAGAATTAATCTAAAACTTTTTGAGAGCATAATTTTTAAATTGAATTATTTCCTATCAATTTCTTTTTAGCTAAAGTTTTTTTTCGATAATTCCAATCCATTTTTGTTAAACTAACAAAATAATTTTCGCTTTCTATTTTTCTCATTTAGAAGTATTTTTGAAACGGTTCCTCTATTTATAACATTTTCATAATTTAGGATTTAATTCCGAAACCCCGGAAATTTATTTCGATCTTTCGTACAATTAAATCAAGCGGTAGTTAAATTTAGGATTCTTTTTAATTCCTTATAGGTTCATCTCCAACTTTTGCTCTGGAATAGCAAAAGCTTAAGTATGGGGGTATTTGATGAGTTGTAAATATACCTATATTTTCGTATTTTATTTAAGTCATTTTTATATTTTTTAGTTTGTTTTATTTAATAAATTGTTTTTTTTTTGTAATTTTTTATTTCTAACTTAGCTTTTTTGTTTTCTGAAATTTTTCAGGAAAACTGAATTTTCGGCCCTGTCACGCCCGTGACCATGCCCGATACGGGCGTGTCAGGCTCTCAACGAAATCAGCCAGTCCAAACGCAACAATTTCACTGTTCCAAGCCCGACACGCCCAACGTCACGCCCGTGTCAAAACCCGTCACGCCCGTGTCGAGGCCGACACGCAACGCTTAGTCAAACAGTCAATGCTGCCGACATCGGGATGCCAGCTGTCCGGGTCACGCCCCCCTGTCACGCCCGTGACAATTGTGTCACGCCCGTGTCCGCCACGTGGGCTGCCCCGAAGTCAAAGCTCGCGTCAAATCCCCAGATCCAGCTCCCCGTCACGCCCTAGTCACACCCGTGACTGACACCTGTCACGCCCGTGACCTGGGGCGTGACCGCCACGTTTTCAGCCGAAGTCAAAGCTCCAGTCAAATCACCCGATCAGCTCATGAATAGTAGTGACACGCCCCCCTGTCACGCCCGTGACCTAGGGCGTGTCACACCCGAATTTTTGCCTATAAATACAAGCTTCCAGGAAGCTTATTTTCTCTCTTTTTTTGACCACTTCACTTACGGGAGGTGCTGCCCAAATGGATCCAAATGCTTATGTAAGAGAATTTTCTCCCTCCCTTAGTTTGTTTTAGCTCTCTAGCTTTAGCTTTCATGTAATAGCTTTTTCATAAATGAAATATTAGTTTTTCTCTCTTTACATAGTATGAATGTTCATTTGGAATCGCCTTTCTTAAGTGATTTTTCGTTCCTTTCTGTGCATTTTATCTTTGTTTTCAATTATAGCTTTTATAACTTAGCTTAGTTTAGGATTTTCCGCACTTTCTAGCCGTTGTAATGTCCATTTTATTTTCATTTTTCGCACCCGTTTAGCTTTAGTTTATTTTTATTTTCACTTTTTATGCATTTCTACCGCATTCTAGCGGTAGAAATGTAGTTGTTCTAATTTCTCGCCAACTTCCATTTTGCGTTTATTTGCAAAACTTTTAGCTTCGTTTAATTTTTATTTTGTCTTTTTATGCATTTCTACCGCATTCTAGCGGTAGAAATGCAGTCGTTTTAATTTTCCGAGCACTTAGCTTTGCGTTTTAATTTTCAAAACTTTTTGTTCGGTTAATTTTTATTCTCCCTTTTTATGCATTTCTACCGCATTCTAGCGGTAGAAATGCAGTTGTTTTAATTTTTCAGTCACTTTGCTTTTTCTTATTTTTGCAAGTGTGCGTGTGTGTATGAGTTAGATTTTATTGCTTTATTTCAATTTCTGTAGAGTGTGTGCGTATGCATTTATTTCCGCCTACTCGTTAAGAGTTAAATGGCGCTCTGCTTTCATTTTCCGCCCACTCGTTTGAGTGGGACTTGTCTTTTTACTGCTTTCATTTTCTTCCTACTCACATGAGTAGGAAAACTTTGAGTGCGTGTGTGTGTTTTCATTTATTGTAGAGTGTGTGTGTGTGATTTTACTTTCCTGTAGAGTGTGTGCGTGTATGAGTATAAATTTACCCCCGCCCACTCGCTCGAGCCGGGATTCGCATTTACTGCTTTCTTCAGTCCTACTCGTTTGGGTAGGACTTGCAATTTACTGCTTTCTTCCTGCTTTCTTACTGCTTTCTTTTATCGCTTTCTAGAGTAAGTGTCCCCATTCCGATGAGTGGCTAACCGCCCTTAACCCTCAATATTGAAGAGCATTGGGACAGATAAAGTAGCTTTGAATAATTAAAGGTCCTGTTTTCTATTTAATTAAATTTCTTAAGGTTTGCCCTGGGTTAACGACGCGTAGGACCGCATATCGATGTGCGGGCTCTATTTCCGTTATCCATACGCAACGCCGAGAGGCTGCACGTATGGACCGATCACCCTTGGGTAAAGAGAGCTCCGCGCTAACCCTCGAGAGAGGAGGCACGTGACTCTACTGGATTGGGTTCCCCACCCAATAGCGGGGTTCTCAGCGTAATGCAGGCGTTAAGAGGAATCCTTCGTCGGTCTAACGATCGGTCGAATAGTCTTAGCGTTCAGGTGAGCGATATCCCTAGACCAAGGTGAGCTCATATCTAAGGAACCTCCACGGCCGAGTCTCCGCCTTAATTAAATTGAAATTTAGGATCTCTTTATATTAAAAGTTTACTTTAGTTCAATTCTCTTTTTGATAGCGTCGCGCTAAGTTGGTCATCGGACTTCCGCACTTATTTACTGCATTTTTCCTGCTTTCTTTTTATGCTTTATTATTATTATGCACTCTATATAATTTTCTATGCCATTTTCCTTTTTTATATAAAACCTAAAATATTATCGGTAGAATAATAGGCTTTCAGGGAAAGAGTAGATATAGCTAAGCCGGCCCCGAGAACAATACGACCCCGATATTCCTCCACACGGGAATATCCTGTACTACACGCGATAGGTGCACTTGCCTCCCTCTCGTTAAAACTCGGTTTCTAACAAAATAAAACGCTCTTCTTTTTATAAATAAAAACCTCCACTTTCACACCTAAATAAAAGCCGGCGTTTTAACCATCAGCTGACTTATGCTTATCAGGTTTTGTTACAACCCTTAAACATAATCCATCTTGGTGATGGTGACTATGTCATTGGTAATCTTACCATATCCTCTAGTTACCACTCTATCTGACCCACCAAAGATGACTTTGGGTCCATCTTTTACTGGAGTAAACTTTTTCAAGTTTCTCCTTGTTCCAGTCATGTTCATAGAATAACCACTGTCCAAGTACCATATAGAGGTATGGAATCTTGGAATATCCTGCAATATACAGTTTACTTAACCTTGGGACCCCAATATCTATTGGTTCCTAGGTACATAATAGCATGAAACTGAACATGTCTACCAGCAGAATTTCTGACTGGTGGACTGACCGTAGCTCTTAACACATTGGGATTGTGCCAGGAGTCAATGGAAAAATACCCTATCTTACCACAACACCAACACTCATGTATGTTATATCTTCTATTCTATGTAGGCCCTGTGGCTTGGTTAGCAGTAGCCTTAACACGAGGAAGATGTGTTGCAGCCCGTTACTTAATTCTTTCAGCTAGAATTTGGCTGAGAGGAAGTTTTCTAGTTGGTGTATTTGGTCTGCTCTAAGTGCCAGCAGCAGCAAGCCTCATTTTAGAAAGCATGCTTATGATGGCTTTAGATATGCCCAAAATACCCTGACTGATAGACTTGCCCTTAGTCTGGATTTTTGTTGTCAGATTCTGAGTGTTGACTACAACATTCTTGAGAGTTGGGGCTGAAGCACCAAAAACAAATGGTCTAGATTGGGCCATTTGAAATTTATCAATGGCATCCTTGAAGGCACACACCTTGCTAAAACTTTTACCATGGCAGTGAACATCTTTGTTCACAACAAATGAACAACCCTTCTCCCAGAGACCATAAAAGCTTTCCAGGTCATACCTATTAGAAGGTAACAGAACTTTTATAAAAAAATGGGAATCTTGGAAGCAAGAGGTTGAGCTGGAGGTGGAGCTTTGCCCTTCCTTTTGGAAGGATCAACTCTTATGCCTGCCTTGAATCCCAACCCATTCTTTCCCTTTTTAGAGGAGAAGGAGTCTATCAAGGGGAGGACAGTAATTGGCTTTGAATGGCTAGCCACTATTCTTTTCTCCTTCTCAAGCTTCTCTTCAAGCTCCCTTATGAAATAGTTCTTATGCATGGTGGAGGCTATCTGGATGTCCAAGAGGGATTTAAGTGGTCTTATTTCCCTGGCTTTCTGGTCAAGCAGATTAGCGGTTATAGTCTGCTGGGTAACTACATGCTTAAGAGATTAAATCTCTTTGGCTTGCTTCTTAGACAACTTACTTAGCTTCTTGAAGGCATTCAGAAGTTCTGCATACTTGTCAATCAGTTGATTAACATCTCCTTCAGATCCAGAGTCTTCTTTACAACTGGGTGAATAGGCTTCTGATCAAGGACCAGTCTCAAACTCAGACATAGAAGCTGAAATAGGTAAAGAATATACCTTTCTTTGACCAAGCTGATCCTGGCTGCCCTCTTCATCTGTCATTGCCATCAGCCCTCTGTAGCTGTATGCATTATCTTCATCCATCTCTAAATAACTGTTTGACAGTGTTAGAGGGGCCCTGATTCCTATCCTCACTAGAGGATCAACTTCTCCTGCTGCAATAGCTTTATCTTTAGCAGCAGTAGCTACTAGCCCAATGTAGGCTTCCTCTTCTTCAGACTCAGAAGATGATGAGTCTGTTGAACTCTTTTCATTCTTAGTAATGAAGGACTTCTCATTTTTCCTTTTGTAATGATGTTTCTTCTTCTCCTCAGCCACCTTCCACTTCTCTGGGCAGTCCGCTATAATGTGCACAGGCTTGCTGCAATAGTAGCAAACTACTTTAGAAGAGTTATATTTATTAGGTTTGGAACCATACCTGACCGTCTTTGACTGAATTCTTCCTGTGATTAGTGGAATTGGAATGACTCTTCTTCAAATTCTTCTTCTTCATCAGCATCTGGAGTTGTTTAGAGAAGGATGCAAAGTCTTCATTAAACATGCTGCTGTCTGATGCCTCTGAGTCTGAGCAATCTGACTCAGCTGGTCTTCTTTGTGGAGAAGGAATCCTCTCCTTACCCTTGCTTGAGCTTTCTTCTCTGAAGGCCAAGGACTTCTCCTTGGCAAGGGATTTGTTGGTGCCCTCCTCCTCCTTCCTGGCAGCTATCTCCATCTTATAAGAGAGGAGCTTTCCAAATAATATTTGGTGAGGAGTGTCACCAAGCTTAGCCCCCTCTCTTATGGCAAAGATCTTAGTATCCTAGTCTCTTGATAGAGACATGAGAAACTTATCATTTATTTCATAATTATTGAAGACCCTCCCATAGGTATTCAACTCATTTATGATCATGAAAAATCTTTCATAACAAGCAGTTATGTTCTCCTTTAGGTTTTTGCCTAAAAGCCTAATACTCTTGGTTGAGCAGAGACTTCCTATCATCCCTTACCTCTTATGTACCCTCCATGTAGACCACAAGGGTGTCCCACATCTCCTTGGAGGTCTGGCAATGAACCAAGTTTAGGAAAGTTGAGTCATCTAC
Organism: Platanthera zijinensis; assembly: GCA_039513925.1. NCBI lineage: Eukaryota > Viridiplantae > Streptophyta > Magnoliopsida > Asparagales > Orchidaceae > Platanthera > Platanthera zijinensis. The sequence continues at coordinate 117,566,441 of CM077087.1, forward strand.
TGCACTGACAATGATGTTCTGTGCTCTCTTGTCCAAGCCAACTAAGATGACCTCATCTTTGGTCATTTCAGTGTATGTCTTTGGTGTTTGGATGTTGGCATCAAGAGCAGAGACTTTCATAGGATTGATAGGTCCTTCCCTGACTGTTTCAAAGATTCTTGGATCAAAGACTTCCATAAATAGCCTCAGAATCTCTTTCCATATTCCAAAATATTCCTTCTTGCAGATTGGGGGTTTCATAGAACTCAGCTCTATATGGCTCTCTCTAGAGCCCATGATCACTTAACTGTAGCTACCATTGGAGAACACTCAGATTGTTAAATCCCTTTTGAGCAATCTCCCTCTGATACCACTCAAAAGTTCTTATTTTCAAGGTAGCTAGCAACCTAGAGGGGGGGGGTGAATAGGTTTGTCTAGGTCTTTTAATTTCCTTCTAGTTTCTTCTTTAGTTACTTTGTGATTGGCTAAATGATTGCTTTTTGAGAACCTGCTAATAGAAAACAATCACAGAAAAGCACACAAGTATTTTTATAGCGGTTCCCCAAATTTATGGGTACATCCACTGTCCTCCAACCTTGCTAACTTCCTATTATTTAAGGCACTTCTCCAAAACAATGCTCCAAGGAGCTTTCACCTCAGATCCCTCAGGATCTCTTAGTCTACTCCAAGTCTTACACCTTAGCTACAAAGGCCTACACTCAATGATACAAATATCACCTACCTAAGATAATTAATCCCTACGACTCAAGCTATGGAGGATAGCCCTACCACCGATCTGCACCTAGAATCTGCCTCAGGCATAAGTTCCCTACTTCTCAGTGAGTAAAACTCACTTATCTCAGATCTGGTGGAGACGACGGCCCCCCAAGTTATTGATGACGGCACGCTAACGGACGGCCCTCCTTCGTCTCCAACAAAGGACTCGCGTCGCCATGTCGTTCGTATGGAGCGGCGCTACAATCTCCTCCCTCAGCGCAAGACAAATAACTAGTAGAACTTATTCTATTATTAGCTTGAGAGCATTTATATTTTTAGCATGCTTTATTTAATCATTTGGAGTATGTTATTTTATTTGGGCTGCATGTAGTCATGGAGTGTGTTATTTTTATTTGGGCTACATATAGCCAAGACTTGGAGTTAAGCCTATATAAAGGCTTGTAGTGTTTTGTTTAAGTTAAGTTGAATGAAGAAAAACTCTTAACTCTAATCTTTCCTAAAGTTCTCTCTCTCTCTCTACCTCTCTTAGCCGCCACCCTTATTCTCTCTCTCTCTCTCTAAGCATTCGGCCAACCCTCTCCTCCCTCATCTTCCACTTCCAAAACCGCCACCCCTTCCTCTTCCACTTCAAGTCCGGCCGCCCTCTCCTCCCTCTTCCATAGGCGCCTTCTCCTCTACCTCTACATCAACCATTCTTCACTACCCAAAGCCGGCCGACCATCTTCCTCCTCCACCCGAGCACCCCTTGAAGAAGAAAATGTCCACCCGTCTTCACTTGGACTTTTATTCGATGAAAGTCTCCTTCAACGACGAAGAATCATGACATCGGTGTGAAGCAGCCAAGGCGGACGATCTATCTTTCTATTCGGCGCAACTTAGGCGGAACCGCGGAAGAGTGATCCTTTTAAAGTATTCGGAATCATTTATTCCGACTTGGGTAACGAACCATTCCACTCAAGTGTGATTCTCTCTTGATAGTCTAAAGGCCGGAAATATTTTTCGCATTGAATTTCAATCGTTAGATTCTTTGTGGTTTTCATTTTGATTTGCCTCTATCTTAACGCATTATTTTCGAAAGGGCTTGGCGAGCCCCGTATTTTTGTTGGGAGAGATCCACCATTTTTCGATCGCATTTTGGGTAGACTCTTTTTGTACAACCACGCTTGTCCGGACCAGGTAGGTCCCTTTTTCTTGGAAGAACATCGACCTATCGTCGTTCGTTCGACCTTTCAGCGGTGTTGCTACCGTACGTCGGTGAACTGTGTTATTTTGCTTGCGAGTGTGCTGCGAATAAAACTTGTGCGAGTGTGATAGTGGAGTTTGAGACACGTCTGCTTTATTCCCCTAGCCCGTATTTGAGTCTTCGATAGAGGCCTACACCAATTTGGTATCAGAGGTGGTTCTTGTCAATTTTTTAATTGGCACCCTCCCCTGTTATTTTTGCACGTTTGTTTTCAAAATCTAAAAAAAAATATTTATTTTTGGTCTGCCAATAGCGGCGTAGATATCTTATTTTTCAGCAAAAAAATTTTTAATAGTCCTCATTTAATTTCCTGCAAGAAAATAAAAAAAATATTTATTTTTCTATAATTATTAAGCGGGATTAAATCCTTCTGTGGTTTGTCTAAGTCTGTTGTTATCACCGTTGCATGCGCACTAGGAAAAGTACGGAATATCCTCCATCATCTTCTACTATGGATGATGACCGGGGCGAGGGACGTGCCCTCACTGAGATTGAGGAACTCCGTCAGGATTTCACGGAGCATATGACGGCCATTAGGGAGGCACTTCACGGAATGGGATTACCACAAGGGGCACCCCGTAATCAACCTACTCACCAACGGGTGGGAGACATTCACAATCCTTACCCCCACCCTCCTAATGAGCACACTCCACGCGCACCTTACGAGTTTGATCTTACTCGGGCCGTCTGATTCAAGCTACCATCCTACGATTGCATGAGGGATCCCCATGTCTTCCAGGACTGGGTCATGGAAATCGAATGCTATTTCGAGTGGTATGCTCTGAACGACACGGATAAGGTGCGAGTAGTGAGGATGAAGTTGCTAGGGCGTGCTAAAATATTTTGGCTGAATGAGGAACGGCATTTTAGAGTCGAGAACGGTGCGTTGCCCATTGGTTGGGATGACATGAAGGCTAGGTTGACAGAGCAGTACGTCACCACGTACCATCGAACACAGATGTTCGATGATTTAGCTACCCTTAAACAAGGGACTACGTCGGTTTCAGAGTACATGAGTCTGCTGAAGGACATGATGGATAGGTGTGATGTGAAAGAGATGCCCGAGGTCACCCTCTCCAGGTTTCGTAAGGGACTAAACCCCGACATCCAAGGAAAGCTTTTGCGTTATGGTCACACTGACTTGCACGTCACATTCAATGCTGCCTTAGATATTGAGAAGCACAATGTGCTTAAGGGTAATACTCGCTCGTTCCAAAATGGCAAGTCCATCTTAGGACCACCGCCCACCTCCACCTATAAGGACAAAGGAAATTATCAGTCCCCCGACTCGACCTCCATAGTCGTAACGGCTAGGAATAATAGAAACCCATCTGGTGAGAGAGTCCCAGTGGGTAGGGTCAACAGAACGAATGTCACCTATTTCGCTTGTGGGATCCAAGGGAACTATTCTAGTGATTGTCCTACTAAACCACAACCATTAGCCCAATTAGATTCCACTGGTGGGTAAGACAACCTTACTTACGAGGCGGGAGAAGAGAGCGAGTAGAATGGAGTGCCAAGTGATATGGAGGATGACTCCCATATGATGGTTATGAGGTGTATTCTGGCGACCCAACGAGCATTAGACGACTGGAATAGGACGAAAATTTTCACGTTGAATTTTAAAAGTGGTGAAAAATGGTGTAGGTTGATCATCGATATCGCTAGTTGCTTGAACGTTATTTCTGTAGCCTCAGTGAAGCATATGTCACTTGCTGCCGAGCCACACCCTCACCCTTATAAAGTGGCATGGGTAAACAAGTCGTCCCTCCCTGTGTCGAAGCGATGCTTGGTACCCCTTACCATCAAAGATTATTCTGATAAGATTTGGTGTGACGTAATCCCTATGGATGCTTGTCACGTCTTACTGGGTCTCCCTTGGTTGTATGATCATGACGTTACCCACTTTGGTCGGGCCAACACTTACGAGTTAAAATTTAATGGCAGAACCATTATCTTTAAACCCGCTCTGCCAAAGGATCATTCGGCCCCCTCCAAGGATACTGTCGTCGCGGTAGAGAAAGAAACATTGAGTCTGATAGGGAAGAAAGAATTGAAGCGTACTACCTTTATAGACGTTGTACTCTATGAATTAGTCTGTCTACAAGTTAAGGAATATGCAACAATGTTTGAGAATTTGCCGCCGGCACTGAGAAAGCTCTTAGATGAGTTTGTGGCCGTGTACCCGGACGAACTACCGTCTGAGTTACCCCCCATACGGCATATCCAGCATGCCATTGATTTCATTCCGAGCTCCCCATTGCCAAACCTCCCACATTATCGGCTAAACCCTTTCGCACACTTAGAGTTACAAACCCAGACTTTGGATTTATTGCAAAAAGGTTTTATCCTCCACAGCATGAGCCTGTGTGTCGTACCCGCCTTACTTGCCCCCAAGAAAGATGGCTCTCTGAGGATGTGCGTGGATAGTAGAGCCATTAATAAGATTTTTATTAAGTACCAATTTCCCATCCCTCGCTTGGATGATTTATTGGACATGTAAGTCGGTGCCATGATTTTCTCGAAATTTGACCTTAGGAGCGGCAACCATCAGATCTGAATTAGTGAAGGGGATGAGTGGAAAATCGCATTTAAGTCTAAGGAAGGGATCTACGAGTGGTAAGTTATGCCGTTTCGGCTTTCCAATGCGCCGAGAACATTTTCGAGGATGATGACCCACGTCTTCCATCCCTATATGGGCAAATTAATCGTGGTATATTTTGACGACATTTTGGTTTTTAGCACCTCCACGATCGATCACGAGTCACATTTAAAAATCATCCTTACCACGCTAAGATCGGAAAAATTATTCATGAATATTAAGAAGTGTACTTTCCATGTGTCATCGGTTGAGTTCCTCGGTTATATCGTTAGTTCGTAGGGGATCCACGTAGACCCAAAGAAGGTGCAAGCCATTAGAGATTGGCCCGAGCCTGCCAACATTTGGGATGTTAGGAGTTTTCATGGGATCGCTACATTCTATCGGAGATTTATTAAGTATTTTAGTAGTATTATGGCCCCCATTACCGAGTGCATGAAAAAGGGTGAATTTACAGGACGAACTCGGCTGCTAGGGCGTTCCAATTAATTAAATAGCGCATGTCGGAAGCCCCCCTCTTGCGACTACCGGATTTTACCAAAGTTTTTGAGTTGTCATGTGATGCGTCAGGAGTGGGAATTGGCGGAGTGTTGAGTCAGGAAGGTCACCCTGTGGGGTATTTCAGTGAGAAACTGGTGGGTCCAAAATTAAATTATTCCAATTACGATCGGGAGTTCTACGTGGCCATTAAATGCCACCAATATTGGCGGCATTATTTACTTCCTAAGGAGTTTGTCATCCTATCCGATCATGACGCGCTAAGATTTATTAACTCTCAAACTAAGGTTAGTCCTAGGCATTCTAAGTTGGTCTCCTTCCTCCAGGAGTACACTTTCATTATCAAACACCTTAAGGGAACTCTCAACCGTGTAGCCGACGCTCTTAGTCGTGTTTCGTTATTACTATCCACGCTAGAAGTTAAGGTGATTGGCTTCGATAGGATTAAGGACGACTACGTCAACTGTCCAGATTTCAAGGATATCTATTTAACCACTCAAGACGACTTGCCTACAACCATTACCTCTTTTTACATTCGTGACGGCTATTTATTTAACCATTCGAAGCTATGCATCCCCCGTTCCTCCCTACGACACTTGATAGTGTAGGAATTGCATAACGGAGGGCTAGGTGGACATTTTGGCCGTGACAAGACGATCACGTTAGTAGAAGATAAGTTCTATTGGCCCGGTCTTAAGGCCATGTTTAGTAAAATCGTGGGGAGTTATCGAGCATGCAAACTGGCTAACGGGAACAAAACAAATGCGGGGCTTTATACCCCTCTTCCGATTCCTTCTATCCCTTGGGAAGACGTTAGCATGGACTTCATTCTCGGCCTCCCAATCACATTTAGACGTCACGACTCTATCTTAGTTGTTGTAGATCGTTTCTCCAAAATGGCCTATTTTATCGCGCGCAATAAAACCAACGATGCGTCACACGTTGCACAATTATATTTTAAAGAGGTAGTTGGCCATCGAGGCGTTCCAAAATCGATAGTTACCGATAGGGATGTGAAGTTTACTAGTTATTTTTGGAAGACCCTGTGTAGGATTATGGGCACCAAACTTCTATTCTCTTATGCTTACCACCCGCAGACGGATGGGCAAACAGAAGTTGTTAACAGAAGTTTAGGTAGTTTGCTCTGATGCCTTGTAGGAGACCACAAGGGTACATGGGACCCTATCCTCCCTCATGCTCAGTTAGCATATAATAATTCCAAAAATAGGTCCATGTGTTTGTCCCCGAATGAGATCGTGCATGGTTATAAAGCACCCGTGCCACTTGACTTGATTCCGTTACCGCCATCTTTTAAGTCTTGTCAATTTGCACAGGACTTTGCCTCTCACATCCATGATCTGCACAAGCACATAAATGAAACGCTTACCACTCAATACGCATCTTATCAAGTTAATGCCAATGCATATAAGAGAGTGTCTCACTTGAAGGTAGGCGATTTAGTCATGGTGCGTCTCATCCCTGAACGGTTGCCTACGGGCACCTTAAAAAAGTTAGCAGATCGGAGAGCGGGACCTTTTCGGATTTTAAATAGGTTACGAGACAATGCATTTCTTTTGGAATTACCAACTGATTGGGGTATTTCCTCTGTTTTTAATGTTTCGGATTTAACGCCATATATTGCTCCGCCACTAGAATTATCTTCCTGTCCGTTTAGTTCCACTACAGATTCTCATGGGTATGGGGTTTAGTGGGGTAAGGTATCGCTCTCTCCGTCGATCTCCAACGGAGGTACGCTAAATGTTGATGATATAGATTTTCCCCCTTTGCTGCCTAATGCTTTTCCAAGGTTTGCTAGGATAGCATTTTTGCCAGACAGAATTCTCCAGGATGACGTGTTTCCCACTGTAGATGGAGATGTGCGCAGATACGTTATTCGTTGGCGTGATCGCCCCGCCTCTTATGACTCTTGGCTCCCGGAAGCAGAGGTCGCTCTGTTGGATTGTAACGACCCTAGCCGATCCAACGTGGCAGTGCCACGGCTTCGCTCTAGGCGTCGCTACCGGGCTGCAGCCCAAGCACCCCAACCCCTCTCCCTCCACAGGCGGGTTGTTGGTGGCCACAGCCTCCCTTTGATGAGCGAACTCGACAGTTAAGTTGGGTCGTACGGGGACTTCCCAGGAGGTCACCCATCCCAGTACTACTCTCGCCCAAGCACGCTTAACTATGGAGTTCTTTCAACCTTCATCACCAATTGAGCGGATCAAGCACTTCAAAGGCGTGTTCAGGATTCGGCGTTTGAAAAAGCTAAGTCCGAGGTATCTTGGTCCATTTGAAGTGGTGGAGCGAGTTGGGGAAGCTGCTTATCGACTAGCACTTTCAGCAGACTTGGGTGGATTACATGATGTATTTCACATCTCAGTACTTCGTAAGGCTGTCAAGGATCCAACTCAAGTAGTGGAGAATGATCGGGTACCGGTCGAGTATGGGCTAACGACGAGGGTTCGACCCATTCGGATCGAGGATCGAGCCGAGAAACTGTTGCAGAACAAAGTGATCGCGATGGTCAAGGTCCGATGGGACAATTGTGGCCGTGAAGAGCTAACATGGGAGCGAGAGCAGACCATGCGAGCTGAATTTCCCGAGCTGTTTGTATAAACTGTAGACCGTGTACCTTATGTTATAACAGAGTTATCAAGTTATAGCATTGTTTTTCCTTGTTTCCTTACCGTGCAAATTTCGGGACGAAATTTTATTATGGGGGGGAGGATTGTAACACCTCAAAAATCTCAAAAATGGATTTGAGGTGCAGGTTGTTTAACACGGCCTGGGACACGGGCGTGTCCCAGGGCGTGTCGGGGGTACACGGCCTGGGACACGGGCGTGTCCCAGGGCGTGTCACTCAAATAATAGGCGGATTGAGTCAGAAGATTACACGGCCCGGAACCAAGCCTTGAACACGACCGTGTCAGATTTGACACGGGCGTGTCCGATGTCGTGTGTCTACCCGTGTACTGCTGGTTGAGTTTGGAGCTCGATGAGGCAGTGGTGACACGGGCGTGTCTCATGACTGACACGGGCATGGCAGGTTCGACACGGGCGTGTCGATGCCCATGTTCTGGTAAAGTTCATTCGGTACGAGTACCGCGTGTGCCGCTTAAGGGTACACGGCCTATGACACGGGCGTGTCACAGGCCGTGTCAGCCAAAAAAGTGGGTTTTTGGGAAAATCGTGGCCGTTCATTTTCTCTCTTTGGATCCAAAGGCTCAGGTGATTCCTTGCTGGCTTAAGTCACCAGAGGCTGATGAAGAATTCATTCTTCATTTGGTTAAGTGAAGAGAGAAAGAGAGAGGAGGAAGAAGAAGGAGGAGGAGATCAAGCCACCGGTGGAGCTTCCATGGTCCGATTCGTGATCCGAGGCCAGCGTTGTGAAGGCAAAGCTGCTGCGGTTCTTTCTGACCGGCTAGATTTTGATGGCTCCCAAGAGATCGTCAAGGGTAACGATCTCCCTTCTTGGACATGTGAAGTCCTTCTTTTCTGCATTGCATAGGGAAAACCCTTCCCCGCGAGTGTGCGGTGGGTTGTGGTGTCCCTTGGGGTAGATATGTGAAGTCCCCCTTGTTAGAGTCCGGAAGTGGAGTACGGATCTAGGCATGCTGTGTGAAGCCCATCTGGACATGTTGGTCTGGATTGGTGATGCTTGTTTGCATATCGGAGAAGACTCCGTGATTATGGCTTGTTTGCCTTGTGCCTACCTGTTGCTTGGTACAACAGGAAGTACTGGATGAAGTCCAGGAAATGAAGAGGGTTGGATGAAACTCTTGTGGCAGTTCGTTGCCACTTTGTGTGCGGTTGAGCCGTTGGGCTACAACTCGATAAAAAGGCAGATTGCCGAACAGGAAAGGTGAAACCGACCCGCGCCTATAAATTGCCATGGATACTTCCGTATTCGAGGTGGCACGGCGACTTGAGCAACGGGGGGTGGCTGATCCATACCTGCGTTAGGTCCGTCCGACTTGGAAGCCTGGTTATGGGTTTTGTTGGAGCGCCTAATGAGAGTCTTAGGCCCGCGCGCCGAAAAGACTAGAATGCTCAAATACCATGTAGACGGTGGTGTTGACCCTGATTTTTCGGTGCACCAAGAATGTGCCCTGAGTGCACGGACTGTCGGGCCGTGTGGCTGACGGTTGTGATGGCTTGAATGTGCCTGCACGCACATATTTGCTATTGTTGATACCATGCTGTGCAGGGAAAGAATGCTACTGCCCCGAGAAAGGGGTAGGATTGTTATAATTGGGTCAGCTGAATGCTGACCGTTGCCATGTTTGCCACCGTTTGGGTGGATTGTCCCTAAGCAGGTGCTGGAGAGCCAAGTGGTAAATGAAGGGCTGGAGCCCTACTGCTGTTGTTGCTGCTGCTGCGGCTAGCCCTTGAAGGCTGCGAAAAGGGTTTTGTTTGTTTTGTTTTTCCTCATGTATGGCCGGCCTGCGCGCCGATGTTTGTAATCCATGTTGTATGGAAGTGGAACTGTAAGGCCTTAAGGCCAAACCTTCACCTTTGTTGTACATTCCGTGGCTATATATATAACTGTGGTTTATATATTGGACATTCCTGGTTAGAGTTCAAATTTACAACTTAAAGCTTCCGCTAGCATGCTCTGAGTTAGGATGCGTGTATGGTTTGGTATTATCCTGTGACCTCACCGTCTGTTTGTGGCATATAGTGTGGGGCCCCGGCCGGACCTTCTACTATATGTCATGAAACGGATGGGGACGTTACATGGATGGTGTTCTTCTACGACGGTATCTTCAAGACAACTCATCGGTGATGATTCTTTTCAAGCAGGGGAGGATTGGTGGATACGACGGCCCCCAAGTTGTTTATGATGGCACGCTAACAGACGACCCTCCTTCATCTCCAACAAAGGACTCGCGTCGCCATGGCGTTCGTATGGAGCGGCGCTACAATCTCCGCCCTCGGCGCAAGACAAATAACTAGTTAAACTTCTTCTATTATTAGCTTGAGAGCATTTATATTTTTACCATGCTTTATTTAATCATTTGGAGTATTTTATTTTATTTGGGTTGCATGTAGCCATGGAGTGTGTTATTTTTATTTGGGCAACATATAGCCAAGACTTGGAGTTAAGCCTATATATAAGCATGTAGTGTTTTGTTTAAGTTAAGTTGAATAAAGAAAAACTCTTAACCCTAATCTTTCCTAAAGTTCTCTCTCTCTACCTCTCTTAGCCGCCACCCTCCTTCTCTCTCTCTCTAAGCATTCGACCAACCCTCTCCTCCCTCATTTTCCTCTTCCAAAACCGTCAACCGTTCCTCTTCCACTTCAACTCCGGCCTCCCTCTCGTCCCTCTTCCATAGCCGCCTCCTCCTCTCCCTCTACATCAACCATTCTCCACTACCCAAAGCCGGCCAACCATCTTCCTCCTCCACCCGAGCACCCCTTGAAGAAGAAAACGGCCACCCCTCTTCACTTGGACTTTTATCCGAGGAAAGTCTCCTTCAACGATGAAGAATCTGGACATCGATGTGAAGCGGCCAAGGCGGACGATCTATCTTTCCATCCGGCGCAACTCCGGCGGAACCGCAGAAGAGTGATCCTTTGAAAGTAGTCGGAATCATCTATTCCGACTTGGGTAACGAACCATTCCACTCAAGTGTGATATTCTCTTGATAGTCTAGTGGCCGGAAAGATTTTTCGCGTTGGATTTGAATCGTTAGATTTTTCATGGTTTTCCTTTTGATTTGCCTCTATCTTAAAGCGTTATTTCCGAAAGGGCTTGACGAGCCCCGTAATTTGTTGGGAGAGATCCACCATTTTTCAATCGCATTTTGGGTAGACTCTTTTGGTACAACCACGCTTGTCTGGACAGGGTAGGTCCCTTTTGCTTGGAAGAACATCGACCTATCGTCGTTTGTTTGACCTTTAAGCGGTGTTGCTACCGTACATCGGTGAACTGTGTTATTTTGCTTGTGAGTGTGCTGCGAATAAAACTTGTGTGAGTGTGATAGTGGAGTTTGACACTCATCCTCTTTATTCCCCTAGCCCGTATTTGAGACTTCGATAGAGGCCTACACCAATATCCCAGCAGGATCCTACACTCAGATAGGAACCCTCTCATATAGCTCAAGAAAATTTGCCCAATAACTCAGATCCACTTCTGCATCCTACCTCAGAGCAAGTTTTCTCCTACCACTTAGATCCACAAAGGATCCTACAAGGTGGAAATATTTTAATTAACTTTGACACAGATAAATTTCTTTGTGTCAACAACTAACTGTCCACACAGTAGAGAAAACTTTGCTTGGAGAACTCAAAAGCTTTCTCCTGAACTTGCTATAGAAGACTAAAGAACTGTTGATCTAGAGTCTTCAAGAAGCTAACTGAACAAACCAAAGACTGAAGGATCGTCTTCCTTAAGAATATTTATGATAATACTGTGCCAGATGGATACGGCGCAGCTATATGAACTTTTCTTGTTGGAGAGCCTCAAGTTTTTTACATGCAGTAATTACGAGGAAGATGAAGATTGATGCTCACTTTTTAAGTTGATAAAAGCCGAGAAATTTTTCAATGTCTTGACCCCATCTCTTCCTTTTGTAGTTCACCGATCAACGACTCTTAGAGATCGGTGGGACCCACTTACAGCTTCCAGCTGCACCTTGCTTTAACGGAAGAAGACATACATAGTGTAACGTCCCCATCCGTTTCATGATGTATAGTAGAAGGTCCGGTCGGGCCCCCACACTATATGCCACAAACAGACGGTGAGGTCACAGGATAATACCAAACCATACACGCATCCTAACTCAGAGCATGCTAGCGGAAGCTTTAAGTTGTAAATTTGAACTCTAACCAGGAATGTCCAATATATAAACCACAGTTATATATATAGCCACAGAATGTACAACAAAGGTGAAGGTTTGGCCTTAAGGCCTTACAGTTCCTCTTTCCATACAACATGGATTACAAACATCGGCGCGCAGGCCGGCCATACATGAGGAAAAGCAAAACAAACAAAACCCTTTTCAAAGCCTTCAAGGGCTAGCCGCAGCAGTAACAACAACAGCAGTAGGGCTCCAGCCCTTCATTTACCACTTGGCTCTCTAGCACCTGCATAGGGACAATCCACCCAAACGGTGGAAAACATGGCAACGGTCAGCATTCAGCTGACCCAATTATAACAATCCTACCCCTTTCTCGGGGCAGTAGCATTCTTTCCCTGCACAGCATGGTATCAACACTAGCAACTATGTGCGTGCAGGCACATTCAAGCCATCACAACCGTCGGCCACACGGCCCGACAGTCCGTGCACTCAGGGCACATTCTTGGTGCACCGGAAAACCAGGGTCAACACCACCGTCTACACGGTATTTGAGCATTCTAGTCTTTTCGGCGAGCGGGCCTAAGACTCTCATTAGGCGCTCCAACAAAACCCATAACCAGGCTTCCAAGTCGGACGGACCTAATGCAGGTACGGATCAGCCACCCCCCGTTGCTCAAGTCGCCGTGCCACCTCGAATACAGAAGTATCCATGTCAATTTATAGGCGCGGGTCGGTTTCACCTTTCCTGTTCGGCAATCTGCCTTTTTATCGAGTTGCAGCCCAACGGCTCAACCGCATACAAAGTGGCAACGCACTGCCACAAGATTTTCATCCAACTCTTCATTTCCTAGACTTCATCCAGTACTTCCTGCTGCACCAAGTAATAGGTAGGCACAAGGCAAACAAGCCATAATCACGGAGTCTTCTCCGATATGCAAACAAGCATCACCAATGCAGACCAACATGTCCAGATGGGCTTCACACAGCATGCCTAGATCCGTACTCCACTTCCGGACTCTAACAAGGGGGACTTCACATATCTACCCCAAGGGACACCACAACCCACCGCACACTCGCGGGGAAGGGTTTTCCCTATGCAATGTAGAAAAGAAGGACTTCACATGTCCAAGAAGGGAGATCGTTACCCTTGACGATCTCTTGGGAGCCATCGAAATCTAGCCGGTGAGAAAGAACCGCAGCAGCTTTGCCTTCACAACGCTGGCCTCGGATCACGAATCGGACCACGGAAGCTCCACCGGTGGCTTGATCTCCTCCTCCTTCTTCTTCCTCCTCTCTCTTTCTCTCTTCACTTAACCAAATGAAGAATGAATTCATCATTAGCCTCTGGTGACTTAAGCCAGCAAGGAATCACCTGAGCCTTTGGATCCAAAGAGATAAAATGAACGGCCACGATTTTCCCAAAAACCCACTTTTTTGGCTGACACGGCCTGTGACACGCCTCTGTCACAGGCCGTGTACCCTTAAGCGGCACACGCGGTACTCGTACCGACTGAACTTTACCAGAACACGGGCATCGACACGCCCGTGTCGAACCTGACACGCCCGTGTCAGTCATGAGACACGCCCGTGTCACCCCTGCCTCATCGAGCTCCAAACTCAACCAGCAGTACACGGGTAGGCACACGGCATCGGACACGCCCGTGTCAAATCTGACACGGCCGTGTTCAAGGATTAGTTCCGCGCCGTGTAATCTTCTGACTCAATCCGCCTATTATTTGAGTGACACGCCCTGGGACACGCCCGTGTCCCAGGCCGTGTACCCCCGACATGCCCTGGGATACGCCCGTGTCCCAGGCCGTGTTAAACAACCTGCACCTCAAATCCATTTTTGAGATTTTTGGGGTGTTACACATATCTTCAAAAAAAAGTTTGTCATGTTCTATAGCTTCCCCATATCTGATTTTAACCTAGTTGACTTTGTCAATTTTGCTGATGTCAGCACCTATGGACTTAGCCAAAATCGAGCATCGATAGAATAGGCGTTGACTGAATGAGCTTCACTCAATGCCATGATGCTTAGACAAAATTTTGTCTATCTAGGCATTGAGAGCGTGGAGTGAGCAAGCCTCACTCAACGCTTTTTGCCTTAGCCAATTTTCAGAACTAAGTTCGATGAACAGAACAGAATTTGACGAACAGTGAGCTCAGCTCGACGAACTCTGAACTCCAGTCGACAAATTCTTAACTAAGTTCGACTTACTCAGAATCTCAAACTTTGAGAGTAGCTCGACGAACGTTGAGCTTAGCTCGACGAACTATGAACCGAGTACGACGAATTCTGAACTTAGTTCAACTAATTAAGAATCCATTTCAACTTATAGCTTTTTACTATATGGCGTTGAGTGTATCTTCAACACTCAATGACAAAACACTTAGCCATATTTCTATCTTTAGCTGCATGGCGTTGATTGAGTTTACTTCACTCTACGCCTGTGGACTTAGCCACTTTCTCAACTTGCCACTACTTTGGCTTTGACTTTATTAGATTCACTGTTGGGTACACTGGAAACTGTGTACAAGAATTGGAGAAGCCTTAGTTAAGTCAATGATATTCATCAATGTGTATTTGATGGGATGTTGAGTTTCAATATGCAGGTTAAAGAAATACAGGAAAATATTCGAAGTACAAGTGTCGACACTTGTGAGAGAAATATGTCGACAACAGAAGCTAGATGTGTCGACACAGAACTTGTGTCGACACATAGAAATTCTGTCAGTGGCAGTTATGTCGACAAATGGTACTTGTGTCGACACACAAAAGTTCAGACTGTCGACACACAGGACTTGTGTTGACACTCACTCAAGAAATCTGTCAACACCAGCTATATCGAGACTAGAAGTAGTTGTGTCGACACACAGGACTTGTGTCGACACACACTCAAGAAATCTGTCAACAGCAGCTATGTCGATACTTGAAGCAGTTGCGTAGACACACAGGAATTGTGTCGACACATCCAACAGAAGCTTTGTCGGAAGATAAAGAATGACTGTGTCGAAATATTAGGAGCTGTGTTGACATCATCAAGACATGTGCCGACACATGGTCTATTTGTGTTGACATATTTGAAGTGTTATCTGGACAATTCTCTGTTGTGATAGAAGTTTAAGGAGGGGTCAGGTATCAAGACTGAAGACCTGACAACTGTCATACGTAACAAAGCTGTCACATCTGTCAAAGCTGTGAGAAAGCCGTTATCTACCCGATCAACCGGTAACCTTTGATGGGTTCTATATAAAGACCTATTCTATCACAAACAGAGAACAGTGAAGGGTGAACGGTGAACTAAGAGACAAACACAGAAGAAGTAAAGTAAGAAGAAGGCAGATCCTTAACAAGTCTGCAAGAGGAGTTTAGATCTAATTCTGAATACAAGAAGGAAGCTAGATTGAAGATCATCTCCAACCTCATTTGAAGATCAACCTTACTTTGTTCAGATTCAAGAAGCTTTGAAGAAGCTATGACAGGTTGTACATTAAGAAGTCAGTTCAATCATTAACTTATCAAGAAAGTCTTCAACTCATTCTCTTTCTATCTGGGTGAAGAATTTATTATTTTAAACAATCAATTTTTCTGTAAGATCTCTTGTAGATCTGAGTGTAGGAGAGTTGTCTCTCTAAGTTGTAAGCCTAAACATATAAAGGCTGAGGTAGGGCTGAGTGCCTGAGGTAGGATCTTGGTGATCTTAGTTGTAGGCCTGGTGGTTAAGGCTGTGGTATGGCTGAGTGCTTGTGGTAGGATCTTGGTGATCTGAGGTGTTGGCATGGTGATTAAGGCTGAGTTAGGGTTGTTGCCTGAGGTAGGATTCTTGGGAAGAATCTGAGTTGTAGGACTTGAAGAAGTCTGAGCTATAGGAACCAGTTAGGTTCTGAGTTGTAAGATCTGAGGATCTGAGATAGTGGAAGGAAGTTTGGCCGAATCCAGTACTCTACTGGATAGGTGAAGGGGGAGAGTTGATGTACCTATATATTCGGGAACCACTATAAACCATTGTGTACTTTGCTGTGAATTTTTAGTGAATGTTTATCTTTGTGTTGTGATAGTTGTGTTGTGTTTAACATTTTTAATTGCCTAAATTGTTAAATAGGATTTGAACCTATTCACCCCCCCCCTCTAGGTGTTTAGGCTCTATAAACCAAATCTTTCAAGTGGTATCAGAGGGAGGTTCACTCAAATATAGACCTAACAGCCTGAGTTGATCTCCAAGGTAATAAACTATAAGCCAGAATGGGTTCAAGTGAAAATCTGAAGGAACCTGGATCCCCGAAACTTCCTATCTGTGGGAAAGAAAATTTTGGCATATGGAAAGAGAGGGTCAGATTGTTAATGGAAGCATCTGATCCAAGAATCTATATCACAGTTCTAGAAGGTCCTTTCATTCCTATGAACATATCAGTTCTTGATGCAAATCTTAAAACTCCAAAGAGCTATTCTGAAATGACAAAGGAAGAGTTCATCCTAGCAACCTTAGACAAGAGAGCACAAAAAATAATTGTGAGTGTCATAGATGATTCTACATCTCAGAATTTGGTACATTGCAAAACCTCCATGGATATGTGTGACACTTTGATTATCTACATGGAGGGAACTGAAGAAGTAAGAGATGATAGAAAGTCCGTGCTAAATCATGAATATGAGAGCTTTAGACAAGCCAAGACAGATAGCATAGCTGAATGCTATAAGAAATTTTTTAGAAATGTAAATGAGCTAATCACCTATGGAAGAGTTTTTAGCACATATAAACAGAATGACAGGTTTCTCAGGTGACTAACCAAGGACCGGGATACAAAAATTTGTACCATCAGAGAGGTGGCCAGGCTTGCTAATACACCTCCACAAGCCTTATTTGGAAAACTATTATCTTATGAGATGCAGTTCACTGCCAGAAAGGAGGAGCATAAAAGCAATAGGTCTTAATAAAAAGAAAAGTCAGTAGCCTTTAAGACTAAAGCCACAAGAAAGGGTAGGAAAAAGTCTCCTTCTCCACCCAGCAGAATTGCAAAGGTTGAATCATAAAATACTGACATTAACACTTCAAACAGCCACAACTCTGATGAAGACTTTGCTGCCTTTACAAGACAGTTTCAAATGTTCACGCAGAAGAATAAATGAAGAACAAATCCATCTTCATATTTCTCCAAGGATTACTATTACAAGAGAAACAAAACTTCTAAGGATGACCGGTATGGCTTTAATCCTAGTAAATAAACTTCTTCTAAAATTGTTTTTTATTATTACAACAGGCCAAGACATGTCATAGTTGATTGTCCTGATAAAAGAAAGGAATCTAAGGATAAGAAGAAGCACCAAAATATGGGCAAGAAGGAGAAATCCCTTCTTTCCTAGAAGCAGAAGAGTTGGACTGACACTTCATCATAAGAATCTGGAGAAGAATATGAAGCAGAAGCCTATATTGGATTGTTCACTACAGAAGAGGATTCTGCAGAAACTGAATTCCCAAAAATGCTGGATTCTATAAATAGGAGTGAAGATCATTATTGTAGAGGGCTGATGTCTTTGTCTGAGGAAGATCAGTTCCAGGATCAGCTGGTCCAAGTAAGGTATACAATCAATCATCAGTCTCTGATTATTATACTGGATCAGAATCAGAAGCATTATCATCAAGAGATGAGGATGGTTCTAAATCTGAAGGGGATGTCCATCAACTAATTGATTTGTTTGCTGGTATGATGCAAGCTCTTAAGAGAATAAGAATCCTTGTCAAAGAGCAGGCCAAGGAAATTGCATCTCTTAAATTGGCTGCATCAGATTCAGAAAAAGTGCTGGATTTGAAGTTAAATGAAGTTGCCAAACAGAAAATCATAACTGTTATTCAGATGGTTACAATTACCTTCAAAAATGATCACATCAAGTTTCTGGAAGTCAGAATTAAAAGAGAGAAGGATCTTGTGCTAAATTCTCAAAGCCAAAGTCAGTCTTACCCTTAATAGACAACTTTATCTCCAAAAAGGGTAAGAAGGGATTAGGATTCAAGGAAAGAACTTGGGCAGCTTATTCTAAAAGAAAATTCAAAGCCCCAGTTCAGCCAGTATCCTTCAAATCGCCTATTTCTTTCAGAAAAGTGATGCAGCCTACTAACAGGTATGATTATGACATCACTCATGGTCACTATAAGTATGGTAATCTGAATGGCAAGGGAGAAAATGCTAATAGGGCTTCCCATGTAACTCCCCAGGTTTTTCTCTTGTTGGTTTAATTTTTCGTAGTAACGTCATTTTGACGTCAGGGCATTACCTTAACTTTTGTTGCAGCTTTTGTTTTTCCGTTTTTGGGATGAGCCATTCCAACTCCCGGGTTTTTTTGGTAGTCAAATTCCAATCTTTCAGTTGTCGTTGGTGTTTTTCGTCGAGGTTCCCCCTGGGGGACGAGTTTTGGTAAGTTTTAGCCAAAGGGTGTAGTCCCCTCGTGAGTGAGAGAGTGAGCTTCTCGAGAGGGCTCTCGAGTGAGCCTCTCGAGAGAGGCAGTTCTCTCGAGAGGCTTGCCTTAGTCGCTTTTCCTGACCGAGTTCCTTTATGTTTGGGCGCCTTTTTGAGGGTCAGGGTTTGTTCGTATCGCAAACGGTCAACATGAAATTTCTTCATTTCGACGAGATCTACAACTTTCATATTGACCACTTTTCGATCTAGGGCCTCCGTCGGCCCCAGTTTCGTTTTTTGTGCCCCTGTGCGGTTTCGTTAGCCTTTCTTAAGTGAACCGGTTTAAATATATATAAGTATATATATATATAATCTTTAACCCTACCTCCTTCAGACCTTTTTTTTTCCTCTCCGTTATTTCCCGAGCCGAACCAGAGCAGCGTTAATGGCGGTACCCTCCTTTTCGTGAGACTTCCGGATGCCGCCGACGGAGCTCCAGTGCTCGGAATCCCAAACCGAGCATAGATCCGGAAAGCTCTCGTCGAGATCTTCGCCCTCGTGGAAATTTTGTTCCCTTTCCTTGAACTTTTTTGTTAGGGTTTTTACCCTAACCTCTTTTATCCTCCGTTCTCGTATAGATTTCGACTTCTCTTGCCTTCTTCAGGCCAGATCTACAACGGTGCGCGTTTTGGAGGCCGTTTTCGGTCAAAACCGAGGCAAGTTGCCCCTTCTCTTCCTTCTTCTTGAATTGTCCTGTAAAAACATATTGTATCTCTATTTTTACTGCTCTTAGATTTGTTTAGGCATGGATAAATTAGTAGGATAAATTTTTGGGTTTTACTCCTATGGTAGATTTTTCGACGCCGTACGCGTAGGATGCGCTGCGCTTAGATTTAGGATGCTTCTAGGAAGCGGTCTTTGTGTTAGTGTCGTCATCCTTAGGTGGTTTTTTTGGTTGAGTTTATGAGGTGGGGATGTTGTGTTGGTTGTGGTCAGCAAACCACCCAACCGATAGATCTCCCAAATTTTCCGTGGATTATCGCAGTGGGGGTATGCTTTGTTTCTCCTTTCCGAGGCTGGTTAGGTCCTGTTTTGGCCCGGCATGGCCTATTTTGTTGACCATAGTACCGATTGTGAGACGGTCAAGGTTTTGGAGTTAGGCTTAGGGCACTTGAGGTCGTCGCTCACTCCGGCCTTTGGCCTTGTCACATCACGTGTTGATGATCCACCCTCTTCCGTATTGTTGTGTGTAGTTGGTTGTAGTGGAGTATGCCACTATTTTATGGCCAGTTTTGCTGGTTTTTGTGCAGATGTGGTTCTCTTTCGCACTTGATGCTTATTATGATATTTAGACCTGGTAGTTCTTTTTGGCTAACTATTTTCCTTTTCATGCCTTGTTGGTTACTTGTTGCTGTGGATCAGCACTGTTCCGTCTGTTGGATTTGTGGTTTGGTACACCCTGTGTTTTCCTTTCTTTTCCCTTTGTTTTCATATTTTGGCCACTTGTATCCTTTTTACTTGCTGAGGTGTTCTATGTTTTGTGAATGCCTCAGGTTGAGGGCCGTAGCAGGTGTTAAGGCTGTCTTGGAGTTGGTGTTGTTGTACCTCTTGACTTGTGAGGTAGTTTTGATACTCTTTTTTTTGGGGGTTAGACTTTTGTTTACTCTGTTGGTTCGTGTCAGATGTTTGGCGCCCACCGAGGTTTTGTAGATTTACTTGGATATCGAACTCTTGCTAGTTTTCTATTATGATTTTAGTCTTGCTCTCTAGGAAGGTTTTATGCTAGGTTGCTTATAGTTATTTTAAAATATAAAAGTTATATTATTATTAACTCATGCATAGCATGTTTGAAACTCTAAATCACTATTTTAAAGCCATAAAAACTACTTTGGTAATTATATAATGAATCTAGCGTATTGCATGCCTTGTGTCCCTTTTCGGGACGTTAGCCTTTTGTAGGATGCTTAATCTGTTTAATATAGTAATTTTCATTGCGTTAAATTTAGTGTTCCATTGGTGGACTAGTGAGCCACTAGGCCGAGGGATACGACCATTAACCCAAATTGCATTAAATTTCTTTTCAAATAAACAACTTAATTGTAGGTTTTCGTGTGGAGTTGGAGAGTTGCCTGAGCGTCCGCAGTTATCCCCTACTGACGTGGCATCATGACGCACATTTTCCCTTACTCTGATAATTCGTTGCGTTGGAGAAAATGCGGGTTGTGACAGTTGGTATCATAGGGAGGTTTTGCAAGGGGTTGGTTCGTTTGGCAACCCAGTCGAATAGCCGTCCCTTAAGAAAAACTCTTTTTGTTTGAGTCAGTTCATTGCATACACACACCGATATATCATCAGTAGATCCCTATGGAAGCATGAACACTAAACTCATGGCACAAAAGAAGAAGTATACAGGGCATATTATGTAGTATGGGATACATAAATATGTGTTTATATATGGATCCACCATAGGAGGTGACATGTGACGGTTATGTAGTATGGGATGCATAACCACCATAACATGGATGCCCATTAGCACGTTTTCTTTTTCGTTACATATGATGTTATGTAGTATGGGAGGCATAACATTGTTTGTGTATGACGCTCATACATGCATTAAGGCATTTTTTTAGAATGCATAGCACTTCATACATAGCATAACATTGCATAAGCACACGTGCTAGGTTAAAGATCTACATGATGACATGTGTACACACATGATTTTGAAAATAACAGTCACCGTCCATGCATTTCAAATCATAGGCACAAGAGTCATAAGTTGAGGGTGTTTTGCCCTAAGTAGAACATGCCATCATTATTTTGAAACCTAGAGCAAGCTAGTAGTAAGAGTAAGTATCTAAGTTTTTGTATGTCTGTGTTTAGTAGAAGTTGTAGAGGTTACGCTTTATACTAATAAATCGCTTATAATTCGTGTAAAATGTTGCGTAGACGTTCGGTGATGAGAACCATTCCCCAGTCGGAGGGGGAATCGTCAGGTGCCCAGAGCGAAGCCGTAATTGAAAGCCTGCGGCAGAGCAATGAGGCCTTGTCTAGGCAGATGCTGGAGATGCAGTCGCAGATCCAGTCCCTGCTGTCCATAATTGCGAGCCAGTTGTAGAGAGCGCAATAGCCCGCCGTGGAGTTAGTTGTTCTCGTTCCTCCCGTTCCTCTGGTGCCCCCGACAGTGTTACCACAAGAGATGTCCTTCATTTCGTATTTTCAGAGGTTGGGACCCCCGACGTATGATGGTAGGGCAGATTTCATGGCTTTGGACGATTGGGTGATTGTCATCGAAGAGATGTTCACCTATTCTGGGATTTCTTCGGAACAACGAGTTGTGGTTGCTGCCTACCAGCTTAAGGGCTTGGCAAAGAGCTGGTGGTTTAGAGAGAAGGAGAACTTGAAGGAAGGTTGCTCATGGGAGTCCTTCAAGGAGATGTTGCTGAAGAAGTTCCTGCCATCAGTCGAGAGAGACCGGTTGATGAATGACTTCCTCCACCTGAAGCAAAGGCAGCTTACTGTTAGCGAGTACGAGGTGGAGTTCTGCAAGCTGAGCCGCTTTGCCCCTGACTTGGTGTCTTCTGAAGCCAATCGAATCAAGAGATTCTTGGGAGGTCTGAGGAGTGATGTTCAACAACTCGCCAGCGCTTATGGATCAAGTACTTATGCTGAAGTGGTGGAGGCTGCGCTGAAAGTGGAATCCATCGATAACGCCAAGGCAAGAGGGCAACAATTGAGGAATGATAAGAGAAAGATTGCTGAGGGTAAGGAATCCCAAGAATTAGGGTCTGCTTGGAAGAAAAGAGGTAAGGAGGTGTGCAGCTTCTGTGGTCGAGCTGGCCACCCGTTTGAGAGGTGCTTTCGAAGGCAGGGAGCTAAGAAGCAAGAGCTTGTGCATGCAATTTAGGGTGCTCCCAAAGAGGAACTCAGTTGTTCTCACTGCAAGAAGTCAGGGCATGATGCGGCCCATTGTTGGAAGGAGAAGGTCTGTTACTCGTGTGGGCGGAAGGGATATGTTAAGGCACGTTGCCCGCAGGCAAAACCCCTGTTGAAGGCAGTGCCGCTTCAGACCTTGCCACTACCGCAGCTTTTGGACAAGGGAAAAGGCAAGTTGAACGTAGTGACCGCTGATGAGGTTCAGGCATCGACTCAGGTCATCTCAGGTTAGACTCTGGTCTAGTTTTGTTCTTCCTAATTAATTTAGTTATCTCATTCCTTAGGTTGGTAGTAAATTTTATAGGAAAGTTTAAGGTGTGTAACCGTTGGGCGTGTGTCCTCTTTGATTCTGGTGCCAAACATTCGTTTGTGGCTAGATCTTTCGCTGAACGTCATCGTTTGACCCTCAATGCTGTTGGCGATCAGTTCTGTGTTAAGTTCCCATCGGGTGATTCCGTGGTGTCAGACCAAGGAATTTGAGGTTGTCCCGTTCAGTTATGTTGGAACACCCTATTACTAATTTGGGTAAGGATCACTATGCTTGTCTTAGGAATCCCAGTTGACCTAGTTGTATAGTTGAAAAGGTCAACATTAGAATGAGTCTAGGTCTTAGAATCTAGGTTTGAAGCTGCCCCCAGGATCATTCCAAGATCAAGGTTGAAGAGCTTAGTCTAAGGCAATTTTCATCGAGCTCAGTTCGACGAATCGTCGAACTCCGTTCGACGCTCTCTGAGCTCATCTTGAATAAATCGTCGTACTCCGTTCGACGATCGTAGAGCTCAGATCGACGTTTTCTGTCTGCTTGTCCATTTGATCTCTGAGCTCAGTTCGACGATCGTAGAGCTCAGATCGACGTTTTCTATCTGCTTGTCCATTTGATCTCTGAGCTCAGTTCGACGATCGTAGAGCTCAGATCGACGTTTTCTTTGGAGAGATCGACTCTTTCAGGAATTCAAATGCTGCTGTTCTTTGGAATGTTTTTGAATATTATCAGCATTTATGTCAGAAGATCTCCCAGCCGTTTGTCTTTAATTCTGGAGCAAGTTTCAAAGAATTATTCAGAGAATGTTTGCTGGACTTTCCTCTAGAAGACAAGACTATTTTTGGAAGACATTTATGACTCCCAACGGCTAATTTTGGACAAGGAATCGTCAGAAATTTATTATTCCTTTCTTCTGTGTTATCAAGTTTTTCTTAAGGGAATACACACAGAAGTGAACACACAGAATAGAATATACTGATAGCAGAAGAACAACAGAAGAACCGTGACTCAAAAATCTTCTTGCTGACTGAAAAGTGTTCACAATCTCATTACTCCAGACACCTCACCTTCAGCCTTCTTGCTGAAACCATCTTGTGCTGGAGATCAAAGTTTTGAAGACCTATCACCCTAGAGCAAAGCTTCTTTTCCTGAACCTTTCTACATCTCAGGGGAGCTTTGACTTCATCAATCCACTTGTGCTTCTCTCATTTGATTGAGAACAGAGAAGACACCCTTCATTCTTATTTTTCTTTTCCTGCTGTAAAAGGGTTCTTGAACTCCCTTCAAAAGTTCTGTCTGGTTCTGAGAGCCTTGTCAAAACTCAGTGGTGGCAAGACACCTTATCAAAAAATCTAGTTTTGGTTTTTGGGCACCTTATCAAAAGCTCATTGGTGTCAGGACACCTGATCAACTCATCCTGAGTGGATTCCTACCAAGGGTGGTAGAAGAGTGGATGTACCCAGGTTTTTGGGGAACCACTATAATTCCTTGTGTCTTCTGGTTTGTCTGTGTGATTTGTTTGCTGTGTGCTGTGCTTTTTACTTCTCAGCTTTTAACATCTTTACTAGCACTCTACACTATATCATAAATTAAATTTTATATGTGCTGTTCATTTCAACTGTGAAAAATTATTTTAAAATACTCTATTCACCCCCCCTCTAGAGTTGAGATAGATCTTAGCCTCACTTTCAATTGGTATCAGAGGCAGGTTGGTTGCTCATACAGGCTTACACCTGAACCAAAAGATCCTTGATAAGATCAATCTCTTAAGGGGATTATTTTCTCTACATCTTCTTTTTATTTAAAGACATGGCACATAACAAAGATTATGCAAGCATCAGACCACCAGTGTGCAACCTTTCTAAGTTTGCACTCTGGAAGGCAAGGATTAGATTATACATGAATTCTATTGATGAAGACATTTTCAATTCTGTCTTGACAGTTTGTCCAACTCCACCAGCAAGCTCAAGTTCAAATGCTGTCCCACCTCCTTCTGGAACAGATGCAGATATAAAGAAGTGGAAGATTGCAGATGCTAAGGCTATGAACATCTTAGCCCAAACAATGTCTGATGAAATCTTTCAGAAGGTAGCTGAATGCCACTCAGCCAAAGAAATCTGGGACAAACTCTCTGAAATTGTCTCAGGATCTGCTGATGAAAGGAAAGATAGAAGATCTCATCTGATAAGCCAATATGAGAACTTCAAAAAGGGAGAAGCTGAATCAGTGGCTGACATGTACAATAGACTAAGTCTAATTGTCAATGAGCTAAAAACCCTAGACAAAGAAATCTCACTGACTGAGCTAAATGACAAAATCCTGATGTGCTTCCCCAGCACTTGGGATTCAAGAATCTGGCCAATTAAAGATGCCAGAAGTTTGAATGAGATTACTACTGAAGCTCTCCTGGGCAAGCTCAAATCCTATGAGCTGCTCATTAAAAATAGAGAAGAAAAACAAAAGGCTATCTCTCCAGCTACAAGGAAAGAAAAGACCATAGCTTTCAAAGCTATAGAAGAGGATCCTGAAGATAAAGCTACAGGAAATGATGACCTCATAAGTCTTCTGGCCAAAAGATTCTACAAGATGGCCAGAAAAGACTTCAGAAAGAAACCATACAAGGGTCATGATAAACCAAGGTATGATAAATCAAATAACACTAAAGAAATCATATGCTTTGGTTGCAGGAAACCAGGCCATATTGTGCCTGACTGTCCAGAAAACAAGAATAAGGACAAAAGGGAAAGAAGAGAAAGAAGAAAAGAAAAGGATTACAAGAAGAATAGCTCAGACAAAGCCTCCTCCAGCAAGAACAAACATACAAGGAAGGGCTTTGTTGCTGAAACATGGAGTGAGACTGAAGAGGAATCTGAAGCCTCATCCAGCTCCAGTGATGATGAGGATGATGTAGATGAAAAAGAATTTTGCATGATGGCTATCAATGCATCACAGCAAAACTCTGATGAAGAATCAGATTCAGATTCAGAAAGTCAACCAGATGAGGATCAGGTAATCAACTCTTTTGATTTTGATTCTGAAGACTTCAAAGATGAATTTAAGACACTGTGTCTAGATCTATTAAAATCTGAGAAGGAGATAATCTCTCTCAGGAATCAATTATCTGAGCATAGTGTCCTAAACTCAAAGAACCTCAAACTCTCTGAGGAGTTAGAATGCTGTAGGGAGGAGATAGCTTCATTGAAGAATGAACTATCAAAGGCCAAAAAGTTTGAAGAATCCCTAAATGGGAGAAGTATCAGACTGATGGACATCACAAGCACAGTGAACTCTAGATTTAATAGCACACTGGGCTTGGGTGCTTCATCCAGCCAACCTATAATTCTGACAACTCCAATCAAGTTTGTCTCTGACAAAGGAAAGGGAGTAATAGAGGTACCTAGGAAGAATGCAGATCTGTCAGAGAAGAACTCAGTTCAACAGATGGCGTCGAGCAGAGCTCGATGATCTAACTACAGATCGTCGACCTCAGCTCGACGATATCCAAACTCTGAATCTCAGCATAATCGATCTTCGAACGGCGATCGACGATCTGACCCAAGATCGTCGACCTCAGTTGGACGATCGTCGAACAGAGTTCAGGCTTGTGAACACACCTTCAATGGCACATTCAGATTCAATCCTAGAAGCTCCACATCCCAAGGCTTTAATCCCTATACTGAATGGATAGTACCTCCTAGGAGATACCATCCTGAAGATTATAAGGATCAACCTGGGATGTCCTTTATTTCAGAATTCAAGGGATATCAACCTAGGCCCAAGGTCAACTGGGTCAAAAACAAATAAGTTGTTTTTGTGTAGGTGAAGACCTATCCAGCATCAAACCATCAATGGTATCTGGATAGTGGTTGCTCAAAGCACATGACAGGGGACAAGGACAACTTCACTTCCTTCAAAGCCAAGCTTGGACCCAAAGTAATTTTTGGAGACTCAAGCTTTGGAACTACAAAAGGATATGGTGCAGTAAAAATTGGCCCAGTCACATTCAAGAAGGTGGCATATGTTGAAGGACTCAAGCACAACTTGATAAGTATCAGTCAATTGTGTGATGAAGGATATCAAGTAACCTTCAACAAAGCCATATGCAAAGTCAAGTCTGTGGACAACACAACTGTGTTGACAGGTAACAGAAGAGGTAACATTTACTTAGTGGATTTTCATTCACCAGTGGTAGATATTTGCCTGTTTAATTCCATTTCAAAATCTAATGTGTTATGGCATAAGAGACTAGGACATATTAACCTTAGAACCATTGCTAAGCTATCTAAAGACAACCTTGTTAAAGGACTACCTTCTGGTCCCTACAAGAAGGAAGGACTTTGCAAGGCCTGTCAATTAGGCAAGCAAACTAAAAGTAGTTTTAAATCAATTAATAAGAGTGATTCACCTAGGATTTTGTACCTGTTGCACATGGATCTCTTTAGAGCCATATCTGTGCAAAGCCTAGGAGGGAAGTCCTATACATTAGTGGTTGTAGATGACTTCTCAAGATTCACTTGGGTATTCCTTCTGAGGAAGAAGTCTGATAACTTCAAGTGTTTGACAGATTTTCTCAAATGCATTCAGATTGAGTTCAACACTCATATTGCCCTGATCAGAAGTGATCATGGGACAGAGTTTGATTCTCTTCTCATGCAAGAGTTCTGTCAGAGTGAAGGGATCAGGCACACTTTCTCAGCTCCTAGAACTCCTCAACAAAATGGGGTAGCTGAAAGGAAAAATAGAACACTCATTGAATCTGCAACTACATTATTGGCAGATGCTCACTTACCTCTGTCCTTTTGGGCTGAGGCAGTGAACACCTCCAACTATGTGTTGAACAGAAGCCTGATACACAAGCTGAAGGGCAAGACTCCTTATGAATTGCTCAAAGGGAAGAAACCTAAAATAGGCTATTTCAAAGTTTTTGGTTGCACTTGTTTTATTCATAATAATGACAAGAAATATCTAGCAAAATTCCAAGCTAAAGCTGATGAAGGAGTGTTTCTGGGATACTCCATGATCAGCAAGGCCTATAGGGTTTTATAATAAATCTTCCTGTAAAATTGAAGAATCTGTTCATATTATCTTTGATGAAGCTAACATGTCTTTCAAGGAGAAGAATGCTTCTACCATAGAATCTCTGCAGGTACATTCTCTAGCTGAAGACTTGAACAAACTACAAGTTGCTGAAAAGAATGAGAGCAGTGATGATGAAGAAGAAGTTCAACATCTTGAAGAAAATCATCCTGAAGAGCCAGTTGCTGCTCCACTAGAGGAGACAACAACACAGGCTGGTGAACAATCAACACTCCCTGTTGACTTAGTAACAACAAGAGATCATCCAATCACCCAAGTAATTGGAGAGATCTCAGCTGGTGTGCAAACTAGAAGTCAGGTCAACCAAAACCTGATGCACACTTGCTTTCTATCTCAAATTGAGCCTCAATCCATTCAAGATGCAGAGCAAGATCCACACTGGATCATTGCAATGCAAGAGGAGTTGCATCAATTTGAAAGGAACAAGGTTTGGGAACTAGTGCCTAAGCCAAAGGATCATCCCATTGTTGGAACAAAGTGGGTATTCAGGAACAAGCTGGATGATCAAGGAGTTATAGTCAGAAACAAGGCAAGGCTAGTTGCTCAAGGGTACTCTCAACAAGAAGGAATAGACTATGATCAGACATTTGCACCAGTTGCAAGGCTGGAAGCCATCAGGATATTCCTAGCCTATGCTGCCCACAAAGGTTTCAAAGTGTATCAAATGGATGTAAAAAGTGCATTTCTCAATGGGGACATCAAAGAGGAAGTCTATGTTAGACAACCTCCAGGTTTTATCTCTCTAACTCACCCTGATTATGTTTACAAATTGCATAAAGCATTATATGGTCTCAAGCAAGCCCCTAGAGCATGGTATGAGACCCTAGCATGCTTTCTTCTGGAAAATGATTTTGTTAGGGGGAGAGTAGACCAAACTCTTTTTATTAGAACCCATAAGTCCCACACCCTGCTAGTGCAAATTTATGTAGATGACATTATTTTTGGTTCTACTGA
Source organism: Platanthera zijinensis (assembly GCA_039513925.1). NCBI lineage: Eukaryota > Viridiplantae > Streptophyta > Magnoliopsida > Asparagales > Orchidaceae > Platanthera > Platanthera zijinensis. Next base: position 117,594,943 of record CM077087.1, read on the forward strand.
TTCAAAATTGTGCAAAAAGTTTTCCAAGCTTATGCACTCTAAATTTGAAATGAGTAGCATGGGTGAGCTATCCTTCTTCTTAGGACTGCAAGTCAAGCAACATGCTGAAGGCATATTTATCTTCTCAAACCAAGTATGCAAAAGAGCTGGTTAAGAAATTTGGTATGTCTGATGCATCATGTATGAAAACACCCATGCCCTCAAATGCTGTAATAGATGCTGATGAACATGGGAAACCTGTTGATCAGACAACATATAGAGCAATAATTGGCTCTTTATTGTACCTTATAGCTAGTAGGCCTGATATAATGTTTGCCACATGTATTTGTGCTAGATTCCAAGTTAGCCCTAGAGAGTCACACTTAATCTTAGTTAAGAGAATTCTTAGGTAATGTTAAAAGTTGTCCAAATCTAGGTCTCTGGTATCCAAAAGATTCAGCATTTGATTTAACTGGATTCTCAGATGCTGATTATGCTGGATGCAGAATAGACAGGAAAAGCACCAGTGGAACCTGTCAGTTCCTTGGTGATAGACTTGTCTCCTGGTTCTGTAAGAAACAAACATCTGTCTCAACTTCAACTGCTGAAGCTGAGTATATGGCTGCAGGCAGTTGCTGTTCACAAATATTGTGGATACAGAATCAGCTCTTAGACTATGGCTACAACATAGAGAAGTCTAAAATTTTCTGTGACAATACTAGTGCTATCTCTATAGCACAAAATCCAGTCCTCCATAGTAGGACAAAACACATAGAAATTAGGCATCATTTTCTAAGAGATAATGTAGAGAAAAATAAAATTGAATTCAATATATTCCTACTGATTTGCAAAGGGGAGATATTTTCACCAAACCTTTGGATGAAAAGAAACACAGTTTCTTCCTAAATCAGTTAGGTATGTTAGATGGAGGAAGCCTTAATTAACTTACAAGATTTTGAAAAGCTAAAACAGACCAAGACTAGGTCAAAAATTTCACTCTTTTTGTGTCTGTAGAATGAGTTTAGACTCTGAACTCCGCTCGACGTTTTCCCCAAAATCGTTGAACAGAGATCGACGATTTTCCAAAAATCGTCGACTAGAGATCGACGCTTTTGCAGTCGTCGATCTGAGTTCAGAGCCCTCGCTAGAGCTAGGCTTTCTCTCCTTCTGATCAGAGACCGTCGAGCTGAGCTCGACGTTTTTCAACATCGTTGAACGAAGATCGCCGATTTTGAAGACTCTTCAGATTCCCTCTGTAGCCCAAATCGTCGAGCTGAGCTCGACGTTTCGTCGAACTGAGCTTAACGATTTTCCTTTTTCACGTCGAACCCTAATATAAAATCTTTCTTTCAGCCGTCGTTCTCCCTTTGCGCTTTCATACTCTGCAACTCTCTTTCTTTTCCCTCCAAATTCTCTACGCTTGGTCGTTTTTTAGTTTTCTGTTGCAGGTGAATATGGCTGAATCGAGTGCTGCTTTTGCTAAGATGAAGTTCGACACAGGTTTTGACATCGACATAAACTCCTTCGACGGAAGCGACCAGCGCTTCAAGGACATCCTAAACTTATTCTGAGAACAACAGCTGACTCCAATTATGACTACAAGGATGAAGATCGCCTCAGAAGAGATAAAAGAGTGGTGTTTTACCGCAACAGATGAGTCTGAGAATTCTGTTGTCGGCACCATTAAGGGGACTCAGGTATTTCTATCCCCGGCTCTTCTAACAGAAGTCTTTCAACTCAGCACTGGAGAAGACTCCATTGAACTATCTGGAGAGGAGTTTGACACCATGCTGGATAGGATGGGTCACAATGCAGTAAACCCTAATAAGCTGCTGAAGAAAAATCTGGCAATCGAATTTCAATTCCTGGCTGATGTAGTTGGGAAGGTGCTGTTGGCCAAGCATTCAGCCCATGACACCATTTCCAGATATCAGTTCTGCCTGATGGGAGCCTTATTAGACAAGAAACACCTGGACTGGGGCTCCATCTTCTTCACTCTGATTAAGAAGAAGATCAACAAGAATGCAGTTAGTTATGGAAGAATCTTAGGGGTCTTTCTGCACAACAGGTGCCCTGACCTATTAACCTCCTCTGGCATGTTTATCAATGCATCCAAGAGGCTTTCCTGTGCCCTCTTCAGTAAATGGGAAAGGCAGATTATAAACCCCTCCAGGGCTGCTGCAACACTTCATTCAGGCACAAGGACTATTTTAGTCACTTCTTCAGCAGAAGAGCTGCCTGCTTCCTCCCCTATTCCAGCCATAACCACCCTAACCACCCAAATTGTCACCTCCTCACCACCAGTATCCACCATAATCATCTCATCCCCAATTACCATTTCCTCACCTATGCCATCCCCTCCTCTATCCACCTCAGAGGAATTCCATCCTCTCTTTTCCTATTCAACCTTCACCATTCCATCCTTCTCACTTACAAATGACTCCTTCATGGATGATTCACCCTCTACTCCTCCTGAGCCACCCTCCACTTCCTCCTTTCAACAACTGCTCCATGACATTCTCTCTCAACCCTCCTTCACATCATCTCTTACTTCCCCTATCTCCACCTCAACCTCCTCTATCTCCATTATTCCATCTTCTGAACCAACCATTCCCTCTCCACCTTTCTCCACAATTTCAGTTTCAGCCACCATCCTTCCATCTACCTTTGCCTCTACCTCTGCTCAAGCCCCACTTGAGCATGTAGATATTCCTATTTTGGCAGACAGGCTGTATGAGTTGCTAGCTCCCAAGCTGACATCTCTACTGGAGTCTTCCCTGGCTCCACTCCTAAAGCAAGTACAGGAGCTGTCTACCAAGATTGCCTTCCTTTCCTCCTCCCCAGCTATCCCATCTTCTGTGTGCCTTGATTCATCTTTCTCTGAACCAAGGCAGGGGGAGATGCCTTATGAAAAAGTGGTTGTGCCAGCTGCTGATATTATGTCTGCTCCAGCTCCAGCTCTTGGATGTGCTTTTGCACTGAATCTGCAGAGGCTGCTATCTATATTTGATACAGTCCATTTCAGTTGTCTGCCTGCAATTCCTGCTGAAGATTTGTCTAAGGCCATTGTGCCTATAGCTACCTGTGATCCAAGCCATATTGATTCCTACATCAAATCCTGGAAGGCTGTGGATATCTCTGATGCTGATACTAAGGCCACTGTGCCTCTTTCAATTGTTACTAAGGCCACTGTGCCTCCTTTTGTTGAAATTGCTGCTGATGCTACTGCTGACATAGAAATGATTCCAGCAAACTGATGCTGATGAAACTGCTTCTGCCTGCTCTGCTGTTGTTCCCTCTCCTCCTGCTCCCGATGTTTCTGCAAAACTTAAAGCTCAAGAAGAGCTTATCAGAAGAATTGATGATCTGTATGATCAACATCAAAATTCTGAGAGTGACCAATACAGGACTGATTCTGATGATTCTGCTAGAACTATTGCCAAGAAGAGAAAAGCCAGAAGTAAAGCAATGATGTCAGTCCCTCCTGCCAAAGCCAAAGACTCAAATGATATTCCATACTACATTCTGCATGACTGCCCAATCTCTGAGCCTTGGATGCAATATTCCAAAAATCAACTGAAAGCTATGAAGAAGAAGAGGAAGCTTGACAAATATGAAAAGGGTTCTTCTCAATATCAGCCTCCTCCTCCTCCTCCTCCAGATTCAGGCTCAGGTTCAGCCCCTCAAGCTCCAGTCTCCAGACACAGCTCTTCCCAGCATTATCAAAGATCATATCAAAGGGGACAGCATCAAAAAGGATATCAACCCAGAAGGGGTAATTACAGAGGAAATCAAAGAGAACAAAGATTCTATCAAAGGGAAGGACAAGGTCTCCCTGACCCTTCTTCAGGTCCTTTTCCTTACAAGCTGAAAGACACTATTGTCTCCAGGACTCCTTCTACTGTTTCTGAAATCATCAACAGATATGAACCTCCCATTCCTTTTGAAGACCCTGAGAACAACCCTGTATCCTGGACAGCCAGAATGAAAGAATTGGCTGCCCTTGATCAAATAAAAAAGGCCAGAGAACAAGGAAAGGATACTTCAAACATAACTACCTTATCAGAGCAGAGAAAGAAAGAACTGGAAAGATATGCATCAAGGAAATTCTTCAATCCAGAAGATTATATGAAGCTGCACCCAGAGGCTGTTGTTCCAAGGCCCAAATCTCAAACTTCTCTAGGTGCAGAGGATGACAGAAGGTCAAAGAAAGAAAGTCAGAATCCAAATAGAGAAATTTTATTTAAAAAGGGATCTGAAAGGAAGTGAACCGTGTAAGCTAAACATTTCATCCACCTTTGGACATCTGCTGATATTTATCTGTGATCTGCTTTACTGCTATATATCTTCTCTGCATTTTGTATTAGCTTATGTATTGTTGTATGCTTTTCATTTCCTATGATTATCTGTAAATAGTAATCCTAACCCAAATAGGGGGAGATTGTTGGAACACCCTATTACTAATTTGGGTAAGGATCACTATGCTTGTCTTAGGAATCCCAGTTGACCTAGTTGTATAGTTGAAAAGGTCAACATTAGAATGAGTCTAGGTCTTAGAATCTAGGTTTGAAGCTGCCCCCAGGATCATTCCAAGATCAAGGTTGAAGAGCTTAGTCTAAGGCAATTTTCGTCGAGCTCAGTTCGACGAATCGTCGAACTCCGTTCGACGCTCTCTGAGCTCATCTTGAATAAATCATCGTACTCTGTTCGACGATCGTAGAGCTCAGATCGACGTTTTCTGTCTGCTTGTCCATTTGATCTCTGAGCTCAGTTCGACGATCGTAGAGCTCAGATCGACGTTTTCTGTCTGCTTGTCCATTTGATCTCTGAGCTCAGTTCGACGATCGTAGAGCTCAGATCGACGTTTTCTTTGGAGAGATCGACGTTTTCAGGAATTCAAATGCTGCTGTTCTTTGGAATGTTTTTGAATATTATCAGCATTTATGTCAGAAGATCTCCCAGCCGTTTGTCTTTAATTCTGGAGCAAGTTTCAAAGAATTATTCAGAGAATGTTTGCTGGACTTTCCTCTAGAAGACAAGACTATTTTTGGAAGACATTTATGACTCCCAACGGCTAATTTTGGACAAGGAATCGTCAGAAAATTTATTATTCCTTTCTTCTGTGTTATCAAGTTTTTCTTAAGGGAATACACACAGAAGTGAACACACAGAATAGAATATACTGATAGCAGAAGAACAACAGAAGAACCGTGACTCAAAAATCTTCTTGCTAACTGAAAAGTGTTCATAATCTCATTACTCCAGACACCTCACCTTCAGCCTTCTTGCTGAAACCATCTTGTGCTGGAGATCAAAGTTTTGAAGACCTATCACCCTAGAGCAAAGCTTCTTTTCCTGAACCTTTCTACATCTCAGGGGGAGCTTTGACTTCATCAATCCACTTGTGCTTCTCTCATTTGATTGAGAACAGAGAAGACACCCTTCATTCTTATTTTTCTTTTCCTGCTGTAAAAGGGTTCTTGAACTCCCTTCAAAAGTTCTGTCTGGTTCTGAGAGCCTTGTCAAAACTCAGTGGTGGCAAGACACCTTATCAAAAAATCTAGTTTTGGTTTTTGGGCACCTTATCAAAAGCTCATTGGTGTCAGGACACCTGATCAACTCATCCTGAGTGGATTTCTACCAAGGGTGGTAGAAGAGTGGATGTACCCAGGTTTTTGGGGAACCACTATAATTCCTTGTGTCTTCTGGTTTGTCTGTGTGATTTGTTTGCTGTGTGCTGTGCTTTTTACTTCTCAGCTTTTAACATCTTTACTAGCACTCTACACTATATCATAAATTAAATTTTATATGTGCTGTTCATTTCAACTGTGAAAAATTATTTTAAAATACTCTATTCACCCCCCCTCTAGAGTTGAGATAGATCTTAGCCTCACTTTCAAGTTAGGGGATTTTCTTGCGGTTGTGGACTTAAAGGTTATAGACTTGGATGATTTCGATGTAATCCTGGGAATGGATTGGTTATCCAAGTATGATGCAGTGATCCAGTGCATGGTCAAGCGCTTGGACTTCGTGATGGACGACGGTCAGCCCAGGAGTGTGTACGGTTATTTGCGCAAAGATTTTTCGATTATTTCTGCAGTTAGTGCTCGGAAACATTTGAATACAGGATGTTTTGCCTGTTTGGTTTTAGTGATAGAGAATTTTTATTGTTTGCCGAGAGTGGATGTTATTGCTGTAGTGCGCGAGTTCCCCGATGTGTTTCCCGATGATCTTCCTAGTCTCTCGCCAGAGATGGATGTTGAGTTTGTTATAGATTTAGAACCGGGTACGCATCCTATTGCTAAGGCTCCGTACCGTATGGCTCCACGTGAGTTGGAAGAGCTGCGTACCCAGTTGGATGAGCTGTTGCTGAACGGTTTCATTAGACAAAGTTCATTGCCGTAGGGTGCTCCCGTTCTGTTCGTGAAGAAGAAAGATGGTTCAATGAGGCTGTTCATTGACTATAGGGAACTGAACAAAGTGACCATCAAGAATAGATACCCCTTGCCGAGAATAGACGACCTGTTTGTCAAGTTACATGGAAGTTCTGTATTTTCCAAGATTGATTTGCGATCAAGTTATCATTAGTTGAGGATCCGTGAGTCAGATATTCCGCAAACTACCTTTCGTTCACGTCATGGACATTTTTAATTTCTGGTGATGCCTTTTGGATTGATGAATGCACCCGCTGCATTCATGGATTTGATGAATAGAGTATTCAAGGACTACTTGAATCATTTTGTAATTGTGTTTATAGATGATGTTCTTGTTTATTCCCGCAATGCTGAGGAGCATTCGCAACACTTGCGCCAGGTCTTGACAACTCTGAGAGAGCATAAGTTGTATGCTAAGTTAAGCAAGTGCGAGTTTTGGCTTCCCCAAGTCTCTTTCTTAGGCCACGTGGTGAATAAGGATGGAATATCGGTTGACCTTGAGATGATTGCTGCTGTGATGGATTGGAATAGGCCTACCACTCCCAAGGAGATAAGGAGTTTTCTAGGGCTGGCAGGCTACTATAGGAGGTTGTAGAGGGATTCTCTACTTTGTCTGCGCCTTTGGCAAGGTTGACGCAGAAGCATGCGGCCTTTGTTTAGAGTGATCAGTATGAGGAAGCGTATCAAGAGCTAAAGAGGAGATTGTGCTCTGCCCCCGTTCTGACCTTACCTACTGAGGGGTTAGAGTATGCCGTATATGTAGACGCATCGCATGTTGGATTGGGTTGTGTGCTGATGCAGGAGGGAAAAGTCATTGTCTATGGGTCGAGACATTTGAAAGTGCATGAAAGGAATTACCCTACGCATGACCTGGAGTTTGAGGCTGTAATTTATGCCCTCAAGTTGTGGAGATACTTGTTGTATGGAGCTTTGTGTAAAATTTATACTGATCATAAGAGCCTGAAGTACGTCTTTACCAAGAAGGAGTTAAATTTGCGTCAACGTAGGTGGCTGGAGTACGTGGCGGATTATGATGTTGATATCAAGTACACCACCCGGGCAAGGCTAATGTAGTGGCCAACTCCCTGAGCAGAAAGACAGCTAAGATCTTTAACCTTTCAGTAGATTCGTTGGTGGAAGAGTTTCTTCTGATGGATATTTCGGTTGGAAGTGGCAGCTCGACTTGTTAACTTCAAGTGTTAAAGCCATCGTGGATTACTCTGACTAGAGTGCATTAGAAGGAAGACTCGGATCTGTTGCATCTTTATTATAGGACTGTGAAGGGTGAGTTACCAGAGTTTTCCATCGATTATTTGGGAACCCTGAGGTACCGTGGTAGGCTTTGCATTCCTGCTGTTAAGGATATTAGATATCAATTGTGTAAGGAAACACATGGATCCAATGTGGCCTATCACCCTGGTTCGACCAAGATCTATCAGGATTTGAAGCAGATTGCTTGGTGGATGGGTATGAAAGGTGATATAGCAAGATTTGTATCTGAGTGTTTCACTTGTAAGCGAGTTAAGGCCGATCATGGAAGGCCTGGAGGTAAGTTAACTACTTTGGAAATTCCAAGCTGGAAGTGGGAGAGCATTTCTATGGATTTAATTACTGGATTTCCAAGGTCTCCCAGAGGACATGACTCAGTGTGGGTAATTGTGGATAGACTAACGAAGAGTGCTCATTTGGTGCCATTCAAGATTGATTACTCCATGAAGAAGATAGCTGAGTTGTATTTAGGAGAGATTATTCGGTTGCATGGAGTGCTAGTTAGTATTGTTTCTGATCGAGACTCAAGGTTTACGTCTCGGTTCTGGAACAGTTTACAATAGGGGTTGGGTACCGACTTGAGGTACTCCACCGCCTATCATCCTCAAACGAATGGACAGACTGAAAGAGTAAATAAGATTGTGGAATACATGATCCGATGCTATATTTTGGACCACGGTTGAGCGTGGGATGAGCGTTCGAGGATGATGGAGTTTGCCTACAACAATAGTTATCAGCAGAGACTGTAGATGGCTCCTTATGAAGCGTTGTATGGGAGACGTTGTCGGACTCCCTTGTTTTGGGCCGAGGTTGGAGAGAAACCTTTCTTGGGCCCGGAAGCGTTGGAAGATATGGAAACGTCAGTTAAATTGCTCCGAGAAAAGCTTCAAGTAGCTCAGAGGCGTTATGAGAAGTATGCCATTCGACGCAGGTCCGAGTTTGAGTTTGCTGCGGAGGATATGGTTTTCTGGTAGGTTTCCCACATGTCTCGTGTGAAGCGGTTCGGTAAGAACCATAAGTTGTACCTGAGGTACGTGGGAACTTTTCAGATTGTCGAGCGGATTGGCGTTTCATCTTATAGGTTGGATCCACCGGCGAGTGTTCCGGGTGTGCATAATATTTTTTTTGTGAGCCAACTGAGGAAGTGCATGTCGAGCGATAGCCAGATTCTGGATGATGTTCCCCAGTTGGAGCCAAACCTGTCTTTTGTGGAGGTGTCTGTTCCCATTTTGGATTCTCAGGATAAAGTGCTGCGGAAGAAGACTATTCTTTTGGTAAAAGTTTTGTGGAAGAATCAAGACGTGAAGAGCACGACTTGGGAGTTGGAGTCCGCTATGAGGGAGGCTCATCCCCATCTGTTCCCTTAGTTTCTGGTAAGTTATTCTAGTGGTTATCATTGTGTGTTTTATTTCCTTTTTGTAGAATTTGGTTGTTAGCCTCTCTTTTGTGTTGAGGGTCTGGTTTTAGTTCTCCTGTGTTGAGTTCGGGATCTTTTTGTGTTGTTTGATGTTTCGGGTCGAAACTTTCTTTTTGGAGGGGAGACTGTAACGCCCTAGGTTTTTCTCTTGTTCGTTTAATTTTTCATAGAAACGTCATTTAGACGTCAGGGCGTTACCTTAGTTTTTGTTGCAGCTTTTGTTTTTCCAATTTTGTGATGAGCCGTTCCAAATCCCAGGTTTTTTTTGTAGTAAGATTCCAGTCTTTCCGTTGTCGTGGGGGTTTTTCGTTGAGGTTCCCCCTAGGGGACGAGTTTTGGTAAGTTTTAGCCCAAGGGTGTAGTCCCCTCGTGAGAGAGAGAGAGCTTCTCTAGAGGGCTCTCGAGTGAGCCTCTCGAGAGAGGCAGTTCTCTCGAGAGGCTTGCCTTAGTCGCTTTGCCTTACCGAGTTCCTGTACGTTCGGGTGCCTTTTTGAGGGTCAGGGTTTGTTTGTATCGAAAAACAGTCAACATGAAATTTGTTCATTTCGAGGAGATCTACAACTTTCATGTTGACCACATTTCGATCCAGGGCCTCCGTCGGCCCCAGTTTCATTTTTTGTGCCCCTGCGCGGTTTAGTTAGACTTTCTTAAGTGAACCGGTTTACTATATATATATATATATATATATATATATATATATATATATATATATATATATATATCATTAACCCTACCTCCTTCAGACCTTTTTTTTCCTCTCCGTTATTTCCCGAGCCGAACCAGAGCAGCGTTAATGGCGGTACCCTCCTTTTTGTGAGACTTCCGGACGCCGCCGACGGAGCTCCAGTGCTCGGAATCACAAACCGAGGATAGATCCAGAAAGCTCTCGCCGAGATCTTCGCCCTCGTGGTAATTTTGTTCCCTTTTCTTGAACATTTTTGATAGGGTTTTTACCCTAACCTCTTTTATCCTCAGTTCTCGTACAGATTTCGACTTCTCTTTCCTTCTTAAGGGCCCATCTACAGCGGTGCGCGTTTTGGAGGCCGTTTTCGGTCAAAACCGAGGCAAGTGGTCCCTTCCCTTCCTTCTTCTTGAATTGTCCTAGAAAAGCATATTTTATCTCTATTTTTACTGCTCTTAGATTTTTTTAGGCATGGATAAATTAGTAGGATAAATTTTTGGGCTTTACGCCTAGGGTAGATTTTTCGACGGCGTACGCGTAAGATGCGCTACGCTTAGATTTAGGATGCTTCTAGGACGCGGTCTTCGTGTTAGTGTGGTCACCCTTAGGTGGGTTATTTGGGTGAGTTTATGAGGTGGGGATGTGGTTTTTGTTATGGTCAGCAAACCACCCAACCGATAGATCCCCCAAATTTTTTGTGGATTATCGCAGTGGGGGGTATGCTTTGTTTCTCCTTTTCGAGGCTGGTTAGGTCCTATTTTGGCCCGGCATGGCCTGTTTTGTGGACCACAGTACTGATTGTGAGACATTCAAGGTTTGGAGTTGGGCTTAGGGCGCTTGAGGTTGTCGCTCACTCCGACCTTTGGCTTTGTCATACCACGTGTTGATGATCCACCCTCATCCGTGTTGTTGTGTGCAGTTGGTTGTAGTGGAGTATGCCACTATTTTTTGGCCAGTTTTGCTGGTTTTTGTGCAGATTTGGTTCTCTTTCGCATTTGATGCTTATTATGATATTTAGACCTAGTAGTTCTTTTTGGCTAACTCTTTTTGTTTTTCGTGCCTTGTTGGTTCCTTATTGCTGTGGATCAGAACTTTTCCGTCTGTTGGATTTGGGGTTGTTGTACACCCTGTGTTTTCCTTTCATTTCCCATTGTTTTCATATTTTGGCCACTGGTATCCTTTTTACTTGTTGAGGTGTTCTATGTTTTGTGAATGCCTCAGGTTCAGGGTCGTAGTAGCTGTTGAGGCTGTCTTGGAGTTGGTGATGTTGTACCTCTTGACTTGTGAGGTAGTTTTGATACACTATTTTTTTTTTGGGTTAGACTTTTGTTTACTCGGTGGGTTCGTGTAAGGTGTTTTGCGCCCACCGAGGTTTTGTAGATTTACTTGGATATCGAACTCTTGCAAGTTTTCTGTTATGATTTTAGTATTGCTCTCTGGGAAGGTTTTATGCTAGGTTGCTTATAGTTATTTTAAAATATAAAAGTTATATTATTATTAACTCATGCATAGCACGTCTGAAACTCTAAATCACTGTTTTAAAGTCGTACAAACTACTTTGGTAATTATATAATGAATCTAGAGTATTGCATGCCTTGTGTCCCTTTTCGGGACGTTAGGCTCTTGTAGAATGCTTAATCTGTTTAATATAGTAATTTCCGTTGTGTTAAATTTAGTCTTCCGTTGGTCGACTAGTGAGCCACTAGGCCGAGGGATACAATCATTAACCCAAATTGCATTAAATTTTTTTTCAAATAAACAACATAATTGTAGGTTTTCGTGTGGAGTTGGAGAGTTGCCTGAGCGTCCGCAGTTATCCCGTGTTGACGTGGCATCATGACGCACATTTTCCCTTACTCTGATAATTCGTTGCATTGGTAAAAAATGCGGGTTGTGACAGCCCATGAGCAAACACACTAGGTTATTAAAGAATCCTTAGTGTTTGCTGCTCCAGCACCTGCACTTAAAAGGACTGCTGACAGCAATATTGTTAAACCTGGACTTAAGAGAAGGTACAATAGATTTGAGTGTATGTGTTGTGGAAAGGTGGGCCACTATGCCATTGATTGTTGGTACAATGCTAGTATTCTGAAAAAGGCCAGCTTACCTTTCAGAAAGGCTGCAGGTAAGCAAGTCAAATATCAAGCTGACCTGTACCTAGGACCCAATAACAATTGGGGTTCTAAGGATAGGTAATTTTATTTGATGCAGGTGAATCTAAGTGGCCATACCACTATATGGTACTTGGACAGTGGATGTTCCAGGCACATGACTAGAACAAGAAGGATGTTAAAAGAATACTCTCCCATAGAAAATGGACCTAAAGTGATCTTTGGTGGATTTGAAAAGAGAGTCATCAAAGGATTTGGTAATATTTCAAATAACTCTATCACTATCACTCAAGTTGTTTATGTGAAAGGTCTGAAACATAACCTAATTAGCATAATCCAACTAAGTGATCTTGGTTATGACACTTCTTTTCACAAGGGTGTATGCCAAATTAGAATGTCAAATGATCAAGAGATCATTCTGACACGCACTAGGAAAGGAAATGTTTACTGTCTTAAGTTTGATTGTGAGAATAAGATCTCTCCTATTTTTCTAGTTATAGATGAGAAAGCAACTCATTATGTCCAATGGAACAAGAGGCTATCTCACCTGAACTACAACTCAATAGGCCAACTCTTTAGTATGGAGTTATTAAGGAATGGTCCTCAGGTCAAGTGCATTAAAGACAGTGTATGTTCAGCTTGGTAAAAGGGCAAACAGACCAGGACCTCTTTCCATGGACATGATAACAAAGATTCTGTGAGATATCTTTACCTCCTGCATATGGATTTATTTGGTCCTATGTCAGTTCATAGTCTAGGTAGGAAAGCTTACACATTTATAATTGTGGACTTTCCCTAGAGACAGTTGTCAATTATGGAAGTCATTTATGACTGAGTAACGACCATCTAAAGTAAGAATATTATATACTCCTCAGAGAATAATTTTCAGGGAACAGACAAGATTTGAAAAAGATATACAGAAGAGAGAACAAAAAAAAATTCAATCATCAAGAATTCATCTTCTTATAATAGATTCAGTAGACAAAAGCTTACAGAATTACTGAGTCATATTTCTTCAAGAACACAAGGAACATCATTGTGAAGGAGATCATCTGGTGTTCTACTTCTTCAAGCTTCAAGTGTTCAAAAGCTTCATTATCAAGAACTCTAGACAACACACATTTCAGCATCTGCTGAAATCATCTATTGCTGGAGATCTGAAGCAACTGAAGGACTATCACCCTAAGCAAAGCTCATCTTCCTGAACCCTTACAGATCTCAGGGGGAGCTTTGACAACATCTTCCACTTGTCTTCTCTTAGATTGTTGACATAGAAGAATAACTCAACTCATTTTCTTTTTCCTTTCTCTCCTGTAAAAGGGTTTCTCAAAACTCCCTTCAAAAGTTTTGTGGCTGGTTTCTGAGACCTTGTAAAACTCAGTGGTGGCAAGAAACCTTATCAAAAAATCTAGTTTTGGTTTTTGAGCACCTTATCAAAAGCTCATTGGTGCCCAGGACACCTGATCAACTATTCCTGCAGTGGATTCCTACCTAGGGTGGTAGAAGAGTGGATGTACCCAGGTTGTTTGGGAACCACTATAGCTCCTTGTGTCATCTGGTTTGCTATGCTTTTACTTTGCTGTGTGCTGTGTGATTTCCTATTTCTTGCTTACTTAGTTTTTCTTTTGGCAAGCACCTTACACATATAAGTAAATCAAGACTTCCACTGCTTTATAGTTTTTGAATTGTAAATTATTTTAAAATATTCTATTCACCCCCCCCCCCCTCTAGAGTTAAGGTAGATCTTTCACTCACTTTCAATTGGTATCAGAGGGAGGTTGGTTACTCAACATCTGAATCTTCAACAGATTGGTTGAACAGGATAGCACCTGAACCAAAAGATCTCTAAAAAGATAACCCCTCTATAGAGGATAGTTATTTCTTTTGTGTATTATATATTTATTTTTAAACAAAACCATGGCACAGAACAAAGATTATGCTAGCACCAGACCTCCAGTGTGCAACCTTTCTAAGTTTGCACTTTGGAAGGCAAGGATTAGGCTTTACATTAATTCTATTGATGAGGACATCTACAATTCTGTTTTGACAGTTTGTCCAAGACCCCCAGTAATTACAAGTACAAGTGTTGTTCCACCTCCTTCAGGAACAGATGCAGAAATAAAGAAATGGAAAGTTACAGATGCAAAGGCTATGAATATCCTTGCTCAGACTATGTCTGATGAGATATTCCAAAATGTGGCTGAATGCAGTTCAGCAAAAGAGATATGGGATAAGTTATCTGAAATTGTCTCAGGATCTGCTGATGAAAGGAAGGACAAGAGATCCAATCTCATAAGCCAATATGAGAACTTAAAAAAGGGAGAAACTGAATCAGTGGCTGACATGTAAAACTGGCTCAGCCTAAGAGTCAGTGAATTAAAAACACTGGACAAGGAGATCTCTCTAACTGAATTAAATGACAAGATCCTAATGTGCTTCCCTAGCACTTGTGACTCAAGGATCTGGCCAATCAAGGATGCCAGAAGCCTAACTTAGATTACTACTGAAGCTTTATTGGGCAAGCTCAAGTCTTATGAGCTGCTCATCAAGAACAGAGAGGAAGAACAAAAGGTTGCTTCTTCAGCTAACAGGAAGGAGAAGACAATAGCATTCAAAGCTACAGAAGATCTGCCTGAAGACAAGGTCACAGGCAATGAAGAATTGATGAGCTTGCTGGCCAGAAGATTCTATAAGATGGCCAGGAAAGATTTCAGAAAGAGGTCATCTAGAGGGCATGAGAAGACAAGGTATGACAAGTCAAATAATAAAGAAATAATCTGTTTTGGATGCAGGAAACCAGGCCATATTATGCCTGACTGTCCAGAAAATAAGAATAAGGACAAGAAGTACAGGAAAGATAGGATAAAAAACAAGGACTCTAGGGGAAACAATTACAACAAATCCTCCGCCAGAAAAAATAAACATACAAGGAAGGGATTTATAACAGAAACCTGGAGTGAAACTGAAGAAGAATCAGAGGCTTTATCAAGTTCAAGTGATGATGAAGATGATGCTGAAGAAAAGGAATTCTGCATGATGGCAATCAATGCCTCCCAACAAAATTCTGATGCAGAACAAGAGTCAGAGTTTGAATCTGAAACTCAAACTGAAGAAGACCAGGTAATAGACTCCTTTGATTTTGATTCAGAGGACTTTAGATCTGAATTTAAGACACTTTGTTTAGACCTGTTAAAGTCTGAGAAAGAGATTATCTCTCTCACAAATCAATTGTCTGGACATAGCACCTTAAAATCAGACAACCTCAAACTCTCTTAGGAGTTAGAATGTTGTTGGGAGGAGATAGCTTCACTGAAATGTGAGTTATCCAAGGCAAAGAAGTTTGAAGAATCCCTTAATGAGAGAAGCATCAGACTGATGGACATCACAAGCACAGTGAACTCAAGATTCAACAGTACACTAGGCTTGGGTGCTTCATCCAGCCAACCTATAGTATTAACAACCCCAATTAAATTTATTTCTGATAAAGGAAAGGGTGTTGTAGTGGTAGCTAGGAAGAATCAAGATTTACCTAAGGAAAACAAAGTTCAATAGAAAACGTCGAACAGAGCTCGGCGATCCAAGGTTGAATCATCGAACTCAGATCGACGACTTCTGAACTCTGAACTCTGGTATAGTCGATCTTCGAACGGAGCTCGATGATCTGATCCAAGATCTTCGAACTCATCTCGACGATCGTCGAACGACGCTCAGAGCTTTGAACATTCTTTCAGAGGTAAATCTAAAGTCAATCCTAGAAGTCCCTCATCCCAAAGCTTCAATCGTTATACTGAATGGATAGTGCCTCCTAGGAGATACCATCCTGAAGGATATAAGAGTCATCTAGGGATTTCTTTTATTTCTGAGTTTAAAGGTTATCAACCTAGACCCAAGGAAACCTTGGTCAAAAACATATAAATTATTTATGTGTAGGTGAAGACCTATCCAGCAATGAACCACAATGGTATCTGGATAGTGGTTGCTCAAAGCACATGACAGGGAGCAAGGAGAATCTAACATCCTTCAGAACCAAACTTGGACCCATAGTAATATTTTGAGATTCAAACTTTGGTCAAACAAAAGGATATGATGCTGTTCAGATTGGCTTAGTCACATTCAAGAAGGTGGCTTATGTGGAAGGACTAAAGCACAACCTTATCAGCATCAATCACCTCTGTGATGAAGGCTATCTGGTGATTTTCAACAAATCCTTATGCAAGATCAAGTCAGAGGATAACACAACAAAGTTAACAGCTAAAAGGAAAGGTAACATTTATCTAGTAGATTTCCTTTCAACCAATATAGATATCTGTTTATTTAATTCAGTTTGCAAACCAAATGATCTTTGGCATAAGAGACTAGGGCATATAAACCTTAGAACCATTGCTAGGCTCTCCAAGGACAACCTTGTTAGAGGACTACCTTCTGTCCCCTATAAGAAGGAAGGACTTTGCAGGGCTTGTCAATTAGGCAAGCAAACTAAAAATAGTTTTAAGTCACTTAATAAGAGTGATTCACCTAGGATCTTGTATCTGTTACACATGGATCTTTTTGGACCCTTTACAGTAAAAAGCTTAGGAGGGAAATCTTACACTTTAGTGATTGTAGATGACTTCTCTAGATTAACATGGGTATTCTTCCTGAGGAAGAAGTCTGATAACTTTAAGTGTTTGACAAATTTTCTCAAATGCATACAGATTTAGTTCAATATTCACATTGCCCTAATCAGAAGTGATCATGGGAAAGAGTTTGATTCTCTTCTTATGAAAGGGTCTTGTCAGAGTGAAGGGATCAGGCATACTTTCTAAGCTCCTAGAACTCCTCAACAAAATAGGGTAGCTGAAACGAAAAATAGAACCCTAATTGAATCTGTTACTACATTGTTGACAGATGCTCACCTTGCTCTATCTTTTTGGGAAGAGGCAGTGAACACCTCCAACCATGTGTTGAACAGAAGTTTGATACATAAACTGAAGGGCAAGAATCCCTATGAATTGTTCAAAGGGAATAAACCTAAAGTAGACTATTTTAAAAAATTTTGTTGTATTTGTTATATTCACAATAATGACAAGAAGTATTTAGCAAAATTCCAAGCTAAAGCTGATTAAGGAATGTTTCATGGATACTCCATGATCAGTAAAGCTTATAGGGTTTATAACAAAATTTCTCTTAAAATTGAAGAATCTGTTCATGTATCTTTTGAAGAGACTAACATGTTTTATAAGGAGAAGTCCACTTCTACCATAGAACTATTACAGGTAAACTCTCTTTCAGAAAATTTGGACAGATTGCATATTGCAGAGAAGGATTCAGTATATTCACCTAACCAACATAGGGATGAAATCAGTGAAGATGAAGAAGATGTTCAACATCTTGGAGAGAACCATCTTGAAGAGCCAATTGTTATTCCACTAGAGGAAACAACAATACAGGTTGGTGAATAATCAACACCCCATGTTGATTTAGTAATTACAAGAGATCATCCAATCTCCCAAGTGATTGGAAACATCTCAGCTGGTGTGCAAACCAGAAATAAGGTCAACCAGAACCTGATGAACACTTGCTTTCTATCTCAAATTGAGCCTCAATCCATTCAAGATGCAGAACACGATCCACACTGGATCATTGCTATGCAAGAGGAACTACATCAATTTGAGAGAAACAAAGTTTGGGAACTAGTTCCATGACCTAAGGATCACTCAATTGTTGGAACAAAGTGGGTGTTCAGAAACAAGTTGGATGATCAAGGAGTTATTGTAAGGAACAAGGCAAGGCTAGTTGCTCAAGGTTAATCTCAAGAAGAAGGAATAGACAATGACAAGACCTTTGCACCAGTTGCAAGGTTTGAGGCCATAAGAATATTCCTAACTTATGCAGCTCACAAAGGATTCAAGGTCTACCAAATGGATATGAAGAGTGCATTTCTCAATGGAGACATCAAAGAAGAAGTCTATGTTATACAACCTCCAGGTTTTATCTCTTCAACTTATCCTGACCATGTTTTCAAATTGCATAAAGCATTATATGGTCTCAAGCAAGCTCCTAGAGCATGGTATGAGACCTTAGCATGCTTTCTTCTGAAAAATGATTTTATAAGGGGTAGAGTAGACCAAAATCTTTTTATAAGAACCCATAAGTCTCATACCCTACTAGTACAAATATATATAGATGATATCATATTTGGGTCTACTGATTCAAATTTGTGCAAAAGATTTTCCAATCCGATTCATTCTAATTTTGAAATGAGTAGCATGGGTGAGCTTTCCTTCTTTCTAGGATTTCAAGTAAAACAACATGCTGAAGGCATATTTATTTCTCAAACCAAGTATGCAAAAGAACTTGTTAAGAAATTTTGTATGTCTGAAGCATCTTGTATGAAAACACCTATGCATACCAATGTTGTATTAGATGTTGATGAACATGGAAAATATGTTGATCAGACAATATATAGAGCAATGATTGTCTCTCTATTGTACCTTACAGCCAGTAGACCTTATATAATGTTTGCTACATGTATATGTGCTAGGTTCCAAGTAAGCCATAGAGAGTCACACCTAACATTAGTTAAGAAGATTCTTAGGTATGTAAAAAGTTGTCCAAATCTAGGCCTCTGGTATCCAAAAGACTCAGGATTTGAATTAACTAGATTTTCAGATGCTGATTATGCTTGATGTAGAGTAGACAGGAAAAGCACCAGTGGAACTTGCCATTTCCTTGGTGACAGACTTGTCTCCTGGTTCTATAAGAAACAAACATCTGTGTCCACTTCAACTGCTGAAGCTGAATATATTGCAGCAGGAAGTTATTGCTCACAGATTTTGTGGATTCAAAACCAGTTCCTAGACTATGGCTATAACTTAGAAGGGTAAAAAATATTTTGTGATAACACCAGTGCTATTTTTATAGGACAAAATCCAGTCCTCCATAGTAGGACAAAACTTATAAAGATTAGGCATCACTTTCTAAGGGATAATGTTGAGAAAAATAAAATTGAACTTTAGTATATCCCAACTGATTTGCAAAGGGGAGATATTTTCACCAAACCTTTGGATGAAAAGAAACATACCTTCTTCCTAAATCAGTTCGGAATGTTAGATGGAGGAAGTCTAAAATAAATCCCAAGATTTTAAAACTCTAAAAATAGACAAAGACTAGGCTAAAAACTTTAATTTTCTAATGTCTATAGGTTTTTTTTAGTCTCTGAACTGCACTCGACGTTTTTCCCCTCGATCGTCGAACGGAGATCGACGCTTTCCAATAGCGTCGACCGGAGTTCAGTGTTTTCCAGATAGCACTAGGCTATCTTCCTTCTGTTTAGCGATCGTCGATCGGAGATCAACGCTCTCCAATATCGTCGAACGGAGATCGACGTTATTGAAGACTCTTCAGATTCCTTTAGAAGCCCAGATCGTCGAACGGAGTTCAACGATCTTTCCTTTCTGGCGTCGAACCCTAATATAAAATCATTCTTTCGGCCATCGTTCTTCTTTTGCGCTTTCATACCCTCTGTAAACTTTTTCTTTCCCTCCAAACTCTACTGCACTTGGTCGTGTTTGTTCATCTTTGCAGGTACATAATGGCTGTGTTTGTTGCCGCCCTCACAAAAATGAAATTCGACACAGGCTTTGACATAGATATGGACTCCTTTGATGGAAGCGATCAGGTTTTCAAAGAAATTCTTGACCTATTCAGAGAACAGCATCTAGTGTAATTAATGACAACGAGAATGAAGATTGCAGCCGATGAGATAAAAGAATGGGTCTACGCAGCGCACAATCTGGATCAGAATACTGATGGTTAAAACGCCGACTCTTATTTAGGTGTGAAAGTGGAGATTTTTATTTATAAAAAGAAGAGCGTTTTATTTTTGTTAGAAACCGAGTTTTAACGAGAGGGGGGCAAGTGCACCTATCGCGTGTAGTACAGGATATTCCCGTGTGGAGGAATATCGGGGTCGTATTGTTCTCGGGGCCGGCTTAGCTATATCTACTCTTTCCCTGAAAGCCTATTATTCTTCCGAAAATATTTTAGTTTGGTTTAAAAATATAAAATGCATAATAATAATAAGCATAAAAAGAAGCAGGAAAAAATGCAGTAAATAAGTGCGGAAGTCCGATGACCAACTTAGCGCGACGCTATCAAAAAGAGAATTGAACTAAAGTAAACTTTTAATAAAAAGAGATCCTAATTTTCAAATTAATTAAGGCGGAGACTCGGCCATGGAGGTTCCAAAGGAATGAGCTCACTTATCTCTAGGACTATCGCTCACCTGAACGCTAAGACTATTCGACCGATCGCTAGACCGACGAAGGATACCTCTTAACGCCCGCATTACGCTGAGAACCCCGCTATTGGGTGGGGAACCCAATTTGGTAGAGTCACGCGCCTCCTCTCTCGAGGGTTAGCGCGGAGCTCTCTTTACCCAAGGGTGATCGGTCCATACGTGCAGCCTCTCAGCGTTGCGTATGGATAACGGAAATAGGGCCCGCACATCGATTATGCGGTCCTACGCGTCGTTAACCCGGGGCAAACCTTAAGAAATTTAATTAAATAGAAAACAGGACCTTTAATTATTTAAAGCTACTTTATCTGTCCCAATGCTCTTCGATATCGAGGGCTAAGGGCGGTTAGCCACTCATCGGAATGGGGACACTTACACTAGAAAGCGATAAAGAAAGCGGTAAATGAAAGCAGGAAGAAAGCAGTAAATGCGAATCCCGGCTCGAGCGAGTGGGCGGGGGTAAATTTATACTCATACACGCACACACTCTACAGGAAAGTAAAATCACACACACGCACTCTACAATAAATGAAAACACACGCACGCACCCAAAGTTTTCCTACTCAAGTGAGTAGGAAGAAAATGAAAGCAGTAAAAAGACAAGTCCCACTCAAACGAGTGGGCGGGAAATGAAAGCAGAGCGCCATTTAACTCTTAATGAGTAGGCGAAAATAAATTCATACGCACACACTCTACAGGAATTGAAATAATGCAATAAAGTCTAACTCATACACGCACGCACACTTGCAAAAATAAGAAAAAGCAAAGTGACTGAAAAATTAAAACAACTGCATTTCTACCGCTAGAATGCGGTAGAAATGCATAAAAAGTGCAAATAAAAATTAACCGGACAAAAAGTTTTGAAAATTAAAACGAAAAGCTAAGTGCTCGGAAAATTAAAACGACTGCATTTCTACCGCTAGAATGCGGTAGAAATGCATAAAAAGAGAAAATAAAAATTAAACGGAGCGAAAAGTTTTGCAAATAAACGCAAAATGGAAGTTGGCGAAAAATTAGAACAAGTGCATTTCTACCGCTAGAATGCGGTAGAAATGCATAAAAAGTGAAAATAAAAATAAACTAAAGCTAAACGGGTGCGGAAAATGAAAATAAAATGGGCAGCGTAACGGCTAGAAAGTGCGATAAAATCCTAAACTAAACGAGCTATAAAAGCTATAATATGAAAACATAAAATGAAAAGCACAAAAGTAGAACGAAAAATTACTTAAGTTCGATGCATTCAAATGGATTCCAAACAATATAAGGGAGAAAAAACTAAACATTGTATTAATAAAAAGGGTTACAAGGAAAGCTAAAACAAACATCCTAAACTTAGCTAAGAGAGAGAGAGGGGGGGATAAATTTCCCTTACATAGCATGGAATCAAAATGGGCAGCACCTCCCCTAAGCAATTTGGACCAAAAAGGTGGACAGAATTCTCATACAGCAGCTGCCCTTTTATAGGCAAAATTTCGGGTTGGTCACGCCCTAGGTCACGGGCGTGACAGGGGGGCGTGACAGTACTGTTCATGAGCTGATTGGTGATTTGACTGGAGCTTTGACTTCGGCTGAAAACGTGGCGGTCACGCCCCAGGTCACGGGCGTGACAGGTGTCAGCCACGGGCGTGACTAGGGCATGACGGGGAGCTGGCTCTGTGGATTTGACGCGCACTTTGACTTCGGGGCAGCCCACGTGGTGGACACGGGCGTGACACAATTGTCACGGGCGTGACAGGGGGGCGTGACCCGGACAGCTGGCATCCTGATGTCGGCAGCGTTGACTGTTTGACTAAGCGTTGCGTGTCGGCCTCGACACGGGCGTGACAAGCATTGACACGGGCGTGACGTTGGGCGTGTCGGGCTCGGAAGAGTGAAATTGTTGATTTTGACTGGCTGATTGCGTTGAGGGCCTGACACGCCCGTGGCGGGGGGTGACACGGGCGTGACAAGGCCGAAAATTATTTTTTTGGAAAAAATTCAAAAAATAAAAAATGCTAAGTTAGAATATATTTTTACAAAAAAGAAACAATTTATTGAACAAAATAAACAAAAAAGGAAGAAAATAAAGTAAAACAATAAAATAAATACACTATAAAATGGGTATATTAACAACTCATCAAATACCCCCATACTTAAGCTTTTGCTATTCCAGAGCAAAAGTTGGAGATGAACCTATAAGGAATTTAAAAAGAATCCTAAATTTAACTACCGCTTGATTTAATTGTATGAAAGATCGAAATGAATTTCCGGGGTCTCGGAATTAAATCCTAAATTATGAAAATGTTAAAAATAGAGGAACTGTTTCAAAAAAATACTTCTAAATGGAAAAAAGAAAGCGAAAATTGTTTTTATTAGTTTAACAAAAATGGATTGGAATTATCGAAAAAAACTTTAGCTAAAAAGAAATTGATAGAAATAATTCAATTTAAAAATTATTCTCTCAAAAAGTTTTAGATTAATTCTAGAATCATGAAAAATAGGCTAAGTGGTTTGGCGGATATGAAGAAGGCTTGGATTTTTGAGGCGAGGTAATTTTTTCTCGAACCTCCACATTTTTTCTTTTTGAATTATTAGGAAAATGAAATCTTATTTTCCTAACATTTTTTTCTTTCTTCATAAATATAAATAAACCCAATGCATATGTATAGGAGTAATGAATTTTTTTCTCTTACTCCTAACATATAATCTTTTTTTAAAATATTGGGTGCCTATGTTTACGGGACGAAATCTTATCCCCATTGACATAGGATCTTTTAAGGGTGAGTGGAGAATCATACTGATTAAGGCATGAAAAAAAGGTGGAAGGGATGAATTTCTAAAAGAAAACTAGAGTTTAATAAAAAATTTCGAGAGCAACCTTTTTAATTTGAACGTTCCTACGTTTCTAAAAGCATAAGTAGAAATAATGTAAAATCCATAAATGTTATTTTCTAACATAAAGATGTGCTTTATTTCAAAAAATAAGAAGTGAAAATGAGAAAGACAAGTTCCCTATAATAAGAAAAAGCCATAAAAAATTCTTTAAAATCTTAACCCCAGAAATTTAAGTCTATCGAGCTACAATTAAAAAATGAATAGTAAATAAAGAATTAATTAAAATTCGCTTATAAATAAACTCGAAACGATTATTTTGGAGAGAAAAGAGGTTAAGAATTAAGGTATTCAAATTATTTATTACAAAATAATTTTTTTTTTGATTTTTATGAGTTTTTCTAATTTTTTTCATATTTTGGTGTTTTTAATCATTTTTTTGGAAATTTTTTAAAGGTTATGCAAATTTTTTTGAGTTTTTGAGTTATATAAAATTGTTTGATTTTTTTAATTTTCGGAAATATTTACAAGAGGAGAGAAATTTTTACAAGATAGGAAAGAAAAGGGAAAGAGACGAGAATATTTACAAAAATATTTACAAAGTAAAAAAGGATCGCCCGCGAACAGACTCTTATCTGTGGTTAGTTCGATGAGTCGAACGTCGCGGAGCGATGCATCAATTTTTTTTTTTGGGGGTTTTCAATTTTTTTATATATAAAAACATGATAAAAAAAATTTTAGTTTTACATTTTTGTAATTTTTTGGATTTTTGTTATGTGCAGGAAATAAAGAGACAGAAAATAGGAAACACCCCCATACTTAAGTCCAACATTGTCCCCAATGTTGCACTAAGTATGAGGGAGAGGATATATATAAAAATCGAAGCAGTATGTACAAAATTTAAAATTAAAAAAAACAGGGGTTTAGAAATCTTCCCTAAATCGCGTTCGGGGAAGCCCGTTAAGTTTGACCCTGCAAAAGTTAAAGTAAAAACAAGAAAAAAAAAATTAAAACTGAAAAAATGGAAAAGATAAGTTCGGCGAAAAGTGTGCGGGTGATAGGGGGAACGAGGGGTAAGGGAGTGTGATAAATGTGCGACGGATACGCAATCCCCTAGCGCTCACGATTGTGAAGCGCGCCGAAACGACAAAATAAATACTTAATTTAAATTTTTTTGTTTTATGAAAATTTTTCTTAGTTTTTTTGAATTTTTAGATTTTATTAAGTGTATGTTTTTAGTTTTTGATTTTTTTTTGTAAAGAAAAATAAAATGAAAAAAAGAAAATAAGATAAAGGCAAAATAAAATAAAGAAAAAATATACATATTTTTTTTTTTTGAGTTTTTTAAATTTTTAATTTTTATAAGTTTTTAAGTGTTTTTTTTTTAGTTTTAAATTTTTCTGATATATTTTTTGTTGTTTTAAAGTGTTTAAAATTTTTTTTTATTTTTTTATTTTTTTGTTTAAGTATTTATTATTAATAGTAATACTGATATTATTATTATTATTAATATAAATATTTTTTTTATATATATAAATATATATTAGTAGAAATAAAGGGTAAAATTAATAGGTTTCAGGAATTCAAAATAGTAAGACGAAATTTTCCCCGACAACGGTGCCAAAAACTTGATGGTTAAAACGCCGGCTCTTATTTAGGTGTGAAAGTGGAGGTTTTTATTTATAAAAAGAAGAGCGTTTTATTTTTGTTAGAAACCGAGTTTTAACGAGAGGGAGGCAAGTGCACCTATCGCGTGTAGTACAGGATATTCCCGTGTGGAGGAATATCGGGGTCGTATTGTTCTTGGGGCCGGCTTAGCTATATCTACTCTTTCCCTGAAAGCCTATTATTCTACCGAAAATATTTTAGTTTGGTTTAAAAATATAAAATGCGTAATAATAATAAGCATAAAAAGAAGTAGGAAAAAATGCAGTAAATAAGTGCGGAAGTCCGATGACCAACTTAGCGCGACGCTATCAAAAAGAGAATTGAACTAAAGTAAACTTTTAATAAAAAGAGATCCTAATTTTCAAATTAATTAAGGCGGAGACTCGGCCGTGGAGGTTCCAAAGGAATGAGCTCACTTATCTCTAGGACTATCGCTCACCTGAACGCTAAGACTATTCGACCGATCGCTAGACCGACGAAGGATTCCTCTTAACGCCCGCATTACGCTGAGAACCCCCCTATTGGGTGGGGAACCCAATTCGGTAGAGTCACGCGCCTCCTCTCTCGAGGGTTAGCGCGGAGCTCTCTTTACCCAAGGGTGATCAGTCCATACGTGCGGCCTCTCGGCGTTGCGTATGGATAACGGAAATAGGGCCCGCACATCGATTATGCGGTCCTACGCGACGTTAACCCGGGGCAAACCTTAAAAAATTTAATTAAATAGAAAACAGGACCTTTAATTATTTAAAGCTACTTTATCTGTCCCAATACTCTTCGATATCGAGGGCTAAGGGCGGTTAGCCACTCATCGGAATGGGGACACTTACACTAGAAAGCGATAAAGAAAGCGGTATATGAAAGCAGTAAGAAAGCAGGAAGAAAGCAGTAAATGCGAATCCCGGCTCGAGCGAGTGGGCGGGGGTAAATTTATACTCATACACGCACACACTCTACAGGAAAGTAAAATCACACACACCCACTCTACAATAAATGAAAACACACGCACGCACACAAAGTTTTCCTACTCAAGTGAGTAGGAAGAAAATGAAAGCAGTAAAAAGACAAGTCCCATTTAAACGAGTGGGCGGGAAATGAAAGCAGAGCGCCATTTAACTCTTAACGAGTAGGCGAAAATAAATGCACACGCACACACTCTACAGAAATTGAAATAAAGCAATAAAGTCTAACTCATACACGCACGCACACTTGCAAAAATAAGAAAAAGCAAAGTGACTGAAAAATTAAAACAACTGCATTTCTACCGCTAGAATGCGGTAGAAATGCATAAAAAGTGCAAATAAAAATTAACCGGACAAAAAGTTTTGATAATTAAAACGAAAAGCTAAGTGCTCGGAAAATTAAAACGACTGCATTTCTACCGCTAGAATGCGGTAGAAATGCATAAAAAGAGAAAATAAAAATTAAACGGAGCGAAAAGTTTTGCAAATAAACGCAAAATGGAAGTTGGCGAAAAATTAGAACAAGTGCATTTCTACTGCTAGAATGCGGTAGAAATGCATAAAAAGTGAAAATAAAAATAAACTAAAGCTAAACGGGTGCGGAAAATGAAAATAAAATGGGCAGCGTAACGGCTAGAAAGTGCGATAAAATCCTAAACTAAACGAGTTATAAAAGCTATTATATGAAAACATAAAATGAAAAGCACAAAAGTAGAACGAAAATTACTTAAGTTCGACGCATTCAAATGGATCCAAACAATATAAGGGAGAAAAAACTAAACATTGTATTAATAAAAAGGGTTACAAGGAAAGCTAAAACAAACATCCTAAACTAAGCTAAGAGAGAGAGAGAGAGGGGGATAAATTTCCCTTACATAGTATGGAATCAAAATGGGCAGCACATCCCCTAAGCAATTTGGACCAAAAAGGTGGACAGAATTCTCAGACAGCAGCTGCCCTTTTATAGGCAAAATTTCGGGTTGGTCACGCCCTAGGTCACGGGCGTGACAGGGGGGCGTGACAGTACTGTTCATGAGCTGATTGGTGATTTGACTGGAGCTTTGACTTCGGCTGAAAACGTGGCGGTCACGCCCCAGATCACGGGCGTGACAGGTGTCAGTCACGGGCGTGACTAGGGCGTGACGGGGAGCTGGCTCTGTGGATTTGACGCGCGCTTTGACTTCGGGGCAGCCCACGTGGTGGACACGGGCGTGACACAGTTGTCACGGGCGTGACAGGGGGGCGTGACCCGGACAGCTGGCATCTTGATGTCGGCAGCGTTGACTGTTTGACTAAGCGTTGCGTGTCGGCCTCGACACTCGCGTGACAAGCTTTGACACGGGCGTGACGTTGGGCGTGTCGGGATCGGAAGAGTGAAATTGTTGATTTTGACTGGCTGATTGCGTTGAGGGCCTGACACGCCCGTGTCGGGGGGTGACACGGGCGTGACAAGGCCGAAAATTATTTTTCTGGAAAAAATTCAAAAAATAAAAAATGCTAAGTTAGAATATATTTTTACAAAAAAGAAACAATTTATTGAACAAAACAAACAAAAAAGTAAGAAAATAAAGTAAAACAACAAAATAAATACACTATAAAATGGGTATATTCACAACTCATCAAATACTTTGGTTGGTACTATAGCCGGGACGCAGGTATCCCCAACACCTACTCTCCTGAGTGAAGTATTTCAATTGAGTACTGGAGGTGATTCTATTGAGTTATCTTGAGAAGAATCTGCGAATATGTTAGATAGAATGGGACATTCTTCCGCTAACCCTAGCAAGTTGTTGAAAAAGAACTTATCTATTGAGTATAGATTTCTTGCTGATTTTGTTGGGAAAGTGCTGTTGGCAAAGCACTCAGCACATGATACCATATCTAGGTATCAGTTCTGCTTGATGGGAGCACTTGTGGATAAGAAACATTTGAACTGGGGAGAGCTCTTCTTTGACTTGATTAAGAAGAAAGTGAACAAAAGTTTGGTAAACTTTGGGAGGATAATAGGGTTATTCCTGCACTCCAAGTGCCCTGAACTGCTGGTATCAAGTGGGATGCACATCAATGCATCAAAGAGGTTTACCTGTGCCCTGTTTGGGACATGGGACAGGAAGATAGTCAAGCCAACCAGGACTACTACTACTTCATGCACAAGGACTGTTGCAGTCTCTTCCCCTTAGGCCCCTTCCCTCATTGAAGAATTATCTGCCTCCACCTCTTCTCAACCTACTCCAGTTCTTCCCTCAACCATTCCTTCAACCATCCTTACCTCCATCTCCACCTCAACAATCTCCACATCAATCTCCTCCCCCATTACAATTTCAACTCCTCTATCAACTTCTTCACCTCCTCAAGCCACCACAGAACAACAATTCCATCCACTTCATTATTATCCACCTCTTGACATTCCATCTTTCAACATCATGGAAGATTCCTTCATGGATGATTCCCACTCCTCACCTACTGAGCTTCCCTCCACTTCCTCATACCAACAACTCCTCTATGATATTCTCACCCAACCATCCTTCACTCCATCCATATCCACACCCATAATCTCTATCTCCACCATCCCAATCTCTCAACCCAACATCCTACCATCCCCACCCACACATCTTGCAGCCCATCCATCACCAGCCACAGTCATTTCTTCCTCCACCTCTACTCAAGTTCCACTTGAGCAAGTGGATCTCTCAGCACTAGCAGATAAGCTCTATGGCATACTAGCTCCCAAGATAGTAGCCCTGCTGGAGACCTCCGTGGCTCCACTCCTGAAGTCCATCAAGGAGTTATCTGACAGGCTCTCCTCTCTATCTACTCTACAGGCAATCCATTCTATTGGGTACCTTGATCCAGTTATCACTAAATCAAGGCAGGGGGAGATGCCCTATTAAGTTGTGGTAGTGCCTGCTATTTCAAAGGAATTGCTGCCAGAAATTGCTAATGATGCTTCAGTTCCAGCCCTAGTACCAGTACGAACAGTGAACCTCTGGTCACTGCTATCTGATTTTGACTTTATTCACTTCAGCTGCTTACCAGCTCAGGGAGTTGAAGAATTTACTAAGTCCATTGTGCCTGTTGCTGTCTGTGATCCTATCCTAATTACTTCTTATATCCATTCTCTTAAGACTGAGGAGGTTATTATTTCTGTTTGTGCTGCTGCTGTTGAAGTTGTTGAATCTGCTGATATTGATATGTTGCATGTTGTTCCTGTTGATGCTGCTGCTGCTGATGAAGAACTTACTGTTTACTTAGAAAAATGACCTGTTGTTTCTTAGGCTCCTGCTGCTCCAAAAGTTCTTTTCTCTGCTCCTGCTGCTACTCCAATAGTTTCTACTCTTGTTGCTACTCCTGAGAAGTCAAAACAAAGAGAAGAGTATATCAAAAGTATTGATGATTTATATGGCAGACCCTAGAGTTTAGATAGTGATCAATTCAACACTGACTCTGATGATTCTTCTGGCACCATTGCCAAGAAAAGGAAAGCAAGAAGTAAGGCCATGATGAGAGTACCTTCTACAAAAGCCAAAGATGACCATGATATACCCTATTACATTCTGCATGACTGCCAAATCACTGAACCATGGATGCAATATTCTAAGAACCAGCTTAAGGCTATGAAGAAAAGGAGAAAGCTTGACAAGTATAAAAAAGGATCATCTCAATTCCATCATCCTCCTCCCCCTCCTCCAAGTTTAGGATCTAGTAGAGGCTCAGCTTTTCAGACAACTGCTACAAAGCATAGCTCCTCCCAATCCTCACAAAGATATCAACCCAGAGGACAACATCAAAGAGGTTATCAGTCTAGAAGAGGCCAGTTTAGAGGAAGTCAAAGAGATTACAGAACTTACTCCAGACAACATCCTTACCAAAGGGAAGGACAAGGCCCTACTGATTCTATATCAGGTCCTTTCCCTTACAAGCTCAGAGATACAGTTGTCACCAGGGCTCCTCAAACTGATTCAGAGTCAATCAATAGATATGAACCCCCAATTTTATTTGAGGACCATGAGAACAATCCTTTATCATGGACATCTAGAATGAAAGAACTTGCTGCATTAGATCTTATTAAGAAGGCTAAAGAGCAAGGTAGAGATACTTCCAACATCACAACCATGTCAGAACATAGAAAGAAAGAATTAGAGAGATATGCTTCAAGGAAATTCTTTAATCAAGAAGACTATATGAAGCTTCATCCTGAGGCTGTAGTTCCAAGGCCAAAATCTCAAACCTCCTTAGGTGCAGAAGATGATAGAAG
The DNA here is from genome assembly GCA_039513925.1 of Platanthera zijinensis. Classification (NCBI taxonomy): domain Eukaryota; kingdom Viridiplantae; phylum Streptophyta; class Magnoliopsida; order Asparagales; family Orchidaceae; genus Platanthera; species Platanthera zijinensis. Next base: position 117,624,806 of record CM077087.1, read on the forward strand.
ATCCAAGAAGGAAGCCCTAAATCCCAACAGAGAAATTCTTTTCAAAAAGGGCAATGAGTAACTTGTGTAAGCTGACACTCATATTTATTTTCTGACTCATTCTATGACTCTTGCTGTGTTTCTACAATGCTCAACATATGTTATCTGCATTGTTGTTTTTGTCTTTTTTGTTTAAATCTGATGTATGTTTGTTATTTCAATATTCTGTCATGTAAATAGTAATCCTAACCCAAAAAGGGGGAGATTGTTTGAACACCCTATTATAAATTTGGGTATGGATCACTATGTGATTAGGATTCTATTTTGACCTTGCTATATAGTCTGATAGGTCAATTAGAATGAGTCTTAGGGTTAGTACTTAGGTTTGAAAGCTGCCCGCAAGACCTTCTACCGATCAGGATTCAAGTGCTGAAGACTAGGACATTTCTCGTCGAGCTTAGGTCGACGAAACGTCGATCACAGGTCGACGATCTATGAGCTTAGTTCAATGAGGCATCAAACTCCGTTCGACGATCTTCGAGCTCAGATCGACGCTCTGTCTCTAGTTGTTTTCCAAGTCGCTGAGCTCAGGTCGACGATCGTAGAGCTCAGGTCGACGTTTTCTGTCTCTAGTATAAATCCAATCTCTGAGCTCAGGTCGACGATAGCTGAGCTCAGATCGAAGATTTTTAGAGAGGTAGGCGTTTTCAGAATTCAAATTCAGGACAGTTATGGAATTCATTCAGATTTATTCTCAGTATTTATGACAAAGGATTCTGTAGCCGTTTCAAGCAATCTGGAGCAAGTTTCAAAGAAGAATAATTGGAATGTTACTTAGGACTTTCCCCAGAGACAGTTGTCAATTATGGAAGTCATTTATAACTGAGTAATGGCCATCTAAAGTCAGAATCTGATATACTCCTTAGAGAATAATTTTCAGGGAAAAGAAAGGATTTGAAAAAGATATACAGAAGAGAGAACAAAAAAAATTCAATCATCAAGAATTCATCTTCTGAGAATAGATTCAGTAGACAAAAGCTTACATAATTACTGAGTTAGATTTCTTCAAGAACACAAGGAACATCATTGTGAAGGAGATCATGTGCTGTTCTACTCCTTCAAGCTTCAAGTGTTCAAAAGCTTCATTATCAAGAACTCAAGACAACACAAATTTCAGTATCTGCTAAAATCATCTATTGTTGGGGATCTGAAGCAACTGAAGGCCTATCACCCTAAGCAAAGCTCATCTTCCTGAACCCTTACAGATCTCAGGGGGAGCTTTGACAACATCTTCCACTTGTCTTCTCTTAGATTGTTGACAGAGAAGAACAACTCAACTCATTTTATTTTTCCTTTCTCTCCTGTAAAAGGGTTTCTCAAAACTCCCTTCAAAAGTTTTGTGGTTGGTTTCTAAGACCTTGTCAAAACTCAGTGGTGGCAAGACACCTTATCAAAAAAATCTAGTTTTGGTTTTTGAGCACCTTATCAAAAGCTCATTGGTGCCATGGACACCTGATCAACTATTCCTGCAGTGGATTCCTACCTAGGGTGGTAGAAGAGTGGATGTACCCGGAATGTTGGGGAACCACTATAGCTCCTTATGTCATCTGGTTTGCTGTGCTTTTTTACTTTGCTATGTGTAATGTGATTTCCTATTTCTTGCTTACTTAGTTTTTCTTTTTGCGAGCACCTTACACATATACATAAATCAAGACTTCCACTGCTTTACAGTTTTTGAATTATAAATTATTTTAAAATACTCTATTCACCCCAGCTCTAGAGTTAAGATAGATCTTTCACTCACTTTGAAAGTGAGGGGATAAGTTGTAAACTACTCTAGAGGGGGGGTGAATAGAGTATTCAAAATTTTATGAACACTTAGTCAGCTCCCTTGGAGTTTATTTGCGGAATAAAAAATCTGATACTTGAACCCTAAGAGCCTAACACAGTGAAGTGCACAAGTGGAGAAGTTGACTGAAATTTCAGTTAACTACAAGCCTATCACAGCAACTAGCAATCCTAGGTAGTTCTATCACAGCCACAGAATAAACAAATCAGCAAGAACCAGAGAGACACAGGATATATAGTGGTTCCCTTTAAATAGGTACATCCACTCTTCTACCACCCTGGTAGGAATCCACTACAGGTTTTTGCTAAGGTGCCCTGCCACCAATGATCTGATTCAGGTAGATCAAACAGACCCTTTGAGCTTTTGATAAGGATGCTCAACCACAGGTTGTTGATAAGGTGCCCTGTCACCAATGTTCACTTTTGAAGAGGTGTGAACAAACTCTTTTTACAAAGGGGTTGAGAGGGTTAGATTATCTTCTCTGTTGTAAATACAGATTAGAGAAGATTTGTGGATTCTCTAAAGAATCAAAGTCTCCCCCTGGCTCAGTGGAAGTCCAGGGAAAGCCTTCGCTTCAGGATGAAGAGTTTCAGATAAACTGAAACTAAATCCTCAGAGATCTGAAGACTGATTTTTATCAGGTCTTAAGATTCTGGAGCACTTGAAGCAGAACTGGAGCTCTTTCTGAAGTCTTGAAAACTCTAAGCAAATGCTCAGGAGACTTGAGAATGAAAGATGATTGCTCTGGGCTTTTGCTTCAGGAAAACTTTTCTTCTTCTTGTTGTGAGATTGTGAAGAGCTGCTCTGATGATGCTTGAGCGGATGAATAATCTTTCTCTATGTCTGTAACTCCTTCTTTTCTGAGAGAAGAATCTCTTTTAAAATATGTCTTCACGTTTTTCCTTTGGAACGACTCTATTGATTTGAATTCTCGAGCCCTGCAACAGATTATCTCAAAATAGAATATAGCAATAGGAATAGAATGGCCTATTAACTTTCTGTCAGTCCCAATAAGGAATAAAATAAGCAGGAAAAATATCTCAGCATAAAGACGTACCATTCTTGGAAATAGTACATAGTACCAACGGCTAGAAAACAGGCTGGAAAGATAAAGTCAACGCAATTTGTATAATAGGACAAAATGCTTTATCAAGAATACTGAATCCCGTGATTTATGCTTGACAGAATTTGTAATCAATTTATTTGAATTTAAACCATAAATTTAGCAACAATAATATCAGAGAATCAATCTAACCACCAACTAAAACACTTGGAAATAAACCTAGGAATAGAATAAATACAAAAAGATAAAGGCAGATAGAAATCGTCGAACAGGAGTTCGATGATCGTTGACCTGCAAACAGATCGTCGACTAATAGCAGGAATCTGTCGGAACAGAAATCGTCGACCAGAAATCATCGACCAGCTAATAGATCGTCGACCGGCTAACAGATAGTCGACCAGCAAAGGCAAATAGTCGACCAGCAAACAGATAGTCGACCAGCAAAAGCAAATATCTGTCGAGACAGAAATCGTGAAGCAAGAACACGATCGTCGATCTGTTGATGACAGATCGTCGACCAACCTTCAGAGCGTAGTAAGCTTGCTCTGAGATCGTCGACCAACGGTCGACGATAATTGTCTTGTCTTCAACGATTCAATAGCCCTGCTATCGTCGACCAATGATCGACGATCGCGAGGCCTCGTTCGACGATGGTCGAACGGAAAAGCCTTAACTACAAAAACATCTAGAACTTCTAACCTAAGCTCTAGGTTAGTTATATACTGCCCTAGGGAGACTAAGCAAAGTCTAAACATGATCATATATCTTTATATGGATCAAGAGGGGCTGGAAAGGGATTACATAAGCCAAATCACATCTAGGGTACCAACAATCTCCCCCTATTTGGGTTATGTTATCCAATCCAATTTAAAGGCTAAAGCAGACAACAACAAATCTAAAGATTAACCAGAATGATAAAACACAGGCAATACACAGAAAATATAACAAGCATAAATCGGCAGAAATGGAATGTATCAAGCAGATTTATCAGCATGTTTAGCATCAGATGAGTTTTTGGGTATTGCAGCTGGTTTGAAAATAATTTCTCTGTTAGGGTTTGCTGCTTGTCTCTTGGATAGCATTAGATCATGTTCACCTATGATTTTCTTTTCAGCATAACTTGGTAGAACTGCAGCAGGATGAAGTCTCATGTATTCCTCAGTGTCAAAGGCTTCTGGATTGACTTGAATTCTGCTGAGTTCCTTTTCTCTGAATTCTGACATTGTTGAGTAAGCTGTAGGATCTAGTCCTTGAGATTTGGCTCTCTCCATCATGCTTAGTGCAATAGACTCTTTGAATCTTGCCATAGAGGCAATCCTTTCAGCTTCAGTTTTATCTGATGGAGAGGGAGGTCTATCAGTATCTGTATGAGCTGCAATCTCCATGTTCCTTTGAAGAGCTGTAGCAAGTTTGCTTGAATTAAGAGGAATCTGCACAGCCTTCTTAGGATCAGTTTGAGCATATAGAGATCTTGGAGGTGCCAAGCTCAATGAACTTTTTGTGGGATTTATCTGAAAAGACCACTCTTTTTCCTTTTGATTCAGTTGTCTCAGCAGCAGCAGGTTTTCTTGAAGAAGAGGATGGACCTTTCCTGGGAGGAGAAGGAGGAGGAGAGAATGTAGGTTGCTGAAAAGTCATCTCCTTTATTTGTTCCACGAGAGCATTGTCATTTCTTTTTCTTCCCTGTCCTGAAACATCTTGGCCTCCCTGGCTTTGATTACTCCTTCTTTGGTAGGTCTGAGAAGTGTTAGAACTGGCTGACCTTGCAAAGGGGGTAGAAGAGAGACTTCCAGAGGCTCCAGCACCAGGAGGTGGAGGAGGACCTCTGGAGGGGAATTTCTGAACAGGAGTGTCATATCTCTTTGTCCTCTTCTTCTCTTTAGTCTGATTCTTTGACAGTCTCATCCATGGCTGAAATTCCTTGCTCTTAGGATCTATTCCCTTCAGAATGTAATAGGGAACATCCTTGTTAGGATTGGCAGTAGGAGGAGCAGGAGCTTTTCTTTTCTTGGAAGCAGCTCTTTTCCTTTTCTTAGAGGAGTCAGAATCATCAGAATCATCATCATCATCATCAGAATGAGATGAGTCTTTCCCAGCATAATCATCAAAGTCAAGTTCAGAAGGATCCTTGGCAGCAGGTTCAGCTTTGTCTTTCTTTTCTCTTTCTTCTTTCTCTTTAGCTTCCTCAATGGCATCTTGCCTAAGGAGGGCATCAAGATCCACATTTGGAGACCTCTTCCAGAGATCTGATTCTGGATACAACTCAGGAACTGTCTTGGGGACCAGTTCTGCAATAGAAGGAATGGATAGAGGATAGGTAAGGATAAGTGGAGAAAAGATGACGATATCTGCAGGGGCAGATGCTTTCTCTAGAGAGATGGCTAGGGAATCCAGATGATAATTAGCCATCCCTTCAATGTACTCAGAGGCAATGTTCTCAGCCACAAAGGCTATAAATTGTTCTAGGTTTAGAGTACCTGAGCTTGAGTCCATTTCAGTCATCTTGGGAGCATTGTCTGCCCTATCTTGCACATCTTCAATTTCTTCAGCAGCAGCATTTATGGTTGTGCCTGCATGCAAAGAGAGATAGGTTAACAACCAAGTGGGAATAAAATATTCCCCCCAAGGTGAACAAACAACAGGTAATAGATAGGATTACCTGAAGATCTACACAGGATACCACTTTGCATCTAGGAAGGAGGTTATAATTCCTTCTAGATGTTCAGTGACATCAGGGATAGACACCTCTGCAAGGCACAAGAGGAGTGCCATACAGGAAAAGAAAAGAGTATCCTTGACCAAGGGGTCATCAAGGTACTCAGGTCTATAAGGGACCACTATCTCTTGAGAAGGAGGAACAAAAGGAGTAGATGTGAGTGAGGACTCACAGTCTAGGTTAAGAAAAGATTCCAAGTCTTTATCAGAATCAAAGGACTTAGCAGCATCAACTTGCAATACTGATGTAAGGTCATCAGCAGCTGTGATGGAAAGGAAAGAATAAGAAATTAACTCAAAGTTGGAGTTTGAATTAATTAGAATCTTAAATAAAGCTATACCATCAGGTTGAGCAGCATCATTCTCACAAACGTCCATGGGGACTTCCTCATTTTCTTTTTCAGGAACTTCTTCCTCAGAAGCTAGATTCACTAGGGAGTGAATGTCTTTGTTAGATACAAATATCAAATTGAAGTCCTGATTATATCCTTTGGAGGAAGAGTTTTAAGGTTTACCTTCTGGTTCTTTCTCTGGACTCTCTTGAGGTTCTTCTACAGTTTCTTGAAGGGGAAGAGAGGAATTGTCCTGAAGGGTCAGGGCATCACCTGAGACCACTTCAACAGACATCTCCCCCTGCATGACTTCAGTGGGGACTGGAGTCATGCATCTTACAGAAGGGGGCTCAGTAGAAGATGAGATGGATTTGATGGCATCAGTGAGAGAATTGATGGAGGCAATGAGAGGGGCATTGGCAGCCTCAATCATTTTTTGGATGGAGGGAGTGATGAGCTCTACAACATGTGCAAGCAATTCAGGAGTTATCTGAAATGCTGATGATGTAGAGGTGGATGGAATGGAGGCAGGATGATCTGCCACATGATCAAATGAGTCATGTGGAGATGGGTGAACATCAACATGAGTGTGTGATTCATGTTGAGAAAGATGCGTGAGGATGGTAGCAGTCACCATGTCAACACTGGCTGAAGCTGCCAGATGTTGTGGTGTTGGTGACTGGTGTGGAGATGCAGGTGGAATGAAGGATGCATGTTGTGGTGGCACTGCAGGTGTTGTAGAAAGTAATGCAGGAAAAGAGGATGTAGGGGTAAAGAGAGAGGATGAAGGGATTGCTGAGCCTTCCCCAGTAAGCGGGAGAGCGGCCGAATCAGCCCTTGTGTCTGAAGGAGGGTTAGGATCAACCCTGGCTGACTTCTTGATAATCCTCTGGGATTTCTTGAATAGAGAGGGGTCCAACCTCTTGCTGGCATTTACTGCAGACGGTGCAGAAACAAGCAGCAGGGGTGCTTTCACATACAGAAACACACCCAGTACCCTGGCAAGATTTACTTCCTTCTGATTGTTCTTTCTCCTTATTAGTTCAAACAGAACTTTTCCCCAGGCAATCTGTGCCTTATTCACCAAAGCTGACATCAGGGCAAACTGTTGCCTGTTGATGTTGTCATGAGCAGAATGCTTTCCCAAAACGACCTTGCCCACCAGGTCGGCCAGAAACTTGTATTCTGGAGACAAGTTTATCTTCAGCAGCTTAGCCGGAATCCCTTCGGCATGGCCCATCACAGTGAGCATGCGGCCATATTCCTCTGTGCTTTGCTCATATTCCTCAGTTCCTGTTGGCAGTCCAAACAGCTCAGTCAATACTTCAGGAGTCAGAGTGACCTCCTCGCCATTTATCTTTCCTGACATCGCGTCGTCGCTGGAGGACGAAGTGTATACCCATTCTCGTATCTCCGGTATGTTAATCTTAGGAGAGAACGACATAAATTTCTTGAGGCCTTGGTCTTCACATAGCTTCAGAATATCTTGGATTGGTTGATCGCATCGGCTGAAAGAATCGAAGTCGACACAGAAGCCAGTGTCGAACTTCATTCCGAAGAGAACAGCAGAAGGAATCGCCATAGGATTTGAGAGAAAATGGCGAATCGAGAAGCAAAGCAGGGGAGAAGAGAATCGCGCGGGATTAGAGTTCGAGAGCGAATTCTAAGCCAGAAGAAGGAATATGAAAAGACGAAGCGGAAGGACGACGATCTTCAGACCTAAATCGACTATTAGAAACAAATCTGCGATCGTCGAACCCGGAATAAAATCGGTCGTCGAACACAGACCGACGATAGTCAATGTTTGACTAATCGGTAAATATCGACCGACTACACGCAATTACCACGATCGTCGATCAATATATGATGGTCGACGATTCTCCACACAGCACAGAAAATCTGTCGTCGACCATTGGTCGACGATAGATACCTAAGGAGAAATCGTTGACCAGTTGGTCGACGATTTCTGCCTTACTACAGAACGAGCTGTCGTCGACGGTTGGTCGACGATAGTTCTGACCTGGTCGAAGATCGTCGAGCAGTCGTTCGACGATTTTAGACAGAAAACAAAACTAACCAAATTTTCACTACTCTGAATCATTAATCATGCCAAGCTGGTTCAGGAAGAACAAATGCTTTTGTTCATCAAGGGGATTAGTGAAAATATCTCCTCTCTGCAGGTCTGTGGATATAAATTCCATTACTATCTTGTTCTTTTCCACATTATCTCTCAGAAAGTGATGTCTAATCTCAATGTGCTTGGTTCTGGAATGGTGCACAGGATTTTGAGCAATTGATATTGCACTGGTACTGTCACACAGAATTTTTGTGTTTGAGTGTGTGTACCCATAATCCACTAGCTGATTTTGAATCCACAGGATCTGTGAACAACAGCTAGCTGCTGCTATATATTCAGCCTCAGCAGTTGAAGTAGACACAGATGCCTGTTTCTTGCAAAACCAAGAGACAAGTCTCTCTCCCAGGAACTGACAAGTCCCTGAGGTGCTTTTCCTGTCAACTCTACAACCAGCATAATCAGCATCTGAATATCCAATTAATTCAAATCCTGACTCAGCTGGGTACCACAGTCCTAAGTTAGGGCATCCCTTAAGGTATCTCAAGATCCTCTTGAGAAGAGTTAAGTGAGATTCCTTTGGGTTGACCTGAAACCTAGCACATAGGCATGTAGCAAACATTATGTCAGGCCTACTTGCAGTCAAATACAGCAGGGAACCAACAATGGCTCTAAAGTTCTTTTGATCAACAGGCTTGCCATTAACATCAGAATCAATAACTGCATTTGAGGCCATGGGTGTGCTCATTGATGAAGCATCAGACATTCCAAATCTTTTAACCAGCTCTCTGGCATATTTTGATTGAGAAATGAAAATGCCATCAACACTCTGTTTCACTTGGAGACCAAGGAAATAGGATAACTCACCCATGCTGCTCATCTCAAACTTGGAGTGCATTAGTTCAGAGAACCTCTTGCATAGTTTGGGATCAGTAGAGCCAAATATAATGTCATCTACATAGATTTGAACTAACAGTTGTGAATCCTTATGATGTCTAATGAATAGGGTTCTATCTACCACACCTCTCACAAACTTGTGTTCTAGAAGAAAATTTGCTAGGGTCTCATACCAAGCTCTAGGAGCTTGCTTAAGTCCATATAGAGCCTTTTGGAGTTTGAACACATGAGTGGGTAAGGTTGATGAAACAAACCCTGGTGGTTGTTCAACAAACACTTCTTCATTTAAGTCTCCATTGAGGAAGGCACTCTTCACATCCATTTGGAAGACCTTAAATCTTTTATAGGCAGCATAGGCTAGGAAAATCCTAATGGCTTCTAGTCTAGCTACATGGGCAAAAGTCTGATCATAATCTATGCCTTCCTCCTGTCTATAGCCTTGAGCTACTAGCCTAGCCTTATTTCTAACTACTATGCCTTGGGCATCAAGCTTGTTTCTAAACACCCACTTGGTGCCTATGATCCGTTGGCCTCTTGGTCTTGGAACCAAGGTCCAAACTTTACATCTTTCAAACTGGTTAAGCTCCTCTTGCATTGCTATAATCCAGTGGGGATCAAGCTCAGCATCTTTAATGGTTAGGGGCTCAACCTGAGAAAGGAAACAAGCAAACATCACATTTTTGTTGAGTTGATGTCTTGTCTGGACTCCTGCTGAAATGTCTCCAATCACTTGAGATACAGGGTGATCTCTAAGTGTGACAAGATCAGTAGGTTCAACAATGATCTGATCTTCAACAGTTTCAAGATTTAATTCCTCATGTGGAATTTGATCAACTGTTGGAGCAGGTGCTTTAACTTGAAAAAGTTCTACATCAGATTCAGAATCTGAAGAAGCAGCCTGAGGAGTTTGTTGGGGATGATTCTCCTGTGTGAGTCTCAAACCTTCCAAATCCTTACTTACTCCTAGGACTTGCACTGTACTATTAGAGGAAGAGTCCTTCTCCTTATAATACATGACTGTCTCATCAAAAGAGACATGTGCAGACTCTTCTATCTTAAGAGAGGATTTATTAAGGACCCTATAGGCTTTGCTTACTTGAGAGTATCCTAGAAAAACTCCCATTGATGCTTTTGCCTCAAATTTTCTAAGGTATTCTTTGTTATTGTTATGAACAAAAGCAACACAGCCAAATACTCTAAAATAGTCTATTTTAGGTTTCACTTGCTTAAGTAATTCATAGGGAGTCTTACCCATAAGTTTATGTATCAGACTTCTGTTCAATACATAATTAGCTGTGCTGACTGCTTCAGCCCAAAAGGACAGAGGCATGTTAGCATCTGCCAACAATGTACTTGCAGCTTCAATTAGGGTTCTGTTTTTCCTTTCAACTACCCCATTTTGTTGAGGAGTTCTAGGAGCAGAGAAGCTATGTTTGATACCTTCCTTCTCACAGAATTCTTGCATAAGAAGAGACTCAAACTCAGTACCATGATCACTTCTGATCGAGGCAATCTGAGTAGAATACTCACTCTGTATACACTTTAGAAAATCTGTAAGAACCTTGAAGTTATCAGCCTTAGTTCTCAAGAAGAATACCCAAGTGAACCTAGAGAAGTCATCTACAATTACTAAAGTGTAAGACTTTCCTCCAAGACTCTGTACAGCAATAGGACCAAATAAGTCCAAATGTAGCAAGTACAGAATCCTGGGAGAATCACTTTTATTAACTGATTTAAAGCTATTTCTTGTTTGCTTACCTAATTGACAAGCTTTGCAAAGGCCTTCCTTCTTGTAGGGGCAAGAAGGTAATCCTCTTACAAGATTGTATTTAGCCAACCTAGAAATGTTTTTCAAATTTACATGACTAAGTCTCTTATGCCAAAGGGTATTATTACTGGTTACTTCATTAAATAAGCATATTTCAGATTTGGAGGAATTAAAATCTACAACATAAACATTTCCAATTCTAATACCTACTAACACCACAGTATTATTTAAAGAAATATTGCAAGCAGTGTCAGTAAACCATACCTTGTACCCAGCATCACACATTTGACTTACAGAGATTAGGTTGTGCTTTAGTCCTGAGACATAAGCTACTTTCTTGAAGGTTACAGCTCCTATGGTGAAGCTGCCATACCCTTCAGTCTGTCCACAGCTGGAATCCCCAAATACAACTTTTGGTCCCAGCTTGGCTTTGAAACCTGACAGGTTCTTCTTCTTTCCTGTCATATGCTTTGAGCATCCACTATCCAGATACCATTTGTCATGTATGACTGGATAGGTCTTCACCTGCAGAAAGAACAGTTATACATTGTGGACCCAGGTTACCTTGGGTCCAGTATTCTTCACGAAAGAAAAACTAGATATAAAAGATTTTGCAGGCTTAGATTTATATCCTAAAGGGTGTGATCTCCTAGGTGGGATAATCCATTCAGTTGAAGGATTAAACAACCTGGGGTGGTGATTAGGATTTGAAGTTCTGGAAGTTTGATTTTTATTTTCCAGCTTAAGTCCAGATCGTCGATCAATGGTCGACGATCGCAAGCCATATCGTCGATCATTTATGGTAGAACGATGTTCTGGATTCCACGATCGTCGATCACTGGTCGACGACTCAAGATGAGATCGTCGACCTCCTGCACCAAAGCTATTATACTCAGTGTAGGTGTTCAGCGATCGTCGATAGTCGTTCGACGATTGGTTTGACGATCGTCGATTAATGTTCGACGATTTTTGTAAAGCTAGAAATTTTTTCTTCCTATTCTCTTTCTTAATCTTATTCTGAATTTTCTTGCATTTTTCAATTTCCTCAGTATTCTTTATTCCTGATTCAGAAACAAATTTTACTGGAGTGCTAAATCTCTCCTTTGTGAGGAGGATGGGTTCACTAGGTGTAGCACCTAAGCCTAGTTTATCATTACCAACCCTAGTGTTTGCTATACAGGTTATTTCAGATAATTTAAGGCTTCTGCCATTTAATTGTTCTTCTAACCTCTTAGATTTAGCTAGTTCTAACTTTAGAAATGTTACTTCTTCTTTTGAGCTCTCTAATTCCTTTTCTAATCTGATTATTTCAATACCTTCCATGTCTAGTTCCATTATTTTTAATCTAAGTGACTTAATTTCTTTTTCAGATAATAGTAAATCTAAACATAGAGTTTTAAATTTTAGTTTGAACTCAGGAGATGAGAAATCAAATGAGTCGATTACCTGGTCCTCCATAAAGGAATCTTCTTCATTGTCTCCTTCTTCTTCAGAATTCTCTGCAGCTGACAGAGAGCTGCAGGCATCAATAGCCATGAGGCAGACCTCTTTGGCTTTCTTCTCTTCTTCTTCTTCAGAATCACTGGAGCTAGAGGAGCAGGTATCCTCTTCTGTTTCACTCCAGGTAGCGGCCACAAATCCCTTGTCCTTCTTCTTGTATTTGTGTGATGAGGACTTGGAGTGGTGCTTCCTGTACTCTTTCTCATGTTTCTTCTCCTTGTACTTCTTCTCTGGACAATCTGGGGCAATGTGTCCAGGCTTGCTGCAAACATAACAAATGATTTCTTTAGATGGAGTCTTGTCATACCTTGGCTTGTCCTCATGCTTGGAGAACTTCTTTCTGAGGTCTCTTCTTCCCATGTTGAAGAACCTCTTGGCAATGAGTGCCAGTAACTCCTCATTTGATTGACTTCCTTCAGAAGTCTCAGCATCCTTAAGAGCTAGAGAGTGCTCTTTCTTTGTAGGAGTAGGAGTCTTCACTTCAGTTACAGCAGCTCTACTCTTTAAGGTTTGCTCATATGACCTGAGCTTTCCCAACAGAGCTTCTGTGGAGAGTTCCACAGTGTTTCTTCCATCCTTGATGGGCCATATCCTTGAGTCCCAAGAGATGGGAAGGCACATCAGGATCTTGTCATTTACTTCTGACAAAGTTATCTCCTTGTCCAAAGACCTCAGTTCACTTATTATTGAACTGAGTCTTGTGTACATTGTGTCAATGTCTTCAGCATCATCCTTCTTGAAATTTTCATACTGAGAGGTGAGATTGGATCTCCTGTCCTTCCTCTCATCAGCTGAGCCAGCAACTATGTGGTTGAGGGAATCCCACATAGCTTTGGCTGAGGTACATTCAGCCAGCTTCTGGAATATCTCATCAGACATTGTCTGAGCTAGGATATTCATTGCTTTAGCATCAGCTGCTTTTGCCTTCTTGTAAGTTTCATTGTAGTCAGGTGGTGGCACAGCACTGAGATCAGCAGAAGTGGAAGCAGCAGCAGGCCTAGCAGGTGGTCCTGTCAAAATAGAAGAAAAAATATCTTCATCAATAGAATTCATGTATAGTCTTATCCTGGCCTTCCATATGCCAAACTTGGACAAGTTGCATACAGGAGGTCTGGTGCTTGAATAATCCTTAGACTGGGCCATGTGTGAAAGTGTTTGTGAATGGTATCAGGAAACAACTTATCACAAGATCTTTTAACTCAGGTGTTAGCCTGTATGAACAGCTAACCTCCCTCTGATACCAATTGAAAGTGAGGGGATAAGTTGTAAACTACTCTAGAGGGGGGGTGAATAGAGTATTCAAAATTTTATGAACACTTAGTCAGCTCCCTTGGTGTTTATTTGCGGAATAAAAAATCTGATACTTGAACCCTAAGAGCCTAACACAGTGAAGTGCACAAGTGGAGAAGTTGACTGAAATTTCAGTTAACTACAAGCCTATCACAGCAACTAGCAATCCTAGGTAGTTCTATCACAGCCACAGAATAAACAAATCAGCAAGAACCAGAGAGACACAGGATATATAGTGGTTCCCTTTAAATAGGTACATCCACTCTTCTACCACCCTGGTAGGAATCCACTACAGGTTTTTGCTAAGGTGCCCTGCCACCAATGATCTGATTCAGGTAGATCAAACAGACCCTTTGAGCTTTTGATAAGGATGCTCAACCACAGGTTGTTGATAAGGTGCCCTGTCACCAATGTTCACTTTTGAAGAGGTGTGAACAAACTCTTTTTACAAAGGGGTTGAGAGGGTTAGATTATCTTCTCTGTTGTAAATACAGATTAGAGAAGATTTGTAGATTCTCTAAAGAATCAAAGTCTCCCCCTGGCTCAGTGGAAGTCCAGGGAAAGCCTTCGCTTCAGGATGAAGGAGTTTCAGATAAACTGAAACTAAATCCTCAGAGATCTGAAGACTGATTTTTATCAGGTCTTAAGATTCTGGAGCACTTGAAGCAGAACTGGAGCTCTTTCTGAAGTCTTGAAAACTCTAAGCAAATGCTCAGGAGACTTGAGAATGAAAGATGATTGCTCTGGGCTTTTGCTTCAGGAAAACTTTTCTTCTTGTTGTTGTGAGATTGTGAAGAGCTGCTCTGATGATGCTTGAGCGGATGAATAATCTTTCTCTATGTCTGTAACTCCTTCTTTTCTGAGAGAAGAATCTCTTTTAAAATATGTCTTCACGTTTTTCCTTTGGAACGGCTCTATTGATTTGAATTCTCGAGCCCTGCAACAGATTATCTCAAAATAGAATATAGCAATAGGAATAGAATGGCCTATTAACTTTCTGTCAGTCCCAATAAGGAATAAAATAAGCAGGAAAAATATCTCAGCATAAAGACGTACCATTCTTGGAAATAGTACATAGTACCAACGGCTAGAAAACAGGCTGGAAAGATAAAGTCAACGCAATTTGTATAATAGGACAAAATGCTTTATCAAGAATACTGAATCCCGTGATTTATGCTTGACAGAATTTGTAATCAATTTATTTGAATTTAAACCATAAATTTAGCAACAATAATATCAGAGAATCAATCTAACCACCAACTAAAACACTTGGAAATAAACCAAGGAATAGAATAAATACAAAAAGATAAAGGCAGACAGAAATCGTCGAACAGGAGTTCGATGATCGTCGACCTGCAAACAGATCGTCGACTAATAGCAGGAATCTGTCGGAACAGAAATCGTCGACCAGAAATCGTCGACCAGCTAATAGATCGTCGACCGGCTAACAGATAGTCGACCAGCAAAGGTAAATAGTCGACCAGCAAACAGATAGTCGACCAGCAAAAGCAAATATCTGTCGAGACAGAAATCGTGAAGCAAGAACACGATCGTCGATCTGTTGATGACAGATCGTCGACCAACCTTCAGAGCGTAGTAAGCTTGCTCTGAGATCGTCGACCAACGGTCGACGATAATTGTCTTGTCTTCAACGATTCAATAGCCCTGCTATCGTCGACCAATGATCGACGATCGCGAGGCCTCGTTCGACGATGGTCGAACGGAAAAGCCTTAACAACAAAAACATCTAGAACTTCTAACCTAAGCTCTAGGTCAGTTATATACTGCCCTAGGGAGACTAAGCAAAGTCTAAACATGATCATATATCTTTATATGGATCAAGAGGGGCTGGAAAGGGATTACATAAGCCAAATCACATCTAGGGTACCAACACACTTTCAAAGCGCTTGGACTTTATTAAGGACAATGGTCAGCCGGGCAGCGTGTATGCTGATTCGTGCCAAGATTCTCCTGTCTTTTCTGCGGTATGTGCTCAGAAGTTGTTTCTTTCTTGTTGTTCTTCTTGTTTAGTCTCGATGGTGGGGATCGCTGTTAGTGTACAATGCTTAGAGGAGATTCCCGTTGTTCATGGTTTCGCAGATGTGTTTCCTTATGACCTTCCTGGTCTTCCTCCCGATCGGGATGTCGAATTTGTGATTGATTTGGAACCAGATACGCGTCCTATTGCTAAGGCACCGTACCGGATGGCCCCTCGTGAGCAAGAGGAGTTGCAAGTCCAGTTAGATGAGTTATTGGCAAAAGGATTTATCAGGCAGAGTTCGTCGCCTTGAGGTGCTCCTACTCTGTTGGTAAAGAAGAAGGATGGGTCGATGCGGCTTTGCATCGACTACAGGGAGATGAACCAAGTCACTATTAAGAACAGGTACCCTCTGCTGAGGATCGATGACTTATTTGATCAGTTGCGCGGTAGCACAGTATTCTCCAAGATCGATCTTCATTCTGGCTATCATTAGCTCAGGATCCGTGAGGCAGATATTCCACGGACTGCGTTTAGATATAGGCATGGACATTTTGAGTTCTTTGTGATGTCGTTTGGTCTGACCAACACACCATCAGCTTTCATGGATATGATGAACCGGGTGTTCAAGGATTTCCTAGACAAGTTCATTGTGGTTTTCATCGATAACGTGTTAGTCTATTCCCCCAACGCTGAGGAGCATGAGCAGCATCTGCTCTTGGTTCTATCAGAGTTGAGGAATCATAAGTTATTCGCCAAGTTGAGCAAGTGCGAATTTTGGTTGCCTCAGGTCTCGTTTCTGGGCCACGTGGTGAAAAGGATGGGATCTCGGTCGACCAAGAATAGATCGCAGCAGTGATGGATTGGAGCAGGCCGGGCTCACCCAAGGAGATCAGAAGCTTCCTAGGGTTGGCTGGCTACTACAGGAGGTTCGTGGAGGGTTTATCTACCCTGGCTGCACCTTTGACCAGGTTGAATCAGAAGAACACGGCCTTTGTTTGGAGCGAGAAGTGCGAAGAAGCCTTCCTAGAGCTAATGAACAGATTGTGCACTGCTCTCGTCCTGACCCTACCTACTGAGGGTGTGGAGTATGATGTGTATGTGGATGCTTCGCATGTTGGTCTGGGTTGCGTGTTGACGCAGGTTAGAAAAGTGATTGCGTATGGGTCAAGGCAATTAAAGAATCATGAGAGAAATTACCCTACGCATGACCTTGAGTTTGCAGCGGTGATTTATGCGTTGAAGCTGTGGAGGCATCTACTTTATGGGGGTCAGTACAAGATCTTCACTGATCATAAGAGCCTTAACTACGTGTTCACGCAAAAGGAGTTGAATTTGCGCCAGCGGCGGTGGCTAGAGTATGTGGCCAATTATGATGTCAAGATCAAGTACCATCCAGGCAAGGCCAATGTAGTGGCCGACGCCCTGATCCGGAAGACGGGGAAGATCTTTAATTTCTCCGCCGATCATTTAGTGGAAGAGTTCCTCCTTATGGATATCTCGGTGGGATGCTGTGGTATGCAGAGTTGTTTGGCAGTGGCAGAGCCGTCTTGGATTTCCCTTACTATGTTGCTCTAGAAGGATGATACGGACCTTCTGCACTTATACCTCAGGTCTGAGAGAGGGGAGTTGCCGGATTTTTCCATCGATGATGCGGGTACTTTGAAGTACTGCGGCAGATTTTGCATCCCTGCTGTTGGATACATCAGGGGTATGATATGCAGAGAGGCTCATGGATCCAATGTTGCCTACCATCCGGGATCTACAAAGATGTATCGTGATTTGAAGCAAATTTCCTGGTGGTATGGGATGAAGAGTGATATAGCCCGATTTGTTGCTGAGTGCCACACTTGCAAGCGTGTGAAGGCCGATCACGGAAGGCCTGGTGGCAAGTTGACTCCACTAGAGATCCCGACTTGGAAGTGGGAAAGTATTTCTATGGACATCATCACGGGCTTACCGAAATCTCCAAGGCGATTTGATTCTGTTTGGTTCATAGTGGATAGACTGACGAAGTGTGCTCACTTTGTGCCGTATAATATTGACAATCCGATGAAGAAGATAGCAGAGTTGTACTTGAATGAGGACATCAGATTGCACGGTGTGCCTGTTAGCATCATTTCTGATCGAGACTCCCAGTTTACTTCTCATTTTTGGCAGAGTCTGCAGGATGGTTTGGGTATAGATCTGAGGTATTGTACTGCTTACCACCCACAGACCAATGGGCAGACGGAGCGGGTGAACCAGATAGTTGAGGATATGATCAGATGCTACATTCTAGACCACGGTGGAGCGTGGGATGAGCGATTGCGACTTATGGAGTTTGCATACAATAACAGTTATCAAGAAAGTTTGCAAATGGCTCCGTTTGAAGCTTTGTATGGGAGGCGCTGCAGAACCCCCCTGTTTTGGTTTGAGACAGGTGAGAGACCCTTATTAGGTCCGGATGCGCTCGAGGAGATGGAAGTCGCGGTGAAGCTTATTCGAGAAAATCTTTGTATAGCTAAGGAGAGATATGAAAAGAACGCCAATCGGCGTAGGTCTGACTTGGAGTTTTTTGTAGGGGACCTTGTGTTTCTTAAGGTTTACCTGATGGTTGGTGTTAAGAGGTTTGGTAAGAACCGAAAATTCGACCCGAGGTATGTGGGCCCGTTTAAGATTGTTGAACGGATTGGCGTGTAAGCTTATAGGTTGGATTTGCCAGCAAAATTCCAAGGTGTTCATAACGTATTTCATGTAAGCCAATTGCGGAAGTGTGTGCGCAGTAGAGGGCAAGTCTTGGATGTTGTGCCCACGTTAGAGCCTAACCTCTCTTTTATTGAAGTGCGGGTTCGCATTTTGGATACTCAAGATCAGGTGCTGCGGAGGAAGTCCATCCCGATGGTCAAAGTTCTATGGAAGAATCAGGGTTTAGAAAGCGCGACTTGGGATTTAGAGTCGGCTATGAGGGAGGCTCACCCTCAACTGTTTCACTGATTAGATTGTTTTGTTTTCCTCTTATAATGTTTGGCTTGTTACTTTTACTTCTATAATTGAGGCGTTGTGCGTAAAGTTTCGGGACGAAACTCTCTTTTAGTGGGAGTGACTGTAACGCCCCCGATTTTCCTGCGATTATTTAATTCTTGCTTGGCGTTACGTCGATGTGTTTTCTTAGTTTGTGATATCTGTGGAGTGTGGTCTTAACTCCTTTGAACTGAGTGGCCCATTTTGTTGCCTATTGATAAGATCTCCATAGCAAGCCGAGTCGTTTTGGGTGACCCGATGTGGCCTCTTAGGGGATGCTTGTGTTTTGGCTTTGGGTGGGTATAACTAGAGTTCTGTTCGTCGAAAGTTAATTTCGACTTTGCCGTTGTGTTCGTAGCATGGATATTTAGCTACGGTGCGAATTTAGTCGAATTCCGAAGATGTTCGGTTTTTGCGTCGTTTTGTATTTTATGAAAAATAAAACTATTTAATAAATATTATATTAAATATTATTTTTTCTGAAAGGGTGCGGGTACTTGGCAGTTGTGCCTTGTCTTTTGTTCATTATTAATTAATTAGCTAATTAAGATTAGTAAGGGTGCTATATATAAAATAGTTTAGACTTAAGAGGTAACCGCTCCTTTTCACCTTCTTCCCCAATCCGCAGCACCTGTTCGCGGAAAGCAGAGAAACTGTCGGAACTGCTCCCCTTCGGACGACTAATCCGGGAGCATTGGTGGATGGAATTCGATTCCGAAAGCGGATTTGGATTGCTCTCGCATCGACCTTCATTCCAAAGGTAAGACATTACGTTTTCATGGTGTTTCTAGGGGTCTCGAATTTCTTTTGTTGTCCGTTTCTGCCATTTAAGCCCCAGATTTCTACTTTAGGTGTTAATGTTGATGGTACCGCGTGAGAGTAAAGGAATCCGACCAAGCTTCGCCGAAAATTTGAGGCAAGTGGTATTCTTGCCCTTGCCGAGTAATTCTTTTTATCTATCTCTTTGTTTCATTGCTAGCCCTAGTTAGAAACCCTACTCTTGCTTTAAATCAGGTACAAAACCCAACTGTTGATAGAGAATCCTTGTTCTCAAAATAAGTGAGGGCTTGAGGGTTGGGTTAATTTTTTTCCTGTGCATTAGTTGTAGCCGGGTAGAGGAGAAAAGCTATAGCTTAATTTTTTTTATGCAAACCAATCTTGCTTAGGCTCGGGTTGGGGTGTATGTGTGCTTGATTGTGTTGTGGCTGCAGTAGAAGCCTTCCATGTACTTAGACTTACTGGAGTTTTGATGGAGACGAAATTTCTGCGGCTAAGTACTTTGGCATTGAGTTAGTCGAACTCACTAAACGCCAAAGCTATTTTATCATTGAGAGTGTTGGACACACTCAACGCCGCAGTCTGTTCTTTTGCGGCTAAGTAGTGTGGGGTTGAGTGAGAAAATTCTTCTAAGTCAAAATCGACGGGAATCACTAAGTGATTCTCGCCAACTTCGACGAGAATCGTTAGTGATTCCCGCTGATTCGGCGAGAATCAATCTGCATTCCCACCGACCTCTTCCGGATTGCGTTGAGTGAGTGGGCCTCAGTAAACGCCACGGCAGTTTAGGCGCTGAGTGAGGCGGGCTCACTCAACTCCGAATCCCTTTCCTGCGGGTAAGTAATTTGGCATTGAGTGAGTTGACCTCACTCAATGCCAAAGCTGTTCAATCGTTGAGAATGGTGGACGCACTCAATGCCGCAGTTTGTTTTTGCGGCAAAGTACTTTGGCATTGAGAGAGTCGACCTCACTCAACGCCAAAGCTGTTTTGGCGTTGAGAGAGGTGGACTCACTCAACGACATAGTTGGGTTTTGCGGTTAAGTGCTAAGGCATTGAGGGAGTGGACCTCACTCAACACCATAGCTGTTTTGGCATTGAGTGAGGTTAGCTCACTCAACGCCATAGCCTGTGTTGCTGAAGGCATTGAGGGAGTGGACCTCACTCAACGCCATAGCTGTTTTGGCATTTAGTGAGGTTAGCTCACTCAATGCCACAGCCTTCTTTGCTTAAGGTGTTGAGGGAGTGGACCTCACTCAACGTCATAGCTGTTTTGGCATTGAGTGAGGTTAGCTCACTCAACGCCACAGCTAGTGTTGCAGAAAGCGTTGAGTGAGTGAACCTCACTCAACGCCATTGCTATTTTGGCGTTGAGTGAGGCTAGCTCACTCAATGCCACTGTCTGTTTAGGCGTTAAGTGAGTGGGGCTAACTCAACGCCATGCCGTGTTGAGTCATTTCAATGCTTTTCCCTTACCTTGATTTTCTTCCCCGAGGGAATTCCTTGATTTTGGGGTTCCTTGTCGGCTATTTTCTTTTTTTTCCAAAAAGGCAGAATCTTGGGTCGTGGTTAGTAGTTGTGGTTTGAAGCTCTTATTGGGGAAGGTGTTGTGTAATTTAGCCAAGGCCACCCTTTTTCTTTTATCTTGCTCCAGGTACGGGCTGGGCAAGGGGGTGGGAGGTCCCTAGTGCTTTCACAGGTAGACCCCTGAGCTTTGCTTCTTGGAAATGGTGGTTGGGGGGCCGAGTTTGCCTCCAACCCGGATCCACATTATTTTTGCTACTACCATCTCTCACAGCTTAGGGTGTTAGACATTTCATCCTTTGTAAATTTATAATGTTTGGGCTCATGGTAGCCTGGTAAACTCTGCAGGATTTATTTTTAGGCAGGTTTGTTGCTGTTTTCTCGCACTTAGTGCTTTTCTTTTTTCTTGCCTTGGACAGTGGTGCTTGTTTTCGGTTTGCTTACTCTTCTTGCTTACCTTATAACCTAACATTTCCGTACAGCTTACTTGTTTAGCTTGCTGAGGTATTCATTTTTTCTTTGAATGCCTCAGGTTCTGGTTTGAAGACGATTAGGCGGCTAGTTGTGCTGTGCTATTGCTGGCGGTCTCTCGTTCTGTGGAGATTAGTTCGTATGTCTTGTGAGGTAGTTAGACTGTTTTTCTTACAGACATACATATTTTCCAGTGGGTTGGTGTCAGTTTGTTGGCGCCCACTGGTAGTTTTACCTTGATACTAGATGTGTTACTTTTTGCTGCTACCTTTCTGGAGTTAGTCTACTTGCTCTTTGTATGATTTATGCTAGGTTGCTAGTTACTTTTAAACCTAAAAACACTATTATAAGTATACCTCATGATCAGCATGTTTTAAAAAACTCATCACTATTTTCCAAATAACGTAAAAAGATCATTTTCCTATATATATAGTATAAATCAAAAGTAGGGTCCTGCATAGTATAAGTTGTCCTCTGGGGACACTTATGCACTCTTTTAGGATGTCGAACCTGAATAAAGTATTTTCAGCAGCGTATAAGTATAGTTTTTAAATTGTGGACTAGGTGATCCACCGAGCCAAGGGATACGGCCTTTAAAAATATAACTTATTTTCTAATCATATGACTTATGAATTTTCTTAAAGTATAGTTGATAGTTGTTTGCCTTAGCGTCGGCAGTTATCCCCTTCTCGACGTGGCATCATGACGCGTGATTTCTCCTACTCTGATAATCTGTTTTCCTCGGAGAAAATGCGGGTTGTGACAGTTGGTATCAGAGGGAGGTCTCTTGACAAGTTACTCGGGCAACCGTCCCTTTTGATTGCATTAGCAGTTTAGCATCATGTACTTCACACACCGATATGTCATCAGCACGTCTTGGCAAAAGCACGAACACTACACTCATACCATAACATGAAGTATACGGGGCATATTATGTAGTATGGGATGCATAATATGTGTTCGTATATGGATCGACCATAGGGGAAACATGTGAGGGTTATGTAGTATGGGATGCATAACCTCACCACATGGATACGACAAGCTCGTTTTATTTTTCGTTGCATGAGGATGTTATGTAATATGGGATACATAACATTATCATGTGTACTCCGCTCATAACATGCATTAGGGCCTTTTTAGAATGCATAGCCTAACATTTCATAAACACAGCGTGCCACGCTAAAGACTGGCAGGATGATATACGTACACACATAAGTTTTCGAGTCAAAAATAATATAAGTCATGCATTCTCGATCTAGGCACAAGAGTTAGTATGGTGGTGGTTAACCATCCTAGGTTAAGGCATAACATCAAGTCTTGTAAAAATAAAATCCCAGAGCAAGTTTAGAAGCTTTAAGTTCATATTTTTGTATGTATTGTCTGTACTTATAGTTAGTTGCAACTGTCGTACTAGTATCTGACTAATGTTGCTATGATTTTAGGATGGTGAGACGCCCTTCGACAAGATCGACCCCCCTATCTGAAGGTGAGTCATCAGGAGCGCTCAATGATGCGGTAATCGAGAGCCTGCGACACAATAACAATTCCTTAAGCAGGCAGATGGTGGAGGTGCGAGCCCAGATCTAGTATTTGGTGGCAGTTGTGGCACGACCGACTCAGGGAGTGCAAAACCCTTTAGGGGGGTTAGTTGTTCCTCCTCCTCCTGCACCCCTTAGACCTCCAGTGGTGGTGCCAGCGGAGATGGCATTTATCTCACATTTTTAGAGACTTAACCCTCCTACTTATGATGGGAAGGTAGATTTCATGGTCATAGACGATTGGCTGATCTCCATGGAGGAGATGTTCTCGTACTCCGGTATTTCAGATGATTAGAGAGTGATGATAGCCGCCTAGCAGCTCAAGGGTTTGGCTAAGAGTTGGTGTCTTAGAGAAAAGGAGAGCTTGGTAGCCGGTTTCTCTTGGGAAGTGTTCAAAGAAATGCTGCTGAGGAAGTTCTTTCCTTCGGTCGAGCATGACCGTCTTATGAATGACTTCCTCCACCTGAAGCAAAGGAAACTCACGGTCGGTGAGTATGAGGTAGAGTTTAGCAAGTTGAGCTGGTTTGCTCCTGGGTCAGTGAGTGTTGAGGCTGATCGAGTCAAGCGATTCCTTGGTGGCTTGAGGAGCGAGGTGCAGTAGTTGAATAGTGCTGATGGATCAGAGACTTATGCAGGGGTAGTGGAGGCTGCCCTGAAAGTGGAGACTATCGAGACCGCAAAGAGCAGAGGCCAGCAAATGAGGAAGGACAAGCGGAAGTCCCTTGAGGAGAAGAAACCCCAGGTACCCGGTGCTGCTTCGTGAATGAAGAGCAAGGTGGTGTGTAGCTTCTATGGCCAGTCAGGCCACCCTGTTAAGAGGTGTTTCAAAAAGGAAGCATCTCAGAAGAAGGAGAAAGTTCATGCTATTCAGGGGTCTCCTAGGAGGGATGTTTCATGTTCTGTTTGCAAGCGACCCGGGTATGATGTCGCCCAGTTCTGGTCCAAGGATAAAGACTGCTATCAGTCCGGGTAGAAGGGTCACATCAAGTCTAGGTGTCCTCAGGTCCAGAATGCTCTTCATACAGTTCCACTTCAGGCACTACCTCCGCCTTAGTGTGTGGACAAGGGTAAAGGAAAGCTGAACGTGATCTCTTCTCAGGAGGCTCAAGCTCCGACTAAGGTCATCTCAGGTTAGTTGTTTCTTTTTCCAGCTTGAAAGTTTTATTTGCTAGAATAGTTACAGTTGGGTTTTGGTAGATCCTTAGTTGTATATACTCCTATAGGTAAATTTAAGGTGAAGAACTACTGGGCGCGTGTTCTGTTCGAATCCGGCTCTACCCACTCATTTTTGGCTAGAGCCTTTGTGGAGCGACATCGGTTAACTCTAGATCGAGTTCATGATACCTTCCGTATCAAGTTCTCTTCTGGTGAATCTGTGTTATCAGATTTGGGCATTCTAGATTGCCCTGTTTTGTTTGGGGATTTTCTTGCGAAGGCAGACTTGAAGATGATTGATTTGGAAGACTTCGATGTTATTCTGGGCATGGACTGGCTGTGTAAGTATGATGCGGTCATTCAGTTCAAAGGGAAGCGATTGGACTTCATCAAGGACAATGGTCAGCCGGGAATCGTGTATGCTGATCCGTGCCAAGATTCTCCTGTCTTTTCTTCGTTATGTGCTTAGAAGTTGTTTCTTTCTGGTTAATTTGCTTGTTTAGTCTCGGTGGTGGGGACCGCTATTAGTGTACCGCGCTTAGAGGAGATTCCCGTTGTTCGTATTTTCGCTGATGTGTTTCCTGATTACTTTCTTGGTCTTCCTCCCGATCGGGATGTTGAATTTGTGATTTATTTGGAACCGGGTACGCGTCCTATTGCTAATGTAAGACTCCTTTTTTTCTTTTAAAACCCGGGGTCTTAGGCCAAGAATCGCCGCTTTGCGGTGACACCTTCGCGTCCTGAAGGGTCATCACCATAAGGCGTCGATTCTGCCGGCCAATTCGATCACAGAAAGGTAGCACAATAATTGAAGTAAGAGCAAGTCCACTGAAAGTACATCACATATATAGAATTAAATCTCCACGAAGGGAGTGTCCACAGAATAATACATCAGAGTACTAAAAATACGGGCTTATGCCCGGTACATCATATCCTCACTACAATCACTCATGCGGAAGCAAAAACAAAACTACTAAAGATCGAGACTCACGGTCCCGGCTTTGTGAATTCCGGAGCTAGACTGCCCCATCTCCAAGCGCACCAATCTCTAGGGCTGCTCCCCCATGCTGGGCTCTGCAATTCCCTAA
This sequence comes from Platanthera zijinensis, assembly GCA_039513925.1. Classification (NCBI taxonomy): domain Eukaryota; kingdom Viridiplantae; phylum Streptophyta; class Magnoliopsida; order Asparagales; family Orchidaceae; genus Platanthera; species Platanthera zijinensis. The sequence goes on from CM077087.1 coordinate 117,649,805, forward strand.
AATGATGTGGTTTGAAAACCTTTAGTCATAATGACTAAGCCCTATCATCCCCTACCCCTTCCCCCATAGCTCCTAGGTACCGAGCAGAGAGGAAGAAAGGGAAGGACATGAAGGTGGAGATTTAATGAAAGAAACAGGTGACAGCGGAACTAATCTAGCAATTTTATAATAAATATGTCAATAACAGAAAGTAGGAAAAGTAACCTTAACTTATGTGCGAAAGCACATAAGCCAAGGGATCTTCTACAAGGCTCCCATCGTATAGAGTGTCTCATACCACTTATACGTTGGGGTGTCAGTTATCAAATAGCAGCATATATATATATATAGAATTTAACCTTAATTTATAAACTTGCCCACACAAGCTTATAGACCAAGGGGTCGTTTTGCAGGTCCTAATGTATAAGCATCCCATACCACTTATACTTAAGGTGTTAGGGTTAAATGAATCGATTATGCTATGACATGCAAGTGGGTATGATGAAACATGCAAGTGCAACTCACACACCCGACTCTGTGCACACAGACCTTTAGTTCCCCCTTTCGGAGCCGTTACCTCCCAGGATACCTCCGTAGTGGCAGACGGAAGCGGTGGGTTGGGCCTTGCCCACCTCTAAACCAGTAAAGCACTACCGGTCAGACCTATCATACGCCTCAACGCTTGGTGCACTAAGCGGACTCCTGGGTACTCTTGCCGGCTGGCGCACCGGACTTCTGTTGGCAAAGTGCTAACCACACTTGCCGAGTCAGTGCATTGGCGTCGGTGCATCGACCCTCCAATACCGAATACCCACCACCTTAATTTTCATTCCTTTTATGCACATGCAAATTTAATCGTAATCACCCAAAAACCGAGCCAAAGCCCCCCGGACTAAATCGTCCGTCTCTTAACCAACCGAGCTGAAGCTCCCCGGACCATTCCGCCCGTCTCTTAACCCACCGAGCCGAAGCTCCCATAAATATTCCTGTGCTAACAGTGTTTGTGAAAGGTGCAACCCTAATTACTAAAGTACTCTTGTCAGTTTGTTATTGCAGTTTACATTAACCCAGGACTGCCCCCGGTATTCCCCGTGAAGGGCTCTCAAAGGGCACTAGGAACTATGATGGTAGTTGAAGCCCATCGTTCCCTTTCGCAAGGCACTTATTGTTATTGGTTGATCCCCTTTACCCATTCCCTTCTCATATTACGATAGACTATCGTAGGGTGATTTTTAACCTTCCTCTCTTCGAAAAAGTCGATCTTTCGTCGAACCCGAGCACCTCTTAACCCTAACTATCACTACTTCTCTCTACTCTTCATATCATCCTATTATGATATCATCCGCAATTATCCACCCAGACAAAATGAATAACTCCAACGACTTTCTCAGATCATGTCCTATTGCAATTCACAAATTTGCTATATGCAGACCAACCTAGACTATATGTCGAACCGGTTATGCAATGATCCCAAAACTCATCCAAATGCCCTAAACTATTTACTGGAGACTTATCATGATATAAATAGCCTAAATCCAGAATGTGGTAATTTTCCTAATTTATTTTGCATTTAATTAATTTCCTCAAAATTGCAAGGGCTACCGGTTTGAACATGAACTACCCTAAGTTCTCATGCAAGATGTCCAGCAAATTTATAATAAATAGTAGGTTATCTCAATAGGGTAAATCCAAAGTATCAGAATTTTCTATCATCAAAAGGGCATTAAAACTATTTTAGCAATATTTACTATCTTCCATTATTTATGAACCACGTATAGAGAATATTCTTCCAAAAATTATAAATAAATTATAATATGTAGATAAAGCCTTAAAAATAGCATTGGCCCAATTTCATAATTTTTCAGTAATAATATCATCCCTAATTAATTTTCAAAGCATAAAACCTCTCTTTAACATTTGTGAAGGGAGTACTGGATTTACTAACTTAAAAATTATACAAAAATTCAAGGGTAACCATTCTATCCAAAAACATTTATTTCCAAGATTGCAAGGGGTTTTAATGAACAGAAAGATCCAAATAATTAAAACATCAATTAGGGCTATAATAAACTTTACAAATGAAGTGCTGAAAATAAACATCATAAAATTCCAATAGAATCTCTATAGCTTCTACCCACTCCAAAACATACTCTACCCTAATTTCACAGCCTTTAGATAAAGTTTAGTGACGGATTGTGCTTAATTAGTATTTTACCCTAAAGCTAAGATTACGGTTTTGAGGTATCTACTTGTCTCCAAATTATCCAAGATTCCATTCAGATTATTCTTATCATACTAATGTCAACTCTACAGAGTTTCAAGGCAATACGAGAGCATGCCCCCATGTCCTTCTCAACCCTCAAAACCCTCCATTTAGGGTTTGAGCTTGGATCCTAGGGTAAATAAACCCTAAACCAAACAATTTTCTCCAAGTGGGTTATAATAACCCCTCCAAGTCAGTGGTCAAGATATCAGTCTTTGTTGAGGTGATATGACCATTCTAACCTCTAGTGCACTTTTTACTCAAAAATGCCTCACTATTGCCTAGTTAAGAATAGGTGACTCCCTATCCAAAACTAATCCAAGTGAGTTGAAAATTTGTACAGAACTAGGTTTTATAACCAGGGACCACTCGCCAAAATTTGGGAGGGTTTGGAGATCATTTGACCACATAAATAAATTCCTCTAACTTAATTAAATTAAAACAGAAACTTTATGCAAAGTATCTCCAAAAATTCCCATTTTTGGACAGCCATAGATATGGCTAAGGATAACCCCCTGCCCAAATTTCGGGTCATTTGGGCAAAGGACGAAGCGTGGGCATTCATTTTAGTTCCTGCCAAACTCTAGGTATAGCCCCCACTAAAACAGGTTCTGCGGTTAAACCGCTTTCCCAAACGAGTTGAAATCAATTTTAAATTAACCTAGACTTGATGAGCTACAACTTTCGTGACTGGCCATTTTTCCTAAATAGGCCTCTAAATGCCTCGTTTTGTAATGTCAAAAGGCGTGTCAAAAAGGAGATAATAATTCCTTATAATTGATAAATGAATAGTAATTGATTTTACTGTTCATCTTCCCTTCCAGACAGATCCCGTAAACTGAACTCAGAAAAATATATTTCCTGTAGCTCTTCCATGGTCCGTTTCCGTCCGTCCGGTCACTTCCCTGGCAATCCATTACCACCACCACCTCCGTCAAGGCGATGGCTAGCGGTCGGCTGTGGTTTGGTCGCCGGAGGTGGCGGTTTCCGGCGTACCCGAAAAATATCTTTTTTCATGGTTTTCCATGAAATCGTAGGATAGGTCCGGCTCCTTTGAGCACGAACTTCATTTCTAAGATTCTAAGATCTACCCATAAGAGAAGAAGTAGAGGAGAACCTTATTCGCGGTTTGAAGACGAGATGAACGTCGCATTGTCATGGCGCGGTGGTGGCATTCCCGAACTTCTCCTACCGCAAGAGATGAAATCTGAATCCGTTTGATCGAGCGTGTAACCTTCTCCTCTTGCTCTAAGGAGGCTGTTATAGATATCCAAGTAGGGTGGGGGAAGGGTGAATCATTCATGGCAATAAAAGCTCCCTAAACGAATGGCTTTTCGGTTATGGTGGAGAGAAGGAAACGTTGGAATAAGAAGAGGCGTTTACCAGGTGGCGATTTCCTATTGGACCTCACTCTCTCTTTCTTATTACGTAATTAAAGGAGAAAACATCCCATAATTACTCCTGCTGTAAATTCCCATAATCAGAATTGATTATGAATCGGGTTACAGAAATTTCCGGTCTGGCTGACGTTTCGGCCTTTGTCACGGGCGTGACACGTGGGTCACGGGCGTGACAGGCCCGAGTGGCAAATTCTGAGTTCGACGATCGTCGATCTGAGATTGACGATCGTCAAAAGGTGGTCACGCCCTTGGTCATGGGCGTGACACGTGGGTCACGGGCGTGACCGGCCAAGATGCAAATTCCGCGCTCAGCGATCGTCTCGCTGAGATCGACAATCGCCGAAGGGGGTCATGCCCTAGGTCACGGGCGTGACACATGGGTCACGGGCATGACAGGGCCATAACGCAAATTCTGCGCTCGATGATCGTCGTACTGAGATCGACGATCGTCGAAGGGGTCACGCCCTAGGTCACGGGCGTGACACATAGGTCACGGGCGTGACTGGCCCGGGTTGAAAATTCTGCGCTCGACGATCGTCTCCCTGAGATCGACTATCGTCGAAGGAGTCACGCCCTAGGTCACGGGCGTGACGGGTCGGTCACGAGCATGACCAACCCGTGACCCGAAATCTCGGTCGATGTATTTCAATTTTTGGGCTTCCTAGGGTTCTGTCACGACAAACCGACTCCTAGGGGTCTAGCCGGAAATGGGATGTTACAAATCCCAATAAACAAAAGAAAAATTTCGTCCCCGAAATTGAGGTTGAGCCTAGGGGGATTTCTATCGAAATAAATTAAACTTGTAACATCCCATACGGTTTTTTTTCTATTGGGTTCAAGCGACTACTTGTTTGATAAATGAAGACAATCTCCCTAATAAACAAAAGATTAGCCCCTACTTTCCTGCGCATGCCTAGGTTCTCGATTTCCCTTACCTAGTCCTACCGGTTCAATACAAGAAGGTAATTTATAGTATACTAAGAGCTGGTGATGTATACCTGACTGAACAACTCCGGGTATTTTTGCCTCATCAGGTCCTGCGGTTCCCAGGTGTGCTCCTCCTGACTGTGGTTTCTCCACAGAACCTTGACTAAGGGGATCTTCTTGCGGCGCAAGATCCATACTCCTTTGTCGTCGATCCGAACCGGCTCCAAGTGAACAGATCAGTCTGAAGCTACCGGCCCTTCGGTGGTCAAAATCTGCTACTCCGGGCATAGTAGAGCCCTTCTCAGCGAAGAAATGTGGAAGACGTCGTGTAGAGCTGCCAGCTCTGGTGGCAACTCTAGCCGGTAAGCTAGGGGCCCGATCCGCTCAAGGATACGGTAAGGGCCCATATACCTAGGGCTGAGCTTCTTCTTCCGACCACGCACCCGTGAAACTCCATGCATGGGCCGGATCTTCAAAAAAATTCGGTCCCCCACCTGAAACTCCACCTGACGAAGCCGGGAGTCATAATACTTAGCTTGTCTGCTCTGCGCCTCCAACATCCTATCTCTGATCAGTCTCGCCTGTGCCTCGGTGTCTTCAACAAAATCCGATCCCAACACATTCGGATCCTCGTCCTGAACCCATGAAAGAGGGGTCCTACATTTTCTTCCATTCTAGGCTTCATAAGGCGCCATCCTGATGCTGTACTGGTAGCTATTGTTATAGGAGAACTCTACCAACGAAAACATCTTCTCCCATGGCTCCCCTCGGTCCAGTATACACATTCGTAGTAGATCCTCCAACGTCCTGTTGGTGCGCTCTGTCTGCTTGTCCGTCTGAGGGTGGAAGGCCGTGCTAAGAGTCAATCGGATGCCCAGATATGCCTGCACTGACCGCCACTCCCTAGATGTAAACCGTCCATCGCGGTCTGACACTATCGTCCTGGGCACGCCATGGTATCGGATATACTGCTCCACGAACTTCCGTACAAGCACTCCCATCGAGTCATCCATCCTAATTGGTATAAAGCGGGCCACCTTCGTCAACCGATCAACAATCACCCAGATCGAGTCATTCCCTGTCCGAGACCGGGGAAGCCTATGTATAAAATCCATAGCTATATCATCAAACTTCCACTCCGGCACCGGGAGTGGCTGCAACAGTCCTGCGGTGTTCCTGCACTCCGCCTTCACCAACTGACACGCCTCGCAATGGGTCACGAAGTACGTAATGTCCTTCTTCATGCCCGACCAAAACATTGTATTCTTCAAATCAGCGGTCATCTTTGTGATCCCTGGGTGCACAGAGTACCGGCTGCAATGCGCCTCCGTCATAATATCCTCTCGGATCAGGCCTCCTGCGGGTTTATATACTCTGCCTCTGAAATATAGCAATCAATCTCTCAGGGAATAATCTCCTGTCGAACCCTCCTCCAAGGATCGGAATATCAGTTCTGCCCATGCATCTGTCCTCTGTCCGTCCCGAATGCGATACCGAATATCATCTATGGCCACCATTGATGCCAGATACTCCCTATACAACTCTGGATCATCCTCGGACACTAGGGATATCTGCATATCTCTTAATGACCGGACTAGCTCCATGGACATAACCTAGGGCCCGTCTTTGGAAGTGGTAACTCTCTGACTCAATGCGTCGGCCACCACGTTTGCCTTCCCTTGATGGTAGTGCATCTCATACTAATAGTCTGCTAAGAACTCCACCCAGCGCCTCTGCCTTATATTGAGCTCCTTTTGCGTGTCCACGTATTTCAAGTTCTTGTGTTTGGAGTAGATGTCGCAGTGGACTCCATAAAGATAATGGCGCCAGACCTTCATAGCAAAAACGACCGCTCCCATATCAAGGTCGTGCACCGGGTAGTTCTTCTCATGGGTCTTTAGCTGGAGGGAGGCATATGCTATGACGTGTCTTTTCTGCATCAGCACCGCTCCCATCCCCTGGTATGATGCGTCGGTATACACCTGGAATCCTTCCTTTCTAGATAAAAGCGCCAGAATAGGGGCTCAGATGAGTCGGTCCTTCAGCTCCTAGAAAGCCGCCTAGCACTGCGGGGTCCAAACGAAAGGTGCCTCATTCTTTGTCAAAGATGTAAGGGGGAGGGCAATTTGAGAGAACCCCTCCACGAACTTCCGGTAATAACCGGCAAGTCCCAAGAATCTTCGTACATCGGTGGTTGTACTTAACTGCGGCCAATCTCGAACTGCCTGAATCTTTACCAGATCCACTACCAACCCGGCTCCGCTGATAATGTGGCCTAGGGAAGCCACCTCCTTCAACCAAAACTGATGCTTGCTGAATTTCGCGTAAAGGCGATGCTCCCGCAACCTCTCTAAAGTTAGTGCCAGATGCCTAGTGTGCTCCTCCTCCATCCTAGAGTAGATCAGGATGTCGTCTATGAATACTATGAATAACACATCCAAGTAGGCCTCGAAAACCCAGTTCATGAGGCTCATGAACGCCGACGGTGCATTCGTGAGGCCGAAGGGCATCACGGTGAACTAATACAGGCCATATCTGCTACTGAAGGCCGTCTTCGGGATATCCTCCTCCTGGCTCCGCAGCTGGTAGTATCCTGACCTCAAGTCCAGCTTCGAGAAATAATGGGCTCCCTCCAGCTGGTCGAACAATTCGTCTATCCGTGGGAGCGGATAGGTATTCCGGACTGTCAGCCTGTTTAGTGCTCGATAATCGATGCACAGGCGAAGTGTCCCATCCTTCTTCTTCACGAATAGGACCGGGGATCCCAATGGCAAGGAACTCGGTTTAACAAATTCCGCCTCCAGCAACTCCTGCAACTGAGTTCGAAACTCTGCCAACTCCTTCGGGGCCATCCGATAGGGTGCCCTGGATATCGGCTTAGCCCCTGACACCAACTGAATCTGAAAACACTTCTCCCTGTACGGAGGTAATCCTGGCAGCTTCTCTGGAAACACATCGGCGTAATCACAAACCACTGGTATATTGGAAATCCGATCCTTCTCCTCGGTCATCTCGAATAGCACCTAGTATACCTCGTCTCCCTACAGATGGGCCTTGACAGCCTGTACCAAAGATAAGAATATACGAGAGATAGGTCTTATATCTTCGATGACAATGAAAGAGTCCCCGTGTCTCACGGTGATCCTCTTTGCTTGGCAATCAATCTGGGCATGGTTCCAGTGCAGCCATATGTTGCGCGCTAGGGTTCGAAGAAAATAAACGCAACCGAACTAGCAACCCAATGAGGCAAGTATACCTATCAAATTATAGCTAGGGGACACAAGTGTCGTATTGAAATCCGGGAACTGTATGCTATGCTTACTCACACGAACACTATTATCTTATCGACGGAAAAACTAGGGTTTTAGAAAATCTAACTGCAAGGAAGGAAGTAAAGCTATACTAGAAAGAGAACTACCGCAATTAAGTAAAGCTGTTAAGTAAAGAACTATGCTAGAAAGGAAACTACTGCAGTTAATTAAAGAGCACAAGATAGGAGATTACTACGAAAGGTAGAAAATATGAAATGGAAATGCACTCGATCAAGAATCACCTCGGCTAAAGACGATTAAGAAAATGCGTTAAAAATCCTAACTTAATAGGATAAAGGTCATTGACCGTGGAGGTTCCTAAAGCTTGAACACGCTTCTCTCGAAGTCGTGCCCAACTGAGTTTAGGAAGGTCCGACCGACTCTCGTCTAAATCGGAGGCCTAAAACTCGCTTTACGCGGTGAACCCCACTATTGGATTTTACTCCAATCCGGGAGATTTGGACGTCTGCCTCTCTCGAGGGTTGCGTATAACTCCCTTTACTCTTGAATGCTCACTTCATTCTTTCGGCCTCTCGGCTAGCCCAGAATGAAAGCAAAGGCGGAGAGTATATATCGATAATATACCTCCAACCCGTGATTAATCAAGAGTAATTCAAGGCCCTAACCTAAAAAGAAAAGATTAATTAAAACATCATAACTTAATCGCTCTAACCTCGGATCATCAAGATCGAGTATAAGGAGGATTAGTTAATCATTATGGAGTGGAGGAGGGGGAATAAGTAGTAGAGCATAAAAAAAGACAAGCTAAACAAGAACACTTTTATTAATAAAAAGGGCCAAGTTACACTATTGAAAAAGAAATTACAAATGTATAAAAATTAAATCCTATTCTAGCCCTACAAGTAGCACTAAGCAAGAGCAAGATTACAATAAAAGCTAAAACAAACTAAGATTAAGCTAGGGTTAAACAAAAATTACAAAGAGAGGGAGAGAGAGAGAGAAAAAAAAAACAAGAAAACTAGAAAAGGACCCAAGAACCAAAGGGGCAGCACCTCCCCCACTCAACCAAAACTTGCTGAAATGAAGAGGGGGGGTCTCAATTTATAGAATTTTTTCACGGGTTGGTCACGCCCTCCGACACGCCCTAGGGGAGGCATGTCAGGGGGCATGACAGTACTATGTTGACCTCGGGCTCTGGACTCTGGCGGGAAGGATCATTGCTTCGGTACGTCGGTGGTCACGCCCTAGGTCATGCCCGTGTAGGGGGGGCGTGACAGGCACGTCATGTCCAAATCATTGGTCGGAAATCCATCAGTCACCGAAAAGTTGATGTCACGCCCAAGGTCACGCACGTGACGGTGGGGCGTGATAGTACTGTTTTCGTGCTGTGGAGAAACGGTATTTAATGCAGCGGCAGGCTTTGCGGCAGAGGGCGACACGCCCATGGTCACGCCTGGTGACACACCCAGGGAGGGCGTGTCAGGGGGCGTGGCAGCGGTTTTGTTCGTTTTCCTGTCCCTTCCAACAAAAGTCCTCGGGATCGGGTGACACGCCCTAGGTCACGCCCAAGGAGGGCGTGACAGGGGGGCGTGTCAGGTCATTTTGGCCAATTTTCTGGAAACCAGCAAAAAGACAAGAAAAGTCCGTGGCAATAATATTTACATAAAAATGATACAAATAAACTAATAATAGACATGATTTGTACAATATAAAATAGAAAATACGATAATAGTTTAGGCTATAAAACGTATTATCAAATTCCCCCAAGCTTAAGCTTTGCTTGTCCCCTAGCAAAAATATAAAAACTAGATATTTATAAAAAGGACTAATCAAAAAGTTTTAATTATGCCTACATAAGTACTATGCGAAATTCTAAGTAGGGAAAAGGTGAAATGTAAGTCTAAAACAATTATTTTGGTATGGTAAAACTTTTATAAACTTTACTTAATAAAAACAAATCATCCAAAATTTTAACGAGATTTTTTAAATAGACTTAAGCAAAGCAACGAAAATGAAAAACACGCATTGAGTTGTTACTAGATCCAAGCAACGCATTATAATTATATCAATTTAATTAACAAGAATCTAGGTTTAAATCGAAAACTAAAACTGATTTACTTTTTCTTTTCTTAGTTGTTAAATAAAAATCAAAAAAGCATGAATCAAAAGGACTTAAATAGGACAGAAACGTTTGGTTTAGGAATATGATTAGGAGTGGAATTCAAAGATAAACGTGAAGGTTTAAAATCACACTAAACCAAAGCAAAGAGTTTCAAAAACTTTCATAAAAAAATATATATACATTTTTTTTCTTTTTCTTCTTTTTTCCATTTTTTTTTCTTTTTTCAAAACAAAGGCCATAAATATTTTTATTTTCCTTTTAAATTGGCCAAACAAAAATAAACAACACTTTTGAGCATACTTTTTTTTTAAAAAACTTTCTCCCACAAAAATCACAAAATATCCTATCAAAATCGTCAAAATAATTTATGAAACTCAAAAAGGCTAGTGTGATTCGATAGGTTGGAAATTTTGGCTTTGGTGAAACTGAAATGAAGGGAGGAGCTATCAAATGAAATCGGAAAAGGGCTCAAAAATGGCTAACTAGTTGTAAAAGTTTTTAGGTTGGCAGGAAAGCTCAAACGAAAACAAAAACGGCCTAAATCATTTTCACGCTTTTGAATTTATTTAAAACAAAGGTTTGAAAAATTTCAAAAAGCGAGTCCTAGATTATAAAAGAAGATTGATGAAATGAACTTGAAAATAGAAATAATAGGTGACTTGGATCGTTCACATCTACTACGCTATTCAGAAGTTGACTTTATAAAAATTATTCAAAAATGAAAAAGAAAATAGTGGATGATGAATTTTTGAGAAAGTAAAGGAAATAAAAAAACAAAAAACCATAACAGAAATGCGAGTTTTAGAAAAATATTTCACCTTAACATGCTACCGTGAATTAGAAACACAGCATGGCCAACATTTTACTTGTGAAACATAATTAAAAAGAACGATTAGAAATATTATAATTAACTAAGTTGTTTATAGGAGATTTTTAGTAAAACAAAAACAGAAATTAGGGGTGCTATTGAAATACCAAAATGTCTAAACTATTAAAAAACACATATTTTTTAAATTTTTTTTTGTGAAATATTCTCTCTTTTTTTTGGATTTTGGAAAATTTTTCTCTTTTTTTTGGAATTTTAAGATATTCATTTTTTTTAGGAAATATTTAAAATATATACAAAAAGAAAATTATTTACACTAAGCAAAAATGAAGGAGGAAGTCCTCCCCCAAGCTTAAAATAGACATTGTCCTCAATGGCTAAAGAAGGGGATTGGAGAAGGAGAGAAAAGTAAAGTACCAAATTGAAAGACAGAATTGAAAGACAGGTACTTCCCCGGATTTATTTGCTGCGAAAGTTGAGTGATGCCGCTCCTCCGAATGTCTTCTTTGGACTTCGTGATGGATTCAGCCATGTTGGAGCAGGCGATCGCAGAAGCTTCAGCTTGTCGGAGGCGTACGAGGCAAAATATTATAAAATAAAGAAAACAGAAAAAGATAACTTGGGTTGCCTCCCAAGAGCGCCCTTTGGTTAAAGCGTTGTTGAGCTCGACGCATCAAAAAAATAATTTTGTCCAAAAATATTATTGTCCAGAAATAAAATTATTTTTAACAAAAATTAAGAGTTCAAAGTTAGAGTTCGTGAAGCAGAAACTTAATAATGTTTGGACTGACATCATCATCACCAGAGAAATACAGTTTAAGACGCTGACCATTCACTTTGAAATTACCCTTATCAGGGTGAGAAATTAAAAAAGTTCCATAAGGAAATACTTTTAAAATAGAAAACGGGCCAGACCAGCGAGAATTTAATTTGCCCGGAAATAAACGTAAACGAGAATTATATAAAAGGACTTGGTCGCCCGGCTTAAATTTTTTGGGTGCCTTAAGTGTTTATCGTGTAAATGCTTCGTCCGCTCTTTATAAAGTTTATTATTTTCATAAGCATAAGAGCGCCACTCATTGAGTTCATTTAGTTGAAATTTTCGAAGGTCACCGACAGAGTGGGGATCGAAGTTTAAAAATTTTAAGGCCCAAAAGGCACGGTGTTCTAACTCTACGGGCAGATGGCACGATTTTTCATAGACCAGCCGATACGGCGTACATCCGAGGGCGGTTTTGTACGCTGTTCGGTAGGCCCAAAGAGCATCGTCAAGTTTGGATGACCAGTCTTTCCTAGAAGTTGAAACAGTCTTTTCTAATATTCTTTTTATTTGTCTATTAACTACTTCAACTTGTCTGTTAGTTTGGGGGTGGTAGGCAGTGGAAAGCTTATGTGTAACGCCGTATTTGGTAAGGATTTTTGAAAATTGTGCGTTATAGAAATGGGAACCCCTATCGCTAACGATCGCGCGTGGCGTACCGAATCTAGAAAATAATCTTTTTAGAAATGTGACTACAACTCGGGAGTCGTTCGTAGGAAGAGCTTGGGCCTCAGCCCATCGTGAAACATAATCAACAGCAACTAAAATAAATTTGTTTCCGAAGCTAGAAGGAAGGGGGCCAACAAAATCAATTCCCCAGAGGCCGAAAATTTCGCACTATAAGAAATAATTTTGCGGCATTTCATTTTTATTAGAGATGTTGCCCGACCGTTGGCAACTATCACACCTGCTCACAAAGGCTTGCGCGTCTTTAAACAGGCTAGGCCAGTAAAAACCCGCGCAAAGCACCTTGTGAGAGGTGCGAGCAGCTTGATAGTGCCCACCTGTCGGACCTTCATGCAAATGTTTAATAATATCAGTTCCTTCATCATAATAAACACATCTCCTTATCACTTGATCCACACAAATTCTGAAAAGATGCGGGTCTTCCCAAAAGTAGTTCTTCAGCTCAGAAAAGAATTTCTTCTTTTGCTGAGAGGTGAACTCTTTTGGGAGCACCCGGGCCACTAGATAGTTGGCGATGTGCGTGAACCAAGGAGAAGTAGATGTGTTAACTAAAAGTAGCTTCTCATCAGGAAAATAATCATTAAAAGATTTTTCATTTAATTTTTCTATAAAGGGGTTATCTAATCTGGATAAATGGTCGGCGGCCAAGTTCTCGGCTCCTCGCTTATCACGAATCTCTAAGTCAAACTCCTGGAGGAGTAAGACCCTACGAATCAAGCGAGGCTTGGCATCCGTTTTGGCAAGAAGGTACTTGAGGGCCGAGTGGTCCGTAAAAACAATGATTTTTGAAAGTGTAATGTAAGGGCGGAATTTATCAAAGGCGAATACTACAACTAAGAGCTCCTTCTCGGTTGTGGTGTAATTTTCTTGTGTAGATGTGAGGGTTTTACTAGCGTAATAGATGGGGTGGAAGTTTTTAGATATGCGTTGACCTAATACGGCTCCCACCGCAAAACTACTCGCATCGCACATAATCTCGAAAGGAAGGTCCCATACCGGAGCTATCATAATCGGTGCATTAATTAACTTTTTTTTAATTAATTCAAAGGCAGAAATACAAGAGTCATCAAAAATGAATGGAGCGTCTTTTTCTAAGAGATGGGTGAGGGGCTTAGTGATCTTGGAGAAGTCCTTTATAAAACGACGGTAAAAGCCAGCGTGGCCTAGGAAACTTCTTATAGCTTTTATGTTTGTAGGCGGTGGCAACTTCTCAATAACTTCTATCTTGGCAACGTCTACCTCAATACCTTTAGCAGAAATTTTATGACCCAAAACTAACCCTTCCCTCACCATAAAATGGCATTTTTCCCAATTTAGGGCAAGGTTAGTTTCTTCGCATCGTTCTAAGACTTTTTCGAGGTTTTCTAAACATCTATCGAAGGAATCGCCGAATACGGAGAAATCGTCCATGAATACTTCCATAATGCTTTCTACATACTTGTCAAATATTGCGAGCATACATCGCTGGAATGTAGCTGGGGCATTGCACAATCCAAATGGAATTCTTCGGTAAGCGAAGGTGCCGAAGGGACAAGTAAACGTAGTTTTCTCTTGGTCCTCGGGAGAGATGGGTATTTGAAAGTACCCCGAGAGGCCATCGAGAAAACAATAAAATCTATGGCCGGAGAGACGTTCTAAAATCTGGTCGATAAACGGTAAAGAAAAGTGGTCCTTACGGGTGGCGTCATTTAACTTATGATAATTTATACACATACGCCAACCCGTCACCGTCCGTGTCGGGATTAATTCATTATTCTCATTACTAACTACGGTTATCCCTCCCTTCTTTGGAACTACCTGAACGGGGCTAACCCACTTACTGTCCGATATAGGGTAGATAATTCCTTCGTCTAATAGTTTCATAACCTCGCCCTTAACTACTTCTTTCATATTCGGGTTTATACGGCGCTGAGGTTGGATAGAGTTATGCGAATTATCTTCCATTAAAATTTTATGGGTACAGAAAGATGGGCTTATGCCCTTGATATCAGAAATTTGCCAAGCAATAGCCCGGCGATGCTTACGTAGAACTAGAAGAAGTTTGTCGTTTTGCGTATCCGTGAGGTAGGCCGAAACGATAACTAGTAACTTGGAATCTTTTTCTAAGAAAGCATACTTAAGGTGTTCGGGAAGTTCTTTAAGTTCTAGGGTAGGGGGTTCTTCATAAGAGGATTTTGAGATTCATTCTTTTTCAAAAATAATATCTTCATAAACATTTTTATAAGGAACGTAATAAGGGGTGGGGCTAGCAGCCAAGATGGCTTCATGTAGCGATTCAATGGGAAGAAAAGAGGAAGAACAGAAATCAGAAAATTATTTTTCAAACTCAGAAAGACAATAAGAAGATTCATCACTTCCTTTCAGTGATTCAGTTGTAAGAGAAGAGGAGCTAAAAGTAGAAAATTCTTTTTCAAAGCCGGAGAGGCAGTAGGAAGAATCATCACTCACGGTGTCTACGAAAAAGCATGAGTCATCGTTTGCTAAGGTGTTCTTCATCGAAGGAGTGATAGAAAATGTGACTTCGTCGTCGCCTACTCGAAGAAAGAGCTTACCATTACTTATGTCAATGATGGCTCGGGAGGTGGCAAGGAATGGTCGGCCAAGGATTAGGGGAACCTCGACGTCTTCTTCGATGTCCAAAATGACAAAGTCCACCGCGAAGATGAACTTGTAGACTTTCAGTAGAACGTCCTCCACTATTCCTAACGGGTACTTGACGGATCTATCGGCTAGCTGGATACTCATACGCGTGGGGTTAAGGCTACAAATCCCTAACTTTTTAAACAACGAAAAGGGCATCAGGTTTATACTCGCGCCTAAGTCGGCTAACGCGTGTTTAACCAAAAGATCACCGAAGACACACGGGATAGAGAAACTACCCGGGTCACTGATTTTCTTCGGCAAACCGTTTGTTAAAACGGCGGAGCACTCGGCGTTTAGCGTGACGTGCGAAAGATTCTCTAACTTCTTCTTATTTGTGAGGAGGTCTTTAAGATACTTGGCGTATTTCGGCATCTGCGAAATAGCCTCGTGGAAGGGAAGATTAATGTGGATTTGTATGAATATCTCTAAGAAGCGGGAGTACTGATCATCTTGACGTTGTTTATTAAGTTTAGAGGGGTATGGAGGAGTTGATTTATTTTTGAAGATGGGTGGTGGAGTGAGATTATTTTTTAAAATAGGGGTGATAACTTCTTCTGCAGAGGGCGGAATTTTTAAAACGGGAGCGGAGCTTTGATTTTTAGAGGCGGGAGCGGAGCTTTGATTTTTAAAAGCGGGAGCGGAGCTTGCCTCGGGCTCTTCACTTACCATACCGGAGACTTGCTTCCCACTCCGAAGAGTTATAGCTTTCGCTTCCTCTCCCGGGTTGGGTTCGGTATTGGAAGGAAGAGACCCTACGGGTCGCTCAGAAATTATTTTCACGAGCTGTCCTACCTGATTTTCTAGACTTTTTACGCTTCCGTTTAAAGTTCTTATAGTGGCTTCATTTGTGGTGTTATATTTAGAAAGTAATTCCTCCAAGATTGGAGGTTTTGGGTAATTTTGAAGAGGTGGTGGTGGTGGTGGTGCAAAAAATCATTTTGCGGGGGTGGGCGCATCGCATTTGATGGATTACTCCATGAAAAGTTCGGAAGTTTTCTTAAAGCAGGGTTATAACTATTCGGAAAATTAAAACCAGGCGGATGAAAATTCACAGCAGAAAAATTATTAAAAGCAGTTCTAGGCATATTATTAACATAATCTAAATGTTCTGGAGTAGGGGTTGCAGATTCCCATACCTGAGGGGCGAAGGCAGCAGTTATCTCCGTGATTTTTTTTGCTTAGGATTTCTACTTGCTGAGCGAGCTGGGAGACGTTGTCCACTTCATAGATACCTGCAGGCTTGTTCGGGCGGGACCTAGGAACATTCCAATGATAAGTGTTCATGGCCATGTCCTCGAAAAGATCAAGAGCGGCTTACGGGGTCTTATGATTTAAAGTACCGCCAAAAGCTGCGTCTATCATTTACTTCGTGCTTTGATTTAGCCCGTTATAGAACGTCTGCACTTGTAACCATACAGGCAGTGCGTGATGTGGGCATCGTCTTAATAATTCTTTAAATCTCTTCCAGGTTTCATAAAGGGTTTCAGAGTCTATTTGTCCGAAGGCAGAGATGTCGTTCCTAAGTTTTGCAGTTTTAGCTGGCGGAAAATACTTTGCCAAAAATTTTTCAGTTAATTCATTCCAAGTGGTTATGCTATTCTTCGGAAGTGTGTTCAGCCACTGCTTAGCTTTAGTTCTTAAAGGGAAGGGGAAGAGTCTCAGCCTGATCGCATCATTTGTGACACCATTTATCTTGAAGGTGACACAAATTTCAAGAAAGCTAGCTATATGTGCGTTCGGATCTTCATCTTGAAGTCCGTCAAATTGCACATATTGCTGCACCATTTGAATTATGCTAGGCTTTAATTCGAAGTTATTATTTGCTATAGCAGGGAGGACTATACTAGATTCTGTTCCCTCGAGGTTTGGTCGTGCATAATAGGACATAGTCCTTTGCACGACCTCATCTACGTTGGGTTCTTCCATTCTTAAAGTAGCAAATGACTCGTAGTCCTCAACCGGCACTTGGATAGTAGGACCTTGAAATCGCGATCTTCTCCGAAGAGTACGCTCAATTTCGTGGTCCAAGTCCAAAATAACAGACGGACTCCCGCGGGTCATGCACTAAAAGACCAGAAAAGAAGAAGAGAAAGAGAAAAAGGATAAACTAGAAAAAAGATTAGAATTTTTTTTCTTTTTGAAATAGATTTTTTTTATATAGATTAACTCCCGAACTTCCCAAGGACTACCCCGTGAAGGGTTCGCAAGGTACTAGATAAGATAGTGGCGCTTAAAGCCCTTTGCCCTTTTCGAGAGAATGAGGTGGCGTAGAAAAATTGTGAAGTTGGTTACTATTAAGAGCGGTGAAATTTTTTTTGATTTTTTTTTAAAACTTTAAAGAAAGAGGATGAGAAAGAGAAGAGATAAAATTAATAGGTTCGTGTTTTCAATATATCAACGGAAGTTGGCTCCCCGGCAACGGCGCCAAAAACTTGTTGCGCGCTAGGGTTCGAAGAAAATAAACGCAACCGAACTAGCAACTCAATGAGGCAAGTATACCTATCGAATTGTAGCTAGGGGACACAAGTGTCGTATTGAAATCCGGGAACTGTTGGCTATGCTTACTCACACGAACGCTATTATCTTATCGATGGAAAAACTAGAATTTTAGAAAATCTAACTGCAAGGAAGGAAGTAAAGCTATACTAGAAAGAGAACTACCGCAATTAAGTAAAGCTGTTAAGTAAAGAACTATGCTAGAAAGGAAACTACTGCAGTTAATTAAAGAGCACAAGATAGGAGATTACTACGAAAGTTAGAAAATATGAAATGGAAATGCACTCGATCAAGAATCACCTCGGCTAAAGACGATTAAGAAAATGCGATAAAAATCTAAACCTAATAGGATAAAGGTCCTTGACCGTGGAGGTTCCTAAAGCTTGAACACGCTTCTCTCGAAGTCGTGCCCAACTGAGTTTAGGAAGGTCCGACCGACTATCGTCTAAATCGGAGGCCTAAAACTCGCTTTATGCGGTGAACCCCACTATTGGATTTTACTCCAATCCGGGAGATTTGGATGTCTGCCTCTCTCGAGGGGTGCGTACAAATCCCTTTACTCTTGAATGCTCACTTCATTCTTTCGGCCTCTCGGCTAGCCCAGAATGAAAGCAAAGGCGGAGAGTATATATCGATAATATACCTCCAACCCGTGATTAATCAAGAGTAATTCAAGGCCCTAACCTAAAAAGAAAAGATTAATTAAAACATCATAACTTAATCGCTCTAACCTCGTATCATCAAGATCGAGTACAAGGAGGATTAGTTAATCATTATGGAATAGAGGAGGGGGAATGAGTAGTAGAGCATAAAAAAAAAGGCAAGCTATCAAGAACACTTTTATTAATAAAAAGGGGCAAGTTACATTATTGAAAAAGAAATTACAAATGCATGAAAATTAAATCCTATTCTAGCCCTACAAGTAGCACTAAGAAAGAGCAAGATTACAATAAAAGCTAAAACAAACTAAGATTAAGCTAGGGTTAAACAAAAATTACAAAGAGAGGGAGTGAGAGAGAGAGAGAAAATAAGAATGAAAACTAGAAAAGGACCCAAGAACCAAAGGGGCAGCACCTCCCCCACTCAACCAAAACTTACTGAAATGAAGAGGAGGGGTCTCAATTTATAGAATTTTTTCACGGGTTGGTCACGCCCTCCGACACGCCCCAGGGGGGGCATGTCAGGGGGCGTGACAGTACTATGTTGACCTCGGGCTCTGGACTCTGGCGGGAAGGATCATTGCTTCGGTACGTCGGTGGTCACGCCCTAGGTCACGCCCGTGTAGGGGGGGCGTGACAGGCACGTCATGTCCAAAACATATGTCGGAAATCCGTCAGTCACCGAAAAGTTGATGTCACGCCCAAGGTCACGCCCGTGAAGGTGGGGCGTGACAGTACTATTTTCGTGCTGTGGAGAAACGGCATTTAATGCGGCGGTAGGCTTTGCGGCAGAGGGCAACACGCCCATGGTCATGCCTGGTGACACGCTCAGGGAGGGCGTTTCAGGGGGGCGTGACAGCGGTTTTGTTCGTTTTCCTATCCCTTCCAACAAAAGTCCTCGGGATCGGGTGACACGCCCTAGGTCACGCCCAAGGAGGGCGTGACAGGGGGGCGTGTCAGGTCATTTTGGCCAATTTTCTGGAAACCTGCAAAAAGACAAGAAAAAGTCAGTGGCAATAATATTTACATAAAATGATATAAATAAACTAATAATAGACATGATTTGTACAATATAAAATAGAAAATACGATAATAGTTTAGGCTACAAAACGTATTATCACCATACCATGCCCAGGATCAGGTCGTAGTCGGTCAGCTTCAAAATCGTCGTCGGAGCCTTGAACGCCTTTCCACCAATTTCTGCCTCCATATTGCAGTGATCCGTGGTAAGGAGCTCAGATCCATCTGGTAGTCGCACCCTCATCCTCGAGCCCGTGAATCGCTCCACGCCTTCCAGTCCTTCTACGAACGTCTCCGACACAAAGGAGTGAGTAGCTCCAGTATCGAAAAGCGTGCGGGCAGGCTTGCCGCTGATGAAGACTATACCTGGGGTGATTAGATGTCTTAGGGTTCTATAAAGAATTTTCTTTCCTTATTAATCTATCTAGTGCGGTTCTTAGTTTTAACAACTAAAAGGGAAATTTTATGAAAATAAAGAAGCATTGTGGCATACCTGCTATGACCTGCTCCGGATTCCGAGGTTGCGCAAGGTCCAAAGCATATACCTGCTCCCTTCCCTGTCTACGATCTCCCTCCTGGTATCCACGACTGCGGCCGCGTCCTCGGCCTCCGTGATGCTGAGCTGGTGGGCCACCCTATTGTGTTGGAGGTGGTGCCCCCCTCATCGAGCAGTTCCTCCGGATGTGCCCAATCTGATGATAAAGGAAGCACTCTGGTGGGGGATACGCCATTCCCCTGGGTCTCGGCATCTCCTGCATCTGAAGAGGTTGAGGGGCCAATATCACCTGCTCCCTCGGCTCCTGCCTCACTTCATGACGAGGCTGGTCCTTTGTCCTCCTCCCGTCTGGTATAGCACCTCGTCGCTGGTCATTTTTGACTCTCCGTCCCTGATCCTCTACTGGCCGCTTCCGGCCCCGGGTGGTGTGCCAATCAGCCTCAATCCTTTTTGCCATCTCCAAAATCCGGGAGATAGGCCCGTCAAATACAAACAACAAAGCCTCTCTCAAGTCCTCCCGCAGGCCCTTATAGAACCTCTTTATGTACCCTTCTTCATCCAGCTGGTAAGAATCTGCATATCGAGTCAGATGGTCGAACTCCCGATGGTACTCCACCACCGTCTGAGTGCCCTGCTTCAGCTGTAAGAACCGCTCCTCCAACTCATCCCTGGCCGACTGCGGAACGAAATGCTCCAGCAGCGTGGCCCTGAACTCTTCCAAGGTAACCTCTAAAACCTCCCTATCGGTAAATGTCGTATCCAACATCGTCTTCCACGACCTCTTGGTATGGGACTCCAGGCAAGAGACAACAAAATCCACCCTCTCCTCCCAGGGACACCTTATCCCGGTCAGCATCTCGTACATGATATCCAGCCACTCTTCCATCCGAACTGCTGACTCTATCCCAATGTAGGACGGGGGAGAAAGTCCTCGGAAGATGCTCAGCCAGTTGGCCCCCGAGTTTGGCTGCGGTACAGGAACCTGCTGGGCACTAAAAGCCTCCAGGTGGCAGTCAGAGTCTGCCCCATATCTGACTGAAGGAAAGGAGTGGGGACCAGTGGAGGTGGTGCAACATCCTGAGCCTGTTGAACTCCACCTTGTGGCGTAGGCTGTGCTGGAGGCTGCGTAACAAAAACCCATACTGAGAAAACGTTCAATCTTTAAATAAGTGGACAATTTATATGTGATCCCCATATGGGCACACCACTGCTTCCGCTGCTTAGTTTGCCCCCAAACTAAACTCGAGCGGGGGTGACCCAGGGATAGTGGACTGCTACCTTTTTCAGATCGATGTTTTCCTCTGATACCACTTGTAAGACCCCTTTTTTTTCTTTTCAAACCCGGGGTCTTAGGCCCAGAATCGCCGCTTTGCGGTGACACCTTCATGTCCTGAAGTGTCATCACCACAAGCCACCGATTCTGCCAGACAATTCGATCACAGAAAGATAGCACAATAATTTAAGTAAGATCAAGTCCACTGAAAGTAAATCACATATATAAAATAAAATCTTCACGAAGGGAGTGTCCACAGAATAATACATCAGAGTACTAAAAATACGGGCTTATGCCCTGTACATCATATCCTCACTACAATCACTCATGCGGAAGCAAAAACAAAACTACTCAAGATCGAGACTCACGGTCCTGGCTGTGTGAATTTCGGAGCTAGACTGCCCCATCTCCAAGCGCACTGGTCTCTGGGGCTGCTCCCCTGTGCTGGGCTCCGCGATTCCCAAAAATAATGTGGGTCGAAAACCGTTAGTCATAAATACTAAGCCCTATCATCCCCTATGTTGGGTACATTGGAAAATGTGTACCTGATTTGAAGAAGCCCAACCTAGCTTAATGATATACATCAAGGTGTATTTGATGTTGTTTTAAGTTGACATGTGCAGGTGAAGAATTGATAAAGTATGCAGAAAAATTCTAAGTCCAAGTGTCGACATAGAGGAAGCAGTGTCGACACACAGAAGAAAAGAGTCGACACAACACTGGGAAGCAGTGTCGACACATAGCAGTTAGTCTACAACTACACTGGGAAAAAGTGTCGACACAGAAGAAGTAAGTCGACACATCACTAGGAATTTGTGTCGACACAGAAGAAAAGAGTCGACACAACTCTGAGAATTTGTGTCGACACAGAAGAAAAGCGTCGACCTCGACATTGGGAGAATGTGTCGACACAGAAGAATATAGTCGATCTCAAGATTGTCGACATCAGCTGAATGTGTCGACACAGAAGAAAATAGTCGACCTCAAGTTTGTCGACACCAGCAGAATGTGTCGACACATTGTGATTAAGTCGACACATTAAAGCAGTTTTAAGAAATGAATTTGTCGACACCTGAAGACTGTGTCGACACTTACTAAGTTATGATTCTACAACAACTGTGTCGACACACAGGACTTGTGTCGACACACTGAAGAGTCAAGACCAAGTTATTTTCAGAAGAAGCTGTGTCGACTCAAAGGCAACTTAGTCGACATCACTGAAGACTGTGTCGACACCAAAGTCAATTGTGTCGACACAGTTAGACAGATGGTCTCGACACTTTTTGACAGACTGTGTCAACAACTTGTGGTTCAAGACTAAGGCACAGGACTTGTTTGAGGACTTGACAGCTGTGGGTTACCATCGGTTAACTGAAGCTGTCAGACTTGTCAGAAAACGGTTAGAAACCGGATCAACCGGTTACCATGAAGAATGTCTATAAATAGATGGATTCAGAAGGAGAAAGCAACTGTTGAAAAACATTGTTGAGAATCAAAAAGTTGAGAAGGATTACGATCCAATTCATTTCAAGAAAGTGCTAGGCACTTAAGAAGATTTTCTCCGGGAGATCTAAGAAGACTATCTAAGGATATATCTAAGAAGAGTTCTAATCAGAATTCAGAAGAATCTTTCAAAGTGCTGGATAGAGAGAGATCAAGCCTGAATTAGAAGAAGAAGAAAGAAACCACCAGTGGATTCTCAAGAAGCTGTTTGGAATCAACTCAGCTAAGTTCATTTTCAAGAAGCCTTGAAGAAGGCTCAGATACAGTTGATTGCATCAGCTGATCAAGAATTGTCTTGGCCTTTTCTCTCTCAACTTTGGCAAGACAGATTAATAATCTTTTCTATATTTCTGTAGGATCGGTTTACACAGATCTGAGTTGTAAGCCTATGTTATAAAGGCTGAGTGTAGGAGTGTTGAACTCTGAGTGGTAGGGCAGTTTGCCTGAGTATAGGAGAAGGATATTCTCTGAGTTGTAGGCCTTGGGGCAAGGCTGAGGTAGGGCAGTTGTGCATGAGTTGTAGGAACCAGTTGGGTTCTGAGTTGTAGCATCTGTTGATCTGAGATAAGTGGAAGTTTGGCCGAATCTAGCATACTGCTAGATAGGTGAAGGGGGAAAGTGGATGTACCCAAACCTTGGGGAACCACTATAAAACATTGTGCAATCTGTGATGTTTTATTTTCTGTTATTGCTGTGTAAATTGTGTTAGATATTGAATTGAATTCTGCCTAGAAGTTTTTATAAGAGAAGCAGAACCTATTCACCCCCCCCTCTAGGTGTTTAGGCTGCCTTGGAAGTTAAACTATCACCCTACCACTTCCCCCATGGCACCTAGGTACCGAGCGGAGAGGAAGAAAGGGAAGGACATGAAGGTGGAGATTTAATGAAAGAAACAGGTGGCAACAGAACTAATCTAGAAATTCTATAATAAATATGTCAATAACAGAAAGTAGGAAAAGTAACCTTAACTTATGTGCGAAAGCGCATAAGGCAAGGGATCTTCTGCAAGGCTCCAATCGTATAGAGTGTCCCATACCACTTATACGTTGGGGTGTCGGTTATTAAACAGCAGCATATATATATATATATAGAATTTAACCTTAGTTTATAAACTTGCCCACACAAGCTTATAGACCAAGGGGTCGTTTTGCAGGTCCTAATGTATAAGCGTCCCATACAACTTATACTTTAGGTGTCAGAGTTAAATGAATCGATTATGCTATGACATGCAAGTGGGTATGATTAAACATGCAAGTGCAACTCACACAACCGACTCTGTGCACACAGACCTTTAGTTCCCCCTTTCGGAGCCGTTACCTCCCAGGATACCTCCGTAGTGGCTGACGAAAGCAGTGGGTTGGGCCTTGCCCACCTCTAAACCAGTAAAGTACTACCGGTCAGACCTATCGTACGCCTCAACTCTTGGTGCACTAAGCGGACTCCTGCGTACTCTTGCCGGATGGCGCACCGGACTTCTGTTGGCGAAGTGCTAACCACACTTGCAGAGTCAGGGTATTGGAGTCGGTGCATCGACCCTCCAATACCGAAGACCCGCCACCTTAATTTTCATTCCTTTTATGCACATGCAAATTTAATCGTAAACACACAAAAAACGAGCCGAAGCCCCCCGGACTAAAACGTCCGTCTCTTAACAAACCGAGCCGAAGCTCCCCGGACCATTCCGCCCATCTCTTAACCCACCGAGCCGAAGCTCCCATAAATCTTCCTGTGCTAACAGTGTTTGTGAAAGGTGCAACCCTAATTACTAAGTTACTCTTGTCAGTTTGTTATTGTAGTTTACGTTAACCCAGGACTGCCCCCGGTATTCCCCGTGAAGGGCTCTCAAAGGGCACTAGGAACTATGATGGTAGATGAAGCCCATCGTTCCCTTTTGCAAGGCACTTATTGTTATTGGTTGATCCCCTTTACCCATTCCCTTCTCATATTACGATAGACTATCCTAGGGTGATTTTTAACCTTCCTCTCTTCAAAAAAGTCGATCTTTCGTCGAACCCGAGCACCTCTTAACCCTAGCTATCACTACTTCTCTCTATTCTTCATATCATCCTATTGTGATATAATCCGCAATTGTCCACCCAGACAAAATGACTAACTCCAACGACTTTCTCAGATCATGTCCTATTGCAATTCACAAATTTGCTATATGCAGACCAACCTAAACTATATGTCGAACTGGTTATGCAATGATCCAAAAACTCATCCAAATGCCCTAAACTATTTACTAGAGACTTATCATGATATAAATAGCCTAAATCCAGAATGTTGTAATTTTCCTAATTTATCTGGCATTTAATTAATTTCCTCAAAATTCCAAGGTCTACCGGTTTGAACATGAACTACCCTAAGTTCTCATGCAAGATGTCCAACAAATTTATAATAAATAGTAGGTTATCTCAATAGGGTAATTCCAAAGTATCATAATTTTCTATCATCAAAAGGGCACTAAAACTATTTTAGCAATATTTACTATCTTCCATTATTTATGAACCAAGTACAGAGAATATTCTTCCAAGAATTATAAATAAATTATAATATGCAGATAAAGCCTTAAAAATAGCATTGGCCCAATTTCATTATTTTTCAGTAATAATATCATCCCTAATTAATTTTCAAAGCATAAATACCTCTTTAACATTTATGAAGGGAGTACTGGATTTACTAAACAAAAAATTATACAAAAATTCAAGGGTAACCATTCTGTCCTAAAACATTTATTTCCAAGATTGCAAGCGGTTTTAATGAACAGAAAGATCCAAATAATTAAAACATCAATTAGGGCTATAATAAACTTTACAAATGAAGTGCTGGAAATAAACATCATAAAATTCCAGTAGAATCTCTATAGCTTCTACCCACTCCAAAACTTACTCTACCATAATTTCACAGCCTTTAGATAAAGTTTAGTGACGGATTGTGCTTAATTAGTATTTTACCCTAAAGCTAAGATTACGGTTTTGAGGTATCTACTTATCTCCAAATTATCCAAGATTCCATTCAGATGATTCTTATCATACTAATGTCAACTCTACAGAGTTTCAAGGCAATACGAGAGCAATTGCCCCCATGTCCTTCTCAACCCTCAAAACCCTCCATTTAGGGTTTGAGCTTGGATCTTAGGGTAAATCAACCCTAAACCAAACAATTTTCTCCAAGTGGGTTATAATAACCCCTCCAAGTCAGTGGTCAAGATATCAGTCTTTGTTGAGGTGATATGACCATTCTAACCTCTAGTGCACTTTTGACTCAAAAATGCCTCACTATTGCCTAGTTAAGAATAGGTGACTCCCTATCCAAAACTAATCCAAGTGAGTTGAAAATTTGTACAGAACTAGGTTTTATAACCAGGGACCACTCGCCAAAATTTGGGAGGGTTTGGAGATCATTTGACCACATAAATAAATTCCTTTAACTTAATTAAATTAAAACAGAAACTTTAGGCAAAGTATCTCCAAAAATTCCCATTTTTGGACAGCCTCTAGATATGGCTAAGAATAACCCCCTGCCCAAATTTCGGGTCATTTGGGCAAAGGACGAAGCGTGGGCATTCATTTTAGTTCCTGCCTAGCTCTAGGTATAGCACCCACTAAAACGGGTTCTGCGGTTAAACCGCTTACCCAAACGAGTTGAAATCAGTTTTAAATTAACCAAGACTCGAAGGGATACAACTTTTGTGACTGGCCATTTTTCCTAAATAGGCCTCTAAATGCCTCGTTTTGTAATGTCAAAAGGCGTGTCAAAAAGGAGATAATAATTCCTTATAATTGATAAATGAATAGTAATTGATTTTACTGTTCATCTTCCCTTCCAGACAGAACCCGTAAACTGAACACAGAAAAATATATTTCATGTACCTCTTCCATGGTCCGTTGTCGGCCGTTCGGTCACTTCCCTGGCCATCCATTACCACCACCACCTTCGTCGAGGCGATGGCTTGCGGTCGGCGGTGGTTTGGCCGCCGGAGGTGGCGGTTTCCGGCGTACCCGAAAAATATCTTTTTCATGGTTTTAAATGAAAACGCAGGATAGGTCCGGCTCCTTTGAGCACGAACTTCATTTCTAAGATCCTAAGATCTACCCATAAGAGAATAAGTAGAGGAGGACCTTGTTCGCGGTTTGAAGACGAGATGAACGTCGGATTGTCATGGCGCGGTGGTGGCGTTCTTGAACTTCTCCAACAGCAAGAGATGAAATCTGAATCCATTTGATCGAGCATGTAACCTTCTCCTCTTGCTCTAAGAAGGTTGTTATAGATCTCCAAGTAGGGAGGGGGAAGGGTGAATCATTCATGGCATTAAAAGCTCCCTAAACGAATTGCTTTTCAGTTATGGTGGAGAGAAGGAAACGTTGGAATAAGAAGAGGCATTTACCAGGTGGCGATTTTCTATTGGACCTCACACTCTCTTTATTATTAAGTAATTAAAGGAGGAAACATCCCATAATTACTCCTACTGTAAATTCCCATAATTAGAATTGATTATGAATCGGGTTACAGAAATTTCCAGTCTGGCTGACGTTTTGGCCTTTGTCACGGGCGTTACACGTGGGTCACGGGCGTGACAGGCCCGAGTGGCAAATTATGAGTTCGACGATCGTCGATCTGAGATCAACGATCATCGAAAGGTGGTCACGCCCTTGGTCACGGGCGTGACACGTGGGTCACAGGCGTGACCGGCCAAGATGTAAATTCCGCGCTCAGCGATTGTCTCGCTGAGATCGACGATCGCCGAAGGGGGTCACGCCCTAGGTAACGGGCGTGACACATGGGTCACGGGCGTGACAGGGCCATGATGAAAATTCTGCGCTCGACGATCGTCGCGCTGAGATCGACGATCGTCGAATGGGTCACGCCCGTGGTCAAGGGCGTGACACATAGGTCACAGGCGTGACAGGCCCGGGTTGAAATTTCTGCGCTCGACGATTGTCTCCATGAGATCGACGATCGTCGAAGGAGTCACGCCCTAGCTCATGGGCGTGATGGGTCGGTCACGGGCATGACCAACCCGTGACCCGAAATCTCGGTCGATGTATTTCAATTTTTGGGCTTCCTAGGGTTTTGTAACGACAAACTGACTCCTAGGGGTCTAGCCGGAAATGGGATGTTCCAGCTAAGGCGCCGTACCGGATGGCCCCTCGTGAGCTAGAGGAGTTGCGAGTCCAGTTAGATGAGTTGTTGGCAAAAGGATTTATCAGGCAGAGTTCGTCTCCTTTGGGTCGATGCGGCTTTCCATCGACTACAGGGAGTTGAACAAAATACCTATTAAGAACAGGTACCCTCTGCCGAGGATCGATGACTTATTTGATCAGTTGCACGGTAGCACAGAGTTCTCCAAGATCGATCTTCATTCTTGCTCTCATCAGCTCAGGATCCGTGAGGCAAATATTCCACGGACTGCGTTTAGATCGAGGCATGGACATTTTGTGTAAGACCCCCCTCCCGGAACACAACACACGGCACGAGGGGAGTCTTATGCCCGAAATAGCCGCCTTGCGGTAGCACTAACGCACGGGTTAGCCTTTACCACAAGACGCCTATTCCGCCGGCTACAATCCATATCACAACAATCATGCCAACCCAACCATAACAGAAAAGTAAAACTAAAAGCAGTTCAGTTCACAGCTAAGTTAAAGTCCAAAAGTAATAGCGGAAGATAACAAGCACAACAGGCTTGTACAAATAAACAAGAGTCTAGAAATGTTTTGCCAAACGGCTACATGAAAACACTCACTACTGTCACTGACGGTGCCGATGGCACCACCACCTCAGGTCCTATCATCCGGGCCTGGCTGTCCTGCTGCATAGTCCGCTGCCGCTCTACCTGCGGGGTTTCCTCCTAAAAAGGAAGACGTAGCAACCGTTAGTCATAAGACTAAGTGGCTTCACATCCGCTCCCCCGGCGACTCCTCGGCACCGGGCGGAGAAAGGAACAAAGTACAATATGTATATATATATAAGCAAGTAAACAAACAGGTGACAGTAACTATAGTGGAGTATAAGCTACGCTACACAACTAGCAGTTCTACAAATATCAACAGTAAATGACAGTAGGTATAAGTACTCAGAATAGTAACTTAACTTATAAGAGTGCCCATACAAACTTATAAGTTAAGGATCGGCTTAACAGTAAGGTAACTCATCGTATAAGAGTGCCCATACAAACTTATACGATGAGGATCTTGTGTATGCAATGAATGACATGTTATGAATGTTATGTTATGACCGACTCATGCGCACGCACATGCAAGTTTGCTATGTCGACACAGACTTGAAGTTCCCACTTTTCGAGCAGGTAGCTAACCTCTCAGGCGTCGTCCGTCGTGGCCAGACGGCGACAGTGGAGCGGGCGTCTCCACTACTAGGTGGTATCACACTACCTATCCTAGGCCCTCGTACGCCTCAACGCTAAGGACACAACAGCGGAGCTCACATGCGTACTACGGCTCAGAAGGGGTCTTGGGTCGATGTGCACCAAGAACACAGCCCAACCTGGCCTTTAATTTCGAACCGGATGGAACCTCGGAAACGCACGAGGTGCAAGCCCAACCGTTCTCATGGCGCGGAGGAGATCTCGGGTTATGGACACCAAGTATCTAACCCTACCGCCCAAGGTCTACCCCTTGGCTCCCATCGGTGTGACGACTGGCGAACCCGTAGACCTGCCACATTCATTATCTCAACACCGCGACACGATGAATCGTCGCACATCACATGCCCCAAAACAACTCACTCGATGCTACCCGTAGGGAGACTACCACTCTAAGCATCGGTTGTTAATAAACCCCTTGGGCTCGGATTACAGTTACAAAATACTCCTCACATTGTGTTCATCATATTCACGCCCTTCTATTCACTGACTTCACCTCAATACTTCGCATAATTAATATGTCCAACATCAAACTATATAAATAAATTCAATACCAATCTCAATTCTTAATTACTAGCCTTCCCATCCAATCCATTTCCCTAACATTGCATGGTTATTCCTTATTGCACGACCAAATGAGTAACCATACTAAACTATAGTAACAACAACATTATAGATATATGGGAGCAAGATAACAAATGAATAAATCACAATCATTGCAAGAGGGCTAGCATTATAATTTAACAAGTGCAATAACCTAGGATAGTCCAATACTAAAACTGGGATTCCCGGAGCTACAGGAATCCGATCACAATGCACAACCCCTCGTTGGAAAGGTATTCGCGAGGGCTACGACTTTCGTGTTGAGTCGATCACCCAGATCTGGTCGCAACATACCAGAAATTCAACTCGAATGCGTACAGGAAAACAGTTTCCTGTACAGGAATTTTCCGAACGCAGCGGACTCGAACCAGCTTTCCCGTGGCTACAGGTATCGCATGGAAACGAGCAACCACTCGTTGGAAAGGTAATTTCGAGGGCTACGACTTTCGTGTTGAGTCGTTCACCCAGATTTGGCCAGAACACCTCCGAAATTGGCCACGAAGGTCGCAGCGTGCAGAAATCAGATTTCTGCACGCATCTTAAGGCGAGATGAACGGCATCCGTTCATCTTCTTCCTTGCAACGGCCTCGCATAAACTTCTCCAGAAATCACCCAACCTTATTTCTCCTTTCAAAGCCAAACCCTCAACGAAAACCCCTCTCATCTCCTCTTTGAATGATGAGAAGGTTGAGGGAGACTAAACCTAGAAAACCTAGGTATGGCTTTAACCTAAGAACTCTCCTCCTCACATCAAGACTCTATGGAGTCGATGTCTCTCCTATCATAACTATAGATCTAGCACCAAGGGAGAGGGGAGGAAGCTCACCTCAAGTCCAGCGGTACCACCATGGCCGGCCATGAGCCTCGCACTCCTTCGCGGCGGCATTGTTTTTCCCTTGACGATGGCGGCGCTTTGATCCCTCCAAAGATGGCTCCGGCAAGCTTTTCCTCCTCCTCCAGCCAAGAACTCTCTCAGGAATTTCGGGGCAGAAGAAAGGAGGATGAATGCTAGGGTTTCCAACTTTTTCCCTTTTATACATCGCAGACACGGGTAGGCACACGGCCGTGTTCCTACCCGTGTTCAGGTGACACGGCCGTGTGGCATGCCGTGTCTAAGGCCGTGTTCCTCCCAGATCCACTTTCTGCCGGGTCAGGGTTGCGGCACACGGGTAGGGACACGGCCGTGTCCCGACCCGTGTCCTTGGCACACGGCTAGGGACACGCCCGTGTCCCAACCCGTGTCCTTGGCACACGGCTAGGGACACGCCCGTGTCCCAAAGCCGTGTACCTCTCTGACTGGTAAGCCTATTTTTATGAGGCACACGGGTATGGACACGGCCGTGTCCATACCCGTGTCAGCCAGAAAGGCCATTTTGCCTTGTTTTCCTCATTTCCCGTACGTCCGCACCTGCTCCCCCACATCCCCCATTGGGTTCACCACAGCCCCCTTGACTCAAATACGCAAACAAGGGGCCTAGCGCGAATTGGGACGTTACAAATCCTATAAACAAAATAAAAGATTTCGTCCCCGAAATCAGGGTAAGGCTACGGGAGTGAAACACATAAAAGGAAACTATGCTTTCAAATAAAATTTTTACCTGGAGTAAATAATTCCGGGTAGCGCTCTTGCATCAAATCTCTTGGCTCCCATGTGCACTCTTCCTTCCCATGATTAGACCATAGCACTTTCACCAAGGGAACACTTTTGCGGCGCAAGGTCCTTGTCTCGTTATCAACGATCCGCACCGGCTCCAGTCGCACAGACCTATCAGACGCCACTGCACCATCCGTCGTGGGGATATACTGTTCAGGCCGCAACAAAGCCTTCCGAAGCGACGATACATGGAACACGTCGTGAAGGTTCTCCAGCTCCGGTGGTAACTCCAATCGATAGGCCAGAGGGCCAATCCTTTCCACCACGACATAGGGCCCGACATACCTTGGGCTGAGCTTCTTAACTCCACGTACCCGTGACACTCCGTGCATCGGTCGAATCTTCAGGAACACCTTATCACCCACTTGAAACTCTACCATACGGTGCCTTGCGTTGTAATATTTCGCCTGTCGGCTTTGAGCCTCTAGCATTCGGTTCCGGATCAACCTAACCATTGCGTCCGTGTCATCGATATACTCGTTTCCCAATGTCTTCGGATCTTCGTCTTGCACCCAGGACAAGGGTGTTCTACACCTCCTTCCATACAAAGCTTCATGAGGAGCCATTCCAATACTGGTTTGATGACTGTTATTATATGAGAACTCCACAAGAGGTAAGAGCCTCTCCCATGGTTCTCCTTTATCTAGCACACACAACCTCAGAAGGTCCTCCAATGTTCGGATAGTTCGTTCAGATTGCCCGTCCGTTTGTGGGTGAAAGGCTGTGCTAAAGGCGAGGCGCGAGCCCAAATAAGCCTGAACAGCCCTCCATTCTCTTGAAGTAAACCGACCATCCCGGTCGGAGACGATCGTCTTCGGCACACCATGGTACCGCACAAATTGCTCCACAAAGAGACGCACTAAGACGCCCACCTGCGCCTCCTTCTTCATTGGGATAAATCGGGCTACCTTGGTCAACCGGTCAACTATCACCCACACAGAATCATTCCCCGAGCGCGAGCGAGGTAACCCATGGACGAAGTCCATGGAGATGTCCTCAAATTTCCATTCGGGGATGGGCAACGACTGTAGCACTCCACCGGGGCTTCGGCACTCTGCCTTCACCATTTGGCAGGCCACACAATGAGTAACAAAGTACTTGACATCCCTCTTCATGCCCGGCCAACACATCGTCTTTCTCAAATCGGTGTACATCTTTGCGATCCCCGGGTGCACCGAGTACTTGGAGCAATGGGCCTCCTTTAGAATATCCTCCCGTATGTCGTCACCTTCGGGGATGTAAAGCCGGCCACGAAAATGGACGAGGCCGTCTTTTAGGGAGTATTCTTCCGTAGTCCCATCCTCCATTGACTTGAAAGCCGGGGTTAAAGCCGCATCCTTCTTTTGTTCCGTACGGATCCGGTCTCGTATGTTGCAAACTATACTCATCGCGGCCAAATATTCGGTATACTCTTCCGGTTGATTCTTAAAGACCAAAGTGATTTCCATCTCTTGCAACGTCCGGATTAACTCCATCCTCATCAAGCGGGATTCCGTGCTCGTTCCCGGTGCCTTTCGGCTCAAGGCATCAGCTACGGAATTAACCTTCCCGGGGTGGTAGTTCAAGGTGAACTCGTAGTCGCACAAGAACTCCAACCACCGCCGCTGTCTCAAGTTTAACTCTTTTTGGGTGTGCACGTACTTCAGGTTTTTGTGATCCGAGTAGATCTCGCAGTGGACGCCGTATAAATAATGCCTCCACATCTTCAAGGCGAATACCACCGCTCCCAACTCTAGATCATGCACCGGGTAGCTGGCTTCATGCTTCTTCAACTGTCTTGAAGCATAAGCGATCACATGCCCATTCTGCATCAACACAGCTCCCATCCCTTGATACGACGCATCCGTGTAGACTTGAAAGCCCTCCTTCCCAGATGGAAGAGCTAGGATGGGTGCGGTCGTCAATCTGTCTTTCAACTCTTGGAATGCAGCTTCGCACTGGGGTGTCCATTCAAACGGTACACCCTTCTTGGTCAGCGTAGTAAGGGGAAGGGCGATCTTCGAGAAGCCTTTCACGAACTTGCGATAGTACCCGGCAAGTCCAAGAAAGCTCCGTATGTCGGCCGCTGACTTCAATGGCGGCCACTCCTTCACGGCCCGCACCTTGGCCGGATCTACAGCTAGCCCCGCTCCACTAATCACATGGCCCAAGAACGCGACCTCTCGAAGCCAAAACTCGCATTTGCTGAACTTGGCAAACAAAGTGTGCTCCTTCAGTTTCCTCAGCACTAAAGTTAGATGTTCGGCGTGTTCTGCTTCAGTCTTGGAGTAGACTAGGATATCATCGATGAACACGATGACAAAGATGTCCAAGTAAGGGCTGAACACCTTGTTCATCAAGCTCATAAAGGCAGAAGGGGCGTTCGTGAGCCCAAACGGCATCACGGTGAATTCATACAAACCATATCTCGAACTGAACGCCGTCTTCTGGATGTCATCTTCTTGTATCCTCAGCTGATAATATCCCGAACGCAGATCTAACTTGGAGAACCAATACGATCCCACCAATTGATCAAATAATTCATCGATGCGCGGTAGGGGATAGGTGTTCCGCACCGTTAACCGGTTCAACTCTCGATAATCAATACATAACCGCAGGGTGCCATCCTTCTTTTTGACGAACAAAACGGGCGCTCCCCAAGGCGACGAGCTTGGGCGAACGAACCCTGCTTCCACCAATTCCTGAAGCTGGACTCTAAACTCTGCAAGTTCCTTCGGAGCCATTCGGTATGGAGCTCGCGAGACGGGCTTGGCACCCGGAATTAGCTTGATTTGGAAGTCCACTTCCCTATGCGGGGGTAGTCCCGGCAATTTCTCGGGAAATACCTCGGGAAATTCTCGCACCACCCGCACATCCTTGACCTCTAATGTCAATTTCTTCAACTCGAAGCAAATTACATAGACCTCGTCCCCTTCCATATGAGATTTCATAACTTGGATTGAAGACAATAATTTACGGGGTGCGAATTTAATACCTTGGAAGATGACTTCCGAGTCTCCATGCCTCAACATAACTTGCTTCTCCGCACAATTGATCCTGGCGTGGTGCCAGTCCAACCACCTCATGCCCAGGATGAGATCGAACTCCGGGATTCTTAACACTGTCGCCGGAGTTTCAAAGAACTTTCCTTCAATAAGGGTGTCGAAGTCGCAACTTGCTGACGACGTCATCTCAGAGCCGTCCGGAAGGCGCACCCTTTGAGTAGTGCCCGTGAAGTGTTGCACTCCCTCCAAGTCCTTCACGAAGTCCTCCGAGATGAACGAGTGAGACGCACCCGTGTCAAATAACGTATAGGCGGGTTTCCCGCTAACCATGACAGTGCCTAAGTTCCAAAAAGGTAATCACTATTTAAAATTGCGCTTATAATTTGTATCATAAATCTAACAAGTCATATAATATTAAAACAATTTTGCACGTACCGGTGATGACTTCCTGCGGATTTCTCTCCTGAGTCATATCCAATGCGAATACATGCTCCCGTGCATGTCCTTGATTTCTCCCTGGTGGTCCTCTTCCTCGGCCACGCATGTGCCCTCGTCCCCGTGGAGCTACTGGAGGGGGAGCAATAGGGGCACCACCGATCAGTCGCGGGCAAACTCGTCGGACATGCCCCGGTTGATTGCACTCAAAACATATCATCTCACGTCGGCCCCCAGGTTGTTGATAATATTGCTGCTGCGGTGGTGGTGGTAAAGGTAGTGGTTGCGGAGTTGGGTACTCCACCCGATAGTTCCGGTTGACCCACCGACCGCCTCTGTAGTTTCCCCTTCCTCTGCCATGATCATTCTGCCTTCTATTACTAGGGCCGACTTCAATTACACCTTCCGCAGGTCTCTTGCCACATCCCATGTGGTCCGCCTCCAGTCTCTTTGCCATGTCAATGATTTCTGCCAGGCTTCCATCGGCTATAAACAAAAGGGCCTGCCTCAGGGGTCCCTTAACCCTTTGTAGAAGCGCTTCGCATAGCCTCTATCGTCCAACTCATAGGAATCGGCAAACCTAGCGAGGTGTTGGAACTCCCTCTGGTACTCCGTTACCGAATTCGATCCCTGCTTCAGCTGCAGAAATTTTTCTTCAAGTCCATCCCGAGCAGAAGAAGGGATGAAGTGCTCCAGAAAAGCCTCGGTGAACTCGTTCCAACCGATGTCCGTGTACAACCGCCCTTGGAAGATGGAGCCCATGAGGGACTTCCACCACCTTTTGGCGTGCAGCTCTAGCAGCGTCACTACCAATGTCACCGCCATGTTGTTCGGACATCTTATGCCAGCCATCAGTTCCTGCACGGTATCAAGCCATTCCTCGGTGCGCACCGGCGATTCTGTCCCAAGATAGGCAGGAGGGGACAGGGCACGGAAGGTGCTCAACCAGTTGGAGCTTGGCACTTGTTGTTGCACCGAGCTTGCTGAGCTTTAAATGCATCCAATATGGCTGACAGCGTTTGTCCCAGTTCCGACTGCTGGAATTGTGAAGGGACGGAAGGGGTAGGAGTGCCCCCAACCGGCTCCACCTGCGCTGGGACCTATACGCAAGGTACAAACTAGGGTCAGGTTGGCTAAAACTAATATCAAAGTTGGACAACTTAGTGTGAATTACATATGGGCACACCACTGCTTCCGCTAAGTCGGTTTGTCCCCAAACCGACTAATCGAACGGGAGTGGCCCATTGTTACCTGACTGCTGTAGGTGAAGATCGGCTTAGTCTGATACCATTTGTAAGACCCCCCTCCCGGAACACAACACACGGCACGAGGGGAGTCTTATGCCCGAAATAGCCGCCTTGCGGTAGCACTAACGCACGGGTTAGCCTTTACCACAAGACGCCTATTCCGCCGGCTACAATCCATATCACAACAATCATGCCAACCCAACCATAACAGAAAAGTAAAACTAAAAGCAGTTCAGTTCACAGCTAAGTTAAAGTCCAAAAGTAATAGCGGAAGATAACAAGCACAACAGGCTTGTACAAATAAACAAGAGTCTAGAAATGTTTTGCCAAACGGCTACATGAAAACACTCACTACTGTAACTGACGGTGCCGATGGCACCACCACCTCAGGTCCTATCATCCGGGCCTGGCTGTCCTGCTGCATAGTCCGCTGCCGCTCT
Source organism: Platanthera zijinensis (assembly GCA_039513925.1). Lineage (NCBI taxonomy): Eukaryota > Viridiplantae > Streptophyta > Magnoliopsida > Asparagales > Orchidaceae > Platanthera > Platanthera zijinensis. The sequence goes on from CM077087.1 coordinate 117,685,936, forward strand.
ACCTGCGGGGTTTCCTCCTAAAAAGGAAGACGTAGCAACCGTTAGTCATAAGACTAAGTGGCTTCACATCCGCTCCCCCGGCGACTCCTCGGCACCGGGCGGAGAAAGGAACAAGGTACAATATGTATATATATATAAGCAAGTAAACAAACAGGTGACAGTAACTATAGTGGAGTATAAGCTACGCTACACAACTAGCAGTTCTACAAATATCAACAGTAAATGACAGTAGGTATAAGTACTCAGAATAGTAACTTAACTTATAAGAGTGCCCATACAAACTTATAAGTTAAGGATCGGCTTAACAGTAAGGTAACTCATCGTATAAGAGTGCCCATACAAACTTATACGATGAGGATCTTGTGTATGCAATGAATGACATGTTATGAATGTTATGTTATGACCGACTCATGCGCACGCACATGCAAGTTTGCTATGTCGACACAGACTTGAAGTTCCCACTTTTCGAGCAGGTAGCTAACCTCTCAGGCGTCGTCCGTCGTGGCCAGACGGCGACAGTGGAGCGGGCGTCTCCACTACTAGGTGGTATCACACTACCTATCCTAGGCCCTCGTACGCCTCAACGCTAAGGACACAACAGCGGAGCTCACATGCGTACTACGGCTCAGAAGGGGTCTTGGGTCGATGTGCACCAAGAACACAGCCCAACCTGGCCTTTAATTTCGAACCGGATGGAACCTCGGAAACGCACGAGGTGCAAGCCCAACCGTTCTCATGGCGCGGAGGAGATCTCGGGTTATGGACACCAAGTATCTAACCCTACCGCCCAAGGTCTACCCCTTGGCTCCCATCGGTGTGACGACTGGCGAACCCGTAGACCTGCCACATTCATTATCTCAACACCGCGACACGATGAATCGTCGCACATCACATGCCCCAAAACAACTCACTCGATGCTACCCGTAGGGAGACTACCACTCTAAGCATCGGTTGTTAATAAACCCCTTGGGCTCGGATTACAGTTACAAAATACTCCTCACATTGTGTTCATCATATTCACGCCCTTCTATTCACTGACTTCACCTCAATACTTCGCATAATTAATATGTCCAACATCAAACTATATAAATAAATTCAATACCAATCTCAATTCTTAATTACTAGCCTTCCCATCCAATCCATTTCCCTAACATTGCATGGTTATTCCTTATTGCACGACCAAATGAGTAACCATACTAAACTATAGTAACAACAACATTATAGATATATGGGAGCAAGATAACAAATGAATAAATCACAATCATTGCAAGAGGGCTAGCATTATAATTTAACAAGTGCAATAACCTAGGATAGTCCAATACTAAAACTGGGATTCCCGGAGCTACAGGAATCCGATCACAATGCACAACCCCTCGTTGGAAAGGTATTCGCGAGGGCTACGACTTTTGTGTTGAGTCGATCACCCAGATCTGGTCGCAACATACCAGAAATTCAACTCGAATGCGTACAGGAAAACAGTTTCCTGTACAGGAATTTTCCGAACGCAGCGGACTCGAACCAGCTTTCCCGTGGCTACAGGTATCGCATGGAAACGAGCAACCACTCGTTGGAAAGGTAATTTCGAGGGCTACGACTTTCGTGTTGAGTCGTTCACCCAGATTTGGCCAGAACACCTCCGAAATTGGCCACGAAGGTCGCAGCGTGCAGAAATCAGATTTCTGCACGCATCTTAAGGCGAGATGAACGGCATCCGTTCATCTTCTTCCTTGCAACGGCCTCGCATAAACTTCTCCAGAAATCACCCAACCTTATTTCTCCTTTCAAAGCCAAACCCTCAACGAAAACCCCTCTCATCTCCTCTTTGAATGATGAGAAGGTTGAGGGAGACTAAACCTAGAAAACCTAGGTATGGCTTTAACCTAAGAACTCTCCTCCTCACATCAAGACTCTATGGAGTCGATGTCTCTCCTATCATAACTATAGATCTAGCACCAAGGGAGAGGGGAGGAAGCTCACCTCAAGTCCAGCGGTACCACCATGGCCGGCCATGAGCCTCGCACTCCTTCGCGGCGGCATTGTTTTTCCCTTGACGATGGCGGCGCTTTGATCCCTCCAAAGATGGCTCCGGCAAGCTTTTCCTCCTCCTCCAGCCAAGAACTCTCTCAGGAATTTCGGGGCAGAAGAAAGGAGGATGAATGCTAGGGTTTCCAACTTTTTCCCTTTTATACATCGCAGACACGGGTAGGCACACGGCCGTGTTCCTACCCGTGTTCAGGTGACACGGCCGTGTGGCATGCCGTGTCTAAGGCCGTGTTCCTCCCAGATCCACTTTCTGCCGGGTCAGGGTTGCGGCACACGGGTAGGGACACGGCCGTGTCCCGACCCGTGTCCTTGGCACACGGCTAGGGACACGCCCGTGTCCCAACCCGTGTCCTTGGCACACGGCTAGGGACACGCCCGTGTCCCAAAGCCGTGTACCTCTCTGACTGGTAAGCCTATTTTTATGAGGCACACGGGTATGGACACGGCCGTGTCCATACCCGTGTCAGCCAGAAAGGCCATTTTGCCTTGTTTTCCTCATTTCCCGTACGTCCGCACCTGCTCCCCCACATCCCCCATTGGGTTCACCACAGCCCCCTTGACTCAAATACGCAAACAAGGGGCCTAGCGCGAATTGGGACGTTACATTTTGAGTTCTTGGTGATGTCATTTGGTCTGACCAACGTACCATCAGCTTTCATGGATATGATGAACCGGGTGTTCAAGGATTTCCTAGACAAGTTCGTTGTGGTTTTCATCGATAATGTGTTGGTCTATTCCCGCAATGCTGAGGAGAATGAGCAGCATCTGCGCTTGGTTATATCGGAGTTAAGGAATCACAAGTTATTCTCCAAGTTGAGCAAGTGCAAATTTTGGTTGCCTCAGGTCTTATTTCTGGGCCACGTGGTGAACAAGGATGGGATCTCAGTCGACCCAGAAAAGATCGCAGCAGTAATGGATTGGAGCAGGCCGGGCTCGCTCAAGGAGATCAAAAGCTTCCTAGGGTTAGCCGGCTACTACAGGAGGTTCGTGGAGGGTTTCTCTACCCTGGCTGCACCTTTGACAAGGTTTACTCAAAAGAACACGTCCTTTGTTTGGAGCGAGAAGTGCGAAGAAGCCTTCCTAAAGCAAAAGAACAGATTGTGCACTGCTCCCGTCCTGACCCTACCTACTGAGGGTGTGGAGTATGATGTGTACGTGGATGCTTCGCATGTGTGTCGGGGTTACGTGTTGATGCAGGTTCGAAAAGTGATTGCGTATGGGTCAAGGCAATTAAACACTCATGAGAGAAATTTACCCTACGCATGACCTTGAGTTTGTAGCGGTGATTTATGCGTTGAAGCTGTGGAGGCATCGACTTTATGGGGCTCAGTGCAAGATCTTCACTGATCACAAGAGCCTGAAGTACGTGTTCACGTAAAAGGAGGTTAATCTGCGCCAGCGGTGGTGGCTAGAGTATGTGGCCGATTATGATGTAGAGATCCACTACCATCCAGGCAAGGTAAATGTAGTGGTCGATGCCCTGAGCCGGAAGACGTGGAAGATCTTTAATCTCTCCGCCGATCGTTTAGTGGAAGAGTGACTCCTTATGGATATCTCGGTGGGATTTTGTGGCATGCAGAGTTGTTTGGCAGTTGTAGAGCCGTCTTGGATTTCCCTTACTGGGTTGCACCATAAGGATGATCCGGACCTTCTACACTAATACCTAAGGTCTTAGATAGGGCAGTTGCCGGATATTTCCATCGATGATGCGGGTACTTTGAAGTACTGTGGCAGATTTTGCATCCCTGCTGTTGGAGACATGAGGGGTATGATATGCAGAGAGGCTCATGGATCCAGTGTTGCCTATCATCCGGGATCTACAAAGATATATCGTGATTTGAAGCAAATTGCCTGATGGTATGGGATGAAGAGTGATATAGCCCGATTTGTTACTGAGTGCCACACTTGCAAGCATGTGAAGGCCGATCACGGAAGTCCTGGTGGCATGTTGACTCCACTAGAGATCCCACTTGGAAGTGGGAAAGTATTTCTATGGACTTCATCACGGGCTTACCGAAATCTCCAAGGGGATTTGATTCTGTTTGGTTCATAGTGGATAGACTGACGAAGTGTGCTCACTTTGTGCCGTATAATATTGACAATCCGATGAAGAAGATAGCAGAGTTTTACTTGAATGAGGACATCAGATTGCACGGTGTGCCTGTTAGCATCATTTCTGATCGAGACTCCCAGTTTACTTCTCATTTTTGGCAGAGTCTGCAGGATGGTTTGGGTATAGATCTGAGGTATTGTACTGCTTACCACCCACAGACCAATGGGCAGACGGAGCGGGTGAACCAGATAGTTGAGGATATGATCAGATGCTACATTCTAGACCACGGTGGAGCGTGGGATGAGCGATTGCGACTTATGGAGTTTGCATACAATAACAGTTATCAAGAAAGTTTGCAAATGGCTCCGTTTGAAGCTTTGTATGGGAGGCGCTGCAGAACCCCCATGTTTTGGGTAGAGGTAGGTGAGAGACCCTTGTTGGGTCCGGATTCGCTCGAGGAGATGGAAGTCGCGGTGAAGCTTATTCGAGAAAAGCTCCGTATAGCTCAGGAGAGATATGAAAAGAACGCCAATCGGCGTAGGTATCACTTGGAGTTTTTGTAGGGGACCTTGTGTTTCTTAAGGTTTCCCCGATGGTTGGTGTTAATAGGTTCGGTAAGAACCAAGAATTTGACCCGAGGTACATGGGCCCGTTTAAGATTATTGAACGGATTTGCGTGTCAGCTTATAGCTTGGATTTGCAAGCAAAATTCCCAGGTTTTCATAACGTATTTCATATAAGCCAATTGCGGAAGTGTGTGCGCAGTAGTGGGCATGTCTTGGATGTTGCTCCCCAGTTGGAGCCTAACCTATCTTTTATTGAAGTGTCGGTCCGCATTTTGGATACTCAAGATCGGGTGTTGCGGAGGAAGTCCATCCCGATGGTCAAAGTTCTATGGAAGAATCAGGGTTTGGAAAGCGCGACTTGGGAGTTAGAGTTGGCTATGAGGGAGGCTCACCCTCAACTTTTTTCCTGATTAGATTGGTTTGTTTTCTTCTTATAATGTTTGGCTTGTTACTTTTCCTTCTATAGTTGAGGAATTGTGCGTAAAATTTCAGGACGAAACTTTCTTTTAGGGGGAGTGACTGTAACGCCCCCGATTTTCCTGAGATTATTTAATTCATGCTTGGCATTACGTCGACGTGTTTTCTTGGCTTGTGACATCTGTGGAGTGTGGTCTTAACTCCTTAGAACTGAGTGGCCTATTTTGTAGCCTATTGATAAGATCTCCCTAGAAGGCCGAGTCGTTTTGGGTGACCCAGTGTGGCCTCTCAGGGGATGCTTGTGTTTTGGTTTTGGGTGGATATAACTCGAGTTCTGTTCGTCGAAAGTTAATTTCAACTTCGCCGTTGTGTTCGTAGTGTTGATATTTAGCTACGGTGCGAATTTTGTCGAATTCCGAGGATGTTTGGTTTTCGCGTCGTTTTGTATTTTATGAAAAATAAAACTATTTAATAAATATTAAATTAAATATTATTTTTCTAAAAGAGTGCGGGTACTTGGCGGTTGTGCCTTGTCTTTTGTTCATTATTAATTAATTAGCTAATTAAGATTAGTAAGGGTGCTATATATAGGATAGTTTACACTTATGAGGTAATCGCTCGTGTTCACCTTCTTCCCCTGTCCGCAGCACCTGTTCGCAGAAAGCAGAGAAACTGCCGGAACTGCTCCCCTTCAGACGCCGAATTCGGGACCGTTAGTGGATGTAATTCGATTACGAAAGCAGATTTGGATTGCTCTCGCCTAGACCATCATTCCTAAGGTAAGAAATTACGTTTTCGTGGTGTTTCTAGGGGTCTCAAATTTCATGGGTTGTCCGTTTCCGCCATTAAAACCCCAGATTTCTGCTTTAGGTCTTACTGTTGCTGGTACCGCGTGAGAGTAAAGGAGGCCGACCAAGCTTCGCCGGAAATTTGAGGCAAGTGTTATTCTTGCCCTTGCCGAGTAATTTTTTTTATCTATCTCCTTGTTATATTGTTAGACCTAGGTTAGAAACCCTATTCTTGCTTGAAATCGGATAAAAACCCAATTGTTGATAGAGAAGCCTAGTTCTCGGGATAAGTGAGGGCTTGAGGGTTGGGTTAATTTCTTTCCTGTGCAGTAGTTGTAGCCGGGTAGAGGAGAAAAGCTATAGCTTAATTTTTTTTATGCAAACCGATCTTGCTTAGGCTCAGGATGGGTGTTTGTGTGCTTGCTTGTGTAGTGGTTGCAGAAGAAGCCTTCCATGTACTTAGACTTACTGGAGTTTTGATGGAGACGAAATTTCTGCGGCTAAGTACTTTGGCATTGAGTGAGTCGAACTCACTCAACGCCAAAGCTATTTTATCATTGAGAGTGGTGGACACACTCAACACAGCAGTCTGTTCTTTTACAGCTAAGTAGTGTGGCGTTGAGTGAGAAAATTCTTCTAAGTCAAAATCGACGGGAATCACTAAGTGATTCTCGCCGACTTCGACGAGAATCATTAGTGATTCCCGCCGATTCGGCGAGAATCAATCTGCATTCTCGCCGACCTCTTTCGGATGGCGTTGAGTGAGTTAGCCTCACTAAACGCCATGGCGGTTTAGGCACTGAGTGAGGTGGGCTCACTCAACGTCGCAGCCCTTTCCTGCGGGTAAGTACTTTGGCGTTGAGTGAGTTGACCTCACTCAAAGCCAAAGCTGTTCTATCGTTGAGAATGGTGCACGCACTCAACGCCGCAGTTTGTTTTCACGGCTAAGTACTTTGGCTTTGAGTGAGTCGACCTCACTCAACACCAAAGCTATTTTGGCGTTGAGAGAGGTGGACTCACTCAACGCCACAGTTGGGTTTTGCGGTTAAGTGCTAAGGCATTGAGGGAGTGGAACTCAATCAATGCCATAGCTGTTTTGGCATTGAGTGAGGTTAGCTCACTCAACGCCATAACCTGTGTTGCTGAAGGCGTTGAGGGAGTGGACCTCACTCAATGCCATAGCTATTTTGGCGTTGAGTGTGGTTAGCTCACTCAACGCACAGCCTGCTTTGCTGAAGGCGTTGAGGGAGTGGACCTCAGTCAACACTATAGCTTTTTTGGCGTTGAGTGAGGTTAGCCCACACTACTCCACAGCCAGTGTTGGAGAAGGCATTGAGTGAGTGAACCTCACTCAATGCCATTGCTGTTTTGGCATTGCGTGAGGCTATCTAACTCAACGCCACCGTCTATTTAGGCGTTGAGTGAGTGAGGCTCACTCAACGCCATCCCGTGTTGAGTCATCTCAACGCTTTTCCCTTACCTTGATTTTCTTCCCCGAGTGAATTCCTTGATTTTGAGGTTCCTTGTCGGCTATTTTCTTTTTTTTCCAAAAAGGCCAAATTATGGGTCGTGGTTAGTAGTGGTGGTTTGAAGCTCTTATTGGGGAAGGTGTTGTGTAATTTAGCCTAGACCACCCTTTTTCTTTTATCTTGCTCCAGGTACGGGCTGGGCAAGGGGGTGGGAGGTCCCTAGTGCTTTCACATGTAGACCCCTGAGCTTTGTTTCTTGGAAATAATGGTTGGGGGGCCGAGTTTGCCTCCAACCCGGATCCGCATTGTTTTTTCTACTATCATCTCTCACAGCTTAGGATGTTAGATGTTTCTTACTTTGTAAATTTGCAACGTTTGGGCTCATGGTAGCCTGGTAAACTATGCAAGATTTATTTTTAGGCAGGGTTGTTATTGTTTCCTCGCACTTAGAGCTTTTCTTTTGTCTTGCCTTGGACAGTGGTGCTTGTTTTTGGTTTCTTACTCTTCTTGCTTACCTTATAACCTAACATTTCTGTACAGCTTACTTGTTTAGCTTGCTGAGGTATTCTTTTCTTCTTTGAATGCCTCGGGTTCTGGTTAGTAGACGATTAGGCGGCTAGTTGTGATGTGCTGTTGCTGGTGGTCTCTCGTTCTGTGGAGATTAGTTCCTTGGTCTTGTGAGGTAGTTTTACTATTTTTATTACAGACATACATATTTGCTAGTGGGTTCGTGTTAGTTTGTTGGCGCCCACTGGTTGTTTTACCTTGATACTAGATGTGTAACGTTTTGCTGCTACCTTTCTAGTGTTAGTCTACTTGCTCTTTGGATGATTTATGCTAGGTTGCTGGTTACTTTTAATCCTAAAAACACTATTATAAGTATACCTCATGATCAGCATGTTTTATAAAACTCATCACTATTTTCCAAATAACGTAAAAAGATCATTTTCCTATATATATGTAGTATAAATCAAAAGTAGGGTCCTGCATAGTATAAGTTGTCCTCTGGGGACACTTATGCACTCTTTTAGGATGTCGAACCTGAATAAAGTATTTTCCACAGCGTATAAGTAAAGTTTTTAAATTATGGACTAGGTGATCCACCGAGCCGAGGGATAAGGCATTTAAAAATATAACTGATTTTCTAATCATATGACTTATGAATTTTCTTAAAGTATTGTTGATAGTGGTTTGCCTGAGCGTCGGGAGTTATCCCCTGCTCGACGTGGCATCATGACGCGTGTTTTGTCCTACTCTGATAATCCATTTTCCTCGGAGAAAATGCGGGTTGTGACACTAGGTCACGGGCGTGACGGGTCGGTCACGGGCGTTACAAACCCGTGACTCGAAATCTTGGTCGATGGACTTCAATTCTTGGGTTTCCTAGGGTTCTGTCATGGCAGACCGACTCCTAGGGGTCTAGCGGGAAATGGGATGTTACAGCTGACACGGCCTATGACACGCCCGTGTCACAGTCCGTGTTCCTTGAGCAGTTCGGGAACCAACTCAATATAGAACAGAACACGGGCTACTACTCGCATACGGCACTATCTGACATGCCCGTGTCAACTAGTACACGGTCGTGTCAACTCATCAACACAAGGCTGAAACACCCGAGAAGAACACGGCTAAGGCACACGCCCGTGTCCTTGGCCGTGTGCCCAACACGCCCGTATGACACGCCTGTGTCACAGGCCGTGTACCACACTCAATGCCACTCAATGCAACTCCACTCAACGCTACTCAATGCCACTTAACGCCACTCCACTCAACGCCACCCGAGCAGGACACGCCCTGGGACACGCCCGTGTCCCTGGCCGTGTCTCCTCTCGATGAACATCGACCGTGCTGTCTCGAGAACTCAACTCGACACACACACCGCAAAGGACACGCCCTGTCCCAGGCCGTGTGCATCGGACATGCCTTGGGACACGGCCGTGTCCCAGGCTGTGTCACCCAGCCTGAACCCTTTTTGGGACTTAGGGTTTTTGGGGTGTTACAATCCTCTCCTCCTTATAGAAATTTCGTCCAGAAATTTACTGCAATGACAATGGTCACACCACAATGCAATCGATGCACTATTAACCAAAACGATCCGGGGTTACTCTTCCCATGTTCTCGCACCAACAAAAGTGTTTTCACAAACACACATACATACAATATACAATGTATAACATAAAAGCAATAAAGTTCACCCTCCACTTTATTTCCGCTCATCTGCATCTCTAAGCAGCTTTTTGACAGCCTCCTGCAACTCCATGTTAAACACTCGAGGCTGTTGCACTTCATGATGTGAGCTTTGCAACTCCTGCACTTCGAGATTGTACACTCGCGGTTGCGCCCGGGATGCAGATGATTCCGCCACTGCCTTACCCTTTTACTCATAGGACGCGCCTGTCTTTTGCTCACTCTTTGATGGCCTTTCCCATAGTAACAGGCTATATGCCCCTGCTTTCCATAATTGAAACAGGTACGCGACTCAACACGTCCTTAACCAAACTTCGCGCTCGAAGCAACATCAAAAGACGTTTGTTCAGCAGGCCTGAATTTCTTCTTATCCCATTTCCTAAACTCAAACTATTCGGACTGCGGAACCTTTAACTCCGACTTGTCCACCGCCTAGTTCTTCTTATCATGTACTCTTTTCAAATCTTTTTCCAGCGCACAGGCTGTATCTACTAAGGATTGGAAGCCTTGGTTCACTAAACTCGGAAGCGCCAATCTCAACTCATCTCAGAGTCCCTCATAGAATCTGTTTTTCTTACGCGCTTCTTCCGCAAAAGTCGACCCCGCATAACGCCCCAGCCTGATAAATTCATGCAGGTAATCATCCATAGTCTTCTCACCCTGCACCAGACGTTGAAATTCGATCTCCATAGCAATTCTCCGCGATACTGACAAATATTTTGCCCAAAACAATCTTGAGAATTCGTCCAACGAAATCTCTCCCAGGCCTCTGCATGCCAACTGGTGCAACTCGACGTCATCCCACCACAGTCTTGCCTCTCCTTCCAGTAGGAAAGTGGCTAACGTCACTCTCTGCCCCTCATCAATCATGAGCGCTGTCAGGATCCTCTTCACTCTTGATATCAAATCTTCTAGCTGTGTTGGGGAATGCTCCCTGACAAATGTTGGTGGATGAAAATCCATAAACCTCTTCAATTACCTGTCAGTTACTCGCTCGTTCACTCGAGCTTCCACACGCTCTTGACTTTCACCAACCCAAAATGGCTCCACGACAGGCCTTGCCTGCCCAACAGGTTGTGCTTGAATCATGACAAATACCGCCTCAGCAACAAGGCGTACAGTTTCCGCAGAAAGAGGAGGTGTGGGCACCTCGGCTGGTGTCACACTCTCATCCGAACGCTAGGGCTCAAACTTCCCAACATAACTCCTTGTCACCTATATGTGAACAAGATATCAACAATCAACCTCCAATCCAAAATGACAAACATACAAAATACACATGCGCACATTCCTAGTGGACATTCTTGAGTTCAATTATGTTAAAACGGTTCGCACGTACACGTGCTCGCCACCCGACAAAAGAATTCGGCCACGAATTCGAAAGCGGAAAACAGAGAGTGGCACAGTGGAAGCGTGGTGGGCCCATAACCCATATGTTAGAGGATCGAAACCTCCCTCTGATACAAAAATGTAAAAACCCGACCCGATAAATAGCATATAATAGAAGGTCCGGCCGGGGCCCCACACTATATGCCACAAACAAGCGGCGAGGTCAAAGTTTAATACCAAAATACCAACGCATCCTAACCCAGAGCTTTCTAGCGGAAGTTTATAAGTTGCACCAACTCAATCCATGAATGTCCACTACTATATAAAAAACACATTTATATACAAGAAGAGGAATGTATACAAGCACACCGCTCATGTCCTTAAGGCCTTACAAATTTCTCTTTACAAACATATAACTTCATACATTGGCACGCAGGCCAGCGACACATGAAATCCAAATCTTCGCATGGCCTTCGATGGCCTACCAGCAGCAGCATGGGCTTCAGCGCGCTCAATCCGTTAAAGAATCCACAAGGTCAGTACCTGCATATGGACATCCACCCCAAGGGTGATAAACAAAGCAACGGTCAGCATTCAGCTGACCAATTATAACGACCCTACCACTTACCCGGGGCAGTGGTTCTTACCCTTCATGAATTCTAATCTCAACACATATACACAATACACAATATCATCACAAACGCTGTCCTTCGTGCCAGACGTTTCGTGCACTCAGGGCACACTTGCGGTGTACCAAGATTCTTAGGGTTCCACCGCCGATTCGAGGTGTTTACTTATTGGTCGGGCATAAGCCTCCAAACCCATGCTGGAGACATCACGCACCTATCCGCTCAGAGGCACGCACCTCATAGCAAACTGTGAGCACTATCAGTCAACCTACCCCCGTAGTGTAAAAAGCTTAGGGAAATTGCCCTGCTGCATTGCTACTAATCCACCGCTCACCCGATCCTACCACTGAACTTGTTGGGTTGCCCACCCACTGAATGGTTCTTAACTTGTTGACTATGGGCATCAGCCGCCAAACCCCTGTTGGAGGCCTCTCATACCCACCCACTCAGAGGTGTTCTCTTACAACAATCCAATCATTGATCTTGGTGGGTGCCCTACCCACTCAGAGGTTCTCGCATTCCTTCCCAAAAATAGCACATAGTGCCGCCTTCTATTCCATCAATACAGCTCGTGTCGAGCATACAACCACAGGAGCCATACAAAGCTTTCTTCTCACCATCACAATCGTTCTCACCATCTCGGTAGGTTAACCGATGTATACCCGGAGTCTTCTTCGGTTCGCAGCATCACCAATCCAGACATCCATCCAGATGGGATTCACACAGCATGCCAATGCCGTACTACATAAGCCTTACTTGTTTAGCTTGCTGAGGTATTCTTTTCTTCTTTGAATGCCTCGGGTTCTAGTTATTAGCCGATTAGGTGGTTTGTTGTGATGTGTTGTTGCTGGTGGTCTCTCGTTCTGTGGAGATTAGTTCCTTGGTCTTGTGAGGTAGTTTTACTGTTTTTCTTACAGACATACATATTTTCCAGTGGGTTCGTGTCAGTTTGTTGGCGCCCACTGGTAGTTTTACCTTGATACTAGATGTGTTACTTTTTGCTGCTACCTTTTTTGTGTTAGTCTACTTTCTCTTGGGATGATTAATGCTAGGTTGCTAGTTACTTTTAATCCTAAAAACACTATTATAAGTATACCTAATGATCAACATGTTTTATAAAACTCATCACCATTTTCCAAATAACGTAAAAAGATCCTTTTCCTATAAATATAGTATAAATCAAAAGTAGGGTCCTGCATAGTATAAGTTGTTCTTTGTGGACACTTATGCATACTTTTAGGATGTCGAACCTGAATAAAGTATTTTCCGCAGCGTATAAGTAAAGTTTTTAAATTGTGGACTACGTGATCCACCGAGCCGAGGGATATGGCATTTAAAAATATAACAGATTTTCTTATCATATGACTTATGAATTTTCTTAATGTATAGTTGATAGTTATTTGCTTGAGCATCGGCAGTCATCCCCTGCTCGACGTGGAATCATGACGCATGTTTTCTCCTACTCTGATAATCTGTTTTCCTCGGAGAAAATGCGGGTTGTGACACTAGGTCACGGGCGTGACGGGTCGGTCACGGGTGTTACCAACCCGTGACTCGAAATCTTGGTCGATGGACTTCAATTCTTGGGTTTCCTAGGGTTCTGTCATGGCAGACTGACTCCTAGGGGTCTAGCTGGAAATGGGATGTTACAGCTGACACGGCCTGTGACACGCCCGTGTCACAGGCCGTGTTCCTTGAGTAGTTCGGAAACCAACTCAATATAGAACAGAACACGGGCTTCTAGTCGCCTGTGTCACTCTCTAACATGCCCGTGTCAACCAGTACACGGTCGTGTCAACTCATTAACACAAGGCTGAAAAACCCGGGAAGAACACGGCTAAGGCACACGCCCGTGTCCTTTGCCGTGTGCCCAACACGCCCTTGTGACTTGCCTGTTTCATAGGCTGTATACCACACACAACGCCACTCAATGCAACTCCACTCAACGCCAATCAACGCCACTAAACGCCACTCCACTAAATGCCGCCGGAGCAGGATACTCCCTGGGACACCCCCGTGTCCCTGGCCGTGTCGCCTCTCGATGAACGTCGACAGTGCTGTCTCGAGAACTCAACACGACACACACACCGCAAAGGACACGCCCGTGTCCCAGGCCGTGTGCATCGGGCATGCCCTGAGATACGGTCGTGTCCCAAGCTGTGTCACCCAACCTGAACCCTTTTTGGGACTTAGGGTTTTTGGGGTGTTACAATCCTCTCCTCCTTATAGAAATTTCATCCAGAAATTTACTGCAATGACAATGGTCACACCACAATGCAATCGATGCACTATTAACCAAAACGATCCGGGGTTACTCTTCCCATGTTCTCGCACCAATAAAAGTGTTTTCACAAACACACATACATACAATATACAATGTATAACATAAAAGCAATAAAGTTCACCCTCCATTTTATTTCCGCTCATCTGCGTCTCTAAGAAGCTTTTTGACAGCCTCCTACAACTCCATGTTAAACACTCGAGGCTGTTGCACTTGATGATGTGAGCTTTGTAACTCCTGCACTCCGAGATTGTACACTCGCGGTTGCCCCCGGGATGCAGATGATTCCGCCACTGCCTTACCCTTTTACTCATAGGACGCGCCTGTCTTTTGCTCACTCTTTGACGGGCCTTTCCAATAATTACGGGCTATATGCCCCTACTTTCCACAATTGAAACAGGTACGCGACTCAACACGTCCTTGACCAAATGTCGCGCCCGAAGCAACATCCGAAGACGTTTGTTCAGCAGGCCTGAACCTCTTCTTATCCCGTTTCCTAAACTCCAACTATTCGGACTGCGGAACCTTGAACTCCGACTTGTCCACCGCCAAGTTCTTCTTATCGTGTACTCTTTTCAAATCTTTTTCAAGCGCACAGGCTATATCTACAAAGGCTTGGAAGCCTTGGTTCACTGAACACGGAAGCGCCAATCTCAACTCATCTCGGAGTCCCTCATAGAATCTGTTCGTCTTCCGCGCTTCTTCCGTAAAAGTCGACCCCGCATAACGCCCAAGCATAATAAATTCATGCAGGTAGTCATCCATAGTCTTCTTACCCTGCACCAGACGTTGAAATTCGATCTCCATAGCAATTCTTCGCGATACTGACAAATATTTTGCCCAAAACAATCTGGAGAGTTTGTCCAACAAAATCTCTCCCAGGCCTCTGCATGCCAACTTGTGCAACTCGACGTCATCCCACCACAGTCTGTCCTCTCCTTCCAGTAGGAAAGTGGCTAACGTCACTCTCTTCCCCTCATCAATCCTGAGCGCTGTCAGGATCCTCTTCACTCTTGATATCCAATCTTCCAGCTGCGTTGGGGAAAGCGCCCTGACAAACGTAGGTGGATGAAAATCCATAAACCTCTTCAATTACATGTCAGTCACTCGCTCGTCCACTCGAGCTTCCACACGCTCTTGAATTTCACCAACCCAAACTTGCTCCACGACAGGCCTTGCCTGCCCAACAAGTTGTGCTTGAATCATGACAAATGCCGCCTCCGCAACTAGGCGTACAGTTTCCGCAGAAGGAGGAGTTGTGGGCACCTCGGCTGGTGTCACACTCTCATCCGAACGCTAGGGCTCAGACTGCCCATCACCACTCCTTATCACCTATATGTAAACAAGATATCAACAATCAACCTCCAATCCAAAATGACAAACATACCAAATACACATGCCCACATTCCTTGTGATCATTCTTGAGTTCAATTATGTTAAAACGGTTCGCACGTACACGTGCTCGCCACCCGACAAAAGAATTTGGCCACGAATTCGAAAGCGGAAAACAGAGAGTGGCGCAGTGGAAGCGTGGTGGGCCCATAACTCATAGGTCATAGGATCGAAACCTCCCTCTGATACCAAAATGTAACAACACGACTCGTTAAATAGCATATAATAGAAGGTCCGGCCGGGCCCCACACTATTTGCCACAAACAGACGGCGAGGTCAAAGGTTAATACCAAAATACCAACGCATCCTAACCCAGAGCATTCTAGCGGAAGTTTATAATTGTACAAACTCAATCCATGAATGTCCACTACTATATAAAATACACATTAATATACAATAACAGGAATGTACACAAGTACACCGCTCATGGCCTTAAGGCCTTACAAATTTCTCTTTACAAACATATGACTTCATACATCGGCACGCAGGCCAGCCACACATGAAATCCAAATCTTCGCATGGCCTTCGAGGGCCTACCAGCAGCAGCATGGGCTTCAGCGTGCTCAATCCGCTTTAGAATACACAAGGTCAGCACCTGCATATGGACATCAACCCCAGGGGTGATAAACAAAGCAACGGTCAGCATTCAGCTGACTAATTATAACGACCCTACCACTTACCCGGGGCAGTGGTTCCTACCCTGCATGTATTCTAATCTCAACACATATACACAATACACAATATCATCACAAACGTCGGCCTTCGTGCCAGACGTTCCGTGCACTCAGGGCACACTTACGGTGTACCAAGATTCTCAGGGTTCCACCGCCGATTTGAGGTGTTTACTTATTGGTCGGGCATAAGCCTCCAAACTCCTGTTGGAGACCTCACACACATGTCTGCTCAGAAGCACACACCTCATAGCAAACTGTGAGCACTATCAGTCGACCTACCCCCGTAGTGTAATAAGCCTAGAGAAATTGCCCTGCTGCATTGCTACCAATCGACTGCTCACTCGATCCTACCACTGAACTTGTTGGGTGGCCCACCCACTCAGAGGTTCTTAACTTGGTTTCTATGGGCATCAGCCGCCAAACCCCTATTGCAGGCCTCTCATACCCACCCACTCAGCGGTGTTCTCTTACAAAAATCCAATCATTGATCTTGGTGGGTGCCCTACCCACTCAAAGGTTCTCGCATTCCTTCCCAACACCGGCACATAGTACCGCCTTCCATTCCATCAATACAGCTCGTGCCGAGCATACAACCACAGGAGCCATACAAAGCTTTCTTCTCACCATCACAATCGTTCTCACCATCTCTGTAGGTTAACCGATGTATACCTAGAGTCTTCTCCGGTTCGCAGCATCACCAATCCAGACATCCATCAAGATGGGCTTCAGAAGGCATGCCAATGTCGTACTACATATTTCCGGCTCTAGATGCAGACTCAACCGCTGGAATCACTTAGCCTCTTCGATCTTTTGATGGAGGATAACACAGATATACATGCATAAACAAAGGGCTTCACCTTCCCTATGAAGAAAGACCGTTACTCTTGATGATTATTTCGGCGCCATGAAATAACTAGCCAGATGGAAGTCCCCACAACGACCTTTCCTCCACAACGCTGAACTCGGCTCTCGATTCAGACCACTAAAGTTCCACCGACGGTTGGAAAACTTCTCCTTCTTCCTTCCTTGCTCTCCTCTCTCTCTCTTCACTTTAGAAATAGATTGTACAATACGAGAATGAGATATTCATCTCCATTCTCGGCCTTATAAGAGCAGGGATGAACCTTGACCACAGGATCCAAATAGAAGGGAACGAACGACCTTGATCGCTTCGAAAAGCATCTAAACAGAGCTGACACGGCCTGTGACGCGCCCGTGTCACAAGCCGTGTTCCTTGAGCGGTTATGGAAACGACTCAATCTAGAACAGAACACGGGCTACTACATGCCCGTGTGACTCTTTGGCAAGCCTGTGTCAACCAGTATACGGTCGTGTGGATGGTCGTGTCAACTAATCAACACAAGGCTGAAACAACCGAGAAGAATACGGCTAAGGCACACGCCCGTGTCCTTGGCAGTGTGCCCAACACGCCCGTGTGACACGCCCGTGTGACATGCCCGTGTCACAGGCCGTGTACCACACTAAACGCCACTCAATGCCATTCCACTCAATGCCACTTAACGCTACTCCACTCAACGCTGCCCGAGAAGGACACGCCCTGGGACACGCCCGTGTCCCAGGCCGTGTCGCCTATCGACGAACGTCGACCATGAGGTCTCGAGAATTCAACTTGACACACACACCGCAAAGGACATGCCCGTGTCCAAGTCCGTGTTCACCGGACACGCCCTGGGATACGCCCGTATCCCAGACCGTGTCACCCAGCCTGAACCCTTTTTGGGACTTAGGCTTTTTGGGGTGTTACACTTCCGTCAATGAATTATTGAATTGCTAGCCAAGAATTAAAAATCTGACGACCATAATTTACTAAATTGTCGGCCATGATTTCTTGAACTGCCAGCCATAAATTACTGAACCGCCGGTCATGAATTACTGAACCGCCGACGATGAAATACTGAACCATCAATCAAGAACTTTTTAACCGCCGACCATGAATTACTGAACCACCGACCATGTATTATCGAACCGCCGACCATTAATTACTAGACAACCGACCATGAATTACTTAACCGATACCTAATATTTACTGAACCGCAGACCATAAATTACTAAAGTGCCAACCATAAATTACCGAACCTCCGGTAAATAAATACCGAACCGCTAGCAATAAAATACTAAACCGCCATCTATGAATTACTAAATTATTGGTCATGAATAACTGAACCGCCGACCATGAATATGTTGGAGTTACCATGGTGATCTAGAAGTTGTCAAACATGTAATCTCACTGCCAACGCGATATGAGCCTGCAGGGTCGCACATAAGAGTTGTGGAGGAGTTGGAAGATTGACCGTATTGGTAAAGGTTACCAATCACCATTATGTATGGGGTCAGGCAATTGCTGCCAGTAAAGTTCATAGGGCATGGATAGTCGAAAGGTCGTCGAGTTTGACTCGACGACCAAGGCAAATCGTCGAGAATGTCTCGACGACCAAGGCAATGTCGTCGAGAATGTCTCGACGACTATGGGGTTTTAGTCGAGAATCAATCTGATAGATTCGTCGAGAATCAAAGACTTAGTCGTCGGGACTGTCCATCGATTCTCGCCGAATCTGCCTGATGATTCTCGCCGATCGACGAGTATCGTCGAGAGTCGTCGAGTATGACTCGACGACTAAAGGCCATTCGTCGAGAATCGTCCCTGATTCTCGACGACTTGGCGCTTGATTCTCGCCGAACGCCTTTGCCGATTCTCGCCGAATTCTTCCAGGGACCCTATGCTATGTGGTCTGCGGATAGCCATTCCTTTAGGTCTATTTATACCTTTGGTATAAATAGACACTTAGGGTTTTAAAAGGTGGACGGGTGCTTTTCTTGCAGCCGATAAGAACCCGACGGAAAGAGTTCCGCCGATCGCTCGTTCCGCCGCATCCCGCACATCGCCGGACGGAAGTGTTCCGCCGCCGTGTCTGCTCCGCTGACCCTCCCATTTCCGGTGATAGTCGTTGTTCTTGCTTCTCCTGGCACGGACCTAGCAGTCCGTGGAGTTGCAAAGGTGTGGCTGTCTTCCTCCCGATTGTTCGTACGACGAGCAGTTCGAGTTTCTCCTGCTCGTGTGGATTTCTGCAGAGACGTGGATATTATTCCACGAACAACTCGCCACCGACAGCTGTCACAACCCGCATTTTTCCCAACAATTTAATTATATCAGAGCAAGGGGAAAATACGCGTCGTGATGCCACGCCGTGTAGGAGATAACTGCAGACGTTCAGGCAAGACTACAAACTCTACAATTTTAATAGAAAACATAAATGGTTATGAATAAAATCCAGTTTAAGTTATGATGGTAGCCGTATCCCTCGGCTTAGTGAATCATCTAGTTCACGATTTAAGAATATAAATTATACGCTTGCGGAAAATACTTATTTAAATTGACTCTAATATCCTACATAAGTATAAATGTCCCCGAGGAACAACTCATACAATGCAAACCCTAGATTTATAATGAGGGTAGGAAAGTCTTTACGCTAAATAGAAAGTAGTGGCTTAGTTTTGAAGGAGATGATAAGAATGCTTTACTAATAGTAGGGTTTTATAGGTCAAAATACCTAACATGCAGTCCTAGCAAGGAATCATCCCAGAGAGCAAGTTATCTAAATCAAAACATAAGAAACTACTACAGCCAGCAAGTGTCAAAAATCAACAATCCTGTGGGCATCAACAACCTGACACGAACCCACAGTATTAGGTATGTCTGAACTAAGGAAAACAACTAAAAAGACAAACTACCTCGCTATGGCGAGGTGCAAAACCACAGCCAACACTGCTGCTCAGAAAACCAAAACTAGCTCCACTATCTGCTACTGCTCTGAACCTGAGGCATTCCAAAAAAAAAGAACACCTCAGCAAGAAGGTACAAGTAATGGCAAGAAAATAAATAAAGTAGACAAATGAACAAGGTCGAAAGGGGTACCAACCCAGGACCCAAAGTACTGAAATAAGGTACAAAACAAAATTAGAGAAATAGAACTTACGTGAATCGTCACGTACAACCAATCATGCCAGATAACCAAGGCAGTGGAAAACAAAGGCATGAGTAAATCATAGAAAGAAACTTAAAAAAAACAACTTTATTAGCCGCGTGTGGTCAACTCTATCTAAACAGGCAGGGTGCTCAGTAATAAGGACACACCCCTCACAGATGTTAAAATCCGTCTAATTGTGGGGGAGACTTATACACTCCACTAGTCGCCGCAGGATGCCCAACCACCAATAGAGTTTCACGACCACTAATAAAGGAAAACAAACCTTGCGGTCGGTGGATTTGCCCACAAACACCCGCAAGAACGAGTCACTAGGAAATAAATCACAGGGTTTGGCACATCGGATTCTACTCGATATATTCTAGGTTAAAAACACGGTTGATCAACCTCTAGAAACGATTTACGACCCTAGGTAATTTCTAACGCGATAAATAGGGCGATGAAAGCCCACAGTAAAACCCTACATCGTATTTCTACAACTCCACAAGACGAGATTCTTCATGCCAAAAACTAAATAAAACCCAAGAAAACTCATAAGGAAGACTCAACAAGCATACTAAACCGAATATCAAAAGTGCACAAGGATTGAGAACTAAAGTTTAACCGTTACCATCGAAATCGGACGAGAGGGAAGGAGGGAAAACCACTACTTGCCTTGGTTGCACCGGAAACGTTCTCTGAATCGTTCCACGCCGTAGATCGGGGCAAAAGAACTCAGGAGAAGTAGAAATCTAAACAACAATGGCAGAAAAGGGGTTAGGGCCGAAAAACCCTAACAAGAAAACTCACGGAAAGAGGAAGAAATTACCACGATAGCGTAGCTCTCGGTGAGAGCTTTCCGGATCTACGATCGGTTGAAGATTCCGAGCACCGGAGCTCCGTCGGCGGCCACCGGAAGATTCACGAAAAGGAGAAACTTATCTCTCGCCACTGGTCTGGTTCGGAATAGAAGTATTGGAGAAGATGAAGTTATATCCTAATAACCTAAGAGAAAAGTATATATATATAGTTTTTTTTTCTTTTATAAAAATTTCAACTTAAAAGGGACAGCCTCGCAAATATCAAAAATAGGCATTCAAGATGACCTCAAATCGAAAAGTGGTCAACATGAAAGTTGTAGATCTCGTCGAGACGAACAAAATTCATGTTGACCATTTTTTGATACGATGCCGTTTTGACTATCAAAACGGCGATCTAACGCTGACAGGAAAGGAATACTCGAGTGACAGCATACATACTCGAGTAGAAGCATACATACTCGAGTAGAAGCATACATACTCGAGTAGAATCATATATACTCGAGTAGGAGTTCAAATATACTCGAGTAGGAGTTCATATACTCGAGTAGGAGTCCATATACTCGAGTAGGAGTCCATATACTCGAGTAGGAGTCTATATACTCGAGTAGGAGCAGAATACACGAGTTCCAGCAGAATAAACGAGAATAAGGGTTCAAGATGACCTCAAATCGAAAAGTGGTCAACATGAAAGTTGTAGATCTCGTCGAGACGAACAAAATTCATGTTGAACATTTTTCCATACCACTCATATTTGACCCTCTAATCAGCGCCCGAACACCGACACAAAAATAATAATAATAAAAAACGGTCGAGATAAAGGCTTGAACTCTCGAGATTTACATAGAAACTTGCCAAAATACGTATAGGACTCGAGAAAACAACTAGGATCGATTAGAGTCAAAGGGAGAACGCTCGAGGAGAAAATTGACGGGATGAACCCAACAACGAATTCAAAAGCTAAATCCGACGAGCCATTTCTGAGATAAAAATTTCCAAATACAATGACATAAATACTCAAAACTTCAATCGCGCGCCGAGACTCCAAAAATGCTCGGATTGCGACGAAACTTGACGAGCAAGTTTAAAATTACTCAACTTAAACCTCATAGAAATATTTTCTGATTTCGACAAAAATCCAAGAAATTGGCCGACTCGACCGAACGGACGCGAAAATGCCTTATCGGCGATGCGCCGTCAACCCGACGTTAAAATTAACGCCATGACGTCATAAATATGACGATACCAAAACCAAACAAAATCATCGAAAAAAATCATGGGCGTTACAGTCACTCCCCTTAAAAAGAAGTTTCGTCCCGAAACTTATTACAAATCCAAAATCTAACAAAAATGAAGAAATCAAACACAACCTAAAACATATAAACATACCAGAACTAGGCGAAGAGGTGCGGATGAGATTCTCTCATCGCTGATTCCAACTCCCACGTCGCGCTCTCGACGTCCTGGTTTCTCCAAAGAACTTTGACCATAGGAATGGTCTTCCTCCGCAACACTCGATCTAGAGATTCCAAAACTCGGACAGGCTCTTCCACATACGAAAGATTGGGCTGAATCCGGGGCACCGAATCAAGGACTTGACGACCATTACGAACACACTTCCGTAACTGGCTCACATGGAACACATCATAGACACCAGGGAAAGTAGCAGGCAA
This sequence comes from Platanthera zijinensis, assembly GCA_039513925.1. Classification (NCBI taxonomy): domain Eukaryota; kingdom Viridiplantae; phylum Streptophyta; class Magnoliopsida; order Asparagales; family Orchidaceae; genus Platanthera; species Platanthera zijinensis. The sequence continues at coordinate 117,708,238 of CM077087.1, forward strand.
AACCAGTCGATAAGCTGACACTCCGATGCGCTCCAGAATTTGAAAAGGTCCCACATACCGGGGATCCAACTTGTGGTTCCTTCCAAATCTTTTAACACCTGGCATCAGAGAGACCTTCAGAAAAACCAAGTCCCCATCAGCAAACTCCAGATCGACCCTTCGTCGATTAGAATATTTCTCATAACGATCTTGTGCTACATGGAGTTTCTCACGAATATGAGTTACAGCACAATTCATCTCCTCAAGGGCTTCCGGACCTAGCAACGGCCTCTCACCAACTTCAGCCCAAAATAAGGGAGTTCTACAACGCCTCCCATATAAGGCCTCAAACGGGGCCATCTGCAGACTCTCTTGATAGCTATTATTGTAAGAAAATTCTATGAGTCTGAGACGCTCATCCCAAGCACCACCATGATCCAAAATATAACACCTGATCATATCTTCTACAATCTGATTCACTCTTTCCGTCTGACCATTTGTCTGCGGATGATAGGCGGTGGAGTACCTTAAATCAGTACCCAACCCCTCTTGTAAACTCTTCCAAAAACGAGACGTAAATCTGGAGTCTCGATCTGACACGATGCTGACAGGTACACCATGTAATCTAATAACTTCTTCCAGATATAATTCAGCAATCTTTTTCATAGAATACCCAATCTTAAATGGCACAAAGTGAGCACACTTAGTCAGCCTATCGACTATCACCCAAACTGAATCGTGCCCACGGGGAGATTTTGGTAGACCGGTAATGAAATCCATTGATATACTCTCCCACTTCCATTGTGGAATATCTAGCGGTGTCAATTTACCACCAGGCCTCCTATGATCTGCCTTAACACGCTGACACGTGTAACATTCTGACACAAACTTAGCTATATCACCCTTCATTCCCGACCACCAAACAATTTGCTTTAGATCTTTATACATTTTGGTGGATCCAGGATGATAGGAAACACTGGAACCATGAGCTTCTTGACAAATCCTAGCCCGAATGTCACCAATGGACGGGATACAAAATCTACCTCGATACTTCAGAGTACCTAACTCATCCAAAGAAAAATCAGGTAACTCTCCTTTCTCAGTTCTAACCCAGAGGTGCAGTAAATCAGGATCATCCTTCTGGTGCACTCTAGTAAGGAAATCCAAGAGGGCTCTTCTGCTTCCAAACTGGAAGGCATCGAACTACTCCCAACTTCAATGTCCATTAACAAGAATTCTTCCACCAGGGATTGCACAGATAAATTGAAGATTTCAGCTGTCTTCCTACTCAAAGCATCGGCTACTACATTAGCCTTTCCCGGGTGATAAAGGATCTCCACTTCATAATCAGCCACATACTCTAACCACCTACGCTGGCGCAGATTTAATTCTTTTTGAGTGAATACGTACTTCAAACTCTTATGGTCTGTGTAGATCTTGCACATCGCGTCGTACAATAAATGTCTCCAAAGTTTTAACGCATAAATCACTGCAGCAAACTCTAAATCATGAGTGGGATAGTTTCTTTCGTGAACTTTTAATTGTCTTGATCCGTATGCGATCACCCTTCCTTCTTGCATCAAAACACAACCAAGTCCAATGTGTGATGCATCCACATACACAGCATACTCAAGTCCTTCAGTAGGCAGAGTTAAAACTGGAGCAGTACACAATCTCTTTTTCAATTCTTGGAAGGCTTCCTCACACTTATCGCTCCAAATGAATGCGGTGTTCTTCTGGGTAAGTTTAGTTAGAGGGGAAGACAACATAGAGAACCCTTCCACGAATCTTCTATAATAACCGGCCAGACCTAGAAAGCTCCTAATCTCCTTAGGAGTAGAAGGTCTCTTCCATTCCATCACAGCAGAAATCTTTGTTGGGTCTACAGAAATACCGTCCTTGCCCACCACATGGCCCAAAAAGGACACCTGGGGTAACCAGAATTCGCACTTACTCAACTTAGCATAGAGCTTGTGCTCCCTCAGGGTTGACAAAACTAAGCGCAAGTGTTTAGTATGCTCCTCGACACTGCGGGAATACACGAGGACGTCATCTATGAACACAATAACAAAATGGTCCAAGTAATCCTTGAACACTCTATTCATTAAATCCATGAACGCCGAGGGTGCATTTGTCAGTCCAAAGGACATCACCAAGAACTCAAAATGCCCATGCCGAGAACGAAAAGCAATTCGGGGTACATCAGCCTCACGGACTCTCAACTGGTGGTAGCCTGAACAAAGATCAATCTTCGAAAACACAGCGCATCCCCACAATTGATCAAATAGGTCATCATTCCGAGGCAACGGATATCGGTTCTTGATAGTTACCTTATTTAACTCTCGATAATCTATGCAGAGCCTCATAGAACCATCTTTCTTTTTAACGAACAAAACAGGAGCACCCCAAGGTGAAGAACTCGGTCTAATAAAACCACACTGCAGCAACTCATCCAGCTGAGCGCGCAACTCTTCTAACTCTCGCGGAGCCATGCGGTATGGTGCCTTAGCAATAGGGCGAGTACCTGGCTCGAGGTCTATCACAAACTCTACCTCTCTTTCAGGAGGAAGTCCTGGAAGACTATCAGGAAAGACATCTGGATACTCTTGCACCACCGAGACATCCTCAAGACGTGGTGTAACAAAAGCTGATTCCAAAGCCGATAGAGAAACAACATATGCCTCACAACCAGACTCTAAAGCTCGACAAGCACGTACCGTAGAAATAAGGAGGGAACTCTTGCCTTGTGAACCATAGACACTCATAGGTTGGCCGTTGCCCATCTTGAAATCCAGCCGCTTAGCCTTGCATCGGATGACTGCATCATACTTGGACAACCAGTCCATGCCCAAAATCACGTCAAAGTCTGCCAGATCCAATACCATCAAATCCGCAAAAGCTAGAAAATCGCCTAGACAAATAGGGCATCTCTGAATTCCTCGACTTGCTGTCACTAGATTTCCATAAGGAAGCTTGACGTTGAAGGAATCTTCTAATTGATCCACGTTCAAACGATGTTTATCTACAAAACTCTGCGCCACGAAAGAATGGGTGGCACCCGAATCGAAAAGGACGCGCGCCCACCTGTTCCGCACCTTAAACTCCCCTATAATCATAGCATACGTAAATAAACGAACGAAAACTACCACAAACAAGGAGAGTAAACATCAAGTTAGAATCTAACCTGATAACACTTGGGTAGAGGTCTGAGCTTCCTCTCTAGTAACCACGTTTAACTTTCCTTTTCCTTTGTCCTGGTTTGGTGGCGGTGGTAGAGCTCGGAGTGGGGTAGGCTGCAATGGGGGCTGAGCCTGAGGGCAAGCAGACTTCTGGTGTCCCTTCTGTCCGCACTGGAAACAAGTTCTATCCTTCAACCAGCAACGATTCACGTCATGACCCTTCCTTGAACAAAATGAGCACACCAGCTCTCCCTTGGGTACGCCTTGAATGGCGAGCACCTGCTGCTTCTTCAGGGTAGCGGTCCTCTTGAAACACCTTTCGTACGGGTGGCCAGATCGACCACAGAAACTGCATATCTCTCCACCTTTCTTTTTCGAAGGGGGGCCAGTTGCCCTAGAGCTTCCGTCTTCGGCACCTTTCCTCTTATCTTTTCTCGATGCAGCTCCTCGATTCTTGGCATTTTCAATCGCCTCAACCTTCAGTGCGGCTTTGTAACACCCCAGAAATCTCAAAATGAGTTTTCAAACTTATTTGAGGTGCAGGCTGTTTGACACGGCCTGGGACACGGGCGTGTCCCAGGGCGTGTCGGGGGTACACGGCCTGGGACACGGGCGTGTCCCAGGGCGTGTTCAGGTTAGTCGACGATCGATAGTCGACGATCGTCGAGCCTGGGACACGGGCGTGTCCCAGGGCATGTCCGAATTTAATTTCGAAAATGGCCTGTTCGAGTCAGAGAAGTACACGGCCTTGAACCAAGCCGTGAACACGGGCGTGTCAGGTCGGACACGGGCGTGTCCGATACCGTGTGCCTACCCGTGTACTGATTGCAGCTCGCTAAGGCAGGAATGACACGGGCGTGTCTCAGGAATGACACGGGCGTGTCAGGTTCGACACGGGCGTGTCGATGCCCGTGTTCTGGTAAATCTCAGTCGGTTCGAATACCGCGTGTGCCGCTTAAGGGTACACGGCCTGTGACACGGGCATTTCACAGGCCGTGTCAGCCAAAAATTGGGTTTTTTGGGCAAATCGTGGCCGTTCAGATTTCTCTCTTTTGATCCAAGGGCTCAGGTGGTTTCCTGGCTGGATTTAATTCGTGAAGGAAGGATGAAGAAGTCATTCTTCATTTTGCTTAAGGAAGAGAGAAAGAGAGAGGAGGAAGAAGAAGAAGGAGGAGATCAAGCCACCGGCGGAGTTCCCGTGGTCCGACTCGTGATCCGAAGCCGGCGTTGTGAAGGCAAGGCTGCTGCGGTTCTTTCTCACCGGCTAGTTTTCGATGGCTCCGAAGAGATCGACAAGGGTAACGATCTCCCTCCTTGGACATGTGAAGTCCTTCTTTTCTGCATTGCATAGGGAAAACCCTTCCCCACGAGTGTGCGGTGGGTTGTGGTGTCCCTTGGGGTAGATATGTGAAGTCCCCCTTGTTAGAGGACGGAATTGGAGTACGGCTCTAGGCATGCTGTGTGAAGCCCATCTGGACATGGTCTGGATTGGTGATGCTTGTTTGCATATCGGAGAAGGCTCCGTGATTATGGCTTGTGTTGCCTTGTGCCTACCTGTTGCTTGGTGCAGCAGGAAGTACTGGATGATGTCCAGGAAATGAAGAGGGTTGGATGCAACTCTTGTGGCCGTGCGTTGCCACTTTATGAGCGGTTGAGCCGTTGGGCTGCAACTCGATGAAAAGGCAGATTGCCGAACAGGAAAGGTGAAACCGACCCGCGCCTATAAATAGCCATGGATACTTCCGTATTCGAGGTGGCACGGCGACTTGAGCAACGGGGGGTGGCTGATCCGTACTTGCGTTAGGTCCGTCCGACTTGGAAGCCTGGTTATAGGTTTTGTTGGAGCGCCTAATGAGAGTCTTAGGCCCGCGCGCCGGAAAGACTAGAATGCTCAAATACCGTGTAGACGGTGGTGTTGACCCTGGTATTCCGGTACACCAAGAATGTGCCCTGAGTGCACGGACTGTAACATCCCTCAGACAGCTAGACCCCTAGGAGTGTTTTGTCATGATTAGGTCATGACAAAACCCTTAGGAGCCCAAGAAAGCCAAGTGTACTAAGGAAAGAAGGTGAGATCATCATGGGTTGCAAATAACACTTGATAATTACCTAACTTAGGGTTGACTTAAGAACCCCATCTTGTTCCCAGGACTTCACCACACCACCCTTAACCTTTTAGGTGGTTCATAGGGTCACTAAGAACCCATTGGGGGCAAGTGAAGTGGCCAAATTGACCAAAGTCAACCCAAGCCCTAATTTGGTCAAACTAGCCCAAATAGGCTAACTCAAGTCCAAGCTCAATCCACTTGGGCTAACCTTGTTTGATGAGTTTAAAAAATGGGTGTATTTGGGCTGGACCCACCAGCAATATCATCCATGATGATTAGGAGAGAGAAAAATGGGATTTTCCCCATTATTTAAGAGAGAGAAAGTGGCTTTATAGGGTTAACCTAGCCCATTTCAAGTGGGCTAAGCCCATGTAGTGTGGCCCGTGAGTTTTAGGAAATAATGGGACATGTTTGGGCCCACCAAATTCAGAAAGGGGTGACTAGGAGAGAGGAATGCAAATTTTCCCCAATTTGGAGGAGAGAGAAAGAGGGGCTTAATGGCCATCATGGCCATGGAGGCTCCATAACCCCCCACCATCATGGGGCTTTTACTCTTCTGGTGGAGGGGAAGAGTTTCCCTAAGGTGGCCAGCTAAGGGGGTGGCTCAGCCCCACCAATTGGAGGAAAAACTGAAAATAGGCTTAATGGCCATTAATGGGGAAATTCAAAATTGGGGAGTTACACTTCTCCTCTCCCAAATTCCTTCATTAAGAAGCTTCACCAGAGCAAGGGCAAGCTTTTCCCCCGTTCCTTTTCCAATTCCAGAGAGGTTGGTGTAGAAGTTGGAGAGGAGCTCAAGCTTGGTGGCCGAAAATGGCAAGGAGGAATTCAGCCCGTCTACAAGCCGCAACTCAGGTCCTCCTCCTCCTCTTTACTCATGTATAGATCCTAGGAATCCATTAGAACAAGAATCGGGCTCAATTGAGCCCGATCCAATTCGAAAAAAAAGAGAAAATCGGCCGAAATTCTACCTCTCGGGTTGGCCGGATTCCACTGTTCCGGCGGCGGTGCCGCCGGCTAGGGGTAGCCCCCACCTCCCCGAAGGTGGTGGTGGTGGTGGTCGGCCGGGGAGGTGGCCGGGTGGCCGGGAAAACCTCCCGCAATATTACCCAGGACGGGCGAATCGCCGCCGTCGGCTGGAGGAAGAAGATGACGGCGGGCCGTCGGATGGGCTTTGAGATTCGGGCAAGATCTGCCATATAATTTCCAGATTTATATGTATTTCTGTAACAGTTATTGGGTGGTTTTAAAATAAATATTAAAATTACTTAGAGACCTCTGCAGGAAAAATGGTTAATATGAAAACTGTAGCACTTTGAGTCTACTTTATTTTAGAATTGATTTCACCCAATTTGGATAACTGTGCTGACCTCAGCACTCAGTTTGGTGGAAGGTGTCCTTAGGCTAGGTCAGACACCATTTTGGTTGCCCACATCAAACCAGACCTCCAAATGACTTAAAATTTTATGTAGGGGTCATTCTTACCTACACCTATGACATATCCAAAAATGGTAATTTTTGGATAACATATTTCTATAGTTTTTGTTAAAATTTAATAATCATATCTTAGAGTGATTAAGGGGTCTAATGACCTCCAAATCCCCCAAAATTTTGGTGGGAGGTCCTTAGGGACCTAGGGAAGCTCTGTATAAAGTTTCATTTAATTTGGAGATGTTTTGGGTGGGTAATTACCCAATCCTAGGTTAGCCCATTAAGGGGCAAATAGGTCAAAAGTGCACTTAGTGATTTTAGTTGACCAAACTCCCTCACCAGAGGCTGAAACTTGGCCCACTGGTTTGTAATGGGCTTTAACACTCCCTTATGGTGTATGGAGTGGTTTGGGGTGAGTATGCCCTAGGACCCAAGTCCAAACCCCTAGGTTGGACTTTGGGGGCTTGTGAAGGGCATGGGGTCAAATGACCTTGAATGGAAGTGATTTTTGGTGGAGAGGAGACTAGTGAGGTTAGAACCCCCTGACCAAAGTCTTGGAAGATTTGGAGAGGGTTACCCTCCCTTAAACCCTAACCCTAGTTTAGGACACCTCCTTTGTTAAGGTAAAATAGGTCACCAAAACTTGCCTAAAGGCCATGAAACTTGGGTAGTGTACTTCTTGGGTTTAGGGAAGTCTCTGGGAAGTAATATTGAGAGCCTTGGAATTCAATACATGATAGTTCCTTCATATCTCACAAAAATAGGCTTTTGGGTATTTTAATTAATTTGATTTCTCTGGTTGATTAATGGATATGAAATTTTGGCAGAGAGCTTTTTAGATTCTTACACATATGCTTGAATTTTTCTGGAATTATTAACTGATTATTTTAAGTACTTCATTCACAAGCCATTGATTTTCTAAAGATAGTCAAATAATTATTATGGGTTGTTCCCTCACTGAAATCTGGTGTAACTTAGGCAAATGAGTTTTTATGACCTCTTACATCTCTGGTAATTATTGTAGAATTTTTGGATCTATAATCATAGGGGTTAATTCACAAGGCTTGCAATTTGTAGATTTTATAAATGATTTTTAAATAATATTTTTAGGCCTTGTAAAATTATAATTTTTGGTCAGTGAACATTTATGGACATTGTAGAGCCCTGGTAATTTTCTTATAATTTTATGATGAATGAATGTAGTACCTCATGCTCAAAATCACTCATGGCTTTAATTTCTGGATAATTAAATAAATATTAAATTATTTAGGAAAAATTTGGAAGTGCTGGATTTAAATTATAAAAGTCATGATAGGCCCTTAGTAATTATCTTAGGGTGTTTGGATGAGAAATTGATGCACTTCCTATCATACTTGTTGTTAGCTCAAGTTGGTCTGCATATAGTGAAATCATAGAAGTTGTAATACCATGGTCGTAGGGCGACAAATCATGTGTAAATGCCGTGGCAAGATGATTCGGAGGTTATCAATGAAATTGGGTATGGGATAGTGGTTAGGTTAACTAAGGATGGGTGGAGCTCGGGTTCGACGGAACATCGTCTTTCCTGGGAGCGGGTGAAGGAGTTAAAACACATTAGGGTTAGAACCAGAGTAACATTAAGGGTTTGGGAACGGGGTATTAACCAACAATAATAAGTGCCTTGCGAAAGGGAACTTCGGGCCGTAATGCACCGTCTTGGTTCCTAGTGCCCCTTGAGAGCCCTTCACGGGGTATGCCGGGGGCAGTCCTGGGCTAACGTAAATCTTAAAACAAACGGAAGAGTAATTAGCCTAATAGGGATTCACATTGCACACACTCATTAGTTAGGGTTGGTAATGGTTAAGTCGTCCCGAGGTGTTCAAGGGGACGCCGTCCCGTGGTGCTCTAAGGGATGAAGTCTGGGGATGAGCCGGACGGTTTAGTCCGGGGAAGTTGGTCTCGGATGTGGTTTAATACGGACGGTTTAGTCCGGGAGTTTGACACCTTAAATTGTTATATATTAAACTGCTGCATGTGCATAAAAATAGGAAAGATTAAGGTGGTGGGTTTTCGATATCGGGGAGTTCGATTGCACCGACACCGATATCGTTGACTCGGCAAGGTGACTAGCACTTAGCCAAGGTTAAGTCCGGCGGACCAGTCGGCAAGAGTACGCAGGAGTCCGCCTCGTGCACCAGGCGTTGAGGGCGTACGATAGGTCAGACCAGTAGTGCTTTTACTGGTTTTGAGGTGGGCGAGGCCCAACCCACCGCTTCCGTCTGCCACTACGGGAGTATCCTGGGAGTTATCTCCAGAAAGGGGGAACAAAAGGTTTGTGTACACAAAGTTGGGTGTGTGAGTTGCACTGCTTGATCATCATACCCACCATATAGCTGCATGCCATAATCATTCATAACAATCTTGACACCTAAAGTATAAGTGGAATGGGACGCTTATACTTTAGGACTTGCAAAACGACCCCTTGGTCTATAAGCTTGTGTGGGCAAGTTTATAAGTCAAAGGTTAATTTCAATATATATATATGCTGCTGTTTGATAACCGACACCCCAACGTATAAGTGGTATGGGACACTTTATACGATGGGAGCCTTGCAAAAGATCCCTTGGCTTATGTGTACTCACATAAGTGAAGGTTTAAATTACCTTACTTATTTTCCTTCTTGTTTGACCTATTACAACACTTAAGATTTATATTGCTCCCCTGTTATAACTTGCTAGTTAGGTCCACCGTCATCTGCTTTTGACTACTCTCCACTTTCATGTCCTCCCCTTTCTTCCTCTCCGCCCGGTGCCTTAGAGCGTGGGGGAAGGGGTGGGGGATGATAGGGCTTAGTCTTTTAGACTAACGGTTTTCGAACCATATCATTTTAGGGGATCGCGGAGCAGCCCAGGAGGCCGGTACGCTTGGAGATGGGACAGTCTAGCACGGGAGTCCAGACTACGGGGACTGTGAGTCCCGGCCCTTTAGTAGAGATTTAGTTTTGCTTCCGCATTGAGTGATTTTGTAGTGAGGACTTGATGTACCGGGCATGAGCCCTTTTATTTCTAGACTATTTATACTCTGATGATTTTCTGTGGACACTCCCTTCGTGGAGTTTTATTTTATGTGATATTCTCTTTTGGTGGACTTACTTCTCTCTTGCTTGCTACTTATTGTGATCGAAAAGGCCGGCAGAATCGGCGCGTTGTAGTGGCGACCTTCCCGGGTGCGAAGGTGTCACCGCAAAGCGGCGGTTCTGGGCATAAGACCCCGGGTTTTCAAAAAAAAAAAATGGGGTCTTACAAAGTGGTATCAGAGCAAACATCGATCGGATTAGTAGCAGTCCACAAATCCCTGGGTCACCCCCGCGCGAGTTTAGTTTGCGGACAAACTAAGCAGCGGAAGCAGTGGTGTGCCCATAAGGGGAATCACATATAATTGTCCACATTTAGTCCTTTCGAACCGTTTTCTCATAATAAAAATTTTCTTTTCGCAGCCCTCAGCGCAGCCTACTCCACAGGGTGAAGTTTTGCAGACTCCGGATGCTGCACCACCTCCACCAGCTCCCGCTCCTTTCCTTCAGACGGACATGGGGCAGACTTTGACAGCCATCCTAGAAGCCTTCAGGGCTCAACAGGCTCCGGCTCCGCAGTTGATTCCGGGAGCCAACTGGCTGAGTATATTCCGAGGACTTTCTCCCCCGTCCTACTTGGGGACAGAGACGGCAGTTCGGACAGAGGAGTGGTTGGACATCATGCATGAGATGCTGACTGGGATACGATGCCCGGTGGAGGAGAGGGTGGCGTTGGTGGTCTCTTGCCTAGAGTCCCATGCCAAGAGGTGGTGGAAGACACTCCTGGACAAGACTTATGCTGACAGGGAGGTTGCGGAGGTCACTTGGGGAGAATTCAGGGTCGCGTGTTGGAACATTTTGTTCCGCAATCGGCCAGGGATGAGCTTGAGGACCGGTTCTTACAGCTAAAGCAGGGCACCAGGTCGGTGGTGGAGTACCATCGGGAGTTCGATCATCTAGCCCGATATGCAGATTCTTATCAGCTGGACGAAGCCGGGTACACCAAGAGGTTTTACAAGGGCTTGAAGGAGGATTTGAGGGAGGCCCTATTGTTCGTGTCCGATGGGCCTATTCCTCGGATGCTAGAGATGGCCAAGAGGATCGAGGCAGACTGGCACGCTACCCGGGGCCGGAAGTGGCCAATGGAGGATCAGAATCGTGGAGCAAGAAATGAGCAGCGACGAGGTCGTGTTACAGATGTGGGCAGGATGGAGGATCAGCCTCGTCAGGAGGTGAGACAGGAGTCGAGGGAGCAGGTGACTCTAGCTCCCCAGCCCCTCCAGATGCGGGAGATACCAAGACCACAGATGCAGGATTTGCAGAGACCAGGAGGGAGGGCTTACCCTCCACCAGAGTGTTTTCACTGCCGTCAGGTGGGGCATATCAAGAGGAACTGCCCTATGAGAAGGGGGCCCCCACTAGCGCCACAGATTGCACCACCTGCTCAGCACTATGGAGGTCGAGGACGCGGTCAAGGACAAGGATACCAGGGCGGAGACCGTAGGCAAGAAAGGGAGCAGGTATATGCACTAGACCTGGCCCAGCCCCGACAACCTGAGCAAGTGATCACAGGTACGACTATGTTTGTTTGCTTTGTCTCAAATCTTTTTCCATCCTTTCCTAGGAATTAACTGTTTTTAGCATTAGGTAGTAAAAAAAAAAAAAAACCAAGAATAAACTCTAAGTTAAGTCACAATCTCAGGCATTGTCTTCATTTGCGGCAAACCCGCACACACTCTCTTCGACACGGGTGCCTCGCACTCGTTTGTGTCGGAGACTTTTATCCAAGGGTTGGATGGCGTGGAGAAATTCACGGGGTCGATGATGAAGATACGGCTACCTGACGGGTCGGAGCTGTTCACCTCGTCCCGTTGCAATATGGAGGCATGGATAGGCGGGAAACCTTTCGAAGCGTCAGCAACGGTCTTGCCACTGCCAGATTATGATCTGATTCTGGGTATGTCATGGCTTCATTGGAACCATGCCCAGATTGACTGCTTGGCCAAGAAGGTTACCCTTAGATATGGGGATTCTCTCATCGTGATGGAAGGTATTAGACCTGCGTCCTATATTTTCTTATCCTCTATTCAGGCCGTCAAGGCCCATCTACAGGGAGACATGGTATATCAGGTACTGTTCGAGATGACCGAGGAGAAGGACCAGATTGCCAATATACCGGTGGTTTGTGATTACGCCGATGTGTTTCCAGAGAAGCTGCCAGGATTGCCTCCGCACAGGGAGAAGGATTTCCAGATTCAGTTGGTGCCAGGGGCTAAGCCGATATTCAGGGCTCCCTATCGGATGGCCCCGAAAGAGCTGGCGGAGTTTCGGACTCAGTTGCGAGAGTTGGTGGAGGCGGGATTTGTTAGACCGAGTTCTTCGCCATGGGGAGCTCCGGTCTTATTCGTGAAGAAGAAGGATGGGACACTTCGCCTGTGCATCGATTACCGAGCACTAAATAGGCTGACCGTCCGAAATACCTATCCGCTCCCCCGGATAGACGAGTTGTTCGACCAGCTGGAGGGAGCCCACTATTTTTCGAAGCTGGACTTGAGGTCAGGATACTACCAGTTGCGGATCCAGGAGGAGGATATTCCGAAGACAGCCTTCAGTAGCAGATATGGCTTGTATGAGTTCACCGTGATGCCCTTCGGGCTCACAAATGCGCCGTCGGCGTTCATAAGCCTCATGAACCGGGTTTTTGAGGCCTACCTGGATGTGTTCGTTATAGTGTTCATAGACGACATCCTGATCTACTCTAGGACGGAGGAGGAGCACACCCGGCATCTGGCACTGACTCTACAGAGGTTGCGGGAGCATCACCTTTATGCGAAACTCAGCAAGTGTCAGTTTTGGTTGAAGGAGGTGGCTTTTCTAGGCCATATTATCAGCGGAGCCGGGTTGGCAGTGGATCCCGCAAAGATTCAGGCAGTTCGAGATTGGCCGCCGTTGAAGACAGCCACCGATGTACGAAGTTTCTTGGGACTTGCCGGTTATTACCGGAAGTTCGTGAAAGGGTTCTCTCAAATTGCCCTCCCCCTCACATCTTTGACAAGGAAGGAGACGCCTTTCGTTTGGACCGCGCAGTGCCAGGCGGCCTTCCAGGAGCTAAAAGACCGACTCATCTCAGCCCCGATTCTGGCCCTTCCATCCGGAAAGGAAGGATTCCAGGTGTATACCGACACATCATACCAAGGGATGGGAGCGGTGCTGATGCAGAACGGACATGTCATAGCATATGCCTCCCGCCAGCTGAAGACCCATGAGAGGAACTACCCGGTGCACGACCTCGAGATGGGAGCGGTCGTTTTTGCTCTGAAGGTCTGGCGCCATTATCTTTATGGAGTCCACTGCGATATCTTCTCCGATCACAAGAACTTGAAATATGTGGACACGCAGAAGGAGCTGAATATCAGGCAGAGGCGCTGGGTGGAGTTCTTAGCAGATTATCAGTATGAGATGCACTACCACCCAGGGAAGGCAAACGTGGTGGCCGACGCGTTGAGTCGGAGAGCGGCCACTTCCGAAGCCAGGCCCCAGGTTATGTCCATGGAGCTAGTTCGGACCTTCAGAGATATGCAGATATCCCTAGTGTCCGAGGATGACCCAGAGCTATATAGGGAGTATCTGGCATCGATGGTGGCTATTGATGATATTCGGGACCGCATCCGGGACGAACAAAGGACAGATGCATGGGCAGTGCCGATATTCCGAGCCTTGGAGGAGGGTTCGACAGGAGATTATTCCCTGAGAGACGGATTGCTACATTTCAGAGGCAGGGTTTATATACCTGCAGGAGGCCGGGTTCGGGAGGACATCATGGCGGAGGCGCATTGTAGTAGATATTCTATACACCCGGGGATCACGAAGATGACGGCAGATTTGAAGAAGATGGTGTTTTGGCCAGGGATGAAGAAAGACATTACGTACTTCGTGACCCACTGCGAGACATGCCAGTTAGTGAAGGCAGAGTGTAGACATCCCGCTGGTTTATTGCAGCCACTCCCGGTGCCGGAGTGGAAATTTGAGGACATCGCGATGGACTTCATTCATGGCCTACCTCGATCACGGACGGGAAACGATTCGATCTGGGTGATCGTGGACCGTCTAACGAAGGTGGCTAGGTTCATCCCGATCAGGAAGGACGACTCTGTTGGAGTGTTGGTTCGGAAGTTCGTGGAGCAGTATATTCGTTATCACGGCATGCCAAGGACGATCGTATCAGATCGAGATGGGCGGTTTACGTCCAGAGAGTGGAAATCGGTGCAGGCGTACCTTGGCTCCCGACTGACTTTCAGTACGGCCTTCCACCCCCAGACTGACGGGCAGACGGAGCGTACCAATCGGACGCTAGAAGACCTTCTGAGACTATGTATTGTAGACCGCGGAGAGCCCTGGGAGAAGATGCTGCCATTGGTGGAGTTCTCGTATAACAACAGTTATCAGTCCAGCATACGGATGGCTCCTTACGAGGCCCTGTATGGGAGAAGGTGTAGGACACCGTTATCTTGGCTGCAGGACGTGGATCCGAAGATTCTGGACTCAGAGTTTGTGGAAGACACCGAGGCTCAGGTGAGACTGATCCGGGACCGGATGTTAGAGGCGCAGAGCAGGCAAGCGAAGTATTATGACGCTCGGCATCGTCAAATAGAGTTTCAGGTAGGAGACCGGGTATTCTTGAAGATACGACCGATGCATGGAGTCTCGCGGGTGCGTGGCCGGAAAAAGCTCAGTCCGAGATACATGGGGCCTTACAGGATCCTGGAGCGGATCGGTCCCTTGGCATATAGATTGGAGCTGCCACCGGAGCTAGCGGGTTTGCACGACGTCTTCCACGTTTCCTCCCTCAGGAGAGCTCTACTTCGGCCGGAGCAGCAGATTACGACTACGGATGGGCCTATAGCTTCCGATCGATCGGTGCACCTAGAGCCGATCCGGATAGACGATACTGGGATGCGAGTCTTACGACGCAAGAAGGTTCCGCTGGTCAAGGTCTTGTGGAGAAATCATGGACAAGAGGAGCACACTTGGGAACCGCAGGACTTGATGCAGCAAAGGTACCCGGAACTTTTCGTGTCAGGTACTCCTTTAAACCTCTCGGGATGTTACATTATTTTTTTCGTTTTATTGAAACCCGTAGGCTTAACTTGAATTTCGGGGACGAAATTTTTATTTTTATGTATTGGGATTTGTAACATCCCTCAGACAGCTAGACCCCTAGGAGTGTTTTGTCATGATTAGGTCATGACAAAACCCTTAGGAGCCCAAGAAAGCCAAGTGTACTAAGGAAAGAAGGTGAGATCATCATGGGTTGCAAATAACACTTGATAATTACCTAACTTAGGGTTGACTTAAGGACCCCATCTTGTTCCCAGGACTTCACCACACCACCCTTAACCTTTTAGGTGGTTCATAGGGTCACTAAGAACCCATTGGGGGCAAGTGAAGTGGCCAAATTGACCAAAGTCAACCCAAGCCCTAATTTGGTCAAACTAGCCCAAATAGGCTAACTCAAGTCCAAGCTCAATCCACTTGGGCTAACCTTGTTTGATGAGTTTAAAAAATGGGTGTATTTGGGCTGGACCCACCAGCAATATCATCCATGATGATTAGGAGAGAGAAAAATGGGATTTTCCCCATTATTTAAGAGAGAGAAAGTGGCTTTATAGGGTTAACCTAGCCCATTTCAAGTGGGCTAAGCCCATGTAGTGTGGCCCATGAGTTTTAGGAAATAATGGGACATGTTTGGGCCCACCAAATTCAGAAAGGGGTGACTAGGAGAGAGGAATGCAAATTTTCCCCAATTTGGAGGAGAGAGAAAGAGGGGCTTAATGGCCATCATGGCCATGGAGGCTCCATAACCCCCCACCATCATGGGGCTTTTACTCTTCTGGTGGAGGGGAAGAGTTTCCCTAAGGTGGCCAGCTAAGGGGGTGGCTCAGCCCCACCAATTGGAGGAAAAACTGAAAATAGGCTTAATGGCCATTAATGGGGAAATTCAAAATTGGGGAGTTACACTTCTCCTCTCCCAAATTCCTTCATTAAGAAGCTTCACCAGAGCAAGGGCAAGCTTTTCCCCCGTTCCTTTTCCAATTCCAGAGAGGTTGGTGTAGAAGTTGGAGAGGAGCTCAAGCTTGGTGGCCGAAAATGGCAAGGAGGAATTCAGCCCGTCTACAAGCCGCAACTCAGGTCCTCCTCCTCTTTACTCATGTATAGATCCTAGGAATCCATTAGAACAAGAATCGGGCTCAATTGAGCCCGATCCAATTCGAAAAAAAAGAGAAAATCGGCCGAAATTCTACCTCTCGGGTTGGCCGGATTCCACTGTTCCGGCGGCGGTGCCGCCGGCTAGGGGTAGCCCCCACCTCCCCGAAGGTGGTGGTGGTGGTGGTCGGCCGGGGAGGTGGCCGGGTGGCCGGGAAAACCTCCCGCAATATTACCCAGGACGGGCGAATTGCCGCCGTCGGCTGGAGGAAGAAGATGACGGCGGGCCGTCGGATGGGCTTTGAGATTCGGGCAAGATCTGCCATATAATTTCCAGATTTATATGTATTTCTGTAACAGTTATTGGGTGGTTTTAAAATAAATATTAAAATTACTTAGAGACCTCTGCAGGAAAAATGGTTAATATGAAAACTGTAGCACTTTGAGTCTACTTTATTTTAGAATTGATTTCACCCAATTTGGATAACTGTGCTGACCTCAGCACTCAGTTTGGTGGAAGGTGTCCTTAGGCTAGGTCAGACACCATTTTGGTTGCCCACATCAAACCAGACCTCCAAATGACTTAAAATTTTATGTAGGGGTCATTCTTACCTACACCTATGACATATCCAAAAATGGTAATTTTTGGATAACATTTTTCTATAGTTTTTGTTAAAATTTAATAATCATATCTTAGAGTGATTAAGGGGTCTAATGACCTCCAAATCCCCCAAAATTTTGGTGGGAGGTCCTTAGGGACCTAGGGAAGCTCTGTATAAAGTTTCATTTAATTTGGAGATGTTTTGGGTGGGTAATTACCCAATCCTAGGTTAGCCCATTAAGGGGCAAATAGGTCAAAAGTGCACTTAGTGATTTTAGTTGACCAAACTCCCTCACCAGAGGCTGAAACTTGGCCCACTGGTTTGTAATGGGCTTTAACACTCCCTTATGGTGTATGGAGTGGTTTGGGGTGAGTATGCCCTAGGACCCAAGTCCAAACCCCTAGGTTGGACTTTGGGGGCTTGTGAAGGGCATGGGGTCAAATGACCTTGAATGGAAGTGATTTTTGGTGGAGAGGAGACTAGTGAGGTTAGAACCCCCTGACCAAAGTCTTGGAAGATTTGGAGAGGGTTACCCTCCCTTAAACCCTAACCCTAGTTTAGGACACCTCCTTTGTTAAGGTAAAATAGGTCACCAAAACTTGCCTAAAGGCCATGAAACTTGGGTAGTGTACTTCTTGGGTTTAGGGAAGTCTCTGGGAAGTAATATTGAGAGCCTTGGAATTCAATACATGATAGTTCCTTCATATCTCACAAAAATAGGCTTTTGGGTATTTTAATTAATTTGATTTCTCTGGTTGATTAATGGATATGAAATTTTGGCAGAGAGCTTTTTAGATTCTTACACATATGCTTGAATTTTGCTGGAATTATTAACTGATTATTTTAAGTACTTCATTCACAAGCCATTGATTTTCTAAAGATAGTCAAATAATTATTATAGGTTGTTCCCTCACTGAAATCTGGTGTAACTTAGGCAAATGAGTTTTTATGACCTCTTACATCTCTGGTAATTATTGTAGAATTTTTGGATCTATAATCATAGGGGTTGATTCACAAGGCTTGCAATTTGTAGATTTTATAAATGATTTTTAAATAATATTTTTAGGCCTTGTAAAATTATAATTTTTGGTCAGTGAACATTTATGGACATTGTAGAGCCCTGGTAATTTTCTTATAATTTTATGATGAATGAATGTAGTACCTCATGCTCAAAATCACTCATGGCTTTAATTTCTGGATAATTAAATAAATATTTAATTATTTAGGAAAAATTTGGAAGTGCTGGATTTAAATTATAAAAGTCATGATAGGCCCTTAGTAATTATCTTAGGGTGTTTGGATGAGAAATTGATGCACTTCCTATCATACTTGTTGTTAGCTCAAGTTGGTCTGCATATAGTGAAATCATAGAAGTTGTAATACCATGGTCGTAGGGCGACAAATCATGTGTAAATGCCGTGGCAAGATGATTCGGAGGTTATCAATGAAATTGGGTATGGGATAGTGGTTAGGTTAACTAAGGATGGGTGGAGCTCGGGTTCGACGGAACATCGTCTTTCCTGGGAGCGGGTGAAGGAGTTAAAACACATTAGGGTTAGAACCAGAGTAACATTAAGGGTTTGGGAACGGGGTATTAACCAACAATAATAAGTGCCTTGCGAAAGGGAACTTCGGGCCGTAATGCACCGTCTTGGTTCCTAGTGCCCCTTGAGAGCCCTTCACGGGGTATGCCGGGGGCAGTCCTGGGCTAACGTAAATCTTAAAACAAACGGAAGAGTAATTAGCCTAATAGGGATTCACATTGCACACACTCATTAGTTAGGGTTGGTAATGGTTAAGTCGTCCCGAGGTGTTCAAGGGGACGCCGTCCCGTGGTGCTCTAAGGGATGAAGTCTGGGGATGAGCCGGACGGTTTAGTCCGGGGAAGTTGGTCTCGGATGTGGTTTAATACGGACGGTTTAGTCCGGGAGTTTGACACCTTAAATTGTTATATATTAAACTGCTGCATGTGCATAAAAATAGGAAAGATTAAGGTGGTGGGTTTTCGATATCGGGGAGTTCGATTGCACCGACACCGATATCGTTGACTCGGCAAGGTGACTAGCACTTAGCCAAGGTTAAGTCCGGCGGACCAGTCGGCAAGAGTACGCAGGAGTCCGCCTCGTGCACCAGGCGTTGAGGGAGTACGATAGGTCAGACCAGTAGTGCTTTTACTGGTTTTGAGGTGGGCGAGGCCCAACCCACCGCTTCCGTCTGCCACTACGGGAGTATCCTGGGAGTTATCTCCAGAAAGGGGGAACTAAAGGTTTGTGTACACAAAGTTGGGTGTGTGAGTTGCACTGCTTGATCATCATACCCACCATATAGCTGCATGCCATAATCATTCATAACAATCTTGACACCTAAAGTATAAGTGGAATGGGACGCTTATACTTTAGGACTTGCAAAACGACCCCTTGGTCTATAAGCTTGTGTGGGCAAGTTTATAAGTCAAAGGTTAATTTCAATATATATATATGCTGCTGTTTGATAACCGACACCCCAACGTATAAGTGGTATGGGACACTTTATACGATGGGAGCCTTGCAAAAGATCCCTTGGCTTATGTGTACTCACATAAGTGAAGGTTTAAATTACCTTACTTATTTTCCTTCTTGTTTGACCTATTACAACACTTAAGATTTATATTGCTCCCCTGTTATAACTTGCTAGTTAGGTCCACCGTCATCTGCTTTTGACTACTCTCCACTTTCATGTCCTCCCCTTTCTTCCTCTCCGCCCGGTGCCTTAGAGCGTGGGGGAAGGGGTGGGGGATGATAGGGCTTAGTCTTTTAGACTAACGGTTTTCGAACCATATCATTTTAGGGGATCGCGGAGCAGCCCAGGAGGCCGGTACGCTTGGAGATGGGATAGTCTAGCACGGGAGTCCAGACTACGGGGACTGTGAGTCCCGGCCCTTTAGTAGAGATTTAGTTTTGCTTCCGCATTGAGTGATTTTGTAGTGAGAACTTGATGTACCGGGCATGAGCCCTTTTATTTCTAGACTATTTATACTCTGATGATTTTCTGTGGACACTCCCTTCGTGGAGTTTTATTTTATGTGATATTCTCTTTTGGTGGACTTACTTCTCTCTTGCTTGCTACTTATTGTGATCGAAAAGGCCGGCAGAATCGGCGCGTTGTAGTGGCGACCTTCCCGGGTGCGAAGGTGTCACCGCAAAGCGGCGGTTCTGGGCATAAGACCCCGGGTTTTCAAAAAAAAAAAATGGGGTCTTACACGGACTGTCGGGCCGTGCGGCCGATAGTTGTGATGGCTTGAATGTGCCTGCGCGCACATAGTTGCTAATTGATGATGCCATGCTTTGCAGGGAAAGAATGCTCATGCCCCGAGAAAGGGGTAGGATTGTTATAATTGGGTCAGCTGAATGCTGACCGTTGCATTGTTTGCCACCGGTTGGGTGGATTGTTCCCATGCAGGTGCTGGAGAGCCAAGTGGTAAGTGATGGGCTGAAGCCCTACTGTTGTTGCTGCTGCTGCTACGGCTAGCCCTTAAAGGCTAAGCGAATGTTTTGCTTATTTGCTTTTACTCATGTATGGCCGGCCTACGCGCCGAGGTTTGTAAACCATACGTTGTGAAAAGAGGAACTGTAAGGCCTTAAGGCCAAACTCTTGTATTTGTGTACATTCCGTGGTGATATATAAAGGTGGTTTATATATTGGACATTCCTGTTTAGAGTTCATATTTATAACTTAAAGCTTCCGCTAGAATGCTCTGAGTTAGGATTCGTATGGTTTGGTATTATCCTGTGACCTCACCGTCTGTTTGTGGCATATAGTGTGGGGCCCCGGCCGGACCTTCTACTATACGTCATTTAACGGATGGGGTCGTTACATTTTGGTATCAGCTTTTGTCCGTCTTCCTCTTTCGACTTCGTGGTCGCATTCTTTTGTGGGGTGGCGAGCACGTGTTTGTGCGACCTGCTGTAACGCGAATGAACTCTGGAATGTCCATTAAGGAATGTACAAAATCATGTTTGAGGAATCTGCGCGTTCCTTTTTGTGTTGTCTTGCTTGCATACGTTCGCTAATGTGTGTCTTGTCCACCTATAGGTGATGCGTAGTGGTGCTAGGCAGTCTGAGCCCCAGCGCTCTGATGAGAGTGCGGCACCAGCTGAGGTGCCAACACCTCCTCCATCTGCGGAAACTGTTCGCTTAGTTGCTGAGGCGCTATTTGCCATGATCCAGCCGACCGGGCAAGCGCAGCCGGCAGTAGTGCCAGTTCGTGTTGATGTAAGACCCGAGCCGGTTGAGGCTGTAGATCCACGAGCAGCTGACCGACAGTTGAAGCAATTTATGAGCTTCAGTCCGCCTACGTTTATGGGAATGGGATCCCCAATGCAGGCAGAGGATTGGTTATCGCGTGTCAAGAGGATAATGACAGCGATCAGGGCGGAGGAAACTCTCAAGGTCACCTTGGCCACCTTCATGCTTGAAGAAGAGGTGCGGTTGTGGTGGGACGAGGTTGAGGTACACCATTTGGCGGGCAGGCAATTAACGCAAGTATCGATTGAGGAGTTCTCTCGGATATTTCTGGCGAAACATGTCCCAGCGGCGCAACGCATTGCTATGGAAAATGAGTTCCAACGGTTAAAGCAAGGGGAAGATAGTGTGGATATCTACTTGCATGAGTTTACCAGGTTGGGACGATATGCGGGTACAATCTTCGCGAATGACCAAAGGAAAACGAATCGGTTCTATGAAGGATTGCGGGATGAGTTGCGATTCCTGCTTTCGAGTTCAGTGAACCAAGGGTTTCAGGCGTTGGTTGATACTGCGTGCGCGTTGGAGAAGGACATGAGACGAGTGCAAGGGAATAAGGGCTTGGTTGTGTCAAAGCCAGAGTTTCAAGCACCTCGCCCGAGCAAGTCGTTTTACCAGAAGAAAGGGGGCAAGAGGTCCAAGCCATCTGGGCAAGTGACTACGACCGTTGTGTCGGGAGCGACATCAAGGCAGGATTCTCGTACATGCTATAACTGTGGCCGGGTGGGGCATATTGCTCGTGACTGTCGGGTTGTTCAGCCCAAAGGGGACAAGAAGACGGGTGCGTCTTATGCTGAGAAGGGCAAAGCGGTGGTTGATTCCTCTGCGTCTCAGGCACAGCCCCGAATCTATCAGCTTGGCCAACAGGAAGCGATTAAGCAAAGTGACGTCGTCACAGGTACGAGTTGATTTAGTTTACTTGCTGGTGCTATTATTTTTGGTTATTTATAGCTTGTGCATGATGTGTGTGCTGCAGGCTTTGTCCTAATTCGGAATAATTTGGCGAGAGCCCTGTTTGATACGGGTGCTTCGCATTCTTTTCTGTCTGAGGATTTCGTATCTCGCATTGGGGTACCGAGTCATGTGACGGTGGATAGTACAAGGGTGCTATTGCCGAATGGCTGTGTGATGCTTGCGGATAGGGCTTGCGAGGTGGATGTGCAAATAGGAAGTCGGGATTTCAGTTTGAGTGTAGCTGTGCTACCGTTATCGGAGTTTGATGTGATCTTTAGTATGGACTGGCTCTCGGAGCAGCGTGCCTTTATTGATTGCAACTCCAAGGAGATTACACTGGGCCAGAATACCGGACTTGTGACGAAGTTCGCTGGTATGCGAGGAGTGGGCGGGACTCTGTTGTCTGCACTCCAAGTCGTCAATGCTGTTCGGAAGGGCGCAGAGTTATTCTTCACGCTAATTCAGGCTGTTGAGCCAAAGGCCAATGTCGGTGAAGTACTAGTTGTGTCAGAGTTTGCCGACGTGTTTCCTAAAGATCTTCCTGGGTTACCACCCCAGCGGGAGATTGACTTCTCTATTGAGTTGGTGCCAGGTGCGAAACCTGTGGCCCGCTCTCCATATCGCGTCGCGCCAAAAGAGATGGCTGAGTTGAAAGTCCAATTGCAAGAGTTGTTGGAGCAGGGATATATACGCCCAAGTATGTCACCTTGGAGCGCGCCTGTTCTATTTGTGAAAAAGAAAGACGGTAGTTTGCGGTTATGTATTGACTACCGCGAGTTGAATAAGCTGACGGAGAAAAATATATATCCGATCCCGCGGATTGATGACCACTTTGATCAGTTGGCAGGATCAACGGTCTATTCCAAATTGGATTTGAAATCAGGATATTATCAGCTGCGGATTAGGGAAGGTGACATTCCCAAGACGGCGTTTGGAACACGCTACGGTCATTATGAGTTCACGGTAATGTCGTTTGGCCTATGTAATGCGCCTTCGGTATTTATGGACCTAATGCATCGAACGTTCCGAGAGTACTTGGATTTGTTTGTTATTGTGTTTATCGATGACATCTTAGTATACTCTCAGTCGGAAGAGGATCATGCAAACCATTTGCGGTTGGTTTTGCATACCCTGCGGAGGAATAAGCTTTATGCCAAGTTCTCAAAGTGTGAGTTCTGGCTCTCTTCAGTAGCCTTTTAGGCCATGTGGTAAGTGGAGAAGGTATCACGGTGGATCCGTTGAAGATAAGTGCCATTCGAGATTGGCCAGTGATGTCTTCAGTGGCCGAGGTCAGGAGCTTCCTTGGACTTGTGGGCTACTATAGACGGTTTGTGGAAAATTTCTCATGGATTGCTTTACCTCTGACCACGCTGACGAGAAAAGATCAAAAGTTCATTTGGACGCCGGAGTGCGCGCGAGCTTTTGAAGACTTGAAGAGTCGTTTGACCACGGCGCCTGTGTTGACATCGCCATGTGGTACAGATGGGTATGAGATCTATAGTGATGCATCAGGGAGCGGCTTAGGCTGCGTTCTTCTGCAGTTTGGTAAAGTGATTGCTTATGGCTCGCGTTAGTTGAAAGTGCATGAGCGGAATTACCCCGTCCATGATTTGGAGTTGGCGGCGGTAATCTTTGCGCTCAAGTTGTGGCGGCACTATCTATATGGCGTTAAAGTGGATATCTATACGGATCACAAAAGCCTAAAGTATTTGTTGGATCAGAAGGATCTGAATATGCGACAACGAAGATGGATGGAGTTCCTCGGGGACTACACCTTCGAGATTCACTATACTCCGGGAAGGGAAATGTGGTCGCTGATGCTTTGAGTCGGCAGACTCCGGTACGGGCAAGCTGGTTGCAGAGGCACGATCAGCGGTTGATCCAGGAATTGGAAGCATTGGAGATATCGTGTGTTGACAAGGGTTCGTCAACCGATGCATGCTTGAACTGGACGGAGGTGCAATATGACCTTACGGACAGAGTTTGGCGAGCAACGGAGCTTGATGAAAGTCTTCAGCGCTATGCAAAAGATGGGCCGGAGGACCAATTCTCTTGGGATAACGGTTTGTTACGAAGAAATGGTTGAGTGTGCGTCCCAAGTGTGGGTAAATTGAGGGAAGAGTTGATGTACGAAGCTCACTTTGCAAAGTACTCAGTTCACCCAGGGAGCACAAAGATGTACAGAGATCTGAAAAAGCTGTTCTGGTGGCCCGGATTAAAGAAAGATGTCGCACGTTATGTGGCTGAATGCAATACCTGTGCGTTAGTGAAAGTAGAATGCCAGAAGCCTGGCGGTTTCCTGAAGTCGTTACCTATTCCGGAGTGGAAGTTCGATGATATTTCGATGGATTTCGTGCACGGGTTGCCGAGATCTCAACGCGGTCATGATTCAATCTGGGTGATTGTGGACCGGTTGACAAAAGTGGCGCACTTCCTTCCAAACAGAAGATACGATTCAGTGGAAACCTTGGCCAAGCTTTATGTGGAGCAGGTTGTTCGACTACACGGTGTTCCTCGGAGCATCGTTAGTGACCGTGATGGGCGGTTCACATCGAATGATTGGCGGCTCGTTCATCAAATGTTGGGTACAAAGTTAGCGTTTAGTACGGCCTTTCATCCCCAAACGGATGGCCAGACTGAACGAACCAACAGGACGATGGAGGATATGCTCCGCATGTGCGCCTTAGACTTTGGTAAGAGATGGGAAGATTATATATTTCTTGTCGAATTTGCCTATAATAATAGCTACCAAGCGAGTATTGGTATGACACCATTTGAGGCGTTGTATGGTCATAAATGTCGTACACCATTAGCTTGGGCAGAAGCAGGAGAATCTAAGCTGAGTGGGAAAAAGGAAGTCGAAGAAGCTACCTCGCTCATACGCTCTATTCGGGAGAGGCTATTGATAGCCCAAGATCGTCAAGCAAAGTACTACAATGCCAAACATCGGAACATGGAGTTCGTGGTGGGTGATTGGGTATATTTGTAGATCAAACCCTTCAAAGGCGTGTCCAGGATTCGGCGTTTGAAAATGCTAAGTCCGAGGTATCTTGGTCCGTTTGAGGTGGTGGAGCGAGTTGGGGAAGCTTCTTATCGACTAGCACTTTCAGCAGACTTGGGTGGATTACATGATGTATTTCACATCTCAGTCCTTCGTAAGGCGGTGAAGGATCCAGCTCAAGTGGTGGAGAATGATCGGGTACCGGTCGAGTATGGGCTAACGACGAGAGTTAGACCCATTCGGATCGAGGATCGAGCCGAGAAACAGTTGCGGAACAAAGTGATCGGGATGGTCAAGGTCCGATGGGACAATTGTGGCCGTGAAGAGCTAACATGGGAGCGAGAGCAGACCATGCGAGCTGAATTTCCCGAACTGTTTGTATAAGCTGTAGACCGTGTACTTTATGTTATAATCGAGTTATCAAGTTATAGCATTGTTGGTTCTTGTTTCCTTACCGTGCAAATTTCGGGACGAAATTTTGTTAAGGGGGGCAGGATTGTAACACCCCAGAAATCTCAAAATGAGTTTTCAAACTTATGTGAGGTGCAGGCTGTTTGACACGGCCTGGGACACGGGCGTGTCCCAGGGCGTGTCGGGGGTACACGGCCTGGGACACGGGCGTGTCCCAGGGCGTGTTCAGGTTAGTCGACGATCGATAGTCGACGATCGTCGAGCCTGGGACACGGGCGTGTCCGAATTAAATTTCGAAAATGGCCTGTTCGAGTCAGAGAAGTACACGGCCTTGAACCAAGCCGTGAACACGGGCGTGTCAGGTCGGACACGGGCGTGTCCGATACCGTGTGCCTACCCGTGTACTGATTGCAGCTCGATGAGGCAGGAATGACACGGGCGTGCCTCAGGAATGACACGGGCGTGTCAGGTTCGACACGGGCGTGTCGATGCCCGTGTTCTGGTAAATCTCAGTCGGTTCGAATACCGCGTGTGTCGCTTAAGGGTACACGGCCTGTGACACGGGCGTGTCACAGGCCGTGTCAGCCAAAAATTGGGTTTTTTGGGCAAATCGTGGCCATTCAGATTTCTCTCTTTTGATCCAAGGGCTCAGGTGGTTTCCTGGCTGGATTTAATTCGTGAAGGAAGGATGAAGAAGTCATTCTTCATTTTGCTTAAGGAAGAGAGAAAGAGAGAGGAGGAAGAATAAGGAGGAGGAGATCAAGCCACCGGCGGAGTTCCCGTGGTCCGATTCGTGATCCGAAGCCGGCGTTGTGAAGGCAAGGCTGCTGCGGTTCTTTCTCACCGGCTAGTTTTCGATGGCTCCGAAGAGATCGACACGGGTAACAATTTCCCTCCTTGGACATGTGAAGTCCTTCTTTTCTGCATTGCATAGGGAAAACCCTTCCCCGCGAGTGTGCGGTGGGTTGTGGTGTCCCTTGGGGTAGATATGTGAAGTCCCCCTTGTTAGAGTCCGGAATTGGAGTACGGCTCTAGGCATGCTGTGTGAAGCCCATCTAGACATGGTCTGGATTGGTGATGCTTGTTTGCATATCGGAGAAGGCTCCGTGATTATGGCTTGTGTTGCCTTGTGCCTACCTGTTGCTTGGTGCAGCAGGAAGTACTGGATGATGTCCAGGAAATGAAGAGGGTTGGATGCAACTCTTGTGGCCGTGCGTTGCCACTTTATGAGCGGTTGAGCCGTTGGGCTGCAACTCGATGAAAAGGCAGATTGCCGAACAGGAAAGGTGAAACCGACCCGCGCCTATAAATAGCCATGGATACTTCCGTATTCGAGGTGGCACGGCGACTTGAGCAACGGGGGGTGGCTGATTCGTACCTGTGTTAGGTCCGTCCGACTTGGAAGCCTGGTTATAGGTTTTGTTGGAGCGCCTAATGAGATTCTTAGGCCCGCGCGCCGGAAAGACTAGAATGCTCAAATACCGTGTAGACGGTGGTGTTGACCCTGGTATTCCGGTACACCAAGAATGTGCCCTGAGTGCACGGACTGTCGGGCCGTGTGGCCGATAGTTGTGATGGCTTGAATGTGCCTGCGCGCATATAGTTGCTAATTGACGATGCCATGCTTTGCAGGGAAAGAATGCTCATGCCCCGAGAAAGGGGTAGGATTGTTATAATTGGGTCAACTGAATGCTGACCGTTGCATTGTTTGCCACCGGTTGGGTGGATTGTTCCCGTGCAGGTGCTGGAGAGCCAAGTGGTAAGTGATGGGCTGAAGCCCTACTGCTGTTGCTGCTGCTGCTGCGGCTAGCCCTTGAAGGCTAAGCGAAAGTTTTGCTTATTTGCTTTTACTCATGTATGGCCGGCCTGCGCGCCGAGGTTTGTAAACCATACGTTGTGAAAAGAGGAACTGTAAGGCCTTAAGGCCAAACTCTTGTATTTGTGTACATTCCGTGGTGATATATAAAGGTGGTTTATATATTGGACATTCCTGTTTAGAGTTCAAATTTGTAACTTAAAGCTTCCGCTAGAATGCTCTGAGTTAGGATTCGTATGGTTTGGTATTATCCTGTGACCTCACCGTCTGTTTGTGGCATATAGTGTGGGGCCCCGGCCGGACCTTCTACTATACGTCATTTAACGGATGGGGTCGTTACAGGCTTCCACTGCCTCTGCAAAATTCTCCGCTCTATAAGCGCATGCCAACTGCTGGACATCGCTTCTTAGTCCTCCAAGGAATCGCTTCACTCTACCATCCTCCGAAGCTACTAAACCTGGAGCAAATCTACTCAACTTGCTAAACTCAATCTCGTACTCGGTCACCGTGAGCTGTCTCTGTTTCAGCTACAGGAAGTTATTCATCAGGCGGTCCTGCTTGACCGAGGGTAGAAACTTTTTCAGCAGCATCTTCTTGAAAGACTCCCAAGAACAACCTTCCTTCAGACTCTCTTTTTCACGAATCCACTAGTTCTTTGCCAATCCTTTTGACTGGTAGGCCCCAATCATTACCTTCTGGGCTTCTATAATCCCCGAATATGAAAACATCTCCTCGATAGAGATGATCCAATCATCTAAAACCATAAAGTCTGCACTTCCGTCATAGGTAGGAGGCCCCAGCCGCTGGAAGTGTGAAATAAAATTCATCTCTGGTGGTAGAGTCACCGGGGGCACTAGAGGAGCAGGGGTATCGGGTATAACTCGATCCACAATAGGGTCTTGCACTAAGGGTTGTTGCACAGGGGCGGCAGACAAAAAGGATTCCATTTGCGATTGCATCGCAAGCACTTGCCTTGACAGAGCCTCGTTGCTCTGACGTAGACTCTCAATCAACGCATCACTTTGCGCACCTGACGACTCACCCTCCGACTGGGGAGTCGACCTCATTGCAGGACGCTTAGGTGGCATTTCTAAAAGGGTAACAAACGATCACTCAATTAAAATCCTAGATTACGACTAGGACAAACAAAACTAGTTCAGACCATACTTGAAAGACACTTGCTAAAGCTGTCACTTGCTCTGGGATTATATGATGATGATATGTCCTACTCAGGATGATATCTTATCATCCTATTGACTCATGTGCCTATGATATGAATTCATGAATCCTTTACTCTTATTTAAAATCATGTGTGTACATATGTCATCAAGTAAATCTTTAGCTTGGCATGTTGTGCTTATGTTATGTTATGCTATGCATGTGGTGCTATGAATTCTATAAAAGGCATTAATGCATGTTATGAGCGGCGTACACATGCAATGTTATGCATCCCATACTACATAATATTGCATGCAACAAAAAGAAAACGTGCTAATGAGCATTCATGTGGTGAGGTTATGCATCCCATACTACATAACCCTCACATGTTGCCATCTATGGTGGATCTATATACAAACACATATTATGCATCCCATACTACATAATATGCCCCGTATACTTCTAATCATGCTTATGCGTGTAGTGTTCATGCTTCAGCCAAGACATATTGATGACACATCGGTGTGTGTATGACATGACACTAAACAACTAACACTAACAAGGGAAGGTTGCCCGACCAATTGTCAAGCAACCTCCCTCTGATACCAACTGTCACAACCCGCATTTTTCCCAACAATTTAATTATATCAGAGCAAGGGGAAAATACGCGTCGTGATGCCACGCCGTGCAGGGGATAACTGCAGACGTTCAGGCAAGACTCCAAACTCTACAATTTTAATAGAAAACATAAATGGTTATGAATAAAATCCAGTTTAAGTTATGATGGTAGCCGTATCCCTCGGCTTAGTGAATCATCTAGTTCACGATTTAAGAATATAAATTATACGCTTGCGGAAAATACTTATTTAAATTGACTCTAATATCCTACATAAGTATAAATGTCCCCGAGGAACAACTCATACAATGCAAACCCTAGATTTATAATGAGGGTAGGAAAGTCTTTACGCTAAATAGAAAGTAGTGGCTTAGTTTTGAAGGAGATGATAAGTATGCTTTACTAATAGTAGGGTTTTATAGGTCAAAATACCTAACATGCAGTCCTAGCAAGGAATCATCCCAGAGAGCAAGTTATCTAAATCAAAACATAAGAAACTACTACAGCCAGCAAGTGTCAAAAATCAACAATCATGTGGGCGTCAACAACCTGACATGAACCCACAGTATTAGGTATGTCTGAACTAAGGAAAACAACTAAAAAGACAAACTACCTCGCTATGGCGAGGTGCAAAACCACAGCCAACACTGCTGCTCAGAAAACCAAAACTAGCTCCACTATCTGCTACTGCTCTGAACCTGAGGCATTCCAAAAAAAGAACACCTCAGCAAGAAGGTACAAGTAGTGGCAAGAAAATAAATAAAGTAGACAAATGAACAAGGTCGAAAGGGGTACCAACCCAGGACCCAAAGTACTGAAATAAGGTACAAAACAAAATTAGAGAAATAGAACTTACGTGAATCGTCACGTACAACCAATCATGCCAGATACCCAAGGCAGGGGGAAAACAAAGGCATGAGTAAATCATAAGAAAGAAACTAAAAAAAAACAACTTTATTAGCCGCGTGTGGTCAACTCTATCTAAACAGGCAGGGTGCTCACTAATAAGGACACACCCCTCACAGATGTTAAAATCCGTCTAATTGCGGGGGAGACTTATACACTCCACTAGTCGCCGCAGGATGCCCAACCACCAATAGAGTTGCACGACCACTAATAAAGGAAAACAAACCTTGCGGTCGGTGGATTTGCCCACAAACACCCGCAAGAACGAGTCACTAGGAAATAAATCACAGGGTTTGGCACATCGGATTCTACTCGATATATTCTAGGTTAAAAACACGGTTGATCAACCTCTAGAAATGATTTACGACCCTAGGTAATTTCTAACGCGATAAATAGGGCGATGAAAGCCCACAGTAAAACCCTACATCGTATTTCTACAATTCCACAAGACGAGATTCTTCATGCCAAAAACTAAATAAAACCCAAGAAAACTCATAAGGAAGACTCAACAAGCATACTAAACCGAATATCAAAAGTGCACAAGGATTGAGAACTAAAGTTTAACCGTTACCATCGAAATCGGACGAGAGGGAAGGAGGGAAAACCACTACTTGCCTTGGTTGCACCGGAAACGTTCTCTGAATCGTTCCACGCCGTAGATCGGGGCAAAAGAACTCAGGAGAAGTAGAAATCTAAACAACAATGGCGGAAAAGGGGTTAGGGCCGAAAAACCCTAACAAGAAAACTCACGGAAAGAGGAAGAAATTACCACGATAGCGTAGCTCTCGGTGAGAGCTTTCCGGATCTACGATCGGTTGAAGATTCCGAGCACCGGAGCTCCGTCGGCGACCACCGGAAGATTCACGAAAAGGAGAAACTTATCTCTCGCCGCTGGTCTGGTTCGGAATAGAAGTATCGGAGAAGATGAAGTTATATCCTAATAACCTAAGAGAAAAGTACATATATATAGTTTTTTTTTCTTTTATAAAAATTTCAACTTAAAAGGGACAGCCTCGGAAATATCAAAAATAGGCATTTAAGATGACCTCAAATCGAAGAGTGGTCAACATGAAAGTTGTAGATCTCGTCGAGACGAACAAAATTCATGTTGACCATATTTTGATACGATGCCGTTTTGACCATCAAAACGGCGCTCTAACGCTGACAGGAAAGGAATACTCGAGTGGCAGCATACATACTCGAGTAGAAGCGTACATACTCGAGTAGAAGCATACATACTCGAGTAGAATCATATATACTCGAGTAGGAGTTCAAATATACTCGAGTATGTGTTCATATACTTGAGTAGGAGTCCATATACTAGAGTAGGAGTCCATATACTCGAGTAGGAGTCTATATACTCGAGTAGGAGCAGAATACACGAGTTCCAGCAGAATAAACGAGAATAAGGGTTCAAGATGACCTCAAATCGAAAAGTGGTCAACATGAAAGTTGTAGATCTCATCGAGGCAAACAATATTCTTGTTGACCATTTTTCCATACCACTCCTATTTGACCCTCTAATCAGCGCCCGAACACCGACACAAAAATAATAATAATAAAAAACGGTCGAGATAAAGGCTTGAACTCTCGAGATTTACATAGAAACTTGCCAAAATACGTATAGGACTCGAGAAAACAACTAGGATCGATTAGAGTCAAAGGGAGAACGCTCGAGGAGAAAATTGACGGGATAAACCCAACAACGAATTCGAAAACTAAATCCGACGAGCCATTCCTGAGATAAAAATTTCCAAATACAATGACATAAATACTCAAAA
This sequence comes from Platanthera zijinensis, assembly GCA_039513925.1. NCBI lineage: Eukaryota > Viridiplantae > Streptophyta > Magnoliopsida > Asparagales > Orchidaceae > Platanthera > Platanthera zijinensis. Next base: position 117,739,717 of record CM077087.1, read on the forward strand.
CTTCAATCGCGCACCGAGACTCCAAAAATGCTTGGATTGTGACGAAACTTGACGAGCAAGTTTAAAATTACTCAACTTAAACCTCATAGAAATATTTTCTGATTTCGACAAAAATCCAAGAAATTGGCCGACTCGACCGAACGGACGCGAAAATGCCTTATCGGCGATGCGCCGTCAACCCGACGTTAAAAGTAACGCCATGACGTCATAAATATGACGATACCAAAACCAAACAAAATCATCGAAAAAAATCAGGGGCGTTACAACAGCACTCAATACTTGGAGCATCTTCGTTGAGTTGTGACTCAACGCCACTAAGGTATTTTGCCCTAGTTATTTTGTTTACTTCTTGATACAACGATCATGGCAAGATCCAGTTCTCTTGGGCTGTTCTCATCCTTTTCCTTTCCGCTGCGTGCACAAAGTGTTGTGCCAACCCTCACGAGATAACCCAACAGAATATTTGAACTGTCGGCCAGAAATTACTGAATAACCAGGCAAGAATTACTGAATGGCAAGCCAATAATTTTTGAACCTCTTACCATGAATTATTGATCCTTCGACCATTAATTACTGTACTGAAAGCCAATAATTACTTAACTGTCGATCATGAATTACTAAACTCTCTATCAAAAATTATTGAATCGCAGACCATTAATTACTAAACCATCAGACTTGAATTACTGAAGCACCGGCCAAGAATTACAAAACCATATATCATGAATTACTGAACTGCTAGTCTTGAATTATTAAACCATCAACCCAGAACTATTTAACCACTGGACATGAATTTCTGAACCACCAACCATGAATTAATGAACCACTGACCATGAATTACTGAACTGCCGGCCAAGAAATACAAAACAGCCAGCAATGAATTACTAATTCATGGACAATAGTTCATCAATTCATGACCTTGAATTCCTGGCTGGTGGTTATGTAATTCATGGCTGGCAGTTTAGTAATTCATGGTTGGCGATTCAGTATTTCATGGTCAGCTATTCAGCATTTCATGGCCATTAGTCTAGTATTTCATAGTTGATGATTTAGTAATTCTTGGTCGACAATTCAATAATTCTTTGCCACCGGTTCAAAAACTCATGGCTGGAAGTTCACAAATTTATGGTTGCCAGTTTAGTAATTCATGGACAATAATTCAAAAATTCATAACAGACGGTTCAATAATTCCATGTGCGTGCTTCAGTAACTCATGATCGGCGGTTCAGTAATTTATGTTCTGTAGTTCAACAATTCATGGATGCGGATTCAATAATTAATGGTTAGTGGTTTAGTAATTCATTGCTAGTGGTTCAGTAGTTTAGTAATACAAAGCTGACGGTTCAGTAATTCTTTGTTAGTGGTTTAGTAATTAATCGCCAGCGATTTAGTAATTTATGGGTGGTGGTGTAAGACCCCTTTTTTTTCTTTTTAAACCACCGGGGTCTTATGCCCAGAATTACAGCTTTGCGGTGGCACAGAACCTCGGGAAGGCCTCCACTACAAAACGCCAACTCTGATGGCCTTTTCGATCACAAATGATAGAGAAGTGAGTATAAACATAATAAAATCAAATCCACAAATTCATATGTAAATAGAAATCACAACAAGTCCATATAGTAAGAAGACAAAGTACTACAAAAGACCAGTACAGATGAAATAAAATCGGGCATAAGCCCGGCACATAAGATCCTCACTACTTATCACTCGCAGAAGCTATAAGATAGTACTAAACACTCACGGAGCTGGTCACAGGTGCTCCGAAACTAGACTGGCCCCACCCTTATGTGCACCATACTCCGCTAGTGCTAGTCCCTGGGCTGGTGCTCCCTGTCTCCCATCCGGAGCTCCTGTAATGTTGTGGTTCGAAAACCATTAGTCATAAAGATTAAGTCCTATCATACCCTACCCCTCCCCTAACGGCTCCTAGGCACCGAGCGGAGAGGAGGAAAGGGAACCTACAATGGTGGAGAATAAGCAAGGCGGGTGACAGCGGAACTAGTCTAGCATTAAATATATATTGTATAAGCAGCTAAGTATCAAAGGTACATCTAGCAGTTCTTCCACAGTGAGCAGTAAAGTAAACATGTAGTAAATCAATATATATATGAATGGACAAGTAGAAATTAAATATGTAACCTTAACTTATATGAATGCATATACAAACTTATAAGTTAAGGTGTATTCTACAAGGCTCCCATCGTATAAAAAGTCCTATATCGATTTATACGTTGTGGTGTCAGTGTATGCAAATATGAGTGTACTGATATGCTATGCCATGATTCATGCAAGTACAACTCACGCACACGACTCTATGCGCACATACCTTTCGTTCCCCCTTTTCGGGCAGCTAGCTTCCCTCCCAGGAACCTCCGTAGTAGCAAACGGAGACAGTGGGTCGGGCCCCCAACTATTAGGCGGGTATCCACACTACTGGGCCTAGCCCTTCCGTACGCCCCTAGAAGAACACAACCTAGAGTATCCGCATACTAGTGCTGGCTATATCCTCTAGACTTTCTTTGGCTACGTGTCCAACACCGCCGAGTCAACGTACCGATGTCGGTGTAAATGACTGTCAAATACCGAAGACCCACCACCTTATTCTGTATTCAAACCCTCGAGCCCCCGGCTCCCCCGACTATCTCGTCCGTACATCTACCTTCCGAAGCTACCGTCTGGATGGAAATCAAAACAATCTGTTTCAACCTCCCTAGCTATCGGGGTGTGTGAATGTGAAACCCTAGTTATACTAGTTGCTCTTTTAGTTTATTATTTCTACGGTTTACGTTAGCCTAAGACTATCCCTGGTATACCCCGTGAAGGGCTTTCAAAGAGAACTAGGAACTATGATGGTAGTTGATGCCTTCGTTCCCTTTTGCAAGCCACTTATTATTATTAGTTAATACCGAAATTCCCAATCCCTCCTGAGTTATATTAGTTCTAACCCGAGTGTATTTGACACTTTCTTTCCTACGGGTAGACGATGTTTCGTCGTTCCCGAGCACCTCAAAACTCTAGCAAAACTTCTCACTCCTTATCATGACTCCTCATACCCCTTATCAGCCCATTATACTAATATTCCATCTCCTTACTCACTTCTGCACCATAATATGACTCCTGTAGTTTTTACTAAACGTAGACCATCCTAAGTTATATGACGTATATAATGGGAAGTACTCAAAATATTCATCCAAATGTCAAAATTTATTTACTGGGAGTCTAACATGACATATTCAGGCTAAGTTCAGAAAATTATAATTTTCCTAATTTAATTTATATTTAATTAATTTCTTCCAATAATAAAACATGGAGATCTTGAACATTAAGTACCTTCTCCAAGTATGTATAAGCTTCCACAAGATTATGAAAAATACTAGGCATCAATCTAACATTATATGCAAATCTCTCAAAAATTTTCAAGGTTTAAACCATTGATCCTCAATTTTTGGAATATAATTATAGATTTAGAGTTAAAGGAACAAGTATTAAAAATAAGCTTCGAAAAATTATAAGAAAATTCAAGTATGACAAATTATGCTCTAAAAATATCCTGATAAAGTTTCTAAATTTTTCAGAAAGCTCTATATGTCTAATCACAATTCTGATTGTGTTCCATCATATATCAATTAATAAAGCAGGTACAAAAAATATACTTCCAAAAATTTTGATAAAATTCAAGTGTGAACCTAATGACCTAAAAACACCACTGCTCAAGTTTCATAATGTTTGAACAAGAAATGAGCTCTAAATGAATTATTTAACAAGATTTCAAATTTATGAGCTTGTGAAGTAGATACTATAATTATGTATTTTAAAATTCTAATAAAATTCATACATGAGTATAATGGCCTAATACTCCCTCTGCCCAACTCTCATGACTTTCCAGTGGACAGTGAGTTCACCATATCCAAGTAATTCAGTAGGGCTAACTCATGTATTATAAAGGAAGTACTAAGATTAATGTTCCAAAATTCCCAATAAAATTTCCAGAGGTTCATACTAACCCTATGACTACACTACCCAAGTTTCAAATCATTTCAAGGTCATTTGACCACATGCCCTTCACAAGACACCAAAGACCATACTTAGGGTTTGGTCTTGGGTCCTAGGGCAAATTTACCCCAATCCACACCATCTTCCATGGGGGGGGGGTGTGCTAGAAATCATGCCTCGTTAGTGGTAAAAATCTCAGCCTCTATTGAGGTGATTTGACCACCCAAATCACAAAGTGCACTTTTGACAAAAAAATCCCTTAATAGGGCAAAGCTTAGGTTTGTTCATTTCCAATCTAAAACATCTCCAAATGAGATGAAAAATTATACAGGGCCTCATGATGAATCCAGGGACCACTCATCAAATTTTGGGAGGGTTTGGAAGTCATTAGGCCACCTAATTAATTTATATAAGGATTATTAAAATTTTCCAAACACTATAGGAAAATGTTTTCCAAAAATCCTCATTTTTGGATATGTTCTAGATATAGGTAATATTAAACCCCATACAAAATTTCAAGTCATTTGGATAGATGGATTGATGGGGACACTCAAATAATTTCCTGTTCAACCCTATGTATAGATCTCACCCAAATGAGTGATGTGGTCTAACCAGGACTTCAAATTGGTTCAAATAAATTTTAACATAAAGAAGACTCATGGATCTACAATTTTTATGTTAACAATTTTTCCTCATCTAGCATCTAAGTACTTTTAATATTTAATTTAAAACCTCCCTATATACAAGATAAAAATTTGAATAATATGAATTAATAATTTAACCCAGCACAAATCTTAAAGCAGATCTATCGTCTACTTGTCATCTTCTTCCTCTAGCCAAGGGCTGAGATTAGCCCGACCTAGAGCGCGTTCCAGACATTGCCGCCGGCCATCCAGCCTCATACCTGGCCGGCCACCGCCACCACCACCTCCGTTGAGCTGGTGGCCATCGCCAAGCGCCGGCACGGCCGCCGAATAGGTGCATTCCGGAGAACTCGAGAGCTATGTTCTTGCGGGAAAAATCCAGGAAGAGAAGCTCTTCCCGACCAGGCTTAGTCTAGCCCGATTCTTAATCCTAAGGAAAGCTATTTTCTACCTGTAGAGAGAGAGAGGAGGGGAGGACCTTGTTCGCGGGCTGGAGGAGTGCAGATCGACGGAAAGCCATTTTCAATGGTGGCACCGCTCGACTTCTGCAACAGCATGGTGGGAGGGCTCGAAATCTTCATGTAAAGGCTGGGAAACATTCCTTTTGGGCCACTGATGGTGTTTAAATGCTTTGTTAAGGAGGGGAGAGGCCAAAACTTCAATGGCCATTAATTCCATTGAAAGCTTGGCTCGGCCATGGAGGAGGTGGGGTGAACCTGGCTTAATCCAGCCAAGTATTGGCTGGAAACTCCTCCTCTTCCCTAGAGTAGTTGAATCCAGCCATTAAAGAGGAGGGGAAGGGGGCCACGACATCAAGTGTCATTACTGGCCATGAAAGCTGGTTCTCGGCCATGGCCGAAACCATTCTTCATTTTCAAAAATGACGGCCATATGGAATAACTCCACTTGACCGGTCTACATTTTAAAATAAGACTTAAATAGGTCTTAATAAAAAAACGACTAATTAACACCTCCTGGCCCACAACTCGAAACAGCCCGGTTCAACTGAACCAGCAACCAAGCCAAAACTTTCTGAAAAAATTCTAAGTAAAATGGCATTGAGTGAGCTCAGCTCACTCAACACCATCAAGCCTACGTCGTTGAGTGAGCTCAGCTCACTCAAAGCCATCCTGTCTACGGCATTGAGTGAGCTCAGCTCACTCAACGCCATCCAGACTACGGAGTTGAGTGAGCTCAGCTCACTCAACGCCATCCAGACTACACAAGATGGCATTGAGTGCAGTCAGTGCACTCAATGTCGTTCAGCTTATGGCGTTGAGTGCACTCGACGCACACAACGCCATCCAGCACGAAAGATGGCGTTGAGTGCAGTCAATGCACTCAACTCCATTCTGCTTAAGGAGTTGAGTGCACTCGACGCACTCAACGCCATCCAGCCTTTGGCGTTGAGTGCACTCGACGCACTCAACGCCCAAGCCCAAATCCTATTGTAGGCAAATTTCTAACCGACTATTTGCAGACCAAGGTGATTTCCACCTTAAGCTCGGGTCACTGTCCTTCTTGGGCTTCTTAGGGTTTTGTCAAGACTTGTTCATGACAAAACCTCTCCTAGGGGTCTGGTCGGAAATGGGATGTTACAAATCCTAATATACAAAAATAAAAATTTTGTTCCCAAAATTAAGGTTAAGCCTACGGGGGTTTCTACTGGAATAGAAGAAATTGTAACATCCCTACGGTTTAAGGTATACCTGACTCGAAGAGTTCCGGATATTTTTACTGCATCAAGTCATGTGGCTCCCATGTATGTTCCTCCAGCCCATGATTGCTCCACAGAACCTTGACTAACGGAACCTTCTTACATCGCAAGACCCACACTACCGTGTCATCGATCCTTATCGTCTGTAGGTTGACTTATCGATCCGAGTCCACCGGGCCATCTGCTGTGGAAATCAGCTGCTCAGGGCATAGCAGAGCTCTCCTTAAAGAGGAGACATAGAAGATGTAACGCAATCTCGCTAACTCCGGCGGTAGCTCCAGTCTATAAGCCAAGGGTCCGATCCGCTCCAGGATCCTGTAAGGCCCCATATATCTCGAACTGAGCTTCTTCCGCCCGCGAACCCGCGAAACTCCGTGCATCGGCCTGCCTACTTTGGGCTTCCAACATCCTGTCCCGGATCAATCTAATCTGAGCATCCGTATCCCCCACAAATTCCGAGCCTAGTGTCTGCGGATCATCATCCTGAACCCATGATAGTGGGGTCCTGCACCTCCATCCATATAATGCCTCGTATAGAGCCATGCCTATGCTGGACTGATTGGCATTGTTATACGAAAACTCGACCAGTGGCAGCAACCTCTCCCAAGGCTCGACGCGGTCCAAAATACACAGGCGACAAAGATCTTCCAGTGTACGGTTTGTGCGCTCCATCTGCCCGTCGATCTGATGGTGAAAAGCCATGCTGAATATCAATCGAGAACCTAAATGGTCCGAAATTGACCTCCACTCCCTGGATGTAAGCCGCCCATCCCGATCCAAAATGATAGTCTTGGGCACCCCATGATAACGCACAAACTACTCAATGAACCTCCGTACTAATGCACAAAAAGGGGTGTCTTTCGCCACTGGAATAAATCTAGCCACCTTTGTTAGAATGTCCACTATCACCTAGATCGAGTCATTTCCCGCACAGAATCGAGGTAGCCTACGTATGAAATCCATGGCTATATCCTAAAATTTCAACTCCGGCACCGGAAGTGGCTGTAGTAAGCCGGCCGGATTCCTATACTCCGTCTTTACGAGTTGGCAGGCCTCGCAATGCATCACAAAGTATGTAATGACCTTCTTCATACCCAGACATTACATCATCCTCTTCAAATCTTTTACCATCTTGGTGATTCCCGGGTGTACCGAGTATCAGATGCATTGAGCTTCTGTCATTATGTCCTCCTGGATCTGGCCTCCTGCCGGTATGTAGACCCTGCCTCTGAAATACATGAGACCATCCCTCAAAGAGTAATCTCATGTCATGTCGTCCTCCAAGGCTCTGAATATCGGCTCAGCCCTCACATCCACCTTCTGCCCATCTCTGATGCAGTCCCGAATATCATCAATGGTAACCATCAATCCCAGGTACTCCATGTATAACTCTGGGTCATCCTCAGACACTAGTGATATCTGCATCTCCTCGAATGATTTAAACAACTCCAAGGCCATCAGCTGCGGGGCTACTCCTGATGTACTCTCTCTCCAGCTCAAAGCGTCTGTGACCATGTTTGCCTTCCCCGGATGGTAGTGCATGGTATACTGGTAGTCTGACAGAAACTCCACCCAGCATCTCTGACTGATGTTTAACTCATTATATGCGTCTACGTATTTCAAGTTCTTATGGTCTGAGAAGATGTCGCAGTGAACTCCGTAGAGGTAGTGCTGCCAGATCTTAAGAGCAAAAAAAACTGCCCCCATCTCCAAGTCGTGCAACGGGTAGTTCTTCTCATGCTGCTTCAGCTGACGGGAAGCGTACGCTATTACGTTCCCATTCTGCATTAGGACGACACCCATCCCCTGATAGGACGCACTTGTGTACACCATAAATCCATCCTTCCCTGAAGGAAGATCAAGTATAGGAGCCGAGTTAAGACGATCCTTCAGCTCCTGAAAATTAGATTCGCATCGTGGCATCCAAATAAAAAGAGACTCCTTCTTCGTAAGAGACGTAAGAGGGAGGGCAATCTGAGAGAACCACTTTATGAACTTTCGGTAATGACCGGCAAGTCCTAAGAAACTTCGAACATCTGAGGCCGTCTTTAGTGGTGGCCAATCCCGCACTGCCTGGACCTTCGCCGGATCTACTGCCAAACTTGCTCCACTAATGACATGGCCCATAAAGGTCACCTCCTTTATCCAGAATTAGCACTTGCTGTACTTGGCATACATCTTATGCTCCCGCAGCTTCTCCAAGGTCAAGGCCAGATGCCTCGCATGCCCCTCCTCCGACCTCGAATAGATAAGGATGTCGTTGATGATTACAATTACGAAGACATCCAGTTACTCTTCGAACACCTGGTTCATCAAGGTCATGAATGTGGAGGGTGTATTCGTGGGCCCAAAAGGAATCACAGTAAACTCGTACAAACCATATCTGCTGCTGAAGGCCTTCTTCAGGATGTCCTCCTCCCGAATACGAAGCTGGCAGTACCCCGATCTCAGATCCAACTTTGAGAACCAATGGGATCCCTCCAGCTTGTCAAATAGCTCATCTATCCTTGGCAAGGGATAAATTTTTCGGACTGTCAACCTATTCAGGGCCCGGTAATCTATACACAGTCGAAGAGTTCTGTCCTTCTTCTTGACGAATAACACCGGAGCTCCCCATGGTGAAGAGCTAGGCCGGACGAAGCCGACCTCCAATAACTCCTGAAGATGGCTTCAAAATTCCACCAACTCCATCAGGGCCATTCGATAGGGAGCTCTGGATACCGGCTTAGCCCCTGGTATGAGCTGAATCTTGAAGTCCCTCTCTCAGTGCGGGAGTAGCCCTGGTAGCTTCTCCGGAAAAACATCAGCAAAGTCTCACACTACTAGAATCTCTGAAATGGAGTCCTTGGCCACGACCACCTCAAAAAGAACCTGATAAACCTCCTCCCCTTGAAGATGGGCCTTGATGGCTTGCAAAGGTGATAATAATATGCGGGGTGCTGGAATAATACCTTTGATAACAATGAAGGAGTCCTCATGCCTCACGATGATCCTCTTCGCCACACAGTAAATCTGGGCATGGTTCTAGTGCAGCCATTTTATGCCCAGGATCAGATCGTAATCTGGCATCCTCAGAATAATCGCTGGTGCCTCAAACACCTTCCCGCCGATCTCGAACTCCATATTGCAATTAGCAGAGGACATTATCTCTGATCCATCGTGTAGGCGCACCCTCATTATCTTTCCGGTGAACTGCTCCATGCCTGCTAGTCCTTTCACGAAATCTTCCGACACAAATGAGTTTGAAGCACCGGTGTCGAAGAGCGTTTGAGAGGGCTTGCCGCTGATGAAAACTATGCCTGAGGTAATTACGTGTCTTAGTATTCTGATAATAGTTGTCTTCCTTTAATTTCTAACTAGGCTATGTCTATAAAACTAGTTCCTAGGAAGGGAAAGAAAAATAAAAAGTACTGACATACCTACGATAACCTACTCCGGGTTCCGTGACTGTGTTATGTCTAGAGCATACACCTGCTCCCTCTCTGGCCTGTGGCCTCGGCCCTGATATACTGGTCCTCGATCGTGTCCTCAGGAGCGAAACTGTCGGGGAGGTGGGGCGCCCTGAAGTGCCGGTGGGGGTGCTCGCCTAATATGACAGATCCTCTTTGTATGCCCCGGCTGATTGCATAGAAAGCACACCAGTGCCTGCTCTGCTATCCTTGGCATCCCTAGCATCTGTAAGGGCTGGTGAGCCAATACCCCCTGACTCCTCTGCTCCTGCCCAATCTCCCGATGAGGTTGATCCACGTTCCTTCTCTCCCCAATAACTTGGCCTCGAGGACAGTCTCTAAGACCTCTAATCACTGCATCGTCAGCCGGTCTCCTACGGTTCTTCACTATAAGCTGATCCGCTTCTCACATTTTAGCCATCTCCAGAATCCTGTCCAAACTCCCCTCTAAGACGAAGAGGAAGGCCTGTTGCACATCGTCTTACAAACCCTTATAAAACCTCCTGGTATAGCCAGCGTCGTCCAACTAATAAGTGTGTTCATAGCGGTCCATGTGTGTAAACTACTGATAATACTCCAGCACTGTCCTGTTCCCCTTCCTCAACTGCAGGAACCTATCCTCCAGCTCTTCCCTCACCGACTAAGGTACGAAATGTACCAGTAGTGCTGCTCTAAACTATTCCCAAGTAACATCTGCTCAATCCATACTCGCAAAGGTGGTGTCCAGCTGTGACTTCCACCACCTCTCCCCATGTGACTCCAGGCAGGAGACTGCCAAAGCAACGGCCTCCTCAGTGGGGCATCAAATCCTCGCAAGCATCTCATAGATGGTATCCAACCATTCCTCCGTACGTAATGCCGACTCCGTCCCCAGGTAAGATGGAGGGGAAAGTCCCCGGAAGACACTCATCCAGTTGGCCCTAGGGTTTGGCTGTGGATCCGGGGCTTGCTGAGCTCTGAAGGCCTCCAGAATGGCCGTCAGTGTTTTCCCCATCTCCGTCTGCTGGAACAGAGCTAGAGCCGGTGGAGGTGGGACCACATTCAGATCCTGAGGTGTCCCCTGCTGTGGAGTAGGGTTCGTCACAGGCTACAAGGAAAAATTCCATTCGTTAGATAGCGTATGAAAAGAATATAAGAAAGGGGTAAGATTGGACTTTACATGTGATTTCCCTTATGGGCACACCACTGCATTCGCTGCTAGTTTGTTCGCAAACTAAGATCATACGGGGGTGGCCCAAGGTTTTGTGGACTACTTCTCTTTCGATCGAGGTCTCCTCTGATACCACTTGTAAGACCCCATTTTTTCTTTCTTTTTAAACTACCGGGGTCTTATGCCAAGAATTGTCGTTTTGCGATGGCACCGACACACAGGAAGGCTGCCACTAAAAAATGTCAATTCAGTCGGCCTTTTCGATCACAAATGAGAGAGAAGTGAGTATAAACTGAATAAAATCAAATCAACAGATTCATATGTAAATAAAAATCACAACAAGTCCATATAGTTAAGATATTGTACTCCAAAAGACCAGTACAGATGAAATAAAATCAGGCTTAAGCCCGGTACATCAGATCCTCACTACATATCACTCGCGGAAGCTATAAGATATTACTAAACACTCACGGAGCTGGTCACAGGTGCTCCGGAACTATACAGGCCCACCTCTATGCGGACCATACTTTGCAGGTGCCGATCCCTGGGCTGTTGGTCCCTGTCTCCCATCCAAAGCTCTTGTAATGTTGTTGTTTGATATCCATTAGTCATAAAGACTAAATCCTATCATCCCCTACCCCTCCCCCCACGTCTCCTAGGCACCGAGCGGAGAGGAGGAAAGGGAAGCTACAATGGTGGAGAATAAGTAAGGCGGGTGACAGCGGAACTAGTCTAGCAATAAATATATATTGTATAAGCAACTAAGTATGAAAGGTACATCTAGGGGTTCTTCCATAGTGAGCAGTAAAGTAAACATGTAGTAAATATATATATATATATGAATGGACAAGTAGAAATTAAATATGTAACCTTAACTTATTTGAATACTCATACAAACTTATAAGTTAAGGGGTCTTCTGCAAGGCTCTCATAGTATAAAAAGTCTCATACCGATTTATACGTTTGGGTGTCGGTGTATGCAAATATGACTAGAGTGATATGACATACCATGATTCATGCAAGTGCAACTAACGCACACGACTCTATGCACACAGACCTTTAGTTCCCCCTGTTCGGGCAGCAAGATTCACTCCCAGGAACCTCCGTAGTGTAAAATAGAGACAGTGGGTCGGGCCCCCCACTCCTAGGCGGGTATTTACACTACCAGGCCTAGCCCTTCTATAAGCCCCTAGAAGAGCACAACCTAGAGTATCCGCGTACTAGTGCGTGCAATATCCACTAGATTTTCTTTGGCTAAGTGTCCCACAACGCCGATTCAACGTACCGACGCCGGTGTGAACGATTGTCAAATAACGAAGACCCACCACCTTATTTTGTATTCAAACCCTCGAGCCCCCGGCTCCCCGGACTATCCCGTTCGTACAAATACCTTTCGAAGCTAGCGTCTGGATGGCAATAAAACTAATCCTATTCAACCTCCCTAGCTACCGGGGTGTGTGAATGTGATACCCTAGTTATACTAGTTGCACTTTTAGTTTATTATTCCTACGATTTACATTAGCCCAGGACTGCCCCCAGTATACCCGTGAAGGGCTCTCAAAGGGCACTATGAAGTATGATTGTAGCTGAATCCAATTGTTCCCTTTTGCAAGACACTTATTATTATTGGTTAATACCCAAATTCCCAATCCCTACAGAGTTATATTGGTCCTAAGACTAGTGTATTTGACACTTTCTCTCCTACAGGTAGACGGTGTTTCGTCGTCCCCGAGCACCTCTAAACTCTAGCCAAACTTCTCACTCCTCATCATGAATCCTCATACCCCTTATCATCCCATTATGCTAATATTCCATCTCCTTAGTTCACTTCTGCACCTTAATATGACTCCTGCAGTTTTTACTGAACACAGACCATCCTAAGTTATATGACGTATATAATGGGAAGTACTCAAAATATTCATCCAAATGTCCTAAGTTATTTACTGGGAGTCTAACAAGACATAGTCAGGCTAAGTCCAAAAAATTATAATTTTTGCTAATTTAATTTATATTTAATTAATTTCTTCCAATAATAAACATGGAGATCTTGAACATGAAGTACCTTCTCCAGGTATGTATAAGCTTCCACAAGATTATGAAAAATACTAGGCATCAAACTAATAGTATATGCCAATCTCTGAAATTTTTTCAAGGTTTAAACCATTGATCCTCAATTATTGGAATATAATCACAGATTTATAGTTAAAGGAACAAGTATTACAAATAAGCTTCCAAAAATTATAAGAAAATTCAAGTATGACAAATTATCCTCTAAAAACAACTTGAAAAAGTTTCTAAATTTTTCAGCAAGGTCTAGATGTATAATCACAATTTTTATTGTGTTCCATCATATATCAATTAATAAAGAAAATACTAAAAATATACTTCCAAAAATTCTGATAAAATTCAAGTGTGAAGCTAATTACCTATAAACACCACGGCTTAAGTTTCATAATTTTTCAATAAGAAATGAGTTCTGAATGAATTATTTAACAAGATTCCAAATTTATGAGCTTTTGAAGTAGATACTGTAATTATGTATTTTAAAATTCTAATAAAATTCTTACATGTGTATAATGGTCTAAAACTCCCTCTACCCAACTCTCATGACTTTTCAGAGGACAGTGAGTTCACCGTATCCAAGTAATTAAGTAGGGCTTACTCATATATTACAAAGGAAGTACTAAGATTAATGTTCCAAAATTCCCAATTAAATTTCCAGAGGTTCATACTAACCCTTTGACTACACTACCCAAGTTTAAAATCATTTCAAGGTCATTTGACCACATGCCGTTCGCAAGACACCAAAGACCATCCTTAGGGTTTTGTCTTGGGTGCTAGGGCTAATTTACCCTAATCCACAACATATTCCAAGGGGGTGGTAGAAATCATGCCAAGTCAGTGGTCAAAATCTCAGCATCTGTTGAGGTGATTTGACCACCCAAATCACAAAGTGCACTTTTGACCTAAAAACCCCTTAATAGGGTAAAGCTTAGGTTTGTTCATTTCCAATGTAAAACATCTTCAAATGAGATGAAATATTATACTGGGCCTAAGGATGAACCCAGGGTCCACTCACCAAAATTTGGGAGGGTTTGGAAGTCATTAGGCTACCTAATTAATTTATATAAGGATTATTAAAATTTTCCAAAAACTATAGGAAAATGTTTTCCAAAAATTCTAATTTTTGGATATGTTCTAGATATAGGTAATATTGAACCCCATCCAAAATTTCAAGTAATTTGGATGGCTGGATTGATGGGGACACTCAAATCATTCCCTATTCAACCCTATGTATAGATCTCACCAAAATGAGTGTTGTAGTCTAACAAGGACTCCAAATTAGTTCTAATTTATTTTAAAATAAAGAAGACTCATGGATCTACACTTTTTTTTAACAATTTTTCCTGATCTATCCTCTAAGTATTTTTAATATTTAATTTAAAATCTCCCTATAAACAGGACAGAAATTGGAATAATATGAATTAATAATTTAACCCAGCACAAATCTTAAAGCAGATCTATCGTCTACTAGTCATCTTCTTCATCTAGCTAAGGGCTGAGATTAGCCCGACCTGGAGCGCATTCCAGACATTGCCGCCGGCCATCCAGCCTCTTCCCTGGCCGGCCACCGCCACCAACACCTCCGTTGAGGTGGTGGCCATCGCCGGGCGGCAGCACGGGCGCCAGAAGGGTGCTTTTTGGCGAACCCGAGAGCTATGTTCTTGAGGGAAAAAGCTAGGAAGAGAAGATATTCTTGATCGTGCTTAGTTGAGCCCGATTCTTAATCCTAAGGAAAGCTATGATTTACCCATAGAGACAGAAGAGGGGATGACCTTGTTCGCGGGCTGGAGGCGTGCAGATCGACGGAAAGCTATTTCCGATGGTGGCTCCACTAGACTTCTACAATAGCACGGTGGGAGGGCTAGAAATATTCAGGTAAAGGCTGGGAAACGTTCCTCTTTGGCCATTGATGGTGTTTAAAGGCTTGGTTAAGGAAGGGAGAGGCCAAAAATTCAATGCCCATTAATACCATTGTAAGCTTGGCTCGGCCATGGAGGAGGTGGGGTGAACCTGGCTAAATCCAGCCAAGTAATGGCTGGAAACTCCTCCTCTTCCCTTGAGGAGTTGAATCCAGCCATTAAAGAGGAGGGGAAGGGGGCCACGACTTCAAGTGCTATTACTGGCCGTGAAAGCTTGTTCTCGGCCATGGCCGAAACCGTTCTTCATTTTCAAAGACAACGACCACGTGGCATAACTCCACCTTACCGGTCTAGATTTTTAAATAAGACTTAATTAGGTATTAATAAAAGAAACGACTAATTAACACCTCCTAGCCCACTTCTGGAAACGGCCCGGTTCAACTGAACCAACATCCAAGCCAAAACATTCAGAAAAAATTCTAAGTAAAATGGCATTGATTTAGCTCAGCTCACTCAACGCCATCCAGCCTACGGCAGCTCACTCAACGCCATCCCGCCTATGACATTGAGTGAGCTCAGCTCACTATACGCCATCCATAATACGTCATTGGGTGAGCTCAGCTCACTTAACTCCATCCAG
This sequence comes from Platanthera zijinensis, assembly GCA_039513925.1. Lineage (NCBI taxonomy): Eukaryota > Viridiplantae > Streptophyta > Magnoliopsida > Asparagales > Orchidaceae > Platanthera > Platanthera zijinensis. The sequence continues at coordinate 117,755,230 of CM077087.1, forward strand.
ACTACACAGGATGGCATTGAGTGCAGTCAGTGCACTCAATGCCGTTCAGCTTATAGCATTGAGTGTACTCGACGTTCTCAATGCCATCCAGCCCGAAAGATGGAGTTGAGTGCAGTTAGTGCACTCAACTCCATTCTGCTTATGGCATTGAGTGAACTCGACGCACTCAATACTAGCCAGCCTTTGGCATTGAGTGCACTCAACGCACTCAATGCCCAAGCCCAAATCCTATTTTAGGCAAATTTCTGACCTACTACTTGTAGACCATGGTGAATTACACCTTGAGCCCGGGTCAATTTCCTTCTTAGGCTTCCTAGCATTTTGTCATGACTTGTCATGACAAAACCTCTCCTGGGGTCTGGTGGGAAATGGGATGTTACAGGTGGTTCGGTAATTCATGATTGGCAGTTCAGTAATTCTTGGCCGGGAGTTCAGTAATTCATGGCTTGTAGTTCAAGAATTCATGGTTGGGAGTTCATAAATTCATGGTTGGCGGTTCAGTAATTCATGGACGACGGATCGTTAATTCATTGCTTGTGGTTCAGTATTTCATAATTGGCGATTCAGTAATTCATGACAGTAAATTTATAAATTAAAGGTCGGTGGTTCGTTAATTCATGGTCGGCATTTCAGTAATTTGTGGTTGGCGGTTTAGTAATTCATGGCCAACAATTTAGAAATACATGGTCGGCGATTCGAAAATTCTTTGTTGGCGGTTAAATATTTCATGGTCGGCAGTTCTGTAATTTCTTGACAGCGGTTTAGTAATACATAGCCAACCGTTCAGTAATTCATGGTTTGCAGTTCAGTAACTCTTGTACGGTGGTTTAGTAATTCCTTTATTGTAATTTATGGGTGGAAGATCATGGATGATAGTTCATTAATTTAATGTTGGTCGTTCTTTATTTCATGACCGACCATTTTGAAATTCATGGTCAATGGTTTAGTAATTTATGGCCGGCAGTTAAGTAGATCATGGTCAATGGTTCAGAAATTCATAGACAATGGTTCAGAAATTCATGACATGCGGTTCAATAATTCATGGATGGCAATTCAGGAATCCATGGACGAGGGTTCAATAATTCATGGTCGATGGTTCATTAATTAAAGTTTGGTGATTCAGTAAATCAAGACCGGTGGTTCAGTAATTCATGACTAGTGGTTAAGTAATTCTTGTTCGATGACTCAATAATTCATGGTAAGTGGTTCAATAATTCATGGCCGGCAGTTCAATAATTCTTGGCCAGTTGTTTTGTAATTCATGATAAGTGGTTAAGTAATTTATGGACAGCTTTTAAATGATCTTTGTTCGTCGGTTCAGTAATTCATGGTCGGTAGTTCAGTAATTCAAGGTGGTGTCTTAGTAATTCATGGGTGACTATTTAGTAATTCATTGCCAACGGTTCAGTAAATTATGGCTTACAGTTCAGCAATTCATGGTCGACGGTTCAGTATTTCATGGCCTGTAGTTCTGAAATTCATGGATGGTGGTTAATAATTCAACTTCAATGGTTTTGTAAATCATGGTCGGCGGTTTAGAAATTCATGGTCGGTAGTTCAGTAAATTATGGTGGACAAATCAAAAATTAATTGATGTTGGTTCGGTAATTCCTTGCCAACGGTTTAGTGATTCAAGTCCGACAGTTAAGTAATTCATGGTCAGTTGTTTAGTAATTTATGGTCGGTGGCCAAGTAATTTTTGTCGGTGGTTCAATAATTCATGGTTGGTGATTCAATAATTATTTGTTGATGTTGAACCCAGAAACTAAAGTTTAACAAAGAGTTTGGACCTGGGGTGTAGCTTGCCTTTACTTCTCTCAAACTAGTGCCTCGGGTTTGGACTTATAGTTCGAATAACTTCCATCCAGAATATCCTCAAACAGACTTCGAGCCGCAATGAGGTTCTCCCGTCACACACACAGAAGATCTTGGATTGCTTCCCCTCCCAAACTAATGCTGGACCGAGCACCTTTGGATAGCTAAGGGAACTTCTGACCACTCAGTCGGAGACTACGGTGAGTGATGAGTTTAAGTTCTTGCCTACCAAAGCTATCCAGGTGATTGAAGAACTCCAAAATACATCCTCTCTATTGGTTAAATTGGGGGTCTATTTATAATTTTCTGGGTATGGTCTGCTAATAGTGAGATTCCTCATATTGATTATAGTTTAATTTTTCGTAAAATGGTCTGTCAATAGCGAAACATCACTGTTTGGAGGGGCTATTGGCAGACCAGATTCTAATTACTGGAAAAAGGAAATAAATATCCACTAATGGCGAGTCGGCGGACCTCTGTCCACTCGCCTCAGCGGCGAGTGCCCGATGTGACTGAGAACTCGCCACTCACCCGTCGTGAGTGTACCCGATAAAGCTGGGCACTCGCCACCCTACCTCTCACCTATGGGTGAATCATCAATTTGTAGGCTCTACACGTCTGGGACTATACTAGATAAGCAGGGAGTGCCTGATGAAACTGAGCACATGATCCCTGCCTTTGTGATAGCTGGGCCCACTCGATAAACACGAGGTTGTACACAATCCCCGCTCTTTGCGAGATCTGTCCTAGGATTGTAAAGATAGTTCAACCCAATCATTATTTGGCAAGTAGGGGATGAATGGAATATTCTAGCGGGCCCCACCCAAGATTTTAAATATTGTGGGGGTAGGTTACACCTAAGAACCCCAATCCATATATCTTCTTCCTCATCCCTTCAGAAACCTCCCTCTCTTCATCACTATGCTGATCTCGCAAGCGGTTCTCGCATGTCTCGCCATGGATTAGGAGAAGAACAAGGTGGCCACTACCAACCTAATGTCCCTTGCTATGGAGCACTCATCCTGAATCACGACAAAGAAACTAGAGGATCGGGAGCTTAAGAATTCGAGGGCTCATCCCCCCATAGAGGTTTCTGGCTCGCCGATCACCTTTTTTCTTTTCTCCGGCCACGAGGCCATCTCCCAAAACCGGGAACGTTGCTATGAAATTTTGTTATTGCTAATTCGATATTCGTGAAGATGAAATGAGCTCTTGATTTAAACTTTTGTAGTCTATTGTCTCTATCGGTATCATAGAGAACCTAGATGATGGGGCGCAGGAGACGCCTGCGAGTTGGGGTGAGCCGGACACTTGCGTGTATATTCCTAGAAAATATTTAATTTCCTGATTATATTTGGTCTTTATGGTGAGCAAGGTTTTTAATTTCCCTTATGTCTGCACAGTGCCTTCATTCATTGACGCCGCTTAGACTTCTTCGCTGACCAAATCTCTAACTCGCGACCACAGTCAATATCTCACCAACACCACGAAAATCCCGACAAATGGGAGCACAGACACCTTGGCGCCGCAAATCCAATTTCCTCGTAATTATGTTATCCTGTAAGTTGGATTGGGAAAGTCATTGATGCTACCCATCAATGATCCCTTCGGTGGTCAAAAAATCCTTCTCTCGCACCTCCTAGATAAGGAGGGTGAGACCTCTCTAGGTAAAGTAGTTGACACATCTCATAACATTTGTCGCTCTTGCCTGTACTAATCTCTTGCTTTCTTTCACCAAGCGTGACTGACATCTCATAGGGTTATATCTGGATACAACTACGACATACTAAGCACCACCCTCTCTTAACACGATCTGCGGGCTTACTCTGCATGCCGGCTTCCATTCTAGAGTAAAATGAGCGGTGGGTGCAAAAGCATGGGTTTATGCTCTACGAGATGCGGGGAGAGCGAGCTCATCCATCGAATGACAGCTTCCCTCACCTGATCAGTCTACAATAACGAGTGTATACGATGGAATGAAAGTGGGCTACATTTATGAGTGCAATGTGGTGACTTCTCGGAGATAACATGGCTTCTTTAGAGGCGCATCTAAAGAAGATGGAAGAATGTTGTCAAACTCTTCATCATGAAGTTTCAGCTATTCGCGGGGATGTCTCACAGAGGGGAGGCACACAAGTGAGGATGCGAGGATAGGGCTAGTATAAATTGTTCCTATACTAACTCTACGAGAACGAAATTATTGAGAACTGAATTAGTTAACTGTTTCTTTTATGTTATGCGAGAACTATCTAGACAATGCCTGCTTATTCATGAATATTATAGTAATTCTATCATCCTGCGTAAGTATCGTTCATTTCGTTGAGAGTGCGTAACTCATGATGTTAATCAGCTTTTTTACTCTGCGATTGGGTGTGTTCAAGCTGCGATCCATGAGTGAGCTGAGATGAAGTGTGTCGTAGGATGCCTTGCGAGCATGGGGTGGCGAGTAGATTCACACCAATTTCCTGAACCCACCCCCCCGACTAGTCTTAAGCTACCATAAAACCGGCTCTTTCTCCCCCTTTTCTCCTTTACTCATCAAGCACTTGCACTGTGTGCTCGCAAGATGGTCGGCAATGGAGTTGATGGGTGCCAAAATTGCGTGGCTCATTTTATGGACTAATTTTTTCTTGATGGACCGGGCTCGAAGGAAGAAATGCTCGAGATTATCGTGGAGTTTATACTAGTAGGATTCGAAGAATGCGTGCCTGCGGAGGGAAAGTCCATCAATTCTATAAAGGATGATGAACTCGCCATCCCTCTTGCAAACTTTGATATGGGACTTCGCCGTCTGCTATGGATTGAGGTGATATAATTTCTCAAATACTTTGGGCTGGTGCACTCACAAATCTCTTCCAACGAGATTTCGATGTTGGTGGCCTACACGTGCAATCTCCGTGAAGAGAGGATATAGTTTAACCTAACATTTTTTTGCAAGTTATTCATTTTTCGAGCTACTAGTGACAGGTGGACTTCCTCACCAGCTCGCAGATAAAGATCTATGAGACAATCAACAAAGCCCACTATTGGACAAACCAATTTATATTTGTCAAGGGTGACCATGGAAATTTCCCATAAGAACCAATACAAAAGGACGAGATCACCTGGCAAGTGTCATGTGCTAAGGGTGAGGACGCCAAACTACATAAGTTGTTCTTAGGAAAGAATTTTGAAGTCGCCCATCTATGGTGCAATGTAGACTCGCTACTACCATTTTCCCGGACACAGGTAATCTCACATCCCTTACTCATAACTCTATTCTATATCTTGCGATATATTAACGTGTTAATGCTCCTGGATTTCTTTTATGTGAGTGCGACAACCCTACGCTCCCGCCGTATAGGGGAAAGGGTTGGGCGGATCCCATCCTTACCTTAGCATAATTTGTTGCCGCTGCATGCGTCGATGACCTGCGAGCACCCACTTCCTGCAATGATAAGAAGAAGATGGGATATCTCGGGAGAGGGCTCGACACGGGATCATCGTCTGGCGTGCCTTCAAAGTGCCAAGAGACTATTGCCTTCAAGAACCCACTCCTTTTGGTAAGCCAACTCTCTCGAAGAGAACCATTCTAGCGAGTGAGTTGACCCATTTAACATGGAAGCAACAAGGAGGCGGCGAGGTGGGGGTGAAGAATTAGGAACAACTACCTAACATTTTAACTTTGGGCTGGGGCAGAAACCCTAAGACAATTACAGACAACCTTTGCTTACCTAGGACGTGCACTCGCATAGAGTCTCTCTCTCCACTCTCATTCCCTCTTGGATAAAGTTCAGTCCTGTTGGAGATGATGCGTATTCCCTCAGCTACGGATTGTATGGCCTCCAAGGTGCTGATGAGTATGATAGGTAGGCAATGTTTGAACTATCCTACGAGAGCTTGCAGCCCATCTTTGTGCCACTGAGCTCGCATACATAGTCGCGCGTAGGGGAATTAACTTCACAAGAAATTCAGAAATGTTGAGACTACCAGGGAGTTTGCGGATAAAAAGGTCCTCGACTTTACATGCCCCTCAGACTAATGGAGAACCCCCTTGTTAAGCACTCTGGCAATGTGGTAAGTCACCTTATTTCATCTTCTTCCCATTTTACCTATGAATTTATCTCAAATAATCTTCTATAGGATGTCGAGACCTATGAGAGCCTTAGGTTGTGCATTAATGACTTGGAGGGGGAGCTCGTCGGTACCAAGGCGGAGCTTGTAAAAGCCCGTGTAGAAAAGACTCCTTCCACACCCGACAAATTCTTCTCAAGTGTGTGTAACCTTCTTCACTTCTCGTCCCAAGAGGTGGAGAACCCACGCAAGCTACTGATTGTGCAAATTTGCAGAGTCGAATATGAACATACTTTGAAACCTTGATGCTCTGTGGGATGATTTGATGGAGCTAGTCGCACGGGACCTCATCCCAGATTTCTACCCGCAAGCGGTGAGTCCAGAATCCTCGGGACGAGGCTACTCCCCTGATGATGGCTAGAAGAAACATTCATCCAATGACCCACCCGCGAGTTGAGCGATTTAATTTTTCTTTCTTGATATTGTAACAGCGCACTCGCCCAACATATATTTTGTGATTATTAAAGAATCGTCTCTTCTTCTTGTCATGCTCGTCTTTTTAGGTATTTATCTCTACAGTTTTTGTCATATCACTTTCTTCGTTAATTCATGGTTATGGGATTTCATTTATGCTCACCCAACATGCCGAGATTCCATCATCCTCTTCCCTAGCTCGCACGAACCATACCTCGTAGCTATTGCGAGATCTGAGTTCCTGTGTAGCTGAAGCTTTTAGTTCATGCACACGAGAGAGGAGTAGTGTAAGACCCCCTTTTTTTTTCTTTTTCAACCACCGGGGTCTTAGGCCCAGAACCGCCGCTTTGCGGTGACTCCTTCACGTCCCGAAGGGTCATCACCACAAGGCGCCGATTCTGCCGGCCAGTTTCGATCACAGAAAGTAGCACAATTATTGAAGTAAGAGCAATGCAGTCCACAATAACAAAAATCACATATATATAATAAAACTCCACGAAGGGAGTGTCCACAGAAACATCAGAGTACTATAAATACGGGCTTATGCCCGGTACAAAATGTCCTCACTACAAGTCTCTCATGCGGAAGCGAAACAGTAAACTACTCAAGGTCGAGACTCACGGTCCCGGCTGTGTGAACTCCGGAGCTAGACTGCCCCATCTCCAGGCGCACCGATCTCTGGGGCTGCTCCTCCATGCTGGGCTCCACGATCCCCTAAATGATGCGGTTCGAAAACCGTTAGTCATAAAGACTAAGCCCTATCATCCCCTACCCCTTCCCCCATGGCTCCTAGGTTCCGAGCGGAGAGGAAGAAAGGGAAGGACATGAAGGTAGAGATTAAACATGAAACAGATGGCAGCGGAAACTAATCTAGCAAGTGGTATTCGGTGAGCAGTTATATGAAGGTTATAATAGGTCTAACAGTAAGAAAAGCAATTATAAGAATTTAAACCTTCACTTATGCGAGAACACATAAGCAAAAGGGATCTTTTGCAAGGCTTCCATCGTATAGAGTGTCCCATACCACTTATACGTTGGGGTGTCGGTTAACAAACAGCAATGGTTGTTATATATTGAAATTAACCTTTGATTTATAAACTTGCCCACACAAGCTTATAGACCAAGGGGTCGTTTTGCAGGTCCTAATGTATAAGCGTCCCATACCACTTATACTTTAGGTGTCAGGGTTAAATGAATCGATTATGCTATGACATGCTAGTGGGTATGATGAAACATGCAAGTGCAACTCACACACCCGACTCTGTGCACACAGACCTTTAGTTCCCCCTTTCGGAGCCGTTACCTCCCAGGATACCTCCGTAGTGGCAGACGGAAGCGGTGGGTTGGGCCTCGCCCACCTCAAAACCAGTAAAAGCACCACTGGTCTGACCTATCGTATGCCTCAACGCTTGGTGCACTAAGCGGACGCCTGCGTACTCTTGCCGGCTGGCGCACCGGACTTCTGCTGGCGAAGTGCTAACCACCTCGCCGAGTCAACGATATCGGTGTCGGTGCAATCGAACTCCCCGATATCGAAAGACCCACCACCTTAACTTTCCTATCTTATGCACATGCAAGTTTAATCGCAAACAAACAGAACCGAGCCGAAGCTCCCCGGACCAAACGTCCGTCACCAACCAACCGAGCCGAAGCTCCCCGGACCATCCCGTCCGTCTCCAGAACAACCGAGCCGAAGCTCCCCGGACCATCCCGTCCGTCTCCAGAACAACCGAGCCGAAGCTCTCATCAATCTTCCTGTGCCAACAGTGTTTGTGAAAGGTGTAATCCTAGTTACTAAGTTACTCTTGCCAGTTTATTATTACAGTTTACGTTAGCCCAGGACTGCCCCCGGTATACCCCGTGAAGGGCTCTCAAGGGGCACTAGGAACCAAGACGGTGCATTACGGCCCGAAGTTCCCTTTCGCAAGGCACTTATTATTATTGGTTGTCTACCCTTTTACCCGATTTCCTTCTCGTATTACATTAGACTATCCTAGGGTGATTTTAAACCTTCCACTCCTCGGGGAAGACGATCTTTCGTCGAACCCGAGCACCTCTTAACTCTAGCTATCACCACTACTCACTACTCTTTATATCTTCCTATTGTAATTTCTTCCACAATTGTTCACCCAGACAAAATGTTTAAACCTCAAAGACTTTCTCAGATCGTGTCCTATTGCATCTCACAACCTGCTATATGCAGACCGACCTAGGCTACATGTCAAACCGGTTATGCAATGATCCATTACTCATCCAAATGCCCTAAATTATTTACTGGAGACTTACCATGACATAAATGACCTAAATCCAGAAAATGGAAATTTTCCTAATTTATTTGGCATTTAATTAAATTCCTCGAAAATCTCAAGGGCCACCGGTTTGAACATGAACTATCCTAATTATTCATGCAAGATGTCCAGCAAATTTATGATAATTAGTAGGCTATCTCAGAAGGCTAAATCCTAAGTATCATAATTTTCTATCATCAAAATGACCTGAAAAACTATTTGGAAATAATCTCTAATTTCTATAGTTTATGAATCAAGTACAGAAAATATTCTTCCAAAAATTCTAAATAATTTATGACATGAAGATTAAGGCCTAAAATTTGCACTGGCTAAGTTTCATAATTTTCTAGCAAGTGTTCTATCCATAATAATTTTTTAAAACATAAAAGCCCTTTCTATCATTGGTGAATAAAGTACTAGATTTATTCAACATAAAATTCTATAAAAATTCAGGGATCAATGTTCTACTAGTCAAGATCTAAATCCAGAATTTTAACTGATTATAATTAATGTAAAGCCTCCAAATAATTGAAACAACAAATTGGGCTAATAATTCTTTAACACATGAAGTATAATATATATCAATCATAAAATTCCAGAAAAATTACCATAAGTCTAATACATCCTAAAACTCCCTCCTCCCGAGTTTCATAATTTTTGGATTAGATTTAGTGCTTAAAATAGTTAATATTACATGTTTATCCTATTCCAACATCTCAACTTTCGAGGTACCTAACTACCTCCAATTCCTTCACTATTTCAACCAGAGGGTTTTCATCATATCCTCCCCCTCTCCTCCAAATTTCAAGGGCATACAAGAGCTTTTGCTCCTATGTCCTTCACAAACCTCAAACTCTCACCCGTCGGAGTTGAGCCAATCTCTTAGGGTAAAATCCACCCTAAGCCACACCATGTTTCCCAAGAGGGTAGACATAGACTCAACAAATCAGTGGCCAACAACTTCAGCCTCTTTTGAGGAGATTTGTCCACTCCATCTCCAATTGTACTTTTCCCCAAAGTACCCCTCACCAAGACCTATCTAGGACTTGATACTTCCCTATTCAAAACTCGACCAATCGAGTTGAAATTTTGTACAGATCTTAATATTGATGCCAGGGACCACCACCCAAAATTTGGGGGAGTTTGGGCTTAATTTCATCTTCTAATTAATTTTATATTGTTTATTAAATTTTTACAAAAACTTTAGGCAAAAGTTCTCCAAAAATTCTCATTTTTGGACAGCCTCTCGATATACATATTATAGACCTCCAGTCCAAATTTCAAGTCATTTGGACATGTTATGAACCGTGGGCAACCATTTTAATTTCTGATTAACCTAGGTCTTGATCCCACTAAAATGAGTGCTGTGTTCAATCCACTCACCCAAATTGAATAAAATCAATTTTAAATTAAAGTAGACCCCGAGGGCTACAACTTTTGTGTCTGGTCATTTTTCCTAAATCGGCCTCTAAGTGCCTCGTTTTGCAGTCTCAAAAATACATTCAAATAATCTATTTTCCATTATGTACTATATAATAATCTATGTATTATATATTAAATCTACTGTTCATCTTCTTCAGAACCCGAAACCAGAACCAGGAAGCCATTTCTCCTGTAACGTTTCCTTGATCCGTTGCCGGCCGTCCGGTCACTTCCCTGGCCAGCCACCACCACCACCACCTCCGTTGAGGCGATGGCTAGCGGTCGGCGGTGGTTTGGCCGCCGGAGGTGGCGGTTTCCGGCGAACTCAAAATACCTTTTTCATGGTTTTTCCATGAAAACGAGAGATGGATCCGGCTCCGTTGAGCGCGAACCTATTTTCTAAGAATCCTACGATCTACCCATGAAAAGAAGGAGCAGAGGAGGACCTTGTTCGCGGTTTGAAGGCGAGAAGAACGTCGGGGTGCCATGGCGCGGTGGTGGCGTTTGCTGGACTTCTTCTACAGCAAGAACAAGGGTCTGTTCTGATTACTCGAGCGTGTAACCTTCTCCTCTTTCCCTAAGTGGGCTTTTATAACTCAGGAAGTGGGAAGATGAAATGGTAAAAGCCATTATGTCCATGAAGTTTCCCCCTTAATGTTTCGGTTACGGTGAAAGGATAAGAAACGGCGGAACTGAACAGGTGTGTCCAGCTGGCGATTTCCTATTGGACCACCCTTTCCTCCTTTATTATGTATTTACAGAAGGAGAACGGCCTGAAATTACTCCTGGTGTAACTTCCCACACCAGCATTTAATACCACGCGTGTTGGAATAATTTCGGGCCCGAACCGTCGTTTCGGCCAATGTCACGGGCGTGACACATAGGTCACGGGCGTGACAGGCCCGGGTAGTCATCTGGGTTCGACGATCGTCGAACTGAGATCGACGATCGTCGATGGATGGTCACGGGCGTGACACCTTGGGTCACGGGCGTGACAGGCCCGAACAGCAGATTTTGGGTCGACGATCGTCGAATTGAGATCGACGATCGTCGAAGGCTGGTCACGCCCTAAGTCACGGGCGTGACACCTCGGGTCACGGGCGTGACATGCCCGAACGGCAAGTTTCGAGGTCGACGATCGTCGAATTGAGATCGACGATCGTCGATGGGGTCACGCCCTAGGTCACGGGCGTGACACTCATGTCACGGGCGTGACATGCCCGGGGCGCAAGCTCGACGATCGTCTCACGGCGATCGACGATCGTCGATGGGGTCACGCCCATAGTCACGGGCGTGACACCTTGGTCACGGGCGTGACATGCCCAGACAGCACGTTCGACGATCGTCTCGTGGAGATCGACGATCGTCGAAGTAGTCACGCCCAAGTCACGGGCGTGACGGGTCGGTCACGGGCGTGACCAACCCTTGACCCGAAAACTTAATCGATTTATTTTCACTTTTTGTGCTCCCTGGGGTTCTGACTCGACCAACCGACTCCTAGGGGTCTAGCCGGAAATGGGATGTTACAAATCCCAATAAACAAAACAAAAATTTCGTCCCCGAAATTGAGGTTGAGCCTATGGGGATTTCTATCGGAATAAATTAAACTTGTAACATCCCATACGATCTTTCTATTGGGTTCAGGCGACTGTTCGTTTGATAACTAAGACAATCTCCCCAATAAACAAAAGATTAGCCCCTACCTTTCTGATTAAGTGCGCATGCCTAGGTCCTGGATTTTCCTTATCTAGTCTTAACATTCCAAATCAAAAAGGCAGTCTATAATATACCGAGAGGTGGTGAGATGTACCTAACTAAACAACTCCGGGTATCTTTGCCTCATCAGATCCTGCGGTTCCCAGGTGTGCTCCTCCTGACCGTGGTTTCTCCACAGAACCTTGACTAAGGGGATCTTCTTGCGCCGCAAGATCCGCACTCCTTTGTCGTCGATCCGAACCGGCTCCAAGTGAACAGATCGGTTTGAAGCTACCGGCCCTTCGGTGGTCAAAATCCGCTGCTCCGGGCGTAGTAGAGCCCTTCTCAGCGAAGAGATGTGGAAGACGTCGTGTAGAGCTGCCAGCTCCGGTGGCAACTCTAGCCTGTAGGCTAGGGGTCCGACCCGCTCCAGGATCCGGTAAGGGCCCATATACCTAGGGCTGAGTTTCTTCCTCCGACCGCGCACCCGTGAGACTCCGTGCATGGGTAGGATCTTCAAGAACACTCGATCCCCTACCCGAAACTCCACCTGACGATGCCGGGCGTCATAGTATTTGGCCTATCTGCTCTGCGCCTCCAACATCCTTTCTCTGATCAGTCTCACCTGAGCCTCGGTATCTTCCACAAAATCCGATCCCAACAGCTTCGGATCCTCGTCTTGAACCCAAGAAAGCGGGGTCCTACATTTTCTTCCATACAGGGCTTCATAAGGTGCCATCCTGATGCTGGACTGGTAGCTGTTATTATAGGAGAACTCGACCAACGGTAACATCTTCTCCCACGGCTCCCCTCGGTCCAGTATACACAGCCGTAGTAAGTCCTCCAAGGTCCGGTTGGTGCGCTCGGTCTGCCCGTCCGTCTGAGGTGGAAGGCCGTGCTAAAAGTCAACCGGTGCCCAAATATGCCTGCACTGACCGCCACTCCCTGGATGTAAACCGTCCATCGCGGTCCGACACTATCGTCCGGGGCACGCCATGATATCGGACATACTGCTCCACAAACCTCCGTACCAGCACTCCCACCGAGTCATCCTTCCTGATCGGTATAAAGCGGGCCACCTTCGTCAAACGATCGACAATCACCCAAATCGAGTCGTTCCCTGTCCGAGACCGGGGAAGACCATGTATAAAATCCATCGCTATGTCGTCAAACTTCCACTCCGGCACCGGGAGTGGCTGCAACAGTCCTGCGGGGTTCCTGCACTCCGCATTTACCATCTGACACGCCTCACAATGGGTCACGATGTACGTAATGTCCTTCTTCGTGCCCCGCCAAAACATCGTCTTTTTCAAATCTGCAGTCATCTTGGTGATCCCCGGGTGTATAGAGTACCGACTGCAATGCGCCTCCATCATAATATCCTCTCGGATCTGGTCTCCTGCGGTATGTACACCCGTCTCCTAAAGCGTACCAGGTCGTCTCTCAGTGTGTAATCTCCTACAGCGCCTGCCTCCAAAGTCTGAAAGATGGGCTCTAACTGGGCATCCTGTCTCTGCCCCTCCCTGACTCGGTCTCGGATATCATCTGTAGCACTCCTCGCAACCAAATATTCCATCTTATTCTCATGTCATTGTCTTGGCAATGCTACAGGTCATCATTCCAAACATGTTTATACAAAATTTTATGTTCGCCCGAATAACATCCAATTATATCAACTTCAATCTCACCATGTTATGCCACTTTACTTAAACTAGGTCAAAGGCAACCCCATCCAATACTAATTTGCCCAATAAACAAAAGTTTAGCCCCCAATAAACAAAAGATAAGCCCCTACCAACCTTGGGCTAAGCATCTTTTATATTACCATGTTAACTCCGTCCCGGTTGGGTGCACAATCCCTAGGGCATCAATCTTCGACTTGGGGTTACGGCCTGAAACTTGTTAGTATACTCCATGTTTTAAACCCTCTGAGTCACATTTACAACAACCTTATCCGGGTCAAAGTACTCTCAAATCCAAATGGGTATCTTTTGATCTTGAATTCCTATCCGACTCTCGGTGTTTGTCTTGGTGGTTGTCTCCGAGTGATCTTATTACCGGTACGAGGGTTAAGACTACTTGTCTTCTACCATTCTGATAATGGATTATTGGCCTCAATTTTCCTTATGGCCGTCCTGACAGTTTGAGTAGTCCTTGATTGGGATAGTAGGGACACCTGAGTTTATGTCTTCGGTAGTCATTCTCTTGCTAAACTCCTCCTTTATTCTCATTGGGTATCTCCTTTCCTAACCCAATTCATACTTAAGGTCTGATTCGGACTAGGGCACAGTATAAGTTGTCGGGTTAGTCACGTATCCTAGCGGTTGAGTCTAACCTATTGACTAGAGAATTACAAGAAGAGGTCTTGCAGCCAGAGGTGCTCCCTGCTGGGGACAGGGTTTGCCGCAGGCTACAAAGAAGAATTCCAATTGTTAGCTAATGTATAAATGGAATGGATGGAAAGTGGACAATTTACATGTGATTCCCCATATGGGCACACCACTGCTTCCGCTGCTTAGTTTGTCCCCAAACTAAACTCGAGCGGGGGGTGACCTAGGGTTTGTGGACTGCTACTTCCTTCTGATCGATGTTTCCCCTCTGATACCACTTGTAAGACCCCCTTTTTTTTTCTTTTTCAACCACCGGGGTCTTAGGCCCAGAACCGCCGCTTTGCGGTGACTCCTTCACGTCCCGAAGGGTCATCACCACAAGGCGCCGATTCTGCCGGCCAGTTTCGATCACAGAAAGTAGCACAATTATTGAAGTAAGAGCAATGCAGTCCACAATAACAAAAATCACATATATATAATAAAACTCCACGAAGGGAGTGTCCACAGAAACATCAGAGTACTATAAATACGGGCTTATGCCCGGTACAAAATGTCCTCACTACAAGTCTCTCATGCGGAAGCGAAACAGTAAACTACTCAAGGTCGAGACTCACGGTCCCGGCTGTGTGAACTCCGGAGCTAGACTGCCCCATCTCCAGGCGCACCGATCTCTGGGGCTGCTCCTCCATGCTGGGCTCCACGATCCCCTAAATGATGCGGTTCGAAAACCGTTAGTCATAAAGACTAAGCCCTATCATCCCTACCCCTTCCCCCATGGCTCCTAGGTTCCGAGCGGAGAGGAAGAAAGGGAAGGACATGAAGGTAGAGATTAAACATGAAACAGATGGCAGCGGAAACTAATCTAGCAAGTGGTATTCGGTGAGCAGTTATATGAAGGTTATAATAGGTCTAATAGTAAGAAAAGCAATTATAAGAATTTAAACCTTCACTTATGTGAGAACACATAAGCAAAAGGGATCTTTTGCAAGGCTCCCATCGTATAGAGTGTCCCATACCACTTATACGTTGGGGTGTCGGTTAACAAACAGCAATGGTTGTTATATATTGAAATTAACCTTTGATTTATAAACTTGCCCACACAAGCTTATAGACCAAGGGTCGTTTTGCAGGTCCTAATGTTTAAGCGTCCCATACCACTTATACTTTAGGTGTCAGGGTTAAATGAATCGATTATGCTATGACATGCTAGTGGGTATGATGAAACATGCAAGTGCAACTCACACACCCGACTCTGTGCACACAGACCTTTAGTTCCCCCTTTCGGAGCCGTTACCTCCCAGGATACCTCCATAGTGGCAGACGGAAGCGGTGGGTTGGGCCTCGCCCACCTCAAAACCAGTAAAAGCACCACTGGTCTGACCTATCGTACGCCTCAACGCTTGGTGCACTAAGCGGACGCCTGCGTACTCTTGCCGGCTGGCGCACCGGACTTCTGCTGGCGAAGTGCTAACCACCTCGCCGAGTCAACGATATCGGTGTCGGTGCAATCGAACTCCCCGATATCGAAAGACCCACCACCTTAACTTTCCTATCTTATGCACATGCAAGTTTAATCGCAAACAAACAGAACCGAGCCGAAGCTCCCCGGACCAAACGTCCGTCACCAACCAACCGAGCCGAAGCTCCCCGGACCATCCCGTCCGTCTCCAGAACAACCGAGCCGAAGCTCCCCGGACCATCCCGTCCGTCTCCAGAACAACCGAGCCGAAGCTCTCATCAATCTTCCTGTGCCAACAGTGTTTGTGAAAGGTGCAATCCTAGTTACTAAGTTACTCTTGCCAGTTTATTATTACAGTTTATGTTAGCCCAGGACTGCCCCCGGTATACCCCGTGAAGGGCTCTCAAGGGGCACTAGGAACCAAGACGGTGCATTACGGCCCGAAGTTCCCTTTCGCAAGGCACTTATTATTATTGGTTGTCTACCCTTTTACCCGATTTCCTTCTCGTATTACATTAGACTATCCTAGGGTGATTTTAAACCTTCCACTCCTCGGGGAAGACGATCTTTCGTCGAACCCGAGCACCTCTTAACTCTAGCTATCACCACTACTCACTACTCTTTATATCTTCCTATTGTAATTTCTTCCACAATTGTTCACCCAGACAAAATGTTTAAACCTCAAAGACTTTCTCAGATCGTGTCCTATTGCATCTCACAACCTGCTATATGCAGACCGACCTAGGCTACATGTCAAACCGGTTATGCAATGATCCATTACTCATCCAAATGCCCTAAATTATTTACTGGAGACTTACCATGACATAAATGACCTAAATCCAGAAAATGGAAATTTTCCTAATTTATTTGGCATTTAATTAAATTCCTCGAAAATCTCAAGGGCCACCGGTTTGAACATGAACTATCCTAATTATTCATGCAAGATGTCCAGCAAATTAATGATAATTAGTAGGCTATCTCAGAAGGCTAAATCCTAAGTATCATAATTTTCTATCATCAAAATGACCTGAAAAACTATTTGGAAATAATCTCTAATTTCTATAGTTTATGAATCAAGTACAGAAAATATTCTTCCAAAAATTCTAAATAATTTATGACATGAAGATTAAGGCCTAAAATTTGCACTGGCTAAGTTTCATAATTTTCTAGCAAGTGTTCTATCCATAATAATTTTTTAAAACATAAAAGCCCTTTCTATCATTGGTGAATAAAGTACTAGATTTATTCAACATAAAATTCTATAAAAATTCAGGGATCAATGTTCTACTAGTCAAGATCTAAATCCAGAATTTTAACTGATTATAATTAATGTAAAGCCTCCAAACAATTGAAACAACAAATTGGGCTAATAATTCTTTAACACATGAAGTATAATATATATCAATCATAAAATTCCAGAAAAATTACCATAAGTCTAATACAACCTAAAACTCCCTCCTCCCGAGTTTCATAATTTTTGGATTAGATTTAGTGCCTAAAATAATTAATATTACATGTTTATCCTATTCCAACATCTCAACTTTCGAGGTACCTAACTACCTCCAATTCCTTCACTATTTCAACCAGAGGGTTTTCATCATATCCTCCCCCTCTCCTCCAAATTTCAAGGGCATACAAGAGCTTTTGCTCCTATGTCCTTCACAAACCTCAAACTCCCACCCGTCGGAGTTGAGCCAATCTCTTAGGGTAAAATCCACCCTAAGCCACACCATGTTTCCCAAGAGGGTAGACATAGACTCAACAAATCAGTGGCCAACAACTTCAGCCTCTTTTGAGGAGATTTGTCCACTCCATCTCCAATTGTACTTTTCCCCAAAGTACCCCTCACCAAGACCTATCTAGGACTTGATACTTCCCTATTCAAAAACTCGACCAATCGAGTTGAAATTTTGTACAGATCTTAATATTGATGCCAGGGACCACCACCCAAAATTTGGGGAGTTTGGGCTTAATTTCATCTTCTAATTAATTTATATTGTTTATTAAATTTTTACAAAAACTTTAGGCAAAAGTTCTCCAAAAATTCTCGTTTTTGGACAGCCTCTCGATATACATATTATAGACCTCCAGTCCAAATTTCAAGTCATTTGGACATGTTATGAACCGTGGGCAACCATTTTAATTTCTGGTTAACCTAGGTCTTGATCCCACCAAAATGAGTGCTGTGTTCAATCCACTCACCCAAATTGAATAAAATCAATTTTAAATTAAAGTAGACCCCGAGGGCTACAACTTTTGTGTCTGGTCATTTTTCCTAAATCGGCTTCTAAGTGCCTCGTTTTGCAGTCTCAAAAATACATTCAAATAATCTATTTTCCATTATGTACTATATAATAATCTATGTATTATATATTAAATCTACTGTTCATCTTCTTCAGAACCCGAAACCAGAACCAGGAAGCCATTTCTCCTGTAACGTTTCCTTGATCCGTTGCCGGCCGTCCGGTCACTTCCCTGGCCAGCCACCACCACCACCACCTCCGTTGAGGCGATGGCTAGCGGTCGGCGGTGGTTTGGCCGCCGGAGGTGGCGGTTTCCGGCGAACTCAAAATACCTTTTTCATGGTTTTTCCATGAAAACGAGAGATGGATCCGGCTCCGTTGAGCGCGAACCTATTTTCTAAGAATCCTACGATCTACCCATGAAAAGAAGGAGCAGAGGAGGACCTTGTTCGCGGTTTGAAGGCGAGAAGAACGTCGGGGTGCCATGGCGCGGTGGTGGAGTTTGCTGGACTTCTTCTACAGCAAGAACAAGGGTCTGTTCTGATTACTCGAGCGTGTAACCTTCTCCCCTTTCCCTAAGTGGGCTTTTATAACTCAGGAAGTGGGAAGATGAAATGGTAAAAGCCATTATGTCCATGAAGTTTCCCCCTTAACGTTTCGGTTACGGTGAAAGGATAAGAAATGGCGGAACTGAACAGGTGTGTCCAGCTGGCGATTTCCTATTGGACCACCCTTTCCTCCTTTATTATGTATTTACAGAAGGAGAACGGCCTGAAATTACTCCTGGTGTAACTTCCCACACCAGCATTTAATACCACGCGTGTTGGAATAATTTCGGGCCCGAACCGTCGTTTCGGCCAATGTCACGGGCGTGACACATAGGTCACGGGCGTGACAGGCCCGGGTAGTCATCTGGGTTCGACGATTGTCGAACTGAGATCGACGATCGTCGATGGATGGTCACGGGCGTGACACCTTGGGTCACGGGCGTGACACCTTGGGTCACGGGCGTGACAGGCCCGAACAGCAGATTTTGGGTCGACGATCGTCGAATTGAGATCGACGATCGTCGAAGGCTGGTCACGCCCTAAGTCACGGGCGTGACACCTCGGGTCACGGGCGTGACATGCCCGAACGGCAAGTTTCGAGGTCGACGATCGTCGAATTGAGATCGACGATCGTCGATGGGGTCACGCCCTAGGTCACGGGCGTGACACTCATGTCACGGGCGTGACATGCCCGGGGCGCAAGCTCGACGATCGTCTCACGGCGATCGACGATCGTCGATGGGGTCACGCCCATAGTCACGGGCGTGACACCTTGGTCACGGGCGTGACATGCCCAGACAGCACGTTCGACGATCGTCTCGTGGAGATCGACGATCGTCGAAGTAGTCACGCCCAAGTCACGGGCGTGACGGGTCGGTCACGGGCGTGACCAACCCTTGACCCGAAAACTTAATCGATTTATTTTCACTTTTTGTGCTCCCTGGGGTTCTGACTCGACCAACCGACTCCTAGGGGTCTAGCCGGAAATGGGATGTTACAAGTAGTGCTCGAGGCAAGAGAAAATAGTGTCCAACCTTCTTTTCCATTATCTTCCCTCATTCCACCTCTCTCGAGGGGCCAAGCATCCTGCTCTCTTGTTAGAACTTAGCTGACGTAAACCTGACTTAATTTTTCTTAGAGCTCACCAATCTTACTTGAGCGACTAGCCTGCTCCACTGATTAGTGAGAGCAAGGTCAACGGGGTCCCATCGAGAATATTCTTGTTTGGACTTGATTCTATCTCAATCTCCTACACGAGTGATATGCCTGCCCTACAAGCTAGAGAGTGCACAGTATGTGGGGTACCATCGAGGATATGTTGTTCCGGACATGAATCTATCTCAAACTCCTACTCAAGTGACCTGTCTGCCATGTCGTCTAGTGAGAGCCTAGTCAGCGAGTCCCAACGAGGGTATTTTATTTTGGGATTAATTCTATCTCAACCACCTACCCGAGTGACCTGCCTTCTCTTCCAGCTAGTGAGATCCAGGTTAGCGGGGTCCCATCGAGGGAATTTTTGTTAGTGCTTGATTCAATCTTAACCTCAAACCCGAGCGACCTGCCTGCACTCCGCGTGGTGTGATCCCGGTTAGCGGGGTCCCAACAAGGGTTTTTTTCTAGACTTGATTCTATCTCAACCTCCTTCCCGAGCAACCTGCTTTCCTTTCCTGTAAGTTAGAGTTCGGTAAGAGATGTCCCATCGAGGTTATTCTGGTTTCGACCTGATTCTATCTCAACCTCCCCCTGAGCAACCTTCCTACCCTACCGGCTGGTTAGAGCCTGATCAGTGGGGAACCATTTGATGTAGAGTGGGTCGTGACACACAATTGTTTACGCTAACGGACAACCAACATCACAGAACATGAAAATAAAGAGGAGGGCTACGACAAAAAGCGAACGAAAAGGGGTCGGTTGGCTCCCAAAAATCCGGGACTCGATACCACGTCCTTAGGACCTACCTCTCCAACAAGCGCACAACTCGCCGTAAGTCGGACTCGATACTATGTCCTTAAGACCTACCTCTCCAATAAGCACACAACTCACCGCACCTACACAAGCATCTAAACTTTCAACTTGAGCCGTCTCAAACGCAGCAAATGCTTTATTTAGGAGCAGCGAAAACTTAGAAAGTCGGTCGAGTTCAAGTTGAGATTAAATCCCTTGTTAACACAAAGAGTGCCAAACTTGGAGTGCAAGTCAAGGCTAGGCCTAGTTTGCTCCTGCAATGGATCTTCCAATCCGGAATACAAGAGATTCAACAACAACGAAATCGAATCAAACTTGCGAGCGATGTATTAAAAATCACGGAAAAGACGGTTCGAATACATCCCCCACAAATCTCACAATAAGAAAACACTAGAGAGGAGAGGGATTACCCAACCAAGAAGATCAAACACACAAGATAAGTGGGAGAATCACTCTCTACACGAAACCACCAGCTTCACACTGAATGGGGCTGCAACCTTCTTCCTCGGAGTCGCACCGATCGAAGCCACGTCGGAGTCGCATCGAACGAGATGGAGATCACAAGGGGGGAGGCTTCACACCTTTGGGGGCGGTAAGAGGAGAGACCTCCTTGGCCGAAATTTCACAAGAGTGAAAGTAGGGTTTTTTTCTTCTTCAATGCTTTAAACTCATTATAATAGCCTCCTTATATAGGAGTTACAAAACACATCCAACCGTCCAAGATGGAGATGAAATCTCATCCATCCGGGCGGTTAAATACACACAAAATATTTAAATGCAGGAAATAAAAATAATACAAGTCCTCAAGTGAATATAAAATTATTAACCAAGTATGGAATAATTTTATATTCACAAATAGTTAAATAAAATACTAAAACATAAAGAAATTAATCTTCAACTGGGCCTAGATCGTCGCGAACAGAGGTTGTAACGCGGGCTTCCGTTAGCATCATCATTGCGCCTAAAGTGTTTATGTTGTAGCACCTCGGCAACCGAGCATCATCAAGTAGCGTCGGAGGGGTCGCGCCATCAATCCTCCCCCTCTCAAAATCACGTATCTCTGATGTGTGGTCCGAGAGATAGTGGCGGAGAAGCTCGACATCCAAACGTTGAAGCTCAGTTGCAAGGACCCAGGAGTCGTCTAAAGAGGGGCGGTCGCGCCAACAGATGAGGAAGCGGTAGGTAGCACCATCAGGAGTAGTAAGTGGCTCAACAGCAAGAATCACATCAAGAGTGAGAAATGTCTTCGGGAACCTTGGAAACATGTCAGCAATAGGAATAAAAGAAGGCAACTTACCATCCGATGTTATACCTGTGGGGACCAAAGGAGAGAGATCATCCAAACTACAACTCCCCAACCCATCAGAATTTTGAGTGGAGGGAGAAGACGACAAAAAATCCAACTCTTGCGGAGGCGAAACAAACGGCGTCAAATCCGAGTTATTAAAAATAGGGGAGATACCCCAATCAACAGGAAAATCCAACACGAAAGCGTTGTCACCTAGCTTCTTTATAATCCGAAAAGTGTCGGCATGCTTTTGGGCTAACATTTTAACGGTGTCAGTTAGCATTCATTCGGGAACTAACTGGACTAAAACCAGATCGCCAACTTTAAAGTGTCATACCCTCCTATGTAGAATAGCGTGTGTTTCATAAGAATCGTATTGATCAGTCAAGGTAGCTCATATACGTGCATGTAAGTCATGAATTTGTTGGGCAAAGGATTGTGCAAACTGACTTGTTTTGTACGTTGGAGGCAATGGGACAAAGTCAAGCGGCACATGGGCCTTGTACCCGTGAACAATTTCGTTAGAAGACATACCCGTGAACCTATTTTTTTAATTATTGTAGGCCAAATGGGCATGTGGAAGAAGTAAATCCCAAGTGCCTTTGTGATCGCTCACTAGACATCTAAAAAGATTTCCTAGGCTCTTATTGACTACCTTCGTTTGCCCATCGGTTTGCAGATGATAAGCCGCGGAGAATAGTAATTTTGTTCCCATAATAATCCACAAGGTTTTCCAAAAGTAGCTAGTGAATTTTACGTCTCTATCCTAGACAATAGTCTTCGGTACTCCGCGGTGACTAACGACGTCCTTAAAATACAGCTTCGTTATGTGAGAAGCGTCGTTGGTCTTACTACATGGAATAAAATATGGCATTTTGGAGAACCTATCCACACCGACGAGAATAGAGTCGTGACGTCGAAGGGTGGGGGAAGGCCTAAAACGAAGTCCATGCTCACGTCTTCCCACGGTACGGACAGGATAGGTAGCAGGGTGTACAAACCTACATTGGACTTAGTACCCTTAGAAACTTGACACGTACGACAACTGTTCACTACCCTCCCAACCATCGCCTTTAGTTTAGGCTAATAGAATTTCTCCTCTACGAGCATAATCGTTTTGTCTCTCCCAAAGTGTCCACTCAAGCCACCACTATGTCACTCCCAAATGATGTGTAGTCGCAAAGAGGAGGGAGGGATACACAATTTCCCGTGCTTGAACAAATAACCGTCCCTAAGTGAAAAGGCTGTGATGGTCAAGAGAGAGTTATTGTGGGCAGATAAATATGGCTCCTGAAAATCAGGGCATGTGG
Source organism: Platanthera zijinensis (assembly GCA_039513925.1). Lineage (NCBI taxonomy): Eukaryota > Viridiplantae > Streptophyta > Magnoliopsida > Asparagales > Orchidaceae > Platanthera > Platanthera zijinensis. The sequence continues at coordinate 117,778,120 of CM077087.1, forward strand.
CGTATTCATCCCTTATGCACTCGAACCCTACCACGTGGACTTGCATGGAGGAAAGCAAGCGGGTGAGGCGACTGAGTGCGTCGGCGACTCAATTTTCGGACCCCTTAAGGTTCTTAAGATTAAATGTGTATTCCTGCAAGAAGGATACCCATTTAGCGTGGCGCGGGCTGTTTTTGTGCTGACTGTTGATGATTTGTAACGCTTCATGATCAGAGAGGATGACAAACTCCTTAGAAAGTAGATTGTGCCTCCAATGATGTAAATACCTAACGATCGCATAAAACTCCCTATCATAATTGGAATAATTTAACTTAGCGCCCGCTACTTTCTCACAAAAAAAACTAATCGGGTGACCCTCTTGACTCAAGACACCTCCAATTCCAACGCCAGATGCATCACACGTAAGCTCAAAGACCTTGGTGAAGTCAGGGAGACGCAACACCGGTGCTATTGTAGTAAGCTATTTAATACAACGGAATGTAAACGTGGCAGATTTCGTCCATGTGAATTCACCCTTCTTCATGCAGTCAGTAATGGGCGCCATAATGTTACTAAAATCGCGTATGAAACGACGATTGGAAACCTATATTTAATAGTAATTTTGTTGAGAGCCCGGCTATAACACACATGCGCCAGGTGCCTTCCTTCTTATGGGCAAGAAGGGCTGGGATAGCACATGGGCTCAAACTCATCCTAATGAATCCCTTACTCAGTAAATCCTTTATCTGGGTTTGTAACTCTTTGTGGGCAGCGGTATTAAGCCTATAGTGAGGTTGGTTGGGTAGGGACGATCCGGGGATAAGGTCTATGGCACGTTGTATATCTCTAAGAGGTGGCAACGACGAAGGCAGCTCGTCCGGGTAAATGTCCCTAAACTCATCCAACAAAACCCGTGGCTCTCGAGGTAAATCATCCAACACGCCACTGTCAGTCTTTGCACTCATGAGAACGAGAGCGTACATCATAACCTCAATGAAGGAATCCTTCACAAATTCTTTCCAACCAACTAAACTCAACACCTTCCTCTCTAAAGGGACGGTTGTATCCCTAGCAACCACTACCGGTTCCTTCGGCACAATCAGTCTCAAGGTGATTGTCTTGTCGTTGAATTTGAACTCATATGTGTTGGCGCGACCATAGTGCGTCACGTCATGGTCATAGAGCAAGGGGCGGCCTAACAACACATGACAAACGTCCATTGGCAGGACGTCGCACCAAACCTCATTCGTGTAGGATTTGAAAAACAAGGGGACTAAGCATTGTTGGGTTACATTAATTGTAACCGTACTGATCCAAGCAACCTGATAGGGGGTCGGATGCGGTTCAGCAGTCATGGACATACGCTTAACGACATTCTCAGAAACGGCATTCACGAAACTACCACCATCAATAACTAGTTTGCAAAGCTTCTCGCCACTCTTAAAGATAAAGGAAAATGTACTCGTCCTCTTCCAGTCGTCTACAGGACGAGGGGTGGTCAAAATACAACGCATCACAATAAGGTGGTGATCGTCCTCCAAGTCACTAGGGACTTTCTGGGTCGCTCTCCTCTGCGGCCTCGTATACATAATCGTCAGGGTCGGTAGCTGGCTCTAATAAGGCTAGGGCTTTCGTCTTTGTTGGGCATTCGTAGGCATAGTGGCCTTGAACGCCGCAAGAGTAACAAGTGGTGTTACCCTTGCTAACCTTCTCTATAGGGATACGCTCACTCGCAGGGTTCTTGGTGTTCCTAGCGGTCATCATGACTGACTTCAACTCGGTGGATTTGAACTTTCCCTTATCAGGGATATGGAAGAAGATGCCCTAGTGGTGGACTTGTTCTTCACTTGAGCGTAATAAGAGCGAGCCTTAGAGGCTAGGTGCTTTTCAATGTCTAGGGCGGCATTGAAAGTCGTGTTCAAATCTGTATGCCCATATCGCAAGTTCTTCCTTTGGATATCGGGGTGAAGCCCCTTTCGAAATCTAGATAAAGTGACTTCGGGGATCTCCCTAAGGTCACATCGCACCATACGGTCCTTAAGTTCACCCATTTATTCAGCCACGACATTGAGCCTTGCCGAAGGGTGGCAAGCTCATCGAACATCTGCGTCCTATGGTACGTGGGGACGTACTGATCAGTCAAGAGGTTCTTCATCATAGCCCATCCAATAAGTGGGGCCCCATTCCAGGCTCCTAGCCTACGCTCTTCATTCAGCCAAAAAGTTTTGGCACGTCCTGTTAACTTTATCCGGGCAACTTGGACCTTTTGTGGATCCGTTAGGTTGTGCCACTCGAAGTAACACTCCATGTCCACTGTCCAGTTAAGGAAGATCTGGGGATCTCCCATGCCATCGTAAGTGGGGGCATTAATCTTAATGGCCCTCGTTGTATCAAACCCTCTCCCGTGGCGGTGTTCTCGATGGGGTGCTCGAGGGGAGTCCTCATCAGAATCCAAATCAGAGTTTTGTTGGTGTCGGTTGGTCTGCCCAACATTAACGGGAGGTGGGGGATGCCTTTCTTGATTTTGAAGGATCTGTGCTAAAATGTTCCTATGCTCGGTCATTTCGGTACGTAAACCTGTTATAGCCTCGGTGTTGGGATCACCATGCTTGTTCGCAGCCATCCTAGACGTAGAAGGTGTAGAGTACTCCGTTCCTAGTCTAGTGCGCATGCAGGTGTAAAATATTTGGAAAGATGAATTTTACTAGGGATGACCCTACATGAAAAATAGAATATTTTTATAGTTTCCCAATGTGACGAGAATGTGGAACGTTAAAAAATTTTTTTTTTAACTTTTCACTACAAATTGCAGATTTTGGAGCGCTATTGGCAGAGCAGTAAATTTTTTTTGTGTGTTTTTTTTTGTGCGTGCTGACAAGACTAAAGCGAGGATGTTCAATTAGAAAATTGACACAACCTCCCTCTGATACCAAATTGATGTAGAGTGGGTCGTGACAAGCGATTGGTTACGCTAACGGACAACCAACATCACAGAACATGAAAATAAAGAGGGGGGCTCCGACGAAAAGTGAACGAAAAGGGGTCGGTTGGCTCCCAAAAATCCGGGACTCGATACCAAGTCCTTAGGACCTACCTCTCCAACAAGCACACAACTCGCCATAAGACGGACTCGATACAACGTCCTTAAGACCTACCTCTCCAACAAGCACACAACTCACCACACCTACACAAGCATCTAAACTTTAAACTTGAGCCGTCTCAAACGTAGTAAATGCTTTATTTAGGAGCAGCGAAAACATCAAAAGGTGGTCGAGTTCAAGTTGAGATGAAATCCCTTGTTAACACAAAGAGTGCCAAACTTGGAGAGAAAGTCAAGGCTAGGCCTAGTTTGCTCCCACAATGGATCTTTCAATCTGGAATACAAGAGATTCAACAACAACGAAATCGAATCAAACTTGCGAGCGATGTATTAAAAATCACCGAAAAGGCAGTTCGAATACAACCTCCACCGCTCTCACAAGAAGAAAACACTAGTGAGGAGAGGGATTACCCAACCAAGAATATCAAAAACACAAGATAAGTGGGAGAATCACTCTCTCCACGGAACCAACGGTTTCACACCGAATGGGGCTGCAACCTTCTTCCTCGGAGTCTCACAGATAGAAGCCACGCCGGATTCGCACCGAATGGGAAGGAGATCACAAGGGGGGAGGCTTCACACCTTGGGGGAGGCAAGAGGAGAGACCTCCTTGGCCGAAATTTCACAAGAGTGAAAGTAGGGTATTTTTTCTTCTTCAATGCTTTAACTCAACATAATGGCCTCCTTATAAAGGAGTTACAAAACACATCCAACCATCCAAGATGGATATGAAATCTCATCCATCCGGGCGGTTAAATACACACCAAATATTTTAATGCAGGAAATAAAAATAATACAAGTCATCAAGTGAATATAAAATTATTAACCAAGTATGGAATAATTTTATAATCACAAATAGTTAAATAAAATACTAAACCGTAAAGAAATTAATATTCAAGTTGGCCTAGCACGCTGCGGACGGAGGTTGTAATGCGGGCTTCTGTTAGCATCATCATTGCGCCTAAAGTCTTTATATTGTAGCGCCTTGGCAACTAGGTCATCATCATGTAGCATCGGAGGGGCTGCGCCATCACTATTGAGGGTATTCTGGTTTGGACTTGATTCTATCTTAACTTCCTACCCGAGTGACTTTCCTTCCCTACCGTCTAGTAAGAGCCCGATCAACGGGGTCCTATCGAGGGTTTTCTGATTCAGAATAGATTCTATCTCAACTTCCTACTCGAGCGACCCACCTACCTTGCCGGCCAGTGAGAGATCGGTCTACTGGGTCCCATCAGGGTAATTTTGTTCAGACTTGATTCTATCTCAACCTCTCAGCGAAGTGATTTACCTTCCCTGCCGGCTAGTGAGAGCCCGATCAGTGGGGTCCGATCGAGGGTATTCTGCTTCAAACATGATGAGCGGTGAGGATTGAGTGAAAACGCAACTAGTGAGGAGTGGATCTTTACTTTCATTCATCTATGGATAACAATGCTTCAGGTTTTTACCACTTGAGGTGTTGTAAATGGGGCTCCTTTGACATTTTGGAGGCGATAATCACCTGAGGAAAACACTTCAAGGATTACAAAGGGCCCTTCGTAGTTAGGGTGGAGTTTTCTAATGACTCCGCCCTTCCCGCGGCATCGACCTTTTTGAGGACTAAGTCTCCTATAACAAAATGTTTGATCCTAATATTCTTAAGAAAGTATTTTCCCATTCGACGCTTGACCTCCTCCTAGTAAAGGGTTGTAAGGTCACGAAGCTCTTCAAATAGATCAAGATAAAGTCATTGCTCTACCTTATATTCCACACTCCATTCCTCATTGCCACTCCCCATAGCAACAACATGTAGGTATCTCACCTCAATTTCTATGGGAAGCATGACCTTTTACACATTTGATAGCTTGAAAGGGGTTTCCATGATAGCTGTATTTAAAGTGGTTCCCAAGGCACACAAGTCTGAGGAGACCAATTCCACCCAGCTGTCCCTCAGATTTTCCACCATTTTCATCAACAAGTTGACAATGATCTTGTTCGTAGCCACCACTTTCTCGTCATTCTTGGGGTGATGGACGGATAAGAACCTGAGATCGATACGCAATTTTTCGCAAAAACTTATGAACTCCACCCTCATGAATTGAGAGTCGTTTTCCATGAGTATGGCCAGGTGCAATCCATGACGACAAATTTTCTCCCCCCATATAAAGTTGTGAATTACTTATGGCATTATCTTAACAAAGGACTTAACCTCTCTCCACTTCGAGAAATAGTCCACCATGACCAAGATGAACTTCCTCTGGCTGTTATCTTGCAGGAAAGGACCAACTAGGTCCAATCCCCATATCGCAACGTGCCAAGGCACAATGATTGTCCTGAGCCTCTACACTAGAAGGAGTTGGAATAATGTATAGAGTTGACATTTCTGGCACTTCTTTGCAAATTCCACTGCGCCCTTAATAATGTTGGGCAAAAGTACTCATACTGAGGTAATTTCTTCTCCACAGTCCGACTTCATGAATGGATGCCACACTCTCTGGAGTTGATCTCATTTAAGACTAGATAGAACGCATCTTCTGCCATGCACCTGGCAAGGAGCCCAGAAAGGGTCTTCCGATCTAGCACTCCATTCTGCAACAAATAATAAGATTACTTGTACCTGAACCTAATTTTATCTGAGATGTTCTCCAGGAACATACTATGTTTTAGGAAATGGATGAATGGGTCCCTACACAAGGGTCTCCTGTCGATCTCCATCTGCTCACCCTCGTCAATGGAAGGTTGAAAAAACTTCGTCATAGTTCCTCTTGCTTGGGGGGCAAAATTTGGCGAGGTGATCTGCCTGCATATTTTCCACCCAAGGCACGAGACGGATCGAGAAAGTGCAAAACTACCCAATGAGGCCATTAACCTTGGCTAGATACTTATGAAGGATAGGCTCATTTTCCTCAAACTATCCCCTGATTTGTGCCCACAATACAATAGAGTCCGTGGACACCCTCACATCTTGGATTCCTAGCTCCCTAGATAAATGAAGTCTTACTATCACTGCCTTTTACTCTAACTGATTGTTTTTGATGTGGAAATGTATGATGACAACCTTCTCTATCCTTGTCCCATGAGAACTTCTTAAGATCACTCCTACCACTAAATAATGTCTCAATAATACCCCATCCACGAGTACATCCCAGGCTGCCTTGGAGGGATGCATTGGCTTTTCCACTTTCGCGACATACTCTGCTAGGAAATCCACCAAAGCTTGAGCCTTTGTCGACAATCATGGATAAAATGAGATTTCGAACTCAGTCAGTTCCACTAACCATTTTACAAATGTTTTTGGGTGCTATACTCTTTCCATGATGTTGTGAAGGGGTGATTGGTCACCACCTTAATGTAATTTGCTTGGAAGTAGGGCCGAAGTTTCCTTTCTGAGATGACAAGAGAAAAGGCTAACTTTTCCAGGATGGGGTAGTTGAGCTCTGCTTTCCTCAAGACCCTTCTCATATAGTACACCGATAGCTGCTTACTTCTTTCCTCTCGAACCAAAATGGAGCTCCAACCTCTTTACCTAACCGAGATACAATTCCAACTCCTCGCCACCCTTTTGACCCTATAGTAGTGGAATCTTGGTGTGTTTCTGCTACAGAGCTTGGAAGGCCTCCTTACACTCCTTGGCCCACTCAAAATGTTGGTTTTCGCTTAGCATTTCAAAGAAAGGTGAGCACTTCTCCCTTTCCCGAGATATGAACCTGCTCAACTCTACTAGTTTCCATTTTAGACATTGAATCTCCTTGGCATTATGCGGCGACTCCAGCTCTAGTATTCTCTTGATCTTATCCAAGTTTGGTTCTACCCCAAGGTAGGATGTGTTGGATCCCATGGTCCGCATCTCTTTTATTTGACAATATAATATCCCAAGTTGTATTTGAACATAATTGTGTTAGGTATAGTGTGCAGATGTACATGTATGAAGAATAAAAGTTTTTATGACCTACAAATGGGCTGTAGAACAACCGCTTGTGTTAGCATTGAAGAATTATTGTTATGCGCAAAGAGTCTTTTCTGTGACCTACCACCAGGTGCTAGCCATATCGCCGGGTGCTAACAATTTAAACGACCGTCGAGTCAATTTGTCGAGAAGAAACTATTATTGCCAGGCGTTAGCCTTACAGCGCCGCGATATTCAAAAGTGGCGCGAATATTATTTTGGGATATTTTTCCTAATTTAATGGACAGCTTGTAATACCGCATGAGAAGACCTACCACCGGGCAATAGCTTTACCGTCCACGGTAGCTTTTTTAAAGACGAGTATAAAAACACATATTTCTTTTTCTAATAAAATAACAAGAAGAAGGAGGATTTTCACATCTATTGTTTGGCCACCATCTCTATTGGTATGAATCACCGCCTCCAAGCAAGCAAAAGAGAAATTTATCCCTCCTATTTATGATCGATGAAATTTGAAGAACAAAGTCTCCAATGACCATCAACGGTTAATCGAGTGCACAAAGAATGACATTTAGAAGCCTCAATTGCGCACCGTTCTATGGAGGATTTGTTATTTTAAGCGATCAATAATTTCAAACTCTTTTATTCTTATTTTTTATTTTCACTTTTCTATTTAGTCTTTGTTTTGAGAAATCGGTTTGGGAGGCCTTCAGATTATTGGGAGTAATCTGTTGGAAATTATCTTCGGAGGATGTCTAGATCTGGGAGATGTAGTGGGCTCTATGACTCTTCCTGGGAGGAAGATGGAGAGCCAGCTCATTGATCTTCTTGGGAAGAAGAAAGAGAGCCGACCGGTCCTGAGAGGCTTGGTATAGAAAGCAAAAGAATGTTTTATTCATTGCCTCCGATCTCCGACGTCATGAAGATCAAGATTTGTTATTGTAAACCATTGTTTAATATTGAATAAAATTTTACTTTTTTTTATTTCATCTCAAATTAGTGTTTGAATGTTGCTAGGGTATTGAGGGTTGTGTGAGAAATAAGAAAGCAAAGTTTTATAAGAAAAAGTCAGTCTATGACCTAACTCCCAGGGGTAGCTTCCAAAATAGGTTGCCCTTGTTGAAAATTCTTTTAATTCAAAATTAACTAGAAAACCTAATTCACCCCCCCCCCATTTAAGGTTGGCCACTAGATCTAACAAATGCTATTAGACTAAGGCTATTCCAAAACAATTTCACCACCAGGAATAATGGCCAACCCAGATCTCAAATAAACTAGTAGGAATGGATCATTTTACACTAAAAAATCATTAGTGCCACCTCTATTTACTGGTGTGAACTATAATAGGTGGAAAACTTTAATTAGAAAATTCCTTATATTATTTGATATAGAAGTTTAGAAAATAACTAGTATCAAGCCCCAAATTAAATTAAATAAGCATGAATGTTATTAAAATGTCAAAGCTATAAAAATTCTGTTTTGTGGGATTGGTCAAGAAATTTTCAAACTCATCTACACGCAACCTGCTACTTAAGATATATGGAAATTTCTTGAGATTACTTGTAGTGTTCCTTCCATAGACTCTAAATCTGAGCAATTTCTCATGGATTAAAGTGAAGAATCAAATGAAGACCTACTCTTAGAGGAAGATATGGAATCCACATCAAGCGGAAGGGAAGATGAAAATTAATCTTTGGAAGAGGATAGCCAAGAGGAAGATTATAAAGGAACCTTTTATTCAAATCATGCCTCACCCAAGAGCGTTGTATGAAAATCAAATTCTCTTCTTGTTTGTAATTAAATTTCTATATTATGTACGCTAAATATTGTTAATCATAAAATCAAGAAATAGAAAAATATTAACTCAAAATTACGTTTTGAAAATAACATTTTTAAAGGAAATGTCAATGCAGAATCTATTATTGTTATGCCTAATTCTCCCACAAGATCTTTATATAACATTTCTACACCTTGTATAGATTATAATGAATTAATAGAAAAATAAATACTTTTTGAAAAAGAGATTATGTTTGAAAAAGAACAAAATGAGAAATTATGTTTGGAAAGCTCATCTTTGAAAAGTGATTGTGTTAGATGTGATGATTATAAAAATGAAATTATGTAAATAAATGAGACTTTTGATGAATTAAGGAGTAAGTATGAAGATAATTTTGAATTTGTAGTTTCCTTTCTTAAAAGTAGTACAATCGTGTACAATAAAGCTAGACTTAATCTCAAAATTAAAAATAAAGAATTGAAAATAAAAATCAATATGCTTAAGAAAATATTATTAAAAACTCTCAAACCATAGGTACAAAACTTCAAACAAAACCCAAAAGCACATTGAATATGAATTTTCATATAATAACTAAGCCAAACAAAAGGGGTGAAATACATCAAGCACGTGCAAATGAAATTCCAAAACATAAAAATCAACTTCATCTGCAAAATCAAACCACTCCCATTTTAAAATCAAATGAACGATAATTTCCATTTAAAAATCACTACACAATGAGTTTCTGAGTTAAATAATGTAAATCAAATTTGGAAAACCAATTCATCACAGCTAAATCTTCCACGCATGGTGTTTCAAACAAAGATTATATGATTAAGTATCAAAATAATTTGTATAGAAATTGGACGTATAAAATGAATATTCAACCAAAGTATGAATGGAGACCCATTATTAAGAATGATGCACTACATTCTAGTCAAATGACTCATTCATCTGTGCCTCCCCATAAGGCAATACGAAGTATTTTGGTACCCAAGGAAACTACATCACATCATATCGCTTGGATACATAAATCTCCTAACCATTAATACCCACCATTTGCTTGGAATAAGATCAAAGTGAACTACATTATTTTACTTCATAATATGCATATAATTCTTTTTTTATTCTTTTTTTTTGTTTGTTTGAGCCAACACGTTATATAACCGTTGGGAATATTGCCCTTCAATGTTCCCTGGATTTAAAGAGGTATCATTATCAATACTAAGAGCATAATTGTGTTTGATGTATGTTCAAGTTTTTTGGATGGAGGTTGTCTATTATACAATGATTAAACAGGTTGTATATGTGATAGTGACAGGTGGACACAAGGAAGAATGGTTGGAAGACAGAAATTTGTCAAAGTCCATAGGCGTTGAGGGAAGGCAGTTCACTCAATGCCAAATGTCAAGAAGTGCTGATTAAAGTATGGGTAGTCAAAGCCTGAATGTTGACAAAGTAGAATTTTGGTTAAGTCCACAGGAATTGAGTAAAGGCAGTTCGCTCAACGCCATAGAACAAGAGGCGTCGAGTAAAGCTCAGATAGTCACAGCATCAGTATTGATTAGCAAGATTTATGGTTAATTCCTGAAGCGTCGAGTGTTGACAGCTCACTCGACGCTTGAAGAAAGAAGCGTCGAGTAAAGCTCTATGCTGTAAAAGCTAGAGAAACTGAGAAGAAATCTGGCTAAGTCTAGAAGTATTAAGTGAGGCCAGTTGAATCAATGTCAAGCTAATAAAGCATCGAAAGAACAATATTCAGTGTAAGCCTTAGAAGAAGTGGACATAAATTCTACTAAGTACAGAAGCTTTGAACGAAGGCAGTTCACTCAACGCCAGCTCAATAAGAAATTCTTCTAAGTATAAAAGCTTCAAGTGAAGACAGTTTACTCAACGCCCACTCAAATGAGAAATCAGCTAAGTACATAAGCGTTCAGTGAAGGTTGTTCAGTCACCGCCTCATCAAGATGACAGGAAAGTCAATTATGCAGTGACTGTTGAAGGCTCATTCAACGCACTCAACGCCTATTTATAGAAAGTTTGTCCAAGGATAAAAGAATCAAGTGAAGCCAACGCACTCAACGCCTATCAACAAAAATATGTCTAAGAAAAAATGCGTTGAGTGAAGGTCGTTCAATCAACGCTTCATCAACCGAAATATTGGCTAAGTCCAAATTCATCGAGTGATGACTAATTACTCGACGCTGAATGGTACAATAAATTGGCTAAGTGCTTTGGCACTAAGTGAAAGCTATTCACTCAATGCCTATGATGAATCTTCTGTTTTTGACTAAGTCCACACATGATGACATCATCAGAATTTCAAATTATTGCGGGAAGTCTACAGTATATGACAAATGGCGATGTACGCCTTCTGTACTGTATTTAATGCAAAAGCAAGTTGTAGCCAACAACTACAGCGGGCCCCGCTGCTCAAAGAGCCATTAGACAACGGAAGATAAAAGCGACAGATCAAATGAGATATGATAAACTATTGGAAAAAACAGAACTTCATCTTATTCCTCTCAACATTGTTATAGAGCCTAAAGAACAAGTTCAATCTTTTGATCTAAAAATTCAACAAGTTATATGTTGTGTCTAATACCTTCAATAGCAAGCTCAGAGAAACTCTCTGAGAAAAGGAACAACAAAGGCTAACCCTAGCTGCAAGATAGTTGTTTACATTCTCACCTACAACAATAAGTTCAGAGATACTTCCCTAAGAAAGAAGAAGCAGCAAGGCAAGCCCGCTACAGCAACTTTACAGTTCAAGAAGATCTTTCTGGAAGAACATTTTTCTAGAGTTGTGAAGAAAAAGATATCTAGATTGAGCTCCTTCAGTTCAGAAGAAGGTATATATAGAGAAAACCTCTCTGGTGTCTAGTGATCATCAACACCTTTCCTCTCCCTGTAGGATCCTTTAGATCTAAGAGTAAGCCTATTTTATAAAGGCTAAGTGTAGGATATTTTGTAGATTTGAGTGGGAGGATTCAAGCTAATAATCTGAGTTAGGATCCCTATATTGATCTGAGGTAGGGCCCATGAGACTGAGCTATAAGGCTTGTACTCAATACTGAGGTAGGATCCTATACTTGATCTGAGTTGTAGGGCAGTTTGCATGAGGTAAGATCTATTTCAGATCTTAGGTAGGAGATTATTCCTCTCTGAGTTGTAGGTTTATCCTCCTAGCCTAAGTGTAGGACTATTAATTTAGTCTGAGGTAGGTTATCTTTGGATCACTGAGCAATAGAAGCATAGCTTGCTATGAGTTGCAGGGCTTTGGGCCTGAGGTGGGTCTTGAAGGAGACTGAGAGGTCCCGAGGGATCTGTATTGTAAACACTTTGGAGCCAAGTTTGGAGAAGTTACCTTGTCTAACAAACTATTAGAAAGGAGGGAGGGATAGTGGACGTACCCATAATCTAGGAAACCACAATAAAATTCATGTGTGTTGTGTGTGATTGTTTTAAAAGCTAAACTACCGTAAATCACAACTCACCTAAAATAGGAAAAGTATAAAAAAGGCCTAAAACCTATTCACCCCCCCCCCTCTAGGTGTTTGCTACTATTGAATCTAAAGAATTTCAATAACTAGCCATAGAAATAATAAAATGTTAAATATCAAGCTAAGTGAGGTATTGTCACAAAACTAATCACAATAGGTATAGTTAAAAACATGTTAGTTATCACCAGTGATACCCCTATAGGCGATAGTTCATAAGAGCTATAATAATGCCTAACCTGTCTTAATACAACATGAACAAAAGGGGGGGAGGTAGTGCCACGCTATTCCTCTGAAGAAGTCGGAGTGATGTTGACCTTCTGCATTATCTTCTTCATCATCTTATTCAATCCTATCACTGCCTTGTTCATATCCGGTATCTCCCGGCCATGTTCCTGTTTCTCCCGACCCTGCTCCTTAAGTATCTCTTAAATATCTCAATGGGTTTCTCGGAGGGATCCTCCATGACGAAGCGGAGGTTATGAATTGGATGGATGTGCACTACGTGCATTAGATATCTCCTCTATCCTATAAGTCTATGGATAACTATCGGTTGGAAATGATTTCTAATCGATGGTTGGATACTTATGAACCAATATCTTCTTAATCACCCACCTAATGACAAGGTGTTCAATCATTGGCTCTCAGGAGATTTCAGCCGAAATGTAAAACTCATCATAAATAAAATCAAATCTGATACACTAAATGGTATACGCTTCATGATGCACTATGTCACCATGGAGAGCTGATGGGTTATTTTCTTCGGGTCCCTAGACTTATACATGAGGGAATGACACAACATATCCTTAATATTGAGAGTATCTGGAGTTAGCGTAGCCACTATAGTGATAAGATATTAGCAATGTTCCCCACCATGGAGAAACTTATTTACTCGAGTCCAGTTTCTTGATGTCCTAAAGGACTCGATGATGTCGAGTAATTCTAATCTTGGAGTCAAGTTGTACATTTTCTCGAAGTCCTCCTGTTTAATGGTCATAAAGTGTGGTCCTATACTAGACTGTACCCCTTTGTTGAGTGTTGTGATTGCTGGATCGCTTAGATTATTATAGAATTCATGAAAGAGTTTGGATGAAAACTGGGCATCTAATACAACCTCGATAGTATTCCCGCATAGTCTAAGTAGGTATATATGTGGGGGTATCGGCCCACGTCGATCTCAATAACCATTTCCATACTCACAGTGGTACTCTCCAATAAAGGGTGGGTCGGTGTTGGAGTTCGGGAATGCTTTGAGAAACTTTGTAGTGGTGGTTGTGAACTGGAAGATGCCATATCGTGAAATCAAAAGAAAAAATTTTATGAAAAGTGAAAAATTAAACTTTGTTTGTTACCGCCACACGGTAATGTGTTACTGCCGCACAGTAGCCAGACCAACTTTATCTTGTCCTCTTCCTCAATGCCACCCCCTAAATCTCTTGTTTTTAACAGTATTTAATATAAAAAATTAGTGAATGAGGGTATCTACTCACATATCGCTTAGATCCCCAAGATTCCACCCTAGATCCATAGAGAAAAATGAAAACCCTAACTCTACTTGCTTTGAAACTTCAAATCCCTAGATTCCACCATAGATCTTTGCCCTAACTTGTAAATCTTCGAAGAATTCAACCTTAAACTGATCATAAATCAAAAAGGGGAAGAAAAGTAAGGTTTTTACATTGTATTGGAGGATGTGCCAAAAGATGCTCTTGTCACATCGTCAGAATTACGAGGGAAGTGTGAGGATGTCGGCTGAGGGCCGAGACTATTAAAAAAGGCTACTGTGGCGCAATACCACTACCGTCGGTGATAACATAGTAAAATCTTTTAAAAATTATTAATTAAAATTTTGAAAAATCATAAAAATGCAAAAACACGTTTATTTTTTTTAGGTTGAGTTGTTTAATCTTTAATTATGCAAAAACAAAAAAAATAAAACCCATAATATTTATTTACTCATTTGTTTATTTTTAAAAATAAAAAAAAATATTTTCCAATAAAAGCATACCATTATAATAAGGATATGCTTGTCTAGAATTTAAAGCATAAAGATTACGTGCAATATGTGATTTAGGATTGCTAAACTCTATTTAACATTGTAAGTTTGTGTCATGTTATTGATAATCATTTGGTACATAGATACTGAGTGCTATTTGATAAGAAAGTGTATGTCTGATATGCCTGTAGGTATATATGTTTATTTAGGTAACATAATGACTTTTCACGATTCACACATCCGTAGAAAATGCACACTAGTATAAATTTCAAAGCGTACATATTATAACTCGTGATATAGTGTCTAACATGCTAGGTATGACTTGAAAAATCAATGTCACATTGTTCATTTATCATATTTAGAGTTTAGAACAATGTGCAAAAATTACAATAGTAAGGTCTTTGTATACAAGTCAAAGAGTATTTATCTATGTGGGTAGATTTCGACTGATTCAGGGACTTTGAACTAAACAGAATATATATATAATTGTTTGTGAAAACTAAAAAAGAAATGAAACTTTTTTTGGACATCATACTTTGCTATCAAAGTATGTGTCAAGGATACCCCCCCCCCCCCAAGCACTACTCATTTCTAGATAAGCCTCTAAGAGCATTGTGAGAATAAGCACCTTGGTCTATATAATCATTTCGATCTTGTGCAAAGACATTAAATTGAGTTAGGGTCATTTTCTGGTCTGCTCTTCGTATATTGTAGATAGAATCGTGACATGATTTTTCAGTTCATCACTCTTGTGTTAGCATATTCATTTATTGCGATAAAATATGTATTAATGATTATTTCTATCTTATTTTTTTTCTTTTGATGCAACATGTACACATGTCATTATTCTTTCTATCTCTTCCATGTATAAGAATTAGACTAAAATTGCAATGACTATTTATTGCACAGGTGTACTAGTACACGATTACTATTCATGATCCTTACAATGTTACACTGCATTCACTCTATAAATCAATTGATATTGTATGCTAATTCTTGAGTATTTAGTTTCAAAATGTTGTGTCCATAATTTCTTATGCTATTCCTTTATTTAAATAAAATGTTTTTCTTATATATGCTAGGTCTGTCCCAAAAATATGTTTTCTCTCATGTTTGTGTATTTGATGTGCCAAAACTTCATCTCTTTGTTTAAATTTTAGCTTCTATCATTAGTTCCCCTCCCTTTTGATAATACCAAAAGGGGGAGATTTCTTTTTTCATGAGTTTCATATTAGCTACTTGGGGGACGATCACGTGTTGGGGAATAACACATGTAGGGAGAGTCGTACTTCGTACTTCTGTTTATATTTCATGTATATTGTTGAACTACACTATACCTTGCTACTAAAGATTTATATCACACAAACGGGATTTGATATTATCAAAAGGGAGAGTTTTTTGGAACCCATGGTCCTCATCTCTTAAGTTTGATAATATCAAATCCCAAGTATTATTTGATAATACTTGTGTTGGGTATAGTGTGCATATGTACATGTATGAAGAACAAAAGTTTCTGTGGCGTACTGTCGGGCACTAGCACTATCGCTGGCGCTAGCATTGAAGAATTATTATTGTGCGTAGTGAGTCTTTTCTATGACCAACCTCCAGGTGCTAGCTATTCTGACGGGTGCTAGCCATTTCAACAACCATCGAGTCATTTCGTCGAGAAGAAACTGCTACCGCAAGGTGTTTGTCTTACCGCACCATGATATGAAAAAGTAGCGCAAATTTTATTTTAGGATATTTTTCCTAATTTAATGAATAGTTGGCGACACCGGGTGAGAAGACCTACCGTCAGGCACTAGATCTACCACCGACGTTAGCTTTTTAAAGATGAGTATAAAAGCCTATGTTTTTTTATGGAAAAGAAACAACAATAAGAAGGTGGATTTTCACATCTATGGTTTAGCCACCATCTGTCAGTACGAACCACCGCCTCCAATAAAGCAAAAGAAAAAAAATGTCCTCTCGTTTGTGATCGAAGAACTTTGAAGAATGAAGCCTCCAATGACCATCAGCGGCTGATTGAGTGCATGAAAAATGACATTCAAAAGCCTCAATCGCATACCATTCTATGGAGGATTTATTAATTTAAGGGAGAAATAATTTTAAACTCTTTTATTTTTATTTGTATTTTGACATTTCTATTTAGTCTAGCTTTGTGAGAAATTATTCTAGGAGGCCATCGTATTTCTGGGAGGAATCTATGGGAAATTGTCTTCGGAGGGCATCTAGATCTCGGAGATCTAGGTGGCTCTAAGACCCTTATTGGGAGAAAGGTGAGGAGTCAGCTAGTTAATCTTATTGAGAAGAAGAGAGTGTCATCCGGTCCTGGGAGGGTCGGAAAAGAAATCAAAAGATTGTTTAATTCATCACCTCCAATCCTCGGCATCACGGAGATCCTGTTTTGTTATTTTAAACCGCTGTTTAATTTTGAATAGAATGATATTTCTTTTTTTTCATCTCAAATTCATGGTTGAATGTTGTTTGGGTAATGAGGGTTATGTGATAAATCTAGAAGCAAATTTTTATAAGAAAGAGTGCTCGGTGACCTACTACCGCATAGTAGTGGTCTACAGCCCCATGGTAGCTTTTAGAATAGGTTGCCCTGCTGAAAATTCTTTTATTTCTGAATTTATTTGAAAAACTTATTTCCCCCCCCCCTCCTCCGCCCTGTAAGGTTATCCACCAGATCGAACATGATGAGGTGACCTAGAAACTTCCCTCTTCAAACACTCAAGATGCACTTTAGGGGGTTAAGTCTCATTCTATTTTTTTGCCTAGTGGCAATCGTCTTTGTTGGGTCCAGGAGGTTAGAGTCTACGTGTTTGATCTTTACCATCAGGTCATCTACATAGACCTCAAGATTCTTCCCCCTTTCCTCCTTGAAGACCCTATCGATCATCCTGTGATACATGGTTCCTGCATTTTTTATTCTGAACGATATCATTTTATACATATAGCACATGTCTTCCGTGATGAAGGAAATATCCTTAACATCAGGTGGGTGCATCACGATTTTGTGGTCACCAGAAAAAGCATATAAGAAACTCATTACAGAAAAACTAATGGCTGAATCTACCAATGCGTCGATTCGAGGCAGGGGGTAGAAATCTTGGGGACATGCTTTATTCAATAAAGAGAAGTCGACACATATTCCTACCTTCCATCCCCCTTCTTAACCCTCACAATATTACAGACCCGGCCTGGGTACTGGATCTCTGAAACAAAACCTGCCTTCACTAACTTCTCCACATCCTCTCAGATTTGTTCGGCCAGGTTTCTCGACATGGACCTCTTCTTTTGACGGATCAGGCGGACGTTGGGATAAAGATTGAGATGATGGTAAGCAATGTATGCCTCGATCCCAAGAGTGTCAGCTGGATCCTAGACGAAGATGTCAATATTCCCTAGAAGCTGTTCTTGATCTTCTCTTGATCCTCATTCTTCATCTTCCTCATATCTTCACTATCTCAGGCTTCCAGCTCATGATAGCGATCTCAATTTTCTCCACTTCTCGGGTAGCCTCCATACTAGCCTTCTCCTCCATCTCTTTCTCGAGCTCTTCTTCTTCTCCCATCCACGAGATTGTGTTGACAGCTGTGATGTAGCACTGCCATGCTACCTTAGGATCTCCCCAAATTCGGAAGTGCACTCCTTCGCTACTGAATTTCATGCATTGGTGGATAGTGGAGGGTACTCATCGAAAGGTGTTGATAAGGGGAACTCCAAAGATACTATTATATGTGATCAGAGAAATCACTATAATGAACCGGGATTTTTGCGACGTCTCTCCTAGTGTAATATGGATTCCCACTTCTCCTTCCACTTCCTTTCTCTTGCCTGAGAACACAAATAGGGGGCCGTCTTAGGCCAACACACACGTGGCTTACACTTTCATCTCATCAAAGGACTTCTTGAAGATCACATTTACTAAACTCCCATTATCCACCAAAATCCATAAGACTATAAAGTTTACAATGGCCGTCTAGATCACCAGGGCATCTGTTGGGTCCATTGCTCACAGTGTCCCAGAATTGTAGAAGTGAAACAAGTTAATGGTATACGCATAGTTGTATTTTATGGATGTTTAAGTTCATGCATGCAGGTTAGATAGGTATTCCAAGTTTTTATGACAGGCCCTCACAAGATAGACGAGTGGAGAGACATAAATCTATCTAAGTATATAGGCATTGAGTGAAGCCAGTTCACTCAATGTCAGATATCAAAGAAGGAGGCGGGAAAGGCTGAAAATCTCCTAAGTCCACAGGCATTGAGTAAAGCCAGTTCACTCAATACCAAATACCAAAATGCGCTGAGTAAGGTGTGGACAGTAAAAACCCATCAGTCTACAAAGTAATTCCACTGCTAAGTCCACAGGAGTTAAGTAAAGCCAGTTTACTCAATGTGATATAGCAAAAGGGTTGAGTAAAGACAGGACAGTCAATGCCCAGCAGGTTGCAGAGACAATATTGCTGCTAAGTACACAGGCATTGAGCGAATCCAGGACACTCAACACCAGTTGAACAGAAGTGTTAAGTCATGCTACTATAATTAAAGCATAAGAAGAAAGAAGACAGAAATCGACTAATTCCAGAAGAATTGAGTCAAGCCAGTTCACTCAACACCTAATAAAGAAGAGACAAAGGCAGAAAGCATTGAATGAGGCCAGCTCACTCAATGCCTTCAGACAGATGAAGAATTTGACTAAGTCAAGAGGCATTGAGTGAGGAAGGCTCACTCAATGCTCTCAAAGCCTAGATTCAGAATGATGAGCCAAGTCAAAAAGCATTGAATGATGAAGGCTTCAATGAACACACTCAATGCTTGAGGAATTAAAAAGTTGGCTAAGTACAGAATCATTGAGTGAAGCTTGTTCACTCAATGCACTCAACGCCCGAGGAAGCAAAAGATTGGCTAAGTCTAAAATGGTTGAGTGAAGCATGTTTAGTCAACGCACTCAATGCTTGGAATGGATATGAGAATTTGGGTAAGTCCACAGATACTAACGTCAGTCAAAGTCTACAAAAGTCAATATAATTGAAACTCATTGCGAGAAAGCTGGAATCCACCACTTATGTCGCTGATAGATAGTTGTATAATATATTCTGTAAAAGGAAGACTATATAACAATAACTAATGATGGGCCCACATGTCAAGAAAGCCATTACATGATGGAATATTAAAGGAATGAGATCAGTGGAATCGAATTAACTTTTAGGGCTTTGTGTTTTCGAAAAGCAAAACTGTTGGAACCTCTGTTTGGTTTTGTGCTAGGTTCACTCTTAGGTTGTTTAGACCCTCTTGTATAGCCAGGATCTCTGTCTTTAGTCTTAATTAGATCCCCTTTAAATCAGGTTTGGGCAGACCAGCTTTGCATTGGACTCAGATTCAGATTCAGAATATGTTTTGATCCATCTATAACTGTTCGACTATAGTCAAACTTAGCTCGACGATCGTCGATCTCCCATCAACGATCTCAGAGTCTCCTACTTTGAACTGAGCTCGACGATCCACGAGCTCAGGTCGACGATCTCTTGTTTCTCTCCAGTAATCGAAGCTCGCCGATAGCCATTCTCTGGTCGACGATCTCTTATCTCTGGTTGACGATCTCTAAACCGATCCTTACGATCTTATGCTGTCTTCTTCTATCAGTTTTTCAGATCAGTCAGAAGTCATTATTTTGTATGGCTATGTTCAATTATTTTAAGGAAAGATATATTCTGATAATAAATGCTGAAACTTCCAAGGATGATAGCCGTATTTCTTGAAGCATTTATTATGGCATTCATAGAATATTGTGTAGAGACAGTTATGGATTGTATTTATGACTGCCAGCAATTCTAGCCGTTTGGGCTCCTTATTTCTTGTAGTAAATTATGCCTTGCCTTGGGAATTCAAATTCAGGACGTTTTTCTTCTCACTGACAGAACATATATCTCAATATAACAAAAAAAGTGAGAACAAGACAATAAACAAGTTAATAATCAAACAGAAAGAAAAGAAACTTTTGCTCTCAGTGGATATTGCATGCTTTGCTAAGAAGAAGAAGAAGAACTCTCTCTGAACAATTTTTCACTAGTCTTCTTCTATCTTCAGACTTCAAAGATTCACTGAGAATCTCAACATCAACCACTATTATCAGATTCAAAAAGGGCTTTACAACCTTTTCCCTTTGAAGTCCTACACCCAGGGCCAAGCTTCATCTTCCTGGATTCATAAAATATCCTAGGAGGAGCTTGGACATTTTATTTAATCCACATAATCTTCTCACTTGTTTGAGAAAGAGAAGATTCTCATATACTTTTTCTTTTACTTCCATCTGTACAGGGTTATCTCTACCTTCAAAAGTGAACTCTTTGGTGATAGGGCACCTGATCAAAAACCTATTGGATTTTGAGCCCCCGTTCAAAAGCTCAAAGGGTTTATAGATCTACCTGAAGCAGATCTTGTGGTGATAGGGCACCTGATCAAAAACTTAAGTGGATTCCTACCTGGGTGGTAGAAGTGTGGATGTAACCAGTTTTGGTGAACCACTATAAATTTTCTTGTGTCGTCTGTGTTGCCTTGTGATTTCTTTATGTGCTGTATTGCTGTGGTAGTTCTTCTTATTTATTTTCTCTAGTCTCTTTTATTAGTATTTCTATTCCGTAATTAAATTTTTTAAATAAGTTTTAAATACTCTATTCACCCCCCTATAGAGTAAGAACCTATCTATCCCCTCACTTTCAGGAACATCTTCATCGTCTTCCTCGCTATTATTACTGAGACAAGAAGTAGAAGCTCAAATCGTTCGACCTGAAAATTCTTCATGTTAGTTGTTGTCATCTTCATCATCAATAATAAGAAATAAGAAGCAGCAAAGGCTATCCCTAACTGCGGACACTTCACAGCCCAAGCTAAGCAAATCTTGAAGATTATTTTCTGGAGCTGTGAAGAAGAAATCTGGACTGATCTTTCTCAGGACAAAAGGACAAAGACACAGAGATAATTTCTCTGGTTTCAAATAAACATCAGACCTTATTCTTTCCATATGATCATTTTGGACCTAAGCTATAAGCCTGAGTTATAAAGGCTGAGATTGTAGGAGCTGTTATAGATCTAGGTAAGATTCAATAGTGAATCTGAGTGGTAGGATTCTGTTTAGAATCTTAGAGTAGGGCTTTGGCCTGAGTGATAGGATCCTGGGGATCTGAGGTAGGGATGTCCTCCCAGCCTAAGTGGTAGGGGCTTTGGCCTGAGGTAGGTAATCTTCTAATCACTAAGCTGTAGGTCTTTATGCCCGAGTTGTAAGTCATGGAGGATACTGAGTGGTCCTGCGGGATTGAGTTGTAAGCTCTTAGGAGCAGAGATATTGGAGAAGTGCAACGTCTAACACACCGTTAGAAAGATAGGAGGGACAGTGGACGTACCCATAATATGGGGAACAACTATAAATTATTGTGTCGTCTGGGTGAATATCCTTAAAGCAATAGGAAGTAAATCTCCAGTCATAGCCTAAACTTACAAATGTTAAAAGATATACTAAAGACCTAGAAAACTATTCACCCCCCCCCCCTCTAGGTCATTTTGCTACCCATGAAAACAAAGACATTCAGCATCACAAAATGGATCCTCATAATCTGGCATATCCTTCGACGAGAAGGTAATCTTCTCTATTGGGGGAGGGGTCAAATATATAGAAGCAATGCTCTGACAAAAATAGATTGGAGGCTCCCCTTGTAGGTAGCGTTGCACCGTTTGTGAGTTTTTCCATCTGTTGGGACTGTTTGACCAGATTTTTTAGATTTTGATTTGGATTGTATGTTTTTTCCTGATTAAAAGTGGTATAGTTTTGAGATTTTTGTACTTGTCCAGTTTTTATTTCGATCCGAGCAATTTTGGAGTCTAAGCGTGTGTTTGGATCTTTGTGATGATTTTGCTAGAGTAAGCATTAATTGATTATGTCTCAAGATTGGTGCGTTGGATTCTAGGGTTGTCTGCGCTGTTAAATTCATCGAGCCGACATTTTTATCCCTAATTATTAGACAGTCTGAATTTTCTAAATTTTTGACTTGCTAGTTCTCGAGAAGCTCCTAGTTCTCAAGTAGACCAATCTTAGTTCTCGAGAAGCCCCAGTAGTTCTCGAGAAATTTCTCCCTTGCGAGTTCCCGAGAAATCTCCCTCTCAGTTTTCGAGAAGCCCCTTCTTATTCTCGATAAATTGAGTCTGTTCTCGAGTAATGCTCATTATACTCAAGAAATATCTTCCTCAGTACTCGATAAGTTCTTACCCCTTTTCACTCGAGTAGTCTTGACTTGCTGGTCTCGAGAAGTCCTTAGTTCTCGAGAAGCCTTCTTCAGTACTCGGGTACTGCTTACCTTGTACACTAGAAGTCATTTTAGTACTCGAGAAGTCCTTTCAGTTCTTGATAAGTCTTTTCAATTCTTGAGAAGCCTTGCGTTGTTCTCGAGAGGTGGTACTCGATATCTACCCTTGTTCTTGAGAAAGCATTCTTGTTCTCGAGAAATATCTTTTGTACTCAAGTGCCTGTATTCCACTCGAGTAATTTTCTATTCATTTCGAGTTTCCTGGTTCATCCAACCCCGGTTTGTTTCATTAAGTATAGTTATGCGAATATTACACTTAGTATATATACCTACTTCTTCTTCATCCTCTTTAAGCTGACCGAATTTTTGTCTATCACCCGAACTAGAGCAGCTTGAGCAAAAGAGAGAAAGTCTATTTTGTGATTCTTAAGGTGGACATCGACGGTGCTCCTGTGCTCAAAATTTCCAACCGATCATAGATCCGAAAAGCTCTCAGTGAGAGCATCATCATCGTCGTAAAAGCTTCCCCATTTCTTGAGTTTTCCTTGTTCGGGTTTTTGGCCCTAACCTCTATTTCGGCCATTTTTTCCCAGATTTCGACTCCTCTCTTCTTTTTAGCCCCGATCTGCGATAAGTAGTTATTTGGTGTGTCTTTCCGGTGAAACCAAGGAAAGTGGGTGTTTTCCTTCTTTTTCCCCTTTCTCCTGATCTTGATGGTAATTGTTTAACTGATGTTCTTGAATCCTTTTACACTTTTGTCATTCCAACTATAGATACGTTTAATACCCCTTTTAATTTACTTGAATTTATAAGTTCTTATCATGATTGTTCAACTTCATGGCGTCGCAGTGATTTGATTAAATATTATATTGTTTGCTTTATTCACCCTTAACAATTGTTGAAAAATGTATTAGGGTTGGGTTGCTTTGTAAATCCTTCCTGAAGGTTGATCAACCTCTTTTGATCTAGAAATTTCTAGTAGAATCTGATGTGCCGAGTCTTGAGATGTATCTTAATTTCTCTTGTTGTGGGAGTTAGTTGTTGTAACCACCTCCACGATGTCTGAGATTTATATCATGGTTTTCTTTTGTTGCGGGTGTTAGTGGGTGAATCCACCGCCGCAAGCTTTGTTTCCTTTATTAGTACCTTGTGGAACTCTACCGAGTGTTTGGGCATCTACGGTGAATGGTGAAATATATGAGTCTCCCTCGTAGTTCGACGAATATTATATATCTGTGAGGGTGTGTCTAGATGAGTTACCACCTCCCCTGTGTTTTGGGTAGAGTTGAACACATGTGGCTAATAAAGATTTTGAGTATTCTTTCTTATGGTATAAGTTTGCTTTCCACCTTTTTAGCCTTACGCATCTGGTTTGATTTGTGGTACGTGACGATTCACGTAAGTTTAATGTTTACGATTTTTGTACTTTACCAATGTACTTTACTTCAATACTTTTGGTCTTAGGTTGGTACCCCCTTTTGAACATTGTTTACGTTTTGTCTTACTTTTTGCCACCGCTTGTGACTTCTTGCTGAGGTGTTCTGTGTTTGGAATGCCTCTGGTTCGGAGCCTTAGCAGGTAGTGGAGCTAGTTTTGGAGTTTCTAAGTAGTAGAGTTGGCTATGGTTTTCACCTCGTCGTTGTGAGGTAGTTGTCATTTTTTTCTTTACTTGGTTAGACATACTTTTACTTGATGTGGGTTCGTGTCAGATTGTTGATGCCCACATGATAGTTTATTTCTGGATTTTTTGCTAGCTACTAGTCGTTTTCTTTTAGAGGAATTGGATTACGTGCTCTCTGGGATGATTTATGCTAGGAATGCATGTAAGGTATTATCAAGTATAAAAACTACTATTATTATATAATGAATAGCTTGTTCTAAAACTCTAACTCATTATATTTAGTAATCATAAAAGCTATTTTTAGTAAAATTATCAACCTAGAGTCTTGCATACCTTTAGTTGTTCCCTGGGGAACGTCTATACTCATGTAGGATGTTTAATCTTATGAATGAAGTATTTTCCACAACGTATAAACTATTTTCTTATGTGGACTTGATGAGCCACTAAGCCGAGGGATACGGTTAAATTGCTTAACTTAAATTGGATTTTTCACTAAAGCACTTAAAGATCTCTCATTTATGTCTAGTAGGAGTTTTTCCTGAGCATCCGCAGTTATCCCCTACTAACGGGGCATCATAACGCGCATTTCCCCTTAATCTGATAAACTATTATATGCGGTGGAAATGCGGGTTATGACAGTTTGTATCAGAGGGAGGTTGGTTTGACAAGTTAGTCGAAGCAGCCAATCAGATATAGTTTTGTTTTCCTTCATTCATTTTCATACACACACCGATGTGTCATCAATACGTCATAGCAGAAGCATAGTCACGACACTCATAGCATGATAAGAAGTATACGGGGCATATTATGTAGTATGGGATGCGTAATATGTGTTTGTATTTGGATCAACCATAGGTGGCAACATGTGACGGTTATGTAGTATGGGATGCATAACCACCATCACAAGGGTGCCTATTAGCTCGTTTTCATTTCTCGTTACATGCGATGTTATGTAGTATGGGATGCATAATATTTCATGTGTACGCCGCTCATAACATGCATTAAGGACTTTTTAGAATGCATAATACTACATACATATCATATCATTGCATAAGCACGCGTGGTAAGTTAAGGTTTATATGATGACACATGTACACACATGATTTCAAACAAGAATAAATAATCCATGCATTCATATCATAGGCACATGAGTCAATAGGATGAGAGGATATCATCCTATGTAGGACATAACATCATTGTAAAGTCCCAGAGCTAGTTACCGCATAAGCAAGTGTCTTTTAAGTATGGTCTGAACAAAGTTGTGTGGCCTAGTCGTAATGTAGGATTTTGATGAGTTGTTCGCAGCCTTTTAGAAATGTCACCGATAAGTCTAGCGACGAGATCGACTCCCCAGTCAGAGGGTGAGTTGTCTATCGCGTAGAGTGATTCGTTGATCGAGAGTCTTCATCAGAGAAATGAGGTTCTATCGAGACAATTAGTTGCGATGTAATCGCAAATGGTGTCTTTGTTGGTTGCCGCTCCTGCACAACAACCCTTAGTGCAAGATTCTTTCGGAGGTCAAGCCGTACCCGGTACCCCTGCTCCTATGGTGCCCCCGGTGACGCTACCGCTAGAGATGAATTTTATCTCGCATTTCCAGCGATTCAGACACCCACTTATGATGAGAGTGAAGACTTCATGGTTTTGGATGATTGGATCATCACTATCAAAGAGATGTTCACGTATTCGGGGATTGCTGAAGCCCAGAAGGTGATGATTGCAGCCTATCGGCTAAAAGGCCTAGAAAAGAGTTGGTGTATTCGGGAAAAGGAAAGCCTAAGTGAAGGATGCTCGTGGGAATCTTTTAAGAAGATGCTGCTAAAAAGTTTCTACCCTCGATTGAGCAGGATCGTCTGATGATTAATTTCCTGCATCTGAAGCAAAGACAGCTCACGGTGAGCGAGTACGAGATTGATTTTAGTAAGTTGAACATATTTTCTCCTTACTTGGTAGCTTCAGAGGAGGGTAGAGTGAAACGTTTCCTTGGAGGACTGAGTAGCTATGTCAAGTAGTGGGCATGCGCTTATAGAACTGAAAATTATGCTGAGGTAGTGGAAGTCGCACTGAAAGTTGAGGCGATTGAAAACGACAAGAATCGAGGTGCTGCGACGAGAAAAGAAAAGAGGAAAGGTGTTGAGGACGGAAAATCTAGGGCATTTGGCCCTTCTTTGAAGAAGAAAAGTGGAGAGATATGTATCTTCTGTGGTCAATCCGGCCACCACTATGAGAGGTGTTTCAAGAGGACTGCCACTCTGAAGGTGCACCAGGTGCACGCCATCTAAGGCGCACCTAAGGGAGATCAGGTGTGCTCATTCTATTCAAGGAAGGGTACTGACATGAGTCATTACTGGTCGAAGGATAATGATTTCTTCCAGTGCGGGCAGAAGGGGCACCTGAAGTCTTCATGCCCCCAGGCTCAGACCCCACTGCAGCCTGCCCTTCTCTGGGCTCTACCGCTGCCGCCAAACAAAGAGAAAGGAAAAGGAAAGCATAATGTGGTGACCAAAGAGGAAGCTCAGACCTCTACTCTAGTGATATCTGGTTAGATTCTAGTTTAACTCTTACACTCCATTGTTTGTTATAGTTTTCGTTCGTTTAGTTATGTATGCTAAGGTTTTAGGGTAGTTTAAGGTAAGAATAGGTGCCGCACATTCTTTTTGAATAGGGTACCATCCATTCCTTTGTGACCCGATGTTTTGTAGATAAGCATCGTTTGAACGTGGATTATTTAGGAGTTTCCTTAAACGTCAAGCTTCCCTCCGGAGGTTTGGTGTTATCCAATCAAGGAATACAAAGATGTCCTATTTGACTAGGAGATTTTCTAGCTTTTGCAGATCTGATGGTTCTGGATCAGGTAGATTTCGACGTAATTTTGGGCATGGACTAGTTGTCCAAGTATGATGCGGTAATCCAGTGCAAGGTAAAGCGATTGGACTTCAAGATGGACAATGGCCAACAAATGAGTGTCTATGGATTTCAGGACAAGGTTTCCCTCATTATTTCTACGGTACGTGTTTGTAGAGCTCTAGAGTCTGGTTGCGAGGTGTATGTCGTTTTTATTTCTGCTTTGTAAATAGCTTTTGTTACACCACGTCAAGAGAATATCTCAGTGGTGTGAGAGTTTCTAGATGTCTTTCTTGATAGCCTTCCAGGACTTCCTCCTGATAGAGTGGTAGAGTTTGTGATAGACCTCGAGACAGGTACTCGCCCTATTGCTAAGGAACTGTACCGTATGGCTCCGCGTGAGTTAGAAGAGTTGCGCACTCAGCTGGATGAGTTGCTGCAGTATGGATTTATTAGGCTAAGTTCTTCCCCGTGGGTTGCCCCTATTTTGTTCGTAAATAAGAAAGACGTCTCCATGAGGATCTGCATAGATTATCGGGAGTTAAAAAAATTAACCATCAAGAAGCGATATACATTGCCTCGTATTGATGATCTATTTGATCAGTTGTGGGGATGCACTGTGTTTTCAAAGATTGACCTTCGCTCAGGCTACCACCAGTTAAGGGTCCATGAGTCTGATATACCACAGACGGCTTTTTATTCCCGGCTTGGGCATTTGGAGTTCTTGGTGATGTCCTTCGGTCTAACAAATGCACCATCTGCTTTCATGGATTTAATGAATTGAGTGTTCAAAGATTTCTTGGACCGTTTTGTGATTGTGTTTATAGATGACGTCCTTGTGTATTCTCGCAATGTTGAGGAGCATACTCAACACTTGCGTTTAGTTTAGTAAACCCTGAGGGAGCACAAGGTCTATGCAAAGCAGAGTAACTGCTAATTCTGGTTACCCCATTTGTCTTTTTTGGGCCATGTTGTGAGCAAGGATGGTATTTGTAACATCCCATGTTACTTCCAGGCCCCTTAACTTAGATTGGATTAGGCATAGGGTGGGTGTTAAGGGAAATTAGCTAGGTTTGACCCTAGGTAGTGGGTTGTAGCCATGTGGGGCCCACCATAGGACCAAGGTCAAACTAGCCTAAATAGTAACCCTAGCCACACCATGACCCCACCACACTGCCCTAACCCTAATTACAATCTAAGTGGACCATAGGGCATGTCACTAGGTCAACACATTGACCCTAGTTTACCCAAGTCAACCTTGGTCCTAAAGTGGTCAAACCCACACTCATAGGCCCAATTAGCCTAAGTAGGTCACCCCTTCACCCAACCCAAGTTGGGTGGTGCCATTAGGCTCATGACCAACAAGTGGGGTCAGCCCACTCCTCATATTGACCAAGTCAACCCAAAAAGTCAACCTAGTCAACATTTTGACCTAAAGAGGAAAAATTGAACCCAAGTCATTTCCATTGGGCTAAGCCCACCCAACTAAGCCCAATGCCAACTAAAATAACCAAAGACCATCCCTACCCCTCTGATTGTGGAGAGAGAATGCATGCAAGGGGGTATTTTGGAGATTTCACCAAAAGAAGGAGAAAGAAATGGCATTAAGAGGAAGAAGGCCACATGGACTTCATTCCATCAGCCCCAAAGCTTGCTGGTTGGCTGTCCAATGAATTCCATAGGGAATTAGGGGCTGAGAGCTACTTGGCAACCATGGGCGGAGCAACCAAGGCTGAGCCCGAGCACACCTTGGTTGTATCTCCCCATATACCCCACCTCAGTCCAAACCGACCACTCCATTAGCTTCAGAGTGCAAAGGAGAGTAGAAATAGATAGCTGGAGTGAAGCTTTTGGTGGACAATCCATAGATTGGCAAGGAGATCACCGGAGCAACTCATCCATGGCCAACCGCCGCTGCCGCCGCCGTAGAACTCCATTAGAGGTTCGTTTTGCCGCCCCTCTACCTGTACTAGATATCTAGATCGAATAGGGGATATATCGGGCTCAATTGAGCCCGATGCCATGAGAGCAAAGTGAGACTTTTCGGGCCTTTTCTCCTTGCTCGGGTTCGCTGGAGGAGCCAACTCTGGCAGCCTCACCGCCGGGAAACGCAAGCCCCCACCTCAGTGAAGGTGGTGGCGACATCCGCCGGCGGTGGTGGTGGCTTAACTGGCTGGAAATAGCCAGCAAAGGTGGCCCAGGATGGTTCGATCTCAGCCGTCCAGTGATTGAAGACGATGACTTGATGCCGGCGATTTGTCTTTAAGATTCGTGCTATTATATATATAAATGTTATTATATTAATGATAATGAATGTAATTTCTGTCACATGTTTACAGTCACTTTGCATGTCAATTTTAGGGTACTTAGAGGCATAAAAATAACTTGACTCCTGAATAAAAAATGTAGCCCTATCTGTTAGCTTTAATTTGACACCTTAATCATCAATTTTGGTCCAGTGGTCTGGCCTGTAGGGCATTTTTCCTAGGACTGATCCTAGGCTAGGGCAGAAACTAAAACCTAAGCCCATGCCAAACCAAATGTCCACATAGGCTGAAATTTTGGGTATGTGGCTTATTTTGGCATATATAGCCCCTTCCAAAAAATGGAAATTTTTGGGACAACTTTTTCTATAGTATTTGTCATATTACCAAAAATTAAATAAATGAAATAGTTGGAATATTAAGCATCCAAATGTCCCCAAATTTTGGTGGTAGGTCCTTGGGGACATCATTGGTGCATGATAAAAATTGCAGCACATTTGGATCACTGTATGTTGGGGTAATCTACTTGCATGTGTTGGCTATGTATAGCTTTGGTGTGCAGATAGCAATATTTTAAATATTGTACATTTAGCATAATTGAGGCATCCAAAAATCATGGAATTATTTCCAATGGTTCATTAGGGTAAAATTCACCCCTCATATTAATTATGGTATTTTTGGGATCAAAAATCCGATTATTTGGATTTGTTTTAAAATATAGTCCTTCTGAAAATAAATTGGAAAAATAGGTTTTGCCCAAGCAAAAATCCTCAAACTTTGCCAAGTTAAAAAGAAGGTTATATTTGACTTACGAAAATTTGATCTTTCTGTTTGAGAACTTTTGGAGTAGAATACATTGAAATGACAATTTTACCCCTATTGCATTTATTCATGAATTAATGGAAATACTTATCAGTAAATTTTGGAATTATTTATAGTACTGTATATTTGTATGATTAGACTTGTACATTTATCTCAGAATTTTTGGGTGTACTGAGAATTTTTTAATTAACATAATGGCATTTTGGTAAATACTTAAGAATGGGATTTGTTAGGCCATTACACTATAGAGGTTGATGAAACTCTGCCATTAGTCTTAAATTAATGTCTTATATTCTCTGTAAATTTCCTGGAATTTTGGCTTATATATTCTTATACTTCATTTGGAAAAATGGAAATTATATAGATTTTGATTAAATAAGGAATTGGTATAAATAATCAAAGGAAAATTGTGACACCCTGTAGACATCAATATTTTATCAATATACAACTCAGGAAAAATTACCTAGGTCATTGGATTCTAAATTATACTACTTCATGTGTAAAGTGACCTAGGAATTAATTTAAAAGATTTAATTAGAGGCCTTAATGACCTAGGAAAATTATGAAAATCAACATACTCATTTCATTAGTCTGTACCACCCTAGGATAAATAATTAGGGGCTTGTGGCCAAAGGAATTGGAAGTTCGATTTCAGGGTGGTATTAGGTCTTGGGCTGCGCGTAGTAAAAATATGTTATACCATAAGGCCACTAGGGAATGGATTGACAATCTAGCTAGAGATTATGATTGGAAGTATAACCCTGGTGGGTAGTGTGTCTTAGTGACGAGAGTAAGTGATAGTCATTGGGTAACATTTGGAGTGGAGGTAGGCGGAAGACCGTCGCCCTCCCCGATAACAAATTAATTCATTAGGATCAACTAAGAGTAACAGTGAGAGTTGAGTGTGGATTATGGGTAGACATCAACTAAAAGTAATTATCCTTGCGAAAGGGAACTTTGGATTTTAATTCCATCTTGGTTCCTAGTGCCCCCGAGACCCCTTCATTGGGCATACCCTGGGCAGTCATGGGATTAACCCTAATTCACTAAGTATAATAACCTGTAGGCAAGAGTAGCATAATAGGCTAGGTAAATTGTACTTGTTCTCACTTGTGCCGGGTTGGAGGTAGTTGGAGTCTGTTGACTACTTGCTCACCCGTACAGAGTTGGAAAGAATGTATGTGATATATATATATCCACCCGTGCCGGGTTGGAAGGACTCAGAGTCTGTTGACTACTTTCTCACTCGGGCAGGGTTGGAGGAATCAGGACAGGTTGGTCCTAAGAGCTGGAGGCTCAAGGTGAAATACTTGCATGTGCATAACTTAGTGGTGGGTCATGCGGTACTGGGCCATTCGTCATACCGATGGCAGTACGGTGACTCGGGTGAGGTGTACGGGTGGAAGGGCCAGTATGTTGTTTAATACTGCGGTAAGGCAGACAATCCCCGAAGACGTGCACCCGACCTAAAAGACTAGCAGGTAGCTAGCAATAGTACGCAGAGACTTTAGAGTGCACTTGTCAGTATATAGAGGCATATAGGAGAGGTCTTGGCTTGGTGGTGTGAACACCCGCCTAGAAAGCGGAAGCGTCCGTTCCGCTGCTGCCCTAGCCACAACGGCGGTACCTAAGAGTGATGCTAGCTCTCGAAAAGTGGGAACTAAAGGTCTGTGATCACAGAGTTGTTGTGTGTGAGTTGCACTTGCCTGCTACATAAATTGCATCAAAACATTCATTCATATTAGGGCATATACTTCATAGATCCTTATCATGTAAATTAGTATGGGCTCTTTTATATGATAAGTTACAATTCCTGGAAATCTGAACTTATAAATTTGTATGGGTATTTTTATAAGTTAAGGTACGCTCTGTGATGGTAGTGTAGTGGTAGTGTAGTTTTACTTTCCTGCATTACTTTCATTTCTTCCTTTACTAGTACTGCTCTTTACTTACCTGTACTATATACTTGGAACTGCTAGAGTAGAATGGTAATACCTATTATAACTGCTAGTTAGCTCTTGTCACCTGCTTCCACTTTTGTTACCCCTTATTATCCTTTGCTTCGTCCTCCCGCTCGGTGCCTAGGAGCTGCGGGTCGGGCTGCGGAGGAAACGAATTAGTCTTTTTGACTAATGGTCGGCGACCATATCATTTTAGGAGCACGAGGAGATGGAGCAGCACGTCGAGGAGCCAGGACTTGAGGAGCAGATGTCGATACCACCTTCTACCACTACTGGAGCACATGTTCAGGTGTGATGAGTTGAGATGTTAGATTCTGCTGCTGTTAGATTGAGAGAGAGAGAGAGAGTCATTTGATATTGATGTACTGGCATTAGCCCTTATTCACTTTCATTTTCGTACTCATATTGGACTATATTCATGTACTTTTCATTTGATATATATATGTTTAGTACTATGGCTGTGGAATGTGATATTTACTCTGTTTTATACTTCTATTTCTCATATTGGCCGACAGGTTTGTGATCGTACTAGCCGGCATAATCGGCGACTTACGGTGTCGACTAACCCGTGTGTTAGTGTCACAGTAAGGCGGCGGTTCTAGGCATAAGATCCGGGTAAGCCAAAGAGAGGGGGGACGGATCTTACAAACTGGTATCACTTGAACAAACGATCATATGAGAAAGAAGTCCACAACACTGGAACACCCCGCTCGAGCATTAGTTTGCAGACAAACTATGCAGCGGATGCAATGGTGTGCCCATATGTAAAAGTCACATAAACAGTCCAGTTAAAGAAATGAGTTAGTCCAATCCAACTAGGGAACCACCCTAGTTCGACTTACCAAGAGGATTTTATGTCGTACCTTAGGCCAAAGATTGACTTCAGATGTAGATTAGTTAAGGTACGAGTATAACCAAATCGATTAAAGATGGAACTTAATGCCATAGTCCCTACTTAAGGCTTAAACTTCGATGTCCCTACTCTGCATATCGAGTGATATTACCAATTCTTACTCAAACTAATAGGACCACCTCGATAAGAATTTGATGCATAAGTTTTATATTGGATTAGTAGGGTACTCGTAAGCTTAATCCTAGTATCGATGACTTGATTACGTCAAGACAACCATGATGATAAATATCAAAGGTCAAATAAGAGTTCAAAGTTTGGCAGAGACACTTCTTTGTTTGGTCACAGGTAGACCTTGAACAGATTATCGTATGGAAAACTTGAATGCCTAAGGTAGATAACATATCAATTTAAGTGGAAGTCCATGTCAAAGATTGTTACCCCAAAGGATTAAGGCATGTATTGGATGACTACATTGTGAATGTTAAAGGAAATTAACCAAAAATATATGGGGGCTTAACCTTTTGTTTATATGGCTAAATTGATAGCAACTCGAATTTCTTTAAGCCTTTCTCATAAAGCATGTGTCACAAGCATAGTGATCTAAAAATTTGGCTCATTCAGAGATCTCTCAAGTAAAGAAGAGGGTTTGTATATACATGATCAGTATGATGATCAATCCTTCCTAGAAGGTTAAGACTCTCGAAGAACATCACACTATTTATTTACCTTAAGCAGCATAGACTACTAACAATAAGTTGTGAACATAATAAATTCACAAGTGAAATAGGAAAGTAGAATGTTTCGGGAATTGCTTTCCACCCTCATAATTACTCCAAGACCATATGAGTAAGTGAACAAGGATAACAGTAAGTTTAATTTCTTGAAAGATATATAAAGAGTGGCTTAGTGATGTGTATATATGACCTTGAAACTAGGGGAGACCGTATAAGACTTCAATAAGTTTCCCAATTTCAAATTTAGGGAAGTAAGTAACTACTTAGTCCACATTCTAATGAGCACTCGTGATCTTCCTTAATACCGACACGGTATAAGTCATTTACATATACACGTGAAACCGAAGAAATTGTGTTCAAAAGATCAAAATTGGACCAGTAATAGTTGTAGACGGATCTACATAAAATTAAGGGTTATTTGATTATCGCCTCCGCAATCATGTTCAAAGATGCTCTAACACCTCGAACCGAGCAATGTAACACATAATTAAGGAACTCAAATATACCACGGGAAGAATCAATGCGAATTGTAAGATGCGTTCAAGTAAGAAGAATAATTAAAAAGGTTTTTGCACAGTTAAGGCTCTTAGGAAAGTGACTTTGACAGTCACAGGTTGGAAAAAGTAAACACAATAATCGATCGCTGCTACCAGTGCCTACTTGACATACACAAGTCATTAGGTTGGAAACATAAATATTAGGACAAAGTAACTCCATGTTAATATAAATGAATGATCGCAAGTATTAACTATTATAGGATGAGAGTCCATGAAGTGAAAATGCTGGAATATCTAAACAATTACGCCTATAACAATGAGAGTATCGTAGCCCCAGCAAATGTAAAATCAAATCATACTAAATTAGAGGATGTATACTCTAAGAATAATCATTGTGGATGTGACTCTGATGATCACAAGAATCAAAACAAAAGTGTTCGATGATGATTTACAGATGGTGCGTTCTCCCAATGAATCAATCCTTCTCAATTTAAATGGTCTACTCACCATTATACTTGAGAGATAGTTTATGTTATAATCAGAAATTTTGATAAGATAACGTCTTGCGTTTAAGATATAATGATTAAAGTTTACTATGGTTATGCATGATTTAGTACTACCTTGTTTGATCCAAAAAGGGGCTGAGATTTGGAGAATTAAACTCAATGATGAAATATCAGTATATCCACGCTTACACGATATTATCAATCACTTGATCATAATGATGAACTATAACCTTGAATGACTCAATCAAGTAAAGTCATTATATTGGAACTTAAGAATTGAAATAAGGTAACAGTTTGGTAAATAAGTTTAATTTCTCGTGGCATGACATTTGAAATGTAAGGACTCAATAAATTGAAAAAGGGTGGATGATGAGTTAAAATTATACACATATATATGACCCCTTAATTATGATAGAGTTAAGAACTGGGATACATACGTTGATACCATTATAATAACTATTAGGAGGATTCATGACAATGATATATAGTTCTTGACTATCAAAGGCGTATACGGTGAAATCACACGAGAAGTAATTAGTGATTAATAAGATTCTCTTTATGCCGAAATCGATTTGTGCTAGACCTCACCATTTCTGAAAATATACTCTTATAATGTTATGAATTAGACTATGTGTGAAAAGCGATTGGGAGTCATTTGTACGAACATCAATATCAATAATGATCGCTTGATGTATGCTAAAAATGTGAACACACTATGAATTATGTATTACTATTTAGGTTGAGTTGTGATAAGTCTTAAATTTGGGGAAAAGCAAAATGATAAATTTTCCATCACACCAAGATCTCGGAAGATTGGTTAGCTACTATACATAATAGTGTTGGTCTATTGTGCTGAATTCTCTTTCGGTGACCATAAGTTCACGTTGGTGGATAAGTAATAATCTAGGGGTACGTGAATAGAACAAACTTCTACTTATGAGATCGTTGAATTATACATATTTTGAATGATCGTTGGTCGTAAGGGACTACAACCTAAATTGCGATTGAGAAATATTTTGATTGTTAATTGGCGGAGGACTTGGAAATTAGTCCTCACAGTTTGAAAGAGAGTAGTCTGAAATATAATGAAAGTACATTTGGAAGAGGATTGCTACCCCTAATAAGTTTCTCATAATAATAGCCATGAGGCTTATCACAGTAAGAAGTGTCGAATACCTCCTTCTTGGGTTCAGGATGTGGACCCCCGGGGCACTTAGACCGGAGTGCATAGATGATATGGAGGCTCAGATTTGACATATCAGGGATCGAATGTTGGAGGCTCGGAGTAGACAGGCCAAGTATTATGATGCGCGACATCGGAAGGTGGAGTTCCAGGTAGGGGACAAGGTATTTTTGTAGATACATCCGGTGCATGGTGTTCCTCGAGTGAGGAGACATATGAAGCTCAGTCCACAATATATGGGGCCAGACTTAATCCTGGAGCGGATCGGTCCCTTAGCTTATAGACTGCAGCTGCCACCTAAATCAGGGACCTTGCACGACGTATTTCATGTCTCTTCATTACGAAGAGCTCTCCTTCAGCCAGAGCATCACATTATCTCTACAGCAGGCCTGGTAGCACCTAATCGGCCAGTTCGATTTGAACCGATCCGGATTGACGATACAGAGGATCAGGTATTATGGAAGAAGAAGGTTCCTCTTGTAAAGGTGATGTGGTCCAACCATGGACTGGAAGGGCACACCTTGGAGCCAAGGGATCTGATTTGGAGCAACACCCGGAGTTATTTACATCAGGTACATTTTAATTAATGCTTTAAGGATTCTTATAAATCTTGCAAGTAGAACCCCGTAGACCCGAACTTAAATTTCGGGGACGAAATTATTATTTTTTTGTTTATAGGATTTGTAACATCCCATGTTACTTCTAGGTCCCTTAACTTAGATTGGGTTAGGCATAGGGTGGGTGTTAAGGGAAATTAGCTAGGTTTGACCCTATGTTGTGGGTTGTAGCCATGTGGGGCCCACCATAGGACCAAGGTCAAACTAGACTTAATAGGAACCCTAGCCACACCATGACCCTACCATACTGTCCTAACCCTAATTACAATCTAAGTGGACCTTGGGGCATGTCACTAGGTCAACACTTTGACCCTAGTTGACCCAAGTCAACCTTGGGCCTATAGTGGTCAAACCCACACTCATAGGCCCAATTAGCCTAAGTAGGGCACCCCTTGACCCAACCCAAGTTGGGTGGTGCCATTAGGCTCATGACCAACAAGTGGGGTCAGCCCACTCCTCATATTGACCAAGTCAACCCAAAAAGTCAACCTAGTCAGCATTTTTACCTAAAGAGGAAGAATTGAACCAAAGTCATTTCCATTGGGCTAAGCCCACCCAACTCAGCCCAATGCCAACTAAAATAACCAAAGACCAGCCCTACCCCTCTGATTGTGGAGAGAGAATGCATGCAAGGGGGTATTTTGGTGATTTCACCCGAAGGAGGAGAGAGAGATGAAATTAAGAGGAAGAAGGCCACATGGACTTCATTCTATCAGCCCCAAAGCTTGCTGGCTGGCTGTCCAATGAATTCAAAAGGGAATTAGGGGCTGAGAGCTACTTGGCAACCTTGGGCGGAGCAACCAAGGCTGAGCCCGAGCTCACCTTGGTTGTATCTCCCCACATACCCCACCTCAGTCCAAACCGACCACTCCATTAGCTTCAGAGGTCAAAGGAGAGTAGAAATCGATAGCTGGAGTGAAGCTTTTGGTGGAGAATCCATGGATCAGCAAGGAGATCGTCGGAGCAACTCATCCATGGCCAACCGCCGCTGCCGTCGCCGCCGTAGGACTCCATTAGAGGTACGTTTCGCCGCCCCTCTACCTGTACTAGATATCTAGATCGAATAGGGGAGATATCGGGCTCAATTGAGCCCGATGCCATGAGAGCAAAGTGAGAATTTTCGGGCCTTTTCTCTTTGCTCGGGTTTGCCGGAGGAGCCAACCTTGGCAGCCTCACTGCCGGGAAACGCAAGCCCCAACCTCAGTGAAGGTGGTGGCGACATCCGCCGGTGGTGGTGGTGGCTCAACTGGCTGGAAATAGCCAGCAAAGGTGGCCTAGGATGGTTAGATCTCAGCCGTCCAGTGATTGGGGATGATTATTGGATGACAGCCATTTGTCTTTAAGATTCGTGCTATTATATTTATAAATGTTATTATATTAATGATAATGAATGTAATTTCTATCACATGTTTATAGTCTCTTGGCATGTCAATGTTAGGGTACTTAGAGGACCCAACATAACTTGACCCCTGAATGAAAAATGTATCCCTATCTGTTAGCTTTAATTTAACACCTTGATCATAAATTTTAGTACCGTGGTCTGGCCTGTAGGGCATTTTTCCTAGGACTGGTCCTATGCTAGGGCAGAATCTAAAACCTAAGCCCATGCAAAACCAGAAGTACACATAGGCTGAAATTTTGGGTATGTGGCTTATTTGGGCATATATAGCCCCTGCCAAAAATTGGAAATTTTTGGGACAACTTTTACTATAGTATTTGTCATATTATAAAAAATTAAATAAATGAAATATTTGGAATATTTAGCATCCAAATGGCCCCAAATTTTGGTGGTAGGTCCTTGGGGACATCATTGGTGCATGATAAAAATTTAAGCACATTTGGATCACTGGATGTTGTGGTAATCCACTTGCATGTGTTGGCTATGTATAGCTTTGGTGTGTCAATAGCAATATTTTAATTATTGTACATTCAGCCTAATTGAGGCATCCAAAAATCATGGAATTATTTCCAGTGGTTCATTAAGAAAAATTTCACCACTCATATTAATTATGGGATTTTTGGGATCAAAAATCAAATTATTTGGATATTTTTAAAAATATAGTCCTTGTGAAAATAAATTGGAAAAATAGGTTTTGCCCAAGCAAAAATCCTCAAACTTTGCCAAGTTAAAAAGAAGGTTATATTTGACTTAGTAAAATTTGATCTTTTTGTTTGAGAACTCTTGGAGTAGAATACATTTAAATTACCATTTAACCCCTATTGCATTTATTCATGAATTAATGGAAATACTTATCAGTAAATTTTGGAATTATTTCTAGTACTGTATATTTGTATTATTAGACTTGTAAATTTATCTCAGAATTTTTGGGTGTACTGAGAATTTTTAAATTAACATAATGGTATTTTGGTAAATACTTAATAATAGGAATTGTTAGGCCATTACACTATAGAGGTTGATGAAACTCTGCCATTAGTCTTAAATTAATGTCTTATATGCTCTGTAATTTTCCTAGAATTTTGGCTTATATATTCCTTGTACTTCATTTGGAAAAATGGAAATTATGTAGATTTGGATTAAATAAAGAATTGGTATAAATAATCAAAGTAAAATTGTGAAACCCTCAGGACAGCAATATTTTATCAATATACAACTCAGGAAAAATTACCTAGGTCAGTGGATTCTAAATTATACTACTTTATGTGTAAAGTGACCTAGGAATTAATTTAAAAGATTTAATTAGAGGCCTTAATGACCTAGGAAAATTATGAAAATCAACATACTCAATTCATTTGTCTATACCACCCTAGGATAAATAATCAGGGGCTAGTAGCCCAAGGAATTGGAAGTTCGATTTCGAGGTGGTATTAGGTCTTGGGCTACGCGTAGTAAAAATAGGTTATACCATAAGGCCACTGGGGAATGGATTGACAATTGAGCTAGAGATTATGATTGGAAGTATAACCCTGGTGGGTAGTGTGTCTTAGTGATGAGATTAAGTGCAAGTCATTGGGTAATATTTGGAGTTGAGGTCGGCGGAAGACCGTCGCCCTCCCCGATAACAAATTAAGTCATTAGGATCAACTAAGAGTAACAGTGAGAGTTGAGTGTGGATTATGGGTAGAAATCAACTAAAATAATTATCCTTGCGAAAGGGAACTTTGGATTTTAATTCCATCTTGGTTCCTAGTGCACCCCCGAGACCCCTTCATTGGGCATACCATGGGTAGTCCTTGGATTAACCCTAATTCACTCTGTATAATAACCGGTTGGCAAGAGTAGCCTAATAGGCTAAGTAAATTGTACTTGTTCTCACTCGTGCCGGGTTGGAGGTTCTTGGAGTCTGTTTACTACTTGCTCACCCGTGCAGAGTTGGAAGGAATTGATGTGATATATATATCCACCCATGCCGGGTTGGAGGGACTCAGAGTCTGTTGACTACTTGCTCACCCGGGCACGGTTTGAGGAATCAGGACAGGTTGGTCCTAAGAGCTGGAGGCTCGATGTGAAATACTTGCATGTGCATAACTTAGTGGTGGGTCATGCAGTACTGGGCCAGTCACCACACCAATGGCAGTACGGTGACTCGGGTGAGGTATACGGGTGGAAGGGCCAGTATGTTATTTAATATTACGGTCAGGCAGACAATCCCCGAAGACGTTCACCCGACCTAAAAGACTAGCAGGTAGCTAGCAATAGTATGCAGAGACTCTAGAGTGCCCTTGTCGGTGTACAAAGGCGTACAGGAGATGTCTTAGCTTGGTGGTGTGAACACCCGCCTAGAAAGCGGAAGCTCCCATTCCGCTGCAGTAGTAGCCAAAACGGCGGTACCTGAGAGTAATGTTAGATCTCGAAAAGTTGGAACTAAAGGTCTGTGATCATGGAGTCGTTGTGTGTGAGTTACACTTGCCTGCTACATAAATTGCATCATAACATTCATTCATATTAGGGCATACGCTTCATAGATCCTTATCAAATAAATTAGTATGGGCTCTTTTATATGATAAGTTACAATTCCTGGAAACCTTAACTTATAAATTTGTATGGGCATTTTTATAAGTTAAGGTACGCTTTGTGATGGTAGTGTAGTGGTAGTGTAGTTTTACTTTCCTGCATTACTTTTAGTTCTTCCTTTACTAGTACTGCTCTTTTCTTACCTGTACTATATACTTGGAACTACTAAGGTAGAATGTTAATACCTATTACAACTGCTAGTTAGCTCTTGTCACCTGCTTCCACTTTTGTTACCCCTTGTTATCCTGCGATTCATCCTCCCGCTCGGTGCCTAGGAGCTGCGGGGCGAGCTGCGGAGGAAACGACTTAGTCTTTTTGACTAATGGTCGGTGACCATATCATTTTAGGAGCACGAGGAGTTGGAGCAGCACGTCGAGGATCCAGGACTTGAGGAGCAGATGCCGATACCACCTACTAACACTACTAGAGCACATGTTCAGGTGTGATGAGTTGAGATGTTAGATTCCGCTGTTGTTAGATTGAGAGAGAGAGTTATTTGATATTGATGTACTGGGCATAAGCCCTTATTCACTTTCATTTTCATACTCATTTTGGACTATATTCATGTACTTTTCATTTGATATATATTTATTTAGTACTGTGGTTGTGGACTGTGATATTTACTCTGTTTTATACTTCTATTTCTCATATTTGCCGAATGTTTTATGATCGTACTAGCCGGCAGAATCGGCGACTTGCGGTGTCGACTAACCCGTGTGTTAGTGTCATAGTAAGGAAGCGGTTCTGGGCATAAGATCCGGGTTAGCCCCATAGAGGGGGGGATGGATCTTACAGTATTTCCGTAGACCCGACCAAGATTTCTGCTGTAATGGAATGGGAGAGACCTTCTACTCCTAAAGAGATTCGGAGCTTCTTATGTTTGGCCGGTTATTATAGAAGGTTTGTGGAAGGGTTCACTGTGTTGTCTGCTCCTCTATCTAGAGTTACACAGAAGAACACAATGTTCATATAGAGCGATAAGTGTGAAGAAGCCTTTCAAGAGTTGAAAAAGAGATTTTGTACTGCTCTATTTTTAACTTTACCTACCAAAGGAGTCGAGTACGTTGTGTATGTGGATGCATCACACATTGGACTTGGTTGTGTTTTGATGCAAGAAGGAAAGATGATCGCGTACGGATCTAGACAACTAAAGATTCATGAAAGGCACTATCCTACGCATGATTTGACATTTGCAGATGTAATCTATGCACTGAATCTTTGGAGACATTTACTATATGGCGTGTTGTGCATGATCTATACAGACCATAAGAGTTTGAAGTACGTCTTTACTCAGAAGGAGCTGAATCTGCGCTAGCGTTGGTGTTTAGAGTA
This sequence comes from Platanthera zijinensis, assembly GCA_039513925.1. Taxonomy (NCBI): domain Eukaryota; kingdom Viridiplantae; phylum Streptophyta; class Magnoliopsida; order Asparagales; family Orchidaceae; genus Platanthera; species Platanthera zijinensis. Next base: position 117,819,871 of record CM077087.1, read on the forward strand.
TGTGGCTGACTATGAGGTGGAGATCCTTTACCATCCAGGAAAGGTTAACGTAGTAGTTGATGCTTTGAGAAGGAAGAGGGCCAAAATATTCAATATATCTAAATAATACTTGGTGGAAGAATTCTTATTGATGGACATATAAGTTGGGAATTGTACTGTGCCTGCTAGTTTAGAAGCAGAAGAGCCCTCTTGAATTTCCCTTACCAGAGTGCACTAGAAGGATGACCATGATTTGATACATCTCTGGAATACAATTGAGAAGGGAGAGCTACCTAATTTTTCCTTGGATGAGTTTTATACTCTTAAATACCATGGTAGATTTTGTATTCCCTCATTTAGTGACATTCATGCTAAGATTTGAAATGAAGCCCATGGTTCTAGTATTACCTATCCATCTTGGCTCCACCAAAATGTATAAGAATCTGAAGCAAATTGTTTGGTGGTCAGGAATGAAGAATGATATAGCAAGGTTTGTGTCGGAATGTTTCACGTGTCAGCGTATTAAAAAACATCATAAGAGGCCGGGTGGTAAATTATTACCGCTTTATATTCCAAGTAAGAAATGTCAGTGTATTTCAATGGATTTCATCACCGGTCTACCAAAATCTCCCCGTGGGCACGACTCTATTTGGGTGATAGTTTTTTAGATTTACAAAGTGTGCTCACTTTGTACCCTTTAAGATTGGGTATTCTATGAAGAAGATAGCTGAGTTCTACCTTGATGAAGTCATCAGAATGCATGGAGTGCCTTTTAGCATTATATCGAATCGAGACTACAAATTTATGTCTTGCTTTTTGGAAGAGTTTACAAGAAGGGTTGGGTACCGATTTAAGGTATTCCATCGCCTATCGTCCGCAGACTAACGGTTAGACGGAAAGGGTAAATCAGATCGTGGAAGATATGATAAGGTGTTATATATTAGGTCATAGTGGTGCTTTGGATGAATGCCTCGGACTCATGGAATTTGCTTATAATAATAGTTATCAAGAGAGTCTGTATATGGCACCATTTGATGCCTTGTACGGAAGGCATTGTAGGACTCCTTTGTTTTGGGCTGAAGTTGGTGAGAGACCGCTGCTAGGCCCGGAAGCCCTTGAGGAGATGAATTGTGATGTGACTCATATTCGAGAAAAGCTCTATATAGCACAAGAGCGTTATCAGAAATATGCTAATCGACGAAGGGTCGATCTGGAGTTAGATGTTGGGGACGTGGTTTTTCCGAAAGTCTCTCCGATGTCAGGTGTTAAAATGTTTGGAAAGAACCACAAGTTAGACCCCTGGTATGTGGGACCTTTTCAAATTCTGGAGTGCATTGGAGTGTCAGCTTTTATATATGATTTGCGTGCTACTTTCCCTAGTGTCCATGATGTGTTCCATGTGGCCCAGTTGCGGAAGTGTGTTCGTAGTGATCGTAAAGTCCTTGACTCTATTCCCCAGATCCAACCCATTCTTTCCTATGTGGAAGAGCCTGTCCGTGTTTTGGAATCCCTAGATTGAGTGTTGTAGAGGAAGACCATTCCTATGGTGAAGGTTCTTTGGAGAAGTCAAGACGTCAAGAGCGCAATGTGGGAATTGGAGTTGCCGATGAGGGAATCTCATCCTCATCTCTTCTCTTAGTGTCTGGTATATCTTCCATTTTTCTGGTGAATGTTGGTTTTTCTCATTTTGGTTTGATTTTGTAAGTTATAATAAGTTTCGGGATGAAACTTATTTTTAAGGGGAGTGACTGTAACACCCCCGATTTTTCAATAATATCATTTGAATTGGTATCGTCATATTTTTGACGTCAAGGCATTACTTGTTCTGCGTCATGTTGACGGCACTACACCGTTAGTGCATTTTCGCGTCTGTTGGGATTGTTTGACCAGATTTTTTGATTTTGATTTGGATTGCATGTTTTTCCCTGATTAAAAGGAGTGTAGTTTTGAGATTTTTGGACTTGTCCAGTTTTTATTTTGATCCAAGCAGTTTTGGAGTTTCGTCTCGTATTTGGATCTTTGTGATGATTTTGCTGGAGTAAGCATTTGATGATTATGTATCAAGATTAGTGCGTTTGGTTCTAGGGTCGTCCACGCTAGTAAATTCATCGAGCCGCCATTTGTATCCCAAATTATTAGGCAGTCTGAAGTTTTTAAATTTTTGACTTGCTAGTTCTCGAGAAGCTCTTAGTTCTCGAGTAGACCAATCTTAGTTCTCGAGAAGCCCCAGTAGTTCTCGAGAAATTTGACCATTGCTAGTTCTTGAGAAATCTCCCTCTCAGTTCTTGAGAAGCCCCTTCTTATTCTCGGGAAATTGAGTCTGTTCTCGAGTAATGCTCCTTATACTCGAGAAATATCTTCCTCAGTACTCGAGAAGTACTTACACCTTTTCACTCGAGTAGTCTTGACTTGCTGGTCTCGAGAAGTCCTTAGTTCTCGAGAAGCCTTCTTCAGTACTCGAGTACTGCTTACCTTGTACTCGAGAAGTCCTTTTAGTACTTGAGAAGTCCTTACAGTTCTCGATAAGCCTTGCATTGTTCTCAAGAACTGGTACTCGAGATCTGCCCTTGTTCTCGAGAAAGCATTCTTGTTCTCGAGAATTTTCTTTTATACTCGAGAGCCTGCCTTCCACTCGAGTAATTTGCTCTTCATTTTGAGTTTCCCGGTTCAGCCAACCCCGGTTTGTTTCCTTAAGTATAGTTATGTTAATATTAAACTTATTATATATACGTACTTCTTCTTCTTCCTCTTTAAGCCGAATGAATTTTTGTCTATCTCCTGAACTAGAGCGGCGTGAGGAAGAGAGAGAAAGTCCTTTTTGTGATTCTTTCGGTGGCCGCAGAGGGTGTTCCGGTGCTCGAAATTTTTAACCGATCATAGATCTTAAAAGCTCTAAGAGAGAGCTTCGTCATCGTGGTAAAATCTTCCCCATTTCTTAAGTTTTCCTCGTTAGGTTTTTTGGCCCTAACCTCTATTTCGGCCATTTTTTGTTCAGATTTCGACTCCTCTCATCTTCTTTAGGCCCGATCTGCGATAAAGAGTTATTTGTAGAGTTTTTCCGGCGAAACCAAGGCAAGTGGTGGTTTTCCATCTTTTTCCCCTTTCTCCTGATCTTGATGTTAACTGTTTAACTTATGTTCTTGAATCCTTCTACACTTTTGTCATTCCAACTGTAGATATGTTTAATACCCCTTGGAATTTACTTGAATTTATAAGTTCTTGTCGTGATTGTTCAACTTCGTGGCGTCATTGTGATTTGATGAAATATTATATTGTTGGCTTTAATCGCCCTTAACTATTGTTGTAGAACGTAAAAGAGTTATCTAGGGTTGTAAATCCTAACTAAAGGTTGATCAACATCTTTTGATCTAGAAATGTCTAGTAGAATCTGATGTGCTGAGTCTTGAGATGTATCATGATTTCTCTGGTTGTGGGAGTTAGTGTACGTAACCACGTCCGTGATGTTCTAGATTTATATCATGGTTTTCTTTTATTACGGGTGTCAGTGGGCGAATCCACCGCCACAAGGTTTGCTTCCATTATTAGTACCTTATGGAACTCTACCAGGTGTTTGGTCATCTGTGGTGAATGGTGGAGTGTATGAGTCTCCCCGCAGTTAGACAGATATTACATATCTGTGAGGGTGTGTTTAGATTAGTGACCACCTCGCCTGTGTTTTGGATAGAGTTGACCACATGTGGATAATAAAGTTTTTGAGTATTATTTCTTATGGTTAAATCTTGCTTTCCATCTTTTTAGCCTTGCGAATCTGGTGTGATTTGTTGTACGTGACGATTCACGTAAGTTCTATGTTTCCAATTTTGGTACTTTACATATGTACTTTATATCAGTACTTTTGGTATTGGGTTGGTACCCCCTTTTGACCGTTGTTTACTTTTTGGCTTACTTTTCTGCCACCGCTTGTGCCTTCTAGCTGAGGTTTTTAGTGTTTAGAATGCCTTAGGTTTGGAGCTTTAGCAGGTAGTGGAGCTGGTTTTGGAGTTGCTGAGCAGCAGAGTTGGGTGTGGTTTTCACCTCGCCGTTGCGAGGTAGTTGTCATTTTGTTGCTTTACTTGGTTAGACATACTTTTAATTGATGTGGGTTCGTGTCAGATTGTTGACGCCCACATTATAGTTGATTTCTGGATATCTTCCTTGCTCCTAGTCATTCTCTTTTAGAGGAATTGGATTACTTGCTCTCTGGGATAATTTATGCTAGGAATGCATGTTAGGTATTTTCAAGTATAAAACCTACTATTATTATATCATGCATAACATATTCTAAAACTATAACTCATTATATTTAGCACCCGTAAAAACTATTTTTAGTACTATTATAAACCTAGAGTCTTGCATACCATGAGTTGTTCCCTAGGGAACGTCTACACTCATATAGGATGTTTAATATTATGAATGAAGTATTTTTCGCAGCGTATAAACTATTTTCTTACGTGGACTTCATGAGCCACTAAGCTGAGGGATACGGTTAAATTGCTTAACTTAAATTGGATTTTTCACTAAACCACTTAAAGATCTCTCACTTTGTGTCTAGTAGGAGTTTTGTCTGAGCGTCCGCAATTATCCCCTACTTACATGGATCATGATGCCCATTTACCCTTACTCTGATAAACTATTATATGCGGTGAAAATGCGGGTTGTGACAGGCACCCACATTTGTCTGGTCTTGACATCGATCTTCAACCTTATCCCCACCTTCACCTTTGACTACCACATCCACAATCCTGAGTGGTACGGGCTGTATGCCTCAAACTCTAGTCACTCCTCCGATCCTTAGAAACTCATGTAGGTGGTCATCATGTGCCCCTCCTCCTAATAGAAGTCACAAAAAAGCAACGACCCACCATCCCTTCTCCCTCCTATGCCAGTTGATTTCTCCCCTTCCTCATCATATACCTTAAACTATCGCTAGGGCATGCTAAGGGGAGATAGAAATAGTCTCGGGCCTGGTCTCCACCTTATAGGGTTAAACCGTCCCTGCATTGCTTAGTGATTGTCCCAACCCTTAGCTACTCCTCGTCCTTAACGCTATAATGGCCCTCCCACCGGTCTCTACATTGGTTAATTACCCTGCTCCTGCACACCCCATCCCTGCTCTTGCCCCTCTAAGCTGCCTGGAAGCCTTGCCACCTTGTCTAATCTCTTATACACCCTTCTTGCTGCCTAGATCGTCCTTATTCTTTTTCTTATGTCTCTCCCAGACTTGCTAACTTCTTTACAAACTTGGGGTCCGTGGCTTTCCCCTCAGTCAATTTTTCCACTCTTTCCATCAACTCTTCGAAGGAAAGAGGTGGCACCATCATCTTCTGCATCTTAAAGAATCCCTTATGAAGCTCCGGTATAAAGTCCATCATCAGGGTGTACCCTGGCGCTTCCTGAACTTGAAGTATCTCCTCTTGGAATGTCCACATAAATTGCCAGAGTTTCTTCTGCACCCTGCTTGATCTACAACAAGAACTCATTTCACTTCTACCTCTCCTTTGATTTTGAAAAGCGCAACAAAAAACCGCGTCGTAGATCATCAAAGTAGTATATTGTTCCTAAGGGAAGTGGATTAAACCAATACCTTGCCATGTCTTTGAGGGAGATGGCGAACATCTTGCATTTGAATACATTCATAATTTGCTTGATGGAAACTTTATCCTCGAACCTTTGTATGTGTTGGACTAGATCCTCCTTGCTGGAGTAGAAAGACATTACTAGATCTCTGAAGCCATCCAAAATTGTTGCCGTTAGAATCAACTCACATAAAGGGCTCCCTGAGCCTTCCCGGTGCCTTGCGATAACTTTCCCAACACACTCTCCACACGGTGGAGCGGTTGAAGAGAAACGAAACAACTCGTGACCCGAAAGCTCTCTTTTGCCTCCTTATACTCTTATCTCATTCCTGACCCACTGACTTGGTACCTCCTAGCCCAAAGAAGGCTGGGAAAGAATCGGGACCATCGATTTTAAGCACTCGCAAACCCGCATTGCCAGAATTGAGTGCATGGTTTTGTTGGGTTTTACCATACGACACAACAGTTGTGCGCAGCAGAATAAGGAAACAACGAAAACCCAAAAGTTAATTAGTGGATCTTGCGATGACCATTAATAAAGAAGAAATGTTGCAATAAAAAAACTTATACCTTTCCATGATTGAGTCAATACTCAACCTAGGTTCTCCGATTGATTCCAACGAACAGCAACAACCAGAGTTCTGAGCGCATAATAGTGTCCATGCCTCTACAGGTATCCACACGAGAACGGAGAACCCTAAACTCTTGTCGCACAAGATCTAGGTCGTAAATAGGCTTTCCCTCAACTTCTCCACGTAGTACTAAATCCGATCAAGGAGAGGTATAAATGACAAAGACTACGCTTAGAAAACTCATTCCTGCGGCGTCTAGGGATGGCGGACAGTCGGCGGCGACTAGCGGAAGTCAGCAGTAACAGCAACGATCGCGAATGCGAGACATTTCCGTCACGAGGAAGAAGTCCTCGGTTTCGTAATTTATGTTTAGAATGTACAGTTTCCTTTTTGTTTCAACAGTAAAATAGTATTTATACCTTGAACCAAACCGGCCAATGTTAGCGAAGACCGCTGAACCGAACTTAGGAAAAATCAAATAGGTCAACATAGAAATTCAGCGAATATCGAATTGATATTCAACGAATCAGCGAGAGGCGTATGATGATACATGATGCATCGTGAAGTGGTCAAGATGACACTAGACGAATCAGTGAGAGTTAACAGCGATACCCGACGAATTGGCTATTGGTCACGACGATACTCAATGAATCGAGACCATTCGTCGAAACCCCTTACCTATACTCAACGAATTTTCTTTAACTATTCACAATACAGGTCCCGGAATGACATTCAACCACGTCAAGATCATCATAGGCTTGGTCCTTTACACATATCATATATGATCAAGGCCAACACAAACATTTCAAACTTCTCAAAAGCTCTTATGTGCGACTCCATAGGCTCATACTGCGTGGCAGAGAGGCTACAAGCTTGATCACTTCCAGCTAACCGTAGTAGGACCAACTGTAACCCACTTGATCTTGAAAGTATCAAAAAAAAGCTTCACAAACAATGAGCGACATCTAGATGCATCATTGCTCCCCAAGTAATAAGTGTTAAAACTCGAAAGTCATTATGACAAATATATTAGTGTTGTCATGTCCCATCTTCCCAACATCCGGGTAAAACTAGAGGTACAGAACGTGTCACCCTCATAACTGTTCAATCCTAGTTTTCTTGATCTGGAATGGACTTCCAGAAATCTGTGAGTCCAATATCATATATTACTCAACCAAGCATTGTAATGCATTTCTCAGTCCCATTCCATCAAGGGACCCATGGATGCAACTCCTGTCATATAGGAGGAAAAATACCATACCTTCTCACACATAAACACCCAAATTATTCATAGCGTACCCAACAACCCTCTTTATCATCCAACTTTCTCAAGACTGAACTTTTAATAGCATCAATGCATGCTCTTCCACACTCAGTTAGTGATGTGACTTTAGGTCAAAGAACCACAAACACCATTGCCACTTGAGCTATACTTGTGACACGTTCATATAACAATCCACAAAGTATTCTTAGTGTGTCTGTCCAGTACAAATTGTTCATAACAAGTACCCATATGATGACTTGATATCATAATATCATGACCTGTGAGGACGGGTCATCAGTCAACGCACATACTAGTCTTAAAGGTATCATCAATGCCCTTAGCTCCTAAGATGATACAACGACCAGGGACATTTAAGAATGAAGCTTCTAAGATCATAGGTTCTCACTTCAAGTCACTACTTGGCCTATGGAAGCAAACACTCTAATGATATTTATAGAGTTAACTACTCTATCAAAATATAAATAATTACACAATAAAAGAACTTACCAAAATAAATAAATGAAATGTATATTATACTTTTATTCATCAAATGAAATATTTTATAGCAAACAAACACAATCTCCACAAGAATCAAACTAAAGGTGAATATTCAGGTCCCGTATACCTATTGATCTAACATGACCATCATGTTTTCTCTATGCGAGAGGCTTTTTCAGTGGATCTGCAATGTTCTCCTCAGTCAGCACTCTTCATATGCTCATATCTCCTCGATCGACTATCTCTCAAATTAGATGCAACAGCCAAAGTATGTGCTTGGATTTTTAAAGAGATCTAGGTTTCGAAGCAAGTGCAATTGCACTGTTGTTGTCACAGTAGAAAAATATGGGACAAAAAATTTGAGGAACTGTTTCTAACTCGCCGATGAATTTCCTAATCCATACAGCCTCCTTCGCTGTATTTACAGCGGCAATATACTTAGCCACAGTTGTAGAATCAGCAACTGTTTCCTTCTTAGAACTCTTCAAGCTAACAGCTCCTCCATTTAGGCAAAACACAAACCCTGACATTGACTTTGAATCATCCCTATCTGTTTGGAAGCTAGCATCCATGTACCCCTTTACAACGAGCTCTTCATCCCTGCTGAATACCAAGAATGTATCCTTAGAACTTCTCAAGTACTTCAGGATGTTCTTGACGACTATCTAGTGACTTTCACCGGGATCTGACTGATACCTGCTAGTCAAGCTCAAAGCATAAGAGACATCGGGTCATATACATATGATTGCATACATGATTGAACCAATTACCAAAATATATGGAATCAATTCCATGTGATCTTTATCTTCACAAGACTTAGGAAAATGGTACTTAGAGAGACTCACACCATGAGACATGGACAAGAATCCTTTCTTGTACTCAAGCACGTTGAACCGCTTCAACACCTTATTAATGTACGTACTTTGGGTCAAACATACCAACTTATTGAATCTATATCTATATATCTTAATACTAAGAATATAAGTCGCTTCACCCAAGTCTTTCATTGAAAAGCCGTTCCCTAGGTTGTTCTTAACAACTTGAATGGTCGGATTGTCATTCCCGATCAGAAGTATGTCATCTACATACAATTTCCAGAAGACAACAATGCTTCCACTAATCTGTTTGTAAACACACGGTTCCTCCTCGTTCTTGATAAAACCCAACTCATTGATCTTTTCATCAAAATGAAGATTATAACTTCGAGAAGCCTATTTTAATCCATAAATGGATATTTGTAGGTTGCATATTTTAGTTGCTTCACTAGGAGATATAAAACCCTCGAGTTGTGTCGTATACACTTCCTCAAGGAGGTTTATATTTAAGAAAGCCATTTTTTACATCCATCTGCCAGATCTCGTAGTCATAATACGCAGCAATAGCAAGCAGAGTTCTGATGGATTTAAACATAACAATAGGGGAAAAAGTTTCATCATCGTCATTACCATGAATTTTCTTGAAACCCTTAGCCACTAGCCGCCATTTGAATGTTAATACATTCCCATACATGTCAGTCTTCTTCTTGAAGACCCATTTACACCCTATGGGTCTTACCCCTTCAGGTGATTTCACTAAGGTCCAAAATTGGTTTTCATACATGGAGTCCATCTCAGATTTCATGGCCTCAAGCCACTTGTCTGAGTCCGGTCCACTCATAGCCTCTTGGTAGGTTGCTGGCTCATCATCATGATCCATAAGCAACACATTACCTATTTGAGATATGTGAAATCCATATCTCTCAGGCTCAAACCTTGGTCAACAAGATCTATATGGAACTTGTGTTTCTTGAGAAGGCTCTCCAGCTATAACAACTTGTAGTCCTTACTCAGGTCCTAATTCCGGTTGATTCACTATTTATGGTTCTTGAACTTCTTCAAGTTCTACCTTAGCAGTCTTTCTACTTAAGAACTCATTCTTAAGAAAGACACCAGTCCTCGTGATAAACACTTTGCCCTCAGATGGTAGGTAGAAATAGTACCCTTTAGTTTCCTTAGGATCCCCCACAAGATAACACTTATCTGACTTGGGTTCCAACTTGTCAGGCATTTGACATCGCTTGTATGCCTCACAGTCCCAAACTTTAATGAATGGCATACCAGGACGCTTCCTAGTCCATATCTCATATAGTGACTTTAGAACTGCTTTCATTGGAGCACGATTTAGTGATAAAGCAGCAGTTTCTAGAGAAATACTCCAAAAGGAAACAGGCAGATCTGCATGACTTATCATCAATCGCACCATGTCTAACAAAGTACGATTCCTCTGCTTAGACACACCATTATGTTGTGGTGTTTTATGTGGAGTGAGCGGTGATAAAAGACTGCACTCTTTCAGATGATCACGAAACACATGACTTATGTATTCGCCACCTCGATCAGATCGGAGCGCTTTAACCTTTTACCTAATTGTTTCTCTACTTCATTCATAAATACTTTGAACTTTTTATTGGTTTCAGATTTGCACTTCATAATATAAGCATATCCGTATCTACTGAAATCATCAGTAATTCTAACAAAGTAGAAGTACCCACCTCTAACCATAGAACTCATGGGCCACATAGATCACTATGTACTATACCCAAGAGATCATCAGCTGAAAGTGAGGATAGATACAACTCTAGAGGGGGGGGGGGTGAATAGAGTATTCAAAAATATGAGAATCTACTCAACTCACTTAGAGTTAATTTGAAGAATAAGTATATAGATATATGAAACCCTAGAGCCTAACATAAGGTGAGGTGCACAAGAGAAAGCTAACACAGCAACTAGCAATCCTAGTTAATTCTACTCACAGCCACAGTGCAGTAATTAAAATAAGCAACACAAACAACACAAGAAGATTTATAGTGGTTCCCTCTCAATAGGTACATCCACTCTTCTACCACCCTGGTAGGAATCCACTACAGGTTTTTGTTCAGGTGCCCTGCCACCAACTGATCTGATTCAGGTAGATCATGTAAACCCTTTGAGCTTTTGATCAGGAGCTCAAAATCCAACACAGGTTTTTGTTAAGGTGACCTGCCACCAAGGTTCACTTTTGAAGGGAGTAATAACCCTTTGTACAAGAGGTTGAGAGAGTTAGAATGTCTTCTCTATTGTTAAACAAAATTAAAGAAGCTAGTGGATTGCACTGTGCTATAGAAAGCTCTGAAGGAATCAAAGCTCCCCCTGGCTTAGAGAATATCCAGGAAGAAGCCTTGCTTCAGGGTGCAGGATCTCTTTAGAACTCATGATAGAGATGATCTATTGTCTCGAAGTTCTTGAAGGAGCAGCTTGAAGAAGATTCTTGATGTGGATTGGTTGTTATTCTTCAACAGCTTTTCTTTCTTCTTCTTCTTCTTAAAGCTCTGAGTATTAATGTTCATGTAAGCAGGATGAACAAAGGATTGAAGAAGAGAGTTGTTCTACACTTGTTCTTGTTGTTGAATCTGTGTATCTGAATATATGTATTTCTGTATATGTATATGTTAACTTCTCTTACTAGCTCTTTATATATCAGCCTTTGTAACGGCTTCTAACTTTCTCTTGATTTGAATCCTGTCTTCTTCTGAGATCTGTAATCTGGGCTGCAAATAACACATAGTACAAATAGCCTGCATAAGGACATTCTATAAAGAAATAAAGCTTTCTTAGAAGCTGCTTATCCATTCTGCAAGTCCAAAAGATGTTAGAGAAAGTCACATCAAAAACAAACTCTTTATGGCCAGAGAAAGACATCTATGTCTAACGGCTATAAAGGACACCATGGGAGATAAAGCACAAAAGATTTGTCAACTAATAGGACAAAAGACTTTGTCAGATAGAACTTGACTTATGCATAAAGAATGAGGCAAAGATTGCCTTGATATGCAAGCATAAAATCAATGAAATAATATTTAATAAAATAAGCCAGATAAATAAGAAATAATTCACAGAAGAGTAAGAGTACAATATCTCTAAATACAGACAAGAAGATAGTCGAACGAATCACGACGATCGTCGAACTATCAGAGCAGATAGTCGAACTATCAGAACAGATAGTCGACCTATAAGAAATCTGTCGGGATAGAAAAAGTCGAGTAGGACTCGACGATCGACGATAATGAGACCACAGATCGTCGAGCTTAACAGAGATGAAATAACTCAGAGATAATCGATCTGCTGTCGACGATAGTCGATCAACTGATAGACGATAGTCGATCAACTGATAGACAATAGTCGAGCGGTGTTCGACCATAGTCGAACTAAAAAGACTTAACCAGATTTTCAATCTGGATAAACAACAACTCTACACAACTGATGGAATCTTACCTAAATCTAACCTTTGACCATAGATAAATCTTGGGTCAAGAAACTAATTGAGAAGACTTAACTCAAATCCAAACTAGGGTACCAACAATCTCCCCCTATTTGGGTCAAGTCTCTCAAAAACAAAGAGAATGCTATAAATAGATATAAAAACAACAATAACCTGTTAGGTTCAAAGTGTATCATATCATATCAATAAGCAGCATTTCATATCAAACATAAAATCAAACAATCAAGCAAAACAGACTGTCAATCCAAATAAATTTAAATAATATTAGAGTCTGGTTTAGAAGAGAAAGAAACAGGAAGGAAGGAAATTTTCCTTTTGGGATCAAAAGCATCCTTTCTTGAAGTCTTCAAGTCCTGTTCTCCAATAATCTTAGATTCTCCTGCTCTGGGCACAACAGCCTCTGGATGCTTTTCCATATATTTTGAGGCATCAAAAACTTCTGCTCTGACTTGAAATCTGTCTAGTTCCTTTTCTCTTAACTTTGACATAGTTGTTAAGCCTGTTATGTCTTTGCCTTCAGCTTTAGCTTTTCTAATTTGGGCTGATCCAACAAACTCAAGAAATCTTGCCATCCTGAACTCACGATTAAGCTCTTGGCTTTCATAAGCATTTTCATAAGCTTGATCTAGAGGCTTTATAGTCTTAAACTTTGTAGAAAGGTCTAACAGACTTGCAGCTGGTTCTATGTCTTCTTGAATAACAAGAGATGATGGTGGAGCAACCTCTGCAAACTTCTTGCTTGACTTGTCAGAGTAAATTACTCTTTTTCCTTTTGAATCTACTTGCTTAATCTGAGCTGGCTTTCTGGAGGGAAGAATTTTGCTCTCCTTAGAAGGTGAAACTTTTCTTTTAGGTGAAGGAGGAGGAGAAAATGTTGGTTTCTGGTAAGTCATCTCCTTCACCTGCTCTTTAGGTCCAGCTACTTGTCTTTGTTGGCCTGAATGGGATCTGCCCAGGTAACCTGGGTTTCCTCATCTCTGATAGGCTTAAGAAAGAGTAAATCTGGCTGGAGGAGCTGAGGGATTAGAAGATACATTCCCTGAAGCTCCTGCATAAGGAGGAGGAGGAGGAGGAGGACCTCTAGGAGTCCACTTGGGAGCTGGAGTATCATATCTTTTGCTCTTCTTCCTCTTCTTTTGCTGGTTTCTAGACAAACCCATCCAATGTTGAAAATCCTTAGACTTGGGGTCAATCCCTTTCAATATGTAATAGGGGATGTCATTCCCTGGATTAGGAGGAGGAGGAGCTTGAGCTTTCCTTTTCCTTTGAGCAATTTTCCTTTTCTTGGTTCCTTCAGAATCCTCTAAATCTTCCTCAACATCAGATTGTGATGACTGAGGTTGGTTGTATGGATCAATGATATCTTGAACAGCTTTTTCTTTGGCTTTTAAAGCAGCCTTTTGTTTTTCTTCTTCTATGGCATCTTGAGCTAATAGGAAATCCAGGTCTAATCCTAGAGTATCATCCCATACAGTTGATTTCTCTTCTAAAACATCTGTAACTGTCTTGGAGACCAGTTCTTCTGCAGCAGGATCTGGAGCAGGTTCTTGAACATCTTGAGCTTGATCTGTAGCCAAAGGGACACAAAAATTGTCTAAATGGTATGTAAGACCCCCCTCCCGGAACACAACACACGGCACGAGGGGAGTCTTATGCCCGAAATAGCCGCCTTGCGGTAGCACTAACACACGGGTTAGCCTTTACCACAAGACGCCTATTCCGCCGGCTACAATCCATATCACAACAATTATGCCAACCCAACCATAACAGAAAAGTAAAGCTAAAAGCAGTTCAGTTCACAGCTAAGTTAAAGTCCAAAAGTAGCGGAAGATAACAAGCACAACAGGCTTGTACCAATAAACAAGAGTCTAGAAATGTTTTGCCAAACGGCTACATGAAAACACTCACTACTGTCACTGACGGTGCCGATGGCACCACCACCTCAGGTCCTATCATCCGGGCCTGGCTGTCCTGCTGCATAGTCCGTTGCCGCTCTACCTGCGGGGTTTCCTCCTAAAAAGGAAGACGTAGCAACCGTTAGTCATAAGACTAAGTGGCTTCAGATCCGCTCCCCCGGCGACTCCTCGGCACCGGGTGGAGAAAGGAATGAGGTACAATATATATATATATATATATGCAAGTAAACAAGCAGGTGACAATAAGTATGGTGAAGTATAAACTACGCTACACAACTAGCAGTTCTACGAATATCAATAATATATAAATGACAGCAGGTATAATTAATCAGATTAGTAACTTAACTTATAAGAGTGCCCATACAAACTTATAAGTTAAGGATCGGCTTAACAGTAAGGTAACTCATCGTATAAGAGTGCCCATACAAACTTATACGATGAGGATCTTGTGTATGCAATGAATGACATGTTATGAATGTTATGTTATGACCGACTCATGCGCACGCACATGCAAGTTGCTATGTCAACACAGACTAGAAGTTCCCACTTTTCGAGCAGGTAGCTAACCTCTCAGGCGTCGTCCGTCGTGGCCAGACGGCGACAGTGGAGCGGGCGTCTCCACTACTAGGTGGTATCACACTACCTATCCTAGGCCCCCGTACGCCTCAACGCTAAGAACACAACAGCGGAGCTCACATGCGTACTACGGCTCAGAAGGGGTCTTGGGTAAATGTGCACCAAGAACACAGCCCAACCTGGCCTTGATTTCGAACCGGATGGAACCTCGGAAACGCACGAGGTGCAAGCCCAACCGTTCTCATGGCACGGAGGAGATCTCGGGTTATGGACACCAAGTATCTAACCCTACCGCCCAAGGTCTACTCATTGGCTCCCATCGGTGTGACGACTGGCGAACCTGTAAACCTGCCACAATCATTATCTCAACACCGCGACACGATGAATCGTCGCACATCACATGCCCCAAAACAACTCACTCGATGCTACCCGTAGGGAGACTTCAACTCTAAGCATCGGTTGTTAATAAACCCCTTGGGCTCGGATTACAGTTACAAAATACTCTTCACATAGTGTTCATCATGTTCACGCCCACCTATTCAATGATTTCACCTCAACACTACGTACATTAGATATGTTCAACGCCAATTTGTATAAATATATCCTTTACCAATAGCAACTCCTAATATCTAGCCTTCCCATCCAATCCATTTCTCTACCATTGCATGGTTATCCCTTATTACACAACCAAATAAGTAACCATACTAAATTATAGTAACAACGACATTATAGTTATATGGGAGCAAGATATCACATGAGCAAATCACAATCATTGCAAGAGTGCTAACATTATAATTTAACAAGTGCATTAACATAGGATAGTCCAATACTAAAACTGGGATTCCCGGAGCTACAGGAATCCGATCACAATGCACAACCCCTCGTTGGAAAGGTATTCGCGAGGGCTACGACTTTCGTGTTGAGTCGATCGCCCAGATCTGGTCGCAACATACCAGAAATTCAACTCGAATACGTACAGGAAACAGTTTCCTGTACAGGAATTTTCCCGAACGCAGCGGACTCGAACCAGCTTTCCCGTGGCTACAGGTATCGCATGGAAACGAGCAACCCCTCGTTGGAAAGGTAATTTCAAGGGCTACGACTTTCGTGTTGAGTCGATCACCCAGATCTGGCCAGAACATCTCCGAAATTGGCCACGAAGGTCGCCGCGTGCAGAAATCAGATTTCTGCACGCATCTTAAGGCGAGATGAACGGCATCCGTTCATCTTCTTCCTCGCAACGACCTCGCATAAACTTCTCCAGAAATCACACCCAACCTTATTTCTCCTTTCAAAGCCAAACCCCCAACGAAAACCCCTCTCATCTCCACTTTGAAGGATGAGAAGGTTGAGGGAGACTAAGCCTAAAACCTAGGCATGGCTTATCCTAAGAACTCTCCTCCTCACCATCAAGACTCTATGGAGTCGATGTCTCTCCTATAATAACTATAGATCTAGCACCAAGGGAGAGGGGAGGAAGCTCACCTCAAGTCCAGCGGTACCACCATGGCCGGCCATGAGCCTCGCACTCCTTCGCGGCGGCATTGTTTTTTCCCTTGACGGTGGCGGCGTTTTGATTCCTCCAAAGATGGCTCCGGCAAGCTCTTCCTCCTCCTCCAGCCAAGAACCCTCTCAGAAATTTCGGGGCAGAAGAAAGGAGATGAAATGCTAGGGTTTCCCAACTTTTCCTTTTTATACATCGCAGACACGGGTAGGCACACGGCCGTGTTCCTACCCGTGTTCAGGTGACACGGCCGTGTGGCATGCCGTGTCTAGGGCCGTGTTCCTCCCAGAACCACTTTCTGCCGGGTCAGGGTTGCGGCACACGGGTAGAGACACGGCCGTGTCCCGACCCGTGTCCTTGGCACACGGCTAGGGACACGCCCGTGTCCCAACCCGTGTCCTTGGCACACGGCTAGGGACACGCCCGTGTCCCAATGCCCGTGTACCTCTCTGACTGGTAAGCCTATTTTTATGAGGCACACGGGTATGGACACGGCCGTGTCCATACCCGTGTCAGCCAAAAATGCTGTTTTGCCTTGTTTTCCTCATTTCCCGCACGTCCGCACCTGTTCACCCACATCCCCCATTGGGCTCACCACAGCCCCCTTGACTCAAATACGCAATCAAGGGGCCTAGCGCGAATTGGGACGTTACAAATCCTATAAACAAAATAAAAGATTTCGTCCCCGAAATCAGGGTAAGGCTATGGGAGTGAAACACATAAAAAGGGAACTATGCTTTCAAATAAAATTTTTACCTGGAGTAAATAATTCCGGGTAGCGCTCTTGCATCAAATCCCTTGGCTCCCATGTGCACTCTTCCTTCCCGTGATTAGACCATAGCACCTTCACCAAGGGAACACTTTTGCGGCGCAAGGTCCTTGTCTCGTTATCAACGATCCGCACCGGCTCCAGTCGCACAGACCTATCAGACGCCACGGCACCATCCGCCGTGGGGATATACTGTTCAGGTCGCAACAAAGCCTTCCGAAGCGACGATACATGGAACACGTCGTGAAGGTTCTCCAGCTCCGGTGGTAACTCCAATCGATAGGCCAGAGGGCCAATCCTTTCCACTACAACATAGGGCCCAACATACCTTGGGCTGAGCTTCTTGACTCCACGTACTCGTGACACTCCATGCATCGGTCGAATCTTCAGGAACACCTTATCACCCACTTGAAACTCTACCATACGGTGCCTTGCGTTGTAATATTTCGCCTGTCGGCTTTGAGCCTCTAGCATTCGATTCCGGATCAACCTAACCACCGCGTCCGTGTCATCAATATACTCATTTCCCAATGTCTTCGGATCTTCGTCTTGCACCCAGGACAAGGGTGTTCTACACCTCCTTCCATACAAAGCCTCATGAGGTGCCATTCCAATACTAGCTTGATGACTGTTATTATAAGAGAACTCCACGAGAGGTAAGAGCCTCTCCCATGGTTCTCCTTTATCTAGCACACACAACCTCAATAGGTCCTCCAATGTTCGGATGGTTCGTTCAGATTGCCCGTCCGTTTGTGGGTGAAAGGCTGTGCTAAAGGCGAGGCGCGAGCCCAAATAAGCCTGTACAGCCCTCCATTCTCTTGAAGTAAACCGACCATCCCGGTCGGAGACGATCGTCTTTGGCACTCCATGGTACCGCACAAATTGTTCCACAAAGAGACGCACTAAGACGCCCACTTGCGCCTCCTTCTTCATTGGGATAAATCGGGCTACCTTGGTCAACCGGTCAACTATCACCCACACAGAATCATTCCCCGAGCGCGAGCGAGGTAACCCGTGGACGAAGTCCATGGAGATGTCCTCAAATTTCCATTCGGGGATGGGCAACGACTGTAGCATTCCACCGGGGCTTCGGCACTCTGCCTTCACCATTTGGCAGGCCACACAATGAGTAACAAAGTACTTGACATCCCTCTTCATGCCCAGCCAACACATCGTCTTTCTCAAATCGGTGTACATCTTCGCGATCCCCGGGTGCACCGAGTACTTGGAGCAATGGGCCTCCTTTAGAATATCCTCCCGAATGTTGTCACCTTCGGGGATGTAAAGCCGGCCACGAAAATGGACGAGGCCGTCTTTTAGGGAGTATTCTTCCGTAGTCCCATCCTCCATTGACTTGAAAGCCGGGGTTAAAGCCGCATCCTTCTTTTGTTCCTTACGGATCCGGTCTCGTATGTTGCAAACTATACTCATCGCGGCCAAATATTCGGTATACTCTTCCGGTTGATTCTTAAAGACCAAAGTGATTTCCATCTCTTGCAACATCCGGATTAACTCCATCCTCATCAAGCGGGATTCCGTGCTCGCTTCCGGCGCTTTCCGGCTCAAGGCATCAGCTACGGAATTAACCTTCCCGGGGTGGTAGTTCAAGGTGAAATCATAGTCGCACAAGAATTCCAACCACCGCCGCTGTCTCAAGTTTAACTCCTTTTGGGTGTGAACGTACTTCAGATTTTTGTGATCCGAGTAGATCTCGCAGTGGACGCCGTATAAATAATGCCTCCACATCTTCAAGGCAAATACCACCGCTCCCAACTCTAGATCATGCACCGGGTAGCTGGCTTCATGCTTCTTCAACTGTCTTGAAGCATAAGCGATCACATGCCCATTCTGCATCAACACAGCTCCCATCCCTTGATACGACGCATCCGTGTAAACTTGAAAGCCCTCCTTCCCAGATGGAAGAGCTAGGATGGGTGCAGTCGTCAATCTGTCTTTCAACTCTTGGAATGCAGCTTCGCACTGGGGTGTCCATTCAAACGGCACACCCTTCTTGGTCAGCATAGTAAGGGGAAGGGCGATCTTCGAGAAGCCTTTCACGAACTTGCGATAGTACCCGGCAAGTCCAAGAAAGCTTCGTATGTCGGCCGCTGACTTCAATGGCGACCACTCCTTCACGGCCCGCACCTTGGCCGGATCTACTGCTAGCCCCGCCCCACTAATCACATGGCCCAAGAACGCGACCTCTCGAAGCCAAAACTCACATTTGCTGAACTTGGCAAACAAAGTGTGCTCCTTTAGTTTCCTCAGCACTAAAGTTAGATGTTCGGCGTGTTCTGCTTCAGTCTTGGAGTAGACTAGGATATCATCGATAAACACGATGACAAAGATGTCCAAATAAGGGCTGAACACCTTGTTCATCAAGCTCATAAAGGCGGAAGGGGCGTTTGTGAGCCCAAACGGCATCACGGTGAATTCATACAAACCATATCTCGAACTGAACGCCGTCTTCTGAATGTCATCTTCTTGTATCCTCAGCTGATAATATCCCGAACGCAGATCTAACTTGGAGAACCAATACGATCCCACCAATTGATCGAATAATTCATCAATGCGCGGTAGGGGATAGGTGTTCCGCACCGTTAACCGGTTCAACTCTCGATAATCAATACATAACCGCAAGGTGCCATCCTTCTTTTTGACGAACAAAACGGGCGCTCCCCAAGGCGACGAGCTTGGGCGAACGAACCCTGCTTCCACCAATTCCTGAAGCTGAACTCTAAACTCTGCAAGTTCCTTCGGAGCCATTCGGTATGGAGCTCGCGAGACGGGCTTGGCACCCGGAATTAGCTTGATTTGGAAGTCCACTTCCCTATGCGGGGGTAGTCCTGGCAATTTCTCGGGAAATACCTCGGGAAATTCTCGCACCACCCGCACATCCTTGACCTCTAATGTCAATTTCTTCAACTCGAAGCAAATTACATAGACCTCGTCCCCTTCCATATGAGATTTCATAACTTGGATTGAAGATAATAATTTACGGGGTGCGAATTTATTACCTTGGAAGATGACTTCCGAGTCTCCATGCCTCAACATAACTTGCTTCTCCGCACAATTGATCCTGGCGTGGTGCCAGTCCAACCACTTCATGCCCAGGATGAGATCGAACTCCGGGATTCTTAACACTGTAGCCGGAGTTTCAAAGAACTTTCCTCCAATAAGGGTGTCGAAGTCGCAACTTGCTGACGACGTCATCTCAGAGCCGTCCGGAAGGCGCACCCTTTGAGTAATGCCCGTGAAGTGTTGCACTCCCTCCAAGTCCTTCACGAAGTCCTCCGAAATGAACGAGTGAGACGCACCCGTGTCAAATAACGTATAGGCGGGTCTCCCGCTAACCACGACAGTGCCTAGGTTCCAAAAGGGGTAATCACTATTCAGAATAGCGCGTATCATTTGTATCATAAATCCAACAAGTCATATAATATTAAAACAATTTTGCACGTACCGGTGATGACTTCCTGCGGATTTCTCTCCTGAGTCATATCCAATGCGAATACATGCTCCCGTGCATGTCCTTGATTTCTCCCTGGTGGTCCTCTTCCTCGGCCACGCATGTGCCCTCGTCCCCGTGGAGCTACTGGAGGGGGAGCAATAGGGGCACCCCCGATCAGTCGCGGGCAAACTCGTCGGACATGCCCCGGTTGGTTGCACTCAAAACATATCATCTCACGTCGGCCCCCAGGTTGTTGATAATATTGCTGCTGCGGTGGTGGTGGTAAAGGTAGTGGTTGCGGAGTTGGGTACTCCACCCGATAGTTCCGGCTGACCCACCGACCGCCTCTGTGGTTTCCCCTTCCTCTGCCATGATCATTCCGCCTTCTATTACTAGGGCCGACTTCAATTACTCCTTC
Organism: Platanthera zijinensis; assembly: GCA_039513925.1. Classification (NCBI taxonomy): domain Eukaryota; kingdom Viridiplantae; phylum Streptophyta; class Magnoliopsida; order Asparagales; family Orchidaceae; genus Platanthera; species Platanthera zijinensis. Next base: position 117,840,690 of record CM077087.1, read on the forward strand.
CGCAGGTCTCTTGCCACATCCCATGTGGTCCGCCTCCAGTCTCTTTGCCATGTCAATGATTTCTGCCAGGCTTCCATCGGCTATAAACAAAAGGGCCTGCCTCAGGGGGTCCCTTAACCCTTTGTAGAAGCGCTTCGCGTAGCCTCTATCGTCCAACTCATAGGAATCGGCAAACCTAGCGAGGTGTTGGAACTCCCTCTGGTACTCCGTTACCGAATTCGATCCCTGCTTCAGCTGCAGAAATTTTTCTTCAAGTCCATCCCGAGCAGAAGAAGGGATGAAGTGCTCCAGAAAAGCCTCGGTGAACTCGTTCCAACCGATGTCCGTGTACAACCGCCCTTGGAAGATGGAGCCCATGAGGGACTTCCACCACCTTTTGGCGTGCAGCTCTAGCAGCGTCACTACCAATGTCACCGCCATGCTGTTCGGACATCTTATGCCAGCCATCAATTCCTGCACGGTATCAAGCCATTCCTCGGTGCGCACCGGCGATTCTGTCCCAAGATAGGCAGGAGGGGACAGAGCACGGAAGGTGCTCAACCAGTTGGAGCTTGGCGCTTGTTGTTGCACCGGAGCTTGCTGGGCTTTAAATGCATCCAATATGGCTGACAGCGTTTGTCCCAGCTCCGACTGCTGGAATTGTGAAGGAACGGAAGGGGTAGGAGTGCCCCCAACCGGCTCCACCTGCGCTGGGACCTATACGCAAGGTACAAATTAGGGTCAGGTTGGCTAAAACTAATGTCAAAGTTGGACAACTTAGTGTGAATTACATATGGGCACACCACTGCTTCCGCTAAGTCGGTTTGTCCCCAAACCGACTAATCGAACGGGAGTGGCCCATTGTTACCTGACTGCTGTAGGTGAAGATCGGCTTAGTCTGATACCATTTGTAAGACCCCCCTCCCGGAACACAACACACGGCACGAGGGGAGTCTTATGCCCGAAATAGCCGCCTTGCGGTAGCACTAACACACGGGTTAGCCTTTACCACAAGACGCCTATTCCGCCGGCTACAATCCATATCACAACAATTATGGCAACCCAAACAAAACAGAAAAGTAAAGCTAAAAGCAGTTCAGTTCACAGCTAAGTTAAAGTCCAAAAGTAGCGGAAGATAACAAGCACAACAGGCTTGTACCAATAAACAAGAGTCTAGAAATGTTTTGCCAAACGGCTACATGAAAACACTCACTACTGTCACTGACGGTGCCGATGGCACCACCACCTCAGGTCCTATCATCCGGGCCTGGCTGTCCTGCTGCATAGTCCGTTGCCGCTCTACCTGCGGGGTTTCCTCCTAAAAAGGAAGACGTAGCAACCGTTAGTCATAAGACTAAGTGGCTTCACATCCGCTCCCCCGGCGACTCCTCGGCACCGGGTGGAGAAAGGAACGAGGTACAATATATATATATATATATGCAAGTAAACAAGCAGGTGACAATAAGTATGGTGAAGTATAAACTACGCTACACAACTAGCAGTTCTACGAATATCAATAATATATAAATGACAGCAGGTATAATTAATCAGATTAGTAACTTAACTTATAAGAGTGCCCATACAAACTTATAAGTTAAGGATCGGCTTAACAGTAAGGTAACTCATCGTATAAGAGTGCCCATACAAACTTATACGATGAGGATCTTGTGTATGCAATGAATGACATGTTATGAATGTTATGTTATGACCGACTCATGCGCACGCACATGCAAGTTGCTATGTCGACACAGACTAGAAGTTCCCACTTTTCGAGCAGGTAGCTAACCTCTCAGGCGTCGTCCGTCGTGGCCAGACGGCGATAGTGGAGCGGGCGTCTCCACTACTAGGTGGTATCACACTACCTATCCTAGGCCCCCGTACGCCTCAACGCTAAGAACACAACAGCGGAGCTCACATGCGTACTACGGCTCAGAAGGGGTCTTGGGTAAATGTGCACCAAGAACATAGCCCAACCTGGCCTTGATTTCGAACCGGATGGAACCTCGGAAACGCACGAGGTGCAAGCCCAACCGTTCTCATGGCACGGAGGAGATCTCGGGTTATGGACACCAAGTATCTAACCCTACCACCCAAGGTCTACTCATTGGCTCCCATCGGTGTGACGACTGGCGAACCTGTAAACCTGCCACAATCATTATCTCAACACCGCGACACGATGAATCGTCGCACATCACATGCCCCAAAACAACTCACTCGATGCTACCCGTAGGGAGACTTCAACTCTAAGCATCGGTTGTTAATAAACCCCTTGGGCTCGGATTACAGTTACAAAATACTCTTCACATAGTGTTCATCATGTTCACGCCCACCTATTCAATGATTTCACCTCAACACTACGTACATTAGATATGTTCAACGCCAATTTGTATAAATATATCCTTTACCAATAGCAACTCCTAATATCTAGCCTTCCCATCCAATCCATTTCTCTACCATTGCATGGTTATCCCTTATTACACAACCAAATAAGTAACCATACTAAATTATAGTAACAACGACATTATAGTTATATGGGAGCAAGATATCACATGAGCAAATCACAATCATTGCAAGAGTGCTAACATTATAATTTAACAAGTGCATTAACATAGGATAGTCCAATACTAAAACTGGGATTCCCGGAGCTACAGGAATCCGATCACAATGCACAACCCCTCGTTGGAAAGGTATTCACGAGGGCTACGACTTTCGTGTTGAGTCGATCGCCCAGATCTGGTCGCAACATACCAGAAATTCAACTCGAATACGTACAGGAAACAGTTTCCTGTACAGGAATTTTCCCGAACGCAGCGGACTCGAACCAGCTTTCCCGTGGCTACAGGTATCGCATGGAAACGAGCAACCCCTCGTTGGAAAGGTAATTTCAAGGGCTACGACTTTCGTGTTGAGTCGATCACCCAGATCTGGCCAGAACATCTCCGAAATTGGCCACGAAGGTCGCCGCGTGCAGAAATCAGATTTCTGCACGCATCTTAAGGCGAGATGAACGGCATCCGTTCATCTTCTTCCTCGCAACGACCTCGCATAAACTTCTCCAGAAATCACACCCAACCTTATTTCTCCTTTCAAAGCCAAACCCCCAACGAAAACCCCTCTCATCTCCACTTTGAAGGATGAGAAGGTTGAGGGAGACTAAGCCTAAAACCTAGGCATGGCTTATCCTAAGAACTCTCCTCCTCACCATCAAGACTCTATGGAGTCGATGTCTCTCCTATAATAACTATAGATCTAGCACCAAGGGAGAGGGGAGGAAGCTCACCTCAAGTCCAGCGGTACCACCATGGCCGGCCATGAGCCTCGCACTCCTTCGCGGCGGCATTGTTTTTTCCCTTGACGGTGGCGGCGTTTTGATTCCTCCAAAGATGGCTCCGGCAAGCTCTTCCTCCTCCTCCAGCCAAGAACCCTCTCAGAAATTTCGGGGCAGAAGAAAGGAGATGAAATGCTAGGGTTTCCCAACTTTTCCTTTTTATACATCGCAGACACGGGTAGGCACACGGCCGTGTTCCTACCCGTGTTCAGGTGACACGGCCGTGTGGCATGCCGTGTCTAGGGCCGTGTTCCTCCCAGAACCACTTTCTGCCGGGTCAGGGTTGCGGCACACGGGTAGAGACACGGCCGTGTCCCGACCCGTGTCCTTGGCACACGGCTAGGGACACGCCCGTGTCCCAACCCGTGTCCTTGGCACACGGCTAGGGACACGCCCGTGTCCCAATGCCCGTGTACCTCTCTGACTGGTAAGCCTATTTTTATGAGGCACACGGGTATGGACACGGCCGTGTCCATACCCGTGTCAGCCAAAAATGCTGTTTTGCCTTGTTTTCCTCATTTCCCGCACGTCCGCACCTGTTCACCCACATCCCCCATTGGGCTCACCACAGCCCCCTTGACTCAAATACGCAATCAAGGGGCCTAGCGCGAATTGGGACGTTACATGGTATAGAAACATCCCTTCAAGGTATTCACAAGTTAACATGTCAGTCAACAGGTCAGTGAATTGAGTAATTGTATTACCTATAGAATTTCCTAACTCCCAAAGATCATCTAGGTAGGAGGTAAAGATTCCTTCTAGGTACATGGCAACAATAGGAGTAGATGATTCTTCAAGACAATCTTTGAAAGCAAATTCAGCCTCAGTTATAACTTGAGCTTCTGGAGAAACATCTATGTCTTGAATTTTAGCTATAACTTCAACTGTATCTGGAACTGTAACTGCAACTGATGTTGTAATTTCTGAATCTGCACCTGTATGAATTTCATCTGATGGTGTATCTTCTGGAACTGCAGCTGAAAGAATGACCAGTGGAAGTCCTGAGACAGCTTCCTGGAACATCTCCCCCTGCCTGACTTCAGTAGGTACTGAACTCAGGCCCCTAAGAGAAGAGGGCTCAGCAGAATTTGAGAGGGCTGTAATGGAGGATGTAAGAGATGAAATGGAGGCAACAAGAGGGGAAATTGCTGCATCAATCATTGATTTGATTGAAGGAGTAATTAGCTCCATGATGCTTGCAATGAGAGCTGGTGTGATTTAAAAAGATGTAGATGGGGGAATCACAACAGATGGATGAGCATCAGGGATGATGTTCTCCTGATTAGATGCAGATGCATGAACTGGTGATGGAGATGCAGATGCATGAACTGGTGATGGAGATGCAGATGCATGAAGATCAATATGATCTTGATGTGAAATTGGTGACTGAGGTGGAGTTTTAAGTGTCTCAGAAACCAACAGATCAATGCTAAGATTTGAAATCCCAGCAAGGTGTGAAGGAGTTGGAGATGCGGGTGGTGATGCATGGAGAATAGTAGTGGATGTAGATGGTACTGCAATAGAAGTGGATGGCAATGCAGATGAAGATGCAGATGGAATGGGGGGAAATGGAAGAGCCTTCTTCAATTAGGTGGGGGGTGACATGTACTGTATTTGTGTTCTCAGATGGAATAGGAGCAACCCCAGCAGGTGAAGGATTCTGGATATTCCTTCTCCACTTGATGAACAGAGTGGGATCCTTCATTTGCTCGCATTGATTGATGTTGAGACTGTTCCCAACAGTTGAGGATACTTCTCTCTTAGAAATATCCCAATCACCCTTCCAAGGGTTACCTCTTTCTTTGAGTTCTTTTTCCTGATTAAATCAAAAACTATTCCAGCCCAATTTATTGCTTTCCTGTTAGCAATAGCACACATTAAGGCAAACTGCTGCCCGGTAATGTTATCGTGCGCAGAGTGCTTTCCCAACAGCACTTTCCCTACTTGTTCTGCCAAGAACTTGATCTTCATCGGGAAGCTTATCTTCAGTAACTTGGAAGGAATGCCTTCAGCATGTCTTAGCTCTAAAAGCATCTTGCTATACTCCTGAGTATCTTGATCATACTCTTCTAGACCATTGATCAAACCAAAAATCTCAGTTAAGACGGCATGAGTCAAAATTACCTCCTCGCCGCCGATAGTCCCTGTCATTGATTCGTCTTTGAAGGACGATGTATAGACCCATTATTTGATTTTTGGAACATTTATCTTGATCCTTGTAGACATAAGCTTCTCCAGTCCTTGATCTTCGCATAATTGTAGCATCTTGAGAATATCGGCATTGTAGGCACTGAAAGAATCAAAATCGACGCTAAAGCCAGCATCAAACTTCATCACGGTCAGCAAAGCTGGAGCAATCGCCATGGATTTAGTTGGGGAAGACGAGAGAAACGAAAGCAGAAAGCGCGGGGCAGAGCTCAAGTCAAACCTTTCAAGCAGGAATGAGGAATATGAAACGATGAGCTCTGTCGACAACAAAAAGCACGATCTATTAACCTAGGTCGACCATCGGTTTATATTTAAACAGCAATCATCGACCTATTTCAACAGATATAAGAAACGATGGTCGATCGATCGTTCGACGATCGTTTCCTGAAGCAATGTAGTCGAGCTATCGATCGACTGTTTCTGTCTTCACAAACAATCGAGCCGTCATCAACCATAGGTCGACGATAGGCTCAACCTGTTCGACTATGGTCGAATGACATTCGATGATATTCGAGCAGATTTCAATATAGGAAGAAATTACACTTGGTCTATTCCATTTATCATACCTAGTTGATTCAAAAAGAACAGATGCTCTGTTCATCTAAGGTCTTGGTGAAAATATCACCTCTCTGAAGGTCAGTGGATATGAACTCAAGACTGATTTTGTTCTTTTCCACATAATCTCTTTGAAAATGGTGTCTGATCTCAATGTGCTTGGTCCTAAAAAGGTGCACAGGATTTTGTACTATGGAAATAGCACTGGTACTGTCACACATGATTTTTGTGTTCTTGTGTGTGTACCCATAATCCAAAATTTTGTTTTGAATCCATAGGATCTGTGAACAACAACTAGCAGCTGCTATATATTCAGCCTCTGTAGTTGAAGTTGAGATAGAAGCCTATTTCTTGCAGAACCAAGAGACTAATCTCTCTCCCAGGAACTGACATGTCCCTAAGGTACTTTTCCTGTCAACTTTACAACCAACATAGTCAGAATCAAAGTTTCCAATTAACTCAAATTCTTATTCAGCTGGGTACCACTGTAAAACCCATATCCGTCGCATAGTATATAACAGTAGGTCTAGCCGGGGCCCGATGCCATATACTACGGACATACCGGTTGGTTACTTATTGACACCATTCAACCAATCACAACGTCCTACAAAGCACCTAGCGGAAGCAATTATTAAGTTGCACAATTAAGAAACCAGCTAACATGAATGTCCACTACGCAAATAAAATAGGAATGTTTAATACACGAATAACGGCCTTATAGCCTTACAAGAGTTTGCTTAATAAAAAGTGTCTTCCAAACCTCGGCATGCAGCCCGGCCACACATGAGTATAAAAGGAAAACACTGAAAACTTGGACTTCGAGGGCCGGCATAGCAACATGGGTTTTAGCCCGCTATTTACCTCTCGGCTCCGCAACACCTGCAAGTAAAAACCCACTGCACGGTGGTAAATAAAGGCACCGGTCAGCTATGCTGACCAAATTATAACGATTCCGCCCCCAATCCGGGGCGGCAAAGCTTCTTTCCTGCACTTGTTAGTAAAACAAGCAACATAGAGAAATAAGCATCACATCACAGGTGTACGCTCACACGGCCGTACACCCCGTGCTCTCAGGGCACTTACTCGGCGAAGCCTGTCCGAACCCTGACCGGTCCTCGACTCCAACACCACCCCAGGGTTGGCAATCTTGTGAGCATTTAGTCTTCTCAGCCGTAGCCTAGACTCGATCTCCAAACCTCGGTAAGTCCCACGTAAAACTTTAGGTACCTTTAACTGAGTAGGTGGAGCGGTTAGGGGTACACCAGCCCGTTGCTCACCCCGCCATTGCCATTTGGCCTTTGACGCGGACTAAGCTTCCCCAGTCCCAAATAACGATCAAACATGAAACATATCCCCGCTATGTACCCGGTTGGCTCCCAGGCCACCAATATAATAGAAATACGTTTCCGTCCAGATTTCCGGGTGCACCTCGGGGTTAATCCCCCAGATTCCCTGATGCATTTTACTGCATAGCAACCCGAAAACAAACAAAACGCTCGTAGTCTTCTCCGGGCAACAATGCATAACAAATCATCACCGATCCGGACAAACACGTCCGGGTAGGCTTCACACATCATGCCTATGTCCGTACTGCGATTCCGGACTCTACCAAGGGGGACTTTATATATCTACCCCAAGGAATACCGCAAACTCGCCGCTCACTCGCGGGAGAAGGGTTTTCCCATGCAAAAGAAGAAGAGCTTCACATGCTCAAGAAAAGAATCGTTACCCTTGCGCTTTTCCTCGACGCCATGACGATCTAGCCGGATGGAAAGCACCGTATCGGCCTCGCCTTCGCGGATCCGGACTCGGATTGTGATTTGGAGCTCCGAAGCTCCGCCGGTGGACGGATCTTTGCCTTCTTCCTCCTGCTTGCTTTCCCTTGTCTCAAATTTTTAGAGAGATAAAACTCAAAGAGAATAATGGTTTCAAAGCCCTATTCCCGGATATAACACACCAGCAACAACCCTGAGCCGTCGGATCCCAAATCAAGAAATCGAACGGCTGCGATTCAGCCCAATATTACAAAATCTGGGCCGAACACTTTTTTCAACACGACCGTGTGCATGACCGTGTCACCCATTCACCGTCTCGACCGACGCGATAACCAGCACACGACATTCGAGACGGCCTCCGATACGCCCGTGTCGCATGCGACACGGCCGTGTCACGACCTGTGTAACGCCCCGTGTGCAACTGCAAACACTTGTTTCCCGAGGAGGACACGACCTGCAACATGGCACCCGACACGCTCGTATCACATGTGACACGCCCGTGTCTGTTCCCGTGTCATGGCCCGTGTACATTACTCAGAAAACTCCCTAGCGTGACACGCCCTGGGACACGCCCGTGTCCCAGGCCGTGTGCCTCAACTCGACGATCGCCGATCGTCAAAACATCGACCACATGACCCGTGGCCTAACACGCCCGTGTCACGCCCGTGACACGCCCATATCACCTGCTCCAAAACCCAGACTTGACTTCAAACGTCACCCGTCCCTCTTTTGAGTTTCATGGTGTTACAACTCTCTCCCCCCCCCCCCTTAAAAGAATTTCGTCCACGAAAATTACTAAAGGAGAGAAAACAGAAAGTCTCAATGGCACCCAGGCGGAACAGCTCCGGGTACACATCCAGCATAGATTTCTCTCAATCCTAAGAGAGCTCCTTGATATCGCAATTTCCCCACCAGACCATGACTATCTTGATCTCCTTGAGACAAAGTCGCTCGACTTCACGGTCTCCAAAATGGACAGGTTTGACCCTAGACGTCAATCTTTTGTCCACCAAAACTTGATCACTCACGATCAAGTTCGAAGGCTCTTGCGCCACCTCACTAAACCGCTCTAGAAATCTCAAGTGGCCAAGGTATACCGGGCTCAGCTTCCCCAAGCATCGCTCCCGTGAAACACTCTTGAACGACTTTAACTTCCTATACGCCATCCGATAACTCCACATTCCGATACGTGGCGTTAAAGTACTTAGTCTGGCTTCCCTGAGTGATTAGCAATAGTTCTTATATGGTTCACACCAAAGGGGTAGTGTTTACCATCTCTTGCTTTAAATACAACTTCGTGTCATCCGTTTCTAGCCACAAAAATGGCATGCAACAACTTCAACCTTATAGGGCCTCGAAGGGCGCCATTTATATGCTCGCTCGGTAGTTAAAGTTGTACGCAAACTTTTACAAAACAAATGGCCTTCCCATTGCTTCCCGGAGTCCAGAACGCACATGCGAAGCACGTCCTCCAACATCATGTTGACCCACTCGGTCTGCTCATCCGTCCGCGGATGCAAGACTGGGCTAAACTACAACTTTGTCTCCAGCACTTTCTGTAACCACCTCCAATCATTGGACGTAGAACGCCCACCTCGATTGCTAACGATGTTGAGGGGCACACCGTGCAGTCTAACTATGTTATCCAAAAACATTTGCCAGTTACTCCGCCGAATTATCCTTCCTATGCGGAATTAAGTGTGACACTAAAGTTAACACAACTACGATCACCCACACGGCGTCGCTCCCCACTGTGACTTTGGCTAACCATGCACACAGTCCAGTTGAACTTCTATTCCGAACTAGGCAAGGATTGCAAGAATCCTCTCGGCTTCTGGCACTCCGCCTTCACTAAGGCGCACGCTTGGCACTTAGCCATAAACAATCCTACGACTCTCTTGAGCCCCGGCCACCAAAATAATTTCTTCAGATAACGGAACAACTTCGTGCTTCCTAAGTTAATTGAGTACTTAGTATAACATACCACACTCCACCCATCAATTGCCCACGCTTGGGCCGCACAAACGGTTGTCTTTCCTTGGTAGCCCACCTACAACCGTCGATTTGGGATTTTGACCCACCGAGCCGTACCCATGATTTCCTTCATGCAGCTACACAAACCATAGTCTTCCAACTACGATCAGCCAGGTCATACTGGCCTTCCGACCAATTCAAATATGCTTCGACGCTAGTCTGCTTGTCAACACAAGAAATAGCTAACATCTCCAACTCCCAGGTCAAACTCTCAACATGAACCTATACTAGTTGGCTTGGGCGGGAGCCCTGCGTCTCAACGCACCCGCAACTACACTGCCTTACAACGGGCACAAAACAACTTTCGAACGTAAAGTCCCCCAGGAACTCCATCCATTTTTGCTACCTCAATTTCCCACCATATTGATCCAACCGATACATCAGACTCCTATGATCGGTACAAACATCGACTTATGCGTCGTACGAACAATGCCTCCACATCTTAAGCACAAAACACACGACCGCTAACTCCAGATGGCGGACCGGGCAATTCCTCTCGTGCTTTTTCAGCAAATGCGAGCCATAAGCCATAACATTACCATACTACAGTAGCACACAGTCCAATCCACTGCCCAAGACAGTACTGTAGATCTCACAGCTTTTGGTTCCACTCGGCGAACTTAGCACTGGCGCTGTGGTTGACGAACTCTTTAACCCTTCAAAGCTTGGGCGCACACATGCATCTAAACAACCTTTTAAGCTTTTCCTTGACAACGTTGTGAGGGGTAATTCTATCCGCGGGAAGTCCTCTACGAAGTGCCTGTAGTAGCCGGCAACCCCAGAAAACTCTGTACTTCCACTACCGAGACAACACAAGTCACTCTCGCATCGTGACTAACAACGCTGGATCTACGCTCACCCACTCTACTAACTATAGGACCGAGGAGCGCTACCGAGGATAACCCAAGACTCGCGCTTGGAGAACTTGGCATATAAATAGTTCCTCCTTAGCATCCCCAAAGCAAGAAGTAGGTATTCAGAAGTGATATTCTTTGCACTTCAAGTACACCAATGCGTCGTCGATGAAGACGATAATAAAAATGGACTAGGTACTCCATGAACGTTTCGTTCATTCGGTCTATGAACACTGATGCCACACTTGACTGCCAAGACGGCACGATCGTAGGCTCGGATTGCTCATCACTCGTGCTTAACACTGCCTTTGAGATATCACTTACCCTTATTCTCAATAGAGGGTAACCGGACTTATGATCAACTATTGAGTCCACCGAAGACCCGACTAACTGACCAAAAGATCATTGATCATTTGGATCGACTACTTGTCCTATTTCTGCAAAAACTTATACAGCTCTCTACAACAAATACATAATTGCAAGCTCCCGTCCTTATTTTGGTGAAAAAGGACCGGTGCGCTCCAAGGAGACGAGCTTGGACGCACATACCCTTGCCCCAACAACTTTTCTAATTTAACCTTTGACTCCGCCATCACCTTAGACATGAAACTATAAGGAGAGCGTGACACAGGTTTGACACCTGGCACCACTCAAATGTGAAATCGATCTCTCGCTACGGTGGGGCTCTAGGGGGATTGCTTGGGAACACATCGGGATACTCACAAACCACTGGGATATTACTAAGAGTGGACTTAGGCGTTACAGCCTCCACTAACGGGAAGAACAGCTCTGCGCCAGCATGGACTGTCTTGACCACCGGGAGGGCAGACGTCAGCGTCCTGCTCGATCCCTTCAGTTCCGCAAACGATGTCTCCTGCCCAACCCCCATCTAGGTCTCTTTGCGGTTGCAAATGATAAAATCCTTCTGCGCCGAAAGCTAGTCAACACCAAGGATGACGTCAAACTCTACTAACGGCAACAACGACGCTAGCAAGTCGAATCCTTTACTTTCAATAAGTCTCTTACTGCACAGACTGTATCTCCGCGCGCACTGGACGACTACTGGGCAATAACCCATCCGGATTGCTCACTTTACCATCGAAGGAAAGACTCCGATGCTCGATACACATTCTTCGGATAACAGGAATGCGAAGTTACCATATCGAAACTATGCTCTCTCAGGATTACCAAGATCAAAAAAAAAGCCTAGAACTTACAGTTCTAAGTTAAAACTCATAAGGCAAGAAGCAAGATTGCTAACAATTAAACCATACCTGTCGACCCGACGGTCGGCCACATGGCCACTTGCTGGCCAAGGATGTCCATTCCCAGTTGGGCCGGAGTGAACAGCGATGCTGTGGATGCCACCGACTTGCCTTTCTCTTCAGATATTGACCCCGACTTCTTTTTGGACATTGGGCGTCGACTCCAACAATCCCGAGCATAATGCCCTGGCTTTCCACAAATAAATCATGCATCCGGGGTTTGGACTGTCGTCGCAGCGAATACCGCTTCAACCACCCTTCTTATGGTTTCCAAAGACGTAGGGGTCTCAGGAACGTTACTTGGTGCAGCACTTTGCTCAGCAAATGTGTGTTCCGACTGCTACGCTCCACTTCCGAACACCTATAGCCATTCAAAACACCATAAGTGACTGAACAAAATAGCAAAAAGCAATTATAGGAACACGCAAGTTCCTCAAACATGTGTATTTTCATTCCTAAGTGGACATTCATGGGTTCTTTTCATGTTATAACGATGACGCACACACATGTGCTCACCACCCCCTTAAAGTGAATTTGCCCACGAATTCATTTAAGCTTGACCGAAACTAGTAGTCTGATACAACATTGTAACACCCCTATCCGTCGCATAGTATACAGCAGTAGGTCCAGCCGGGGCCCGACGCCATATACTACGGATAGACCGGTTGGTTATTAATTTACACCATTCAACCAATCACAACGTCCTACACAGCACCTAGCGGAAGCAATTATTAAGTTGCACAATTAAGAACCCAGCTAACATGAATGTCCACTACGCAAATAAAATAGTAATGTTTAATACACGAATAACGGCCTTATAGCCTTACAAGAGTTTGCTTAATAAAAAGTGTCTTCCAAACCTCGGTACGCAGGCCGGTCACACATGAGTACAAAAGGAAAACACTCAAAACTTGGCCTTCGAGGGCCGACACAACAACATGGGCTTTAGACCGGTATTTTCCTCTCGCCTCCGCAGCACCTGCAAGCAACAACCCACCGCACGGTGGTAAACAAAGGCAACGGTCAGCTATGCTGACCAAATTATAACGATTCTGCCAAAAATCCGGGGCGGCAAAGCTTCTTCCCTGCACTTGTTAGCAAAAAAACAACATAGCGAAATATGCATCACATCACAGGTGTACGCTCACACGGCCGTACACCCCGTGTTCTCAGGGCACTTACTCGGCGAAGCTAGTCCGAACCCCGTCCGGTCCTCGACTCCACCACCACACCTAGGGTGGCAATCTTGTAAGCATTTAGTCTTCTCAACCGCAGCCTAGACTCGATCTCCAAACCTCGATAAGTCCCATGTAAAACTTTAGGTCGCTTTAACCTAACAGGTGGAGCGGTTAGTGGTACACTAGCCCGTTGCTCACCCCGCCATTGCCATTTGGCCTTTGACGCGGACTAAGCTTCCACAGTCCAAAATAATGATCAAACATGGTACATAGCCCCGCTATGTACCCGGTTTGCTCCCAGGCCACCGATATGACAGAAATGCGTTTCCGTCCAGATTTCCGTGTGCACCTCGGGGTTAATCCCCCAGATTCCCTAATGCATTCTACCGCATAGCAACCCGAAAACAAACAAAATGCTCGGAGTCTTCTCCGGCCAACAATGCATAGCAAATCATCACCGATCCGGACCAACACGTCTGGGTAGGCTTCACACATCATTCCTATATCTGTACTACGATTCCGGACTCTAACAAGTGGGACTTTACATATCTACCGCAAGGAATACCACAATCTCGCCGCTCACTCGCGGGAGAAGGGTTTTCCCATGCAAAATAAGAAGAGCTTCACATGATCAAGAAGAGAATCGTTACCCTTGCTCTTTTTCTCGGCGCCATGACGATCTAGCTGGATGGAAAGCACCGTATCGGCCTCGCCTTCGCGGATCCGGACTCGGATCGTGATTTGGAGCTCCGAAGCTCCGCCGGTGACCAGATCTTGTCCTTCTTCCTCCTCCTTGCTCTCCCTTCTCTCTAACTTTTAGAGAGATAATACTCAAAGGGAATAATGGTTTCTAAGCCCTATTCCCGGATATAACACACCAGCAACAGCCCTGAGCCGTCGGATCCCAAATCAAGAAATCGAACGGCTGCGATTCAGCCCAATATTACAAAATATGGGCAGAAAATGGGTTGCAACACGGCAGTGTGCATGGCCTTGTCACCCATTCGCCATCTCGACCAATGCGATAACCAGCACACGGCATTCGATACGGCCTCCGACACGCCCGTGTCGCATGCAACACGGCCGTGTAATGACCCGTGTCACGCCCCGTGTGCAACTGCCAATACTTGTTTCCTGTGGAGGACACAGCCTGCGACACGGAACCCGACACGCCCGTGTCACATGTTATATGCCCGTGTCTGTGCCCGTGTCATTGCCCGTGTGCATTACTCAGAAAACTCCCTAGCGTGACACGCCCTGGGACACGCCCGTGTCCCAGGCTGTGTGCCTAACCTCGCCGATCGCCGATCGTCCATACGTCGACAACATGACCCGTGGCCGAACACGCCCGTGACACACCCGTGTCACGCCCGTGTCACCTGCTCCAAGACCCAGACTTGTCTTAAAATATCACTCGTCCCTCTTTTGAGTTTCGGGGTGTTACAACCACAGTCCTAAATTTTGACATCCCTTTAGGTATCTCAAAATTCTCTTGAGAAGAATCAAATGAGGGTCCTTGGGGTTGACCTGGAATCTAGCACATAGGCATGTGGCAAACATTATGTCAGGTCTACTTACAGTTAAATACAATAGGGAACCAAAAATGGCCCTATAGTTTTTCTGATAAACTGGCTTACCCTTATAATCAGAATCTATAACTACATTTATAGCCATGGGTGTATGCATTGCTGAAGCATCAGCCATCCCAAATTTCTTTACCAATTCCTTGGCATTTTTGGATTGGGAGATGAAGATGCCATCAGCATCTTGCTTCTTGGAGACCAAGAAAGTAAGATAGCTCACCCATACTACTCATCTCAAACTTAGAGTGCATCGGGTCTTAGAACCTTTTGCATAGTTTGGGATAAGTGGAACCAAAGATAATATCATCCACATAGACTTGAACTAATAGGATTGTGTCCTTGTGATGCTTAACAAACAGGGTTCTATCAACTACTCCCCTATTAAAGTTGTGCTCTAACAGGAAACTAGCTAAAGTCTCATACCAGGCTCTGGGTGCTTGCTTAATTCCATAAAGAGCTTTTTGCAACTTATAAACAAATGAGGGTTGAGTTGAAGAAACAAACCCAAGAGGTTGTTCAACAAACACCTCTTCCTTTAGCCCACCATTTAGTAATGCACTTTTAACATCCATTTGAAAAACCTTAAACTTCATATGGGCTGCATAGGCTAGAAAGATCCTTATTGCCTCTAGCCTTGCAACAGGGGCAAAGGTTTGGTCATAGTCTATACCTTCCTCCTGTCTGTAGCCCTGAGCTACAAGCCTAGCTTTGTTCCTTATAATAGTTCCTTGGGCATCAAACTTGTTTCTGAACACCCACTTGGTGCCTATTATCAGTTGGCCTTTTGGTCTTGGAACCAAAGTCCATACTTTACATCTTTCAAATTGATTAAGCTCCTCTTGCATAGCAATGATCCAGTGGGGATCTAGCTCAGCATCTTTTATGGTGAGGGGCTCAATTTATGAAAGGAAACAAGCATGCATCACATCCTGTCTTAATTTATGTCTTGTTTGCACACCAGCTGATATGTCACCAATCACTTGAGATGTAGGATGATCTCTAAGTGTGACAAGATCAGTAGGTGAGATGTGATATTCAACAACAGTTTGGATTGATTCCTCTTATGGAATAGGATTAACTGTTGGTGGTACAACAACTGCTTCCACAAAGTCTTCATCACTATCTGAATCAGTAATATGAAAAGTTGACAGAGGGGGAATCTCTTGGGTGAGATCCTTGCATAACTCTGGTACCTGCAATGAGTTTGAGGAAGGAGAAGTTTCCTTCTCCTTGTAAAACATTTTTGACTCATCAAAGGAAACATGCACAGACTCTTCTATTTTTAAAGATGATTTGTTAAACACCCTTTAAGCTTTGCTTACTTGGGAATATCCAAGAAAAATTCCCATTGAAGCTTTTGCTTCAAACTTTCAAAGGTATTCTTTGTTGTTATTGTGAATGTACACAACACAACCAAAGACTCTAAAATAGTAAATTTTAGGTTTCTTTCCTTTAAGTAATTCATAAAGAGTTTTACCCTTAAGCTTATGTATTAGACTTCTGTTCAGAACATAATTAGCTGTGCTAACAGCTTCTGCCCAATAAAAGAGAGGCATGTTAGCATCTGCCAACAATATTCCTGCAGTTTCAATTAGTGTTCTATTTTTACTTTCCACTACCCCATTTTGTTGAGGAGTTCTAGGAGCAGAGAAGCTATGTTTGATACCTTCTTTCTCACAGAATTCTTGCAAGAGAAGAGACTCAAACTCAGTACCATGATCACTTTTGATCATGGCAACATGAGTAGAATACTCAGTCTACACACATAGCAGAAATTCTGTAAGAACTTTGAAGTTATCAGCCTTAGTTCTCAAAAAGAACACCCAAGTGAACCTAGAGAAATCATCTACAATCACTAAAGTGTAAAATTTCCCCCCTAGACTTTGTACCTTTATTGGGCCAAAAAGGTCCAAGTGCAATAAATACAGGATTCTAGGTGAATCACTCTTATTTACAGATTTTAAAAAAATTTTGGTTTGCTTGCCTAATTGACAAGCCCTGCATAGACTTTCCTTCTTATAGGGGCAAGAAGGTAAACCTCTAATAAGGTTGTATTTAGACAACCTAGATATATTTTTGAGGTTAACATGGCTAAGCCTTTTATGACATAAGGTGTTATTATTGGTTACTTCATTAAACAAGCAGATTTCAGATTGAGGTTAGTTAAAATCTACTAAGTGAATGTTACCTTGTCTAATGCCTACTAACACTACATTACTATTTAAAGTAATATTGCAAAGAGTGTCGGTGAATGATACCTGATAACCTGCATCACATAACTGGCTTACTGAGATTAAGTTGTGCTTCAGCCCAGTTACTTATGCAACCCTTTTGAATGTCACTGCTCCAATGGTAAACTTACCATATCCTTCTGTTTGACCAAAGCTGGAATCCCCAAAGATTACCTTTGGTCCAAGCTTGGCCTTGAAGCTTGACAGACTGTTTTTGTTTCCTGTCATATGTTTGGAATAACCACTATCCAAATACCATTTGTCTTTAGTAATCTGATAGGTCTTCACCTGCAAAATAAACAGTTAGACATTGTGGACCCAGACAACCTTGGGTCCATTATTCTTCACATAATTGAAACTTGAAATGAAAGAATATGTAGGCTGAGGTTTATATCCTAAGGGATAGGATCTCCTATGTGGAATACACCATATAGTTGATGGGTCAATGAACCTAGTGTTTTTATTTACCTTTGTGTTTCTAAGGTACTGGATATTATTTTGAAAATCATGTTCAGATCATCGATCAACGTTCGATGATTGATGCCCAGATCGTCGAGTATAGGTCGACCATTGGGCCTGCGATCGTCGAGCATAGTTCAACAATTTTTGTATTTCTTTAAATTTCTGTTTTCTCTTTTCTCTCTTAGCCTTATTTAAAGCTTTGTTAACTTGATTTACTTGCTCAGTATTCTTTATTCCATCAGCTGAAATAATTTTACTGGGGTGGAAAGATGGTTTTTTCAAAACCATGGGGGGTTCACTTGGTGAAGCTCCTAAGCCTAGCTTATTGTTACCTGTCCTACTGTTTGACATGATAGTAATCTCTAGCAGCTTAAGACTTCTACCATTAAGAGATTCATTTAATCTTTTAGATTTTGCTAGTTCAGTTTTAAGAAATTTGATTTCTTTAGTAGATCTAGTGAGTTCAGCTTCTTGCCTAGAATTTTCACTAGATAGGGATTATGATTCAGCTATCCTATTTCTAAGCTCCTTAATTTCCTTCTCTGAGCTAATTAAGTCTAAACAGAGAGATTTAAATTTAAATCTTAATTCAACAGAAGTAAAATCATAAGAAGACAATACCTGATCTTCAGTAGGCATTTCTTCTTCATCAGAACTCTCTGAAGCTGAATGATTGCTGCAGGCATCAATTGCCATTAGGCAAATTTCTTTTGCCTTCTTCTCTTCCTCATCTTCACTTGAGCTTGAGGAGGAAGATTCCTCATTAGTATCACTCCAGGTTTCAGCCACAAATCCTTTCTCCTTCTTCTTGTTTCTGTAGGAGGAGGACTTTGAATGGTTCTTCTGATATTCTTTGTCTTTTCTCTTCTCTTTGTTCTTTTCCTCTGGACACTCAGGTAGAATGTGTCCAGGTTTCCTGCATCCATAACATATAATTTTTTAGCTAGTGTTCTGTCATACCTTGGCTTGTCTTCATATCTGGAATACTTCTTTCTGAAGTCCTTTCTGCCCATTTTTAGAAACCTTTTTGCAAAGAGTGCCATTAGCTCCTCATTTGATTGGCTTCCTTCAGATGCATCAGCAGCCTTTAGAGCAAGAGTTTGCTCTTTCCTGGTAGGAGTGGGAGTCTTGGCTTCAGCTTCAGCTTCCCTGGTCTTCATTACTTGCTCAAATGATTTGAGCTTGCCAAGGAGAGCTTCAGTTGAAATCTCAGTTGTACTTCTGGACTCTTTGATGGGCTAGATCCCTAGATCCCATGTGCTGGGGAAGCACATAAATATCTTGTCATTGACTTCTGTCAATGTGATCTCCTTATCAAGGTTTCTCAGCTCATTGATGATGAAGCTGAGCCTGGTGTACATTGCATCAACTTATTCATCTTCAGTCTTCTTGAAATTCTCATATTGGGACGTGAGGTTGGACCTTCTGTCCTTCCTCTCATCAGCTGAACCAGCAATAATGTGGTTCAGTGAGTCCCACATGACTTTTGTTGAGGTGCAATCAGCCACTTTCTAAAATGTTTCATCAGACATGGTCTGAGCCAGAATCTTCATAGCTTTTGCATCAGCTATCTTTGCTTTCTTGTAATCATCATTGTAGTCAGGAGGGTGCACTGCACTCAAATTTATTGAAGTTGTAACAGTAGTTGCAGTAGGTGGTGTTTGTGGTCCTGTCAAGATAGAAGAAAAGATATCTTCATCAATAGAATTCATATAGAGTTTGATTCTTGCCTTCTAGATGCTGAACTTAGCTAAGTTGCATACTGGAGGTCTGGTGCTAGAATAATCCTTGTACTGGGCCATGAAGTGAATATCTATAAACTTGGTATCTATCTAGATCTTGTGACTCAGGTGTAAGCTTGTACAGTCAGTCAACCTCCCTCTGATACCAATTAAAAGTGAGGATAGATACAACTCTAGAGGGGGGTGAATAGAGTATTCAAAAATATGAGAATCTACTCAACTCACTTAGAGTTAATTTGCGGAATAAGTATATAGATATATGAAACCCTAGAGCCTAACACAAGGTGAGGTGCACAAGAGAAAGCTAACTGTAATTACAGTTTAAGCTTAAGTCCTAACACAGCAACTAGCAATCCTAGTTAATTCTACTCACAGCCACAGTGCAGTAATTAAAATAAGCAATACATACAACACAAGAAGATGTATAGTGGTTCCCTCTCAATAGGTACATCCACTCTTCTACCACCCTGGTAGGAATCCACAGCAGGTTTTTATTCAGGTGCCCTACCACCAACTGATCTGATTCAGGTAGATCAAGTAAACCCTTTGAGCTTTTGATCAGGAGCTCAAAATCCAACACAAGTTTTTGCTAAGGTGCCCTGCCACCAAGGTTCACTTTTGAAGGGAGTAATAACCCTTTGTACAGGAGGTTTAGAGAGTTAGAATGTCTTCTCTATTAGTAAACAAAATTAGAGAAGCTAGTGGATTGCACTGAGCTATAGAAAGCTCTGATGGTATCAAAGCTCCCCCTGGTTTAGAGAATATACAGGAAGAAGCCTTTCTTCAGGGTGCAGGATCTCTTTAGAAATCTTTATAGAGAAGATCTTTTGTCTTGAAGTTCTTGAAGGAGCATCTTGAAGAAGACTCTTGATGTGGAATGGTTGTTTTTCTTCAATAGCTTTTCTTTCTTCTTCTTCTTCTTGAAGCTTTGAGTATGAATGTTCCTGTAAGCAGGATGAACTAAGGATTGAAGAAGAGAGTGGTTCTACACTTGTTCTTGTTGTTGACTCTGTGTATCTGAATATCTGTATTTTTGTATATGTATATATTAACTTCTCTCACTAGCTTCTTATATATCAGCCTTTGTAACGGCTTCTAACTTTCTCTTGATTTGAATCTTATCTTCTTCTTAGATCTGCAATCTGGGCTGCAAATAACACATAGTACAAATAGCCTGCAGAAGGACATTCTATAAAGAAATAAAGCTTTCTTAGAAGATGCTTATCCATTCTGCAAGTACAAAAGATATTAGAGAAAGTCACATCAAAAACAAACACTTTACGGCCAGAGAAAGACATCCGTGTCTAACGGCTATAAAGGACAGCATGGCAGATAAAGCACAAAAGATTTGTCAACTAATTGGACAAAAGACTTTGTCACATAGAACTTGACTTATGCATAAAGAATGAGGCAAAGATTTGTTTGATATGTAAGCATAAAATCAATGAAATAAGCTTTAATAATATAAGCCAGATAAATAAGAAATAATTCACAGAAGAGAAAGAGTACAATATCTCTCAATGCAAACAAGAAGATAGTCGAATGAATCACGACGATCGTCGAACTATCGGAGCAAATAGTCGAACTATCAGAACAGATAGTTGACCTACAAGAAATTTGTCGGGATAGAAAAAGTCGAGCAGGACTCGACGATAGACGATACTGAGACCACAGATCGTCGAGCTTAACAGAGATGAACTAACTCAGAGATAGTCGATCTGCTATCTGACGATAGTCGATTAACTGATAGACGATAGTCGATCAACTGATAGATGATAATTGAGCGGCGTTCGACCATAGTCGAACTAAAAACACTTAACCATATTTTCAATCTGGATAAACAACAACTCTACACAACTGATGTATTCTAACCTAAATCTAACCTTTGACCATAGATAAATCTTGGGTCAAGAAACTAATTGAGAAGACTTAACTCAAATCCAAACTAGGGTACCAACATCAGCCCTCTCATTGAAGCCAGTGAAAGGGACCTCAGTCATCTTACCTAACAAACAAGTTTCACATCTCTTAAATGGTTCATAATCAAATAAATCCAGTAGCCCATATTTATTGAGCTTGGATATACGTTTCTCCTTTATATGTCCCAAATGACAATGCCAAAGGTACGTAGGGTTCGAGTAATTCGTTCTTAGTATTTTTGTATTTTTTATATTATAGATCTGATGGCCTAAGTTCAAAACATATAAATCATTAAACATTTGAGCTATAGCATGACAAACATCATTATTAAATATAGAACAACAATTGATCTTAATAATAAAAGAAAATCCAATCATGTCTAAACATGAAATAGAAATAACGTTTGTAGTTACTGCAGGAACATAATAACAGTTATCAATTTCCAAAACAAGACCATTGGGCAAATATAGACGTTAAACCCCCACGGCGATAGCAACAACTCTTGCTCGATTGCCAATGCGTAGGTACACCTCTCCTTTACTCAACATTCTTCTCCTTCCCAGTTCCCTCAACTTTATACAAATGTGAGAACCACATCCGTCATCTAATACCCAGGATGAAGGAGTAGAAAGGTTAATCTCTATAACATAAATACCTGAAGCTTAAGTCATACCTCCCCTCATCTTTTGCATACCCTAAATGTACGAAGGACAATTCCTCCACCAATGACCAGCCTTGCCACAGTGGTGGCACTTTCCCTCTTTCCCTGAGCCTTTCTTTTTTAGTGCAGAAGACTTGGGTTCTAAAGCAGACTTAGGTCCTACCTTCATCTTCTTTAGCCCTTGGCCTTGCCGTTGCCTTTATGCACCATCAATATGGGGCTAGCAGACTTGGCCTTCTTCATATTTATCTTGGCAGTTTTTAATATTCTTAGGGGCTCGGGCGGTGCCTTGTCTATTTTATTAATGTTATAGTTCAAGACAAACTGCTCATAACTGTCCGACAACGATTGTAGGATCAGGTCTGTAGCAAACTCTTGTCCCAGAGGCTCCCTAGTCTTTCAAGGTTCTAGATATACCAAATCATCTTGAGTATGTGAGTCCCTACTAGGTTCAGAGCTCGCATATTGCACTGAAACAACACGTTAGTTATGTCTAATCTCTCTTGACGGGCTTGCCCTTGAAACATTTTCTTGAGATGCTCATTAATTTCTTTGCAACCCATGCTCTCGTTTTGATTCTGAAGCTCAGAGTTTATGGTTCAAAACATGACACATTCGACGTCTAAGGAGTCATCGAGATACTTCTTATAAGCATCTTTTTCAGCACAGGACGCATTCCCAACAGGCTCATCGGGGGATACCTCTTCCAAAACATAGAGCCTGCGCTCTTGCCTGAGAACAATTCTCAGGTTCCTATACCATTCGAAATAATTTGTTCCACTCAGTTTTTCATTCCCAAGGATCGCTTTAAGGGACAAGGTGGAGTGTGAGCCACTTGCCATGGACCTTCTACAAGGATACAAACAAAGAAAATTAGTACTACATTTCAAAATAAAATTTTCTCTTTTGATTAGGACTTTAATCAAAATAACTCCCACTTTTTTTATCAAATCGATAACCCTTGATATCAATTCGAAGAGTTCATGCGAGTAACTCTCATATTGGAAAAGATCCATATTTCACTAACACTATGAGTCAGCTTTGGCTTTTCTCACGCAATGCGTTTATTTAGATAGGAAATGCTTGCAAATTGCATCACTATGCAATTCTTGTCTGGCTTGTGAATAACTCTTTATTCGCATCCATCATATGGTGCATTCCAACCCCATGCCTCTGGGCACTAAACCTTTGAGGTCGCCTAGTTATGC
Organism: Platanthera zijinensis; assembly: GCA_039513925.1. NCBI lineage: Eukaryota > Viridiplantae > Streptophyta > Magnoliopsida > Asparagales > Orchidaceae > Platanthera > Platanthera zijinensis. Next base: position 117,863,673 of record CM077087.1, read on the forward strand.
TTGACCCGATGTCAATAGTGGTATATCACAATTATCCGCTCGCACCCTTACCAAGATAGATTAATGCACCCTGCTTTGGCAAGCCCACACTTCATCTATCGAGGCAGGTTAAGTATCATCCATCGGAAGGCATCCAAATACTTGATATTACTTAAGGGATTTTGATGGTTAACATTTTACCAATGTGCACATCCGCAAACATACAACAACATAAAAAATCCAAATGCATCCCAGATGTACACGAGAAGATCATCAACACTTGATGAATTGGGCTAAATCTGAACATCTAGAATACTTCTAAATCTTATGATTTACATGGACTGGACATGAGCAACACCAATTCCACTTACAAACCAACGCTTCTAAAATTTTCAGATCTACATGCAATGGATTTAGCAACTTCTGAAACAATGATTATAGCACATCCTCTCTCTGATACCATTGTTGGGTTTTATCATATAAAACAACAGTTGTGCACAGTGGAATAAGGAAACAAGGAAAACACAAAAGTAATTTCTGGATCTTGCGATGACAATTAATCAAGAAGTAATGTGGCAATAAATAAATTTATACCTTTTCGGGATTGAGTAAATACTCAACCTAGGTGCTCTGATTGATCCAATGATGGAAATGGAAGGAGTTCTGAGCGTAGAATAGTGTCCACGCCTCTATGGTTATCAACACGAGTACGGAGAACCCTAGACTCTTTTCGCACAAGATCTATGTCAAAAAGAGGCTTGCCCTCAACATCTCCATGGATTACTAGATCCGATCAAGAAGAGGAGGCAACGATGAAGACGACGCCTAGGAAACTCTTTCCTATGGCAGCCAGGGATAGCTGACAGTCGGCGACAACAAGCAGCAGTCGCCGGCAACAGTGGAGACCGTCGCGGATGCGGAACATTTCCGTCGCAAGGAAAAGCTGTCAGTTTTGCAATTTTGACTTAGAATGAACAGTCACCTTTCAGATTCAATAATAAAATCGTATTTATACCTTCTGTTGACCCAGAAATAGGCGATCCCTTCCATGATATCCAGCTCGCAAGTCGCGGCATGCTTTAGGTTCCCCCTTTAGGTTGCGGCCTCCATCAGTCCTCTCTTTAGGCCAAGCGGATAGACCTATCAATCTGCTCAGGCCGCGCGGCTAGGGCGGTCTACCCTGTCTTGCCGCCCAGGTCGCGCAACGGCTGTAGTCTGCAGGGGTGCGGACTGCTTCCACAGTTCATCTCCGCAGGCCGCGCGGTTAGCTTAGGCTAACCACGCTATACTCTTTACTCCATGGTGGACTAAGCCGACTATCAACCCGAAGAGGCAAGTGTACCTATCGAATTGTAGTACCAAGGTCGTATTTAAGACTCGGGGTTGTCAAGTACTATTACTCACGCTTCTAGTATTATCCTACCAAAAAGATTGTTTATGGGGGTTTTGAAAAATTAAAATTAAACCGGAACGAAGTTAAAACGAAACTATGGATTAAAAGATAGCATTTGATCTATGATTCACCATGAAAAGAGATAAGAGAAATAATATTATAATTTTATAATTGCGAAATAAACTCGACCGTGACGGATCTGAAAATAAGACAAAATATTGCTAGAGCATTAGGTCTCCTAACTTATAGACGCTTCGATCGAAATATCTTTACAAATCAAAGAATCCTAAAGTTGCATTATCGAGATGATCCGCACTATTGAATTTGACTCCAATCCAGAGGATTTACGTCATCCTATCTCTAGGATTGCGTGAACTCCTTCCTTCTTTGAGTGATATTTCAAATCAACGAGTCTCTCGAGTACTATGAAATGAGATCAAAGGCCTACTACCGTATACCAGAAATATGGAGTCGATAAAAAAAAATCAAAGAAGGATCGAGGAAAATTTAACAAAAATAGAATTACAAAGTAAGAAAAATTCTCATCTCAATTCATGGATCCTCAAGATAAAATGCTACAAGAAAATTAGCTACGCATATTGGAAAAGAGAACGACTATAATAAGAGAAGAAAATTTCATTTTTATTGGTACTAAACGAAAAAGTACACAATGCAAAACGATATTAAATCACTTAAACAAAATGAAATTGCAACAAGGCAAACTAAGAAATAAAATTACAAAGGCTCTCCTAACTTGTACTCTCCACTTGCTCTCTCCAAAATCCAACTTCTAAAGCATGAGACATGAACTCCTTTTATAGATGAGGAGGGAAGATTCTAGAAAATATAAGGATATGAAGGGAGGCATGAGTGTGGCTGGCCATGCATTTGTGGGAGAGGTGCATGAATTGCATTTAATGATGGAGAGAGAGGGAAGGTTCATTGTAAGCAATTTAATGGAAATAGGAATATTAAAATATAAAGGAAAATGAATGGAAGTGCTTAGAATGGGCAAAGAAAGGGAACCGACCACTTCAAGGTGAGATGCATGTATGTAATTAATGAGGAGGGAAGAGATTCAATGTAAATGGAGAGGGGAAATGAAGTGGGTGGCCGACCAAGCATGTGGGGTCTTCTCCATGTGGCTCGGGTTGCATGGGCTGCTTGTGAGGGGCTCGTTCTTCATGTGGGCTCGGGTTGCATCATCAAGGAGGGCTGCTTGTGAGGTGGGCTTGCCGAGAATGGTTGGAGGGTTGCTCCAAAAGTGGTCGGATTGCATCAACATGGAGGAGGCTTGCATTAAGGGGCTTGAACCTACAAAAATGAAATAAAATCAAACATAAGTTATGTTAATTCTTAGGATAAAATAACACAACATTATAAAGTAAAAAAAACAAAACATCATCAAATAATAAAAACATAAAATGACAAACCATAAAATAACAAAACATAAAAAAAAAATAATAATAATAAAAACACACAATACAACATTACAAACATTCATAAAACAACATATTAAACATATATTTTTTAAAAATATGATATTAAAACATAGCACACATAAAATAAATAAAAATAGTACATAAACCTAGGAAATTTTAAACTAAACTAGCCCAAAAACCGATGACTAAAACTAGTCATCAAAATCCCCCATGCTAGAGTATTTTCTTGCCCTCAAGCAAATGGAATTGAAAACTAGGGAAGAGGAATTAAAAGTAAACAAGGAAAATTTAGGTTTCATAGATTAATAAAACCAAAACTTGAAAAATTAAACTATCCTAATTTCTATGCTAACAACTAGTGGGGTGAGAAGTGCAAAATAGAAAACTTGAAAGTGGAAACCTAAAATTATCATTAGAACATAAAGAAGAATTACAAATTTTAAAATTCCTAAAACAAGGCATCCAAAATTAATGAAAATAAGATAAACAAAAATAGAAGTTCTAAATAAACGGCGCATTGATGAACTACTAGGTTGATAGAATAACGATTAACCCTAAATCACCTCAAGATAACATCCAAAGAAATCCATCAATGATGGTGGCCATAGGCTTCTCCGTTCACACTCTCTCCACTACGCGTGTTTACATTCTAAAGATCAATAGGACTTCTAATAGGCGTTAAAACTTGGCTTAGGTAAATGATTAGGAAAAGTAAATAAGGATAAACATGAGGGCTTAAACACTAAACCAAGGTTGAGCTCAAAGATAATCATGAAGAGAAATGATAAGTACTTCAAACAAACAAAAGGCCATAAAATTTTTTACTTTAATAAATTGGCCACAAATAAACTTCATTTTTTTCTTTTTTTTCTTTCTTCTTTTTTTTGATAACATTTTGATAATAACATTTTTTCATAAAAGAGAGCTCCAAAAATAGTCTTTAAAATTTTCTTTTCATTTCAAAGATAATACCCCTTCAAAAAAATGATTCTTAAGCTCAAAGTTTTAGTGTGAAAAATAGGATAGACATTTTGGCTTTGGTGAACATAATGAAAAAAAGGTGGAGCTAAATAAAAAAAACATGGAAAAGGCCCAAAATTTATTTGCAAAGATAAATTTTTTTGTGGGCAAGAAAAGCTCAAACGAGTCAAAGGGTGGCCTAAATCATTTCTAAACTACGTAAAAACGACGCAAATGCTTCGAGAGTAGCTAGGGACAAGTTCTAGACACCAAGAAAAACTATCCCACAAATTAAAAAGTTCTAATATTACTTAGCATCCATTCGTACGTAACTAACCGAATAAAAAGACATAACTACAAATTTCTCACTTAAAATGAGAAAATAGATGCCTATATTTAAGAACTAGAAACTAGTAAAACTAAGCTACATTAAAATGATAAGTTTAGAAAACCGTTTCAAAGAAATCTATATAGAACTAAAAAAACCGCACGGGCCTACACATCACTAGAAGAAACATAAAAATAAAGATAGAAATAATTTTTGATTTTGTTTTTCAAAGAAATTTTAGCATAATTTTTTTTGGATTGTGATTTTATTTTATTTTTTTGGGTTTTTTGATTTTTTTAGTATTATTTTTTGGATTTTTGATAAAAATAAGACACCTAAAAGGCTTAATATAACTATACAAAAAATTTTTGGTGATATTGTTATAAAAATTTTTTTTTGAAAGAAACGAAGAAAAAAAAAACTAAACCCTCCCCCATGCTTGGATTTTTCATTGTCCTCAATGAAAGAAACAAAAAGAAAAACGAGAAAGAGAAGGAGACTGAGAAGGAGAGAAAAATGCAGAATGTAAATTAAATAAAAAGAACAGGACTTCCCCGGGTTTGTGAGATGAAGGCGGATGTTGCTCCCCCATGCTTGCTTTTTAACATACTTGATCATCAGTAGGTTTGAGTTGATCCATCTTGAAATAAGCAACGTTGGAGCGGCGATCACGAACTTGCTTGGTTGGCCACCACAAGGAACAGCAAAATAAAAGTATAAAAATAGAGTCTGCGGGCAGGTGCCTAAGATTGTTCTTTATTACAACAATATAATGTCAGAATAATAATAATAAAAGTTTTCTGATAAGAAGTCCAAATAGAAATAAAGGTTCCGTAAGAAAATACACATTTAAGAGTCCAAAATAAGATTCTCCTTTGCAGGAGACACAGAATCATTAGAAAAATATTGCTTAAGTCGATGCTCGTTTACTTTAAAATCACCCTTATCCGGGTGCGAGAGTAACACCGTGCCATAAGGAAAAACCTGTTTGACCATAAAAGGTCCAGACCATCTACATTTCAGTTTTCCAGGGAAGAGACGTACACACGAATTAAAAAGAAGAACCTGATCGCCTGGTTTAAACATTTTAGGATGGAGCAGGTTCTTGTCGTGATAAAGTTTCATGAGTTCTTTATAAATTTTATTATTTTTGTAATCGTACGCTCTCCATTCATCAGTTCATTTAATTGATTTTTCCTATGCTCGCCGACTGAGTGCAGATCGAAATTAAAAAATTTTATCGCCCAATACGCTCGGTGTTCTACTTCTACCGGAAGATTACACAATTTTCCATAGACCAATCAGAAAGGAGTACAACCGATGGCGGTCTTGTACGATGTCCGATAGGCCCAAAGAGCATCGTCTAATTTTAGGGACAAATCTTTACGAGAAGTAGAAATAGTTTTTTCGAAAATTATTTTTAGTTCTTGATTGACTACCTCGACCTAACTATTAGCTGGGGGGTGATAAGCGGTGGATAATTTATGCGTAACGCCATATTTAGTTAAAACCTTAGTTTGTTGGGCATTATAAAAATTGCTCCCCCTATCACTAACGATCGCTCGAGGAAAACCAAAATGAGAAAATAATTTTTTTAAGAATTTTATGACTACGCGAGCGTCATTACTTGGTAAAGCTTGGGCCTCCGCCCACCTAGAGACGTAATCTACGGCGACTAAAATGTATTTATTTCCTAAACTTTAGGGAAATGGGCCGACAAAGTCTATGCCCCACAAATCAAAAACTTCGCATTCGAGAAAATAATTTTGTTCCATTTCATTTTTAGTAGAGATTTTTTCAGTCCGCTGGCACCGATCGCACCCGCCCACAAAGATTTGTGCATCTTTAAATATGCTTGGCCAATAGAAGCCAACACTAAGTACTTTGTGTGCGGTGCGGTTTTCTTGAAAGTGCCCGCCAGTCGGACCTTCATAAACATGGTTTAAAATTTATTGACCTTCTTCCCGGGAGACACATCTTCTTACCACCTGGTCCGCACAAATGCGAAATAGAAATGGATCCTCCCAAAAATAATACTTCAACTCAGAAAAGAATATCTTCTTTTGCTGAGAGGAGTATTCTTTTGGGAGGACGCGGGCCACCAGATAATTGGCCAAATCGGCAAACTAGGGGGTAGAAGAAGAAACGTTTAAAATTTTTATCATCCGGAAAAGAATCAATAGGTAAATTTTCATAAAAAATATCAATTTCAGGATTTTCTAGGCGTGAAAGATGATCAGCCGCTAAATTTTCCGCTCCTTTCTTATCCCGGATCTCCAAGTATAATTCTTTAAGTAATAGGATCTAACAAAAAAGACGTGGCTTGGCATCCGGTTTAGAGAGGAGGTACTTCAACATGGAATGATCCGTAAAAATGATAACCTTAGAAAGAGTGATGTAGGGTCGGAATTTATCAAAAGCAAAAATGATAGCTAAGAGTTACTTTTAAGTTGTAGTGTAATTTTCTTGCGCTGAATTAAGCGTTTTGCTAGCGTAATAGATTGGGTGGAAATTCTTAGCTATACATTGTCCTAGTACCGCACCAATCGCAAAACTACTTGCGTCGCACATAATTTCAAAAGGCAAATCCCAAACTGGGGCGATCATAACTGAGAATTTATAAGTTTGGATTTAATTAAGTTCAATGCCGCTAAACAAGAATCGTCAAAAATTAAAGGAGCGTCTTTCTCGAGAAGGTGGGTGAGAGGCTTAGTAATTTTTGAAAAGTCCTTAATAAATTTTCGAAAAAACCCCGCATGCCCTAAAAAACTTCTTATCGCTTTGATATTCATAGGCGACGTTAACTTTTCAATTACTTCGATTTTTGCCTTGTCCACTTTAATTCCCCTAGCAGAAATTTTGTGGCACGGGACTAAGCCTTCACGTACCATAAAGTGGCACTTTCCCAATTTAAAACTAAATTTGTTTCTTCGCAGCATTTTAAAACTTTTCCTAAATTCTTTAAACATAACTCAAATGAGTCGCCAAAAACCGAGAAGTCGGCCATAAACACTTCCATAATGTTTTCAACATATTTATCAAAAATGGCCAGCATGCACCGCTGAAAGGTAGCTGGTGCGTTGCATAGTCCGAAAGGCATCCTACGGTAGTCAAAAGTTCCGAAAGGACAAGTGAATGTTTTCTTCTCTTGGTCCTCGGGTGCGATAGGGATTTGGAAGTATCCCGGAAGACCATCTAGAAAACAATAAAATGATACCTGGATAAGCGTTCTAAAATTTGATCGATAAAGGGAAGGGGGAAGTGATCTTTACGAGTGGCATCATTTAATTTACGGTAATCGATGCACATCCTCCATCCCGTTACCGTCCTAGTTGGAATTAAATCATTATTTTCATTTGTTATTACCATGATCCCACCCTTCTTAGGGACAACCTGAACCGTACTTACCAATTTAGTATCGTAAATAGGACAGATTATCCCTGCATCTAATAACTTAAGAACCTCGCCAATCACAACCTCTTTCATATTAGGATTAAGATGACGTTGAGGTTGGACTACACCCTTAGAATTAATTTCAAAAAATATTTTGTGGGTGCAAAAGGAGGGGCTTATGCCAGGAATATCAGAAATTTGCCACGCTATAGCTCGGCGATGCTTTTGTAATAGTTCGATCAATTTATTGTTTTCGGATAGAGAAAGCAAAGCTGAGATTATAACGGGCAATTTAGAATTTTGTTCATGAAAGGCAAATTTGAGATGTTCGGGAAGGGGTTTTAGTTCTAAGTTGGGTGGTTCATCGTAAGAGTTCTTTAAAACTTTTTAATTTTCAAAAAAAATATTTTCATAATTTTTTTGTCTAAACACTGGTTCATTTGCAGAGTTGGCTTGTGCGTACAAAACAGTGTCTTCAAAAACATTTTTTGAAAAATCAGAAAAAGAGGAAGAAAAATCATTGGAAGAAATATTTGAAAGAGAAAGAGAGGAGTCTTCATTCAAAACATCAAGGAAGAAATATGTGTCGTCATTTTTTAAAGAAATTTTCATGGATTGATTTATTGAAAACATAACCTCGTCATCTCCCACGCGAAGAAAAAGTTTCCCGTTACTCATATCGATGACCGCACGAGAGGTGGCTAGGAAGGGACGACCAAGGATAAGGGTAACCTCGACGTCTTCTTCAATATCAAGAATTACAAAATCCACCGGGAAGATGAATTTGTCGACCTTCACTAGCACATCCTCAACGATACCTAACGGATACTTAATCGATCGATCAACCAATTGAATACTCATATGCGTAGGGTTGAGGATGCCAAATCCTAGCTTTTTAAACAATGAAAAATGCATCAAGTTGATGCTCGCACCTAAATTCGCTGGCGCGTGTTTTACAAAAAGATCGCCAATAACGCAAGGAATTGAAAAACTACCCGGATCATTTATCTTTTTAGGAAGATTAGAGTTTTTAACCACGACCGAGCATTCTTCATTTAAGGTTACATGCAATAAATTTTCAAATTTCGTCTTATTCGTTAATAAATCTTTAAGATATTTAGCGTATTTTGGCATTTGGCTAATCTCTTCATGAAATGGCAAATTGATATGAATTTCTTTAAACATTTCAAGGAAGCGTTGGTATTGATAATCCAGCTTATCTTTCCTAAGCTTAGCGGGGTAGGGAGGTGGAGGAAATTCTTTTAAAATCTCGAGATCATTATTTTTAAAACAATCTTTTTCTTTTTCCAAAATGGAAGTTTCTTGTTCATTTTAAAAAATAGAGTTTTCTTTTCCAAAATTTTTATTAGTTATTTCTTCGCCACTAATTCGTTCAGCAGTAGGAGAGGCAATCACCTTTGGCTCTTCCCTTGTGGTGGGCTCGTTAATAACCTTACCGCTCCGAAGGGAAATCGCATTTGCGTGCTCCCTTGGGTTAGGTTCAGTGTTCGAGGGAAGAGTTCTAGATGGTCTCTCGGAAAAAGCCTTGGCAAGTTGCCCGACCTGGTTTTCTAAACTATTCACAGAGCCAGTTAGACTTCTAATATAAGCTTCGTTCGAGCTTATATATTTAGAAAGGATCTCCTCCAAAGGAGAGGGGGTTATTTTTAAAATTTGGTTTTGATGTTGTGGTGGTGGTGGTGGAGTGAAATCGTGTGGTGGGCGTGCAGCATTAGTATGGTTACTCCAAGAAAAATTAGGATGGTTGCGCCATCCAGGATTATAAGAGTTCGAAGAAGAATTAAAACCAGGATGTGCAGAAAAATTAGAAAAAGCAGAAAAATTATTGGCATAATTATTTTGAGCAGGCCTGGGTATGTTCCCCAGATAATCCACCTGCTCGGCAGCAGCAGCAGCATTCACATTTTCAAATACATTAGCGGCGGAGGCAGCAGTCATCTCCAAAATCTTCTTGTTCAGCATCTCCACTTGCAGCGCCAATGCGACACCGAATCCACTTCATTTATACGTGCAGGTTTAGATGGGCGAGTCCTAGACGAATTCCACTGATAAGTGTTCATTACCATGTCCTCAATAAGCTCAAGAACGACTTCCAGAGTTTTGCGGTCCAAAGAACCAGCTGAAGCGGCATCTATCATTTTCTTAGTTTGTTGATTTAGCCCATTGAAAAATGTCTGGACCTGTAACCATACAGGCAGAGCATGATGAGGGAATCATCTAAAAAGTTCTTTGAACCTCTCCCAAGTGTCATAGAGGGTCTCTGAAGCAATTTGAGAATAAGAAGTTATATCATTTCTTAATTTAGCAGTTTTTGCATGAGGGAAATATCGAGCAAGAAATTTATCAACTAGAATGTTCCAAGTAGTGATTATCCTCTTGGGAGAGAACTCAACCACTGTTTGGCTTTTGTCCTTAAGGAGAAGGGGAAGAGTCTTAGCCTAATCGCATCGTCTGAAACACAATTTAATTTAAAGGTGTCACAGATCTCGAGAAAACTAACAATATGAAAGTTCGGATCATCATCTTGTAATCCGTCGAACTGAACATATTGTTGCACCATTTTTATGATGCTGGGCTTAATGTCAAAATTATTGTTCGCAATCGCAGGTCGAACAATACTTGTTTCAGTCCCCTCTAGGTTGGGTCGAGCATAATTGGACATGGTCCTTTGCTGAGCCATTCCTGGGTTGGGATCTCCCATTTCAGAATTAAAATTACAATCACCGTAGGAATCCTCAACCGCTGTTTGAGAAGTGGAAGCCCCGACTCGTAGTTCTCTCTGAAAGGAGCGTTCGATTTCTGGGTCCAAATCAACAAGTAGCGACGGATTCGTGCGAGTCATGCACTAAAAAAACGAAAGAGAGCGAAAGGAAATAAAAACTTGAATACGAGAAAGATAATGAAAATTTTTTTGGATTTTTGCAGAAGTAATAGCGAGAGCATTTTCAAAATATTGACGAAGAAGTTCCTCGGCAACGACGCAAAAAAACATGGTGGACTGAACCAACTATCAACCCGAAGAGGCAAGTGTACCTATCAAATTGTAGTAACAAGGTCGTATTTAAGACTCTGGGCTATCAAGTACTATTACTCACGCTTCTACTATTATCCTACCGAAAAGATTGTTGGTGGGGGTTTTGAAAAATTTCAATTAAACCGGAACGAAAAAAAAATGAAACTATGGATTAAAAGATAGCATTTGATCTATGATTCACCATGAAAAGAGATAAGAGAAATAATAATATAAATTTATAATTGCGAAATAAACTCGACCGTGACGGATCCGATAATAAGACAAAATCTCGCTAGAGCATTAGGTCTCTAACTTATAGACGCTTTGATAGAAATCTCTTTACAAATCATGGAAGCCTAAAGTTGCATTATCGAGATGATCCGCACTATTGGATTTGACTCCAATCCGTAGGATTTATATCGTCCTATCTCTAGGAATTCGTGCAACTCCTTCCTTCTTTGAGTGATCTTTCAAATGAACGAGTCTCTCGACAACTATGAAATGAGATCAAAGGCCTACTACCGTATACCGGAAATACGGAGTCGACACAAAATAAATCAAAGAAGGATCGAGCAAAATTTAGCAAAAATAGAATTACAAAGTAAGAAAATTCTCATCTCAGTTCAGGGATCCTCATGATCAAATGCTACAAGAAAATTAGCTACGCATACTGGAAAAGAGAATGACAATAATAAGAGAAGAAAATTTCATTTTTATTGCTACTAAACGAAAAAGTACACAATGCAAAACGATATTAAATCACATAAACAAAATGAAATTGCAACAAGGCAAACTAAGAAATAAAATTACGAAGGCTCTCTTAACTTGTACTCTCCACATGCTCTCTCCAAAATCCAACTTCTAAAGCATGAGACATTGTCTCCTTTTATAGATGAGGAGGGAAGATTCTAGAAAATTGAAGGATATGAAGGGAGGCATGAGTGTGGCCGTCCATGCACGTGTAGGAGAGGTGCATGAATTGCATTTTATGATGGAGAGAGACGGAAGGTTCATTGTACGCAATTTAATGGAAATAGGAATATTAAAATATTAAGGGGAATGAATGGAAGTGTGTAGAAGGGGCAAAGAGAGGGAACCAGCCACTTCAAGGTGAGATGCATGTATGTAATTAATGAGGAGGGAAGAGATTCAATGTAAATGGAGAGGGGAAATGAAGTGGGTGGCCGACCAAGCATGTGGGGGCTTCTGCATGTGGCTCGGGTTGCATGGGCTGCTTGTGAGGGGTTGGTTCTTCATGTGGGCTCGAGTTGCATCATCAAGGAGGGCTGCTTGTGAGGTGGGCTAGCCGAGAATGGTTGGAGGGCTGCTCCAAAAGTGGCCAGATTGCATCAACATGGAGGAGGCTTGCATTAAGGGGCTTGAACCTACAAAAATGAAATAAAATCAACCATAAGTTATGTTAATTCTTAGGATAAAATGACACAACATTATAAAGTAAAAAAACAAAACATCATCAAACAATAAAAACATAAAATGACAAAACATAAAAAAAACTAAAATAATAAAAACACACAATACAACATTACAAACACCCATAAAACAACATATTTAAACATATATTTTTTAAAAATACGATATAAAAACATAGCACACATAAAAAAAAATAGTACATAAACCTAGGAAATTTTAAACTAAACTAGCACAAAAAACGATGACTAAAACAAGTCATCACTCCATCAGGGGAGGACTCTATCTTTATTCCACTAGCTCGCTGCATAACAACAATGGCGACAAGCCTCCAGACCGATAGTCAGCAGTGGTAACCGGCCTCCAGGACTCCCACAATCAACAGCGGCGACAAGACTCAAGACCGTCAATCAGTAGTGGTTCCCTGAACCTTCTATCCGCCAGCAGTGGGAGGACTCGGTCTCAGTCCACCTGAGGGAGGACTTGGCAACAGGACTCCGTCAGGCCGTACGACACAGCACAGACTCAACTCCAGCCCTCCAAAATGTGGCAAAATTGCTCCATCCAGTAGTAGATGCAGACTCGTTACTCAGTCCGCCAGAAGATGGCGTCCTGCTCCTCTAGCTCGCCAGCAGAGGCCGACCAACCTCTTCAGTCCACAACATGTCGCAGACACGGTTAAAGCTCACTTCCCTATCGGGGGTAACGTTACCAGGACCGTCTCTGGCACGAGCCTATAAATAGGCACCCATACCTCTCATTTTGGGGGGACGACACAACAGTCAGCCAAGGCATCAGAACCTGCGGACTCCAAATTTAGTCAGCGCGGCCTCCACGTTCTAGCCCTAGCTTCTTGCATTGGCTTTAGCAACCTCAGCTATCCTCTCAACCTTATCGCGGTGTCCGCTCGGCCATGACTAGTGAACTGCGGGTTCTGCTTTTCGCGTGGTCTGCCGAACTGCTTTGTCAAACCGCACGGCCTCTGACGCCCTCTTCCCTCTAGCCGCCAGCTTCCCCCTTTGTGCCCTTTATTTTCCTTACATGTAAAAGTTCAATCTCAAGCTGTAATATCGATTTATAATCAAAGTAAAGCCCATCGTAGGAGTGGCAATTAAGTCGCAGCGGGCGAACACTATTGTTGCCGCTACAAGTGGCCTCTCTTATTCCCTCTCTCAGTCTCGACCATCAATTCCAACCAAGCTAACTGTCAAAGTAATTGTCTGCTCAAAAGTACCTCATAAACCTCCTTTTATTCCCCGTATCCCGAATCGATCGTGCTCCACTCTCGAGCTTGCTAGTGGAAGTTCTCATTTTCCTCATAAACATTAACACACGACCTTCAGATCTTGAACAGACGGTTAAAATCAACGGTTACTAATGTCAGATCATCAACCTGCCGAGTGTACAACCCCATATTCGTGAAGAGGACCCCAAATAAGGTGCAAGACTTGGCGCACGTTTTAAGCTTTTTGGGAGTTTTGCACTCCTAGAGGCCAATTTTGGGTGGACCTGTGTAATATACTAGTAGGGGGAGGAAATATTTATCTCCCCAGGGCCCCCTTGAAGAGTCACCTAGGCCCCAGCTCGCACGCAGGCCGTCTCGTCAGGCAGACAATCTCGTCAGGCAGGCCGTCTTGTCAGGAAGGCCGTCTCGTCAGGCTGGCCATCTCGTCAGGCAGACCATCTCATCAGGCAGGCCGTCCCGTCAGGCAAGCCGTCTCGTAAGGCAGTCCGTCTCGTCAGGCAGGCCATCTCATCAGGCAGGCTGTCTCGTAAGGCAGAATGTCTCGTCAGGCAGGTCGTCTCGTCAGGCAGGCCATCTCGTCAGGCAGGCCGTCTCGTCAGGCAGGCCGTCTCATTAGGAAGGTCGTCTCATCAGGAAGGCCGTCTCATCAGGCAGACCGTCTCGTCATGCAGACTGTCTCATAAGGCAGGTCGCCTTGTCAGGCAGGCTGTCTCGTCAGGCGGGCCCTCTCGCCCAGCAAGCCGTCTTATCTCGTAGTCCGCCTATTCGCCCAGGCCTCCCCTCGCTTCTCGCCTAACCGCCAGCTCACCTGACCTATTTTTACCATTATGCCCTCGAAGGGGGATTACCTCTTTACCCCCCGGTGTGGAGATTTTTTATTGGCTTGAGGCTTATTTGGCCTAGGGGAATTTTGGTCATTTTAACCGTAGGACTTGGAAAATCTATAAATAGACCTTTGAGGGTGCGTTGGAGGGCATTGATTCTTACCCACTTAAATCCCCTTGGCTTTCTTCCTCCAAGGCACCTAGCTCAAGCATTAGTTAGGGAGGGGGAGACATCAAAGGTCTTCCGAGTGTGAGGTGGGACCTCCACGTTAGAGTCGAGTGTCTGTTCATAGTTTCCTTAGTCTTCAGCCCGTAACGTTCCCCCAAGTGTGGTAGGTGTGAGGTCACCACTCTTTTGGGACCTCAAACTCTACAGAGACCGGTTTACGGTTTCAACATTTTGGTGCGGTGAGCGTGGAGAGTGACAAGCACAGAAGATCTCAGGAGAGTGTCATGGCCGGAGATCAGGGAGGTGGTGATGATCTCAGCGAGCTCCCCAACCCTTGACTGTTCGTAGGAAGGGAAGAGTTCATGGTATTTGGTATATTTGAAAATGTGTACCTGATTTGGAGAAGCCTCACTTAGATCAATGATATACATCAAGGTGTATTTGATTTTATTTTTAGTTTATATGTGAAGGTTAAGAATGTGCTATAATGCAGGAAAAATATTCTAAGTCCATATGTCGACACCTGAGGAAGCTGTGTCGACACTTCAGTAAGATTGTGTCGAAACTTGGAAATGGCTGTGTCGACAACTTAGTGAATTTGTGTCAACACCGGGAGGCAGTGTCGACACACAGAAATAGTCAGTCGACATCATCTGTGTCGACACCGGGAGGCAGTGTCGACACACAGAGGCAGAGTCGACAACAACTGTGTCGTCACCTGGAGGCAGTATCGACACACGCTATGTTCTGAATCTACATCAACTGTGTTGGCATACAGGACTTGTGTCTACACACAGCTGAGTCTAAATAAAGTTGGTTGCTGATGAATGGTGAAGTGTTTGTGTCGACACAAATAAATCAGTGTCGACACATTCTCAAGATGCAGTATCAAGAAGCTGTGTGAACATCAAGGCAGCTATGTTTACATCACCAAAGGTTGTGTCGACACTTAAGTCACTTGTTTCGACACATATTGACAGATAGTCTCGACACTTTATGACAGTCAGTCTCGACGCTTTGTTGATAGAGTCAAAGGCTCAAGAACTGTTTGAAGGCTTGACAGTTGTGAGTTAAACCAGGTTTTATGAAGCTATCAAACTTGTCAGAAGTTAGTTATAAACCGGATCAGTCGGTTACCATGGATGAAGTCTATAAATAGATGGATTAAGAAGAAGAGATATATAAATATTAATTAATTGTCACCACTAATCTCCGATCTAGAAAGTATAAGTAACAAAGAAGAAGATCTTCATGACAAGATCTAAGAAGACGTTCTGAAGTAGTTTACTATTCAGATTCTGTCTAAGTTGAATTCAATCAAGAATTAAGAAGTATCTTCAAGAGGTTTGGATAGAGAGAGATCTAGATATTTGAAGTCAAGCAGGAGACATTCACAAGTCTATGAAGAAGCAGATACTGAACTAATATGTCAAGAAGATTTAGATCTATTTCTGAAGTCTAAGAAGGAAGCTGTCAGTCAGTTATATTAAAAGGAAATCAACCCAACTAAGTTCGATTTAAGAAGCTTTGAAGAAAGCTAAGATCAAGTTGATTTCATCCATCAGCCTCTTCAACAAGCTGATCAAGAAAGTTCTTATCCCTTCTCTCTCAATAGGGGTAAGAGATTACAAAATTCCTTATCAAATTCTGTAGGATCTATTCATAGATCTGAGTTGTAAGCCTATTATATAAAGGCTAAGTGTAGGAGATTTATTCTCTTAGTGGTAGGGCTGTTTATGCCTGAGTTGTAGGAGAAGGTATTCTCTGAGTTGTAGGCCTTGTGGCAAGGCTGAGGTAGGGCTGTTTATGCCTGAGTTATAGGAGAAGGTATTCTCTGAGTTGTAGGCCTTGTGACAAGGCTGAGGTAGTGCTTATTAGCCTGAGTTGTAGGAATGTGGAGACATTCTGAGTTGTAGGAATCCTTCTGGATTCTGAGCTAAAGGAAGAAGTTAGGCCGACTCTAGCATACTGCTAGATAGGTGAAGGGGGAAAGTGGATGTACCCAGACCTTGTAGAACCACTATAAATCTGTGTGCAATCTTTGATGTTTGTATGATTGTGATTGATGTGCTGTGTTTGCTATAGAAATATCTTATTTATTCAAAGAACTGTAGTTATATTCTGCCTTAAGTTAAATCAAGGAATAGTACCTATTCACCCCCCTAGGTGTTTAGGTAGTCTTGAAAGTAAAACTATAAAGTTGTATCAGAGGGAGGTTACTCAAAGAAAGACTTAACAGTCTGATTTAGATCCCTAAGGCAGAATCAAGAATCAAGAAAATGGGTTCTTGAGAGAATCACAAGGAATTATGGTCAATGAAATTACCCATCTGCAGGAAAGAGATTTTTGGATCTGGAAAGAAAGGGTTAGGTTGTTTATGGAGGCCTCTGACCCAAGGATATATATCACAGTAAAAGAAGGTCCATATATCCCAATGAATGTGTCTGTTCTAGATGCAAATCAAAGAACTCATAAAGATTTTTCTGAAATGACCAAGGATGAGATTATATTGGCAACTATGGATAAAAGAGCTCAGAATATCATAGTGAGTGCCATAGATGATTCTACTTTCCAAAATTTGATTCACTACAAAACCTCCAAGGAAATGTGGGACACTTTGATTGTCTACATGGAGGGTTTTGAAGAAGTTTGACAAGACAGAAAGTCTATGCTCAATCAAGAATATGAGAGTTTCAGACAAGGGAAGTCTGATAGCATATCTGAATGCTAAAAGAAATTCTACAGGATAGTGAAGGAACTGATGTCCTATGGAAGGGTCTTCAGTACTTATGAGCTGAATGACAAATTCCTAAAATCCTCGACAAAGGATTGGGATACCAAGATTTGTGCCTTTAAAGAAGTGGCAAAACTAGCAGACATTTCTACTCCAACCATATTTGGAAATTTGCTATCATATGAAATGCAACTAATGGCTAAGAAGGAGGAAGAAAGAAATACAAAAGGAGAGCATAGAGAAAAGTCAGTGGCCTTCAAGGTTGAAGCCACTAGAAAGAGTAGGAGGATGTCTCCATCACCTCCTAAGAAAGTTGCTGAAGTGATCTCAGAGAATTCAGAATATCAGAGCTCAGATAGCAGTGATTCAGATGCAGATTTTACTGCCTTTACAAGGCAGTTTCAGAGGTTCTTTAAGAAGAAGCAGTGGAAGTAAAGGCCCTCCACATCACAGCCAGTTGATAACTACTATCAAAAGAGAAAATCATCAAGAAAGGAAAGGAGCAGGTCTAAGCCCAGCAAAGCTAGAACATCAAAAATTGTTTGCTATTACTGTAATAGGCCTTAGCATGTGGTGGCTGAGTGTCCAGAAAAGAGGAAGGAGTCAGCAAACAAGAAGAAGACTCAACAAAAGGGCAAGAAGGAGAAATCCTTTGTTGCTAAGAAGGAGAAGAGTCTTACATATCAATCCTCCTCAGAGTCAGAATCTGAAGCTGTAGCATACATTGGACTGTATGCAGCTAGTGAAAAAGAGGAGTTTATGATATTACTAGACTCCATCAATGGACAAGAAGACCATCAGTGCATGGGACTGATGGCTGAATCAGAAGACAATAAGTGCCAGGATTAGCCTGGTCCCAATAAGGTACAAAGTAATTCCAGAATTTCTAATTACAGTACTGGTTCAGAGTCAGATTAATATTCATCAAATGATGAGGATGGATTAGAATTTGATGGAGATATTCATTAGTTGATAGATGAATATGGGGACCTATTGCAGGCACTTAAGAAAAGCAAAAACCTGGCCAAAAATCAGGCTAAGGAAATTGCAGATCTTAAGATGACTGCATCCAGTTAAGAGAAAGAATTGGATCAACAAATGAATGAGGTTGCCAAGCTGAAAACTATTACTGTTATTCAGATGGGTACAATCACATATAAAAATGATCTAATTAAAGGTTTGGAAGTCAAACTTCAAGTAGAGAAAGATTTGGTGGCTAGTTACTCTAAGCAAAAATCAGTCTTACCCTTAATAGATGAGTTTGTGGCTCAAAAGGGTAAGGCTGGAATAGGCTATAAAAGTAACACCAGGGATGCCCATTTCAAGAGAAAGAGCAAAGCCTCTGTTCAGCCATTGAACTTTAAAGTTCCTGTAGTTTTTAGAAAGGTGCATGAGCCTTCTAACAAGTATGATCTTGAAAACATTCATGGTCATAATAGGACTGATGTTCTGAATAACAAGGGTGTTAATGCCAATAAGTCAGCCCATGTTCATAAACCCCATGGTTATAAGAAATCAGTGGGTGTAGCTACAGCAGCACCAACACAGAACAGAAATTTTTCTGCCAAAAATATATCTAGACCTAGATACAACAAGTTTGAATGCTGGTGCTGTGGCAAGAAAAGCCATTTTGCCTTAGACTGCTGACATAACATAAGTGTCAGGAAGAATAATAGTCTACCAATTAGAAGAGCTGCTGGTAGTTTTGATATGAATGGTGCTAAATTGAACCAAGGACCCAAGACTTACTTGGGTTCTAAGGGAAAGTAATTCTGTATTACAGGAAAGTCCAAGTTGTCATGCCCCTATATGGTACTTGGACAGTGGATGTTCCAGGCACATTAATGGAACAAAGGGGCTTCTGAAGGAGTACACATCTATCAAGGATGGGCCTAAAGTAATCTTTGGTGGATCTGAAAGAGGAATCATCAAAGGATTTTGTAACATTTCTTCAAACCAGATAATCATCACTCAAGTGGCTTATGTAAAAGGTTTGAAACACAACCTGATAAGCATAAGTAAGCTGAGTGATCTAGGATATGACATTTCATTTGTTAAGAATGGATGTCATATAAAAAGGTCAAGTGATCAAAAGATAATTTTGACAAGATATAGAAAGAGAAATGTTTATTGTCTTGATTTTGGGTGTGATAACAAAGGTTCTCCTATTTGTCTTGTAGCTGATGAGAGAGCATATCATTGTGTCAAATGGCACAAGAGGCTGGCTCATCTTAAGTACAAGACAATTGGCCAACTCTTTAGTAAAGAGTTAGTGAGGAATGGTCCTCAAGTTAAGTGTATAAAGGAAGGGATATGTTCAGCTTGTCAAAAGGGCAAGCATGCAAAATCCTCCTTTTATAGCCTTGAAGACAAGGATTCATTGAGGTGTCTATACCTCTTACATATGGATCTTTTTGGTCCTATGCCAGTTCATAGTCTAGGTAGGAAGGTCTACACTTTTGTGATTGTAGATGACTATTCTAGATATTCCTGGGTTTTCTTTCTGAGACAGAAATCTGAAACCCCAAGTGTTTTACATAGTTTTGTCAAACAAATTCAGAATGAACTGAACAGTACAGTGGTCAAAATCAGAAGTGACCATGGTACTGAATTTCAATATGAAAGTATGACAAGATTATGTTAAGAATTGGGATTTTCCAAGAATTATCCTCACCTAGAACACCATAGCAAAATGGTATTGCTGAAAGAAAGAATAGGACATTGATTGAGGCTGATAGAACTCTATTGAGTTACACTTCTCTCCCAGAATATTTCCGGGCTGAGCCAGAAAACACTTCATGTCATGTACTCAACAGGGCTTCTATCACTAAGTGCCACAAAAAGACTCCCTATGAGATCATGAAAGGTAGAAAACCAAATCTATCCTATTTTAGAATCTTTGGTTGTTAGTGTTATATCCTTAACAATGTCAAGTCTTATTTAACTAAGTTTGCTACCAAATCCCAAGATGGGATATTTGTTGGGTACAGCAACAATAGTAAGGCTTATTGAGTCTACAACTTGATTACTCAGGTTGTAGAAGAATTTGTACATGTTGTATTTGATGAAACAAGATTAATCAAAAGTGAGTTGCCTTGTAGTTCATGCAGTCAAACAGGTATAAGCAATAGAATGGACAAGCTTTCCATTGTAGAAGGCTCAACTGCAGATGAAGTATTTGAAAATGATGGTTACTGTCCAGGGGAGTACAAGACTCTCTAGAAGCTGATGACAACCAAGAGGTGCAGCATAATGATGAAACTGGAGGTGTTTAGCTAGAAGGAATTTTACCTCCAACTGTAAGACATCTAAAGGATCATCAAGCAAATCAGATAATTGGTTATCCAAGACATGGAGGGAAAACCAGAAGTAGAAATCTAAATACAGTCCTGCACTCAAGTATTCTATCTCAACTGGAGCCAAAGAAATTTGAAGAAGCTATCCAAGACCAACACTGGATTAATGTTATGCAAGAGGAGCTTAATCAGTTTAGAAGATGCAAGGTCTGGGAGATGGTTCCTAAACCAAAAGACCTAACATCATTGGTACAAAGTGGATTTTTAGGAACAAGTTGGATGAGAATGAAGTTATTGTGAAGAATAAAGCAAGATTGGTTGCAAAAGGATACAGGCAGGAAGAGGGAATAGACTTCTATCAAACATTTGCCCCAATAGCAAGACTGGAAGCAATCCGAATGTTCCTTGCCTATGCAGCATATCAAGGCTTCAAGGTATATCAAATGGATGTGAAATCAACATTCCTGAATGGTGATCTAAAAGAAGAAGTCTATGTAGAGCAGCCATCAGGTTTTGTAGATTCTCTTAAACCTGGTTATGTCTATAGACTTAGGAAAGTATTGTATGGGTTAAAGCAAGCCCCAAGAGCTTGGAATGAAACCCTGTCTACTTTCCTTATTGAGAACAAATTCTCAAGAGGTAAAATAGACAAAACTCTATTCCTAAGGGAATCTAAAGGGAAGATAATCTTAGTTCAGATCTATGTAGATGACATATTTTTTGGGTCTACAGAGAACAACCTTTGCAAGAAGTTTGCCAAACTTATGCAAGGGAAGTTTGAAATGAGCAGTATGGGGGAACTTAAGTTCTTCTTGGGACTCCAAGTAAGATAGACTGGTGATGGATTGTCCATATCCCAGTCTAAGTTCACCAAGGAGTTAATAAAGAAGTACGGTATGGAATCATCCTCCACCATGAGAACTCCTATGGGAACAAGTATCCCTATATACAAAGATGATGTAGGTAAACCTGTAGATGAGTCTTTGTATAGAGGAATAATTGGCTCTCTATTATATCTCACTACTAGTAGACCAGACATTATGTATGCAACATGTGTCTGTGCTAGGTACCAAGCATGCCCTAAAGAATCACATTATAATGCAGTCAAGAGGATTTTGAGATATCTAAAGGGCACACCTAATCTAGGCCTTTGGTACCCTAGGAATGGAGATTTTCTACCATCAGGTTATTAAGATGCAGATTTTGCAGGCTGTAGAGAAGATAAAAAAAGTACTACAGGTACATGCCAATTCCTAGGAGGAAGATTGATATCTTGGAGCAGTAAGATTCAAACTAGTGTGGCAATATCCACAGCTGAGTCTGAATATGTGGCAGTAGGAAGTTGCAGTGCACAACTATTGTGGATTCAACATCAGCTAAGGGACTATGGTATTCAAGTTAGTAGAACACCTTTATTGTGTGATTCTAAAAGTGCCATTTCTATTACAAACAATCCTGTTTCACATAGTAGGACTAAGAATATAGAGGTAAAATAAAATTTTCTTAGAGAGCATGTAGAAAAAGAAGACATCTCATTAGAATTTGTTAAAACTGATTATCAAATTGCAGATGTATTTATAAATCCTCTGGATGAAACTAAAATCAATAGATTTAAAATTAATTAGGAATGTTGACCATAGGTTAGTTTACCAAAAATTGGCTAAGGAAAATTATGTCGACATATTTAGTAATAAAGTGTCGACACCGAAAAGTCATGTCGACAATTCAGGGAAATTGTGTCGACACAGAGAAAATGTGTCGACACCTAAGGGACAAAGAATGACACATCTAGAAATGTAGTGTCGACACAACCAGAGTAATGGTGTCGACACTTACAGATTTTGTGTCGACAATTATAATAAGAGTCGACACAGAATTTCTGATGAACTACTAAGTATCTTCTGTGTCGACATATCATCAATTGGTGTCGACACAGAGTAGTCAGCGTCGTGGTCGAGATAATAGAAGTTGGGGTCGACACATTCCAACAGTGTCGACACTTTTAGATAGTTTTTCCCGCCTTTTGATCTTCTTTGATTAGAAGGGTATAAATAGGTCAAGAACTTATTCTGTCGATACGCTCACAAGGGTTTCGAGACAAAAACCTTGTGTCGACAATCTCTCTCCTCTCCAATCAAGCTTTCTCTTCATTCCAATGGTGACCAAGGTTAAAGACAACGTCAATGAAGGATATGAGTTGGTTAGGCATGCATTCGTCGATGCCGACTCAGAGATCAAACAGGTCATTTCACTTCTTGCAAAAAACGGATTAGAATATCTTGTCTCTGAACCTAGTAAGATATGGAAGAAGGAAGTATTCGAGTTCTATACTGCTGCATCAATGGACTCAAAAGGCTTGAAGATCAAATCCACTGTTCATGGAGAAAAAGTCAAGCTATCTCAGAAAAGGTTGAGTAAGATTCTCCATCTTCCTAGAATACAAGATGAGGAAGAGGTGGTGAGAGCACCCCTCTGGGTAAGGAAAGAATGGGAGAGGGGGTCGAGCGAGACCTCCCCGGCCGGGAGCTGTTCCCCAGTCCGGCGAGTGCTATCCCTCCAGGCGAGCAGGTCGGGCAAGAAGAGGTGGTGAGAGCACCCCTCCGGGGGTCAACCTTCAGCGAACTGATCGTCTCGGCTCCCATTCCCGAGGGGTTCAGAGAACCAGACATGGCCTACTATACCGGGAAGGATTATCCTGTCCAGCATCTGCAGTGGTTCGAGGATGCCGTCTCCATCAGGCCGATGACGGATGCTTTCAAGTGTCGCCTCTTTGTGATCACGTTGAAGGAGAAGGCAAGAGACTTGTTCCATCAACTCCCTCCAAGGTCGATCTATGGGTTCGAGGACTTAAGCCGAAGCTTCCAGCTCCGCTTCTCTACCTCCAAGAAGAGGAAGAGGAGACCTAAATCCATTTTTCTGATAAGGCAAAGGGCCGAGGATTCGCTGGCCCACTATGTTGACAGGTTCCATGAAGAGATCCTAGGTATCCAGTAGATGTCGGGGTACGCCCTCCAGATGACGTTCACAGTGGGGTTGCGCGAGGGGTTCTTCAAGATGAGCCTTACCCGAAAGGCCCCCCTTTCCTTCGAGGAACTGATGGAAAGGGCGGTGGAGGAAATAGCCATGGAGGCGGCCAATCCGGGATTTGTCAATAAGTTGGAAAAGCTAACATAGTCGGAACTTAAGGAGCATGGTGTCTCAAGGCATCAGGAAGGAAGAAAGAGAGATGAGCAGAGTGCTCAGGGGTTCCAGGGACAGGAGAGCCCGGAACCAGGCTGGAGGCAGCAGGGAAGACCTGCACAGGGTCAAGGAAGTGCTCTCATCAAGGGTGGGGGAAACATTCACGGGGGCTAAGGAAGGTTCAACTTCAAGAGACAAGTCCCGAGACAGCTCCTACCCCCACCACAACAAGCATTGGCAATTGGTGAAGGAGGAAGAGACAACAGGAGAGATCGCCGGACCCGCTGATGGGGGGGAGGAGGAACGTTGTTGTACTGTGACTTCCACCAAACGGAGGGTCACGCCACGGCTACCTGCCCTGAGTTCCTGGAGGTGAGGGGAGCGAAAGCTCCAGCCCAGCAACAACCACCAGAGTGGGTTGAAGCTCTGCCCCAAGGAGGAGGAGGAGATGATGTATGCAAGGACCAGGTCAACATAGGACCCCGAGGTGGTATAACTGTGATCCACGGGGGGGGGGGGGGGGGGGGTCGAAGCCGCTCGGAAGGCAAGTCTCCATGTGATGTATCGACGGAGCATTGCCTCGACATCCCAGACCCCTCCCCCGGAAGAAAAGATTACCTTCTCATCAAAGGACATGCCAGAGCATGAGGATCCATTCTGCGACACCCTGGTCATCCAGGCCACCATCGAAGGTTTTACCGTCTCCCGAATCTTGGTTGACAACGGAAGCTCTTCCAACGTCATTTTCACGAAAGCGTTTGACCGGATGAAGGTAGAGCCAAGGAGGGTGCTGGCCTCGGACGGACCCCTGTTTGGATTTTTAGGGGATAGGAAGGAAGTTGAAGGTGGAGTTGGACTCCAGGTGAAGTTAGGGCGGACCTCAAGAAACTGCAGGTTCGTAATTGTTAACGCCCCAAGCAGTTACAAGGCCATCTTTGGGAGGACCCTCATCAGTGCCTTCCATTGTGTGTCGTCTTCCCTTCACTAGTGCCTCAAGTTCAGCTCAGAAGGGATCCAGGTTAGGATCAAGGGAGACTCCAGGATGACGAGGCAGTGTTACGTCACGACTGTCAACACCATCTCTTGGTTGGCTAAGGCGGAGGATATGGAGAAGATCTTGGAGAACCTGAGCAGGATGGAGGTGTCTAGTGGGATGGAATCCGAGGATGACCATCATGCCCAGACCCCCTGAAGAAGCCTCTCCTTGGCGGAGTCATGTATCTTTCTTTTTTATGTTGTAATGAGTCCGGCCCCTGACCGGTATAGTCGAGGGGGTCATGTAACCTAAATCTTTTTCTCCGTTGGAGGATGTTGAATTCTAGTAGTGTTCAGGTTACATGACCAACCCTTTGCTCCGATGATGATCCCGCTGCCAGGCTCTCGCTAGCTGGAATGTCCAGTGGTACCTCTCGTGGAAGCCCAAGCCCTTTGCTCCGATAATGGTCCCGCTGTCAGGCTCCCACTAGCTGGCAAGTCCGGTGGTACCTCTCGTGGAAGCCCAGTTCTATTGCTCCGATGATAGTCCCGCTGTCAGGCTCCCACTAGCTTGGAGGTCCGGCAGTACCTCTCATGGAAGCCCAAGCCCTAATCTCCGATGATGGTACCGCTGCCAGGCTCCCACTAGCTTGCAGGTCCGGTGGTACCTCTCGTGGAAGCCAAGTTCCTTTGCTTTGATGATGGTCCCGCTGCCAGGCTCCCACTAGCTGGCAAGTTCGGTAGTACCTCTCGTGGAAGCCCAGTCACTTTGCTCCGATGATGGTCCCGCTGCCAGGCTCCCACTAGCTTGTAGGTCTTGTGGTACCTCTCGTGGAAGCCCAATTCCTTTGCTCCGATGATGGTCCCGCGTCCAGGCTCCCACTAGTTGGTAGGTCCGGTGGTACCTCTCGTGGATGCCAAAGCCCTTTGCTCCGATGATAGTCCCGCTGCCAGGCTCCCACTAACTGGCAGGTCCGGTGGTATCTCTCGTGGAAGCCCAGTTCCTTTGCTCTGATGATGGTCCTGCTGCCAGGCTCCCACTAGCTGGTAGGTCTGGTGGTACCTCTCGTGGAAGCCCAAGCACTTTGCTCTGATGATGGTCCCGCTGCCAGGCTCCCACTAGCTGGCAGGTCCGGTGGTACCTCTCGTGGAAGCCCAGTTCCTTTTCTCCGATGATGGTCCCACTGCCAGGGTCCCACTAGCTAGTAGGTCTGGTGGTACCTCTCGTGGAAGCCCAAGCCCTTTGCTCTGATGATGGTACCGCTGCTAGGCACCCACTAGCTGGCATGTCTTGTGGTACCTCTCATTGAAGCCCAAGCCCTTTGCTCCGATGATGGTCCTGCTGCCAAGCTCCCACTAGCTGGTAGGTCTGATGGTACCTCTCATGGAAGCCCAGTTCCTTTGCTCCGATGATGGTCCTGCTGCCAGGCTCCCACTAGCTGGTAGGTCTGGTAGTACCTCTCGTGGAAGCACAAGCCCTTTGCTCCGATGAGGTCCCACTTCTAGGCTTCTACTACCTAGCAGGTCCGGTGGTACCTCTTGTGGAAGCCCAGTTCCTTTGCTCCGATGATGGTCCCGCTGTCAGGCTCAAACTGGCTTGTAGGTCCGGTGGTACCTCTCGTGGAAGCCCAAGCCCTTTGCTCTGATGATGGTCCCGTTGCCAGTCTCCCACTAGCTGGTAGGTCGGGTTGTACCTCTCGAGAAGACCAAATGTTTTTCACCCCGAGGTAGTCTCGTCACCTAGGCTCCCATTAGCTTGCATGACAGGTTGACACTTCAGGGGAGGCTAAGTGTTTTTTACCCAGAGGTCATCTCGTCATCCAGGCTCCCATTAGCTGGCTTGACAGGTTGACTCCTTGGGGAGGCAAAGTGTTTTTTTTACCCCGAGGATGTCCCATCATCCAGGCTCCCATTAGCTGGCTTAACAGGTTTACCCCTCGGGGAGGCTAAGAGTTTTTCACCCCGAGGTGGTCTCGTCACCCAGCCTCCCATTAGCTGGCTTGATAGGTTGACACCTCGGGGAGTCTAAGTGTTTTTCACCCCGAGGTGGTCTCCTCACTCAGGCTCCCATTAGCTGGCATTACAGGTTTACCCCTCGAGGAGGCTAAGTGTTTTTCACCCCGAGGTGGTCTCGTCACCCAGGATCCCATTAGCTGGCATGACAGGTTGACCCCTCGGGGAGGCTAAGTGTTTTTTTACCCCGAGGTAATCTCGTCATCATGTCTCCCATTAGCTGGCTTACAGGTTGACCCCTCAGGGAGGCTATGTGTTTTTTGCCCCGAGGCTGTCTCGTCATCCAGGATCCCATTAGCTGGCTTGATATGTTGACCCCTCGGGGAGGCTGTGTTTTCAACCCCGAGGTCGTCTCGTCATCCAGGCTCCCATTAGCTGGCTTGATAGGTTGACCCCTCGGGGATGCTGTGTTTTCAACCCCGAGGCTGTCTCGTCATCCAGGCTCCCATTAGCTGGCTTGACAGGTTGACCTCTCGGGGAGGCTGTGTTCTCAACCCCGAGGCCTTCTCGTCACCCAGGTTCCTATTAACTGGCTGGACGGATTGACCCCCGGGGGGGCCAAGAGTTTTTCGGCTCCAAGAAGGCTACGCAGCGAATACGTTGGGTTGGACGTTTCTTTCCGAGCGTGGAACCCGCTCGAAAAGAGAGGGGATTGTGTACAACCCCGTATTCGCGAAGAGGGACCAAAACAAGGCGCAAGACTTGACACACGTTTTAAGCTTTTCGGGAGTTTTGCACTCTTGGAGGCCAATTTTGGGTGGACCTATATAATATACTAGTAGGGGGAGGAAATATTTATCTCCCCAGGGCCCCCTTAAAGAGTCACCCAGGCCCCAGCCCGCACACAGGCTGTCTCATTAGGAAGTTCGTCTCGTCAGGCAGGCCGTCTCGTTAGGCAGGCCGTCTCGTCAGGCAGGCCGTCTCGTCAGGCAGGCCATCTCGTCATGCAGGTCATCTCGTCAGGCAGACCGTCTCGTCAGGCAGGCCGTCTCGTCAGGTAGACCGTCTCGTCACGCAGGCCGTCTCGTCAGGCAGGCCGTCTCGTTAGGTAGGCCGTCTCGTCAGGCAGGCCGTCTCGTCAGGTATGCCGTCTCGTCAGGCAGGCCGTCTCGTTAGGCAGGCCGTCTCGTCAGGCAGGCCGCCTAGTCAGGCAGGCTGTCTCGTCAGGCGGGTCGTCACGCCGAGCAGGTCGTCTCATCTCGTAGGCCGCCTGTTTGCCCAGGCCTCCCCTCGTTCCTCGAGTCAATCCAACACCAGCATTGGAGAATCTACAAACTTATCCACCAGCCTATCCGCCAGTTTATCCTCCTATTTACCAACCATCCTTTCCGCAAGGGCCAGCAAACCCTTTGTTGTCTCAATATGATGAGTTCATATCTCATCAAAACTTCTTTCGATAAGCTGCCCGAGGAAGTCCAACAAGATTTCTAAATTTTCACGGAAGTCATCCCTACTCTTCAGCTCAAGCCTTTGCTCCTCCAGCAGCAGCTTTTCCCTTCTATCCTACTGGTCCTTTTTCAGCTACAGCTTATTCTCCCTTTTTTCCTTATGTTCCAAGAGAGCGGGAAGAGTCGTCTCCATTTTCAGAGAATGTTCGGCATGAACCAACTCCAGTTAACTTCAGAGAGCTGCGATTGCCAATTTTAATTGGTGAGTCTGACCCATCAGCACACCTTCAATCTTTTGAGTCAGCAATCGCACTCAGGGCCTTTACAGATTCTACCAAGTGCAAGCTCCTCGTAACGTCCTTTGATGGACAGGCAAGAGAGTGGTTCAATGGATTACGTCCTCAGTCAATTGCTGCCTTTGATGATATACGGAGAGAGCTCTTGCGTAGATTTTCCACCTCTTCAAAGAGGAAGAGCGGTCCTGAATCCCTCTTTGAGATCAGGAATCGTGAGAATAAGACATGGTCTCATTTCTTGGATCGCTTTCAGAGAGAGATTCTGGACATCGTGAACATTGATCCAGAAATGTAACGAGTTGCTCTAATAATTGGTTTAAGAGAAGGGCCTCTAAAATTTGAATCTAATGTCCGAGAGCCGAGGGCATACCAGGAGATGATTAGCCTTGCTAAATCATACATATAAGGTGAAAAGAGCAATCCCAGTTTCATCTTCAGGCTTACAATAAAGAAAGATTCTTCTTCTTACAAGCAACCCCCGAGGTCTCCTCGGAAAGATTTTCAATCAAGGAAGGGAAGAAAATTCTACGTCATTGACACCCCTTCCCGGGCCAGGATCACTTTCAAGCTCAAAGATTGTTGTTGCCAGCCCCACTTGCTTATCCAGCACAAGCTCCGCAAACAGCTTCGGTTCATCAACAGCAGGATGAAGACTTGTTTGAGTTCGAACTGGATGCAGCCATGCAGGAAGTAGGCCAAGTCATGAAGTTCAAGGATAACTATAAGAGACCATATCAACCATCAAATCAAAGATCAAAAGATTCGAAGCCGTTTTGTGAAATTCATAAAGAGGAAGGACATTCAACCAAAAATTGCCGAGCTCTTCGCCAGTTGGTAGAAAAAATGTTGAAGCTAGGCAAAATTCCATGAACTCTTGCTGAAGAGTGATCATTCTGATCCATCTACTTAAAAGGGCCATGAAGTAGAGAATCCCTCTCTTGGCTCAAAAAGGGCAAACCAAGTCAGCAACATCGACATCTATGAAAATATTGATGCTAGCGATGAAGGAACCCTTGGAATATTATAGGTTTGAGCCAAAGGAGGACATCAAAGTCCCCATAATTCCTCACAACCACGGTCGGTTGATTTTACTTTTCATTCTTCAAACATTTTTCTCTAAACACTTCTAAGTGTTCTTTCATTTCTTTTCAATAAATTTTACGTCAGAGATCCCGTACTGACACATTTCCCCTTTTTGGAATGCCTCGTACTCTTTACCAAAGGGATTGCTGAACCACTGAGATATCGCCAAGTCTTGTAGTTTGCTCCATAGATTTTCCTCAGACGTAAGACCACGATGACAACGTATAGTGGGAAGTGTTCGCGTATGTGTAGTGGGTGTCGTTCAATCTATGATGATGGACTTCATGACTACGGATCCTAGCCGATATATAACACACAGTGTGTATCAAGGGAGGTCCCAGTGTGTTAGCTCTGTTGTGCTTCGCAAGGGATAAATTACAATTAAGATGATCTTTGCTTAGCATGCAATGGAAATCAAGTGTAACCTTATCACTTCGATCATCTCATGACTGTAATTGTCGAATACTCTATGGTACTCTCAATCAGTGCTTTCGCGGGGCCCAAAACGTTGCTGATCTTTCTAAAGACAAGCAATGCTATAAACCAGCTGGTGCACCTAGTCTAACTGATCATCAATGTTTGTAACCTGAGGCGTGAGAGCACTGTATCTACCATTTCTTCATAGGATTTAGTGCATGTCTCCCTTTTGTGCCCGTTTAAGGGAATGTGACTAGTCCGCTCTAGGTAGGACTACACTCTTGATGACCTTTTGTGGGCAGGCGATGCGTAAGGCCCTCAGGGAACAACTAAGGCACATCTGGTCTTTTTGGTCATCTTCGAGTGTATACATCTTTTTATCAACTTCCTTTCTACAGGTTAACAGATTAAATCTGACCTATCTAATGGATTTGCAACATCTTTTTTGCTAATGTCCATCTTATATACTCGGCTTGCATGAGGCTCTATCAGATGAAGGTTTACAAGCTCTCTGTTACTCTTATTGGATTTTTCTGTCACTAATTGATAGTCAGAGAATCTGGTTCTCTTTATTGACAAACTATTCAGCTGATGTCTACTCAGTCCTTTCATCTTACAGATTAGGATTTTGTATTAGGATATCATATCTGACCAAGTAAGAAGCTTATTTATGTGGCTTGATCTCTACTTGATTTTGCTTACTCAGTCAACAACAGGATTACACTGATATTCCTTCTTCCGTCTAATTATATCTAACTTGTCGTAATAGCTTTTAGTAGAAGATTTACCCATAAACTCCTCATGGACTCGAGTTTCTTTTCATTCATATCTGCTGCTTACTCTTTCTTTCGTAGAGTTTAATAAATATTTGCAAGATCCCTTCAGGTACTTGCAGCTTAGTTTTCTTTCATATCTGCTACTCACTCTTCTTTTGCAGAAATTAACAGATATTTGCAAGTTACCTTCAGGTATTTGCAGCTTAGTTTTCTTTTATAACTGCTACTCACTCATCTTTTGCAAAAATTAGAAAATATTTGCAAGTTACCTTCATGTACTTGCAACTTAGTTTTCTTTGCATATCTACTGCTTAGTCTTCTTTTTGAAGAGATTAGCAGATATTTGCAAGTTTCCTTCAGGTACTTGCAACTTACTCTTCTTTCATATCTGCTACTCACTCTTCTTTTGCAGAATAACAGATATTTGCAAGTTTCCTTCAGGTACTGACAGTTAAGTTTTCCGTTCATATCTGCTGCTTACTCTTCTTTTTGCAGAGATTAACAGATATTTGGATGTTCCCTTCAGGTACTTGCGACTTACTCTTCTTTCATATCTACTACTCACTCTTCTTTTGTAGAGATTAGCAGATATTTGCAAGTTCCCTTCAGGAACTTGCATCTTAGTTTTCTTTCGTATCTGCTACTCACTCTTCTTTTGTAGAGATTAGCAGATATTTGCAAGTCCCCTTCAGGTACTTGCACCTTATTTTTCTTTCATATCTGCTGCTTACTCTTCTCTTGCATAGATTAACAGATATTTGAAATTTCCCTCTAGGTACTTGTAACTTACTTTTCTCTCATATATACTGCTTACCCTTCATTTTGCAGAGGTTAACAGGTGCTTAAAAACTTACATCAGGTACTTGCAAGTTATTATTCTTTTATTACTTCCTCTCACCTTTGTTTTATAGAGCTCATTGGAAGACATTCATGTACAACCTCAGGCTCGCAGGAGCTAGAGGCTTGAGGAAGTGAGCTAGGTGAGATGGCCTAGGGCGTTCGTCAATTCGCGGAGTGAGTGGATCCTGGCAAGAAGGATTTAGGCGAGAGGGCCCAGGCGAGAAGGTTTAGGCGTGAACTGCGCCAAGAGATGGGCGAGCAAGTGCCAATGGAGGAGGCACTCGTGGGTGAGTGGCCGACTCGCCATGCAAGAGGGCTCCAGAGGGGGGCTCTAGCTAGCGAGACGGTAATCTCGCCAGGCGAGAGGACCCCGGAAGGGAATTCTCGCAAAGAACCGGTTCGGTTCAAAACCGGTTCAGGTAGTGACGAGTCCATCTTTTAGCCCCATGGGATCTTACGCTTTTACCCTGGGTGGTTTGCATATAATCATTCAGAACAGCGGAGTTTGGCTGTTAGCAGACCCGACTATAGGTATTCTAGTAATTTCAGGTCAGCTCCATTTGGTTGTTTGTAGTCCCAGTTCAGAGGCCTATAAATAATAGACCGGTAAGGTGTCTTAGAAGAGGGACTTTTCTAACTCTTCTTCTCTTCTTCTTCTAAGGCACTTAGCTCAGCATTGGCTAGGGAGGGGAAGAATTTCCGATTCTTTTGGTTACGAGGTGGGACCTAAACAGTGAAGCCCCCGGTCTAGTCTTTCGAAATGCTTGTCAAGAGGGTGGTCATGAGAGAGTAAGTGTGAGTTGCACCTTTAGTTCCGAGCTTTAGGAGGGACTCACCTTATTGGTTCCAATATTTTTGGTGCGGTGAGCGTGGAATAACATCTTGAGCAGAAGAACTGTGGGTTACCTCATGGCAGGGGAACTTGAAGGAGATGGGGGCGGGTCCCCGAACCCGGGAGGATATGTCGGGAGGGCGGAATTCATGACATCCATTGGGGGGATAATGGACATGATGAAGCAGATCTCGCAGAGAGGGGAATGCGAGACCCCTCCACCCCAAATGCCAGGTCTCTCATCCCGCGAGGGGATCGACCCGGCAAGGATAGGAGAGGACGCGCCTGGAAGGAGACCGGGGAAGGAAGTAGTGGCAGAAGGCAGTCGGCGAGACGTGCAGGGCAGAGAACTTTTCGCCAGCCAAGCGAGTGTCGTCTCACCTTGAGGGATGGTCACGCGAGTGGAGGTGGGGAGACCCCCGGTGAGAGGGTCCCCCTTCTACGAGTTGATCCTCTCGGCACCCGTCCCTGAAGGGTTCCGCAAGCCCGAGATGACCTACTATGTGGGGAAGGACGATCCCCTCTAGCACTTGTAGTGGTTGGAAGATGCGGTGTCCATCAGACCAATGACGGAAGCTTTTAAGTGCTGCCTTTTTGCCATCACCATGAAGGAAAAGGCTAGGGATTGGTTCCACCAACTCCCAGCGGAGTCAATTTATGGCATCGAGTACCTGAGCAGAGGCTTCCAGTTGTGCTTCTCGACCTCTAAGAAGAGGAAGAGGAACCCAGAGTCCATTTTCTTGATCAAGCAGAAGGCCGACGAGTCCTTGGCTCAATATATGGACCGCTTCCAGGAGGAAATTCTAGTCATCCAGGAGGTGCCCGGTTTCTCTCTCCAGATGGCTTTCACTATGGGGCTGAAGGAGAGCTTTTTTAAGATGAGCCTGACCAGTAAGCTTTCGTTGTCATTCGAATGGTTGATGTAGAAGGCTGCGAAGGAGATAGCTATGGAAGCAGAAAACCTTGCCTTTGCTAAGAAGTTGGAGAGACTGACGGAGAAGGAGTAGAGAGAATCGGGTGGACCAAGGAAGCGGGAGGGAAGGAGAAGGGAAGAGCCAAGAGGGCTGGTGCATCAGGATTTGGGTTTGAGGCAACTAGGAGGCCCTGTTCAAGGGCAGGGAAGAGGTTTTCCCTATGGGGGAAGGAAGTACTACTAGGGAGGACAAGGGAGGTTCCATCAGCTGGGGTGGGGACATGGTCCTAGACCGCTCTGACCCCTGCCTCATCAAGCTATGGACATCGGCCGGGGAAGAGGGAGAGGAAGAGAGCATGGGAGAGAAGGAGTAGTAGTGGGGAGGAGGAGGATCCCCCAAGAAGGGAGATGGGATGGGTTAGCTGCCTTTCCATATTGTGACTTTCACGAGGAGGAAGGTCACGCGACGGCTATATGCCCAGAATTTCTTGAGTTGAAGAGGGGGAAGGGAGTAGGGGAGCATCAGTTGCCAGTGCGGATAATTGAGATGACGGGAACCGGGGAGGAGGACCGGTGTGTGGATCGATCAGATACAGGGGATCGAGGGGGGATCGGGGTGATCCACAGGGTGGGGGGGATTGAGGTTACCTGCAAAGCCAGCCTCCACACCATGTACCGTCAGAGCATCGCCTCGATGTTGTAATCCCCGCCCCCGGATGAAAAGATCACTTATTCCAGGAAGGACCTACCAGATCACGAAGATCCCTTCTGTGATGCGCTGGTGATTAGGACCGCCATTGAAAATTTCACGGTGTCCAGAATCTTGGTAGATAATGGGCGTTCCGTAAATTTCATCTTCAAAAAGGCATTCAATGAGATGAGAGTGGAAGCCAGGAGAGTTTTGGCGGTGGACGGACTGTTGTTTGGATTCTCAGGAGAGAGGAAGGAGGTTGAGGGGAGTAGGGCTCCAGGTAACTCTGGGGGGGAGGGCTGTCCAGAAACTGTCGCTTTGTGATAGTGGATGCCCCCAGCAGTTACAACACAATCTTTGGGCGTCCTTTGATCAGCGCTTTCAGATGTGTGTCGTCCTCATTCCATTAGTGTTTGAAGCTCAATTCAGGGGGAACTCAGATCAGGGTGTGGGGAGATCCGAAGGTGGCCCGAGAATGTTATATGACGACAGTGAACACCATCTCTGGAAGGGTGATGCAGAAGAACTAGAGAGGAGGATGGAGCGAGAGCAGGAGGAGAGAGATGTGGCTAAAGTGGAGAGAGGCATTGCGGTGGAGTCAGAGATGGCGGGAGAGCAGGTGGATGGAGGTGAGCAGGAGGAGAGAGAGGTCGCTAGAGTGGAGAGAGGCAATGCGGTGGAGCGAGAGATGGAGGGAGAGCAGGTTGAGGGAGGTGAGAAGGAGGAGAGAGAGGATGCTGAAGTGGAGAGGTATTGCGGTAGAGCCATAGATGGCTGGAGAGCAGGTGGATGGATGTAACGGCCCCGATTTTTCTACGATTATTTAATTCTCGTTTGGCGTTACGTCGATGTGTTCTCTTGGCTTGTGTCATCTGTGGAATTTTTTCTTAACTCCTTAGAACTGAGTGGCCTATTTTGTAGCCTATTGGCAAGATCTCCCTAGCAAGCCGGGTTGCTTTGGGTGACCTAGTGTGGCATCTCGGGAGATGCTTGTGTTTTGGCTTCGGGTAGGTATAACTCGAGTTCTGTTCGTCGAAAGTTAATTTAGACTTCTCTGTTGCGTTCGTAGCATGAGTATTTAGCTACGGTGCGAGTTTCGTCGAATTCCGAGGTAGTTCGGTTTTCGTGTCATTTTGGGTGTGCTACGAGTAAATGCAAATTATAATTATTAGGCTAAGTTATTAGAACCGGCAGCTTAGGAGGCTGTTAAGGCTAATTATGCGTGATTAGATTTATTTAAAAGCCTTAAGCCAAATTAGCGGGCCCATTCTTCTCATTACCAAGAAACGTCGCCTGCTCCTATTCGCGAAAAGAAGCGGAGAAACCGCTGAACCTGCTCCCCTTCGGACGCCGATTCTGGGAGCGTTCGTGGGCGGAATTTGATTCTGAGAGTTGATCTGGATTGCTCTCGATCAGATCTACATTTCTACGGTAAGAGATTTTATTTTCGTTGAGTTTTTTTGGAGATTTGGATTTTCGGTTTTTGCTCTTTCCGCCATTAAAGCTCGGGATGTGCTAGCTAGGTGTTGCTGCTGCTGGTACCGAGGGAGAGGAAGGGTTCGAGTGAAGCTTCGCTGAAAAACCGAGGCAAGTGGTTCTTGCACTTGCTGTTTTGATCTTCCCCCTCTTAACTACCCGGTTAGCCCTAGGAAAGAAGCCAAGTTTTTTTTCTTTTGTTTTGCTAAACCCTGTGCTTCAGTTTCCCTTTGTGAGCCCCGTCCTTGTGCTGTTTGTGCTCAACCCGCTGGCGTAATTCTGCCATTAAGACTCCAGATTTCTTTTCAGGTTTGGTGCTATTACGGGTGGAGCCGAGAGAGAGAGGGAGATTTCTGTGGTAGTGCTCTGGTTAGAACCAGTCTTAGTAGGCTCTCGGGATTTGGCGTTGAGTGTGGTGCACACACTCAAAGCCAAAAGCCGCCCGGGTTTGGCGTTGAGTGTTGTGCACACACTCAAAGCCATAGTTTTGTCTGTTTATTTTTCGGCTAAGTACTAGGGCGTTGAGTGAGGTGGACTCACTCAACACCGCAGCCCCTGCTAGCGGCTAAGTACTTTGGCGTTGAGTGAGTCGACCTCACTCAACGCTATTTCCATTTTGGCGTTGAGTGAGGTAAAATCACTAAACGCAGCGGCTTTCTGTGTGGCCAAGTACTTTGGCGTTGAGTGAGGTGGGATCACTCAACGCCGCAGCCTTTTTTAGGCTAAGTACTTTGGCATTGAGTGAGTCGACCTCACTCAACGCCATTTCAGTTTTGGCGTTGAGTGAGGTGAACTCACTCAACGTCGTAGCTTTCTGTGCGGCCAAGTACTTTGGCGTTGAATGAGGTAGGCTCACTCAACGCCGCAGCCTTTTCTGAGGCTAAGTACTTTGGTGTTTAATGAGTCGACCTCACTCAACGCCATTTCGGTTTTGGTGTTCAGTGACTCACTCAACGCCGTAGACCTGTTTGTGGCCAAGTCCTTTGGCGTTGAGTGATTGCACCTCACTCAACGTCATTGCTGCTTTTGCGTTGAGTGAGGTAGACTCACTCAACGCAACAACCCTTCTTTGCGGCAAGGTCCTCTGGCGTTGAGTGAGTCGACCTCACTCAATGCAATTGCTGTTTTGGCGTTGAGTGAGGTCAGCTCACTGAACGCCGCAGCTTCTTTTATTTGCGGCTAAGTGCCAGGACGTTGAGTGAGTGAACCTCACTCAACGTCATTGCTGTTTTGGCGTTGAGTGAGGTCAGCTTACTCAACGCCGCAGCCTCTCTTTGCGGCTAAGTGCCAGGGAGTTGAGTGAGTGAACCTCACTCAACGCCATTGCTTCTTTGGCATTGAGTGAGGTGGACTCACTCAACGTTGCAGTCTCTGTTTGCGGTTAAGTGCCAGGGCGTTGAGTGAGTGAACCTCACTTAACTCCATAACTGTTTTGGCATTTAGTGAGGTTTGCTCAATCAACGCCAGAGTTTTCTTGCGGGAGGCATTGAGTGAGTGAACCTCACTCAACGAAACAGCTGTTTTGGCATTGAGTGAGGTTAGCTCACTCAATGCCAGAGCTGTTCTTACGGAGGGATTTGAATAAGTGAACCTCACTCAACGCCATGGTTGTTTCTGGCGCTGAGTGAGGCGTACTCACTCAACCCCAAGATTTTGTTAGTCGTTGAGTGAGTGTGGCTCACTCAACGCCATGCCTTGTTGAGTCATCTCAACGCTTTTCCCTTACCTTGATTTTAGCTCCCGAGTGAATTCCTTGATTATGAGGTTCCTTGTCGGCTATGTTTTCTTTCCCAAAGGCTGAATCGTGGGTCGTGGTTAGTAATGGTGGTTAGAAGCTCTTATGGGGGTGGTGTTGTGTAATTTAGCCGTGGCCACCCTTTTCTTTTATCTTGCTCCAGGTATAGGCTGGGCAAGGGGGTGGGAGGTCCCTAGTGCTTTCACATGTAGACCCTTGAGCTTTCTTTGCTTGGAAATGGTGGATGGGGGACTGAGTTTGCCTCCAACCCGGATCCGCATTGTTTATTTTGCTACTACCATCTCTCACAGCTTAGGGTGTTAGACGTTTCTTCCTTGGTAGATTGCAGTATTTGGGCTCATGGTAGCCTTGTTGACTCTACAACATTTGGGCGATGTTACTGTTGTGTCCTCCTACTTAGTGCACTTCATTTTTACCTTGCCTTGGGTAGTTGTGACTGTTACTGCTTGATTTTCTCTTTTACTCATCTTCTAATTGAAACTTTCGAGCAGTTTTCTTATTTTGCTTGCTGAGGTATTCTTTCTTCTTTGAATGCCTCAGGTTCTGGATAGTAGCCGCTCTGATGGCTAGTGGTGTTGTGCAGTTGCTGGTGGTCTCTAGTGCTATAGAGATCAGTTCCTTGTTTTTGCGAGGTAGTTTTGGTGTTGTTTTTCTTACAGACATACATACTTGCCAGTGGGTTCGTGTCAGTTTGTTGGCGCCCACTTGTAGTTTTATCTTGACACTAGATATGTTATCTTTTTGCTGCTACCTTTTTTTTGGAGATTGTCTACTTGCTCTGGGGATGATTTATGCTAGGTTACTAGTTACTTTTAAACCTAAAAATACTTTTATAAGTATATCTCATGATCAACATATTTTATAAAACTCAAACACTATTTTTCAAACAACGTAAAAAAAATCATTTTTCTTATAAATAGTATAAATTAAATGTAGGGTATTGCATAGTATAAGTTGTCCTCTAGGGGCACTTATGCACTCTTTTTG
Organism: Platanthera zijinensis; assembly: GCA_039513925.1. Taxonomy (NCBI): domain Eukaryota; kingdom Viridiplantae; phylum Streptophyta; class Magnoliopsida; order Asparagales; family Orchidaceae; genus Platanthera; species Platanthera zijinensis. The sequence continues at coordinate 117,901,522 of CM077087.1, forward strand.
GATGTCAAACCTGAATGAAGTATTTTCCGCAGCGTATAAGTATAGTTTTTAAACTGTGGACTAGATGATCCACTATGCCGAGGGATACGGCCTTTAAAAAGATAACTGATTTTCTAATCATATAACTTATGAATTTTCATAAAGTATAGTTGATAGTGGTTTGCCTGAGCGTCGATAGTTATCCCCTGCTCGACGTGGCATCATGATGCGTGTTTTCTCCTACTCTGATAATTCGTTTTCCTTGGAGAAAATGCGGGTTGTGATAGTTGATATTAGAGGGAGGTTGCTTGACAAGTTAGTCAAGAAACCGTCCCTTTTGATTGCATTAACAGTTTAGCATCATGTCATTCACACACCGATATGTCATCAACATGTCTTGGCAAAAGCATGAACACTACACTCATAGCATAACATGAAGTATACGGGGCATATTATGTAGTATGGGATGCATAATATGTGTTCGTATATGGATCCACCATAGGGGCAACATGTGAGGGTTATGTATTATGAGATGCATAACCACACCACATGGCTGTGACTAGCTCATTTTCTTTTTCGTTGCATGAGGATGTTATATAGTATGGGATGCATACCATTTAAATGTGTACGCCGCTCATAACATGCATTAGGGCCATTTTAGAATGCATAGCACAAACATTCATAACATAACATTGGATAAGCACAACGTGCCAAGCTAAAGACTGACAGGATGACATATGTACACACATATGTTTTTGAGTCAAAAATAAGGTAAAGTCATGCATTCTCAATCTAGGCACAAGAGTTAGTATGGTGGTGGTTAACCATCCTAGGTTAAGGCATAACATCAATTTTTGTAAAAAACAAAAACTCGCAGGGCAAGTTTAACAGCTTTAAGTTCATATTTATGTATGTATTGTTTGTACTTGTAGATAGTTGTAGTTGTTGTACAAGGATCTGACTAACGTTATTATGATTTTAGGATTGCGAGATGTCCTTCGACTAGATCGACTCCCCTATCTGAGGGTGAGTCATCTGGAGCGCAGAATGATGCGGTAATCGAGAGCCTGCAGCAGAGTAGCGATTCCTTGAGCAGGCAGATGGCGGAGATATAGGCCCAGATCTAGTCGCTGGTGGCAATTGTGGCAGGACAGACTAGGGGAGTGCAAGGCCCTGTAGGAGGGTTAGCTATTCCTCCTCATCCTGCACCCCTGAGACCTCCGGTGGTGGTGCCAGCGAAGATGGCATTTATCTCATAGTTTCAGAGACTTAGCCCTCCTACTTACGATGGGAAGGCAGATTTCATGGTCATAGACGATTGACTGATCTCCATGGAGGAGATTTTCTCGTATTCCGGTATTGCAGATGATCAGAGAGTGATGATAGCCGCCTACCAGCTTAAGGGTTTGCGTAAGAGTTGGTGGCTGAGAGAAAAGGAGAGCTTGGTAGCTGAATGCTCTTGGGAAGTATTCAAGGAAATGCTGCTGAGGAAGTTCTTGCCCTCGATCGAGCATGACCGTATTATAAACTACTTCCTCCACCTGAAGCAAAGGCAACTTACGGTCGGTGAGTATAAGACAGAGTTCAGCAAGTTGAGCCGGTTTGCTCCTGGGTTGGTGAGTGTTGAGGCTGATCGAATCAAGCTGTTTCTTGGTGGCTTGAGGAGCGAGGTGCAGCAGTTGACCAGTGCTTATGGATCAGAGACTTATGCGGGGGTAGTGGAGGCTACTCTGAATATGGAGGCTATCGAGACCGCAAAGAGCAGAGTCCAGCAAATGAGTAAGGACAAGAGGAAGTCTGTCGAGGAGAAGAAACCCCAGGTACTCGATGCTGCTTTGGGAAAGAAGAGCAAGGTGGTGTGTAGCTTCTGTGGCCGGTCAGACCACCCTGTTGAGAGGTGTTTAAAAAAGGCAGCACCTCAGAAGAAGGAGCAAGTTCATGCTATTCAGGGTGCTCCTAGGAGGGATGTTTCCTGTTCTATTTGCAAGCGACCCGGGCATGATGCTTCCCAGTGCTGGTCCAAGGATAAAGTCTGCTATCAGTGCGGGCAGAAGGGTCACAACAAGTCTAGGTGTCCTCAGGTCCAGCCTGCTCTTCATGTTGTTCCACTTCAGGCACTACCTCCGCCTCAGCGTGTGGACAAGGTCAAGGGAAAGCTGAACGTGATCTCTTCCGAGGAGGCTCAAGCTTCGACTCAGGTCATCTCAGGTTAGTTGTTTTTCCAGCCTAAAGGTTTTTTTTTACTAGAATGATTGCAGTTTTGTTTTGGTAGTTCCTTAGTTGTATATACTCCTATAGGAAAATTTAAGGTGAAGAACCGTTGGGCGCATGTTCTGTTTGACTCCGGCACTACCCACTCATTTGTGGCTAGAGCCTTTGTGGAGCTACATCGGTTGACTCTAGATCGAGTTTGGGATACCTTCCCGTGTCAAGTTCCCCTCTGGCGAATCTGTGTTATCAGATTTGGGCATTCTAGATTGCCCTATTTTGTTGGGAGACTTTCTTGCGAGGGCAGACTTGAAGATGATTGATCTGGAGGACTTCGATGTTATTCTGGGTATGGACTGGCTGTCTAAGTATGATGCGGTTATTCAGTGCAAAGGGAAGCACTTGGATTTCATAAAGGACAACGGTCAGCCCGGAAGCATGTAAACTAATCCGTGCTAGGATTCTCCTATCATATCTGCGGTATATGCTCGAGAGCTGTTTCATTCTGATTGTTTAGCTTGTTTAGTCTTGGTGGTTAGAACCGCTGTTATGTACCACGCTTGGAGGAGATTCCTGTTGTTCGTGATTTTGCTGATGTTTTTCCTGATGATCTTCCTGGTCTTCCTCCCGATCGGGATGTTGAGTTTGTGATTGATTTAGAACCGGGTACGCGTCCTATTGCTAAGGCTCCGTACCGGATGGCCCCTCGTGAGTTAGAGGAGTTGCAAGTCCAATTGGATGAGCTGTTGGCAAAAGGGTTTATCAGGTTGAGTTCGTCGCCTTGGGGTTCTCCTGTTTTGTTTTTAAAAAAGAAAGATGGGTCGATGCGGCTTTGCATAGACTACAGGGAGTTGAACAAAGTCACTATTAAGAACAGGTACCCTCTGCTGATGATCGATGACTTATTTGATAAGTTGCGCAGTAGCACTGTGTTCTCCAAGATCGATATTCGTTCTAGCTATCATCAGCTAAGGATCCGTGAGGTAGATATTCCGCGGACTGCGTTTAGATCGAGGCATGGACATTTTGAGTTCTTGGTGATGTCGTTTGGTTTGACCAACGCACCATCAGCTTTCATGGATATGATGAACCGGGGTTTCAAGGATTTCCTAAACAAGTTCGTTGTGGTTTTCATCGATTACGTGTTGGTCTATTCCTGCAACACTGAGGAGCATGAGCAGCATCTGCACTTGGTTCTATGGGAGTTTAGTAATCACAAGTTATTCGCCAAGCTGAGCAAGGATGAATTTTGGTTGCCTCAGGTCTCGTTTCTGGGCCACGTGGTGAACAAGGATGGGATCTCGGTCGACCCAGAAAAGATCACAGCAGTGATGGATTGGAGTAGGTCGGGCTTGCCCAAGGAGATCCGGAGCTTTCTAGGGTTTGCCGGCTACTACAGGAGGTTCGTGGAGGGTTTCTCTACCCTAGCTGCACCTTTGACAAGGTTGATTCAGAAGAACGCGGCCTTTGTTTGGAGCGAGAAGTGCGAAGAAACCATCCGGGAGCTAAAGAACAGATTGTGCACTGCTACCGTTCTTACCCTACCTACTGAGGGTATGGAGTATGATGTGTATGTGGATGCTTCACATGTTGGTCTGGGTTACGTGTTGATGTAGGTTGGAAAAGTGATTGCGTATGGGTCAAGGCAATTAAAGACTCATGAGAGAAATTACCCTACGCATGACCTTGAGTTTGCAGCGGTGATTTATGCGTTGAAGCTGTGGAGGCATCTACATTATGGGGCTCAGTGCAAGGTCTTCACTGATCAAAAGAGCCTGAAGTATGTGTTCACGCAGAAGGAGTTGAATCTGCGTCAGCGTCGGTGGCTAGAGTATGTGGCCGATTATGATGTATAGATCCAGTATCATCCAGGCAAGGCCAATGTGGTGGCCGACGCCCTGAGATGGAAGACGGGGAAGATCTTTAATCTCTCTGCCGACCATTTAGTGGAAGAGTTCCTCCTTATGGATATCTCAGTGGGATGCTGTGACATGCAGAGTAGTTTGGCAGTGGCAGAGCCGTCTTGGATTTCTCTTAAAAGATTGCACCAGAAGGATGATCTGGACCTGCTGCACTTATACTCCAGGACTGATAGAGGGGAGTTGCCAGATTTTTCTATCGATGATGCGGGTACTTTGAAGTACCGCAGCAGATTTTGCATCCCCGTTGTTGGGGACATCAGGGGTATGATATGAAGAGAGGCTCATGGTTCTAGTGTTCCCTACCATCCAGGATCTACAAAGATGTATCATGATTTGAAGCAAATTGCCTGGTGGTATGACATGAAATGTGATATAGCCCGATTTGTTGCTGAGTGCCACACTTGCAAGCGTGTGAAGGCCGATCACGGAAGGCCTGGTGGCAAGTTGACTCCGTTAGAGATCCCAACTTTGAAGTGGGAAAGTATTTCTATGGACTTCATAATGCACTTACCGAAATCTCCAAGGGGATTTGATTCTGTTTTGTTTATAGTTGATAGACTGACGATGTGTGCTCACTTCATGCCGTATAAGATTGACTATCCGATGAAATAGATAGCAGAGTTGTACTTTAATGAGGTCATCAGATTTCATAGTGTGTCTGTTAGCATAATTTCTGATCGAGACTCCCGATTTACTTCTCGTTTTTGGCAGAGTCTGCAGGAGGGTTTGGGTACAGACCTGAGGTATTCTACTGCTTACCAACCACATACTAATGGGCAGACAGAGCGGGTGAACCAGATAGTTGAGGATATGATTAGATACTACATTCTAGACCACGGTGGAGCGTGGGATGAGCGATTGCGACTTATGGAGTTTGCATACAATAACAGTTATCAAGAAAGTTTGCAAATGGCTCCGTTTGAAGCTTTGTATGGGAGACACTGTACAACTCCCTTGTTTTGGGCTGAGGAAGGTGAGAGACCCTTGTTGGGTCCGGATGCGCTCGAGGAGATGGAAGTCGCGGGTAAGCTTATTCGAGAAAAGCTTCGTATAGCTCAAGAGAGATACGAAAAGAACGCCAATCGGCGTAGGTCTGACTTGGAGTTTTCCTTAGGGGACCTTATGTTTCTTAAGGTTTCCCCGATGGTTGTTGTTAAGAGGTTCGGTAAGAATCGGAAATTAGACCTGAGGTATGTGGGCCCGTATAAGATTGTTGAGCGGATTGGCGTGTCAGCTTATAGGTTGAATTTGCCAGCAAACTTCCCAGGTATTCATAATGTATTTGATGTAAGACAATTGCGGAAGTGTGTGCGCAGTTGTGGGAAGATCTTGGATGTTATGCCTCAGTTGGAGCCTAACCTCTCTTTTGTTGAAGTGCCGGTTTGCATTTTGGATACTCAAGATCAGGTGCTGCGGAGGAAGTCCATCACGATGGTCAAAGTTCTATGGAAGAATCAGGATTTGGAAAGCGCGACATGGGAGTTAGAGTCGGCTATGAGGGAGGCTTACCCTCAACTATTCCCCTGATTGGATTGGTATGTTTCCTTCTTGTAATGTTTGGCTTGTTACTTTTTCTTCTATAGTAGGAGTGTTGTGCGTAAAGTTTCGGGACGAAACTTTCTTTTAGGGGGAGTGACTGTAACGCCCCCGATTTTTCTACGATTATTTAATTCTCGTTTGGCATTACGTCGACACGTTCTCTTGGCTTTTGTCATCTGTGGAGTGTAGTGTTAACTCCTTAGAACTGAGTGGCCTATTTTGTAGCCTATTGGCAAGATCTCCCTAGCAAGCCGGGATGTTTTGGGTGACCCAGTGTTGCCTCTCGGGGGATGCTTGTGTTTTGGCTTCGGGTAGGTATAACTCGAGTTCTGTTCGTCGAAAGTTAATTTAGACTTCTCCGTTGCGTTCGTAGCATGAGTATTTAGCTACGGTGCGAGTTTCGTCGAATTCCGAGGTAGTTCGGTTTTCGTGTCATTTTGGGTGTGCTACGAGTAAATATAAATTATAATTATTAGGCTAAGTTATTAGAACCGGCAGCTTAGGAGGCGGTTAAGGCTAATTAGGCGTGATTATATTTATTTAAAAGCCTTAAGCCAAATTAGCGGGCCCATTCTTCTCATTACCAAGAAACGTCGCCTGCTCCTATTCGCGAAAAGAAGCGGAGAAACCGCTGAACCTGCTCCCCTTCGGACGCCGATTCTGGGAGCGTTCGTGGGCGGAATTTGATTCCGAGAGTTGATCTGGATTGCTCTTGCTCAGATCTACATTTCTACGGTAAGAGATTTTATTTTCGTTGAGTTTTTTTGGAGATTTGGATTTTCGGTTTTTGCTCTTTCCGCCATTAAAGCTCGGGATGTGCTAGCTAGGTGTTGCTGCTGCTGGTGCTGAGGGAGAGGAAGGGTTCGAGTGAAGCTTCGCTGAAAAACCGAGGCAAGTGGTTCTTGCACTTGCTGTTTTGATCTTCCCCCTCTTAACTACCCGGTTAGCCCTAGGAAAGAAGCCAAGTTTTTTTTTCTTTTGTTTTGCTAAACCCTGTGCTTCAGTTTCCCTTTGTGAGCCACGTCCTTGTGCTGTTTGTGCTCAACCCGCTGGCGTATTTCTGCAATTAAGACTCCAGATTTCTTTTCAGGTTTGGTGCTATTGCGGGTGGTGCCGAGAGAGAGAGGGAGATTTCTGTGGTAGTGCTCTGGTTAGAACAAGTCTTAGTGGGCGAACATAAAGGTACGTGGGATCTTATCCTTCCGCATGCTCAACTAGCGTACAATAATGCTAAGAACAGGTCCACTGGGTTGTCTCCGAATGAGATAGTGCATGGTTATAAGGCGCCAGTGCCTCTTGACTTGGTTCCATTACCGCCTTCTTTTAAGTCAAGTCAATTTGCACAGGACTTCGCTTCACACGTTCACACTCTCCATGAGCACATTGGCAACATGTTAGCTAAGCAATATTCTATCTATCGATCTAATGCTAACATACATAAGCAAGCAGTCTCCTTGAACATTGGCGATTTGGTTATGGTTCGTCTTATCCCTGAACGGATGCCTTCAGGAACCATAAAAAAATTAGCGAACAAGAAAGCCGGTCCTTTTCGGGTTTTGAAGAAGTTAGGCGAAAATGCTTATTTGTTAGAGTTACCCGTTGATTGGGGAATCTCCCCTGTGTTTAACATTTCGGATTTAACGCTTTATGTTGCTCCACCACTTGAACTATATGTCTCTCCGTTTAATATTTCCACTATACAATCTAATGGGGTGGGGGAGAGATTATTTCTGGATCGCTTTCTCCTTCGGATTCTACGGGAGGTATGCCGTCTATTGATGATAAAACTTGTTTTTCTGCTTCACCTAACGCTTTTCTGAGGTTTCCCCAGAAAGATTTCTTGCCTGACAGGATTTTACAGCATGATGTGTTTCCCACTCCCGACGGCGATATTCACAGGTTTTTGGTTCGTTGGCGTGGTCGGCCGACTTTGGACGACTCTTGGCTCTCTGCTGCACAGGTGGATCTTCTTGACGCGGACCTCATAAGCCGTTACATTTCAGCACACTCATCGGTGATGAGTCCTTTTGAGCGGAGGACGATTGATGGCGACGGCCACCAGGACGGCCAACATGGGACAGAAGTTGTCGATGATGCGATGCCGGCCAAGGACTTGCGGCGCCGTAGCGGCCATGGCTACAAGCTTCGCCCTCGCAATAAGACCAAGACTACATTTTGATTTTATGAGCTTAGGTGTGCCTTTATCCGTTTCATGCTTATTATTTGAAAACAATGTTTATTTGCATTTTCTTTTATGTGGTGTGCACTTAGCCACTTTTATTTGCTTATGATGTAAGCCTTATATAAGTCCATGAACTCTTTATAATTGGTAGACATTATTGAAATAAAAAAAATTGAAAATTGCCAACCCTAATTTTTCTTCTCTCCTTCTCCTAGCCGCCCCCCCCCCCCTCTTCCTTCCTCCTCCAAGCCGCTGGCCCCAAGGCTCCCTCCTCTCTAGTGCTCAGCCACCACCTCTCCCTCTCTTGCTCTCGGCCGCCCCCTTTCTCTCTAGTGCTCGGCCACCATCCTCTCCCTCTTGCTCTCGGCCAACCGAGATCATCTCTCTCCAAGGATATTCGGCCCATGCATGAGAGGTTGCCTTACATGGAAACAAGCTAGGGATTCCTCCACGGCGTGAAGTGAAGGAGTTTAGCACGTTCATCATCCGTAGCACGCTTCCCGTGGACTTTCAACGGAGGAGCGATCAAACTTCGTGGATCCACGCATCGCGGATCTACAAATCCGAGAGGGGTAACGAAAATTTCTACCAAGAGTTTTCTTTCTCTAGATAGTTCTTGTGGTGGACGAATTTTTGCATTATTTTTCCGATTTGTTTTTCTTCGCGGTTAATCAAATAATAGATCGGTATTTTTCGTTTGGATTTCCGAAAGACTCGTAAGAGGATTGGCGATCCTCGCTTTTTTTTGTTGGGATTGATCCTACCATCTTTCGAATCATTTATTCTTGGTGGATCTATTTTGGTACAACCCATAAGCTCGATTGGGATCAATATTATCCCATTTAGCCGGAAGGAATTTGTCCTACAACCAACTTTCGATCTATTTGTAGAACGGCGATCCGTATGTTAGCGCAAACGATAAATAAAATAATTGTTGTGGCTGCGATTTCGTTAGCGTGTGGATTAAAGAGAGTTGAGCGTTGTCATAAGCGTCGTCGTGGCCTCCATGACGTATCTCTAGGATATACCCTACATCAGGTGGCCTGTGTGGAGATAAGCATTGCGGTGGAGCCAAAGATGGCGGGAGAGCAGGAGGATGGAGGTCAGCAGGAGGAGAGAGAGGTGGTTGAAGTAAAGAGTGGCATTGCGGTGGAGCCAGAGGCGGGAGAACATGAAGGTAGGAAGGAGGTAGAAGGTGTCGGGGGCAGGAAAAGGAAGAAAGGGGAAATGAGGGAGTCGTGTGGAATGGAGACTCAACCGGAAGGGAGGAAGGGATCATTTCCAGGAAGGAGTCCCGATGAAGAGAGGGGGAGGACCTAGGAGAGAGTGGCTGCGGTTGATGAGGAGCGGGATGTAACATCCCATATTACTTCTAGGCCCCTTAACTTAGATTGGGATAGGCATAGGGTGGGTGTTAGGGAAATTAGCTAGGTTTGACCCTAGGTAGTGGGTTGTAGCCATATGGGGCCCACTATAGGACCAAGTCAAACTAGGTCAAACTAGCCTAAATAGGGACCCTAGCCACACCATGACCCCACCACATTCCCTAACCCTAAAAACAATCTAAGTGGACCCTAGGGCATGAAACTAGGTCAACACTTTGACCCTGGTTGACCCAAGTCAGCATTGGGCCTGAATTGGTCAAACCCACACTCATAGGCCATATTAGCCTAAGTAGGGCACCCCCTTGACCCAACCCAAGTTGGATGGTTCCATTAGGCTCATGAACATCAAGTGGGGTCAGCCAAATCCTCATGTTGACCAAGTCAACTCCAAAGTCAATAAAGTCAACCTTGGACCTAAATTGGTCAAAACCATACCCATAAGCCCAATTAGCCTAAGTAGGGCACCCCCTTGGCCCAACCCAAGTTGGGTGGTGCCATTAGGCTCATAAAAAACAAGTGGGGTCAGCCCACTCATCATGTTGACCAAGTCAACCCAAAAAGTCAACTTGGTCAACATAAGGCCTAAAAGGGGGGAAAAGGAACCAAAGCCACACCCTTTTAGGCTAAGCCAACCCAACATGGCCCATTAGTAGCCCAAGGCATCAATGACCAGCCCTACCCCTCTGGTTGTTGAGAGAGAGTGCATGCAAGGGGGAATTTTGGAGATTTCATCCAAAATAGGAGAGAGAAGGAGAAGAGAGGAGAGGTGAGGCCACTTGGCCTTGGCTCCTTCTGCCCAAAGCCTGCTGGCTGACTTCCTAGAGGCATTTCAAAAGAATTTCGGGCATTGTGGCCACTTGGCGCAAAGAATGAAGCATCCAAAGCTCCAACCCGAGCTCACCTTGGAGTTATCTCCCCATATCCCCCACCTCAGTCCAAACCAGCCTCACCATCAGCTTCAGTGAGTGGAAACGAGTGGAGAACGAGTCCTAGAGCAAAGCTTTTTGTGAAGAATCAAGAATTCGGGCAGGAGATTGCCGGAGCAACTCGGCCATGGCAAACCGCCGCCGCAATCGCCGTCAAGGCATGGAATAGGTTCGTTTCGCCGCCCCTCTACTCGTGCTAGCTTTTTGGATCTATTAGGTTAGATATCAGGCTCAACTGAGCCCGATGCCATAAGAGGAAAATGCAAAATTGCCGAGTTTTTCTTCTTGCTCGGGTTCGCCGGAGGAGCCAACTCCGACGGCCTCACCGCTGGGAAACGCTAGCCCCCACCTTATTAAAGGTGGTGGAGACATCTGCCGGCGGAGGTGGCGGCTCAGCTGGCTGGAAACAGCCAGCAAAGTAGGCCCAGAAAACTCAATCTCTGTCGTTGATTACTTGTGGACGATGAACAGATGCCGTCCATGGTTGCTTTAGGATTCGTGCAAATTGATTTTAAATGATATAATGTTAGTGTTATGAAAATTAAATATCTGTCACATAATTACAGTTAGCTTGCAAGTGATATTTAGGGTACTTAAAGGCATCACCATAACTTGACACCTGAATGAAAATTATAGCCTATGATGTTAACTTTATTTTGACACCTTAATCACAACTTTTGGTACAATAGAATGGGTTGTAGGGCTGTTTTCCTAGGACTGGTCCTAGGTTAAGGAAGAAAATAAAACCTAAGCCCATGCCAAACTAGAGGTCCACAAGACCCAAAATGTTTTGCATGTTCATGACTAGGGCATATCTAGCCCCTGCCAAAAATTGGGAATTTTTGGAACAACTTTTTCTATAGTATTTGTCATAATATAAAAAATTAAATAAATATAATATTTGGAGTAATAAGCATCCAAATGTCCCCAAATTTTGGTGGCAGGTCCTTGGGGACATCATTTGTGCCTGATAAAAATTTCGACACATTTGGATTACTTCATGTTTGGTTAATCAACTTGCATGTGTTGGCTAAATATGGCCTTGGGTGCAAATAGCAATAAATGAAATGATGTACATTCAACCTATTTGAGGCATGCAAAAATCATGGAATTGATTTCCAGAGGTTCATTAGGATAAAGTTCACCCCTCAGATTAATTATGGGATTTTTGAAATAAAAAATCCCATTATTTGGAATTTTTAAAAATATAGCCTTTTTTGGAAAATAATTGGAAAAATAGGTTTTGTTCAAGTAAAAATCCCCAAACTCTGTCAAGTTAAAATGGAGTTTATGATTACCTTATGAAAATTTTATCCTTCTGTTTGAGAACCTTTGGAGTAAAATTCATTGAAATTACCATTTTACCCTTATTTGTAATTATTCATCAAATGATGGAAATACATATCAAAAAATTTTGGAATTATTTCTAGAATTGTATATTTGTATGATTAGCCTTGTGTATTTATCTCAAAATTTTAGGATGTACTGATAATTTTTAAATAAGCATAATGGAATTTTTGTAAATACTTAAGAATGGAATTAAATAGGCCATTACACAATAAGGGTTAATGAAACTCTGTCATTAGTCTTAAATTAATGATATATATTCTCTGTAATTTTCCTAGAATTTTGGCTTATGTATTCCATATACTTCATTTGGAAAATGGTATTTATGTTGATTTTGTATTAATTAAGGAATAAATATAAATAATCTAAGGATAATTATTAGACTCTGTGAACAGCACTATTTTATCAATATACAACCTAGGAAAAATTCCTTAGGTCTGTGGATTATAAATTGTACTACTTCATGTGTTAAGTGACCTAGGGAATTAATTTAAATGATTTAATTAGAAGCCTTAATGACCTAGGAAAGTTATGAAAATCAACATGCTCATTTCATTAGTCCATACCACCCTAGGAAAAATAATTAGGGATTGTTGGCCAAAGGAATTGGAAGTTCGACTTCGGGGTGGTATTAGGTCATGGGCTGCGCATAGTAAAAATAGGATATACCATAAGGTCCACCGGTGAATAGATCGACAATTGAGCTAGAGATTATGATTGGAAGTACAATCTTAGTGGGTAGTGTTGTATTAGTAATGAGAGTAAAGTGCAAGTCATTGGGTAATAATTGGAGTGGAGGTCGACGGAAGACCGTCGCCCTCCCCGATAACAACTTAAGTCGTTAGGAACGCCCAAGAGTAATAAGGAGAGTTGAGTGTGGATCATGGGTAGACATCAATTAAAAGTAATTATCCTTGCAAAAGGGAATTTTGGATTTTAATTCCATCTTTTTTCCTAGTGCCTTCGAGAACCCTTCGTTGGGCATACCTTGGGCAGTCCTGGGATTCACCCTAAACTACTAAGTTTAATAATCGGTAGAAAAGAGTAGTATACTAGGCTAAGGGAAATGGTACACATGCTCACCCTTGATGGGTTGGAGGGAATTGATGGGTTATATGCTCACTCGTGCCGGGTTGGAGGGACTTGGATTCCGTTGATAACTTGCTCACCCGTGTAGAGTCGGAGGGAGTTATGGCATATTCTCACCCGTGATGGGTTGGAGGGAACTGAACTTGATATTTGTTCTCACCCGTGATGGGTTGGAGGGAATCAAGATAGGCTTGTCCTGCGAGCTGGAGGCTCCAGTTGAAATAATTTCCTGTGCATAAAGAAAATGGTGGTGGGTCATGTGGTACTGGGCCAATCGTCACACCAATGGCAGTACGGTGATTCGGGTGAGGTGTACGGGTGGAAGGGCCAGTATGTTATTTAATACTGCGGTCAGGCAAACAATCCCCGAAGACATGCAGCCGACCTAAAAGTCTATCAGGCAGCTAGTATTTAGTACGCAGAGACTCCAGAGTGCACTTGTTACGTGTATAGAGGCGTACAAGAGAGGTCTAGGCCTGGTAGTGTGTATACCCGCCTAGAAAGCGGAGAAGCCCGATCCGCTGCAACCGGAGCCACGACGGTTGTACCTGAGAGTGATGCTAGCTCTCGAAATGTGGGAACTAAAGGTCTGGGACCTCAGAGTCATGCGCGTGTGTTGCACTTGCATGCTTCATAATTCATAACATATCATCAATTTGCATTAGGTCATATGCTTCATAGATCCTTATCATATAAATTAGTATGGGATCTTTTATATGATAAGTTACAATTCCTAGAAACCTTAACATAAAAATTTGTATGGGCATTTTTATAAGTTAAGGTACGCTCTGTGATGATTGTGTAGTGGTAGTGTAACTTTATTTTTCTGCTTTACTTTCAGTTCTTTTACTTACTTGTACCACACTTTACTTCTTATACCTTGTGCTTAAACTGATAGATGTAGAATTATATTATACACTTACTAGTTAGTGATGTTTAAAACTTAAGGTTTTATTATTTATAAAAAAGGGCTGTTGAAACCGAGTTTTAACGAAAGGGAGGCAAGTGCACCTATCGCGTGTGGTACAGGATATTCCAGTGTGGAATATCGGGGTCGTATTGTTCTCGGGGTCGGCTTAGCTATTTCTACTCTTTCCCTAAAAGTCTATTATTTTACCGATAATTTTTTTATTTGTTTTAAAAAGAAAAGATGACCTAAAAATAGAAAAAGTTGCATAATAATAAAAGCATAATAATAAAAGCAGGAAATAAATGAAGGAAATAAATAAAGTAGTGGTCGACGATCTTCGAGCGCTGATCAATGATCTGGAAGTTTCTGTAAGGAACACGTGGCGGTCACGGGAGTGACAGGCTTGGTCATAGGTGTGTCGGGGGGAATGACTTAGATAGCTGGCAGTTATGATGTCGGCAGCGTTGAGTGGTGAAAAAGCGTTGAGTGTCGACATTGACACGGGCGTGACGGGTCTTGGACACAGGCGTGACTGGGGCGTGACTGGACGGCGTTGAGTGTTGAACAGTGAAATCGTTGAGCGTCGACTGGCAGAAGGCGTCGAGTGCCTGACATGGGCGTGTCGAGCAATGTCACGGGCGTGACAGGTAAAAAAGTTGACTTTTTCTGAAAAATTTCAGAAAACAAAAATAAGCTAAGATAGAATATATTTACAAAAAAAGAAGCATTTTATTGAATAAAACAAGCAAAAAAATAAAAAAACTAAACAAAAATGACTTAGATAAAATACAAAAATATAGGTATATTTACAACTCATCAGTTATCTTCTGTCACCTACTTCCGTTTTTGCTACCCCTTGTTGTCCTCCGCTTCGTCCTCCCGCTCGGTGCCTAGGAGTTGCAGGGAGAGGTGCGGAGGAAATGACTTATTCTTTTTGACTAATGGTCGGTGACCATATCATTTTAGGAGCTGGAGGAGATGTACCAGCATGTCAAGGAGGCAGGACTTGAGGAGCAGATACCGTTACCACCGGCTACTACTACTACTACTGCGCGTCCTCAGGTAGGACGAGACCAGATGATGATATAGATAACTTCCGCTTTTGGATTTGAGAGAGTGAGAGATTTGATTTGAGGTATTGGTCATAAGCCCTTATTACTCTCTTTAATTATTGTACTCATTATTTGACTACATATTATTGTACTTTTCATTTGATATATATATAATTAGTACTGTGGATGTGAACTATGATGTTTTACTCTTTTGTTTACTTCTATTTCTCATATTTGCCAAACAAGTTTATGATCGTACTAGCCGACAGAATCGACGACTTGCAGTCTCGACTAACCCGTGTATTAGTGTCACCGTAAGACGGCGGTTCTGGGCATAAGATCCGGGTTAACTCCTCGGAAGGGGGAGATGGATCTTACAAAATGGTATCACTTGAACAAACGATCATATGAGAAAGAAGTCCACAACACTGGAACACCCCGCTCGAGCATTAGTTTGTGGACAAACTATGCAGCGGAAGCAATGGTGTGCCCATGTGCAAAAGTCACATAAAACAGTCCACTAAGTAATGAGTTAGGCCAATTTTGACGTTTACCTTACCTTTATGCAGCCTCCGCAGAATTTGGTTCCTCCCCCTCCGGCTGCCACTCCTTTCATGCAGACAGAGATGGGGCAAACTCTGACGGCTATTTTGGAAGCCTTCAAAGCTCAGCAGGCCCCGATCCCGCAGCTAAATCAAGGATTAAATTGGTTGAGTGCCTTTAAGAGTCTATCTCCACCAGTATACCAAGGGATAGAGGACGCGGTGAAGACAGAGGAATGGCTGGAGACTATTCAGGAGCTTTTGGCTGGCATTAGCTGCCCAGTTAGCCAGATAGTCCCTCTTGCCACTTCCACACTGGATGTATATGCGAAGAGATGGTGGAAGTCTGCCCGGGACTATATATATGCTGATAGGGAGCTGACAGACATTTCTTGGGAGGAGTTCAATGATACGTTCCAAGAGCACTATGTATCCACCACAGACAAAGATGCTTTGGAAGCAAGGTTTTTGAACCTCCAGCAAGGGAGAAGATCCGTGATCGAATATCAAAGAGAGTTCTCCCACTTGGCTAGATTTGCGGGATTCCATGACTGGGATGTCCGGAAGTATGCAAAGAGATTCTACCATAGGCTCCGAGACTCCTTAAGGCATCCCTTATTATTCATATCTCATGGCACCACTACACAGATTATTGAGATGGCGAAGAAGCTGGAGGATTACCAGTTAATGGTGCAATGCAGAGGAAAAAGGCCGCTATAGGGGTCATCCTCCAGAGATGGTAGCAGGGCATACCAGAGGGGCAAGGTTATCAGCTACAGGAGGGGTGGGGGATGTCGTCGTCCCAACATCAGGCAGGAGCAGGGGACACCCCTAGTAGTAGATCCCCCACCTCTACAGATGCAAGGACCAATGAGGCAAGACAATCGGGGTCATAGGCAGATCACGTACTTTAGATGCGGCCAGCCTGGGCACATGAGGTCGCAGTGCCCACATCAAATCTACCCACTCCCTCCACCTCCACCTTCAGTGGCCCCTCCAACACAATAGGGTCGAGGCCGAGGATGAGGTCGAGGTCCTGGACATCATGGCCGAGGACAATGCAAGGAACAAATGTATGCGCTGGACCTCACGGAGGAGAGGAACCCCGAAGAAGTGATTACAAGTACTTTAATTATTGCAAAATTTAGAATTTTCAACTTTAATGAGTATCTTGAGAACCTTAGAAATAATCTTTATCTTTGAACTCAAATAAAACCCAGGGATAGTTATGATCAGCGGCAAGCCCGCACATACTCTCTTCTACACAGGTGCCTCCCACTCATTTGTGTCGGACACATTTATTGAAAGACTAGAGGGTGTGGAAAGGTTCCCTGGCCTGGAAATGAGGGTGCGTCTTCCTGATGGCTCAGAGCTACGGACCACGGATAGCTGCAACATGGAGGCCGAGATCGGAGGCAAGACATTTGAGGCTCCGGCAGCGGTCCTGAGTTTGCCGGACTTTGATCTGATTTTGGGCATGACTTGGCTCTATTGGAACCATGCCCAGATTGACTGCCCAGCGAAGAGGATCACACTCAAACATGGAGATTCTGACGTCACCATTGAAGGTATCCGTCCCATACCCCACCTTTCTTTATCTTCTATACAGGCTGTCAAGCCCTATGAGAAGGGGGAGGAGGTGTACCTCATTTGCTTCGAGATGGCAGCAGTAGAGAGTTCCATAGCTGAAATCCCCGTTGCTCGGGATTTCTCTGATGTGTTCCCAGAGAAAATGCCCAGACTACCACCAGCCCTAGATTTGGACTTCAGGATTCAATTTGTCCCGGGGGCGAGATTAGTGTCCCAGGAATCTTACAGGATAGCTCCCAGGGAGTTGGAAGAGTTGAGGACTCAACTTCAGGAGCTAGTGGATTCGGGATTTATGCGGCCGAGCTCATCGCCGTGGGGAGCACCCATTCTGTTTGTGAAGAAGAAAGACGGATCACTGCGGTTATATATAGATTACAGAGAGCTGAACCGATTGACTGTTCGGAATACCTATCCACTGCCTCGGATAGACGAGTTGTTTGATCAGCTTCAGGGAGCTTTCTAGTTCTCTAAGCTAGACTTGCGATCCGGATAGTATCAGCTCCACATCCGGGAAGAAGATATACCGAAGACATCATTCAGTTCACTCTATGGGCTATACAAGTTCACGGTGATGCCTTTTGGGATCACAAATGCCCCCTCGGCATTCATGACGCTCATGAACCGTGTATTCGAGCCTTATTTAGATCGCTTTGTCATAGTATTCATTGATGATATGCTGATCTACTCCCGAACTTAGGAGGAGCATGCAGAGCACCTAGCACAGGTTTTACAGAGGCTGAGGGAGTTTCAGATGTATGCAAAGTTTTAAAAAAGCAAGTTCTGGATGCATGAGGTCGCTTTTCTGGGGCATACTATCAGCGGGGCTGGATTGGCAGTGGATCCAGCCAAGATAGAGGCAGTGCAGGATTGGTTATGGCCACTGACAGTGTCAGACATCCGCAGCTTTTTGGGTTAAGAAGGCTATTATCGCAAGTTCGTGGAGGGATTTTTGAGGATAGCCCTCCCCCTCACATCCTTGACGAAGAAGGATGCGGTTTTTGATTGGACAGAGCAGTGCGAGGCAGATTTTTAGGAATTGAAGGACCGACTCACCTCATCCCCTATCCTTGCACTCTCATCTAGGAGTGAAGGATTCCAAATTTATACAGATGCCTCTTATCAGGGGATGGGTGCTGTCTTGATGCAGCATGGACATGTTATTGCTTATGCTTCACGACAGTTGAAGAAGCATGAGCATAACTATCCAGTACATGATCTCGAGCTCGGGGCTATGGTATTTGCCCTCAAGACGTGGAGACACTACTTGTACAGGATTCATTGTGATATCAACTCAGATCACAAGAATCTCAAATACATTGACACGCAGAAGGATCTGAACCTGCGCCAGAGGAGATGGCCAGAGTTCCTCTGCGATTATGATTATGAGATGCATTATCACCCGGGGAAGGCAAATATTGTAGTGGATGCTTTGAGCAGGAGAGTCGGCACTTCTGGATCGGAGCCTCGGGTGATGTCTATAAAGCTGCTACACATGATGGAAGATATGCATATTACCATGGTTTCAGAGGCCGGGCCAGTAGTGTACCGAGAGTACCTGAGCTCTTTGATAAGTAATGATGATATTCGAGAGGGCATCGTTACACATCAGAAACTGGATGCTGAACTAGAGCCTATTTTCATCGCAATGGAAGGGGGAAAGTATAAGGATTACACGCTGCAGGATGGTCTACTTCGATTTAGTGGTCAAGTATACATACCAGCAGGAGATGATATCCGGGATGACATACTCAGAGAGGCACATTGCTCCAGATACTCAGTGCATCCTAGCATCACAAAGATGTGGGCAGACTTACAGAGGACCATGTACTGGACTGGGATGAAGAGGGAGATCACCTATTTTGTGACACACTACTAGACCTGCCAGTGCGTGAATGCGGAGTGCAAGACCCCAAGAGGTTTATTACAGCCACTGCCAGTCCCAAAGTGGAAGTTCGAGGACATTACTATGGATTTTGTACACGGACTGACTCGCTCCCACTCTGGGCACGATTCCATCTAGGTTATTGTAGACAGACTGACCAAGGTAGCGCGGTTCATCCCGATCAAGAAGGATGCTCTAGTTGAAGTTTTGGTGAGAGTGTTCGTTGAGCAGTTCATCAGATATCATGGCATCCCCAGGTCTATTTTCTCGGACCGAGAAGGTCGCTTCACTTCCAGGGACTGGAGGGCAGTGCATGCTTACTTGGGTTCCAGACTCACTTTTAGCACTTCTTTCCATCCGTAGACCGATGGCCAGACAGAACGGACAAACAGGACTATGGAGGACCTGCTCAAACTATGTAAATTGGATACGGGGAAGCCTTGGGAGAGGCTGCTACCATTGATTGAGTTCTCATACAAGAACAGCCACCAGGCTAGCATCGGGATGGCTTCATATGAGGCACTGTATGGGAGGAAGTGTCGGACACCGCTATCTTGGGTTCAGGACATGGACACTCGAGCCCTTGGTTCAGATTTTGTGGAAGATACGGAGGCTCAGATTCGTTTGATCAGGGATCGGCTACTAGAGGCCCAGAGCAGGCAGGCAAAGTATTATGAAGCTCGGCACCGAAAGATGGAGTTTTAGGTTGGAGACAGAGTTTTCCTTAAGATTCGTCCAGTACACGGTGTCTCTCGGGTTCGGAGGCACAAGAAGCTCAGTCCACGATACATGGGGTCATACATGATCTTGGATCGGATGGGCCCCTTGGCTTACCGACTGTAGCTGCCACCGGAGTTGAGTACCTTACACGACGTCTTCCATGTCTCTTTCTTGCGAAGAGCTCTCCTTCGGCCGGAACATCACATTACTACCACAGCCGGACCAGTAGCGCCATACAGATCAGTTAGACTGGAGCCAATCCGGATTGACGATACGGCCGTCCGAGTGTTGCGGATGAAGAAGGTAACTCTCGTGAAGGTGTTGTGGTCCAACGATGGACGGGATGAGCACACTTGGGAGCCGAGGGATCTGATGTTGGAGCAACACCCGGAGTTATTTACATCAGGTACACTTTTATTTATGCTTTAAAGTTAATTATAATTCTTGCAAGAAGAACCCCGTAGACCCGAACTAGACCCGAAATTATTTTTTTTTGTTTATAGGATTTGTAACATCCCATGTTACTTCTAGGCCCCTTAACTTAGATTGGGATAGGCATAGGGTTGGTGTTAGGGAAATTAGCTAGGTTTGACCTTAGGTAGTGGGTTGTAGCCATATGGGGCCCACTATAGGACCAAGTCAAACTAGGTCAAACTAGCTTAAATAGGGACCCTAGCCACACCATGACCCCACCACATTGACCTAACCCTAAAAACAATCTAAGTGGACCCTAGGGCATGCCACTAGGTCAACACTTTGACCCTGGTTGACCCAAGTCAATATTGGGCCTGAATTGGTCAAACCCACACTCATAGGCCCAATTAACCTAAGTAGGGCCCCCCTTGACCCAACCCAAGTTGGATGGTGCCATTAGGCTCATGACCATCAAGTGGGGTGAGCCCACTCCTAATGTTGACCAAGTCAACTCCAAAGTCCACAATGTCAACCTTGGACCTAAATTGGTCAAAACCATACCCATAGGCCCAATTAGCCTAAGTAGGGCACCCCTTTGGCCCAACCCAAGTTGGGTGGTGCCATTAGGCTCATAACTAACAAGTGAGTCAGCACACTCATCATGTTGACCAAGTCAACCCAAAATGTCAACTTGGTCAACATAAGGCCTAAAAGGGGGGAAAATGAACCAAAGCACACCCTTTTGGGCTAAGACAACCCAACATGGCCCATTAGCAGCCTAAGGCATCAATGACCAGCCCTACCCTCTGGTTGTGGAGAGCGAGTGCATGCAAGGGGGCATTTTTGAGATTTCATCCAAAAGAGGAGAGAGAAGGAGAAGAGAGGAGAGGTCAGACAACTTGGCCTTGGCTCCTTCTGCCCAAAGCCTGCTGGCTGACTTCCTAGAGGCATTTCAGAGGAATTTGGGGGCATTGTGGCCACTTGGCACCATGGGTGAAGCATCCAAAGCTCCAACCTGAGCTCACCTTGGAGTTATCTCCCCATATACCCCACCTTAGTCCAAACCAGCCTCACCATCAGCTTCAGTGAGTGGAAACGAGTGGAGAACGAGTCCTGTAGCAAAGCTTTTGGTGAAGAATCAAGAATTCGGGCAGGAGATCACCGGAGCAGCTCGGCCATGGAAAACAGCTGCCGCAACCGCCGCTATGTCCTGGAACAGGTTCGTTTCGCCGCCCCTCTACTCATGCTAGCTTCTTAAATCTATTTGGTGAGATATCGGGCTCAACTAAGCCCGATGCCATGACAGGAAAATGCGAAATTGCCGAGTTTTTATTCTTGCTCGGGTTCGCCGAAGGAGCCAACTCCAGCAGCCTCACCGCAGGGAAACTCTAGACCCCACCTTAGTGAAGGTGGTGGCTACATCTGCCGGCGGTGGTGGCGGCTCAGCTGGCTGGAAATAGCCAGCAAAGTAGGCCCAGAAAGTCAATCTCAGCCATTGATTACTTGGGGATGATGAACAGATGCCGTCCACAGCTACTTTATAATTCATGCAAATTGATTTTAAATGATATAATGTTAGTGTTATAAAAATTAAATATCTGTCACAAAATTAAAGTTAGCTTGCATGTGATATTTAGGGTACTTAGAGGCATCACCATAACTTAACACCTGAATGAAAATTATAGCCTATGCTGTTAACTTTATTTTGACACCTTAATCATCACTTTTGGTACAGTAGAATGGGCTGTAGGACTATTTTCCTAGGACTGGTCCTAGGCTATGACGGAAACTAAAACATAAGCCCATGCCAAACCAGAGGTCCACATGACCCAAAATTTTGGGCATGTTCATGAATAGGGAATATCTAGCTCTTGCCAAAAATTGGGAATTTTTGGGACAATGTTTTCTAAAGTATTTGTCATAATATCAAAAATTAAATAAATGAAATATTTGGAGTTATAAGCATCCAAATGGCCCAAATTTTGGTGGCAGGTCCTTGGGGACATCATTGGTGCCTGATAAATATTTCAGCACATTTGGATCACTGCATTTTGGGTTAATCCAATTGCATGTGTTGGCTAAATATTGCCTTGGGGTGCAAATAGCAATAAATGAAATGATGTACATTCAGCCTATTTGAGGCATGCAAAAAACATGGAATTGATTTCCAGAAGTTCATTAGGGTAAAGTTCACCCCTCAGATTAATTATGGGATTTTTGTGATCAAAAATCCCATTATTTGGAATTTTTAAAAATATAGCATATTTCTTAAAATAATTGGAAAAATAGGTTTTGATCAAGTAAAAATACCCAAACTCTGTCAAGTTAAAATGGAGGTTATGATTGACTAATTAAAATTTTATCCTTCTGTTTAAGAACCTTTGGAGTAAAATGCAATGAAATTACCATTTTACCCTTATTTGCAATTATTCATGAATTTATGGAAATACATATCAGAAAATTTTGGAATTATTTCTAGAATTGTATATTTGTATGATTAGTCTTGTGTATTTATATCAAAATTTTTGGATGTACTGATAATTTTTAAATTAGATTAATGGCATTTTGGTAAATACTTAAGAATGGAATTAAATAGGCCATTACACGATAGGGGTTAATGAAACTCTGCCATTAGTCTTAAATTAATGATATATATGCTCTGTAATTTTCCTAGAATTTTGGCTTATGTATTCCATATACTTCATTTTGAGAATGGTATTTATGTGGATTTCGTATTAATTAAGGAATAAATATAAATAATAAAAGGATAATGATGAGACTCCGTAGACAGCAATGTTTTATCAATATACAACCCAAGAAAAATTTCTTAGGTCAGTGGATTATAAATTGTACTACTTCATGTGTAAATTGACCTAGGGAATTAATTTAAATGATTTAATTAGAATCCTTAATGACCTAGGAAAGTTATGAAAATCAACATGCTCATTTCATTAGTCCATACCACCCTAGGATAAATAATTAGGGATTGGTGGCCCAAGGAATTGGAAGTTCGACTTCGGGGTGGTATTAGGTCATAGGCTGCGCATAGTAAAAATAGGTTATACCATAAGGTCCACCGGGGAATAGATCGACAATTGAGCTAGAGATTACGATTGGAAGTATAATCCTAGTGGGTAGTGTTGTCTTAGTGACGAGAGTAAAGTGCAAGTCATTGGGTAACAATTGGAGATGAGGTCGGCGAAAGACCGTCGCCCTCCCCGATAACAACTTAAGTCGTTAGGATCGCCCAAGATTAATAAGGTGAGTTGAGTGTGGCTCATGAGTAGACATCAATTAAAAGTAATTATCCTTGCTAAAGGGAACTTTGGATTTTAATTCCATCTTGGTTCCTAGTGCCTTCGAGAACCCTTCATTGGGCATACCTTGGGCAGTCCTTGTATTAACCCTAAACTACTAAGTTTAATAATCGGCAGACAAGAAGAGTATACTTGGCTAAGGGAAATGGTACACATGCTCACCCATGATGGGTTGGAGGGAATCGATGGGTTATATGCTCACTCATGCCGGGTTGGAGGGACTTGGAGTCTGTTGACTACTTGCTCACCCGTGCAGAGTTGGAGGGAGTTATGACATATTCTCACCCATGATGGGTTGGAGGGAACTGAACTTGATATGTGTTCTCACCCGTGATGGGTTGGAGGGAATTAGGACCGGCTTGTCCTGCGAGATGGAGGCTCGAGTTGAAATAATTGCATGTACATAAATAAAATGGTGGTGGGTCATGCGGTACATGGCCAATCGTCACACCGATGGCAGAACGGTGATTCGGGTGAGGTGTACGGGTGGAAGGGCCAGTATGTTGTTTAATACTGCGGTCAGGCAGACAATCCCCGAAGAAATGCACCCGACCTAAAAGTCTAGCAGGTAGCTAGCATTTAGTACGTAGAGACTCTAGAGTGCACTTGTTATGTGTACAGAGGCGTACAAGAGAGGTCTAGGCCTGGTAGTGTGAATACCCGCCTAGAAAGCTGAAAAGCCCGATCCACTACTGCCGGAGCCACTGTAACGTCCCAATTCGCGCTAGGCCCCTTGATTGCGTATTTAAGTCTAGGGGGCTGTGGTGAGCCCAATGGGGGTGTGGGTGAACAGGTGCGAACGTATGGGAAATGAGGAAAACAAGGCAAAACGGTAATTTTGGCCGACACGGGTATGGACACGGCCGTGTCCATACCCGTGTGCCTCATGCCAATATTAGGCTTATCAGTCAGAGAGGTACACGGGTATTGGGACACGGGCGTGTCCCTACCCGTATGCTGAGGACACGGGTCGAGACACGGCCGTGTCTCTACCCGTGTACCGCAACTCCAGCACGGCAGAAAAATATTCTGGGATGAACACGGCCCTAAACACGGCAGGCGACACGGCCGTGTCAACGGAACACGGGTAGGAACATGGCCGTGTGCCTACCCGTGTCTGCGGTGTATAAAAACGAAAAAGATGTGAAACCCTAGCATTTCATCCCCTTTCTTCTGCCCCGAAATTTCTGAGAGAGTTCTCTTGGCTGGAGGAGGAAGAGGCTTGCCGGAGCCATCCTTGGAAGAAGATTGCCGGGCCATCCTTGGCGGAAACGAAATGCCGCTACGAAGGAGTGCGAGGCTCATGGCCGGCCATGGTGGTACCGCTGGACTTGAGGTGAGCTTTCTCCCATCTCCCTTGGTGCTAGATCTTTAGATATTTTAGGAGAGACATCGACTCCATAGAGTCTTGATGGTGAGGAGGAGAGTTCTTAGGATAAGCCATGCCTAGGTTTTCTAGGCTTAGTCTCCCTCAACCTTCTCGTCATTCAAAGTGGAGATGAGAGGGGTTTTCGTTGAGGGTTTGGCTTTGAGAGGAGAAATAAGGTTGGGTGTGATTTCTGGAGAAGTTTATACGAGGTCGTTGCAAGGAAGAAGATGAACGGATGCCGTTCATCTCGCCTTAAGATGCGTGCAGAAATCTGATTTCTGCACGCGGCGACCTTCGTGGCCAATTTCAGAGGTGTTCTGGCCAGATCTGGGTGATGGACTCAACACGAAAGTTGTAGCCCTTGAAATTACCTTTCCAACGAGTGGTTGCACATTTCCATGCGATACCCGTTGCCTCGGGAAAGCTGGTTCGAGTCCGCTGCGTTCGGGAAAATCCTGTACAGGAAACTGTTTCCTGTACGTATTCGAGTTGAATTTCTGGTATGTTGCGACCAGATCTGGGCGACCGACTCAACACGAAAGTCGTAGCCCACGCGAATACCTTTCCAACAAGGGGTTGAGCATTGTGATCGGATTCCTGTAGCTCCGAGAATCCTAGTTTTAGTATCGGGCTATCCTATGTTAATGCACTTGTTAATTTATAATGTTAGCACTCTTGTAATGGTTGTGATTTGCCCATTTGTTATCTTGCTCCCATATATTTATAATACTGCAGTTACTGTAATTTAGCATGGTTAACCATTTGGTTGTGTAATAAGTAATAACCATGTATTGGTAGAGAAATGGATTGGATGAGAATGCTAGAAATTAAGAGTTGAGATTGGTATAGAATATATTTATATAGTTTGGTGTTGAACATATCTATTATGCGAAATGTTGAGGTGAATTCATTGAATAGATGGGCGTGAATATGATGAACACTATGTAAAGAGTTTTTTGTAACCGTAATCCGAGCCCAAGGGGTTTATTAACAACCGATGCTTAGAGTTGAAGCCTCCCTACGGGTAGCATCGAGTGAGTTATTTTGGGGCATGTGATGTGCGACGATTCATCGTGTCGCGATATTGAGATAATGATTGTGGCAGGTCTACGGGTTCGCTAGTTGTCACACCGATGGGAGCCAATGGGTAGACCTTGGGCGGTAGGGTTAGATACTTGGTATCCATAACCCGAGATCTCCTCCGCGCCATGAGAACGGTTGGGCTTGCACCTCGTGCGTTTCCGAGGTTCCATCCGGTTCGAAATCAAAGGCCAGGTTGGGCTGTGTTCTTGGTGCACATCTACCCAAGACCCCTTCTGAGCCGTAGTACGCATGTGAGCTCCGCTGTTGTGTTTTTAGCGTTGAGGCGTACGAGGGCCTAGGATAGGTAGTGTGATACCACCTAGTAGTGGAGACGCCCACTCCACTATCGCCGTCTGGCCACGACGGACGACGCCTGAGAGGTTAGCTACCTGATCGAAAAGTGGGAACATCAAGTCTGTGTTGACATAGCAACTTGCATGTGCGTGCGCATGATTCGGTCATAGCATATCATTCATATCATGTCATTCATTGCATACTCAAGATCCTCATCGTATAAGTTTGTATGGGCACTCTTATACGATGAGTTACTTTACTGTTAAGCCGATCCTTAACTTATAAGTTTGTATGGGCACTCTTATAAATTAAGTTACTATTCTGATTACTTATACCTGCTGTCATATATATAGATATTTGTAGAACTGCTAGTTGTGTAGCGTAGTTTATACTCCACCATATTTACAGTCACCTGCTTGTTTACTTGCTTATATATATACATATTGTACCTTTGTTCCTTTCTCCGCCCGGTGCCGAGGAGTCGCCGGGGGAGCGGATGTGAAGCCACTTAGTCTTATGACTAACGGTTGCTACGTCTTCCTTTTTAGGAGGAAACCCCGCAGGTAGAGCAGTAACGGACTATGCAGCAGGATAGCCAGGCTCGGACGATAGGACCTGAAGTGGTGGTGCCATCGGCACCGTCAGTGACAGTCGTGAGTGTTTTCATGTAGCCGTTTGGCAAAACATTTCTAGACTCTTGTTCTTTTGTACAAGCCTGTTGTGCTTGTTATCTTCCGCTCTTTTGGACTTAAACTTAGTTGTGAATTGAACTGCTTTACTTTTCTGTTATGGTTGGGTTGGCATAATATATGTGATATGGATTGTAGCCGGCGGAATAAGCGTCTTATGGTAAAGGCTAACCCGTGTGTTAGTGCTACCGCAAGGCGGCTATTTCGGGCATAAGACTCCCCTCGTGCCGTGTGTTGTGTTCCGGGAGGGGGGGTCTTACAAATGGTATCAGACTTAGCCGATCTTCAACTAGAGCAGTCATGTAACAATGGGCCACTCCTGTTCGATTAGTCGGTTTGGGGACAAACCGACTTAGCGGAAGCAGTGGTGTGCCCATATGTAATTCGCACTAAGTTGACCAGCTTTGACATTAGTTTTAGCCAACCTGACCCTAATTTGTACCTTGCATATAGGTCCCAGCGCAGGTGGAGCCGGTTGGGGGCACTCCTACCCCTTCCGTCCCTTCACAATTCCAGCAGTCGGAACTGGGACAAACACTGTCAGCCATATTGGATGCATTTAAAGCCCAGCAAGCTCCGGTGCAACAACAAGCGCCAGGCTCCAACTAGTTGAGCACCTTCCGTGCCCTGTCCCCTCCTGCCTATCTTGGGACAGAATCGCCGGTGCGCACCGAGGAATGGCTTGATACCGTGCAGGAATTGATGGCTGGCATAAGATGTCCGAACAGCATGGCGGTGACATTGGTTGTGACGCTGCTAGAGCTGCACGCCAAAAAGTGGTGGAAGTCCCTCATGGGCTCCACCTTCCAAGGGCGGTTGTACACGGACATCAGTTGGAACGAGTTCACCGAGGCTTTTCTGGATCACTCCATCCCTTCTTCTGCTCGGGATGAAATTGAAGAAAGATTTCTGCAGCTGAAGCAGGGATCGAAATCGGTAACGGAGTACCAGAGGGAGTTCCAACACCTCGCTAGGTTTGCCGATTCCTATGATTTGGACGATAGAGGCTACGCGAAGCGCTTCTACAAAGGATTAAGGGACCCCCTGAGGCAGGCCCTTTTGTTTATAGCCAATGCAAGCTTGGCAGAAATCATTGACATGGCAAAGAGACTGGAGGCGGACCACATGGGATGTGGCAAGAGACCTGCGGAAGGAGTAATTGAAGTCGGCCCTAGTAATAGAAGGCGGAATTATCATGGCAGAGGAAGGGGAAACCACAGAGGCGGTCGTTGGGTCAACCGGAACTATTGGGTGGAGTACCCAATTCCGCAACCACCAGCTTTACCTCCACCACCGCAGCAGCAACATTATCAACAACCTGGGGGCCGACGTGAGGTGATATGCTTTGAGTGCAACCAACCGGGACATGTCCGACGAGTTTGCCCGCGACTGATCGGGGATGCTCCTATTGCTCTCCCTCCAGTAGCTCCACGGGGGCGAGGGCACATGCATGGCCGAGGAAGAGGACCACCAGGGAGAAATCAAGGACATGCACGGGAGCATGTATTCGCATTGGATATGACTCAGGAGAGAAATCCGCAGGAAGTCATCACCGGTACGTGCAAAATTTATTAATAATATATGACTTGTTAGATTTACGATACAAGTGATACGCGCAATTCTGAATAGTGATTACCCTTTTTGGAACCTAGGCACCGTCATGGTTAGCGGGAGCCCCGCCTATACGTTATTTGACACGGGTGCGTCTCACTCGTTCATTTCGGCAGACTTCGTGAATGACTTGGAGGGAGTGCAACACTTCACGGGCACTACTCAAAGGGTGCGCCTTCCGGACGGCTCTGAGATGACGTCGTCAGCAATTTGCGACTTCGACACCCTTATTGGAGGAAAGTTCTTTGAAACTCCGGCTACAGTGTTAAGAATCCCGGAGTTCGATCTCATCCTGGGCATGGAGTGGTTGAACTGGCACCACGCCAGGATCAATTGTGCGGAGAAGCAAGTTATGTTGAGGCATGGAGACTCGGAAGTCATCTTCCAAGGTATTAGATTCGCACCCCGTAAATTATTATCTTCAATTCAAGTTATGAAATCTCATATGGAAGGGGACGAGGTCTATGTAATTTGCTTCGAGTTGAAGAAATTGACATTAGAGGTCAAGGATGTGCGGGTGGTGCGAGAATTTCCCGAGGTATTCCCCGAGAAATTGTCGGGACTACCCCCGCATAGGGAAGTGGACTTCCAAATCAAGCTAATTCCGGGTGCCAAGCCCGTCTCGCGAGCTCCATACCGAATGGCTCCGAAGGAACTTGTAGAGTTTAGAGTCCAGCTTCAGGAGTTGGTGGAAGAAGGGTTCGTTCGCCCAAGCTCGTCGCCTTGGGGAGCGCCCGTTTTGTTCGTCAAAAAGAAGGATGGCACCCTGCGGTTATGCATTGATTATCGAGAGTTGAACCGGTTAACGGTGCGGAACACCTACCCCCTACCGCGCATTGATGAATTGTTTGATCAATTGGTGGGATCGTATTGGTTCACCAAGTTAGATCTGCGTTTGGGATATTATCAGCTGAGGATACAAGAAGATGACATTCAGAAGACGGCGTTCAGTTCGAGATATGGTTTGTATGAATTCACCGTGATGCCGTTTGGGCTCACAAACGCCCCTTCCGCCTTTATGAGCTTGATGAACAAGGTGTTCAGCCCTTATTTGGACATCTTTGTCATCGTGTTCATCGATGATATCCTAGTCTACTCCAAGACTGAAGCAGAACACGCCGAACATCTAACTTTAGTGATGAGGAAGCTAAAGGAGCACACTTTGTTCGCCAAGTTCAGCAAATGCGAGTTTTGGCTTCAAGAGGTCGCGTTCTTGGGCCATGTGATTAGTGGGGCGGGGCTAGCAGTAGATCCGGCCAAGGTGCGGGCCGTGAAGGAGTGGTCGCCATTGAAGTCAGCGGCCGACATACGGAGCTTTCTTGGACTTGCCGGGTACTATCGCAAGTTCGTGAAAGGCTTCTCGAAGATCGCCCTTCCCCTTACTACGCTGACCAAGAAGGGTGTGCCGTTTGAATGGACACCCCAGTGCGAAGCTGCATTCCAAGAGTTGAAGGACAGATTGACGACTGCACCCATCCTAGCTCTTCCATCTGGGAAGGAGGGCTTTCAAGTTTACATGGATGCGTCGTATCAAGGGATGGGAGCCGTGTTGATGCAGAATGGGCATGTGATCGCTTATGCTTCAAGACAGTTGAAGAAGCATGAAGCCAGATACCCGGTGCATGATCTAGAGTTGGGAGCGGTGGTATTCGCCTTGAAGATTTGGAGGCATTATTTATATGGCGTCCACTGCGAGATCTACTCGGATCACAAAAATCTGAAGTACGTTCACACCCAAAAGGAGTTAAACTTGAGACAGCGGCGGTGGTTGGAGTTCTTGTGCGTCTACGAATTCACCTTGAACTACCACCCTGGGAAGGTTAATTCCGTAGCTGATGCCTTGAGCCGAAAGGCACCGGGAACGAGCACGGAATCCCGCTTGATGAGGATGGAGTTAATCCAGACACTGCAAGAGATGGAAGTCACTTTGATCTTTAAGAATCAATCGGAAGATTATACCGAGTATTTGACCGTGATAAGTATAGTTTGCAACATACGAGACCGGATCCGGACGGAACAAAAGAAGGATGCGGCTTTAACCCCGGCTTTCAAGTCAATGGAGGATGGGACTACGGAAGAATACTCCCTAAAAGACGGCCTCGTCCATTTTCGTGGCCGGCTTTACATCCCCGAAGGTGACAACCTTCGGGAGGATATTCTAAAGGAGGCTCATTGCTCCAAGTACTCGGTGCACCCGGGGATCGCGAAGATGTACACCGATTTGAGAAAGACAATGTGTTGGCTGGGCATGAAGAGGGATGCCAAGTACTTCGTTACTCATTGTGTGGCCTGCCAAATGGTGAAGGCGGAGTGCAGAAGCCCCGGTGGAATGCTACAGTCGTTGCCCATCCCCGAATGGAAATTTGAGGACATCTCCATAGACTTCGTCCACGGGTTACCTCGCTCGCGCTCGGGGAATGATTCTGTGTGGGTGATAGTTGACCGGTTGACCAAGGTAGCCCGATTTATCCCAATGAAGAAAGAGGCGCAGGTGGGCGTCTTAGTGCGTCTCTTTGTGGAACAATTTGTGCGGTACCATGGTGTGCCGAAGACGATCGTCTCCGACCGGGATGGTCGGTTTACTTCAAGAGAATGGAGGGCTGTACAGGCTTATTTGGGCTCGCGCCTCGCCTTTAGCACAGCCTTTCACCCACAAACGGACGGGCAATCTGAACGAACCATCCGAACATTGGAGGACCTTCTGAGGTTGTGTGTGCTAGATAAAGGAGAACCATGGGAGAGACTCTTACCTCTCGTGGAGTTCTCTTATAATAACAGTCATCAAGCCAGTATTGGAATGGCACCTCATGAAGCTTTGTATGGAAGGAGGTGTAGAACACCCTTGTCCTGGGTGCAAGACGAAGATCCGAAGACATTGGGAAATGAGTATATTGATGACACGGACGCGGTGGTTAGGTTGATCCGGGATCGAATGCTAGAGGCTCAAAGTCGACAGGCGAAATATTACAACGCAAGGCACCGTATGGTGGAGTTTCAAGTGGGTGATAAGGTGTTCCTGAAGAATCGACCGATGCACGGAGTGTCGCGGGTGCGTGGAGTCAAGAAGCTCAGCCCAAGGTATGTCGGGCCCTATGTCATAGTGGAAAGGATTGGCCCTCTGGCCTATCGATTGGAGTTACCACCGGAGCTGGAGAACCTTCACGACGTGTTCCATGTATCGTCGCTTCGAAAGGCTTTGTTGCGGCCTGAACAGTATATCCCCACGACGGATGGTGTCGTGGCGTCTGATAGGTCTGTGCGACTGGAGCCGGTGCGGATCGTTGATAACGAGACAAGAACCTTGCGCCGCAAAAGTGTTCCCTTGGTGAAAGTGCTATGGTCTAATCATGGGAAGGAGGAGTTCACATGGGAGCCAAAGGATTTAATGCGAGGGCGCTACCCGGAATTATTTACTCCAGGTAAGAATCTTATTTGAAAGCATAGTTCCCTTTTATGTGTTTCACTCCCATAGCCTTACCCTGATTTCGGGGACGAAATCTTTTATTTTGTTTATAGGATTTGTAACATCCCAATTCGCGCTAGGCCCCTTGATTGCGTATTTAAGTCTAGGGGCTGTGGTGAGCCCAATGGGGGTGTGGGTGAACAGGTGCGAACGTATGGGAAATGAGGAAAACAAGGCAAAATGGTAATTTTGGCCGACACGGGTATGGACACGGCCGTGTCCATACCTGTGTGCCTCATGCCAATATTAGGCTTATCAGTCAGAGAGGTATACGGGTATTGGGACACGGGCGTGTCCCTACTCGTGTGCTGAGGACACGGGTCGAGACACGGCCGTGTCTCTACCCGTGTACCGCAACCCCAGCACGGCAGAAAAATATTCTGGGATGAATACGGCCCTAAACACGGCAGGCGACACGGCCGTGTCAACGGAACACGGGTAGGAACACGGCCGTTTGCCTACCCGTGTCTGCGGTGTATAAAAACGAAAAAGATGTGAAACCCTAGCATTTCATCCCCTTTCTTCTGCCCCGAAATTTCTGAGAGAGTTCTCTTGGCTGGAGGAGGAAGAGGCTTGCCGGAGCCATCCTTGGAAGAAGATTGCCGGGCCATCCTTGGCGGAAACGAAATGCCGCTACGAAGGAGTGCGAGGCTCATGGCCGGCCATGGTGGTACCGCTGGACTTGAGGTGAGCTTTCTCCCCTCTCCCTTGGTGCTAGATCTGTAGATATTTTAGGAGAGACATCGACTCCATAGAGTCTTGATGGTGAGGAGGAGAGTTCTTAGGATAAGCCATGCCTAGGTTTTCTAGGCTTAGTCTCCCTCAACCTTCTCGTTATTCAAAGTGGAGATGAGAGGGGTTTTCGTTGAGGGTTTGGCTTTGAGAGGAGAAATAAGGCTGGGTGTGATTTCTGGAGAAGTTTATACGAGGTCGTTGCAAGGAAGAAGATGAACGGATGCCGTTCATCTCGCCTTAAGATGCGTGCAGAAATCTGATTTCTGCATGCGGCGACCTTCGTGGCCAATTTCAGAGGTGTTCTGTCCAGATCTGGGTGATCGACTCAACACAAAAGTCGTAGCCCTTGAAATTACCTTTCCAACGAGTGGTTGCACGTTTCCATGCGATACCCGTAGCCACTGGAAAGCTGGATCGAGTCCGCTGCGTTCGGGAAAATCCTGTACAGGAAACTGTTTCCTGTACGTATTCGAGTTGAATTTCTGGTATGTTGCGACCAGATCTGGGCGACCGACTCAACACGAAAGTCGTAGCCCTCGCGAATACCTTTCTAACGAGGGGTTGAGCATTGTGATCGGATTCCTATAGCTCCGGGAATCCCAGTTTTAGTATCGGGCTATCCTATGTTAATGCACTTGTTAATTTATAATGTTAGCACTCTTGCAATGGTTGTGATTTGCCCATTTGTTATCTTGGTCCCATATATTTATAATGCTGTAGTTACTGTAATTTAGCATGGTTAACCATTTGGTTGTGTAATAAGGAATAACCATGTATTGGTAGAGAAATGGATTGGATGAGAAGGCTAGAAATTAAGAGTTGAGATTGGTATAGAATATATTTATATAGTTTGGTGTTGAACATATCTATTATGCGAAATGTTGAGGTGAATTCATTGAATAGATGGGCGTGAATATGATGAACACTATGTGAAGAGTATTTTGTAACCGTAATCCGAGCCCAAGGGGTTTATTAACAACTGATGCTTAGAGTTGAAGCCTCCCTACGGGTAGCATCGAGTGAGTTGTTTTGGGGCATGTGATGTGCGACGATTCATCGTGTCGCGATATTGAGATAATGATTGTGGCAGGTCTACGGGTTCGCCAGTCGTCACACCGATGGGAGCCAATGGGTAGACCTTGGGCGGTAGGGTTAGATACTTGGTGTCCATAACCCGAGATCTCCTCTGCGCCATGAGAACGGTTGGGCTTGCACCTCGTGCGTTTCCGAGGTTCCATCCGGTTCGAAATCAAAGGCCAGGTTGGGCTGTGTTCTTGGTGCACATCTACCCAAGACCCCTTCTGAGTCGTAGTACGCATGTGAGCTCCGCTGTTGTGTTTTTAGCGTTGAGGCGTACGAGGGCCTAGGATAGGTAGTGTGATACCACCTAGTAGTGGAGACGCCCGCTCCACTATCGCCGTCTGGCCACGACGGACGACGCCTGAGAGGTTAGCTACCTGCTCAAAAAGTGAGAACTTCAAGTCTGTGTCGACATAGCAACTTGCATGTGCGTGCGCATGATTCGGTCATAGCATATCATTCATATCATGTCATTCATTGCATACTCAAGATCCTCATCGTATAAGTTTGTATGGGCACTCTTATACGATGAGTTACTTTACTGTTAAGCCGATCCTTAACTTATAAGTTTGTATGGGCACTCTTATAAGTTAAGTTACTATTCAGATTACTTATACCTGCTGTCATATATATAGATATTTGTAGAACTGCTAGTTGTGTAGCGTAGTTTATACTCCACCATATTTACAGTCACCTGCTTGTTTACTTGCTTATATATATACATATTGTACCTTTGTTCCTTTCTCCGCCCGGTGCCGAGGAGTCGCCGGGGGAGCGGATGTGAAGCCACTTAGTCTTATGACTAACGGTTGCTACGTCTTCCTTTTTAGGAGGAAACCCCACAGGTAGAGCAGCAACGGACTATGCAGCAGGACAGCCAGGCCCAGATGATAGGACCTGAAGTGGTGGTGTCATCGGCATCGTCAGTGACAGTCGTGAGTGTTTTCATGTAGCCGTTTGGCAAAACATTTCTAGACCCTTGTTCTTTTGTACAAGCCTGTTGTGCTTGTTATCTTCCGCTCTTTTGGACTTAAACTTAGTTGTGAATTGAACTGCTTTACTTTTCTGTTATGGTTGGGTTGGCATAGTATATGTGATATGGATTGTAGCCGGCGGAATAGGCGTCTTATGGTAAAGGCTAACCCGTGTGTTAGTGCTACCGCAAGGCGGCTATTTCGGACATAAGACTCCCCTCGTGCCGTGTGTTGTGTTCCGGGAAGGGGGGTCTTACAGCCACGACGGTGGTACCTGAGAGTGATGCTAGCTCTCGAAAAGTTGGAACTAAAGGTCTAGGATCTCATAGTCATGTGTGCGTGTTGCACTTGCATGCTTCATAATTCATAACATATCATCCATTTGCATTAAGTCATACGCTTCATAGATCCTTATCATATAAATTAGTATGGGCTCTTTATATGATAAGTTAAAATTCCTGGAAACCTTTACTTATAAATTTGTATGGGCATTTTTATAAGTTAAGGTACGCTCTATGATTATTATGTAGTGGTAGTGTAACTTTATTTTACTGTTTTACTTTCAGTTCTTTTACTTACTTGTACCGCACTTTACTTCTTATACCTTGAGCTTAGAACTGATAGATGTAGAATTATATTATACACTTGCTAGTTAGCATCTATTACCTACTTCCCTTTTTGCTACCCCTTGTTGTCCTCCGCTTCGTCCTCCCGCTCGGTACCTAGGAGTTGCGGGGCGAGGTGCGGAGGAAACGACTTAGTCTTTTTGACAAACTGTCGGTGACCATATCATTTTAGGAGCTTGAGGAGATGGACCAGTACGTCGAGGAGGCAGGACTTGAGGAGTAGATACCGTTACCACCGGCTACTACTACTACTACTGCGCGTCCTCAGGTAAGACGAGACCAGATGATGATATAGATAGCTTCCGCATTTGGATTTGAGAGAGTGAGAGATTTGATTTGATGTACTGGGCATAAGCCCTTATTACTCTCTTTTATTATTGTACTCATTATTGGACTACATATTGTTGTACTTTTCATTTGATATATATATGATTAGTAATGTGGCTGTGGACTATGATGTTTTACTCTTTTGTTTACTTATGTTTCTCATATTGGCCAAAAAGGTTTATGATCGTACTAGCCGGCAGAATCGGCGACTTGCGGTGTCGAGTAACCCGTGTGTTAGTGTAATCGTAAGGCGGCAGTTCTGGGCATAAGATCCAAGTTAACTCCTCGGAAGGGGGAGATGGATCTTACACGGGAAGTGGTGGAGCGTCGAACGAGGGAGCAGGAGGAAAACCTGAGGGAGCAAGAAGAAGAAGAGGAGCCTTCGAGGCTGAGGGCAGTAGTGGAGGTTCTGGAGATGGACATCCTCACGAAAGATGGGAGAAAATAGAAGATCAAGGAAAGCGGAGAGCTCACCCCCAGGGATCAAGAGGAGATCTGGAGGTGTTTGCAAGAGAGCATTGATGTTTTCGGGTGGAGTGCAGCTAACATGCAAGGGGTCGACACGGACGTGGCGTGCCACCGTCTCAACCTCGACCCCAAGGTCCGCCCCATCCAATAGAAGAAGAGGGACATCGCTTCAAAGATGGCCAAACCTATCAGGGAAGAGGTGGAGAAGCTGCTCTGGGCAGGGTTCATATCTGCAAGTAGGTATTTGGGGTGGGTGAGCATTGTTGTAATGGTAAAGAAAGGGGAGGGGAAATGGAGAATGTGTATCAACTTCTCTCTTTTAAATAAAGAATGCCCGAAGGATTGTTACCCTCTGCATCGAATTGACGCGCTGGTTGATTCAGCCATCGGTTTTCCATTAATGAGTTTTTTAGATTCCTTTTCAAGGTACCACCAGATACGCATACACCCCCTGGACATCAAAGACGTCACCTTTGTCACCGAGGATGGGTGTTTCAGTTACAATATGATGCCCTTCGGATTGAAGATGAAGGGGCGACCTACTAAAGGATGATGGACCGGATATTCCGGGAGCAGAAGGGGTGAAACCTCGAGGTCTACGTAGAAGACCTGCTGATTAAGAGTCGAGACCTCGAGTCCAATGTCTTAGACCTGCAGGAAACTTTTAGAACTATAAGAAAATATAAAATGAGACTCAACCCTCAAAAATATGTATTCAGGCCAGCAGGGGGAAGTTTTTAGGGCACCTCCTTACCCCTTCAGGAGTGGAGCCTAATCCAAATAAGGTAAAAGCAATCCTGGAGTTGGAATCTCCGAAGGATGCTAAGGAGGTCCAACGTCTTACCGGTAAGTTGGAAGGGTAAAGCAGGTTCCTCTCCAAGGCAGGTGAGAGGTGTTCCTCCTTCTTTCGAACTCTGAGGGGAGGGAAGAAATTTGAGTGGACCCCCGAATGCGAGAAGGCCATCCTTGCTTTAAAGCAACAGCTCACCCAGACGCCGCTACTTCAAAGGCCGCGAGAGGGGTAGAGTTTGTTCCTCTAGTTGGGAGTAGGGACAGGGGCAGTTAGCTCGGTCCTCGTGCGAGAAGAGGGTAAGAAATAGTTCCCCATATATTATTTGAGCAGGGTTCTCAATAATGCGGAGCTAAAGTACCCCATTCTTGAAAAGCTAGCCTTCACCCTCATCATTTCAGCTCGGAAGCTCAGGTCGTACTTCTAATCCCATGGTATTCAGGTCGTAATGGACCACCCTCTCCGCCGCATTCTAGAGGGGGTGGAGCATTCGAGGAGGTTAGCCAAGTGGTCGATAGAGCTTGGTGAGTTCGACCTCACCTACATCCCTCGGGTAACTATCAAGGCGCAGGTGGTGTCGAATTTCTTAGCAGATTATGTGGTTGAGGTTAGAGAGGCAGAGGCATCTCCTTTGGTGGCTTGGGAAATGCTCGTGGACGGGGCCTCAGGCAGAAGTTCTTTCGGATAGCGGGGGTGGTCTTAACAAGTCCCGAAGGGACCAGAATCGAGCAGGCTTTGAAGATCATTTTTTCACACACAAATAACAAGGCCGAGTATGAAGCCATCATCGTCGGGCTCAGGATGGCTCATGAGCTAAGCATACAGGACATCAGTGATGGCGCCGCCATCCCCCGACATGTTGACTTGGAGCGTCCCCCACTGGACGACGTTGGTGATCTGGTACATGTCAAAGATCCACGTCATGTTGCCGAAGAAGAACTCCTTCCAGATGATTATGGTGACCCGGTTTATATGGGTGCCGACTCAAGCTTGATGTTCCTTTGCCGCCTCGAGATGAAGATTTGTCACGACATCCTCCGCCATGGCCGCGTCAACATCTCCGCCAATGTCGTGTCAAATCTCCGCCGAGTCATTTTAAATATTATTTCAGATTTTAATGATGTTTTTATTTGGCCAATGTTTAGCCAAAAGTTTTAATTATTTGTCATTTCATTTTGGCCTTTGTTTAGCCAAAAGTTTTAATTATTTGTCATTTCATTTTGGCCTTTGTTTAGCCACATTTGGGGTGCTTATAACCCTTGTCTTTGTAAAGCCTATATAAGGCTATATTGTATTGGATTTTGATTTAGTGAATGAATGAAATAAAATTGAAATCCTAAATTGGTCTTCCCTCTTCCCTCTTCCTCTTGGAGTTCGGCTCCACTATCCCCTCTCCTCCTTGGCCGCCGGCCACCCCTCTCCTTCCTCTCCCTATTTCGGTCTCCTCTCTACCTCCACCTCCTCCTTTCCAATAATCAACCATAGCCTTCAATCCCTCTCCAAAAACCGAGCACTCCTCTTCATCTTCAAGAAGGCCGACCACTTGCATATATCCTCTCCCCAAAAACCGATTCCTTTGGTGAGATCCAAATCAGCCCCATCTTCTAATCCAAGAGAAGAATCGGCCAAAGCTTGTGGTGAATCTTTTGAAACTTCAACGGCGTCGGAAGGCAACGAAGAACTTGGAGTTTCCCTCCAACCGGCACGCTTTCGGTGTATCCGGAACGGAGCGATCCAAAGAGAGTTAAATCGGAATCATCCATTCCGGTTGGGTAACGAACGTCTCCACTCTTGTGTGTTCTCTCTTAGATCTTTTCTTTGGGCATTTAGC
This sequence comes from Platanthera zijinensis, assembly GCA_039513925.1. Classification (NCBI taxonomy): domain Eukaryota; kingdom Viridiplantae; phylum Streptophyta; class Magnoliopsida; order Asparagales; family Orchidaceae; genus Platanthera; species Platanthera zijinensis. The sequence goes on from CM077087.1 coordinate 117,939,866, forward strand.
ATATCGTGTGATTTGTGATTGGTAGAATTTTCGTGGATAATATCTATTAAATTATTGTTATTGATATTTGATTCCCATTTGAATTCGTGAGGCGTGGCGGCCCTCATTTTATTTCGTTGGGAGAGAACCACCCATTATCCGAATCCTTATTTCGGTGTGTCTCTTTTGGTACAACGTACGCTCGATCGAACCGTGTGGGTTCATTTCGCTTGAGAGGATCTTGGCATATAGCCTTGATATTATCTTAAGGGGCCTAGCGAACCCCCCCGAATCCTATTAAATTAATTGTGGCTACTTGCGTAGTGGCTGTGTTTATTCTTCGTGTGAGCGTAATAGTAATTATAATTAAGCGAGCGTGTGAATCCCTCAGCCATCACCGTGTCGAACTCAATAGCCTATATCAATTTGGTATCAAAGCTAGGTTATTATCGATTTCCTAATCGGCACCATCCTTCTATTTTTAGGTAGGCTAAAGAAAATATAAATTTCAAATTTCAAATTTCAAATTTCAAAATTTAAAATTCAAATTTTGAATTTCGAATTTCGAATTTCAAAATTCAAAATTCAAAATTCCAAATTCAAAATTTAAAATTTCAAATTTCAAAATTTAAAATTCAAATTTCAAATTTCGAAATTTCAAAATTCAAAATTCAAAATTCAAAATTCAAAATTCGAATTTCAAAATTCAAAATTAAAATTTCAAATTTCATATTTCAAATTTCAAATTTCGAAATTTCAAATTTCAAATTTCAAAATTTAAAATTCAAAATTCAAATTTCAAATTTTTCTCCAAATTAAAACAAAAAAAATAATTTTGTGGTCTGCCAATAGCGGCTTAAATTTCTTATTTTCCAGCAAAAAGCAGAAAAAAAAATTTAATTAATAATCTCCGTATTTTTACCAGTAAGACTATCAAAAAATATATATATATTATTTTGAAATATTAGCGGGAACAAATCTATCTTTGAAAATTAATCAGGATCAGACTATATTTATTTGTATTTGTGCACTTACTCCGCGTAGTCTATCCCCATTTTCCCGCTGAAAATTAAAACAAAAAATGGCCTACGATGTTCACGTTTCCCGAATGAAATCTTTAGGTTCCGTCATGAACGATAGAAAGCCTTTCCATTGTCCGGTAGTGGAAGAGATTAAGGGGTTGATTGGCCAACTAAAGGCTAATCAAGTTACACCGCGCACCTCTAGGCGTGTTAGGATTCCTGCTCCGACATATGATGGGCTAGGTGGACCGCGAGTGTTTCTATATTGGGTGAACGACATGGAGCATTATTTTGAGCAATATCGTATTGTGGATCCCCACAGGATTCCCGTTGCGAGACTGCATTTATTTGGTCGAGCCCATACTTTCTGGCTCAATGAGGAAAGACGTTTAGGAATGCCCTCCGTCGACCCACGTATAGGTTGGCAGATTATGAAGAATTTATTAACGGATGAGTATTACCCTCCATACTCCCGTTCTCCGTCTACTGATTATCTGAGTGAGTCACCGCCCAATATTTTGCCTACATCGAACCAGCATGTTCCCTCGTACTCCCGTATGAGTACGTCTCATGATTTTATTTCTCCCCGCCTGGGCACTAGACCCTTTCCTATTTATGAGAGTGTTCCTATCAGCGTGAAAATGGTATCTGAGCTTGCGATTACGAGTACGCGCATCACTGAGGCCGATGCTGTTAATGTTGACAACATGAGTGACGATGAGGAGATTGGTTACCCGAGTGACTTGGATGAGGATTTCTCATTTGAGGAACCATCTCCACTCCCTTTCGTCAACATTTTGGAGCCATCCCCTTTGACTGTTGTGGAGCCTCTTGATGATCCTAAGTCGATTGATATTCTAGCTGAGTCAGAAGAGTTACAGTCTGCTGAGAGCTTACCCAGTCGTGATTCATTTGACGATCTGTTAGGACATGAGCTTGCTATTTCTAGTCCGAGACGTATCGAAGTGCCCATTTCTGAGATTTTCACTGTAACTGATGTCAGGACTGATGTGTTGGAAGATTGTTCTAGTAAAGGAGTTAAACTTTTGGAATACGATATTAAAGTAGAACCGGATGAGCATCCCCTAATGCTAACTCCTTTACCTAAACTTGAATGTGATTTTTACTCTCTACCGTTTGTAAAGCCTGATCTCGTTGTAGCGTTGCCGATCTATGATCCGATCACTGAATCTGAAATACATGATTACCCACATGATTTAGAAGACATGTCAGATGATTTTTCCGTAAGAGCGAATCCACTATTTGAATTTTCTTACGACTTTATTGGGTTGAGACCGGATGATCTTTATTGGAAGTCAAATCCGTGTTTTGAGGTTTCGAATTGGATTACTAGTGGTACCTTTGCGATGGTGCCTTATGACGTGATGTCCCCTCGACAAACTTATTTACCAAGCCCGGTCGCACGCATTTATCCCCCGCCTTTTGATGACCCGTGCACGCACACGCTAGTGAACGTAGTTGCGAATGTTAAGTTGTGTTGCTCGCACGTAATGTAAAATCCGGGAGCGCCCCGTTCAATATATAGTGATGAGTGTTTTCCGTTAGCTTTTATTCATGACGTTTTAAAATTTAAATTTAAGTTAAAATCTAAAACTACGACGTTGTATAGCGTTGATTTCACCACTGCTTTTATAGCACCCGTGCCGCCTGACTTGGTCCCATTACTGCCCACTGCTAAAGCAAGTCACGTTGCACATGGGTTCTCCCCACACAGTTCTAAGATTGTTTGTTGGAATCGGAGAGTATCCTACCATTATATAAGTGATTTGGTTTTGGTTTGTCTCGTCCCTGAACGGATGCCTCCGGGCACCTCAGAAATATTTATGAACCGACCAGTCCATTATTTGCGAATCTTATGGAAATTTAGTAGCATGACATTTCTTGTAGAATTTTCTATTGATTGGGACATCGCTCCTATTTTCTACTTTTCATTCTTTACGCGTCATGTTTCTATGCCCCTTGAAAAGTCTATCTCTCCGTTTACATATTCCACTATGCTTTCTATTGGGTTGGGTGGTGATAGTTTGTTTGGATCGTTCTCTTCTCTGGTCTCCATCGGAGGTATGTTGGTTGACGTTGTGGAAATACTTTGTTCTTATTTGTCTAATGCGTTTGTGAGGTCCCCCCAAGACCACCTTTTGCTTTGCAGGTTCCTCTTCCTCAACGATTATTCCCGGGACTACTCATCAGTGATGAGTATTTTTGAGAGGGGGAGGATTGATGGCGCCGCCATCCCCCGACATGTTGACTAGGAGCGTCCCCCACTGGACGACGTTGGTGATCTGGTACATGTCAAAGATCCACGTCATGTTGCCGAAGAAGATCCCCTTCCAGATGATTATGGTGACCCGGTTTATGTGGGTGCCGACTCAAGCTTGATGTTCCTTTGCCGCCTCGAGATGAAGATTTGTCACGACATCCTCCGCCATGGCCGCGTCAACATCTCCGCCAATGTCGTGCCAAATCTCCGCCGTGTCATTTTAAATATTATTTCAGATTTTAATGATGTTTTTATTTGGCCAATGTTTAGCCAAAAGTTTTAATTATTTGTCATTTCATTTTGGCCTTTGTTTAGCCAAAAGTTTTAATTATTTGTCATTTCATTTTGGCCTTTGTTTAGCCACATTTGGGGTGCTTATAACCCTTGTCTTTGTAAAGCCTATATAAGGCTATGTTTTATTGGATTTTGATTTAGTGAATGAATGAAATAAAATTGAAATCCTAAATTGGTTTTCCCTCTTCCCTCTTCCTCTTGGAGTTCGGCTCCCCTATCCCCTCTCCTCCTTGGCCGCCGGCCACCCCTCTCCTTCCTCTCCCTATTTCGGCCTCCTCTCTACCTCCACCTCCTCCTTTCCAATAATCAACCATAACCTTCAATCCCTCTCCAAAAACCGAGCACTCCTCTTCATCTTCAAGAAGGCCGACCACTTGCATATATCCTCTCCCCAAAAATTGATTCCATTGGTGAGATCCAAATCAGCCCCATCTTCTAATCCAAGAGAAGAATCGGCCAAAGCTTGTGGTGAATCTTGTGAAACTTCAACGGCGTCGGAAGGCAACGAAGAACTTGGAGTTTCCCTCCAACCGGCACGCTTTCGGTGGATCCGGAACGGAGCGATCCAAAGAGAGTTAAATCGGAATCATCCATTCCGGTTGGGTAACGAACGTCTCCACTCTTGTGTGTTCTCTCTTAGATCTTTTCTTTGGGCATTTAGCATATCGTGTGATTTGTGATTGGTAGAATTTTCGTGGATAATATCTATTAAATTATTGTTATTGATATTTGATTCCCATTTGAATTCGTGAGGCGTGGCGGCCCTCATTTTATTTCGTTGGGAGAGAACCACCCGTTATCCGAATCCTTATTTCGGTGGTGTCTCTTTTGGTACAACGTACGCTCGATCGAACCATGTGGGTTCATTTCGCTTGAGAGGATCTTGGCATATAGCCTTGATATTATCTTAAGGGGCCTAGCGAACCCCCCCGAATCCTATTAAATTAATTGTGGCTACTTGCGTAGTGGCTGTGTTTATTCTTCGTATGAGCGTAATAGTAATTATAATTAAGCGAGCGTGTGAATCCCTCAGCCATCACCGTGTCGAACTCAGTAGCCTACATCAATCAGAGTCTCCACGGATTCTCTGGTGGTTGCAGGGCATATCAACGGAGTGTTTTAAGTGTGAGATACGACCCTCCAATTGTACCTGGTAAAGATAAAAGGGTATCATAGGGCAGTTCCACAACTTCTTAATCCAACACGTTCCAAGAGAGGAGAATACTAGGGTAGACCTGCTCGCTAAGCATGGCCCTCAAGCTGGAGGGACCATGAAAGAGCTCTTTAGACCTTATATAGAGGAAGGGGAGTTAATGGAAGTGGACCAGGAGGGGTCCTGGATGAACCCCTTTGTGACTTTCTTGACATCAGGACATTTACCCGAGGGTTACCTTGAGAAGAAGCGGGTCAGGTACAAGTCGGCTTATTACCTACTAAAGGAGGGGATCCTTTATCGAAAAATGTTTTCTTGTTTGCTAGCTCGGTGTGTGTCCGAGAAGGAGGCGTCAAGGGTACTGGAGGAAGTTCACTCGGGGGAATGCGGATGCAATTCAGGGAGTCAGACTTTGGAAGGGAGGGTGCTGAGGTAGGGCGACTTTTGGCCTCCCCTCATGAAGGATGCTGAAGAATTTGTAAGGAGATGCAGAAAGTGTCAGAATTCGCCCCACTTAAACTCCTCCCAGCTCAGACATTGTGCATGATTACAGCTCCATTGCCCTTCGCCATATGGGGGATGGATCTAGTAGGCCTGTTTCCCCAAGCCAGTGGTCAGAGTATGTTCCTGCTGGTCATGGTGGATTGCTTTTCAAAGTGGTTGGAGGTGAATGCCTTGGCATAGGTTACGTCGCAGGTGGTCAAGAACTTTGTATGGGGAGAAATTATCTGCCAGCACGGGCTCCCTTTCGCCATTATCACGGATAACGGGCCACAGTTTGCTAATAGAGAATTTATAAACTTTTGTGTCCAGCAAGTCATAGATCTTCAGTTTGCCTCAATTCATCACCCCCGAAGTAATGGATAGGTTGAAGCGGCAAACAAGATCATCGTGAACCTCTTAAAGAAGAAGGTAGATAACTTGTGGGGAAGTTTGGTGGAGCATCTCCCCTCCGTTCTATGGGCTCTGAGGACTACGTCGAACACGACTACAGGAGAGACGCCCTTCAAACAATCCCACAGCTCGGAAGCCGTCATACCTGTAGAGTTCAAGGTTGAATCCCCTAGGGTGGCAGCAGCAAAGAGGGGAGATTAAGGGTGGCAAGTGGACAATGAGGAGGAGCAAAGGCTCTCCCTTGACCTGGTAGAGGAGCTCATGGAGCTAGAATAAACTCGGAAGGAGGAAGTCAAACGTCGGATGTCCAAGTACTTTGATAAACACATCAGGATAAAATAGTTCCAGAAGGAGGACTTGTCCTCAAAAAGGTAGATGTCGCGGGCAGGGGGTGCCTCCGTCGGGAAGCTTAACCCTAACTGGGAAGGTCCCTTTATTGTAAAGGAGGTCTTGAAGTTAGGAGGGTACCACCTCCAGGATGTGGACGGGATACCCCTGGATCGCACCCGAAGCGGCGATGATCTGAAGAGATTCTACCCCTAATGTTATACCTTTTTGTACTTATTTGAACATGTTTCTAAGGATCTTCCTATTTATATGAATGGAATGATTTCTTAATACAATGCACTTCAAGGTGACCATCTTTGAGAGATGAGATTACGGTGGTTAAGGAGAGGAGACCCCGAGAAGACCCGCTGACCAAGCTCTCATCAAGCTGGCAGGGTTGCAGGCTCACTCGGTGGTTGGAGTTGGTTTGGAGAGGAGACCCTGAGTAGACCCGCTGACCAGGATCTCATCAAGCTGGCAGGGCTGTAGGCTCACTCGGTGGTTGGAGTTGGTTGAGGAGAGGAGACTGTGAGAAGACCCGTTGACCAGGCTCTCATCAAGCTAACAGGGTTGTAGGCTCACTTGGTGGTTGGAGTTGGTTTGGAGAGGAGTCCCCCAGAAGACCCGCTGACAAGGCTCTCATCAAACTGGCAAGGACGCAGGCTCACTCGGTGGTTGGAGTTGGATGAGGAGAGGAGACCCCGAGAAAACTCGCTCACCAGGATCCCATCAAGCTAGCAGGGCTGTAGGCTCACTCGGTGGTTGGAGTTGGTTTGGAGAGGAGACCTCGAGAAGACCCGCTGACTAGGCTCTCATCAAGCTGGTAGGGCTGTAGGCTCACTCGGTGGGTGGAGTTGGTTGAGGAGAGGAGACCCCGAGAAGATCCGCTGATAAGGCTCTCATCAAGCTGGCAGGGCTGTAGGCTCACTCAGTGGTTGGAGTTTGTTTTGAGAGGAGACCATGAGAAGACCCGCTGATCAGACTCTCATCAAGCTGGCAAGGTTGTAGGCTTACTCGATGGTTGGAGTTGGTTGAGGAGAGAAGACCCCGAGAAGACTCGCTGACCAGGTTCTCATCAAGCTGGCAGGGCTGTAGGCTCACTCGGTGGTTGTAGTTGGTTTGGAGAGGAGACCACGAGAAGACCCGCTGACCAGGCTCTCATCAAGCTGGCAGGGCTATAGGCTCACCCGGTGGTTGGAGTTTGATGAGGAGAGGAGACCTCGAGAAGACCCACTGACAAGGCTCCCATCAAGCTGGTAGGGTTGTAGGCTCACACGGTTGTATGAGTTAGTTTGGAGAGGAGACCCCGAGAAGACCCGCTGACCAGGCTCTCATCAAGTTGGCAGGGCGGTAGGCTCACTCGGTGGTTGGAGTTAGTTGAGGAGAGGAGACCCCGAGAAGACCCGCTGACCAGGCTCTCATCAAGCTGGTAGGAATGTAGGCTCACTCGGTGGTTAGAGTTGGATGAGGAGAGGAGACCCAAGGGAAACCCGCTGAGCAGTCTCCCCTTAAGCTGGCAGGGCTATAGGCTCACTCAGTGGTTGGAGTTGGTTTGTAGAGGAGACCCCGAGAATACCTGCCTACCAGGCTCTCATCATGCTGCCAGGGTTTTAGGCTCACTCGGTGGTTAGAGTTGGTTGAGGAGAGGAGACCCTGAAAAGACACGCAGACCAGGCTCTCATCAAGTTGGAAGGGTTGTAGGCTCACTCGGTGGTTGGAGTTGGTTTGGAGAGGAGACCCCGAGAAGACCCGCTGACCAGGCTCCCATCAAGCTAGAAGGGTTGTAGGCTTACTCGGTGGTTGGAGTTGGTTTGGAGAGGAGACCTCGAGAAGACTGATGGGCCAAAACTCGAACAGGAAAGTGTACCTGTCGAATCGTAGTATCAAGGCCGTATTTAAAACTCGGGGATGTTAAGTACTGCTACTCACGCTCGAACTATTATTCTACCGGAAAACTGTTGGGGATTAGAGAATTTTAAAAAGTAAGATAAAAGATAAATTTTTAGACGAAACAACTTATAATAAAAAGATAGCACCCGATCAGTGAATCACTATGAAATGAGATGAGAGAGATAAAAAGGCATAGTTTTAATTTTGCAAATCATACTTGACCGTGACGGATCCGATATTAGGAAATAATATCGCTAGAGAATTAAATCCCTTGACTTATAAACGTTCTGACCGAAATCTCTTTCAAGTCAAAAAGGCCTAAAGTTGCATTATCGAGGTGACCCGCACTATTGGATTTGACTCCAATCCGGAAGATTTACGTAATCCTATCTCTAGGGTTACGTTCAACTCCTTCCTTCTTTGAGCGATCTTTCACATTCACGAGCCTCTCGTCTACTTAAATATGAGATCCAAAGCCTACTACCGTATACCGGAAATACAGAGTCGGCAAAAAATAAATCGAAGAAGGATCGAGCATGAAATAACAAAAATAAAACTAAGAAAGAAAATAAACTCTCATCTCACTTCATGGATCCTCACGATTGAATGCTAAGTAAAATTAGTTACTCATAATTGAAAGAGAAGACAAGATAAGATAAGAGAAAAAACATTTTCATTTCTTGATAAAAAAAGACTAGAGTACACAATAAGGGAATACAAGACAAGATTATGCTACTAACAAAAGACTATTACAATAACAAGAAAAAAGCATGAAAGATGAAAACTTGAACTAATGAAAAGCTATAACAATAATGAAACGAAAATTACGACTCACAAGCACTCCCACTCTCCAACTCAACACTCAAATTTTACTTAAAAACTTCACTCCAAAATTTAACATCCTTTGGCTTGAGGGATGGGGTGGCTTTTATAGGGGATGGAGAAGCTTCTAGATTATAGGAAATATGAGGGGGAAAGGGGGGTGGCCGGCCATAGCTTTGGAGAAATTTCATGCATTCAATAAATGAAGGTGGAGAGAGGAGGTATGGATGCATTGTATAACATTTAATGAAAGTGAATTATAAAATATAAAACAACAAGGGGGATGAAAGGAAGTGTGTAGAAGGGGCAAAAGAGGGGGAAAAGGTGGCCGACCAATGCATGCATGTATAACATTAAATTATGGAGAGAGAGAGGGGGAAGATTGAATGTAAATGGAGAGGGAGGGGAGGAAGATGGCCGGCCACATGTATGCTAGCATGAAATAAATGATGAGGGAGAGAGAGGGGCTCGGGTTTGTGGTTGTGGGCTGCTCCAAGTGCTTTAGATAGTGGTCGGGCTTGAGTAGGGGTAGGTGGCTCGGGTTAGGCTTGGAGAGAATGTTTGGGGGCTGCTTCATGGGCTTGCATGGGCTCGGGCTATACTTGGTTGATTGGTGGGCTGCATTTGTAGGCTCGGGCAGCTTGTAATAGAGGTCGGGCTGCACTTGGTCTTCAAATGTGGGCTCGGGTTGGGCTTCATAGCTGCTCCAAGGGCTCGGGTAGGGCTAGGTGCCTGCTCCAAGTTGGGCTTGAACCTACAAATGACAAGGCAAAACATTAGACACATAATATTAACATTGAACATAATAATTAAAAAAAAACTAATCATCTCATAATATTATATAATATAATATAATATAATAAGATCAAACACAACATAACATAAAATAAATGAACAAAACATATAAGAAATATACTAATAACTATAAATATTTCTGTAGAAGACATTAAGTGAGAAATAGAATAAAATAAACAAACAAATATAAACAAACTTAGGGATTTCTTAAACTAAATTATACAAAAAAACGATGGCTAAAAGTAGTAATCAAAGAACCGCTTACCAGGCTCTCATCAAGTTGACAGGGCTGTAGGGTCACTCGGTGGTTGGAGATGGTTGAGGAGAGGAGACCCCGAGAAGACCCGCTGACCAGGCTCTCATCAAGCTGGCAGGGCTGTAGGCTCACTCGGTGGTTGGAGTTGGATGAGGAGAGGAGACCTCGAAAAGACCCGCTGACCAGGCTCCCATCAAGCTGGAAGGGTTGTAGGCTCACTCGATGGTTGGAGTTGGTTTGGAGAGGAGACCCCGAGAAGACCCGCTGACCAGGCTCTCATTAAGATGGCAAGGATGTAAGCTCACTCGGTGGTTGGAGTTGGTTGAGGAGAGGAGACCCTGAGAAGACCCGCTGACCAAGCTCTCATCAAGCTGGAAGGGCTGTAGGCTCACTCGGTGGTTGGAGTTGGTTTGGAGAGGAGACCCCGAGAAGACCCGCTAACCAGGCTCTCATCACGCTGGCAGGGCTGTAGGCTCACTCGGTGGTTTGAGTTGGATTAGGAGAGGGGACTCCTAGAAGACCCGCTGACCAGGCTCTCATCAAGCTGGCAGGGCTGTAGGCTCACTCGGTGGTTGGAGTTGGTTTGGAGAGGAGACCCCGAGAAGACCCACTGACTAGGCTCTCATCAAGCTGGTAGGGCTGTAGGCTCACTCGGTGGTTGGAGTTGGTTTGGAGAGGATACCCCGAGAAGACCCGCTGACCAGGCTCTCATCAAGCTGGCAGGGCTGTAGGCTCACTCAGTGGTTGGAGTCGATTGAGGAGAGGAGACCCCGAGAAGACCAACTGACCGGGTTCTCATCAAGCTGGATGGACTGTAGGCTCACTCAGTCGTTTGGGATGGTCTCGGAGGGGACCCTGGAGGAACACGTTGACCGGGTACGCCTAGCTCGCGAGGTCGTTAGTAGGTTGAGTAGCAATACTAATGATGAAATGTCTAAAAGGAAAAAATCGATGTTGGTCGGCACAATGAAGGAGATCCTAGTCATGATGTACAGTAAAGTTTCCTGCCTATGGAAAAAGAGGGGGGGGGGGAACTGACCCCTCGACACCACCCGCGCCGGAAGGTATTTTTCAAAATCAGGTCAATTAGAAGAAGGGGGGCACATTAAAATGACAAAAAATATCATGTTCTGGAAGCTTGCTATTCCTTCTCGCGGGAAGGCGAGCCTTCTTCCTCGCCATAGATTTCCGGTACGAGGTCACGGGCAGTGATGTCCTCACTATCATCCTTGATGACGCCCATCTCACACATCATCTTCAGGATCAGCTCGACGGTTCTGATGTTCGCGTCTCAGCAAAACACCTCGACCTCCTCATGGGTGTAATAAGAAGGGCGAGGTGTGGGAATCACCAAGCGAGAGGTCGAAGGAGCGACATCCTTGAGCTGGAAGACCTGGGCCCTTAACTCCTTCACCTCTGCCTCTAGCTCCGCTACGCGCGAGTGTAACCTCTCCGTCATCTCAGCATCCTACAAAAAGCCTTGGTTAGATTGGTTTCAGGAACATAGAAAACGAGCTAAGGGAAAACTCACCACTCCACCGCGAGCCTTGGCAAGAAGGTTCTCGGCTACCTCTAGTCTCTTCGCGAGATCTCCCGACTTCTTGCGCTCTGTGGCAAGATTGGCCTAAGATTCTTTGCAGTTTTGTTTGTTGTAAATTAGGCGGTGTGAGAGCCTGTGCGAAAGCTCCAAGGTGCGAAGTTGTGAGTGAGTCGCCCTCAGGACCAGGTCTTGCGAGGAGACCTTGTCAAGGGGATCCGGGCCTTAACCTCCGTAGAGACCAAAGCCCAGGAAGAAGGCGTGGCCTGTAGGTTAGTCCTGCTCCCTCCAGGAGGGGAGCCGGGTGGAGACTGAGACTCGGTGCACCCCCTCGTCCCAGATCAGTGTTAGGGCATTGGCGGCATCAGGGACAACAGGGCCCATGTTGAATTTGAAGTGGGCAAACGGTGCAGGGCAGTGAGAAAGAGCCCCCTCGCGAGAGGGAGACCTGGATGGTTGTTTAGAAGAGCTGGCGCGTTGCCCCAGCAGTACCGTCTCTTCAGATTGCAAGACAGCCTTGTGAGGAGAAACCCGAGATGGGGATTGGAGGGACTGGGACCCTAGGGAAATGGGGCTTAGGGACCCCGACACCACCACCGTCTCCTCGGGAGTTTTCTTCTTGTCGGGTGGGAGAGAGACCACTTTCTTCACCTCTACTTTCATCTTCTTCGAGGGGCTGAGGCGAGACGGAGCGGAATCCTTGGCCGGCCTCTTTAGGGGAGGTGGAAAGCGCGAGCAGCGTCAGCAACGCGGCGAGCGAGACGGAGCTGTTGGTCGACCTCACTAAAGATTGTCTGGGGGTCGGTCTCGTCTACTTCAATATCGGCATCGATCTCCGAAGACAGGAGGGCGCACTCCACCTCCAACCAATCGATCTGATGGTCCACAGCCTGCTTCCCCTTTTCAGCCCCTGGATGATGCGCGCGTGCTTCCATAACATCTTCGCTACCCTACGCTTCATTTGAAACGGATCCTTGGGATCGCCTAGGTAATCTTTGATTTCGTCTATGGGAGAGGGGGGGGGGCGACATGACACTCTGTCTTGAGTAATCTTCAACGGGCGATTCCTCTGCCAGCGAGTCCTCAACATGCGAGTTGCGCATACCTGCGTAAAAAATTAGGAAGGAAAAATGGAGAAATGGTAGCGAAGAAAGGGGCCGAAATGGTAGATGAAGGAGTAGAGGGCTGTTGTGAGACAGACTGCTTGCAGTGTTCAGAAACATTGATTCGTATGGTCTCTGGACGATGGGAAGGCATCAGGACCTTCTAAATACGGGCGGCAAATAAGAAGAGAAGCGGGATGGAGATGAAGGAATGACGATGTTGATAGATTTACCTCATTTTCTCTACGATTGGTCGGGGAAGTAGGGATACGCCTCCCTGAGGCGGTGTGAGAAGGCTCCCCTGCCAATAGGGGAGGATCAGCGGCTTTCTCCTTCTTGGGAGGGGAAGAGGATAATGGTAAGGAAGGAGGAGCGCATACCGGGATCTTGTTCAGAGCCGCCGCGATCACGTTGTTCCTCTGGCGCACCGCCGCGACACGGTCACGGAAACTTTGGTTGAGAGACATAGGGGCAGAGACTAGAAGAGGATAGAGTAGAGGAAGCGGCCCCCTGCAGGAAGATGAGTCCTATATTTATTAGTTGGGCAAGGGGCCCACCAAAAGATTCCCTCATAAATTCACTTTAATGGCATGAGCCTTGGTTGGACTATCTTTCCGAGTTTGAAATAATCTCGAAAAGAGCGGGGATTGTGTACAACCTCGAACTCGCAGGAGCCAGAGGCTTGAGGAAGGGAGCTAGGCGAGACGGCCCAGGGTGGTCGTCAATTCGCGAGCGAGTGGATCCTGGCAAGAAGGATTTAAGCGAGAGGGCCAAGTCGAGAAGGTCTAGGCAAGAATTACGCCAGGAGATGGGCGAGCAAGTGCCAAGGGAGGAGGCACTCGCGGGTGAGTGGCCGACTCGCCATGCGAGAGGGCTCCATAGGGGAGCTCTTGCTAGCGAGACGGTGCTCTCGCCAGGCGAGAGGACCCCAGAAGGGAATTCTCACAAAGCACTGGTTCGGTTCAAAACAGGTTCAGGTAGGGTCGGGTCCTTCTTTTATCCCCATGGGATCTTACGCTTTTTCCATGGGTGGTCTGCATATAATCCTTTAGAACCACGAAGTTTGGCTGTTGGCAGACCAGACTAAGGGTATTCTAGTAATTTCAGGTCAGCTCCATTTGGTTATTGGCAGTCCCAGTTCAAAGAGCTATAAATAGACCAGTTAGGTGTCTTAGAAGAGGGACTTTTCCAACTCTCCTTCTCTTTTTATTATAAGGCACCTAACTCAGCATTGGCTAGGGAGGGGAAGAATTTTAGATTCTTCCGGGTACGAGGTGGAACCTCCGTGCTGAAGCCCCGGTCTAGTCTTTCGAGAGCCTTGTCGAGAGGGTGGTCCAGAGAGAGTAAGTGGGAGTTGCACCTCTAGTTCTGAGCTTTAGGAGGGACTTACCTTATTGGTTCCAACAATTTACGTATTCTTCATTTTGCGAAAGTAACTCAAGTACACGTAAGATGTGACGCTTTTCTCCTACATTAACTTTTCCTTTGTAGAAAAAAAGTAGGCATTAAAAAACCTTTTCTGAGGATAAATGTCGGGTTCTATCTCTCCCTGCCTCTTATTTCTTCTGAGGTGAGGATCATGATTTTCGTGGGTCTCCTACTTTTTCGAAGTTCCCTTTGGGACTTAAAAAAGTGCAGCGATTCTGTTGACCCAGAAATCGGCGATCCCTCCTGTTGGGTATTGTATCCACAATAACCCAGATTTGCATGAAGTCAGACCTTCAACTAAGATGAATTAAGTTGTATTTGATATCCTGTTCTAGTTAAATGTTTGCAGATTCTCAGTGCTAAGTGTAGACCAATATCAGTCTACAGTGAATCAGAAACACAGGACCATACAGTATAATCCCTCACTGTGTGATCCAAAGTGTTGACTCATGTGTAGCCTCTCAATTGGGATACACTTCATGTTCAAACATTGGGAGCATGGGATGAAGACAGGACCAGAAGAAAACATTCTCTAAAATTCTTGAAAATTATCTAAGTCCAGTTCTCGAGAAGCAACTTCAGAGTTCTCGAGAAGTGTAGTTTACTTCTCGAGAAGCTCTCATAGTTCTCGAGAAGCTTAACTATAAAGTTCATGAGAAGTCTGGACAGATTCAAGAATTTTTTTTCTAAGTTATAGTTCTCGAGAAGTCTTCCTTTAGTTCTCAAGAAGTCCTCCATCAGTTCTCGAGAAGCCTAAGGTATAGTTCTCAAGAAGTCTTACTTGTTCTCGAGAAGCTTGGCTTCAGTTCTCGAGAAATGCCAGTTCAATTTCTTGAATAGTAAGGATTTGCCTCAGAAATTTTTCTAAGTTAAGTTCTCGAGAAGTATTCCTTTAGTTCTCGAGAATTCCTCCCTCAGTTCTCGAGAAGTCTTCCTCTTTGTTCTCGAGAAGTTATGAAAAGTTTCTAAGTGCTTGTTCTCGAGTAGTTCAGGAAAGTTTCTAAGTGTTTATTCTCGAGAAGTCAATTAGTTCTCAAGAACTAAACCTTGTGTTCTCGAGAAGTCAAAACCTCTTCTAAAAAATTTAGTTCTCGAGATGACTTGACAGTTCTAGATAACTCAAATCCTAGTTCTCGAGAACTATAACAACTTCTCGAGAACTAAGTCGACTTTCCAGGAAATTTTTTTTCTAAGTCCAGAATGGCCGAAATTTAAAATAACTCAACGTGATTGGTCCACGTGTGGTCATTAATATCTATTCTTGACATTAAGGGTAATCCTATATAAAGACTTTTCACTAAGACAAAACCCTAAGCAGAATAGAAAAAGAAGAATCTTTTAAGAGCGGATTCCGAACTTTCCTGGTTCGGCCGACTATTCTAAAGAACGACTTTCTGAAGCCGCTGCTCTCGTCAAGATAGATCTCTCTGCATTAGATCTAGAAGATCTGTTGATTAAGGAATCATTTCTCTCTCTTTTATAGAGTAGATTCAAGCCTTCTCAGGTCAGATTTTCAAAGGAACTTCTACTACAAATTCTGAAATAGCCAAAATGATTCAAGAAGAAGACCTAGAGACAAATTCTTTTAGATCAAAGAATATTTCTGTTTGTATTTTCAAACTCTATTTGTAAATCTTGTAGGAGATTATTCTCCGAGTGTAGGAGAGTTGTTCTCCGAGTGGTAGGATGTTTTTTTATCTTCCGAGTGTAGATCCATTTGGATTGAGTTTGTAGGAACTTGGTTCCGAGGCATAGGATTGTTTTCAATCCGAGATAGTTGAGTAGCCGAGTCTAGTGATTTGCTAGATCGGTGAGGAAAGTGGACGTACCCAAGATCGGGGAACCACTATAAATCTCTTGTCGTCTGTGAGATTGTTTGCTTACTTATTTGTGCTAGTTGCTAAATTTTTTTATTCCGCATTAGACGCACATCTCCCCTATTCACCCCTCTCTAGGTGATTTAGGTAGACAACTTATATATTTCAATTGGTATAAGAGGGAGGTTGATCGTTAAAAGGTTAACACCTTGATCTGATCCTTCCCAAGTTGTCTTTAGAGAAGTATCAAGCATGAGTAAAACCAAGGATTTTGCTAAGCTCCCTATATGCACCAAGAACAATTTTCCTATGTGGAAGGAAAGAGTTAAATTCTTCATGGAAGCAATGGATCCTCGGATCTTCATGATTGTTGAAGAAGGTCCGTATGTCCCTATGATTGCATCTACAATTGATCCAACCAGATAAGTCCCAAAGAAGTTTATGGACTTGAATAAGGACGAAATTGCACTTGTATCCCTGGACAAGAAAGCTAAAAATATTATAGCAAGTGCAGTCGATGACTCGATGATGCAAAATCTGATTCATTCCCAGTTTGCCAAGTAGATGTGGCAATCCTTGGTGACTCTAATGGAAGGCACTGAAGAAGTTAGGGATGATCGGAGATCCCTTCTATATCAGAAGTATGAAGCCTTCAGGCAAGGTCACAAGGAAGCCATAGCTGATACCTTTGAGAACTTCTTCAAGATAGTCAATGGCCTAAGAGTTTATGGCCGAGTCTCCATAAATGGGGAACTGAATGATAAATTCTTAAGATCCGTGACCAAGGAATGGGATAATAAGGTATGCGCCATTCGGAAGTTCGGAAGGTTAGTCGAGACGGACCCGCAGAATCTGTTCGAAAAGCTTATGTCTAACGAGCTTCAAATCAACTCAAGAAAAGCTGAAGAAGAGATGAGCATGTCTGCATCCAAGGAGAAGTCTGTCGTTTTGAAGGCAGATAGCTCAAGGAAGACAAAGGCTAGCTCTCCTTCCCTAGCTCCTGAAGCTGATGAACAAGAATCATCTGAGATAAGTGCCTCTGGATCAGAGCTATCTGATTGAGAGTACTCTCTACTCTCTATGCAGTTCAAGAAATTCTTTAACAATAAGAAGCAATGGAAAGGCAAGGATGCCTCCTATAGAAGATCACACAATAATGGTGATCGCCATAGAAAAGGCTCAAGCAGCCACGACAGGTATGGTTCTAAACCGAATAAACATTATTCGACTGACATTGTTTGTTATTATTGTAATAAGCAAGGTCGCGTCATTGCGGATTGCCCCCACAAGAAGAAAGATGGTGGCAAAAGAGAAGAGAAGAAGTCCTACAATAAAAAGAGGATAGAAAAGAGCCTGTTAGCCAAGAAGGGCAAAACCCTCAGTGACTCCGACTCATCTGAGTCGAGTGCAGAAGAGGAAGAAGCCTATTTTTGGCTAATGGCTCTAACTGATGATGAACAAGTCCCCCAGTTCACTGGGGAGGTAAAATCTCATACCACTTTTTCAGAATCTGATGATGATAATGAGAAAGAGGGCTATCCCTCTGAGGATGAATCTGAACTCATGGGACAATATAAGGAGTTACTCAAGGCTTATGACAAATGTCACAGAGTCGTGAAAACTCAAGCTAATGAGATAAAATATCTAAAAACTACAGAGAGCACCTTAAGAGAAGAAGTCTCAAAAACTGACTCACTCAAGGAAGACTTAAATAAATCTATTGAAGAATATAATAAGGATCTTGAGCACCTTGAACTTCAGGAGAAAATCATCAAGGAGTCGGAAGAAGAACTCTCGGCTGAAAAGAAACTTGTAGAAGTTTTCTCTAAGCCTAAGACTGTACTTCCTCTAATTGCTGAATTCTCAGCTAAGGCCAAGGGTTCTGGTCTAGGCCACAAAGGTGCTCCTTGTAAATCCTCTAGGTTAAATAAGGCCAAGAGAAAGAATAAGGATGCCAAGAAGGCCTTGGCCGAGGAAAAAGGGAAAGCTCCTTTGGAGCCAGTCTCGTTCAAGAAAGTTATCTTTCCTGTGAACGAATTCGACTATGAGTCTACCAATGGACACTTCACTAGGCCGATCCCGGAGAAGCCTAAGTCAAGGTACCGAGGTTGGACTCGCCCTCGTAACTTTGGCGAGAGTGTCTTCAAGGCACCTTATGAAGAGTTTCAACTTCAAATCTATGGACCTTATGCTCATGGTCATAACATCAAGAAGGCACCAAAGGTAAAACCTGTTGTGGAAAAGCCTATGAAGGAGAAGACTTCATGTAGTTGCCATCATCATGAAGCTTCTTCCTCAAAGAATGCTACCCCTGCTGTACCTCCTCACAAGAAGGTCAAGCAGGAGATTATAAGGCAAAAATACAACAGATTCGACTGTTGGTGCTGTGGTAGAGTTGGTCACTTTGCAATAGATTGTTGGTTCAATCCTAGAAATGCTGCAGCTCCTAAAGTTTGCAACATAAGAATTACCACTCATGAGGCTAATACTCATAGGGGGAGTATTCTAACTCGAGACCAAGGACCCAAACATGTTTAGGTTCCTAAGGCTAAGTGATTATAATTGAAGGTATGTCCAAAGGCCATTAAAACGCCAATTTGGTATTTGGACAGTGGATGTTCTCGGCATATGACCGGGACAAGGAGCCTACTCAAGAACTTTTCACCGGTGTTGAACGGACCAAAGGTCATCTTTGGAGGTTCAGACCGAGGAATTACCAAAGGCTACGGTATGATTATTAACAGCAACGTATCCTTTTTGGATGTAGCCTATGTTGAAGGACTAGAACACAATCTCATCAACATAAGCCAACTTTGCGACAAAGGAAACGTGGTTGAATTCCATGCTGACAAGTGTTTGATAAAATCGGTTGATAATATGGAAACTATTTTATCAGGCACTCGAAGCAGAAATATTTTCTGTTTAAATTTCATCTGTATTGACTCCTCTACACCAGTATGTCTTTTAGCAAAAAGTAGTGCATCTCTTACTGACCAATGGCACAAGAGACTAGCACATACTAATTTCAAAACTATTAATAAACTATTCTCTCAGAACTTAGTACGTGATGCCCCTAATATCAAGTGCATTAAGGACAACCCTTGTCATGCCTTTATAAAAGGAAAGCAAACAAGGAGTTCATTTGAAAGCATTATAGGCAAGGATTATAATAGAAGCTTACAGCTTCTTCATATAGACTTGTTCGGTCCACTGCAAGTTAGAAGTTTGGGAGGTAAGGAATATACGTTGGTTATTGTGGATGATTACTCGCGCTTTGCGCGGGTGTTATTTCTAAAACACAAGTCAGATACCTTCAATATTTTCACTAATATTGTTAGGCAAGTCCAGAATGAATACAACTGCTCCGTAGTCAAAATCAAAAGTGACAATGGAACAGAATTCAAGTCTGGGTCCATGACAGAATACATTGAAAGTCAAGGTATCTTTCATGAGTTTTCTTCTCCTCGCACTCCACAGCAAAATGGAGTAGCTGAGAGAAGGAACAAAACACTCATAGAGGCTTGCTGGACTATGTTGAGTTATGCCTCACTTCCAGAGTACTTCTGGTCTAAAGCCATCAACAGCGCTTGTCACGTGTAAAATCGAGCACTCATTAACAACAACCATAATAATACTCCTTACGAACTTCTAAAAGGAAGGAAACCAACCATTTCGTATTTTAGAATCTTTGGCTGTAAGTGCTTCGTACTTAACAACGATAAGTATCACAATACCAAGTTTAGAGAGAAAAGCTTTGAAGGTATTTTTGTAGGTTATAGTAGCCATTGTAAGGCCGATAGAGTATTTAATAGAAAAACTCTGGTGGTAGAAGAATCGATACACATTATATTTGATGAGACGAGTTTACTGCAAAGCAACTCTTCTAGTATGCTCATTGAAGATGCAGGTACAATGATAAAGGAACTCGGCCTTGATGAACCTACTGAAGATAAAGATGAAAAGTTCATCAAGATCACCTCTACAACCCGGATTGGAGAGGTAGATGATCAAGATGAAGAATTCATCCCAACTGAAGATGCAACTCCAGTGGATGAAGAGATCCCAGATACAAGGACTCTAGAGCTTAGACACCTAAAGGATCATCCCTTGGACCAGATCATAGGAGATCCCCGTGATGGTGTCAGGACTCGGAGAGGAACAACTAACGAGAATTTATTCTTAAGTTTTCTATTACAGGTTGAACCTAAGAAGTTCAAGGAAGCAAACTCGGATGCATCTTGGATTCTAACTATGGAAGAAGAGTTAAATCAGTTTAAACATTGCAAAGTTTGGACACTTGTTCCTAAACCCAAGAGTAAGAACGTTATTGGGACAAAATGGGTCTACCGGAACAAGATGGACGAAGATGGAACTATCTTAAAGAACAAAGCCAGACTCATTGCCAAGGGCTATCGTCAAGAGGAAGGAATCGACTTCGATCAAACGTATGCTCCAGTGGCAAGACTGGAAGAGATCAGGTTATTCCTTTCTTATGCTGCACTTAAGGGCTTTACCGTCTATCAGATGGATGTAAAATCAACCTTCCTGAATGGGGACATAAAGGAAGAAGTGTATGTAGAGCAACCGCCAGGTTTTGTTGACTCAACTTTTCCTAATCATGTTTATTTACTGCAGAAAGCATTATATGGTCTTAAAAAAGCTCCTCGAGCTTGGTATGAGACGTTGTCTAGCTTTCTTCTTGAGAACAAGTTCACAAGAGGAAAGATAGACAAGACATTATTTCTTAGGGAAATAAAAGGCAAGATTTTGCTAGTGCAAATCTATGTCGATGACATTATTTTTGGCTCAACGGATAACAACCTTTGCAAGAAGTTTTCTAAACTTATGCAAGGGAAGTTTGAAATGAGCAGTATGGGAGAGTTGGAGTATTTCTTAGGGCTTCAGGTGAAACAATCTGAGGATGGAATTTTCATCTCATAGGCCAAGTTCACCAAAGAGCTACTTAAGAAATTCGGAATGGAGAATGCAACCTCTATGAGGACTCCAATGGCCTCAGCTATGTCTCTGGACAAGGATGAGAAAGGGAAACCTTTTGATGAAACCAAGTACAGAAGCATAATTGGGTCCTTGATTTACCTTACCGCAAGTAGACCAGATATAATGTTTTCAACATGTGTATGCGCTAGATTCAAGGTAAACTCTAAGGAATCTCACTATATTGCTGCAAAGCAAATTTTGAGATACCTTAAAGGTACACCAAATCATGGCTTATGGTACCCAATAAGTAATGATAGTGAATTGATTGGATTTAGAGATGCAGATTTTGCAGGAAGCAAAGACGACAGGAAAAGCACTTCTGGGACTTGCTAATTCCTAGGAAGGAGACTCATTTCCTAGAGCAGTAAGAAGTAGAACTTTGTAGCAATCTCAACGGCTGAATCAGAGTATATCTCTGCAGGAAGCTGTTGTGCACAGCTTTTGTGGATCAAGAATAAATTTGAAGACTACAACATGAAGTTC
This sequence comes from Platanthera zijinensis, assembly GCA_039513925.1. Lineage (NCBI taxonomy): Eukaryota > Viridiplantae > Streptophyta > Magnoliopsida > Asparagales > Orchidaceae > Platanthera > Platanthera zijinensis. The sequence continues at coordinate 117,960,945 of CM077087.1, forward strand.
CAGAACTTTCCTCGGTTTTACGACTCGTCCAGCACAATAGCGATCGCCAAAAACCCAGTCTCCCACAGCCGGACAAAGCACATAAAGCTTCGATATCATTTCATCCGGGAGCATGTGGAGAATGGAGACATAGATCTACAATATGTCTCCACAGACAGGCAAGTTGCATATATATTCACTAAACCGATGGATGAGACCAAGTTTTCGTTCTTCAAAACGGAACTCGGGATGCTCAACAAAGATGAATAGTGATGGTCGATTCATTCAAAGGCTAAGAGTTGAAGAAATCAGTGAAGAGATGAAGCTATTGCTCAGTTATTTGTAGAAATCAGTAAGGGGGAGAAAATAGTGAAAGAACAAGTTGAAAAAATTTCTGCCCAGTTCTCTGCCAAGTCTCAAGCTACTTTGGATGAAAAAGTTAAAGAAATGAAAGCAGATATTCGAGCCCAACTTCAGTCAGTTAAATTTTTCTTATATATAATTCTAATTATTGTTATCCTTATAATTATTATTCCTTTGCTAAAGTAGTTTACTGCTTTATTTATCATTGATATATGCTATCATTGTTCTTTTCACTCTAAGTAATTCACCTTAGTGTAGAGGGTGCTGACTTCTACAAATAGGGGGGAGATTGTTGGGTATTGCATCCACAATAACCCAGATTTGCATGAAGTCAGTCCTTGAACTAAAATGAATTAAGTTGTATTTGATATCCTATTCTAGTTAAAGGTTTGCAAATTCTCAGTGCTAAGTGTAGACCAATGTTAGTCTACAGTGGGTCAGGAACACAGGAACATACAGTGTAATCCCTCATTGTGTGATCCAAAGTGTTAACTCATGTGTAGCCTCTCAATTGGGATACACTTCATGTTAAAACATTAGGAGCATGGGATGAAGACAGGACTAGAAGAAAACATTCTCTAAAATTCTTGAAAATTATCTAAGTCCAGTTCTCGATTAGAAACTTCAGAGTTCTCGAGAAGTGTAGTTTAGTTCTTGAGAAGCTCTCATAGTTCTCGAGAAGCTTAACTACAAAGTTCATGAGAAGTCTGGACAGATTCAAGAATTTTTTTTCTAAGTTATAGTTCTCGAGAAGTCTTTCTTCAGTTCTCGAGAAGTCCTCCCTTAGTTCTCGAGAATCCTAAGGTATAGTTCTCGAGAAGTCTTGCATGTTCTCGAGAAGCTTGGCTTCAGTTCTCGAGAACTGCCAGTTCAATTTCTTGAATATTCAGGATTTGCCTCAGAAATTTTTCTAAGTTAAGTTCTCGAGAAGTCTTCCTTTAGTTATCGAGAAGTCCTCCCTCAGTTCTCGAGAAGTCTTCCTCTTTGTTCTCGAGAAGTTATGAAAAGTTTCTAAGTGCTTATTCTCGAGTAGTTCAGGAAAGTTTCTAAGTGTTTATTTTTTGCGCGCTAGGGTTCGAAAAAAATAAATGCAACCGAACTAGCAACCCAATGAGGCAAGTATACCTATCGAATCGTAGCTAGGGGACACAAGTGTCGTATTGAAATCCGGGAACTGTTGGCTATGCTTACTCACACGAACGCTATTATCTTATCGACGAAAAAATTAGGGTTTAGAGAATCTAATTAAGATTAAGGAAATAAAACTAATGCTTGAAAGAGAGCTATTGCAATTAAGTAAAGTGCTATTAAGTAAAGAACTATGCTAAAAAGAAAACTTCTGCAGTTAATTAAAGAGCACATGATAGGTGATTACTACGAAAGATTGAAAATATGAAATGGAAATGCACTCGATCAAGAATCACCTCGGCTAAAGACGATTAAGAAAATGCGATAAAAATCTAAACTTAATAGGATAAAGGTCCTTGACCATGGAGGTTCCTAAAGCTTGTACACGATTCTCTCGAAGTCGTGTCCAACTAAGTTTAGGAAGGTCCGACCGACTCTCATCTAAATCGGAGGCCTAAAACTCTGTTTACGCGGTGAACCCCACTATTGGATTTTAATCCAATCCGGGAGATTTGAACGTCTGCCTCTCTTGAGGGGTGCGTACAACTCCCTTTACTCTTGAATGCTCACTTCATTCTATCGGCCTCTCGGCTAGCCCAGAATTAAAGCAAAGGTGGAGAGTATATATCGATAATATACCTCCAACCCATGATTAATCAAGAGTAATTCAAGGCCCTAACCTAAAAAGAAAAGATTAATTAAAACATCATAACTTAATCGCTCTAACCTCGGATCATCAAGATCGAGTACAAGGAGGATTAGTTAATCATAATGGAGTGGAGGGGGGGATGAGTAGTAAAGCATACAAAGGAACACAAGTAAAGAAAGAACACTTATATTAATGAAAAGGAGCAAGTTATACTATGGAAAAAGAGATTACAGATGCATGAATTTAAAGTCATATTCTGGCCCTACAAGTAGCACTAAGAAAGAGCAAGATTAAAACAAAAGCTAAAACAAACTAAGATTAAACAAAGGTTAAACAAAAATTACAAAGAGAGAGAGAGAGAGAGAGAGAGAGAGAGAGAGAGAGAAAAAAGAATAAAAAACTAGAAAAGGACCCAAGAACCAGAGGGGCAGCACCTCCCCCTCTCAGCCAAAACTTACTGAAATGAAGAGGGGGGGTCTCAATTTATAGAAAAAAATCTCGGGTTGGTCATGCCCTCCGACACGCCCTACCCTAGGGGGGCGTGTTAGGGGGCATGACAGTACTATGTTGACCTCGGGCTCTAGACTCTGGCGGTAAGGATCATTGCCTTTGTACGTCGGTGGTCACGCCCTACGTCACGCCCGTGTAGGGGGGCGTGACACTCACGTCATTTCAAAATCATTGCTCGGAAATCTGTTAGTCACCGAAAAAGGAGGGAGTCACACCAATGTCACGGGCGTGATATGGGGCGTGACAGTACTGTTTGCGTGCTGTGGAGAAATGGCATTTAATGCGGCGGCAGGCTTTGCGGCAGAGGGTGACACGCCCATGGTCACGCCTGGTGACACGCCCAGGGAGGGCTTGTCAGGGGGGCGTGACAACGGTTTTGTTCGTTTTTCTGTCCCTTATAGAAGGAGTCCTCGGGATCGGGTGACACGCCCTAGGTCACGCCCAGGGAGGGCGTGACAGGGGGGCGTGTCAGGTCATTTTTGACCAATTTTCATAAAACCTGCAAAAGGACAAGAAAATGTTAGTGGCAATAATATTTACATAAAAATGAACTAATAATATACATGATTTGTACAATATAAAATAGAAAATATAATAATAGTTTAGGCTACAAAACATATTATCAAATTCCCCAAAGCTTAAGCTTTGCTTGTCCCCAAGCAAAAATATAAAAACTAGATATTTATAAAAAGGTCTAATCAAAAAGTTTTAATTATGCCTACACAAGTACTATGCGAAATTCTAAGTAGGGAAAAGGTGAAATGTAAGACTAAAACAATTATTTAGGTATGGTAAAACTTTTATAAACTTTACTCAATAAAAACAAATCATCCAAAATTTTAACGAAATTCTTTAAATAGACTTAAGCAAAGCAACGAAAATGAAAAACACGCATTGAGTTGTTACTAGATCCAAGCAACACATTATAATTATATCAATTTAATGAACAAAAATCTAGGTTTAAATCCAAAACTAAAATTGATTTACTTTTTTTCTTTTCTTAGTTGTTAAATAAAAATAAAAAAGCGTGAATCAAAAGGACTTAAATAGGCCAGAAACGTTTGGTTTAGGAAAATGATTAGGAGTGTAATTCAAAGATAAACGTGAAGGTTTAAAATCACATTAAAACAAAGCAAAGAGTTTCAAAAACTTTCATAAAAATATATATACAATTTTTGTTTTTCTTCTTTATTCCAATTTTTTTCTTTTTTTTTCAAAATGAAGGCCATAAAAATTTTTATTTTCCTTTTGAATTGGCCAAACAGAAATAATCATCACTTTTGAGCATACTTTTTTTTTTCAAAAACCTTTCTCCCACAAAAATCACAAAATATCCTATCAAAATCGTCAAAATAATTTATGAAACTCAAAAAAGCTAGTGTGATTCGATAGGTTGGAAATTTGGGCTTTGGTGAAACTGAAATGAAGGGAGGAGCTATCAAATGAAATCGGAAAAAGGCTCAAAAACGGCTAACTAGTGGTAAAAGTTTTTAGGTTGGCACGAAATCTCAAACGAAAACAAAAATGGCCTAAATCATTTTCACGCTTTTGAATTTATTTAAAACAAAGGTTTGAAAATTTCAAAAAGCGAGTCCTAGATAATAAAAGAAGATTGATGAAATTAACTTGAAAATAGAAATAATATATGACTTGGATCGTTCACATCTACTACGTTATTCAAAAGTTGACTTTACAAAAATTATTCAAAAACGAAAAAGAGAATAGTGGATGATGAATTTTTGAGAAAGTAAAGGAAATAAAAAACAAAAAACCATAATAGAAATGTGAGTTTTAGAAAAAATATTTCACCTTAATATGTTACCGTGAATTAGAAACACAGTATGGCCAACATTTTACTTGTGAAACATAATTAAAAAGGACGATAAAAAATATTATAATTAACTACGTTGTTTATAGAAAATTTTGAGTAAAATAAAAACAAAAACTAGGGGTACTATTGAAATACCAAAATGTCTAAACTATTCAAAAACACAAATTTTTTTTTTAATTTTGTGAAATATTCTCTTTTTTTTTGGATTTTGGAAATTTTTTCTCTTTTTTTTTGGAATTTAAGATATTCAATTTTTTTTTTGTTGAAAATATTTAAAATATATACAAAGAGAAAAATTTGTACACTAAGCAAAAATGAAGGAGTAAGTCCTCCCCCAAGCTTAAAATAGACATTATCCTCAATGGTTAAAGAAGGGGATTGGAGAAGGAGAGAAAAATAAAGTACAGAATTGAAAGACAGGATTGAAAGACAGGTACTTCCCCGAATTTATTTGCTGCGAAAGCTGAGTGATGCCGCTCCTCCGAATGTCTTCTTTAGACTTCGTGATGGATTCAGCAATGTTGGAGCAGGCGATCGCAGAAGCTTCAGCTTGTCGGAGCCGTCCGAGGAAAAAATTGTAAAATAAAGAAAACAGAAAAAGATAACTTGGGTTGCCTCCCAAGAGCGCCCTTTGTTTAAAGCGTCGTTGAGCTCGACGCATCAAAAAAATAATATTGTCCAAAAATATTGTTGTCCAGAAATAAAATTGTTTTTAACAAAAATTAAGAGTTCAAGGTTAAAGTTCGTGAAGCAGAAACTTAATAATGTTTGAACTGACAACATCATCACAAGAGAAATACAGTTTAAGACGCTGACCATTCACTTTGAAATTACCCTTATCAGGGTGAGAAATTAAAACAGTTCCATAAGGAAATACTTCTAAGACAGAAAACGGGCCAGACCAGTAGGATTTTAATTTTCCCAGAAATAAACGTAAACGAGAATTATATAAAAGGACTTGGTCGCCTGGCTTAAAGTTTTTAGGGTGCCTTAAGTGTTTATCGTGTAAATGCTTCGTCCGCTCTTTATAAAGTTTATTATTTTCATAAGCATAAGAGTGCCACTCATCGAGTTCATTTAGTTGAAATTTTCGAAGGTCACCGACTGAGTGGGGATCGAAGTTTAAAAATTTTAAGGCCCAAAAGGCGCGGTGTTCTAACTCTACGGGCAGATGGCACGATTTTACATAGACCAGCCGATACGGCGTACATCCAAGGGCGGTTTTGTACGCTGTTCGGTAGGCCAATAGAGCATCGTCAAGCTTGGCTGACCAGTCTTTCCTAGAAGTTGAAACAGTCTTTTCTAATATTCTTTTTATTTCTCTATTAACTACTTCGACTTGTCCGTTAGTTTGGGGGTGGTAGGCAGTGGAAAGTTTATGTGTAACGCCGTATTTGGTAAGGATTTTTGAAAATTATGCGTTATAGAAATGAGAAACCCTATCGCTAACGATTGTACGTGGCGTACCGAATCTAGAAGATAATTTTTTTAGAAACGTTAGTACAACTCGAGAGTCGTTCGTAGGAAGAGCTTGGGCGTCAGCCCATCGTGAAATATAATCAACAGCAACTAAAATAAATTTGTTTCTGAAGCTAGAAGGAAGGGGGCCAACAAAATCAATTCCCCAGAGGTCGAAAATTTTGCACTCTAAGAAATAATTTTGCGGCATTTCATTTTTATTAGAAATGTTTCCCGACCGTTGGCAACTATCACACCTGCTCACAAAGGATTGCGCGTCTTTAAACAGGCTAAGCCAGTAAACACCCGCGCAAAGCACCTTTTGAGCGGTGCGAGCAGCTTGATAGTGCCCACCTGTCGGACCTTCATGTAAATGTTTTAGAATATCAATTCCTTTATCATAAGAAACACATCTCCTTATCAGTTGATCCGCACAAATTCTGAAAAGATGCGGGTCTTCCCAAAAGTAGTTCTTCAGCTCAGAAAAGAATTTTTTCTTTTCTGAGAGGAGAACTCTTTTGGGAGCACCAGGGACACAAGATAGTTGGCGATGTGCGCGAACCAAGGAGAAGTAGATGTGTTAACTAAAAGCAGCTTCTCATCAGGAAAATAATCATTAAAAGATTTTTCATTTAATTTTTCTATAAAGGGGTTATCTAATCTTGATAGATGGTCGGCGGCCAAGTTCTCGGCTCCTTGCTTATCACGAATCTCTAAGTCAAACTCCTGGAGGAGTAAGACCTAGTGAATTAAGCGAGGCTTGGCATCCGTTTTGGCAAGAAGGTACTTGAGGGCCGAGTGGTCCGTAAAAACAATGATTTTTGAAAGTGTAATGTAAGGGAGGAATTTATCAAATGCGAATACAACTGCTAAGAGCTCCTTCTCGATTGTGGTGTAATTTTCTTGTGCAGATGTGAGGGTTTTACTAGCGTAATAGATGGGGTGGAAGTTTTTAGATATGCGTTCACCTAATACGGCTCCCACTGCAAAACTACTCACATCGCACATAATCTCGAAAGGAAGGTCCCACACCGAAGCTATCATAATCGGTGCGATAATTAACTTTTCTTTAATTGATTCAAAGGCAGAAATACAAGAGTCATCAAAAATGATTGGAGCGTCTTTTTTTAAGAGATGGGTGAGGGGCTTAGTGATCTTGGAGAAGTCCTTTATAAATCGACGATAAAAGCCAGCGTAGCCTAGGAAACTTATACAGCTTTTATGTTTGTAGGCGGCGGTAACTTCTTAATAACTTCTATCTTAGCAACGTCTACCTCAATACCTTTAGCAGAAATTTTATGACCCAAAACGAACCCTTCCCTCACCATAAAATGGCATTTTTCCCAATCTAGGGCAAGGTTAGTTTCTTCGCATCGTTCTAAGACTTTTTCGAGGTTTTCAAAACATCTATCGAAGGAATCGCCGAACACGGAGAAATCGTCCATAAATACATCCATAATGCTTTCTACGTACTTTTCAAATATTGCGAGCATACATCGCTGGAATGTAGCTGGCGCATTGCACAATCCAAACGGCATTCTTCGGTAAGCGAAGGTGCCGAAGGGACAAGTAAACGTTGTTTTCTCTTGGTCCTCGGGAGAGATGGGTATTTGAAAGTACCCCGAGAGGCCATCGAGAAAACAATAAAAGCTATGGCCGGAGAGACGTTCTAAAATCTGGTCGATAAACGGCAAAGGAAAGTGGTCCTTACGGTGGCGTCATTCAACTTACGATAATCTATACACATACGCCAACCCGTCACCGTCCGTGTCGGGATTAATTCATTATTCTCATTACTAACTACGGTTATCCCTCCCTTCTTTGGCACTACCTGAACGGGGCTAACCCACTTACTGTCCGAAATAGGGTAGATAATTCCTACGTCTAATAATTTCATAACCTCGCCCTTAACTACTTCTTTCATATTCGGGTTTATACGGCGCTGAGGTTTAATAGAGTTACGCGAATTATCTTCCATTAAAATTTTATGGGTACAGAAAGATGGGCTTATGCCCTTGATATCAGAAATTTGCCAAGCAATAGCCCGGCGATGCTTACGTAGAACTAGAAGAAGTTTATCGTTTTGCGTATCTGTGAGGTAGGCCGAAACGATAACTGGTAACTTGGAATATTTTTCTAAGAAAGCATACTTAAGGTGTTCAGGAAGTTCTTTAAGTTCTACGGGAGGGGGTTCTTCATAAGAGGATTTAGAGATTCTTTCTTTTTCAAAAATAATATCTTCATAAACTTTTTTATAAGGAACGTAATAAGGGGTGGGGCTAGCAGCCAAGACAGCTTCTTGTAGCGATTCAGTGGGAAGAAAAGAGGAAGAACAAAAATACGAAAATTCTTTTTCAAACTCAGAAAGACAATCAGAAGATTCATCACTTCCTTGCAGCGATTCAGCAGGAAGAGAAGAATAAAAACAAAAATCAGAAAGTTCCTTTTCAAAGTCGGAGAGGCAGCAGGAAGATTCATCACTCACGACGTCTACGAAAAAACATGAGTCATCATTTGCTAGGGTGTTCTTCATCGAAGGTGTGATAGAAAAAGTGACTTCGTCGTCGCCTACTCGAAGGAAGAGCTTACCATTGCTTACATCAATGATGGCTCTGGAGGTGGCAAGGAAGGGTCAGCCAAGGATCAGGGGAACCTCGACGTCTTCTTTGATGTCCAAAATGACAAAGTCCACCGGGAAGATGAACTTGTCGACTTTTACTAGAACGTCCTCCACTATTCTTAACGGGTACTTGACGGATCTATCGGCTAGCTGGATACTCATACGCGTGGGGTTAAGGCTACCAATTCCTAATTTTTTAAACAACGAAAAGGGCATCAGGTTTATACTCGTGCCTAAGTCGGCTAACGCGTGTCTAACAAAAAGATCACTGAAGACACACGGGATATAGAAACTACCCGGGTCACTGATTTTCTTCGGCAAACCATTTGTTAAAATAGCGGAGCACTCGGCGTTTAGCGTGACGTGCAAAAGATTCTCTAACTTCTTCTTGTTGGTGAGGAGGTCCTTAAGATACTTGGCTTATTTCGGCATCTGCGAAATAGCCTCGTGGAAGGGAATATTAATGTGGATTTGCTTGAAGATCTCTAAGAAGCGGGAGTACTGATCATCTTGACGTTGTCTATTAAGTTCAGAGGCGTATGGAGGAGTTGAATTATTTTTGAAGATGGGTGGTGGAGTGAGATTATTTTCTAAAATAGGGGTGAAAACTTCTTCAGCAGAGGGTTGAAGCGGAGCGGAGCTTTGATTTTTAAAGGCAGGAGCGGAGCTTGCCTCGGGCTCTTCACTTACCATACCAGAGACTTGCTTCCCACTCCGAAGAGTTATAGCTTTCGCTTGCTCTCTCCGGTTGGGTTTGGTTGGAAGGAAGAGACCTTGCGTGTCGCTCAGAAATTATTTTCGCGAGCTGTCCTACCTGATTTTCTAGACTTTTTACGCTTCCGGTTAAAGTTATTATAGTAGCGTCATTTGTGGTGATATATTTAGAAAGTAATTCCTCCAAGCTTGGAGGTTTTGGGTAATTTTGAAAAGGTGGTGGTGCAGAAAAATCATTTTGCGGTGGTGGGCGCATCGCATTTGATGGATTACTCCATGAAAAGTTTGGGTGATTTCTTAAAGCAGGGTTATAACTATTCGGAAAATTAAAACCATGAGGATGAAAATTCGCAGCAGAAAAATTATTAAAAGCAGTTCTAGGCATATTATTAACATAATCTTAATGTTCTAGAGTAGGGGTTGCAGATTCCCATACCTGAGGGGCGGAGGCAGCAGTCATCTCCGTTATCTTTTTGCTTAGAATTTCTACTTACAGAGCGAACTGGGAGACGTTTTCCACTTCATAGATACCTGCAGGCTTGTTCGGGCGGGACCTAGGCACATTCCACTGATAAGTGTTCATCGCCATGTCCTCAAAAAGCTCAAGAGCGGCTTCCGGGGTCTTATGATTAGAAGTACTGCCAGAAGCTGCGTCTATCATTTGCTTCGTGTTTGATTTAGCCCGTTATAGAACGTCTGCACTTGTAACTATACAGGCAGCGCGTGATGTGGGCATCGTCTTAATAATTCTTCAAATCTCTCCCAAGTTTCATATAGGGTTTCAGAGTCTATTTGTCCGAAGGCAGAGATGTCATTCCTAAGTTTTGCAGTTTTAGCTGGCGGAAAATACTTCACCAAAAATTTTTCAGTTAATTCATTCCAGGTGGTTATGCTATTTTTAGGTAGAGTGTTAAGCCACTACTTAGCTTTAGTTCTTAAAGAGAAGGGGAAGAGTCTTAGCCTGATTGCATCATTTGTGACACCATTTATCTTGAAGGTGTAGCAAATTTCAAGAAAGCTAGCTATATGTGCGTTCGGATCTTCATCTTGAAGTCCGTCAAATTGCACATATTGCTCCACCATTTCAATTAAGCTAGGCTTTAATTCGAAGTTATTATTTGCTATAGCAGGGCGGACTATACTAGATTTTGTTCCCTCGAGGTTCGGTCGTGCACAATAGGACATAGTCCTTTGCACGGCCTCATCTACGTTGGGTTCTTCCATTCTTAAAGTAGCAAATGACTCGGAGTCCTCAACCGGCACTTGGATAGTAGGACCTTGAAATCACGATCTTCTCCGAAGAGTACGCTCAATTTCATGGTCCAAGTTCAAAATAACCAACGGACTCCCGCGGGTCATGCACTAAAAGAACAGAACAGAAGAAAGGAAAGAGAAAAAGGATAAACTAGAAAGAAAAAAAACTAGATTAGAAAAAAAAAATTTGAAATTGATTTTTTTTATAGATTAACTCCCGAACTTCCCAAGGACTACCCCGTGAAGGGTTCGCAAGGTACTAGACAAGATAGTGGCGCTTAAAGCCCTTTGCCCTTTTCGAGAGAATTAAGTGGCGTAGAAAAATTGTGAAGTTGGTTACTATTAAGAGCGGTGATAAATTTTTTTTTTTAAACTTTAAAGAAAGAGAATGAGAAAGAGAAAAGATAAAATAAATAGGTTCGTGTTTTCAATATATCAACGAAAGTTGGGTCCCCGGAAACGGCGCAAAAAACTTGTGTGCGCTAGGGTTCCAAGAAAATAAACGCAACCGAACTAGCAACCCAATGAGGCAAGTATACCTATCGAATCGTAGCTAGGGGACACAAGTGTCGTATTGAAATCCGGGAACTGTTGGCTATGCTTACTCACACGAACGCTATTATCTTATCGACGAAAAAATTAGGGTTTAGAGAATCTAATTAAGATTAAGGAAATAAAACTAATGTGAGAGGTCTGAGTTGTTAGCCTAAATCACCTAGAGGGGGGTGAATAGGTGAAATGCGTGTCAAATGCGGAATTAAAAACTAACACAGCAAATATCAAGCAATCACAGAAGACAAGAGATTTATAGTGGTTCCCCAATCTTGGGTACGTCCACTTTCCTCACCGATCTAGCAAATTACTAGACTCGGCTACTCCACTATCTCGGATTGAAAACAATCCTACACCTCGGAACCACGTTCCTACAAATCTCGATCCCAAAACGGATCTACAAAAACTCGGAAGATAAAACTTCCTACAAGTCTCGGAGAAGAATCTCCTACAATGAAATTTGGTTTGAAAACAAAAATCAAAACAACAATCTCAGATCTGGATCTGTCTTCTTCTTTAGGAACTTCGGCTTGATCAGAAAATGTAGAAGACGACTAGAGAAATATCCACGAATCTGAGATCTAGAACCACCTCGATCAAGAAAGTAGATCTGGAATCTTCAAGGCTTGGCAAGATCGAGTGATTCTCTTTCTTCTGGATCGCTGGAGAGAAGATCGATGAAGACGAAGGTGGCGATCCAAACTTTTCTTCTTCTTCCGTGAACGGCAATGGCGGCGGCGTGAGATTAGGGTTCACGGAATTTCTCTTTCTTAAAAAGAATATTTCTGTAATAACGATTGAAAAGTCATTTCTGAAAAGACCTATTTATAGGTGGGTTCCAACGGTCATAACATTGATTAATGATGACACGTGGACCAATCAGAATTGACAGATTCAAAGTACTTATGATGAAAATGGACTTAGAATAATTCTGGAGAAGTTGACTGCGATACTCGAGTAATGGAGGATATACACGAGTATGGAGAGATGGATTACTCGAGTAGCAAGAAGCAGTATACTCGAGTATAGAAAGAGAGAATTACAGGAGAGAAGAATGTATTACTCGAGTATCAAAAATGGTATACTCGAGTATCAGAAGTGTATACTCGAGTAATAGAAAAGTATACTCGAGTATCAAGACGATATACTCGAGTATCAAAAGGCTAAACTCGAGTATCAGAAAATATAACTGAGAAACGTTTATATCAGAGTCAATTACTCGAGTATGGAAGAATTTACTCGAGTATCAAAAATCAATTACTCGAGTATGAACATACTTACTCGAGTATCAGAAGATATACTCGAGTATCAGAAAACACTTACTCGAGTATAAACATACTTACTCGAGTATCAGAAGATATACTCGAGTATCAGAGTATATACTCGAGTATCAGGAAACACTTACTCGAGTATAAACATGCTTACTCGAGTATCAGAAGATATACTCGAGTATCAGAGGATATACTCGAGTATCAGAAAATACTTACTCGAGTATAAACATACTTACTCGAGTATCAGAAGATATACTCGAGTATCAACAGACTTACTCGAGTATCAGAAAACACTTACTCGTGTATTACAAGGAAATACTCGAGTATAAAGGACTTAGGAAAATTCTAAGAGGAAATTTGCTCCAATGCTTCTGTCCATCAATCCAAGTGCATGAAGGAAATGTATCCCAATAGAGAGGCTATACATGGGCCAACACTTTGGATCACACAATGAGGGATTACATTGTATGGTCCTGTGTTTGGTGACCCATTATAGACTGACATTGGTCTACACTTGGCAATTAGAACCTGCACACATACAACTTAAACACAGCATCAAATACACCTTAATTCATCTTAGTTCAAGGTCTGACCTCCTACAAATCTGAGGTATTGTGGAGACAAATCCCAACAATCTCCCCCTATTTGTAGATGTCAGCACTCTCTATACTAAGGTGAATTGCTTAAGAGTAAAAGAACAGCAAGCATATAACAGGAGAATAAGCTTAACTAAAGCAGAGTAAACAAAATATGGCCATAATCAGAATTAAATATATATATATGAGGAAATGTTTTTAAAGCACATAAACAAAATAGTCCAATTCCACTTTCTCAGATCCACTCATGATGGAGCATCCTTGTGCATCCTTTCCATTTTGAGCTGTTGCCTCTCCAGATAGCTGTAAGGCTTTGGGAAATAGGTCCTGGGCCTGGGAGGAGCAGCAGGGTTGTTGTGTCCCCAGTTTCTGTCATGGAGTCTGATTTTAATCTGTGAAGCTTCATATGCTTTCCACTCTGAGTAGCTGTAATGATTGTCTCTGTTTTCCCCATGATCTGTCACTAATTTCAGGGTATCAAGAATAAGGGATTTGGAGGTTGGACTCCAAACCTCTGAGTGAACAATTGCTGGATCTCTTCTGGGTTCAGAACGACTTGCAGAAGCACCTTCACCATACTTTCTTTTCCTTTTAGATGGACCTTGAGAACTGGAAACAAAATCATCTTGCCATAAGTCAGAGTAGTTGAGAGGAGGCTCAGTCAGATCACCCTCAGGTCTAGGAGAGAAGACTGGCACACCACTTTCTGGAATGGTAGCTTGGACAGGGGCATCTGCAGAGGGTTGCTCTTCAAGAGGATTGAGGTGCTGAGGAATGATGGCTGGGTTGAGCTGAGCATTGGGGACGTTCATGTTATGCAGCCACACAGCAGTATCATATGTATAAAACTTTACAGATTGAAGTTGAGAGAGAATGTCTGCTTTCATTTCCTTTACAATTCCATCCACTGTAGTTTGAGCCTGTTTAGAGAGAGTTTCAACTTGTTCCTTTACAGCTGTTTGAGCTTGCTCATGAAGTTTTTCCACTTGTTCTTTTACAACTTTCTCCCCCTTGCTGATATCTATGTTTAGCTTTGCAATGGCTTCATCTTTGAAGGTGCTCACTTCATTACACACTTTCACAACATTCAGTTCAGCTCTCTCATCTAGCTTGAGCTGGTTGTGAGCTACTGTCTCAGCCTGATTTCTTAGTTCACCAATGCTTGTAATGGTGTGGTCTATGGCTTTGCCTCCAATTTGGAACAACCTTTTTAACTCATCAGTATTTGCTTGAATCTCAGCAAAGCCTCTGCTCATCTCTTTTTCAAGAGCAGAGACCTTGGATGTTACTGATTGCAGAGAGGCATCAAAGTAATCTATCTGTTCTTTTAGCATAAGCTCTATCTTGCTGATAATATCTGAGGATGAAGAGGAGGGAGCTGAGGTTGGTTCAGGAGCTGAAGCAGCAGGAGCAAGGGCAGAAGTAGAAGCAGAAGCAGTCCAAGGAGGGATTTCTGAGATCACCACGGAGCTGACTGCTCTCTTGAATGGAACTGTGTCAACATCTTCTTCTGAGGGTAGGAGAGAGGGCATGGAGAAATCCAAGGTCCTCAGAGGTGCCTCCACAGGATCAGGAGACATCTCATCATCAGACAGGAGAATATGAGCTGATTTACTAGGCTCACTCTCAGGAGAATGGACTGGAGATCTTGCAGGAGATGGAGCTGGGGTTCTTGCAGGAGACTGAGCTGGAGTAAGGACTTCAGACTGAACTGGAGACTTAGCAGCTGAGTCATTCTGGAAGAGAGGGGCATCTGAGCTGAGCTCATCAATGAGGTTGTTGATATCCTCAGCTGTAGACAGAAGGGCTGCTGAGTCTGGAATCTCTGAGTCTGGATTTGCTGATTGAATATCTGCTGGAGGAGGAGAGATTGGAGGAGTGGTAATTCTTACTTCTTCTTGTTCTGGTATTACTGATTGTGAAGAGACCTGATTCTGAGGTAGAGAAGAGGCAGGCTCCCCCTCAATTGCTGCACCCAGAGTGTCAGCAATTTGATGTTGAGGAGGAGATGGGGTCCTGATGACAGCTTGCTGTCTGGAGGTTTGGGCAGGGTTCATGATCTTGAGGTCATACCTCTGAATGGATGAAATTGAGACTTTCTTCATGTGGTGAAGAGGAGTCCCTTTAGAGAAGTCAAACACTGTAGGATTTATCTCATGGAGGAGGAGGGAGATAATCCTGGCAAAGCTGGGATGTTTGACGCTTTCTTTGATCTTATCTAGTATCATCATTCCAAACTGAAACTTCTTCCTGCAGACAATAGCTTGCATAACATCAAAAAGATTTTGTGATACATCTCGAATGGAGTAAGTCTTGCACCAGAGGATTTTGGCAATGATGTCAACTAGAAACTTCCCTTCCGGATTGAACAGAGAGCGGTTCAGGGTTTCACCTCCACCTTCTGGATCTCGACCACAGAATAAGGAGGTGCGGTCGGCATCTGCCTTGTCTAAATCATCTTCTTCGTCGACCACTGGCATCCGAAGCAGAGTGGCGACAGAGGTTTTATCTAACCGAACATCAACTCCCCTTACCTTTGATTTCAGAACTGTACCATTGTGCCTAATCTTCAAGTTTTTGTAGAACTCTTCAACATCAGAAAGCAAAAGGCGGCAAGGTTCTTGAAGAACGAAGGTTAATCCGGCCGTATCCAGGAGAATCAGAAGGTTCTTGAAATCATCGGAGATATCTTCTATGCCATCAGTCACTAATTCCGAGCCGATTCCAAACTTGGAGGAGGGAGGAGCCATCAGCGATTCTTCAAAGAGGAAGACGGGAATCTGCGGCGACGGAAGACGAAGAACAGGGTTTCTGGAATACGAACAGCCGGCGGCTACTCGAGTGAATGAGAAGTGGAAAGGACTTTGTCGTTTTGAATATATATATATGAATAATTCTAATTAGGTTTAAAATGAATTAAGTATAAAGACATACCTGAAGAGGCGGCAATTTAGTTGTGCGAATAGAGAGTTTGAAAAATTCCAGAGAAATCCGATTACACGAGAGAAGTTTACGGCATACACGAGTAATCCTTAACATATACTCGAGTATGGACTGAGTATACACGAGTATTAAGTCTAGACGGATTTTTCCATACTCGAGTATAAGAAATTCATACACGAGTATCAATCTGATTACTCGAGTATATGAAGTTCAATACACGAGTATTAAATTCTGAAGACTTTTCATACTCGAGTATAAGGAATGCATACACGAGTATTGATTTGATTACTCGAGTATATTTGACTTGTTACTCGAGTATTCACTATTTCACTCGTGTAAATGTAACTATTCTCGAGTCTCAAATTTCTTGAAGGAATTTTCACTAAACTAAAAAAATGTACCTCAGAGTATCCAACATTTTTGACCTCTTCTAAATTTCTGAGTCCATCATTGGTCTTCTTTGTTAAGCAGTCCAAGCTCAGTTTTGAAGAATGAAAACTTGGACTCATCCAGCGGCTTGGTGAAGATATCTGCAACTTGCCTGTCTGTGGAGACATACTGTAGATCTATATCTCCATTTTCCACATGCTCCCGGATGAAATGGTAGCGAAGCTCTATGTGCTTGGTCCTGCTATGGGAGACTGGGTTGTTGGCTATTGCAATTGCGCTGGAAGAGTCACAGAACAGTGGAATGTTCTGGAACTTCATGTTGTAATCTTCAAACTGATTCTTGATCCACAAAAGCTGTGCACAACAGCTCCCTGCAGAGATGTACTCTGATTCAGCCGTTGAGATGGCTACACAGTTTTGCTTCTTACTGCTCCAGGAAATGAGTCTCCTTCCGAGGAATTGGCAAGTCCCGGAGGTGCTTTTCCTGTCGTCTTTGCTTCCTGCAAAATCTGCATCTGAAAATCCAATTAGTTCACTATCATTACTTCTTGGGTACCATAAGCCAAGATTTGGTGTTCCTTTGAGGTATCTCAAGATTCGCTTTGCAGCGATGTAGTGAGATTCCTTAGAGTTCACCTGAAATCTAGCACATACACATGTCGAGAACATTATATCTGGTCTACTCGCAGTAAGGTAGAGCAAGGACCCAATTATGCTTCTGTACTTGGTTTCATCAAAAGGTTTCCCTTTCTCGTCCTTGTCCAGAGACATAGCTGAGGCCATTGGAGTCCTCATAGAGGTTGCATTCTCCATTCTGAATTTCTTAAGCAGCTCTTTGGTGAACTTGGTCTGAGAGATGAAGATTCCATCCTCAGATTGTTTCACTTGTAGCCCTAAGAAATACTTCAGCTCTCCCATACTGCTCATTTCAAACTTCCCTTGCATAAGTTTAGAAAACTTCTTGCAGAGGTTGTTATCTGTAGAGCCAAAAATGATGTCGTCGACATAGATTTGCACTAGCAAAATCTTGCCTTTTATTTCCCTAAGAAATAATGTCTTATCTATCTTTCCTCTCGTGAACTTGTTCTCAAGAAGAAAGGTAGATAGCGTCTCATACCAAGCTCGAGGAGCTTGCTTAAGACCATATAGTGCTTTTTGCAATAAGTAAACATAGTTAGGAAAGGTTGAGTCAACAAAACCTGGCGGTTGCTCTACATACACTTCTTCCTTTATGTCACCATTCAGGAAGGCGGACTTTACGTCCATCTGATAGACGGTAAAGCCCTTAAGTGCAGCGTAGGCAAGAAATAACCTGATTGCCTCCAGTCTTGCTACTGGAGCATAAGTTTGGTCGAAGTCGATCCCTTCCTCTTGACGATATCCCTTGGCGACAAGTCTGGCTTTATTCTTTATAATTGTTCCGTCTTCATCCATCTTGTTCCGGTAGACCCATTTTGTCCCGATGACGTTCTTATGCTTGGGTCTAGGAACAAGTGTCCAGACTTTGCATCTTTTAAACTGGTTTAATTCTTCTTCCATGGCTAGAATCCAGGATGCGTCGGAGTTGGCTTCCTCAAATTTCTTTGGTTCAACCTGTGAGAGAAAGCTTAAGTGTAAATTCTCGTTAGTTGTACCTCGACGAGTTCTGACACCATCCCGAGGATCTCCTATGATTTGGACAACAGGATGATCCTTCAAGTGTCTGAACTCTAAAGTCCTTGCATCTGGGATCTCTTCAGCCACTGGAGTTATATCTTCAGCTGGGATGTCTTCTTCATCTTGATCATCTCCCTCTCCAAAGGTGGTTGTAGAGGGGATCTTGATGAACGTCTCATCTTTATCTTTAATAGGTTCATCCAAGCTGAGTTCTTTCAACTTTGTACCTGCATCTACAATAGGCACACTAGACGAGTTGCTTTGCAACAGACTCGTCTCATCAAATACAAGATGTATCGACTCTTCCACAACCAGAGTTTTTCTATTGAAAACTCTATAGGCCTTACTATGGCTACTATAACCTACGAAAATACCTTCAAAGCTTTTCTCGCTAAACTTTGTAGTGTGATACTTGCCATTGTTAAGTACGAAGCACTTACAACCAAAGATTCTAAAGTATGAAATGGTTGGTTGCCTGCCTTTTAGAAGTTCGTAAGGAGTCTTATCATGGTCTTTGTTGATGAGTGCTCGATTTTGCACGTGACAAGCGGTGTTGACGGCTTCAGCCCAGAAATACTCCGGAAGTGAGGCATCACTCAACATGGTCCGACAAGCCTCTATGAGTGTTCTGTTCCTTCTCTCAGCCACTCCATTTTGCTGTGGTGTGCGGGGAGAGGAAAACTCATGAAAGATACCTTGACTTTCACAAAATTCTGTCATGGCTCCAGACTTGAATTCCGTTCCATTGTCACTTCTGATTTTGACTACGGAACAGTTGTATTCATTCTGGATTTGCCTGACAAAGTTAGTGAGAATACCGAAGGTATCTGACTTGTGTTTCAGAAAGAACACCCACGCAAAGCGCGAGTAATCATCCACAATAACCAACGTATATTCCTTACCTCCCAAACTTCTAACCTGCAGTGGACCAAACAAGTCCATATGAAGAAGCTGTAAACTTCTATTGGAATCCTTGCCTATTATGCTTTTGAACGAGCTTCTTGTTTGCTTGCCTTTGATACAAGCGTGACAAGGACTGTCCGTAACGCACTTGACCTTGGGTGCATCACGCACTAAGTTTTGAGAGAATAATTTATTAATAGTTTTGAAATTAATATGTGCTAGTCTCTTGTGCCATTGGTCAGCAAGAGATGCACTACTTTTTGCCAAAAGACACACTGGTGTCGAAGAGTCTATACAAATAAAATTTAAACAGAAAATATTTCTGCTTCGAGTGCCTGATAAAATAGTTTCCATATTGTTAACCGACTTTATCAAACACTTGTCAGCATGAAATTCAACTACGTATCCTTTGTCGCATAGTTGGCTTATGCTGATGAGATTGTGTTCCAATCCTTCAACATAGGCTACATTCGAGAAGGATACGCTACCGTTAGAAATCATACCATAGCCTTTAGTGATTCCTCGATCTGAACCTCCAAAGATGACCTTTGGTCCGTCGCAGACTGAGGTGTAGTTTAGTAGTAGGCTCCTTGTCCCGGTCATATGCCGAGAACATCCACTGTCCAAGTACCAGATTGGCATTTTGGTGGCCTTTGGACATACCTGCAATTACAATCATTTAGCCTTAGGAACCCAAACAAGTTTGGGTCCTTGGTCTCGAGTTAGAATACTCCCCCTACGAGTATTAGCCTTATGAGTGGTCACTCTCACGTTGCTAACCTTAGGGGTTGCAGCATTTTCAGGATTGAACCAACAATCACTGGCAAAATGACCAATTCTGCCACAACACCAACAGTTGAACCTGTTGTATCTTTGTCTTGTGTAGTCCTGCTTGACTTTCTGGAATGACGGTCTGGCAGGAGCTTTACTCTTGGAGGAGGAGACTTCATGATGATGGCAGTTACATGAGGTCTTCTCCTTCATAGGCTTTTCTACAATGGGTTTTACTTTTGGTGTCTTTTTGAGATTATGACCATGAGCATAAGGTCCATAGCTTTGAAGCTGAATCTCCTCATAAGGTGCCTTGAAGACACTCTCGCCAAAGTTACGAGGACGAGTCCAACCTTGGTATCTTGACTTAGGCTTCTCAGGGATCGGCCTAGAAAAGTGTCCATAGGTGGACTCATAATCGAGTTCGTTCGTGGGAAAGATAACTTTCTTGAACACAACAGGTTCCAAGGGAGCTTTCCCTTTTTCCTCAGCTAGAGCCTTCCGGGCAGCCTTATTCTTCCTCTTGGCCTTGTTTCTCCTAGAGGATTTACTAGAAGATCCAATGTGGCCTAAACCAGCACCCTTGGCCTTAGCAGAGAATTCAGCAACGATTGGAAGAACTGTCTTAGGCTTAGAGAAACTCTCAACAAGCTTCTTTTCAGCCTCGAGTTGTTTTTCCAGTTCTTTGATGATTTCCTCTTTAAGGTCGAGGTGCTTGAGAGCTTTATTGTATTCCTCCATAGCTTCATTTAGGTTCTCTTGAAGAGAGTTAGTCCTATTGACTTCTTCTCTCAAGTTGCTCTCACTAGCCTGTAGAGAATTGATCTCTTTGGCTTGACTTCTCACCATTCTACGACATTTCTCGTAAGCGGTGAGTAGTTCCTTATACTGTCCCATGAGTTCAGATTCATCTTCAGAGGAATATCCCTCTTGCTCATTGTCATTTTCAGAATCAGAGAGAGGAGTGTGAGATTTTACCTCCCCAGTAAACTGGGGGACTTGTTCATCATCCGAATGAGCCATGAGCCCAAAGTAAGCTTCCTCTTCTTCACTCGACTCAGATGAGTCAGAGTCGCTGAGAGTTTTGCTCTTCTTGGCTACTAGGCTACTCTCTGTCCTCTTCTTGGGGTGTGAGGATTTCTTTTCCTCTCTTCTTCCACCCTCTTTCTTTTTGTGAGGGCAGTCGGCGATGACGTGACCTGGCTTATTGCAGCAATAACAAATGATGTCAGTAGAAATCTGTTTGTTCGGTTTAGGATTATACCTGTCATGGCTACTTGAGCCTTTCTTCCGATGATCACTGTCATGTCGTGATCTTCTATATGAGGCATCCTTGCCTCTCCATTGCTTCTTCTTGTTCAAGAATTTCTTGAACTGCCTTGAGAGTAGGGAGAACTCTCCATCAGATAGTTCTGAGCCAGATGAGCTAGGCTCAGATGATTCTTCTTCATCAGCCTCAGGAACTGGGGTAGGAGAGCTAGCTTTTATCTTCCTTGAGCTATCTGCCTTTAGAGCGACAGATTTCTCCTTGGATGCAGACCTGCTTGTCTCTTCTTCAGCTTTTCTTGAGTTGATTTGCAGCTCGTAAGACATAAGCTTTCCGAACAGATTCTGCGGGTCCGTCTCAGCTAACCTTCCAAACTCCCGAATGGCACATACCTTATTATCCCATTCCTTGGTTAGGGATCTTAAGAATTTGTCATTGAGTTCCCCGTTGGTGAAGACACGGCCATACACTCTTAGGCCATTTACTATCTTGAAGAAGTTCTCAAAGGTGTCAGCTATGGCTTCCTTATGACCTTGCCGGAAGGCTTCATACTTTTGATTCAGAAGGGATCTCCGATCATCCCTCACTTCTTCAGTGCCTTCCATTAGAGTCACAAGGGATTGCCACATCTCCTTGGCAGACTGGCAATGAATCAGATTTTGCAGCATTGAGTCATCCACTGCACTTGCTATAATATTTTTGGCTTTCTTGTCCAGAGAGACAAGTGCAATCTCATCCTTATCTAGATCCATCAGCTTCTTGGGAACTTGCTTGGTGGGATCTATGGTGGATGCAGTCATAGGAATGTGGGGACCTTCTTCAACAATCATGAAGATCCGGGGATCTACAGCTTCCATGAAGAACTTTACTCTTTCCTTCCACATAGGAAAGTTGTTCTTGGTGCAGATAGGGAGTTTAGCAAAATCCTTGGTCTTACTCATGCTTGATACTTTTCAGAAAACAACTTAGAAGGATAAGATCAAGGTGTTAACCTTTTAACGATCAACCTCCCTCTGATACCAATTGAGAGGTCTGAGTTGTTAGCCTAAATCACCTAGAGGGGGGTGAATAGGTGAAATGCGTGTCAAATGCGGAATTAAAAACTAACACAGCAAATATCAAGCAATCACAGAAGACAAGAGATTTATAGTGGTTCCCCAATCTTGGGTACGTCCACTTTCCTCACCGATCTAGCAAATTACTAGACTCGGCTACTCCACTATCTCGGATTGAAAACAATCCTACACCTCGGAACCACGTTCCTACAAATCTCGATCCCAAAACGGATCTACAAAAACTCGGAAGATAAAACTTCCTACAAGTCTCGGAGAAGAATCTCCTACAATGAAATTTGGTTTGAAAACAAAAATCAAAACAACAATCTCAGATCTGGATCTGTCTTCTTCTTTAGGAACTTCGGCTTGATCAGAAAATGTAGAAGACGACTAGAGAAATATCCACGAATCTGAGATCTAGAACCACCTCGATCAAGAAAGTAGATCTGGAATCTTCAAGGCTTGGCAAGATCGAGTGATTCTCTTTCTTCTGGATCGCTGGAGAGAAGATCGATGAAGACGAAGGTGGCGATCCAAACTTTTCTTCTTCTTCCGTGAACGGCAATGGCGGCGGCGTGAGATTAGGGTTCACGGAATTTCTCTTTCTTAAAAAGAATATTTCTGTAATAACGATTGAAAAGTCATTTCTGAAAAGACCTATTTATAGGTGGGTTCCAACGGTCATAACATTGATTAATGATGACACGTGGACCAATCAGAATTGACAGATTCAAAGTACTTATGATGAAAATGGACTTAGAATAATTCTGGAGAAGTTGACTGCGATACTCGAGTAATGGAGGATATACACGAGTATGGAGAGATGGATTACTCGAGTAGCAAGAAGCAGTATACTCGAGTATAGAAAGAGAGAATTACAGGAGAGAAGAATGTATTACTCGAGTATCAAAAATGGTATACTCGAGTATCAGAAGTGTATACTCGAGTAATAGAAAAGTATACTCGAGTATCAAGACGATATACTCGAGTATCAAAAGGCTAAACTCGAGTATCAGAAAATATAACTGAGAAACGTTTATATCAGAGTCAATTACTCGAGTATGGAAGAATTTACTCGAGTATCAAAAATCAATTACTCGAGTATGAACATACTTACTCGAGTATCAGAAGATATACTCGAGTATCAGAAAACACTTACTCGAGTATAAACATACTTACTCGAGTATCAGAAGATATACTCGAGTATCAGAGTATATACTCGAGTATCAGGAAACACTTACTCGAGTATAAACATGCTTACTCGAGTATCAGAAGATATACTCGAGTATCAGAGGATATACTCGAGTATCAGAAAATACTTACTCGAGTATAAACATACTTACTCGAGTATCAGAAGATATACTCGAGTATCAACAGACTTACTCGAGTATCAGAAAACACTTACTCGTGTATTACAAGGAAATACTCGAGTATAAAGGACTTAGGAAAATTCTAAGAGGAAATTTGCTCCAATGCTTCTGTCCATCAATCCAAGTGCATGAAGGAAATGTATCCCAATAGAGAGGCTATACATGGGCCAACACTTTGGATCACACAATGAGGGATTACATTGTATGGTCCTGTGTTTGGTGACCCATTATAGACTGACATTGGTCTACACTTGGCAATTAGAACCTGCACACATACAACTTAAACACAGCATCAAATACACCTTAATTCATCTTAGTTCAAGGTCTGACCTCCTACAAATCTGAGGTATTGTGGAGACAAATCCCAACATAATGCTTGAAAGAGAGCTATTGCAATTAAGTAAAGTGCTATTAAGTAAAGAACTATGCTAAAAAGAAAACTACTGCAGTTAATTAAAGAGCACATGATAGGTGATTACTACGAAAGATTGAAAATATGAAATGGAAATGCACTCGATCAAGAATCACCTCGGCTAAAGACGATTAAGAAAATGCGATAAAAATCTAAACTTAATAGGATAAAGGTCCTTGACCGTGGAGGTTCCTAAAGCTTGAACACGATTCTCTCGAAGTCGTGCCCAACTAAGTTTAGGAAGGTCCGACCGACTCTCATCTATATCGGAGGCCTAAAACTCGGTTTACGCGGTGAACCCCACTATTGGATTTTAATCCAATTCGGGAGATTTGAACGACTGCCTCTCTCGAGGGGTGCGTATAACTCCCTTTACTCTTGAATGCTCACTTCATTCTATCGGCCTCTCGGCTAGCCCAGAATGAAAGCAAAGGTGGAGAGTATATATCGATAATATACCTCCAACCCATGATTAATCAAGAGTAATTCTGTAACGACCCCATCCGTTACATGACGTATAGTAGAAGGTCCGGCCGAGGCCCCACACTATATGCCACAAATATACGATGAGGTCACAGGATAATACCAAACCAGACACGAATCCTAACTCAGAGCATTCTAGCGGAAGCTTTAAGTTGTAATTTGAACTCTAACCAGGAATGTCCAATATATAAACCACCTTTATATATAACCACGGAACGTACAACAAATACATAGAGTTTGGCCTTAAGGCCTTACAGTTCCTCTTTTCACACCGTATGGTTTACAAACCTCGGCGCGCAGGCCGGCCATACATGAGTAAAAGAAAACAAGCAAAAACATTCGCTTAGCCTTTAAGGGCTAGCCGCAGAAGCAGCAACAACAGCAGTAGGGCTTCAGCCCTTCACTTACCACTTGGCTCTCCAACACCTGCATGGGAACAATCCACCCAACCGGTGGCAAACAATGCAACGGTCAGCATTCAGCTGACCTAATTATAACAATCCTACCCCTTTCTCGGGGCATTAGCATTCTTTCCCTGCAAAGCATGGCATCATCATATAGCAACTATGTGCGCGCAGGCACATTCAAGCCATCACAACTATCGGCCACACGGCCCGACAGTCCGTGCACTCAGGGCACATTCTTGGTGTACCGGAATACCAGGGTCAACACCACCGTCTACACGGTATTTGAGCATTCTAGTCTTTCCGGCGCGCGGGCCTAAGACTCTCATTAGGCGCTCCAACAAAACCTATAACCAGGCTTCCAAGTCGGACGGACCTAACGCAGGTACGGATCAGCCACCCCCCGTTGCTCAAGTCGCCGTGCCACCTCGAATACGGAAGTATCCATGGCTATTTATAGGCGCGGGTCGGTTTACCTTTCCTGTTCGGCAATCTGCCTTTTCATCGAGTTGCAGCCCAACGGCTCAACCGCTCATAAAGTGGCAACACACGGCCACAAGAGTTGCATCCAACCCTCTTCATTTCCTGGACATCATCCATTACTTCCTGCTGCACCAAGCAACAGGTAGGCACAAGGCAACACAAGCCATAATCACGGAGCCTTCTCCGATATGCAAACAAGCATCACCAATCCAGACCATGTCCAGATGGGCTTCACACAGCATGCCTAGAGCCGTACTCCAATTCCGGCCTCTAACAAGGGGGACTTCACATATCTACCCCAAGGGACACCACAACCCACCGCACACTCGCGGGGAATGGTTTTCCCTATGCAATGCAGAAAAGAAGGACTTCACATGTCCAAGAAGGGAGATCGTTACCCTTGTCGATCTCTTGGGAGCCATCGCAAACTAGCCGGTGAAAAAGAACCGCAGTAGCTTTGCCTTCACAATGCCGGCTTTGGATCACGAATCGGACCACGGGAACTCTGCCGGTGGCTTGATCTCCTACTCCTTCTTCTTCCTCCTCTCTCTTTCTCTCTTCCTTAACCAAATGAAGAATGAAGTCTTCATCAGCCTCTACGGATTAAATCCAGCCAGGAATCACCTGAGCCCTTGGATCCAAAGAGAGAAATCTGAACGGCCACGATTTGCCCAAAAACTCATTTTTTTGGCTGACACGACCTGTGACACGCCCGTGTCATAGGCCGTGTACCCTTAAGCGGCACACGCGGTATTCGTACCGACTGAGATTTACCAGAACACGGGCATCGACACGCCCGTGTCGAACCTGACACGCCCGTGTCATTCCTGAGACACGCCCGTGTCACCCCTGTCTCATCGAGCTGCAAGCAGTACACGGGTAGGCACACGGCATCGGACACGCCCGTGTCCAACCTGACACGCCCGTGTTCAAGGCTTGGTTCAAGGCCGTGTAACTTTCTGACTCAAAACGCATTTTATTTGAGTGACACGCCTTGGGACACGCCCGTGTCCCAGGCCGTGTACCCCCGACACGCCCTGGGACACGCCCGTGTCCCAGGCCGTGTAAAATGACCTGCACCTCAAAACCATTTTTGAGTCTTTTTGGGGTGTTACAATCCTCCCCCCTTAACAAAATTTCGTCCCGAAATTTGCACGGTAAGGAAACAAGAACCAACAATACTATTACTTGAGAATTCTGTTATAACAAGAGGTACACGGTCTACAGCTTAACCAAAAAACTCGGGAAATTCAGCTTGCATGGTCTGCTCTCGCTCCCATGTTAGCTCTTCACGGCCACAATTGTCCCATCGGACCTTGACCATCCCGATCACTTTGTTTCGCAACTGTTTCTCGGCTCGATCCTCGATCCGAATGGGTCTAACCCTCGTCGTTAGCCCATACTCGACCGGTACCCGATCATTCTCCACTACTTGAGCTGGATCCTTCACCGCCTTACGAAGGACTGAGATGTGAAATACATCATATAATCCACCCACGTCTGCTGAAAGTGCTAGTCGATAAGCAGCTTCCCCAACCCGCTCCACCACCTCAAACGGACCAAGATACCTCAAACTTAGCTTTTTCAAACGCCGAATCCTGGACACGCCTTTGAAGGGTTTGATCTTCAAATATACCTAATCACCCACCGCGAACTCCACGTTCCGGTGTTTGGCATTATAGTACTTTGCTTGACGATCTTGGGCTATCAATAGCCTCTCCTGAATAGAGCGTATGAGTGAGGTAGCTTCTTCGACTTCCTTTTTCCCACTCAGCTTAGATTCGCCTTCTTCTGCCCAAGCTAACGGTGTACGTCATTTACGACCATATAAAGCCTCAAATGGTGCCATACCAATACTCTCTTGGTAGCTATTATTATAGGCAAATTCGACAAGAAATATATAATCTTCCCATCTCTTCCCAAAGTCTAGGGCGCACATGCGGAGCATGTCTTCCATCGTCCTGTTGGTTCGTTCAGTCTGGCCATCCGTTTGGGGATGAAAGGCCGTACTAAACGCTAACTTTATACCCAACATTTGATGAACGAGCCGCCAATCATTCGATGTGAACCGCCCATCACGGTCACTAACGATGCTCCGAGGAACACCGTGCAGTCAAACAACCTGCTCCACATAAAGCTTGGCCAAGGTTTCCACTGAATCGTCTCTTCTGTTTGGAAGGAAGTGCGCCACTTTTGTCAACCGGTCCACAATCACCCAGATTGAATCATGACCGCGTTGAGATCTCGGCAACCCGTGCACGAAATCCATCGAAATGTCATCGAACTTCCACTCCGGAATAGGTAACGACTTCAGGAAACCGCCAGGCTTCTGGCATTCTGCTTTCACCAACGCACATGTATTGCATTCAGCCACATAACGTGCGACATCTTTCTTTAGTCCGGGCCACCAGAACAGCTTTTTCAGATCTCTGTACATCTTTGTGCTCCCTGGGTGAACTGAGTACTTTGCAAAGTGAGCTTCGTACATCAACTCTTCCCTCAATTTACCCACACTCGGGACGCACACTCGACCATTTCTTCGTAACAAACCGTTATCCCAAGAGAATTGGTCATCCGGCCCATCTTTTGCATAGCACTGGAGACTTTCATCAAGTTCTGTTGCTCGCCGAACTCTGTCCGTAAGGTCATATTGCACCTCCGTCCAGTTCAAGCATGCATCGGTTGACGAACCCTTATCAACAAAAGATATCTCCAATGCTTCCAATTCCTGGATTAATCGCTGATCATGCCTCTACAACCAGCTTGCCCGTACCGGAGTCTTCCGACTCAAAGCATCAGCGACCACATTTCCCTTCCCGGGAGTATAGTGAATCTCGAAGGTGTAGTCCCCAAGGAAATCCATCCATCTTCGTTGTCGCATATTCAGATCCTTCTGATCCAACAAATACTTTAGGCTTTTGTGATCTGTATAGATATCCACTTTAACGTCATATAGATAGTGCCGCCACAACTTGAGCGCAAAGATTACCGCCGCCAACTCCAAATCATGGACGGGGTAATTCCGCTCATGCACTTTCAACTGGCGCGAGCCATAAGCAATCACTTTACCAAACTGCAGAAGAACACAGCCTAAGCCGCTCCCGGAAGCATCACTATATATCTCATACCCATCTGTACCACATGGCGATGTCAACACAGGCGCCGTGGTCAAACAACTCTTCAAGTCTTCAAAAGCTCGCGCGCACTCCGGCGTCCAAATGAACTTTTGATCTTTTCTCGTCAGCGTGGTCAGAGGTAAAGCAATCCATGAGAAGTTTTCCACAAACCGTCTATAGTAGCCCGCAAATCCAAGGAAGCTCCTGACCTCGGCCACTGAAGACATCACTGGCCAATCCCGAATGGCACTTATCTTCAACGGATCTACCGCGATACCTTCTCCACTTACCACATGGCCTAAAAAGGCTACTGAAGAGAGCCAGAACTCACACTTTGAGAATTTGGCATAAAGCTTATTCCTCCACAGGGTATGCAAGACCAACCGCAAATGGTTTGCATGATCCTCTTCCGACTGAGAGTATACTAAGATGTCATCGATAAACACAATAACGAACAAATCCAAGTACTCTCGGAACGTTCGATGCATTAGGTCCATAAATACCGAAGGAGCATTACATAGGCCAAACGGCATTACCGTGAACTCATAATGACCGTAGCGTGTTCCAAATGCAGTCTTGGGAATGTCACCTTCCCTAATCCTCAGTTGATAATATCCCGATTTCAAATCCAATTTGGAATAGACCGTTGATCCTGCCAGCTGATCAAAGAGGTAATCAATCCGCGGAATCAGATATTTGTTTTTCTCCGTCAGCTTATTCAATTTGCGGTAGTCAATACATAACCGTAAACTACCGTCTTTCTTTTTCACAAATAGAACAGGCGCGCTCCAAGGTGACATACTTGGGCGTATATATCCCTGCTCCAACAACTCTTGCAATTGGACTTTCAACTCAGCCATCTCTTTTGGCGCGACGCGATATGGTGAGCGGGCCACAGGTTTCGCACCTGGCACCAACTCAATAGAGAAGTCAATCTCCCGCTGGGGTGGTAACCCAGGAAGATCTTTAGGAAACACATCGGCAAACTCTGACACAACCAGTACTTCACCGACACTGGCCTTTGGCTCAACAACCTGAAATAGCGTGAAGAATAACTCCGCGCCGTTCCGAACAGCATTGACGACTTGGAGCGCAGACAACAGAGTTCCGCCAACTCCTCGCATACCAGCGAACTTCGTCACAAGTCCGGTATTCTGGCCCAGTGTAATCTCCTTGGAGTTGCAATCAATAAAGGCACGCTGCTCCGAGAGCCAGTCCATACCAAAGATCACATCAAACTCCGATAACGGTAGCACGGCTGCACTCAAACCGAAATCCCGACTTCCTATTTGCACATCCACATCGCAAGCCCTATCCGCAAGCATCACACAGCCTTTCGGCAATATCACCCTTGTACTATCCACCGTCACATGACTCGGTACCCCAATTCGAGATACGAAATCCTCTGACAGGAAAGAATGCGAAGCACCCGTATCAAACAGGGCTCTCGCCAAATTATTCTGAATCAGGACAAAGCCTGCAGCACATACATCATGCACAAGCTATACATAACCACAAACAATAGCACGTAAGCAAGTAAGCTAAATCAACTCGTACCGGTGACGACGTCACTTTGCTTAATCGCTTCCTGTTGGCAAAGCTGATAGATTCGGGGCTGTGCCTCGGACGCAGAGGAATCAACCACCGCTTTGCCCTTCTCAGCATAAGACGCACCCGTCTTATTTTCCCCTTTGGGCTGAACAACCCGACAGTCACGAGCTATATGCCCCACTCGGCCACAGTTATAGCATGTACGAGAATCCGGCCTTGATGTCGCCCCCGACACAACGGTTGTATTCACTTGCACAGACGGCTTGGACCTCTTGCCCCCTCTCTTCTGGTAGAACGATTTGCTAGGGCGAGGTGCTTGAACCTCTGGCTTCGACACAACCAAGCCCTTGTTCCCTTGCACTCGCCGCATGTCCTTCTCCAACGCACACGCAGTATCAACCAACGCCTGAAACCCTTGGTTCACTGAACTCGAAAGCAGGAATCTCAACTCATCCTGCAATCCTTTATAGAACCGATTCGTTTTCCTTTGGTCATCCGCGAAGATTGTTCCCGCATACCGTCCCAACCTGGTAAACTCATACAATTAGATATCCACGCTATCTTCCCCTTGCTTTAACCGTTGGAACTCGTTTTCCATAGCAATGCGTTGCGCCGCTGGGACATGCTTCGCCAGAAATATCCGAGAGAACTCCTCAATCGACACTTGCGTTAATTGCCTGCCCGCCAAATGGTGTACCTCAACCTCGTCCCACCACAACCGCGCCTCTCCTTCAAGCATGAAGGTGGCCAAGGTGACCTTTAGAGTTTCCTCCGCCCTGATCGCTGTCATTATCCGCTTGAAAAACGATAACCAATCCTCTGCCTGCGTTGGGGATCCCAGTCCCGTAAACGTAGGAGGACTGAAGCTCATGAATTGCTTCAACTGTCGGTCAGCTGCTCGTGGATCTACAGCCTCAACCGGCTCGGGTCTTACATCAACACGAACTGGCACTACTGCCGGCTGCGCTTGCCCGGTCGGCTGAATCATGGCAAATAGCGCCTCAGTAACTAAGCGAATAGTTTCCGCAGATGGAGGAGGTGTTGGCACCTCAGCTGGTGCCGCACTCTCATCAGAGCGCTGGGGCTCAGACTTCCCAGCACCACTACGCGTCACCTATAGGTGGACAAGACACACATTAGCGAACATATGCAAGCAAAACAACACAAAAAGGAACGCGCAAATTCCTCAAACAAGATTTTGTACATTCCTTAGTGGACATTCCAGAGTTCATTAGCGTTACAGCAGGGCGCATAAACACGCGCTCGCCACCCCATAAAAGAATTCGTCCACGAATTCGATAGAGGAAGACCGAACGAAGCTGATACCAAAATATAACGACCCCATCTGTTACATGACGTATAGTAGAAGGTCCGGCCGGGGCCCCACACTATATGCCACAAACAGACGGTGAGGTCACAGGATAATACCAAACCAAACACGAATCCTAACTCAGAGCATTCTAGCGGAAGCTTTAAGTTGTAATTTGAACTCTAACCAGGAATGTCCAATATATAAACCACCTTTATATATAACCACGGAATGTACAACAAATACATAGAGTTTGGCCTTAAGGCCTTACAGTTCCTCTTTTCACACCGTATGGTTTACGAACCTCGGCGCGCAGGCCGGCCATACATGAGTAAAAGAAAACAAGCAAAAACATTCGCTTAGCCTTCAATGGCTAGTCGTAGAAGCAGCAGTAACAGCAGTAGGGCTTCAGCCCTTCACTTACCACTTGGCTCTCCAACACCTGCATGGGAACAATCCACCCAACCGGTGGCAAACAATGCAACAGTCAGCATTCAGCTGACCCAATTATAACAATCCTACCCCTTTCTCGGGGCATTAACATTCTTTCCCTACAAAGCATGGCATCATCATATAGCAACTATGTGCGCGCAGGCACATTCAAGCCATCACAACTATCGGCCACACGGCCCGACAGTCCGTGCACTCAGGGCACATTCTTGGTGTACTGGAATACCAGGGTCAACACCACCGTCTACACGGTATTTGAGCATTCTAGTCTTTCCGGCGCGCGGGCCTAAGACTCTCATTAGGCGCTCCAACAAAACCTATAACCAGGCTTCCAAGTCGGACGGACCTAACGCAGGTACGGATCAGCCACCCCCCGTTGCTCAAGTCGCCGTGCCACCTCGAATACGGAAGTATCCATGGCTATTTATAGGCGCAGGTCGGTTTCACCTTTCCTGTTCGGCAATCTGCCTTTTCATCGAGTTGCAGCCCAACGGCTCAACCGCTCATAAAGTGGCAACGCACGGCCACAAGAGTTGCATCCAACCCTCTTCATTTCCTAGACATCATCCAGTACTTCCTGCTGCACCAAGCAACAGGTAGGCACAAGGCAACACAAGCCATAATCACGGAGCCTTCTCCGATATGCAAACAAGCATCACCAATCCAGACCATATCCAGATGGGCTTCACACAGCATGCCTAGAGCCTATCGTGTGCCATTGGGAGTTCACATCCACATGATACTAGTGTGCTCCAATTCCGGCCTCTAACAAGGGGGACTTCACATATCTACCCCAAGGGACACCACAACCCACCGTACACTCGCGGGGAAGGGTTTTCCCTATGCAATGCAGAAAAGAAGGACTTCACATGTCCAAGAAGGGAGATCGTTACCCTTGTCGATCTCTTGGGAGCCATCGCAAACTAGCTGGTGAGAAAGAACCGCAGCAGCTTTGCCTTCACAACGCCGGCTTCGGATCACGAATCGGACCACGGGAACTCCGCCGGTGGCTTGATCTCCTCCTCCTTCTTCTTCCTCCTCTCTCTTTCTCTCTTCCTTAACCAAATGAAGAATGAAGTCTTCATCAGCCTCTACGGATTAAATCCATCCAGGAATCACCTGAGCCCTTGGATCCAAAGAGAGAAATCTGAACGGCCATGATTTGCCCAAAAACTCATTTTTTTGGCTGACACGGCCTGTGACACGCCCGTGTCACAGGCCGTGTACCCTTAAGCGGCACACGCGGTATTCGTACCGACTGAGATTTACCAGAACACGGGCATCGACACGCCCGTGTCGAACCTGACATGCCCGTGTCATTCCTGAGACATGCCCGTATCACCCCTACCTCATCGAGCTGCAAGCAGTACACGGGTAGGCACACGGCATCGGACAGGCCCGTGTCCAACCTGACACGCCCGTGTTCAAGGCTTGGTTCAAGGCCGTGGAACTTTCTGACTCAAAACGCATTTTATTTGAGTGACACGCCCGTGTCCCAGGCCGTGTACCCCCGACACGCCCTGGGACACGCCCGTATCCCAGGCCGTGTAAAATTACCTGCACCTCAAAACCATTTTTGAGTCTTTTTGGGGTGTTACAAATTCAAGGCCCTAACCTAAAAAGAAAAGATTAATTAAAACATCATAACTTAATCGCTCTAACCTCGGATCATCAAGATCGAGTACAAGGAGGATTAGTTAATCATAATGGAGTGGAGGGGGGATGAGTAGTAAAGCATATAAAGGAACACAAGTAAAGAAAGAACACTTATATTAATGAAAAGGAGCAAGTTACACTATGGAAAAAGAGATTACAGTTGCATGAATTTAAAGTCATATTCTGGCCCTACAAGTCGCACTAAGCAAGAGTAAGATTACAACAAAAGCTAAAACAAACTAAGATTAAACTAGGGTTAAACAAAAATTACAAAGAGAGAGAGAGAGAGAGAGAGAGAGAGAGAGAGAGAGAAAAGAATAAAAAACTAGAGAAGGACCCAAGAACCAAAGGGGCAGCACCTCCCCCTCTCAGCCAAAACTTACTGAAATGAAAAGGGGGGGTCTCAATTTATAGAAAAAAATCTCGGGTTGGTCACGCCCTCCGACACGCCCTAGGGGGGGCGTGTCAGGGGGCGTGACAGTACTATGTTGACCTCGGGCTCTGGACTCTTGCGGGAAGGATCATTGCCTTTGTACATCGGTGGTCACGCCCAAGGTCACGCCCGTGTAGGGGGGGCGTGACACTCACGTCATGTCGAAATCATTGCTCGGAAATCCGTCAGTCACCGAAAAGGGAGGGAGTCACGCCCATATCACGGGCGTGACAGTACTGTTTGCGTGCTGTGGAGAAACGGCATGTAATGCGGCGGCAGGCTTTGCGGCAGAGGGCGACACGCCCATGGTCACGCCTGGTGACACGCCTAGAGAAGGCGTGTCAGGGGGGCGTGACAGCGGTTTTGTTCGTTTTTCTGTCCCTTCCAGCAGGAGTCCTCAGGATCGGGTGACACGCCCTAGGTCACGCCCAGGGAGGGCGTGACAGGGGGGCGTGTAAGGTCATTTTTGACTAATTTTCTGAAAACCTGCAAAAGGACAAGGAAATGTTAGTGGCAATAATATTTACATAAAAAATGATAAAAATAAACTAATAATAGACATGATTTGTACAATATAAAATAGAAAATACAATAATAGTTTAGGCTACAAAACGTATTATCATTATTCTCGAGAAGTCAATTAGTTCTCGAGAACTAAACCTTGTGTTCTCGAGAAGTCCAGACCTCTTCTAAAGAATTAAGTTCCTGAGAAGTCTTGACAGTTCTCGAGAACTCAGATCCTAGTTCTCGAGAACTATAGCCACTTCTCGAGAACTAAGTCGACTTTCAAGGAACTTTTTTTTATAAGTCCAGAACGGCCGAAATTTCAAATAACTCGACGTGATTGGTCCACGTGTCGTCATTAATATCTTTTCTATCCGTTAAGGGGAATCCTATATAAAGTCTTTTCACTAAGAAATAACCCTAAGAAAAATAGAAAAAGAAGAATCTTTTAAGAGCAGATTTCGTACTTTCCTGGTTCGTCCGACTATTCTCAAGAACGACTTTCTGAAGCCGCCGCTCTCGTCAAGATCGATCTCTCTGCATTAGATCTAGAAGATCTGCTGATTAAGGAATCATTTTTCTCTCCTTGATCGAGTAGATTCAAGCCTTCTAAGGTCAGATTTTCAAAGGATCTTCTTCTACAAATTCTGAAAGAGCCGCAACGATTCAAGAAAAATACCTAGAGAAAAATTCTTTCAGATCTGAGAATATTTCTGTTTGTATTTTAAAACTCTATTTGTAAATCTTGTGGGAGATTATTCTCCGAGTGTAGGAGCATTGTTCTCCGAGTGGTAGGAAGTTTTGTTTATCTTTCGAGTGTAGATCCTTTTGGATCGAGTTTATAGGAACTTGGTTCCGAGGCGTAGGATTGTTTTCAATCCGAGATAGTGGAGTAGCCGAGTTTAGTTATTTGCTAGATCGGTGAGGAAAGCAGACGTACCCAAGATCGGGGAACCACTATAAATCTCTTGTCGTCTGTGTGATTTCTTGCTTACTTATTTGTGCTAGTTGCTAAATTTTTTTATTCCGCATTAGACGCACATCTCACCTATTCACCCCCCTCTAGGTGATTTAGGTAGATAACTTATATCTTTCATCTCCCATGGTTGATGGCTTGCAAGTTGCGGCCTACTCCAGGTTCACCCTAGAGGTTGCGGCCGACCTCAGCCCTCTCTTTGGGCCAGGTGGATAGACCTTTCTATCCGCTGAGGCCTCGTGGCTTGGGCGGTCTCCCATATTTGTCTGCGCAGGTCGCGCAGCAACTGCAGTATGTGGGGTTGCGGACTGCTTCAACAGTTCATCTCTGTAGGCCATACGGTTAGCTCAGGCTAACAACGTAGTACTCTCTACTCCACCAGAGGCGGACTCTATATTCAGTCTGCCAGCTCGCCGCATAACATCAATGACGACAAGCCTCCAGACTACTAGTCAGCTATTGCGACCTACGTCCAGGCCGCCCACCATCAATAGTGGCGACAAGCCTCAAGATCTCTAGTGAGTAGTGGCAACCTGCCCCTTCTATTCGCAA
Source organism: Platanthera zijinensis (assembly GCA_039513925.1). Lineage (NCBI taxonomy): Eukaryota > Viridiplantae > Streptophyta > Magnoliopsida > Asparagales > Orchidaceae > Platanthera > Platanthera zijinensis. Next base: position 117,996,554 of record CM077087.1, read on the forward strand.
GTAGTGGGCAGACTCGGTCTCAGTCTTCCTGAAGGAGGAGTTGGAAACAGGACTCCGTCAGGCCGTACGACACAGCGCGGACTCAACTCCAGCCCGCCATAAGGTGGCGAGCTTGCACCATCCAGTAGTAGAGGTGGACTCATTACTCAGCCCGCTAGAAGATGGCGGTCTGCTCCTCCAGCTCGCCAGTAGATGCTGACCTACCTCTTCATACTGCAGCATATCGCGGACTCGGTCAAAGCTCACCACCCTATGGGGGGTAAAGTTACAAGGACCATATTCGGACCGAGCCTATAAATAGGCCCCCATACCTCTCATTTTGGGGGGGAAGACACAACATTAAACCAAGGCATCAGAACCAGCGGACTCCAACTTTTAGTCCGTGCAGCCTCCACGGTCAAGCCCTTATGGCCTTCCTTAGGTTCAACAACCTCAACTATCCTCTTATCCTGATCGTGCAGTCCGCTCGACCTTGAGTAGCGAACTGCAGGATTGACTTTCCGCGCTGTCTGCCGACCTGCTTTGTCAAACTGCACGGCCTCTAGCGCCCTCTTACCTCTATCCTCTAGCTTCCCCCTTTGTACCCTTTATTTGCTTTCCATGTAAAGGTGCAATCTCGAGATGTAATATTGATTCATAAACAAAAAAAAAGCCCATTGCAGGAGTGGCATTTAAGCTGCGGCGGGCGAACTTTGTTGTTGTCGCTGCAAGTGGCCTCTCTTTTTCTCTCTCTCGGTCTCATCCATCAATCCACACAAGGCTAACTGTCAAAGTAACCGTCTGCTTGACAGTTCCTAATCAACCTCTTTTTTATCCCTGCATCCCAGATCGATTGTGCTCCAATCTCGAGCAAGCTAGCGGAAGTTCACATTTTTCACATCAACACCTTCAATTGAACCAGCCAATGGCAGTAAAGACCGCCGAACCGGACTTAGGAAAAATCAAATAGGTCGAGAAAGAAATTCTGCGAGTATCGAATTGATATTGGACGAATCGGCCAGAGGCATATGACGATAAATGATGAATCGTGAAGTGGTCATGATAATACTCGATGAATCGGCAAGAGATAACAGCGCTACCCGACAAATTGGCTATAGGTCACGATGATACTCGACGAATTGAGACCATTCGTTGAAACCCCTAACCTATACTCGACGAATTTTCCTTAGGTATTTCCACTTACATACCGGTCGACCAAATTTGAAAATACAGGTCTCGGAATTACATTCCACCACGTCCAGATCATCATAGGCTTGGTCCTTTACTCAAATCACATATGAGCAAGGCTACACAAACCTTTCCAACTTCTCGAAAGATCTTATGAGCGACCCCATATGCTTATACTACGTTGGAAGTGAGTCTACATGGTTGATCACTTCCAGATCACCATGGTATCACCAATAGGGACCGGAGTGCATGGTTTTGAGCACAACCTTTATGAACTCGCCAAACTATTTTTTAGCCATGGGCCTGTCTACGAGTGGCGAGCCACCTGGTGAAAGTCTTTGTTCTACAGTATCTACACACCTAGAGGGGGTGAAAAGGTTTTCAAGTTTTTTTGAACAACATTTTAATTTGGTTGAGTCGTGAGTTAGATTATAATGTTATCTTTCAAGAACCTCAACAATACACTAGATTTTAAAGTGGTTCCCCTATCTAGTACATCCACTTCCCCCTTCACCTATCTAGTAGTGTTCTGATTCAGCTAACTCTTCCTTTATCTCGGATCCTTGAGCTTACAACTCAAATCCCACAAGACCCAACACCTTAGAGTGAAACACACTCCTATAACTTATAGTATAATAACTCCTACCTTAGGCTATTCAACCCTACACTCAGAGATATCAAATCTCGTACCTCAGTCAAGAAAGGCCTACTCTCAGAGATATAAAATTTCCTATCTCAGATCTACACAGAGGTCTACCTCAGAGACACAACTCCTACACTCAACCTTTATAGTATAGGGTTACCACTCTGATCAACTGATGATCTTATAGATTTTCTAAGGGTTTGATAATGATTGACTCCAGAGAAATATTTACTTGTTCCTCCTTCTAGAATAGATAAACCTTGTCCTATCTTCTTCACAGCAACACGAATATTGATCTTCAGAGTATTTTTTGCTTGTGCTGACAATATAACTTCAGAGCTTTATTTCTTCAAGCTATTGATGTAATAATGTTATATGCAGTGGCGTTGAAGATAAATATCAACTTGTGAATTCTCTGCTCCTTCTCCTCTTATAGAGAAATGATTTATGTTCTTATTGTAGAAGACTTAGATGTTTCAATTCTTGATCTCTTCTAACAGTCGGCTTCTTTTTGTGTTTCAAAAAAAAAACCTTCTGTAAATCTGAGTGTAAAAGATTTTGCACACTTGAAGGAGCAGAAGACTCTCATGTAAAAAGCTCTCTTTATTTCTCTATAAAAAGACCTCTTTATTTCCTGTGGACCAACAACTCAATTCTCTGTATGGGCAACCCAAAATGGGAAACTGTATAGTACCTTTAGCTTTAATTATTGTGTAATAGTCATCCGACACCATTTGTCTTCTAGCGCACAAGTACCACAATATTTGAATTTTAGATGACATTAACATGATATTGTGCATATTGACTTAGCAAGTTTTAGTCAATAAACACAGGCATTAAGTGCAGTCAAGTGACTCAACACAAATATACTCTGTACAAATTTTGCTTCCCAAGGCATTGAGTGAACCTTCATTACTCAACGCATCTTACATAGACTGCTAAAACGATAAGGTGTTGATATAGCCTTCATCACATAATGCTTTTGTACTTCGAAGACTTCTCCTGTTTGAAAACATTGAGTGTAGCTCCTTTATTGAACGCTTCTTGACACTGTTGGATTCTTGATGATGCATTGAGTTTTCCGTTTTCACTCAATGCTTCTGTTGCAGACACCCTTTTTAGTAGGCGTTGAGTGAACTATGTTCACTCAACGCTTCTGGACCTAGTAAGATTTATATTTAGCAACTTTGATGCTTTGACTTCTTGACCTTCTATAAATGCTTTAGACCTCTGGCGTTGAGTGAAGTGTGTTCACTCAATGCTTCTAGACTTAGCCTAATTACCTTTTTTAAGCATCCTATCTTGAGTACAAATAACATTGTGACCCTGACAACATGTTTATCAATGAATAATAGAGAACCTGCATACAATGAACTTTGAACATATATTATATACAATTATGGATATATCATTGACTTGTGGGCCTTCTTCAAATATAGGAGATTGTAATCAATGGACCCAATAAACTCCCCCTATTTGAAGAAGTCAGAACCCTAGTCAATGATATACACATCCACATAAAGGAAATAAACATTCACAACAAACAAGAGCAATAATTTACACAATCAAAAATGTGATTAAGATTTAAAATGTTGATTTTAAACAGAAAGTGTGCTTATAATAAAGTTCATATTCCTAGAGCTCTTAAGGAAACTAATATATAAACGTTTCAAGTTTCTGGTTCCTTGATAACTATTCCCCTATTTGGTTTCTTGGCAGCCTTCTCATCAGCTTCAATTTGCTTTTGCCTTTGCCTTTCCATGTAGTTATAAGGCTTTGGAAAGTACTTGCTTCGCTCTAGAGCATCTGATGGCACTGTCCCTATTATCTTGTCCCTTCTCAAATTTCTTATTTTTTCTTCATTCCTTTCCAGCTTAGCCCATTCTATGGAGCTATATTACTTCCCCTTTCAGTTATGTTTTTTTAATTTGGTCCCAGGCAGACAAATTGATAGTCCTTTATTGAGTACTCCATCTTTCAAAGTCAGGCCAGGATTCCATCTCTTCTATGTATCTCTTTTTTCGTAGACGTGTCTCTTAATCCTCTTCAGCGATAGACTTGACTTTGGCTCTTGATATTTGTTGAGTAGTGGGGCTGAAGGTGTAACACCCCGAAACTCAAAAGAGAGACGGGTGGAATTTTTAAGCCAAGACGGGATTTTAGAGCAGGTGTCACGGGCGTGACATGGGCGTGTAACGGCCGTGACACGGGCGTGTCACGGGCGTGACACAGGCGTGTTCGGCCACGGGTCATGTGGTCGACGTTTTGACGGTCGGAGATCGTCGAGTTGAGGCACACGTCCTGGGACACGGGCGTGTCCCAGGGCGTGTCACTTTGGGCTGTTTTCTGAGGAAGGCACACGGGCCATGACACGGGCTCTGACACGGGCGTGTCAAATTTGACACGGGCATGTCGGGTGCCGTGACGCAGCCGTGTCCCTCTCGAGTTGGGAAAGCTGGTCGATTACACACGGGGGGGGGGGGGGGGAGTGACACGGGTCTCGACACGGGCGTGTCGCATGTGATACGGGCGTGTCGGAGGCCGTGTCAAAGGCCGTGTGCTGGTTTTTCGAATCGGTCGAGACGGCGAATGGGTGACACGGCCAGGCACACGGCCGTGTTGCAACCCGTGTTCGGCCCAGATTTTATGATTTCATATCTAATCTTGGTCGTTCGTTTCCTTGACTTTGGATCCGACGGTGGGGGGCTGCTCCTGGGTGGTTTTAGCCGGGATTTAGAGTTGGGAATCCTCATTTACTTTAGCCATTCTCTCTCTAAGAGTTTAGAGAGAAGGGAGAGCAAGGAGGAAGGAGGAGTCCAAGATCCGGCCGCCGGGGAAGCTTCGGAGCTCCGAATCGCGATCCGAGTCCAGTTCCGCGGAGGTGACGTCGTTGCGGTGCTTTCCAACCGCATAGTTTTCGATGGCGCCGCGGAAAAATGCAAGGGTAACGATTTCTCATCCTTTGGCATGTGAAGCCCTTTTTCCCTTTGCATAGGAAGCCCTCTCTCGCGAGTGAGCGAAGAGTTGGAGCGTTCCTTGGGGTAGATATGCAAAGTCCCCCTTGTGTAGAGTCCGTATGCGAAAACGGACATAGGCATTGTGTGTGAAGCCTATCCGGACAAGTAGAGCCGGATCGGTGATGTTGTATTGCATATGAATCGGGGAAGACTCCGGGTGTTTGGGCATTTTTCGGGTTTTCTACATGGTAGATTGCAACAGGGAGCCTTGGAGATTAACTCCAAGGTGCACCCGGAAAACTGGGCAAAAGTGAGTTTTGCCAACACGATGGCCGAGGAGCCAACGTGAACATAACCGGGTTATGTGATTGTTGTGGCGGAAATGGGACTCGGTGAGTCTTGACCTGCGCATATGGCTTAAATTGTCGTTGCGATATAAGCACGGGTCAGGCGGAACCGTACCCGATCTATGTCGTTCGGTGGGACCGTTGGCATGGATGAGAGTCTTCGGCGGTCTATGGCTTAAATTGTCGTGACCAAGGCTAAGAAGACAAAATGCTCATATGGTTGGCCGTCCAAGAGGCGGTGGTGGAACGGGAACGTCTATGGCTTGAATTGACGTGACGTTGGCCGGTTCGCCGTGAATGTGCCCTAAGTGCACGAGGTGTGTGGCCGTGCGAGCCTACGCCTGTGATGATGTGTGTTTACACTAATAAATTGCCTATACTAATAAAGTGCAGGGAAAGAGCATCGCCGCCCCGGTTTTAGTGCGGGATTGTTATAATTTGGTCAGCATAGCTGACCGTTGCTTTTGTTTGCCACCGGGCGGTGGTTTGTGCTTGCAGGTGCTGCAGAGCCGAGCGGAAAATAGCGGGCTAAAGCCCAAGTTGCAAAGCCGGCCCACGAAAGCCTAATTTTGAGTGTTTCATTGTAACCATGTGTGGCCGGCCTGCGAGCCGATGTATGAAAACACTTTTGTATCAAGCAAACTATGTATGGCCTTAAGGCCATTTTTATTTTCTGTGTATTAGATCATTCCTGCGGTTGTTATTATAGTGGACATTCATGCTGTTGGCAGGGTTCTTAATTGTGCAACTTAATAAATTCTTCCGCTAGGTGTTGTGTAGGACGTTATGATTGGTTGATTGGTTTCAACGCGTAACCAACCGATCTGTCTGTAGTATATGGCGTCGGGCCCCGGCCGGACCTACTGATATATGCTATACGACGGATAGGGGTGTTATAAATTGGTATCAGACTACTGGTTTCGGTCAAACTTAAATGAATTCGTGGACGAATTCACTTTAAGGGGTGGTGAGCACATGTGTGCGTCATCATTATAACATGAAAAGAACCCATGAATGTCCACTTAGGAATGAAAATACACATGTTTGAGGAACCTGCGTGTTCCTATAATTGCTGTTTGCAGTAATATTTGGTCGCTTATCGGTGTTTTGCACGTTTATAGGTGACCAGAAGTGGTGCTGGGCCGTCTGAACGGCCAGGTTCTGAGGCAAGCAGTGCGCCAAGTGAAGCGCCTGCAACACCTCCGTCTGCCGAGACCATTAGATTGGTGGCAGAAGCTGTCTTTACTATGATTAATGCGCAACCTGCAAGACAGGTGCAACAGCCTGCTCCTGCGGGGGAGCAAGTGCCGCTCCAAGCGGCGGAGCCTAGAAGGGTTGAGTAGGTGGCGGTGGAGCCGGAGTTACCTCAGAGAGCAACTGAAAGACAGTTGAAGCATGTGATGGGCTTCCACCCACCGGTGTTCTCGGGAACGGGAACCCCGACCCAGGCTGAAGATTGGCTCTCAAGAGTCAATAGGGTGATGACAGCTACTGAAACGGAAGAGTGGCAGAAGACCACGATAGCGACGTTCCTTTTGGATGGGGACGCAAGGTTATGGTGGGAAGGCCTTGAGCTACACCAGTTGAGGGGAAGGTCGTTGGCCGAAGTTCCTATGGCGGAGTTTTCGAGACTATTCATGGCTCGATACCTCCCCTCAGTGCAGAGGATCGCATTGGAGAACGAGTTCCAAAAGTTGGTGTAAGGAGATAGCACTGTAGACGAGTACCTCCACGAGTTTACTCGGTTGGGGAGATATTCTAGCGCTTCCTTTGCCGATGAGGAGCGAAAGACTAACCGCTTCTATGAAGGGTTAAGAGACGAGCTGAGGTTGCTACTGTCGGGGCCCATGGCGCAGGGTTTCCTAACCTTGGTCAACTCGGCCCGGTCCTTGGAGAAGGACATGAAAAATGTGCAAGCTAAGAAGGAATCTGGTGGGAAGAAATCGGAGTTCAAAGCGCCGACTACGTCGAAGTCGGGCTATCGAAAATTCTTCAAGAAGGCTAGGACGTCAGGTCCAGCTTCTTCTACGGGTGCCTCGGGGGCAACTACTAATCGAACCCCGGGAGCTTGTTTCATGTGTGGAAAGACGGGGCACTTTGCCCGCGATTGCTGGAGCGGACAACCAAAGTCCGAGAGAAAGCAAGGAGCTACTTACGAAGAGAAGGGCAAGGCGGTGGAGTCAACCGCGTCCCACTATTCTCCGACTCAGCCTAGAGTCTACAACTTGCGGCAGCAAGAGGCCATTAAACAAGCGGATGTGGTGACAGGTACGAGTTAATTTATAGCAAGTTAACTTAGATACTGTTGTTTATTGCTTGTTAGCCTAATATGGTTTGCATAGGCTTTGTTTTGATTAGCGATTGTCCAGCACGGGCACTGTTCGATACGGGAGCTTCACACTCCTTCTTGTCCGAAAATTTTATGTCGCGCATCGGAATCCCTTCTTCGATGGCGAAGGACAAGTTGGATGTGCTGCTACCGAATGGGTGCTCGATGCGTACGGATAGAGTGTGCGCAATAAAGGTTCACATTGGGAGCCAAGAGTTCGACTTGCTAGCGTCATTGCTGCCGCTAGTAGAGTTTGACGTTATCTTTCGGATGGATTGGCTTTCGGAGCAGAAGGCATGGATTGACTGTGACCGGAAGGAGGTCAAGCTGGGTGTTGGGCTGGGGACAACATTCGAGGGACTCAAGGGGTCGAGCAAGACGCTGATGCCTGCTCTTCAGGTGGTAAAGGCAGTTCGTGCTGGTGCCGAGCTGTTCTTCGCAATAGTGGGGGCTGTGGAGCCAAAGTCCAAGTTGGATAGCATCCCTGTGGTTTGTGAATACCCGATGTGTTCCTAGATAGTCTTCCCGGGGCCCCACCACGGCGAGAGATTGATTTCACCATCGAGCTCGTACCGGGGGCCAAACTGGTGTCACGTGCTCCGTATAGGTTGGCGCCTAAGGTGATGGCAGAGTTGAAGGTTCAGCTAGAGGAGCTGATGGAGCAAGGTTATGTGCGTCCAAGCTCGTCGCCTTGGAGCGCACCGGTCCTCTTCGTTAAGAAGAAGGACGGGAGTATGCAGTTGTGTATCGACTACAGAGAGTTGAACAAGCTAACGGAGAAGAACAAGTACCCGATCCCGATGATTGATGATCTGTTCGATCAGTTAGTCGGATCGTCAGTATATTCTAAGTTGGACTTGAAGTCGGGGTACTATCAGTTGAGGATCAGGGAGTGTGATATCCCGAAGACGGCGTTCAGCACAAGATATGGGCATTTCGAGTTCACGGTCATGCCGTTTGGGCTGACAAATGCGCCATCAGTGTTTATGGACTTGATGAACAGGACGTTCCGAGATTTCCTGGACCGATTTGTGATCGTCTTTATTGACGATATATTGGTGTACTCGCAGTGCGAAGAAGATCACTTCAAGCACTTGCATCTGGTGTTGGAGACTTTGAGGAGGAACGAGCTTTATGCGAAATTCTCCAAGTGCGAGTTCTGGCTACCCTCAGTAGCGTTCCTTGGTCACATTTTTAGTGGGGAAGGTATAGCGGTGGATCCGGCGAAGATCGTTGTGATACGGGAGTGGCTTGCACTATCTTCTATCGCGGAAGTCCGTAGTTTTCTCGGGCTTGCCGGATATTACAGGCGCTTTGTAGAGAACTTCTCGCGGATAGCTCTACCTCTCACGAAGTTGACAAGGAAAGATCAGAGATTCTTATGGACGCAGGAGTGCGTGCAAGCATTTGAGGAGCTGAAGTGACGGTTGACCACGACGCCAGTGCTTAGTTCGCCGAGTGGGACCGAGGGCTTCGAGGTGTATAGTGACGCCTCGGGTAGTGGTTTGGGCTGCGTGTTGTTGCAGCATGGGAGCGTGATAGCTTATGGATCGCGTCAGCTGAAAGTGCATGAAAGGAACTATCCGGTCCACGACTTGGAGTTGGCGGCCGTGATATTTGCACTTAAGTTGTAGAGGTACTACCTATACGGCGTAAGGGTCGATATATATACCGATCACAAGAGCTTGAAGTACCTGTTAGATCAGAAGGATCTTAACATGAGGCAGAGGAGGTGGATGGAGTTTCTGGGGGACTACACCTTCAAGATTCATTATGTACCCGGGAAGGGCAATGCGATTGCTGATGCGTTGAGTCGCAGGGCTCCCGCCTAGGCCAACTTGTTGTCGGTGCATGATGAGCGGCTGATACGGGAGTTGGATGAGCTTGAGATCTGTTGCATTGACAAGCAGACGAGCGCCAAAGTATTGTTGAACTGGACAGAAGTTCAGTATGACCTGGCTGACCGGGTTCGGTAGGCATTGGTGTTAGATGACTCCATGAAGGAGCTTATGGAGGCAGCGTTGGATGGGTCAAATTCCCAATTTTCAGTGGAAGATGGGTTGCTAAGGAAGGATCATCGGTTGTGCGTCCCAAGCGGGAGTAACCTACGGGCGGAGTTGATGTACGAGGCTCATCATACTAAGTACTCGATCCACCCCAGGAGCACAAAGATGTACCGTGACCTCAAGAAGTTGTTTTGGTTGCCGGGGCTTAAGAAAGACGTAGCGTTGTTTGTGGCTATGTTCCAAACGTGCGCCTTGGTGAAGGCGGAGTGCCAAAAGCCGGGAGGATTTCTGAAGTCTTTGCCTATACCGGAGTGGAAGTTCGACGACATATCTATGGACTTTGTGCATGGGTTGCCAAGGTCGCAGAAGGGGAACGACGCCATCTGGGTGATCGTAGATCGGCTAACGAAAGTGTCGCATTTCATTCCGCACAGGAAGGACGACTCGGTGGAGAAGTTGGCGAAGCTATATGTGGACAATATAGTTAGACTGCATGGTGTGCCTCGCAGCATTGTGAGTGATCGCGATGGTTGTTTCACGTCCAATGATTGGAGGTTGGTGCAGCAGATGCTGGGGACAAAGTTGAAGTTCAGCACAGCCTTCCATCCGCAGACGGATGATCAGACGGAGAGAGTCAATAGAACGATGGAGGACATGCTCCGCATGTGTGTTCTAGACTTCGGGAAGCTTTGAGAGGACCACCTGTTTTTGGTGGAGTTCGCGTACAACAACAGCTACCAGGCAAGTATCCAAATGGCGCCCTTCGAGGCCCTGTATGGTAGGAAGTGTCGCACGCCGTTATCGTGGCTTGAAACGGGTGAGGTAAGGTTGTACAAGAAGCACGAGGTGGAAAATGCTACTTCTTTGGTGTGGATCATTCGAGAGCGTTTGCTGATCGCTCAGGATAGGCAAGCTAAGTACTACAATGCCAAGCATCAGAATGTGGAGTTCGCGGTGGGCGATTGGGTGTACTTGAAAGTAAAGCCGTTCAAGGGTGTTTCGCGGGTGAGACGCTTGAATAAGCTGAGCCCAAGATACCTTGGACCCTTTGAGATTCTGTAGCGGGTCGGCGAAGCGGCTTATCGTTTGAAGTTATCGGTAGAGTTGAGTGGACTACACGATGTGTTCCACATCTCTATATTGCGGAAGGCGGTGCAAGAGCCTTCGCAGGTGATCGCAGTTGATCAAGTGCCGGTCGACGAAGGGTTGACGACTAGGGTCAAGCCCGTTCATATTGAAGACGCCGAAGTTAAGCGACTTCGTAACAAGGAGATCTGAATTGTCAAGGTCCGTTGGGACAATTGCGGTCGTTAGGAGCTCTCTTGGGAACGGGAGCAGTCCATGCAGGAGGAGTACCCGGAGTTATTTCGCTCAGGTACCGCTCTTGGTTTGATGTTTACTTTCCTTTAGTAATTTCGTGGGCGAAATTCTTTTAAGGGGGAGAGAGTTGTAACACCCCGAAACTCAAAAGAGAGACGGGTGGCATTTTTAAGCCAAGACAGGATTTTGGAGCAGGTGTCACGGGCGTAACACGGGCATGTCACGGGCGTGACACAGGCGTATCACGGGCGTGACACAGGCATGTTCGGCCACGGGTCATGTGGTCGACGTTTTGACGGTCGGAGATCGTCGAGTTGAGGCACACGGCCTAGGACACGGGCATGTCCCAGGGCGTGTCACTTTGGGCTGTTTTCTGAGGAAGGCACACGGGCCATGATACGGGCCCTGACACGGGCGTGTCAAATTCGACACGGGCGTGTCGGGTGCCGTGTCGCAGGCCGTGTCCCTCTCGGGTTGGGAAAGCTGGCCGATTGCACACGGGGGGGAGTGACATGGGTTTCGACAAGGGCGTGTCACATGTGACACAGGCGTGTCGGAGGCCGTGTCAAAGGCCGTGTGCTGGTTTTTCGAATCGGTCGAGACGGCGAATTGGTGACACGGCCAGGCACACGACCGTGTTGCAACCCGTGTTCGGCCCAGATTTTATGATTTCAGATCTAATCTTGGCCGTTCGTTTCCTTGACTTTGGATCCGACAGTGGGGGGCTGCTCCTGGGTGGTTTTAGCCGGGATTTAGGGTTGGGAATCCTCATTTCCTTTAGCCATTCTCTCTCTAAGAGTTTAGAGAGAAGGGAGAGCAAGGAGGAAGGAGGAGTCCAATATCCGGCCGCCGGAGGAGCTTCAGAGCTCCGAATCGCGATCCGAGTCCAGTTCCGCGGAGGTGACGCCGTTGCGGTGCTTTCCAACCACATAGTTTTCGATGGCGCCGCGGAAAAATGCAAGGGTAACGATTTCTCATCCTTGGGCATGTGAAGCCCTTTTTCCCTTTGCATAGGAAGCCCTCTCTCGCGAGTGAGCGAAGAGTTGGAGCGTTCCTTCGGGTAGATATGTAAAGTCCCCCTTGTGTAGAGTCTGTATGCGAAAACAGACATAGGCATTGTGTGTGAAGCCTATCCGAACAAGTAGAGCCGGATCGGTGATGTTGCATTGCATATGAACCGGGGATGATTCCGCGTGTTTGGGCGTTTTTCGGGTTTTCTACGTGGTAGATTGCAACAGGGAGCCTTGGAGATTAACTCCAAGGTGCACCCGGAAAACTGGGCAAAAGCAAGTTTTGCTAACACGATGGCCGGGGAGCCAACGTGAACATAACCGGGTTATGTGATTGTTGTGGCGGAAACGGGACTCAGTGAGTCTTGACCTGCGCATATGGCTTAAATTGCCGTTGCGATATGAGAACGGGTCAGGCGGAACCGTACCCGATCTATGTCGTTCGGTGGGACTGTTGGCATGGATGAGAGTCTTCGGCGGTCTATGGCTTAAATTGTCGTGTCCAAGGCCAAGAAGACAAAATGCTCATATGGTTGGCCGTCCAAGAGGCGGTGGTGGAACGGGAACGTCTATGGCTTGAATTGACGTGACGTTGGCCGGTTCGCCGTGAATGTGCTCTGAGTGCACGAGGTGTGTGGCCGTGCGAGCCTACGCCTGTGATGATGTGTGTTTACACTAATAAATTGCCTATACTAATAAAGTGCAGGGAAAGAGCATCGCCGCCTCGGTTTTGGGGCGGGATCGTTATAATTTGGTCAGCATAGCTGACCGTTGCTTTTGTTTGCCACAGGGCGGTGGTTTGTGCTTGCAGGTGCTGCGGAGCTGAGCGGAAAATAGCGGGCTAAAGCCCAAGTTGCTGAGCCGGCCCACGAAGGCCTAATTTTGAGTGTTTCATTGTAACCATGTGTGGCCGGCCTGCGAGCCGATGTATGAAAACACTTTTGTATCAAGCAAACTATGTAAGGCCTTAAGGCCATTTCTATTTTCTGTGTATTGGATCATTCCTGCGGTTGTTATTCTAGTGGACATTCATGTTGTTGGCAGGGTTCTTAATTGTGCAACTTAATAATTGCTTCCGCTAGGTGTTGTGTAGGACGTTATGATTGGTTGATTGGTTTCAACACGTAACCAACCGGTCTGTCCGTAGTATATGGCATCGGGACCCGGCCGGACCTACTGCTATATGCTATACGAAGGATATGGGTGTTACAGAAGGTTGGAATATCAGTAATAGAGGGTTCATCCCACTGATCACTATACAGATCACCATCCATATGTTCTTCTGGTGGAGGAACAAGAACTTTATCATTTGATTATTGTTCAAGTCCCAATGATCCTCTGATGACATTGGTGATCTAGATAGCTTTTTCAGTATTGCTTTGATCATTGCTTTCTCCCCCTTTATGACTTCTTCAGACATAGTTGTTGTTAGGGAGTTCTTGGCAAGAGAAATCTTTTCATCAAGAAAATTTACCTCTTTGGAAACACAATTCTTAACCTCCATTATGTGGTCACCCAAAAATTGAGTGTAGTCATCCATCCTCCTCTCTAGAGTTTTCTTTTGTGTTTCCATGAGTGTCATCTACATATTATGTACCATTTCAATATTCCCTGAGATGATGTTCATATATTCTATTATATCATTTTTCTTTAGTCTAATCTCTTGAAGTTTGCTATAAGTATATTATATAGCCGAGCAGCCCTCGTGAAGAATGCAACTATGTTGGCCTTGAGCAGATTGACTTCAAATCTGATAGACTTGATCTCGGTGCAGATATGTTGTCTTAATCCTTTGATAGAGTCATCAGTATAATGCTCTAGATGTCTCCTTTGATCATCAAGAAGTCCTTTCAGTTATGCTAGTAATTTAGAGGACATACTATCTAGTTGATGAGAGAACACTTGGAATCAGACATCCTCATCCTCTTTCCTTGTTTCTTCCCTTATTTCTGAGTCATCCCTCATATATTTAAAAGAATGATCATCAGCATCAGCAACTTCCTTGTCAGACTCAGATATCTTTATTGTATAAACTGCCTCTTGAGTAGGGAGTTCAGTGTGAATCTCCCCCTCAACCTCGGCATATTCCAATGGAATTTGTTTGTCTCCAGCAACTAGAGACAACACATCCTTTTCTGTTATAACTCGAACTCACTGCCCCCAACTTCGGCACAATCCATTTCAACTTATTGGTTTGTATAAGCTGTGATAGGAGCTCTTTCATTCACTGTGTTAGGAATTTGCACCCCCTTAGAGTGACGGATGAAGTGCAGCAACTTAGGACCATTTGGAGTCTGATCAATCCTTCTCTATAGATTTTCTTAGAAGGAATCAAGCTGGTCTTGTATTGATTGAACCAACTCCCCCTCACCAGGAGCACCAAACTTAGTAATCTCTCCCTCAATGTATGTATAGATTTTGTCAACTATATTTCCAGACACATGTTAAGTTGTATTGGCTAGAATGTATTCAGAGTGAGAGACACAACCTTGTAAAGTCCTTGCTACAGGTTATGAGTACATAGAAACCTAAGCACTCATATCTCTTCTAGACTCTTTAGAAGAGTCAGACAACTGAGTTCCATGAGACTCTTCTTCTTTACTCTCAAAAGAGGTGCTTCCAGTGCTATCTTCAGTGATGATTGCTGCTTTCTTTTTTTTCTTGTCAGTTGTTTGTTGGTGTGGAAGCAACATCCTTTCCCATCTTTTAGATATCTTAGAGTCTATTCTCCTAATATGATGGATCTTTGTTCTTAGCCTCACATTGAGAATCCCTAGAACAGAAACATGCAAGTATAAGGACAGAATTATTCCCAGGTTTTGCTCTAGAACACATTCCTAAATTTTATCAAATAGTACATTTCCCAAGTAAGTCCTTTTAGATAGAAATATCCTTGCCATCATCTCAAAAAATTTCAGGAAAATTTTATCATTGGACCTTATTTTGTAGATCAGACCTTTGTTGATAACAACTGCTAAAAAAATTTCCTTTCAGATTCATTTCCTTTATCAGAAAAGAGCTAGTGGTGTGCTTTGAAAGGCCACACCACTTGAGGGTGGATTTCACATCTTCCTAATACAGTTCATCTTCTTCATCTGATGGACTGAATTTTGTCGCATTCAGGGCTTTGCTTCTCCTTCTGGAAGTGATCTTCATCTTGTGTCCACTGATAGATGTATTTATTTTGTCGGAGGACAAGTCGATATTAGAATTCAAAGAGAGTTCCAGATCTTCTTGCTTCCATATCAAACTCGGCTTTGACAGGAAAAATTATAGGTCGGTGACCTTCAGTAAGTGGAGAACTTGTTAAACTTCTTCTGGTGCATCCTTGAATCCATTCCTTACTAATTCAGAACCCTCGAAAAGGAAATCCATTCCTTTTGGGTCCATTGAACCTTTGAATTTCTTGAGTTTTCTCGAGATATCTTCACAGGGAGGCAAAAAGTCAAAGAGGGCAAGGATTTATGTGTTTGGTTTTAATCACACACTTATATTTATATTTACTCATTTTCAAGAATGTGGAGAGGCGCTTACCTGTCATGATTTATATGGGTAGATAAACAACTGAGATTAATCGCAAATGATAGTTGTGATCAGAACTATCTGAGTAAATTCGTTAAGTGAACTCGACACACTCGATGGACTTGATGCCTGAAGTTGTCTCGACTCCCTCAATGCCTAGGCACTTAGTCTCAGTGCAATTTATGCCTGAAGTTGTCTCAGCTCACTCGACTCTTGGACACTTAGTATCAACGCTCTCAATGCCTGGACACTTAGTCCATATCTTATTTAATAACCAGCAAAGGTTAATCCTGACTAGAGTATACATACATGAAAATGCAATGAATCTACACTATGTTTAACATGCGCAACTCAAATTTGAAGTTGTTAAACTTGGCTTTATCTAGTTGCTTATTGAATTTATCTGCCACCTTTTGTCTGTGAGGACAAACTCCAGACTGGTGTCTTCCTTTTCCACATGCTCCCTAATAAAATGATATATAATCTCTATGTGCTTAGTCCTACTATCAAACACAGGAATCCTAGTAATAGATATTGCACTAGAAGAATCACAAAACATAGAAGTTTTACATAGCTGGTTATTGTAGTCTTGGAGCTGAAGTTGAATCCATAGCAGCTATACACAACATCTTCCAACTAAAATATATTCTGATTCAGTGGGGGAGATAAGAACAGTTGTCTGCTTCTTATTACTCCAAGATACAATTCTTCTCCCTAGAAATTGAGAGGTGTTTGATGTACTTTTCATGTCTTCTCTACAACTTGCAAAATCTGCATCTTAATACTCAATTAGTTCAAAATCATTATTCTTAGGGTACCATAGACCAAGATTAGGTATGCCCTTGTGATATTTCAGAATTCTTTTTTCAATAGAACAATTAGACTCTTTAGGACTAGCCCGATATAAAGCACAAACACATGTAGCATACAAGATGTCTAGACTACTTGCAGTCAGGTAGAGGTGGGAGCTAATTATGCATCTGTATAAGGTTTCATCAATATGTTTCCCAATCACATCCTTGTCTATTTACAAACTTGATGCCATAGGAGTTTTCATCATTGAGGCACTATCCATTCCAAACTACTTTATTAGCTCCTTGGTGAAATTAGACGGAGAGATGAATAGACTATCCTATGACTTTCTAACTTGGAGGCCCAAGAAGTACTTCAGTTCACCAATACTGCTCATCTAAAACTGCCCTTGCATAAGTTTTGCAAACTTATTTCAGAGGTCATCATCAGTAGACCCAAATATTGTGTCATCTACATAAATTTTGACTAGAATGATCTTACACTTGACTTCCCTAAGAAAAATGTCTTGTATATTTTTCCTCTTGAGAACAGCTAGACAGGGTTTTATACCATACCCTAGGGGCTTGTTTCAACTCATACAAAGCTTTTCTTAGCTAAAAAACATAATTTGGAAAGCTAGAATTAACAAAACCCGAGGGTTTCTCAACTTAGAACTCCTTTGTCTGCACCTCTAATGGTGACTTTTGGTCCATTACACACTAGAGTATATTCCTTAAGATGGATCCTTGTTCTAGTCATTTGTCTAGAACAACCACTTTCCACATACCATATTTGCATTGTATGGGTACTTGAAATATCCTGTAATCACAGATTAGTATACCTTAGCAACCCAAAAAGTTTTGGGTCCTTGGTTCATGTTAGCTTCAAAATGACTATGTTTACCTACTGCTGCCCTGAAAGGATGACTCACCTTTGCCCTTGGCACACTTGGGTTGTGCCAATAGTCTATAGTAAAGTGACTCACTTTGACACAAAACCAACAGTCATGAATATTAGATCTCCTCTTCTAAGTATCCATTGGAGTAAGCATGTTTTTTGTCTATTTAGGATGGAGAGATGCAGCCTTCTTCCTATTTCTTTCAGTAAAAATTTGACTAAAGTTTTATCTGCTAGTAGATGTACTTGGTTTACTCTGATTTACACCAACAGATGTCTAATTTTCAGTTGACATGTTATTGTTTGCATCAGAGACCCAAGTGAAGCTTACTGTCTAACTTACCCTTGGTCAAAATGTTTGCTAATGGAACTTGAGAATTGGCCACTACCTTATCCTTGAGAATGGGCGATGGAGCACCAAACATAAATTGTCTATAATAGGCCATTTGGATTTCCTTATAGGGAGCATTCAGTGCACTCACTCCCTTGACCTTTCTCCTTCCATTGCAAGATACACTTATATGTTTACAAGAAGATTTTCCATTCTTCCATTGACCATATATGTTGTAATCGTCATACCTATTAGAAAGGATGATTACCTTCTGAAAGGCGGTCTGAAGAACAATAGGAGCCTTTCCGTTACCTTGGGAATACACAGCTCTGTTATTACACTTTAACCCAATACTCTCTTATCCTTATGAGAGGTAAAGGAGTCAATCAGTGGCAAAACTATTTTGGGCTATGAAAATTCAGCCACTAGCTTCCTTTCCTTGAGAAGCTTCTCTTTAAGAATGTTTATGATCTTGTTCTTCTGACTAATGGTGCCAATTTGGATAATTAATATTGTCTTTAGACTGCTGACTTCTCTCCTCATCTGGTCTAGCAAAGGTCCTAACTCAGATGGCAAGGAAGCAACTTGCCAAAGAGAGGCAATCTCTTTATCTTGTCTCTTGACAAGCTCTTGTTCATTTTCAGAGCCTACAGAATAGAACTGTACTTGTCAATCTTTTATTGGACATCATCATAGGATTCTGATCCATCATCCTCACTTGAGGAAGTGGATGACTCAGAGTCTGATCCAGTCTCATAGATAGAGGGAGAGTTAGGGAGAGAGTGTACCTCATCAGGAATAGAATTGTCCTGATTGTCTTCAGTTAGGGCCATGAGGCTGAACTCATCATCATCTTCAAATTCACTATCAATTGAGGATAGTTGATCTCCTATGTCAGTCAATGCAGCTGGATGATCAACCTCTTCTTCAACAGAAAAGAGACCATTGTAGGCCTTTTCTTACTCTGATTCTGAAGACTCAGAATCACTATCAGGCATGCTGATTTTCTTATTGGCTAAGAATATCTTCTCAACCTTCTTGTCTGTGTAATGCTTATTGCCTTCAAACTGCTTGTGCTCCTTGCTCTTGATTGGACAGTCAAAAATGACATGTCCACTCTTTTTTTAGCAGTAGCAAACAACATTAGTCTTAATATGTTTGATCTAATTAGATTAATACCTTTCCCCAAAGGGGTCTTTTCTGAACTTGTCCTTGTTATACAAAGGCATTGTTGAAGTGGAGCTTGAAGAGCTCTTGTTCTTCTATTGTATTCTTCTACTTAGCATTTTCTTGAACTATTTTGAAAATAAAGTTAGTTCTCTATGTCACAACCCGCATTTTCTCTGAATAAAAGAATTATCAGAGTATGAGAAAACACGCATCATGATGCCACGTCAAGCAGGGGATAACTGCTGATGCTCATGCAAAACAAACTACCAACTTAATGAAAGAAAATCATGTGATTAATGATTAGAAAATCAGTTATATTTTAGAGGCCGTATCCCCCGGCTTAGTGGATCACCTAGTCCACAAAATAAAACTATATTTAAACGCTGCGGAAAGAAAATACTTTATCAGGTTTGACATCCTAAGGAGCACATAAGGGTCCCAAGAGAACCACTCATGCTATGCAAGACCCAACATTTAATTTATATAATATATAAGAAAACGGTCTTTATACGTGATTTGGAAAAATAGTGATTACGCTTTTTAAAACATGCTGATCATGAGCTTTATTTATAATAATAATTATACTTTAAAAATAACTAGCAACCTAGCATAAAACCTTCTCAGGGCAAGTAGACTATCTCCAGAAAATGGTAGCAGCATAAGTAACTATATCTAGTACAAAGGTAAGAAAAACTACCAGTGGGCGCCAACAACCTGACACGAACCCACTGACACACATGTATGTCTGTAAGAAAGTACTGAAAAACTACCTCACCAACACGGCAAACGGAACTCCAAGGTCCAAGAGACCACCAACACCACCACTGCAAACTATCCACCCAACTGGCTACGGCTCAGAACCTGGGGTATTCCAAAAGAAAAAAGAATACCTCAGCAAGCTAAACAAAGTAAAACTGCATGAAAGAGTCAACCAAAAGGGGAAAAGTACCTGTAGAACATGCAGTAGAAAGAGTCACAACTGTCCAAAACATGACAACAAGAAAAGCACTACGTGCGAGGAAACAGCAACAACCCAGCCCAGGAACAACATCCTGCAGGGCCTACTAGGCTACCAAGAGCCCAAAGTGCTGCAAACTACCAAGGAAGAAACTTCTAACACCCTAAACTGTGGGAGGTGGTAGTAGCAAAAACAAACAACGAGGAACCAGATTGGAGGCAAACTCAGTCCCCCCATCCACCATGTCCAAGTCAACAAGCTCGAGGGTCTACACGTGAAAGCACAAGGGACCTTCCACCCACATGCCCAGCCCATACCTGGAGCAAGAAAAACACGAGTGGCCTTGGCTAAATTACACAACTCCACCCCCATAAAGAGCTACAAACCACCACTACTACCCACGACCCACGATTCGGCCATTAGGAAAGAGAAACATGACCGACAAGGAAATTACAAATATAAACAAGGAATTCACTCGGGAACGTAAATCGAGGAAAGAGAAAAAGAAAGTGTTGAAATGACTCAACACGACGTGGCGCTGGGTCCTCCCGACACCGCATTGAGTGAGCTTCACCCACTCAACGTGCCACGCAAGGCGAACTATCACAACAATAACTCTTACCTTACTACCTTAACACTACACAAAACACTCATGCCCACCTAACCCGCATATCGACGCCAGCTAAATACGGGTGCCAAAAAAAAGGAAATATTCAGAGCGCATGATCAGTGTCGCACGACCAGTGGTCGTGTGCACTCATCGGCTGATGATCGTGCGAAGTGAACCTGGGAAACTTGAAACCTGACAGAAAACTTAGCATTAGCGCACGATCAGTTTCGCACGACCACTAGTCATGCGCACTGTTGCCAGCGCTCGTGCGAATGCCGAGACAGAACTTTGGAAAATAAAAAGACAGCCGCGCACGAACAGAGGCACACGACCAGTGGTCGTGCGCCCTAACGGTTGATGACCGTGCACGGTTAACCTGTACCGTTGGGATTTCCCGAACGACACCGGAACGCGCACATGACCCACGCAACTACAGTAGCAGTAGGAAACTACCAACGACGCGTGCCACTACCATTCAAACTATGACTAATCATTCGAGACGGAAAATAGGAGATAAAACGATAGAAACAATAGGCTTTAAACAAAAGAAAACAACTTGGCAAGGGTAAGAACACCACTTGCCTCGATTTCCGGTGAAGCTTGGTCGGCTTTCCCTCCTCTTCACGCTGCACTAGAAAGAGCAGCACCAAAAACTCACCTAACAAGCAAATCCGAACTTTAATGGCGGAAACCTCAAAAACCAAAAATTCCAATCCCCCTAAAGCTCCACGAAAATCGAACTTCTTACCGTAGGAATGAAGGTCTCGACGAGAGCAATCCGAATCCACTCTCGGAATCGAATTCCGTGCACAAACGCTCCGGGAATCGGAGGTGGAAGGCAAGGCTCGGCGGTTTCCCGTTTCCTCTCGTACAGGGGCGGCGGTTTCAAGTGGGGAAGATGATCGGATATTCTATTTCTATCATATATATATATATATATATATATATATATATATATATATATATATATAATAATATAATTAATTACAAAATTACATAAAGCACCAAAACGACGCGAAAACCGAACTACCTCGGAATTCGACGAAATTCGCACCGTAGCTAAATACCCACGCTACGAACACAACGGCGAAGTCGAAATTAATTTTCGATGAACAGAACTCGAGTTATACCCAAATAAAGCCAAACACCAACATCCCCCCGAGATGCCACACCGGGTCACCCAAAACGACTCGGCTTGCTAGGGAGATCTTGCCAACAGGCTACAGAATAGGGCACTCAGTTCTAAGGAGCTAAACCACACTCCACAAATGGCACAAGCCACGGAAACGCATCATCGTAATGCCAAACGAGAATAAAAATAAACGCAGAAAAAATCGGGGGCGTTACATTCACTCCCCCTAAAAGAAAGTTTCGTCCCGAAACTTTACGCACAACACTCCTACTAAAGAAGGAAAAGTAACCAATAGGAGTTACAAGAAGGGAAACATACCGATCAAATCAGGGAAACAGATGAGGGTAAGCCCTCCTCATGACCGACTTTAGCTCCCAAGTCGCGCTCTCCAAATCCTGATTTTTCCACAGAACTTTCACCATCGGTATGGACTTCTTTCGCAGCACTCGCTCCTGAGTATCCAAAATACGAACCGGCACCTCAACAAAAGAGAGGTTGGGCTCCAACTGGGGCACAACGTCCAAGACCTGCCCACTACTGCGCACACACTTCCGCAATTGGCTAACATGAAAAACATTATGAACTCCTGGGAAGTTTGCTGGCAAACCCAATCTATAAGCTGACACGCCAATCCGTTCCAACATCTCGAACGAGCCCACATACCTTGGGTCCAATTTCCGATTCTTACCAAACCTCTTTACACCCACCATTGGGGAAACCTTACGAAATACAAGGTCCCCTACAGTGAACTCCAAAGCAGACCTACGCCGATTGGCGTTCTTTTCGTACCTCTCCTGAGCTATACGAAGCTTCTCCCGAATAAGCTTCACGGCGACTTCCATATCCTCCAGCGCATTAGGACCCAACAACGGCCTCTCACCAGCTTCGGCCCAAAACAACGGAGTCCTACAGCGCCTCCCATACAAGGCTTCGAACGAAGCCATCTGCAAACTTTCCTGATAACTGTTGTTGTAAGCAAATTCCATAAGTCACAGCCGCTCATCCCATGCTCCGCCGTGGTCTAAAATATAGCATCGGATCATATCCTCAACAATCTGATTCACCCGCTCCGTCTGCCCGTTGGTCTGTGGGTGGTACGCAGTAGAATATCTCAGATCCGTACCCAAACCCTCCTGCAGACTCTGCCAAAAACGAGAAGTAAACCGGGAGTCTTGATCAGAAATGATGCTAACCGGCACACCGTGGAGTCGAATGACTTCATTCAAGTACAACTCTGCTATCTTCTTCATCGGGTAATCAATCTTATAAGGCACGAAGTGAGCACACTTCGTCAATCTATCCACTATAACCCAAACAGAATCAAATCCCCTCGGAGATCTTGGAAGCCCGTAATGAAGTCCATAGATATACTCTCCCACTTCCAAGTCGGGATCTCTAACGGGGTCAACTTGCCACCAGGCCTTCCATGATCGGCCTTCACGCGCTTGCAAGTGTGTCACTCAGCAACAAATCGGGCTATATCACCTTTCATGTCATACCACCAGGCAATTTGCCTTAAGTCACGGTACATCTTCGTAGATCCTGGATGATAGGCAACGCTGGATCCATGAGCCTCTCTGCAAATCATACCTCTAATATCCCCAACGGCGGGGATGCAAAACCTGCCGCAGTACTTCAAAGTACCTGCATCATCGATAGCAAAATCTGGCAACTCTCCCTTCTCTGTCCTGATGAACAAGTGCAACAGATCCGGGTCGTCCTTCTGGTGCAGTCTGGTCAAAGAAATGCAGGACGGCTCTGCCACTGACAAACTACTCTGCAAACCACAGCATCCCACTGAAATATCCATAAGGAGGAACTCCTTAACTAACCGATCGGCGTAGAGGTTAAAGATCTTTCCCGTCTTTCGGCTCAGGGCATCGGCCACCACATTGGCCTTGCCCGGATGATACTGGATCTCTACATCATAATCAGCCACATACTCTAACCACCGTCGCTGGCGCAGATTCAACTCCTTCTGTGTGAACACTTACTTCAGGCTCTTGTGGTCAGTGAAGATCTTGCACTGAGCCCCATAAAGTAGGTGTCTCCATAGCTTCAACGCATAAATAACCGCTGCGAACTCAAGGTCATGCGTAGGATAATTCTTCTCATGAGTCTTCAGCTGCCTTGACCCATAGGCAATCACATTCCCAACCTGCATTAATACGCATCCCAGACCTACAAGCGAAGCATCCATATATACATCATAATCCACACCCTCAGTAGGCAGGGTCAAAACGGGGGCAGTGCACAATCTCTTCTTTAGCTCCAGAAAAGCCTCCTCGCACTTTTCGCTCCAAACAAATGCCACATTCTTCTGAGTCATCTTGGTCAACGGTGCAGTTAGGGAAGAGAAACCCTCCACAAATCTTCTGTAATATCCAGCCAACCATAAGAAACTCCTGATCTCCTTAGGCATACTCGGCCTACTCCAATCCATCACTGCTGCAATCTTTTCTGGATCGACCGAGATCCCTTCCTTGCTCACCACGTGGCCTAGAAAAGAAACCTGAGGCAACCAAAATTCGCACTTGCTCAACTTGGCGAATAACTTATGGTTCCTCAACTCTGATAGGACCAAACGCAAATGCTGCTCATGCTCCTCAGCACTACGAGAATAAACTAACACGTCATCAATGAAGACCACAACGAACTTGTCGAGGAAATCCTTGAACACCCTGTTCATCATATCCATGAAGGCTGATGGTGCGTTGGTCAGACCAAACGACATCACCAAAAACTCAAAGTGTCCATGCCTCGATCTACACGCAGTCCGTGGAATATCCGCCTCACAGATCCTGAGCTGATGATAACCAGAACGAAGATCGATCTTGGAGAACACCGTGCTACCGCGCAACTGGTCAAATAAATCATCGATCCTCGGCTGAGGGTACCTGTTCTTAATAGTGACCTTGTTCAATTCTCTATAGTAGATGCAAAGCCGCATCGACCCATCTTTCTTCTTTACAAACATAACAGGAGCACCCCAAGGCGACGAACTCTGCCTCATAAAACCTTTAGCCAACAGCTCATCCAACTAACCTCGCAACTCCTCTAACTCACGAGGGGCCATCCGGTACGGCGCCTTAGCAATAGGACGCGTACCCGGCTCCAAATCGATCACAAACTCAACATCCCGCTCGGGAGGAAGACCAGGAAGGTCATCAGGAAAAACATCGGTGAAACCACAAACAATAGGAATCTCCTCCAAGCGTGGTACGCTAACAGCGGTTTCAACCGCCGAGACTAAACAAGCACAACAACCAGAAAGAAACAACCTCTGAGCACATACCGCAGAGATGACAGGAGAATCCTGACACGGATCAACATACACGCTGCCGGGCTGACCGTCGTCCCTGATGAAGTCCAAGCGCTTTCCTTTGCACTGAATGACTGCATCATACCTAAAGAGCCAGTCCATGCCAAGAATAACATCGAAGTCCTCCAGATCAATCATCTTCAGGTCCGCCTTCGCAAGAAAGTTCCCCAACAAAACAGGGCAATCCAAAATGCCAAAATCTGACAACAAAGATTCACCAGAGGGAAACTTGACACGGAAGGAATCCCGAACACGATCTAAGGTCAACCGATGTCACTCCACAAAGGCTCTAGCCACGAACGAGTGGGTAGCGCCGGAGTCAAACAGAACCCGCGCCCAGCGGTTCTTTACCTTAAATTTCCCTATAGGAGCATAGAAAACTAAGGAACTACCACAACAATACTGCAAACATTCTAGCAAATAGAACTACCAGGCTGGAAAAACAACAAACAACTAACCTGAGATGACCTGGGTCGAAGCCTGAGCCTCCTCGGAAGAGATCACGTTCAGCTTCCCCTTTCCCTTGTCCACACGCTGAGGTGGAGGTAAAGCTTGCAATGGAACTGCAGGAAGAGCTGGCTGAAACTGAGGACACCTCGACTTGATGTGACCCTTCTGCCCACACTGAAAGCAGACTTTATCCTTGGTCCAACACTGGGCCGCATCATGGCCGGATCGCTTGCAAACGGAACAGGAGACATCTCTCCTAGGAGCACCCTGAATCGCATGAACCTGCTCCTTCCTCTGAGCTGCTGCCTTCTTGAAACATTTCTCAGCAGGGTGGCCTGACCGGCCACAGAAGCTGCACTCCACCTTGCCCCTCTTTCCCGGAGCCGCACCGGGTACCTGGGGTTTCTTCTCCTCAACTGACTTTCTCTTGTCCAACCTCATTTGCTGGCCTCTGCTCTTCGCGGTCTCAATAGCCTCTACCTTAAGAGCAGCCTCTACTACACCTGCATAAGTCTCTGACCCATAAGCACTGGTCAACTGCTGCACCTCGCTCCTGAAACCACCGAGAAATCGCTTAACTCGATCAGTCTCAACGCTGACCAATCCCGGGGCAAAACGGCTCAACTTGCTGAACTCTATCTCATACTCACCCACCGTGAGTTGCCTTTGCTTCAGATGGAGGAAGTCGTTCATGAGGCGGTCACGCTCGACCGAGGGCAAGAACTTCCTCAACAGCAACTCCTTGAACACCTCCCAAGAGCATCTGGCTACCAAGCTCTCTTTCTCTCTCAGCCACCAACTCTAAGCCAAACCTTTAAGCTGATAGGCGGCTATCATCACCCTATGATCATCCGCAATCCCTGAGTATGAGAACATCTCCTCCATGGAGATCAGCCAGTCGTCTATCATCATGAAATCTGCCTTCCCATCATAAGTGGGAGGACTCAGCCTCTGAAACTGCGAGATGAAGGCCATCTCTGATGGCACCACCACTGGAGGTCTCAAGGGTGCAGGAGGAGGAGGAATAGCTAACCCCCCCGCAGGGACTTGCACACCCTGAGTCTGACCTGCCACGACCGCCACCAAAGACTGAATCTGGGCTTGCACCTCCTCCAACTGTCTGCCCAAGGAATCGTTACTCTGACGCAGACTCTCGATCACCGCATCGTTCTGAGCCCCAGATGACTCACCCTCAGACAGGGGAGTCGATCGAGTCGCAGGACGCCTTGCCATTCTAAAATCATAACAACACAAATTAGACCCTACTACAATGTCTAGAACCAAATATAAGTACAGACAATACATATATAGATATAGACCTAAAGCTGCTAAACTTGCTCTTAGAGTTTATCTTTTTAACAAAATTTAGATGTTATGCCCTAACCTAGGATGGTTAACCACCACCTTACTAACTCTTGTTCCTAGATCGGGAATGCATGACTTTTATATTAATTTGAAAACTTATGTGTGTACATATGTCATCCTGCCAGTCTTTAGCATGGCACGTTGTGCTTATGCAATGTTATGATATGCATGTTTGTGTTATGCATTCTAAAAAGGCCCTAATGCATGTTATGAGCAGCGTACACATGAAAATGTTATGCATCCCATACTACATAACATTCTCATGCAACGAAAAAGAAAACGTGCTAGTCGCAGCTATGTGGTGAGGTTATGCATCCCATACTACATAACCCTCACATATTGCCCCTATGGTGGATCCATATATGAACACATATTATGCATCCCATACTACATAATATGCCCCGTATACTTCATGTTATGCTATGAGTGTAGTGTTCGTGCTTTTGCCAAGACTTGCTGATGACATATCGGTGTGTGAATGACATGATGCTGAACTACAAAAAAAACAAACAAAGGAAGGTTGCTCAACTAACTTGTCAAGCAACCTCCCTCTGATACCAACTGCCACAACCCGCATTTTCTCCGAATAAAAGAATTATCAGAGTATGAGAAAACACGCGTCATGATACCACGTCAAGCAGGGGATAATTGCTGACGCTCAGGCAAAACCAACTACCAACTTAATGAAAGAAAATCATGTGATTAATGATTAGAAAATCAGTTATATTTTAGAGGCCGTATCCCCGGGCTTAGTGGATCACCTAGTCCACAAAAGAAAACTATATTTAAACGCTGCGGAAAGAAAATACTTTATCAGGTTTGACATCCTAAGGAGCACATAAGGGTCCCAAGAGAACCACTCATGCTATGCAAGACCCTACATTTAATTTATATAATATATAAGAAAATGGTCTTTATACGTGATTTGGAAAAATAGTGATTACGCTTTATAAAACATGCTGATCATGTGCTTTATTTATAATAATAATTATAGTATAAAAATAACTAGCAACCTAGCATAAAACCTTTTCAGGGCAAGTAGACTATCTCCAGAAAATGGTAGCAGCATAAGTAACTATATCTAGTACAAAGGTAAGAAAAACTACCAGTGGGCGCCAACAACCTGACACGAACCCACTGACACACATGTATGTCTGTAAGAAAGTACTGAAAAACTACCTCACCAACACGACAAACGGAACTCCAAGGTCCAAGAGACCACCAACACCACCACTGCAAACTAGCCACCCAACTGGCTACGGCTCAGAACCTGGGGTATTCCAAAAGAAAACAGAATACCTTAGCAAGCTAAACAAAGTAAAACTGCATGAAAGAGTCAACCAAAAGGGGAAAAGTACCTGTAGAACATGCAGTAGAAAGAGTCACAACTGTCCAAAACAGGACAATAAGAAAAGCACTACGTGCGAGGAAACAGCAACAACCCAGCCCAGGAACAACATCCTGCAGGGCCTACTAGGCTACCAAGAGCCCAAAGTGCTGCAAACTACCAAAGAAGAAACTTCTAACACCCTAAACTATGGGAGGTGGTAGTAGCAAAAACAAACAACGAGGAACCGGATTGGAGGCAAACTCAGTCCCCCCATCCACCATGTCCAAGTCAACAAGCTCGAGGGTCTACACGTGAAAGCACAAGGGACCTTCCACCCACATGCCCAGCCCATACCTGGAGCAAGAAAAACACGAGTGGCCTTGGCTAAATTACACAACTCCACCCCCATAAAGAGCTACAAACCACCACTACTACCCACGACCCACGATTCGGCCATTAGGAAAGAGAAACATGACCGACAAGGAAATTACAAATATAAACAAGGAATTCACTCGGGAACGTAAATCGAGGAAAGAGAAAAAGAAAGTGTTGAAATGACTCAACACGACGTGGCGCTGGGTCCTCCCGACACCGCATTGAGTGAGCTTCACCCACTCAACGTGCCACGCAAGGCGAACTATCACAACAATAACTCTTACCTTACTACCTTAACACTACACAAAACACACATGCCCACCTAACCCGCGTATCGACGCCAGCTAAATACGGGTGCCAAAAAAAGAAATATTCAGAGCGCACGATCAGTGTCGCACGACCAGTGGTCGTGCGCACTCATCGGCTGATGATCGTGCGATGTGAACCTGGGAAACTTGAAACCTGACAGAAAACTTAGCATTAGCGCACGATCAGTTTCGCACGACCACTGGTCGTGCGCACTATTGCTAGTGCTCGTGCGATTGCCGAGACAGAACTTTGGAAAATAAAAAAGACAGTCGCGCACGAACAGAGGCACACGACCAGTGGTCGTGCGCCCTAACGGTTGATGACCGTGCGCGGTTAACCTGTACCGTTGGGATTTCCCGGACGACACCGGAATGCGCACATGACCCACGCAACTATAGTAACAGTAGGAAACTACCAACGATGCGCGCCACTACCATTCAAACTATGACTAATCATTCGAGACGGAAAATAGGAGATAAAACGATAGAAACAATAGGCTTTAAACAAAAGAAAACAACTTGGCAAG
Organism: Platanthera zijinensis; assembly: GCA_039513925.1. Taxonomy (NCBI): domain Eukaryota; kingdom Viridiplantae; phylum Streptophyta; class Magnoliopsida; order Asparagales; family Orchidaceae; genus Platanthera; species Platanthera zijinensis. Next base: position 118,025,422 of record CM077087.1, read on the forward strand.
GGCAAGAACACCACTTGCCTCGATTTCCGGTGAAGCTTGGTCGGCTTTCCCTCCTCTTCAAGCTGCACTAGAAAGAGCAGCACCAAAAACTCACCTAACAAGCAAATCCGAACTTTAATGGCGGAAACCTCAAAAACCAAAAATTCCAATCCCCCTAAAGCTCCACGAAAATCGAATTTCTTACCGTAGGAATGAAGGTCTCGACGAGAGCAATCCGAATCCACTCTCGAAATCGAATTCCGTCCCCAAACGCTCCGGGAATCGGCGGTGGAAGGCAAGGCTCGGCGGTTTCCCGTTTCCTCTCGTACAGGGGCGGCGGTTTCAAGTGGGGAAGATGATCGGCTATTCTATTTCTATCATATATATATATATATATATTAATATATAATAATATAATTAATTACAAAATTACATAAAGCACCAAAACGACGCGAAAACCGAACTACCTCGGAATTCGACGAAATTCGCACCGTAGCTAAATACCCACGCTACGAACACAACGGCGAAGTCGAAATTAATTTTCGACGAACAGAACTCGAGTTATACCCAAATAAAGCCAAACACCAACATCCCCCCGAGAGGCCACACCGGGTCACCCAAAACGACTCGGCTTGCTAGGGAGATCTTTCCAACAGGCTACAGAATAGGGCACTTAGTTCTAAGGAGCTAAACCACACTCCACAAATGGCACAAGCCACGGAAACGCGTCATCGTAAAGCCAAACGAGAATAAAAATAAACGCAGAAAAAATCGGGGGCGTTACACTCTATCAGATAGTTCATTGACTGAGGAGATTGGATCTGAACTCTCAAACTCTACAACTCTCCTTGATGGAGAAGGAGTCTTTTCCTTGCTCCTTCTTATGGATTCAGATCTGAAGGCCGCAACCTTTTCTTTGTTGAGATTTTTAGCAGCATCTTTTTATGTCCTTCTATAGTTCAGCTACATCTCATAAAATAACAGCTTCCCAAGCAGCTATTGAGTGAATGTGTTTGCCAAGTTACCATCCACTCTAATGGCACATATCTTGATATTCCTTTTCTTGTTTAGGGATCTCAAGAACATGTCATTAAGCTCATAGTTTGTGAACTTTTTGTCATATGTGATTAGACTATTCAATATCATGAAGAACTTTTCATAGCATTCAACTATGGAATCTTTCTTTCCTTGCTTGAAGGCCTCATATTGCTGATTCAGAAGGGATTTCATGTCATATCTCACCTATTCTATCCCTTCCATATACACTATAAGAGAATCCCACATCTCTTTAGCAGTCCTGCAGTGGACCAAGTTTTGGAATGTGGAGTCATCAATGGCACTGATAATGATGTTTTGAGAACTTTTACCGTGCTTTCCCGAATGGCTTCAACCTTGGTCATCTTAGTGTACTTATTTGGAGTCTAGATATTGGGATCTATGATAGAGACCTTCATGGGAATGAAGGGTCCCTCTTGAACTGTTATAAATATCCTTGGGTCTGAGGCTTCCATAAATAGCCTCACCCTTTCTTTCCAAATCCAAAAGTTCTCTTTCTTGCAAATAAGAAGTTTCATGGAGCTTAACTCCTTGTGGTTCTCACCTGAACCCATGGAGATAAGCTTCAGCTACTCTTAGAGATCTATGCATACTATTAAGTCCATTTGAAAAACCTCTCTTCAATACAACTTGAAAGTCTTTATTCAAGAGTTGCTACACACCTAGAGGGGGGGGGGGTGAATATGTTTTAAAGTATTTTAGAACAATTTTTTAATTTGGTTAAGTTATGAGTTAGATTATAATGTTATCTTTCAAGAACAACAATGACACACTAGATTTTATAGTGGTTCTCATATCTAGAGTATATCAACTTTTCCCCCTTTGCCTATCTAGTAGTGAGCTAGATTCGACTAACTGCTCCTTTATCTCGGCTCCTTGAGCTTACACCTCGATCTTATAAGATCCTACACCTTAAAGTAAAACACACTCCTACAACTTAGAGTATAATAACTCCTACCTCGGGCTAGACATCCCTACACTCAGAGATATTAAATCTCCTACCTCAGGCAAGACAACCCTATACTTAGAGATATCAAATCTCCTATCTAGGATCTACTCTGAGATCCAACCTCAGAGATACAGCTCCTACACTCATCCTTTATAGTATAGGCTTACAACTGAGATCAAGTGATGATCTTAAAGATTTAGTAAGGGTTTGAATATGATTGACTCTAGAGAAATATTTCTCTCAACCTCCTTCTAGAACAGAGAAAATCCTATCCAATGTTCTTTACAGCAACAAGAATATTGATCTTCAGAGTATTTTTTCTTGTGTTGAGAAGATAACTTGAGAGGCCTTTTTCTTCAGGCTATTGATGTAATAATATTGTATATAGTGGCCTTGAAGATAAACAACAACTTGTGAATACTCTGCTACTTCTCCTCTTATAGAAAAATGATTTATGTTCTTTCTGTAGAGGACTTACATGTTTTAGTTCTTGATCTCTTCTAACGGCCAGCTTCTTTTTGTGTTTTAGAAAAAACTTATGTAAAAAGATTTTACTCCCTTGATGGAGTAGAAGACTATCGTGTAAAAAGCTCTCTTTATTTCTCTGTAAAAATTCATCTTTAATTCACGTCGACCAACAACTCTATTCTTAGTATGGGCCAGCCGAAATGGTAAACTGTAAAGTACCTACAATTTAAATTAATGTATTCTAGGTTTTCGACACCATTTGTATTCTAGCACACAAGACTCGCAATATTTGATTTTTAGATGACATCAACATGACATAGTACATGAAGACTTAACAATTTTTAGTCAAACAACACAGGAGTTTAGTGCAGTCGAGTGACTCAACACAAAAATACTTGTTATCAATTCTGCTTCCTGAGGCGTTGAATGAACCTTCATCACAAAATGCATCTTACTTAGATTGCTAAAATAATAAGGCGTTGAGTGAGCCTTCATCACACAATGCTTTTGGATTTGGAAGAATTCTCCTGCAAGAAGGCGTTGAGTATAACTCCTTTAATAAACGCTTCTTGACTCTACTGAATTTTTGATGAGGCGTTGAGTGATTTGTCTTCACTCAATGCTTCTGTACTTATGTAGATTTCCTTTTGAGTAGATATTGAGTGAACTGCCTTCACTCAATGCTTCTGGACTTAGTAATATTTAAGTCCAGCAACTCTAAGGATTTGACTTCTTGACCTTCTATCAACACTTTTAGACCTCTGGCTTTGAGTGAAGTGTGTTCACTCAACGCTTCTGGACTTAGCCTGATTTCTATTTTTTTCATCCTGTGTAGAGTCTAACATTGTGACCTTAACGTCCTTTCAACTTAATAAACAGTAGACAACCTACATACAATGAAATTTGAACTTATATTAGATAAAATCATATATATATCATTGACTTGTGGGCATTCTTCAAATCTAAGATATTGTGATCAATGGAACAAAAACCTAGGTCAATTTCTTGCCCTTATCTCCAGTTATGACACTCGCTCGAGATTTTCCTGACGAGCTAAGGTCCACGCTCACGGCACAAAAAATGTTGAACCCGAAAATCACGGTTCAATGAAGAGTTCGTACATGCGGAATATCTCATCTTTACTTTTATCAAGTTAGTGCCCCAGCTGTAACACCCTAAATACCAAAATGGAGTTAAGGTAGGGCAACACGGTCTCGGACACGGGGGTGTCCCAAGACGTGTCCTGCTCTGAGTTGGGGTACACGGCCAAGGACAAGGGCGTGTCCTAGGTCATGTCCTTCTCTATTTTTGGCAAGGGAGCCCCATACGGCCAATGACACAGGCATATCAAAGGCCCTTTCCTCCTCGAGTTTGTGCGGCCTATTGAACATGGATGGCCAAGGGCGTGTCTGCAGCTATGTTTAGGCACACAGCCTGTGATGCGGGCGTGTCATAGGGTCGTGTCCTTCTTTGGAATTATCCAGGGCATTGAGGCTTGGTGAACATTGTCTGGACACGAACGTGTCCGAAGCCGTGTAAGTACACACGACATGTGACACAGGGGTGTCACATGGCCGTGTCCTGTTATGGATCAGTCGGTTCGTGTACCGCTTACAGTACACGGCCTGTGACACGGGCGTGTCACAGGCCGTGTCAGCCCAAAAATAGAAATTTGGGGGCAATCTGTGGTCGTTCATTTCCTTCATCTTGGATCCTATGGCCCAAGCCCTTCCCTGTTGTGTTAAGTCACATATTTGAATGAAGTTTTCATTCATAACTTGGACCACTCTCTTTCTAAAGGAGAAGTGAGAAGGGAGAGCAAGGAGGAGGAGGAGGAGAAGATCCGGCCACTAGTGGAGCTCCCGAGTTTTGATTCGAGCTCCGAGGCCAGTTTTGTGGAGGCAAGGCCACTGCCGTGCTTTCCAATCAACTAGAATTTCTATGGCTCAAAAGAGATTGTCAAGCGTAATGATCTTCATTCTTGGACAAGTGAAGTCCTCTTTTATGCATGAGCATGGAATCCTGCACCAAAAGGTGGAAAGAGTAAGTGATTCCAGTGGGTTGATAGTTGCTATCCCCGGTTGAGTGTGCATCTAGACCTAGAAATGTGTAGTACGGGATAGGCATGCTGTGTGAAGCCCATCTAGACAGGTTGGTCTAGATTGGTGATGTTGCATCTTACGCACCAGAGAATTCTCCGCATATAAACGTGTAGTTTGTTGAGTCACTGGGTTGTGCCTGTAAAGTGGAGTAGTAAGAAGTATTGGAATGAGGAATTCCAGGAAAATACCCTTGTACAGCTTGTGTTGTGGCTACAGTATAGCCAGTACTTTATGGACAGTGTAGCCAGTCCTTGGTGGATAGTGTTTCTAATGTGAAGCCAGTCCTTGGTGAACAATATGGCTATGGTGAGCTGTGTGCTCTGAAAAAGGCTTTGTGACAAATAGGAAAGGTGATACTGACCCGTGCCTACGATTGGACATGAGTGCGTGTGTATTCGGTGATGGCTAGGCGAATTGCGCAACGGGATTGGTTGATCTATACTTGCCTTATGTCTGACCGATTGGAAGACCTAAGTGATTGGTCTCATTAGACCGTATAATGAGAGTCTTACGCCTGTGTGCCGGTAAGACTGAACGATCAAAGTTTACCGTTAGGCTTTGGACATTGAACGGTGGTGGGACCCTGGTTCGCCGGTACACCAAGAATGTGCCCTGAGTGCACGGAGCGTCAGGCCGGGTGCCCGACGTTTATGATATATTGTTCATTCGTGAGAGCACAATATGTGATATATCTATATATGAATTGTTATGCCTGCAGGGAAGGAATACCACTACCTCGAGAAAGAGATAGGATTGTTATAAATTGGTCAGCTGAATGCTGGCCGTTTCCTTGTTTGCCACCTTCTGGGTGGGATGTCCCTGTACAGGTGCTGGAGAGCCGAACGAAAAATGAAGGGCTGAAGTCCCTGCTGCTGCTGCTAGCCCGTGAAAGCTAAGCAAGTGATGTTGTGTTTTGTTCATGTGTGGCCAGCCTGCACGCCAATGTATGGAATCCATACTTTGAAAAAAGGAACTGTAAGGCCTTAAGACCATAAATTGTTGTATTTATTGTACATTCCTTCAAGAGGATATATATAATTGTGGTTTATATATAGTGGACATTCCTGGTTTGAGTTCAGATTATTGTTAAAATATTCCACTAACATGTTCTAAGTTAGTTTGTAATTGTGTTTTGGTATTAACCTGTGACCTCACCGTCTGTTTGTGGCATATAGTATGGGTCCCCGCCCGGACATTCTATTATATGTTATTTAACGGGTGGAGTGGTTACATTTTGGTTTCAGCTTGTCTCGGTCTTCCTCTTTCGAATTCGTGGTCGAATTCTTTTGAGGGGTGGCGAGCATGTGTTTGTGCGAACCGCTTTAACAATAATGAACTCTTGAATGTCCACTAAGGAATGCTAATACACTTTTTGAGGAACATGAGCATTCTTAAATAGTTGTTAGTGCTTGTGCGAGGGCGCTAATGTGTGTCTTGTTCACCTATAGGTGACTCGTAGTGGTGCTGGTCAGTTTGAGCCCTAACATTCTGATGAGAGTGCGACACCAGCTGAGGTGCCTACACCTCCTCCTTATGCGGAAACAGTTTGCCTAGTTGCTGAGGAGCTATTTGTCATGATTCACCCTACCAGGAAGGCGCAGTTGGCATTGGTGCTAGATCGTGTTGGTGTAAGACCCAAACCGGTTAAGGATGTGGACCCGCGAGAAGCTGAATGACAGTTGAAGCAATTCATGATCTTCAAACCACCTACGTTCACGGGTGTGGGATACCCAACTCAAGCAGAGGATTGGTTATCGCGAGTCAAGCGTATATTGACGGCGATCATGACGGAGGAAAATCAGAAGGTCACCTTGGCCACCTTCATGTTAGAAGGAGAGGCTCGATTATGGTGGGATGAGGTAGAGTTACAACATTTAGCGGGTAGGCAGTTAACACAAATTTTGATTGAGGAGTTCTCTCGAATGTTCTTGGCAAAACACTTGCTAGGGGCATAACGCAATGCCATGGAGAACGAGTTCCAACGGTTAACGTAAGGGGAAAGTAGCGTTGATACGTACTTGCATGAATTTACAATGTTAGGACGGTATGCGGGCTCAATCTTCGCGGACGAACAAAGGAAAACCAATAGGTTCTACGAAGAGTTGCATGATGAGTTGAGATTCCTGCTCTCAAGTTTCGTGAACCATGGATTTCAGGCATTGGTCGATACTGCGTGTGCGCTGGAGAAAGGCATGAAATGGGTGCAAGGCAAAAAGGACTTGGCTGGGATAAAGCCAGAGTTCAAAGTGTAACACCCCAAATTATTGTAGGAGCGACGGGGATCGATTTTGGCCAAGACAAGATTTTGGTGCAGGTGATACGGGCCCCGACACGGGCGTGTCGGAGGTCGTGTCGGGCGTGTCGAGCTCAGGCCGTCGAGCTGGCCGTGTAGTCGACCAGTTTAGGTCGACAATGGTCGTGTGGTGGAACACGGCCTAGGACACGGGCATGTCCCAGGCCGTGTCACACCTGGGCTGTGCGGTTGGGTACACGGGTAATGACACGGGAACGAACACTGGCGTGTCTAGTTGGACACGGGCGTGTCTGATGCCGTGTCACCAAGCCGTGTACCTCTCTGACTGCGAAGTGTTGATAAATTGCACACGGGGGCGTGACACGGGTCCCGACACGGGCGTGTCACAGGCGATACGGGCGTGTCGGAGGCCGTGTCACATGCCGTGTTGCTGGTTTTCAATTTTGGTCGAGACGGCGAATGAGCTACATGGCCAGGCACACAGCCGTGTGTGAACCCGTGTTCGGCCCAGTTTTTGGGATTTCAGATCTAATCCTGGCCGTTCGTTTCCTTGGCTTTTGATCCGACGGTGGGGGGCTGCTCCTGGGTGGTTTTAGCCGGGAATAGGGTTTTGAAACCCTTATTTCACTTGGGCACTCTCTCACTACAACCTAGAGAGAAGGGAGATCTTGGAGGAGGAAGAAGGAGTTCAACTCCGGCGGCCGGTGGAGATTCGGAGCTCTAAATCGCGAGCCGTCTTCGGATCCGCGGAGGCAAGGAGATTGCGGTGCTTTTCATCCGCATAGATTTTCATGGCGCCGCGGAAGAACGCAAGGGTAACGATTTCTCATCCTTGGGCATGTGAAGCCCTATTTTCCTTTGCATAGGAAGCCCTCTCTCGCGAGTGAGCGAAGAGTTGGAGCATTCCTTGGGGTAGATATGTGAAGTCCCCCTTGTGTAGAGTCCGTATGTGAAAACGGACGTAGGCATTGTGTGTGAAGCCTATCCGGACTTGTAGAGCCGGATCGGTGATGTTGCATTGCATTTGAACTGGGCAAGAATCCGGATGTTTGGGTGTTTTCGGGTTTTCTACGTGGTAGATTGCATCAGGGAGCCTTGGAGATTAACTCCAAGGTGCACCCGGAAAACTAGGCAAAAGCGGCTTTTGCCAACACGGTGGCCGGGGGCCAACGTGAACATAATCGGGTTATGTGATTATTGTGGTGGAAACGGGACTCGGTGAGTCTTGGCCTGCGCATATGGCTTAAATTGTCGTTGCGGTATGAGCACGGGTCAGGCGGAACCGTACCCGGTCTATGTCGTTCGGTAGGACCGTTGGCATGGATGAGGGTCTTCGGCGGTCTATGGCTTAAATTGCCGTGACCAAGGCCAATAAGACAAAATGCTCATATGGATGACCGTCCAAGAGGCGGTGGTGGATTGGGAACGTCTATGGCTTGAATTGACGTGACGTTGGCCGGTTCTCCGAGAATGTGCCCTGAGTGCACGAGGTGTGTAGCCGTGCGAGCCTACGCCTGTGGTGAAGTGCAAATACTTTATATAATTGCCTATGCTAATAAAGTGTAGGGAAAGAGCATTGTCGCCCCGATTGTGGGGGCGGGATCGTTATAATTTGGTCAGCATTGCTGACCGTTGCTATTGTTTGCCACCGGGCGGTGGTTTGTGGCTTACAGGTGCTGCGGAGCAGAGCGGGAAATAGCGGGCTAAAGCCCTTGTTGCTGTGCCTGCCCTCGAAGGCCTAATTGCTTATGTTTCATTCCCGTTTTTCATGTATGGCCGGCCTGCGAGCCGAAGTATGAAAACACTTCTTTTGTTAAGTGAACAGTGTAAGGCCTTAAGGCCATTTCTCCTTTGTGATATGTATACATTCCTGAGTTTGTAGTGGACATTCATGCTGTTGTTGCTGGGTTCTTATTTCTTTTGCAACCTAATAAATTGCTTCCGCTAGGTGTTGTGTAGGACGACATGATTAGTTGAATGGTTTCAACGCGTAACCAACCGGTCTGTCCGTAGTATATGGCGTCGGGCCCCGGCCGGACCTACTGCTATATGCTATGCGATGGATAGGGGTGTTACAAATTGGTATCAGAGCCAGGTTTCGGTCAAGCTTAAATGAATTCGTGGGCGAATTCACTTTAAGGGGTGGTGAGCACATGTGTGTGCGTCATCGTTATAACAAGAAAAGAACCCATGAATGTCCACTTAGGAATGAAAATACATATGTTTGAGGAACCTGCGTGTTCCTATTATTGCTGTTTGCAGTAATTTTTGGTCGCTTATCGGTGTTTTGCACGATTATAGGTGACCAGGAGTGGTGCTGGGCCGTCAGAACGGCCAGGTTCTGAGGCGAGCAGTGCGCCAAGCGATGCGCCTGCAACACCTTTGTCTGCAGAGACCATTAGGTTGGTGGCAGAAGCGGTCATGGCAATGATCAATGCGCAGCCTGCAAGGCAGGTGCACCAGCCTGCTCCTGCTACGGAGCAAGTACCGCTTCAGACGACAGAGCAAAGGAGGGTTGAGCAAGTAGTTTTGGAGCCAGAGTTGCCTAGGAGAGCAACTGAAAGACAGCTGAAGCACGTGATGGGTTTTCATCCACCGGTATTCACGGGGGCAGAAACCCCGACCCAAGCAGAGGATTGGCTCTTAAGGGTCAACAGGGTGATTTCTGCGACGGAAACGGAAGAGTGGAAGAAGACCACTATATCGACTTTCCTTTTGGATGGGGACGCAAGACTATGGTGGGAAGGCCTAGAGCTACATCAGTTGCAGGGAAGGCCGTTGGCCGAAGTTTTGATGGAGGAGTTTGCGAGACTATTCATGGCTCGATACCTCCCCTCGGCGCAGAGAATTGCGCTAGAAAGCGAATTTCAGAAGTTGGTTCAAGGGGATTGCACCGTTGATGAGTACCTCCACGAGTTTACTCGGTTGGGGAGATATGCCGGCGCTACCTTTGCAAACGAGGAGCGCAAGACGAGCCGCTTCTATGAAGGGTTAAGAGACGATTTAAGGTTGCTACTGTCGGGGCCCAAGGCATAGGGTTTCATGACCCTGGTCAGTTCGGCCCGGTCCTTGGAGAAGGACATGAAGAATGTCCAAGCGAAGAAGGAATCCGGTAGTAAGAAAGCGGAGTTCAAAGCGCCGACTACGTCGAAGTCGGGCTACCGAAAATTCTTCAAAAAGGCTAGGACGTCAGGTCCAGCTTCTTCTACGGGTGCCTCGGGGGCAACTACCAATCGAACCCCAGGCGCTTGTTTCACGTGTTGAAAGACGGGGCACTTTGCCCGTGATTGCTAGAGTGGACGCTTAAAGTCCGAAAGGAAATAAGGAGCTACCTACGAGGAGAAGGGCAAAGCGGTGGAGTCGACCGCGTCCCACTATGCTCCGACTCAGCCTAGAGTCTATAACTTGGGCCAGCAGGAGGCCATCAAGCAAGCGGATGTGGTGACAGGTATAAGTTAATTTATAGCAAGTTAGCTTTAATTCCGTTATCTATTGCTTGTTAGCCTAATATTGTTTGTATAGGCTTTGTTGTGATTAGTGATAGTCCGGCACGGACACTGTTCGACACGGGAGCTTCACATTCGTTCTTGTCCGAAAGTTTTATATCGCGCATCGGACTCCCTTCTTCGATGGCGAAGGACAAGTTGGATGTGCTGCTACTGAATGGGTGCTCGATGCGTGCGGACAGGGTGTGCGCCGTAAAGGTTCACATTGGGAGCCAAGAGTTCGACTTGCTAGCGTCATTACTGCCGTTAGTAGAGTTCGACGTTATATTTGGAATGGATTGGCTTTCGGAGCAGAAAGCTTGGATTGACTGTGACCGGAAGGAGGTCAAGCTGGGTGTTGGGCGGGAGACTACATTCGAGGGGCTGAAGGGGTCGAGCAAGACACTGATGTCTGCTCTTCAGGTGGTGAAGGCAGTTCGTGCTAGTGCAGAGCTGTTCTTCGCAATAGTGGGGGCTGTGGAGCCAAAGTCCACGTTGGATAGCATTCCCGTGGTTTGCAAATACCCCGATGTGTTCCCGGATAGTCTTCCCGGAGCCCCACCGCAGCGGGAGATCGATTTCACCATCGAGCTCGTGCCGGGTGCCAAGCCCGTGTCACGTGCTCCTTATAGGTTGGCGCCAAAGGAGATGGCGGAGTTGAAGGTTCAGCTGGAGGAGCTGATGGAGCAAGGTTATGTGCGTCCAAGTTCGTCACCTTGGAGTGCACCGGTCCTCTTTGTTAAGAAGAAGGATGGATGTATGCGGCTGTGTATCGACTACAGAGAATTGAACAAGCTGACGGAGAAGAATAAGTACCCAATCCCGAGGATTGATGATCTCTTTGATCAGTTAGTCGGATCGTCGGTATACTCCAAGTTGGACTTGAAGTCGGGATACTACCAGCTAAGGATAAGGGAGTGTGATATCCCGAAGACGGCGTTCAGCACAAGGTATGGGCATTTCGAGTTCACGGTCATGCCGTTTGGACAGACGAATGCGCCATCGGTATTTATGGACTTGATGAACAGGACGTTCCGAGACTTCCTGGATCGCTTTGTGATCGTCTTTATTGACGATATATTGGTGTACTCGCAGTGCGAAGAAGATCACTTCAAGCACTTGCATTTGGTGTTGGAGACTCTGAGAAGGAATAAGCTTTACGCAAAGTTCTCCAAGTGCGAGTTCTGGCTACCCTCGGTAGAGTTCCTTGGTCATATAGTGAGTGGGGAAGGTATAGCGGTGGATCCGGCGAAGATTGTTGCGATACGGGAGTGGCCTGCGTTGTCTTCTGTCGCAGAAGTCCGTAGTTTTCTCGGGCTTGCCGGATATTACAGGCGCTTCATAGAGAGCTTCTGGCGGATAGCGCTACCTCTCACTAAGTTGACAAGGAAGGATCAGAGATTCTTGTGGACGCAAGAGTGCGTGCAAGCTTTTGAGGAGCTGAAGAGGCGGTTGACCACGACGCCAGTGCTTAGTTTGCCGAGTGGGACCGAAGGCTTCGAGGTGTATAGCGACGCTTCGGGTAGTGGCTTGGGCTGCGTGTTGTTGCAGCATGGGAGCGTGATAGCGTATGGATCGCGTCAGTTGAAGGTGCATGAAAGGAATTATCCGGTGCACGACTTGGAGTTGGCGGCCATGATATTTGCACTCAAGTTGTGGAGGCACTACCTTTACGGCGTAAGGGTCGATATATACACCGATCACAAGAGCCTAAAGTACTTGTTGGATCAGAAGGACCTTAATATGAGGCAGAGGAGGTGGATGGAGTTCCTAGGGGACTACACCTTCAAAATACATTATGTACCCGGGAAGGGCAACGCAGTTGCGGATGCGCAGAGCCCCAGGGCTCCCGCCCAAGCCAACTGGTTGTCGGTGAATGATGAGCGGCTAGTACGGGAGTTGGAAGAGCTTGAGATCTATTGCGTTGAAAAGCAGACGAGCGCCAAAGCAATGTTAAACTGGACAGAGGTGCAGTATGACCTGGCTGACCGGGTTCGGCAGGCATTGGAGTTAGATGACTCCATGAAGGAGCTTTTGGAGGCCGCTCTGGATGGGTCAAATTCCCAGTTCTCGGTGGAAGATGGTTTATTAAGGAAGGATCATCGGTTGTGCGTCCCGAGTGGGGGTAACCTCCGGGCGGAGTTGATGTACGAGGCTCATCATACCAAGTACTCAATCCACCCAGGGAGCACGAAGATGTATCGTGATCTCAAAATGTTATTTTGGTGGCCGGGGCTCAAGAAAGATGTGGCGTTGTACGTGGCTAAATGCCAAACGTGCGCCTTGGTGAAGGCGGAATGCCAAAAGCCGGGAGGATTTCTGAAGTCCTTGCCTATACCGGAGTGGAAATTCGACGACATATCTATGGACTTTGTGCACGGGTTGCCAAGGTCGCAGAAGGGGAACGACGCCATCTGGGTGATCGTAGATCGGCTAACCAAGGTGTCGCATTTCATTCCGCATAGGAAGGATGACTCGGTGGAGAAGTTGGCGAAGCTATACGGGGACAATATTGTTAGGCTGCATGGTGTGCCCCGTAGCATTGTGAGTGATCGCGATGGGCGGTTCACGTCAAATGATTGGAGGTTGGTGCAGCAGATGCTGGGGACAAAGTTAAAGTTCAGTACAGCTTTCCATCCGCAGACGGATGGGCAGACCGAGAGGGTCAATAGAACGATGGAGGACATGCTACGCATGTGTGTTCTGGATTTCGGTAAGCATTGGGAAGACAACCTGTATTTGGTGGAGTTCGCGTACAACAACAGCTACCAAGCGAGTATACAAATGGCGCCCTTCGAGGCCCTGTATTGTAGGAAATGTCGCATGCCGTTATCATGGCTTGAAACGGGTGAGGCAAGGTTGTACAAGAAGCAGGAGGTGGAGAGTGCTACCTCATTAGTACGGATCATTCGGGAGCGCTTGTTGATCGCTCAGGACCGGCAGGCGAAGTATTACAATGCCAAGCACCGGAACGTGGAGTTTGCGGTAGGCGATTGGGTATATCTGAAAGTGAAGCCGTTCAAGGGGGTTTCGCGGGTGAGACGCTTGAAGAAGCTGAGCCCAAGATACCTTGGACCTTTTGAGGTTCTGGAGCGAGTCGGCGAAGCGGCATACCGTCTGAGGCTATCGGAAGAATTAAGTGGATTACATGATGTGTTCCACATTTCTGTGTTGCGGAAGGCGGTGCAAGAGCCTTCGCAGGTGATCGCGGCTGATCAAGTGCCGGTGGACGAAGGGTTGACGACTAGGGTCAATCCCATTCGTATTGAAGATGTTGAGGTCAAGAGGCTTCGTAACAAGGAGATCTGGATGGTTAAGATCCGGTGGGATAATTGCGGGCGTGAGGAGCTCTCTTGGGAACGGGAGCAAACTATGCTGGAGGAGTACCCGGAATTGTTCCGCTCAGGTACTATTTTACGTTAAGTACTGTTTTTCCTTTATTAATTTCGTGGACGAAATTCTTTAAGGGGGGGGGGAGAATTGTAACACCTCAAATTGTTGTAGGAGCGACGGGGATCGATTTTGGCCAAGACAAGATTTTGGTGCAGGTGACACGGGCCCCGACACGGGCGTGTCGGAGGCCGTGTCGGGCGTGTCGAGCTCGGGCCGTCGAGCTGGCCGTGTAGTCGACCAATTCAGGTCGACGATGGTCGAGTGGTGGAACACGGCCTAGGACACGGGCGTGTCCCAGGCCGTGTCACACCTGGGCTGTGCGGTTGGGTACACGGGTAATGACACGGGAACGAACACAGGCGTGTCTAGTTGGACACGGGCGTGTCTGATGCCGTGTCACAAAGCCGTGTACCTCTCTGACTGCAAAGTGTTGATAAATTGCACACGGGGGGCGTGACACGGGTCCCGACACGGGCGTGTCGCAGGCGACACGGGCGTGTTGGAGGCCGTGTCACATGCCGTGTTGCTGGTTTTCAATTTTGGTCGAGACGACGAAAGAGCTACACGGCCAGGCACACGGCCGTGTATGAACCCATGTTCGGCCCAATTTTTGGGATTTCAGATCTAATCCTGGCCGTTCGTTTCCTTGGCTTTGGATCCGACGGTGGGGGGCTGCTCCTGGGTGGTTTTAGCCGGGAATAGGGTTTTGAAACCCTTATTTCACTTGGGCACTCTCTCTCTAAAACCTAGAGAGAAGGGAGAGCTTGGAGGAGGAAGAAGGAGGTCAACTCCGGCGGCCGGTGGAGATTCGAAGCTCCAAATCGCGAGCCGTCTTCGGATTCGCGGAGGCAAGGAGATTGCGGTGCTTTTCATCCGCATAGATTTTCATGGCGCCGCGGAAGAACGCAGGGGTAACGATTTCTCATCCTTGGGCATGTGAAGCCCTCTTTTCCTTTGCATAGGAAGCCCTCTCTCGCGAGTGAGCGAAGAGTTGGAGCGTTCCTTGGGGTAGATATGTAAAGTCCCCCTTGTGTAGAGTCCGTATGCGAAAACGGACGTAGGCATTGTGTGTGAAGCCTATCCGGACATGTAGAGCCGGATCAGTGATGTTGCATTGCATTTGAACCGGGCAAGAATCCGGATGTTTGGGTGTTTTCGGGTTTTCTACATGGTAGATTGCATCAGGGAGCCTTGGAGATTAACTCCAAGGTGCACCCAGAAAACTGGGAAAAACGGGTTTTGCCAACACGGTGGCCGGGGGCCAACGTGAACATAACCGGGTTATATGATTATTGTGGTGGAAATGGGACTCGGTGAGTCTTGGCCTGCGCATATGGCTTAAATTGTCGTTGAGGTATGAGCACGGGTCAGGCGAAACCGTACCCGGTCTATGCCGTTCGGTAGGACCGTTGGCATGGATGAGGGTCTTCGGCGGTCTATGGCTTAAATTGCCGTGACCAAGGCCAATAAGACAAAATGCTCATATGGATGACCGTCCAAGAGGCGGTGGTGGATTGGGAACGTCTATGGCTTGAATTGACGTTACGTTGGCCGGTTCGCCGAGAATGTGCCCTGAGTGCACGGGGTTTGTGGCCGTGCGAGCCTACGCCTGTGGTGAAGTGCAAATACTTTATATAATTGCCTATGCTAATAAAGTGCAGGGAAAGAGCATAGCTGACCGTTGCTATTGTTTGCCACCGGGCGGTGGTTTGTGGCTTGCAGGTGCTGCGGAGCAGAGCGGGAAATAGCGAGCTAAAGCCCTTGTTGCTGTGCCGGCCCTCGAAGGTCTAATTGCTTATGTTTCATTCTCGTTTTTCATGTATGGCCGGCCTGCGAGCCGAAGTATGAAAACACTTCTTTTGTTAAGTGAACAGTGTAAGGCCTTAAGGCCATTTCTCCTTTGTGATATATATACATTCCTGAGTTTGTAGTGGAAATTCATGATGTTGTGGCTGGGTTCTTATTTCTTTTGCAACCTAATAAATTGCTTCCGCTAGGTGTTATGTAGGACGACATGATTGGTTGAATGGTTTCAACGCGTAACCAACCGGTCTGTCCGTAGTATATGGCGTCGGGCCCCGGCCGGACCTACTGCTATATGCTATGCGACAGATAGGGGTGTTACACAAAGCTTCACGCCCTAGAAAATCATACTACCAGAAGAAGTGGGGCAAGAGGTCCAAGCATTCTTGGCAAGCTTCTGTGACTGTTGCGTCAGGAGCAACTTCAAGACAGGAGTCTCGTACCTGCTTTACCTGTGGCAGAGTGGGGCATATAGACCATGATTGTCGAGTTGCTCTGCCAAAGGGGGAAAAGAAGACGGGAGCGTCTTATGATGATAAGGGCAAGGTAGTGGTGGAGTCCTCTGCCTCCCAGGCATAACCCAGAGTTTATAATCTTGGACATCAGGAGGCTATAAAGTAAAGTGATGTCATCACAGGTACGATTTAAGTTTTTGCATGTGTTTGATATTGCATATTTTATATGTAGCTTGTGTGTGATGGGTGTGCTATAGGCTTTGTCCTTTTTTAGAACAATCCTGCGAGAGCACAATTTGATACGGGTGCTTTGCATTCATTTCTATCTAAGGACTTTGTAGCTCAAATTGGATTACCGAGTCCTGTGACGACAGATAGTATAAAGGTGTTATTACCAAATGGGTGTGTGATTCTTGCAGATAGAGCTTGCGATCTTGAAATTCAAATAGGAAGTCAGGATTTCGGTTTGAGTACATCTGTGCTACCGATATCGGAGTTTGATGTGATCTTTAGTATGGACTGGATCTCGGAGCAGCGTGCCTTTATTGATTGCTATTCAAAGGAGAACACACTGGGCAAGAATACCGAGCTTGAGACTAAGTTCGCTGGTATGCGAGGAGTAGGCAGGACCTTGATGTCTGCTCTCCAAGTCGCCAATGCTGTTCGGAAGGGCGTGGAGTTATTCATCATGCTTATTCAGGCTGTTGAGCCAAAGGCAAGTATGAAAGATGTTCCGATTGTGTCGGAGTTTGCCGATGTGTTTCCTAAGACTCTTCTTGGGTTACCACCCCAGTGGGAGATTGACTTCTCTATTGAGTTGGTGCTAGGGGCGAAACCCGTGGCCCGCTCTCCATGCCGCGTAGCACCAAAAGAAATGGCAGAATTGAAAGTCCAACTAAAAGAATTGTTAGAATATAGATACATACGCCCAAGTATGTCACCTTGTTGTGCGCCTGTTCTATTTGTGAAAAAGAAGGACGGTAGTTTACGGTTATGTATTGACTATCGCTAATTGAATAAGCTGACGGAGAAAAACAAGTATCTAATTCCACGGATAGATGACTTGTTCGATCAACTAGTGGGATCAACCGTCTATTCCAAATTGGATTTAAAATCTAGATATTACTAGTTGAGGATTAGGGAAGGTGACATTCCCAAGACAGCATTTGAAATACGCTACGGTCATTATGAGTTCACCGTAATGCCGTTTGGCTTATGTAATGCGCCTTTGGTGTTCATGGATCTAATGCACCAAACATTCCGCGAGTACTTGGATATGTTTTTGATTGTATTCATAGATGATATATTAGTGTACTATCAGTCGGAAGTCGATAATGCAAACCATTTGTAGTTGGTATTACATACCTTGCGGAGGAATAATCTCTATGACAAGTTCTCAAAGTGTGAGTTTTTTCTGTTGTCTGTGGCTTTTCTTGGCCACGTGGTAGATGGAGAGGGCATCGTAGTGGATCCGTCAAAGATAAGTGCCATACGAGAGTGTTCAGTGATGTCTTCAGTGGCTGAGGTTAGGAGTTTCCTTGGACTGGTAGGCTACTACAGACGGTTTGTGGAAAACTTCTCATGGATCGCTTTGCCTCTTACTACGTAAACTCGGAAAGATCAGAAGTTCATTTGAATGCCAGAGTGCGCACGAGATTTTGAAGAGCTGAAGAGTCGTTTGACCACGACGCCTGTTTTTACATCGCCATGTGGTACAAATGGCTATGAGATTTACAGTGATGCTTCATGGAGCGGCTTAGGTTGCGTTATTCTGTAGTTTTGCAAGGTGATTACTTATGGCTCACGCCAGTTGAAAGTGCATGAACGAAACTATCCCATCCATAACTTGGAGTTGGTGGCGGTGATCTTTGCGCTGAAATTGTTGAGGCACTATCTATATGGCATCAAAGTGGATATCTATATAGATCGTAAGAGCCTAAAATATCTGTTCGATCAGAAGGATCTGAATACGCGATAATGAAGGTGGATGAAAATCCTTGGGGACTACACCTTCAATATTCACTATACTCTCGGGAAGAGAAACATGGTCGTAGATTCCTTGAGTCATAGGACTCCGGTAAGGGCAAGTTGGTTGCAGAGGCATGATGAGCGTCTAATTCTGGAGTTGGAAGCGTTAGAGATTTCTTGTGTTGACAAGAATTCTACAGCTGATGCATGCTTCAACAGTACGGAGGTACAATATGACCTTACAGACAGGGTTCGACGAGCAACGAAGCTTGATGAAATTCTCCAACGCTATGCAAGGGATGGGTCAGATGACCAATTCTCCTGGGATGACGGCTTGTTACAGAAGGATGGCCGGTTGTGCTTCCCAAGTATGGGTAAGTTGAGAGAAGAGTTGATGTATGAAGCTCACTTTGTAAAGTACTCAATTCACCTTGGGAGCACAAAGATGTCCAAGGACATGAAGAAATTATTCTGGTGGCCAGGACTAAAGAAAGACATAGCACATTATGTGGCAAAATGTCAAACTTGTGCATTGGTGAAAGCAGAATGCCAGAAGCCTGGCGGTTTCTTAAAGTCGTTACCTATTCCGGAATGGAAGTTTGATGATATTTCAATGGATTTCGTGCACGGGTTACCGAGATCTCAATGCGGGAATGATTCGATCGGGTGATTGTAGACCGGTTAACAAAAGTGGCTCACTTCCTACCGAATAAGAGGGATGATTCAATGGAAACCAAGGCAAAACTCTGTATGGAGAAGATTTTCTGATTGCACGGTATTACCCGAAGCATCGTAAGTGACATTGATGGGCAATTCAACTCGAATGATTAGAGGCTAATCCATCAGTTGTTGGGAATAAATTTAGCATTCAGTACGGTCTTTCATCCCCAAACGGATGGCCAGACTGAGAGGACCAGCATGATGATGGAGGATATGCTATGAATGCGCGCCCTGGATTTTGGTATGAGATGGGAAGATCATATCTATATGGTGGAGTTTGCCTACAATAATAGCAACCAAGCGAGTATCGGTATGGCACCATTTGAAGCTCTGTATGGTCGTAAATGCCGAGCACTATTAGCTTGGGCAAAAACTGGCGAATCCAAGCTATATAAGCATACAGAAACGGAAGAAGCAAACTCGACAATACGTTCTATTCGGGAAAGGCTGCTGATAGCCCAAGATATACAAGCCAAATATTATAATGCCAAGCACCAAAACGTTGAGTTTTCGGTTGGAGATTGGGTCTATTTGAAAATCAAACCCTTCAATGGTGTGTCCAGGAGTCAACCTTTGAAAAAGTTAAGTCTGAGATATCTTGGTCCGTTTGAAGTGGTGGAGTGAGTTGGGGAAGCTGCCTATCGGCTAGCTCTTTCGGCAGAATTGAGTTGAATGCATGATGTGTTCCACATCTCAGTACATCAAAAAGCTATGAAGGATCAAACTCAAGTGATTGAGAATGATCGCGTACCGGTCGAATAAGGACTAAAGACGAAGGTTAGAACCATTCAGATCGAGGATAGAGCCGATAAATAGTTGCGGAACAAGACAATTGGGATGGTCAAAGTCCGGTGGGATAATTGAGGACGTAAGGAGCTAACATAGGAGCGGGAGCAGAAAATACTTGCTGAATTTCCCAAGTTGTTTGTTTAAATTGTTGTAAAGTGTGTCTTTTGTTGTAATGGACATTTTGAAGTTATAACATTATGATTGCTATGTTTCCTTGCTGTGTGAAAATTTCGGGATGAAATTTCTTGTAAGGAGGGGAGGGTTGTAACACCCCAAATCCCGAAATGGAGTTAAGGCAGGGAAACACGGCCTGGGACATGGGAGTGTCCCAAGGCATGTCCTGCTCTGAGTTGGGGTACACGGCCAAGGACACGGGTGTGTCTTAGGTTGTGTCCTTCTATGGTTTTGGCCAGGGAGCCCCACATGGCCAATGACACGGGCATGTCAGAGGCAGTGTCCTCCTCGGGTTTGTGCGGCCTATTGAACACGGATGGGCAAGGGCGTGTCTATAGTTGTGTCTAGGAACACGACCTGTGATACGGGCATGTCACAGGGCCGTGTCCTTCTATGGAATTGTCCATGGCATTGAAGCCTGGTGAACACAGACTGGACACGGGCGTGTCCGAAGCCATATTAGTGAACACGGCATGTGACATGGGCGTGTAACATGGCCGTGTACTGTTCTGGATCAGTCGGTTTGTGTACCGCTTATAGTAAATGGCATGTGACATGGGCGTATCACAGGCCGTGATAGCCCAAAACAGAAATTTGAGGGCAATCTGTAGCCATTCGTTTCCTTCATCTTGGATTTTGTGGCCCAAACCCTTCCCTGCTGTGTTAAGTCATGGATTTGAATGAAGTTTTCATTCATAACTTGGACCACTCTCTTTCTAAAGAAGAAGTGATAAGGGAGAGCAAGGAGGAGTTTAAGGAGGAGAAGATCCGACCGCAGGTGGAGCTCCCGAGTTCCAATTCGAGATCCAAGGCCAGTTTTGTGGATACAAGGCTGCCGCGGTGCTTTCCAACCGGCTAGAATTTCAATGGCTATAAAGAGATCATCAAGGGTAACGATCTTCCTTCTTGGACAATTGAAGTCCTCCTTTATGTATGAGCATGGTATCCTCCACCAAAAGGTGGAAAGAGTGAGTGATTCCAGTGGGTTGATAGTTTCTATCCCCGGTTGAGTCTGTATCGAGACCCGAAAATGTGTAGTACGGGATAGGCATGCTGTGTGAAGCGAATCTAGACAGGTTGGTCTTGATTGGTTGTGTTGCATCTTTCGCAACAGAGAAGACTCCGTGTTTAAACGTATAGTTTGTGGAGTCAATGGGTTGTGCCTGTGAAGTGGACTAACAGGAAGTATTGGAATGAGGAATTCAAGGAAAATTCCCTTATACTGCTTGTGTTATGGCTATTGTGTGGCCATTCCTTTGTGGACAGTGTATCCAATCCTTTGTGGACAGTGTGGCAATTGCGAGGCTAGTCCTTGGTGGACATTATGGCTATTGTAGGTGTGTGCTCTGAAAAAGTCTTCGTGCCGAATAGGAAAGGTGATACTGACCCGCGCCTACGATTGTCCATGAGTACGTTGGTATTCGTTGATGGCTTAGTGAATTGAGAAACACGATTGGTATATAGGTACCTACGTTATGTCTGACTTACAGGAAGACTTAAATTATTGGTCTCGTTGGAGCGCATAATGAGAGTCTTAGGCCTGCGTGTCAGTAAGACTGAAAGCTCAAAGTTTACCTTTACCCTTTGTACCTTGAATGGTGGTGGGACTGATGGAGACGGTGATGGCGACGGTGATGGCGACGGCCACCAGGACGGCCATGGCGACGGTGATGGCGATGGCCACCAGGACGGCCAAATGGAGCATGACTATGTTGAAGATGTACCGGCAAAGGACGTGCGACGTCGTAGCGGTCATGGCTACAGGCTTCGCCCTCGCAACAAGAATCATCTCTGATATTTTTTTGTTTTGGTGTGCTAATAGCCGTTTCATGATGGCTCTTTAAAAACATTATATTATTTATTTTCTGCATTTTTTATTTATGTGGTGTGCCTTTAGCCACATGATTGTTGCTTTGAGATGTAAGCCTATATAAGGGCCTTGAACTCTTCATTTTGGGTAGAATATTATTGAAATCAAATTTTGAATTTGCCTAACTTAATTTCCCCCTCTTTCTCCCTAATTTCCCCCTCTTTTCTTCTCAAAACCGCCGCCCCCCTCTCTTTCTTTTCTTCCTCCAAGCCGCCGGCCCCAAGGCCCTCCTCTTCCCTAAGTGCTCGGCCTCCACCTTTCCCCCTCTTGCCCTCGGCCGCCCCTTCGTCTTAGTGCTCGGTTGCCCTCATCCTTTCTTGCTCTCGGCCCAACGAGATCCACTCTTGAAAGGTGTTTCCGGCCCATGCATGAGAGAGTTGTTTGCTTGCAAGGAAGAAGATAGGCGATTTCCTCCACGGCGTGAAGTGAATGAGATTAGCACGTTCATCATCCGTAGCGCGTTTCCCGTGGACGTTCAAAGGAGGAGCGATCAAACTTGGTAGATCCACGCATCACGGATCTACAAATCCGAGAGGTGTAACGAAAATTTCTACCAAGAGTTTTCCTTCTCTAGATAGTTCTTGTGGTGGACGGATTTTGCGTTATTTTTCCGATTTGTTTTTCTTCGCGGTTAATCAAATAATAGATCGGTATTTTTCGTTTGGATTTTCGAAAGATTCGTAAGAGGATTGGCGATCCTCGCTTTTCTTTTGTTGTGATAGATCCTACCATCTTTCGAATCATTTTGTTCTTGGTGGATCTATTTTGGTACAACCCCAAAGCTCGCTCGGGATCAATATTATCCCATTTAGCCGGAAAGAATTTGGCCTATAGCCAACATTCGATATATTTGCGGAACGGCGATCCGTATTGTTAGCGCGAACGATAAATAAAATAATTGTTGTGGCTGCGTTTACGTTAGTGTGCGGGTTAGAGGGCGTAGATCGTGTCATAAGCGTCGTCGTGGCCTCCGTGACGAATCTCAAGGATATTCCCTACATCAATTTGGTATCAGAGGGAGGTTGTGTTGATTTCCCAATCGACACCATCCTTTCATTTTACCTAGGGATATCCTCGTTCACTAGGGTGTGCACTTCCGTTACGAATCACGTCAAATCTGAATTTTACATAGTTGGGCTGCAATTAGTAAAAACACAAAAAAAAATTTCTGCAGAAAATTTACAAAAAAATACTGAATTTTCTCCTCATTTTTCTAAGAAAAAAAGTCTGAAAAAGTTTTTCCTGTTGATCAATAGTTTTGCGTCAAAAAAATCAAACGCGTAATTTAAATCAGGTCAAAATTGTTGTTTGTACTGTTCGTTCATGCGCACTAGGCTGGGCACGGAATATCTTCCCTCCACCTCACACATGGCCAACAACCAAGGTGATGAGCATGCTCCGGCCACGATCGCCGAGCTACGAGAAGAGTTTAACGCTAGGTTTGACGCACTGACACAGTTAATTGATGGGCTCGATGTAAACCAAGCGGCGCCCCGAAACAACGGCGTTGGCAGAAACCGACCGGGTCCCCAACCCCCGGCAGCCAACCAGCGAGAGGAAAGACAAAATCACCCACGTGATCTGGACGATGAGTACCCACCTCGAGGTCATTATGAGTTCGACGTAACTAGGGCCGTAAAAATAGACTCACCATCATATGATGGTATGGGAGAGCCCCAGCTATTCCTAGACTGGATTATGGGAATTGAGTGCTATTTTGAATGGCACGACCTGACAGACGTTGAGAAAGTGAAGGTTGCGCGGATGAAACTTCTAGGAAGGGCTAAGACGTACTGGTTGAACGAAGAGAGACGATTAGGTACGGTTAATGGAGCACCCCCAATTGGGTGGGCTGCCATGAAAGCACTTCTCCACGACCAATATGTTCCCACGTATCACCGGACACAAATGTTCGACGACTTAGCCTCTCTCCGTCAAGGTAGCTCTTCGGTAGCAGAATACATGGGACAACTTAAGGATATGTTGGTGCGTTGCGATGTTCGTGAGATGCCCGAAGTCACACTCTCCCGATTTCGTAAGGGACTCAACTCGGACATTCAAGGAAAGCTCTTGCGTTATGGTCACACAGACCTTAACACCACTTTCAATGCCGCTTTGGATATTGAAAAACACAACGCCTACAAGGTCAAAGGGCGAAACTTTCAGAAGGGAAAGTCCCTCTTAGGACCGCATCCATCTTCCTCCGCGCGAGACAAGGGAAAGTATCGATCCACGGATTCGGAATCCATTATCATTACTGCTAGGAATAATAGAAATCCCACCGGCGAGCGAGTGCCGATAGGACGGATTAGCAAGACTAACGCCACGTGTTATTCTTGCGGAATCCAAGGGCACTATTCTAGTGAGTGTCCCACAAAGAGCAAACCGTTAGCCCTATTAGACTCCACGACTGAGCCTGCCGACATCGACTATGGAGCAGAATCTGATCGTGAACCGAGTGATATGGAGGACGATTCTTACATGATGGTGATGAGATGTATTTTGGCCACTCCGCGAGTATTGGACGAGTATAACCGGACAAATATATTTACCTTAAATTTTAAGTGCGGTGAAAAGTGGTGCAAACTAATTATTGATAGCGGTAGTTGCATGAACGTCGTTTCGGAAAATGTCATCGCACGCATGCATTTAGTCACCGAGCCGCACCCACATCCTTATAAAATCGCGTGGGTAAACAAGACGTCAATAGCGGTTTCTAAGCGATGCTTGGTGTCACTAACTTTAAAAAATTACGTTGATAAAGTATGGTGCGACGTCATTCCCATGGACGTGTGTCATGTCTTATTAGGACGACCTTGGCTTTATGATTATGACGTGACTCATTTTGGACGAGCCAACATTTATGAGTTCAAATTCAATGGTAAGACCATTGTTTTGAAACCATCACCGCCCAAGGATCCGTCACCTGCGTCCAAAGACACCATTGTGCCGGTAGAAAAGAAAACGATAAGTCTGATAGGTAGGAAAGAATTAGAGCGTGAGACTTTCATGGATGGCGTTATCTACGCGCTAGTTTGTCTACAGGCTAAGGAGGATGCACCCTCATTAGCAAGCCTCCCGTTATCCCTTCGAACTCTCTTAGAAGAGTATAAGGATGTATACTCGGTGGACTTACCACCTCAGTTGCCACCTATGCGTGATATCCAGCATGAGATAGATTTTGTCCCGGGTTCCTCGTTGCCGAATCAGCCCCATTACCGCCTCAACCCCTCCTCACATGAGGAGTTGCAAAAATTAATTTCAGATTTGTTAGCGAAAGGGTTTATACGTCACAGTAAAAGTCCTTGTGCCGTCCCTGCCTTACTAGTCCCGAAGAAAGATAAAACGTGGCGATTGTGCGTCGATTATCGGGCTATAAATAAAATAACTGTCAAGTATCGGTTCCCCATTCCCCGCTTGGATGATTTACTAGACATGTTATCAGGAGCCGCCGTGTTCTCTAAATTGGATCTTAAGAGCGGTTATCATCAAATACGAATACGGGAGGGGGACGAATGGAAGACGGTATTCAAGTCTAAGGATGGACTATATGAATGGCTAGTGCTTGGAGAGGGACTTACCAATGGACCGAGTACGTTTTCGCGATTGATGACTCAAGTCTTTAAACCCTACATGGGAAAATTTGTAGTGGTCTATTTCGACGACATTTTGGTGTTTAGTATCTCTCCGGGGGATCATGAAACTCACCTAAGAACAATCCTTACCACATTGCGCAAAGAGAATTTATTTATTAAGCTAAAAAAATGCGCATTCGGTGTGTCTTCTGTAGAGTTCTTAGGATACATCGTGAGCTCAGATGGCATTCATGTGGACCCAAAGAAGGTTCAAGCGATTAAAGAGTGGCCGGAACCCAAGAATATAAGGGAAGTTCGAAGTTTCCACGGGTTGGCCACGTTTTACCGAAGATTTATTCGGAATTTTAGTAGTATTATGGCTCCCATCACTGAATGTATGAAGAAAGGAGAATTTAGTTGGACTAAAGCGGCCACTAGCGCTTTCCAAACGATTAAGGAACGGATGTCTGAAGCCCCCTTACTACGATTACCGGATTTTAGTAAAGTGTTTGAACTATCATGCGACGCATCGGGGATAGGAATCAGAGGAGTATTAAGTCAAGAGGGACATCCGCTAGGATATTTTAGTGAGAAACTATCCGGCCCAAAATTAAACTATTCGAATTATGATCGCGAATTCTATGCTTTGATTTGTTGTCTCCAATATTGGCGACATTACCTTATATCAAAAGAATTCGTAATACTATCGGACCATGAGGCCCTCAAATTTGTTAACTCTCAAAATAAGATTAGCCCACGACACACTAAGTGGATTTCCTACCTACAGGAGTACGCCTTCATTATCAAGCATCTGAAGGGTACATTAAATCGTGTGGCGGACGCGTTGAGTAGGGTCACCTTATTACTAACTACCATGGAAGTATCAGTTATAGGATTTGAGAGGATTAAAGATGAATATGTCCAATGCCCAGACTTTAAGGAAATTTATCTCGCCACTCAGGACAGTTCTCCTACCACCATTTCGGCGTACTATATCCGTGACGGATACTTATTTAAACATTTGCAACTATGTATTCCCCGCTCGTCATTACGACCTTTTATCATATGGGAGTTGCATAGTGGAGGGCTAGGCGGACATTTTGGTAGAGACAAAACGATAACACTCGTAGACGATAAATTCTTTTGGCCGGGCCTTAGACCCATGGTTAACAAAGTTGTAGGAAGTTGTCGTGTTTGTCAACTAGCCAAAGGGAACAAGACCAACACGGGTCTTTACACTCCACTCCCGATTCCATCGGTACCATGGGAAGATGTCAGCATGGATTTTATTTTGGGGTTACCCATGACATTTAGGCATCACGATTCTATTCTTGTTGTCGTAGACCGTTTCTCTAAAATGGCATATTTCATCGCTAGTAATAATACCTACGATGCCTCAAATGGCGCAAAATTATATTTCAAGGAGGTCGTGGCACATCGGGGTGTTCCCAAAACGATCGTGAGTGATAGGGATGTCAAATTTACAAGTTATTTTTGGAAGACACTTTGGAAACTCATGGGCACTAAACTAATGTTTTCGTCGGCCTATCATCCCCAAACGGATGGGCAAACGGAAGTTGTCAACCGTAGCTTGGGCGGGTTACTTCGTTGTTTAGTGGGCGAACATAAAGGTACGTGGGATCTTATTCTTCCGCATGCTCAACTAGCGTACAATAATTCTAAGAACAGGTCCACTGGGTTGTCGCCGAATGAGATAGTGCATGGTTATAAGGTGCCAGTGCCTCTTGACTTGGTTCCGTTACCGCCTTCTTTTAAGTCAAGTCAATTTGCACAGGATTTCGCTTCACACGTTCACACTCTCCATGAGCACATTGGCAAGACGTTAGCTAAGCAATATTCTATCTATCAATCGAATGCTAACGTACATAGGCGAGCAGTCTCCTTGAACATTGGCGATTTGGTTATGGTTCGTCTTATCCCTGAACGGATGCCTTCGGGCACCATAAATAAATTAACGAACAAGAAAGCCGGTCCTTTTCGAATTTTGAAGAAATTAGGCGAAAATGCTTATTTATTAGAATTACCCGTTGATTGGGGAATCTCCCCTGTGTTTAACATTTCGGATTTAACGCTTTTTGTTGCTCCACCACCTGAACTGTCTGTCTCTCCGTTTAATAATTCCACTATACAATCTAATGGGGTGAGGGGTGAGCTCAATTCTGGATCGTTCTCTCCTTCGAATTCTACGGGAGGTATGCCATCTATTGCTGATGACACTTATTTTTCTGCTTCACCTAACGCTTTTCCGAGGTTTCCCCGGATAGATTTCTTGCCTGACAGGATTTTGCAGGATGATATGTTTCCCACACCCGACGACAACATTCACAGGTTTTTGGTTCGTTGGCGTGGTCGTCCGGCTTCGGACGACTCTTGGCTCTCTGCTGCACAGATGGATCTTCTTGACGCGGACCTCGTACGCCGTTATATGTCTGCCCGCTCATCGGAGATGAGTCATTTTGAGTGGCGGATGATTGATTGAGACGGTGATGGCGACGGTGATGGCGATGGCCACCAGGACGGCCATGGCGATGGTGATGGCGACGACCACCAGGACGGCCAAATGGAGCATGACTATGTTGACGATGTACCGACAAAGGACGTGCGACGTCGTAGCGGTCATGGCTACAGGCTTCGCCCTCGCAACAAGAATCATCTCTGATATTTTTTTGTTTTGGTGTGCTAATAGCCGTTTCATGATGGCTCTTTAAAAACATTATATTATTTATTTTCTGCATTTTTTATTTATGTGGTGTGCCTTTAGCCACATGATTGTTGCTTTGAGATGTAAGCCTATATAAGGGCCTTGAACTCTTCATTTTGGGTAGAATATTATTGAAATCAAATTTTGAATTTGCCTAACTTAATTTCCCCCTCTTTCTCCCTAATTTCCCCCTCTTTTCTTCTCAAAACCGCCGCCCCCTCTCTTTCTTTTCTTCCTCCAAGCCGCCGGCCCCAAGGCCCTCCTCTTCCCTAAGTGCTCGGCCTCCACCTTTCCCCCTCTTGCCCTCGGCCGCCCCTTCCTCTTAGTGCTCGGTTGCCCTCATCCTTTCTTGCTCTCGGCCCAACGAGATCCACTCTTGAAAGGTGTTTCCGGCCCATGCATGAGAGAGTTGTTTGCTTGCAAGGAAGAAGATAGGTGATTTCCTCCACGGCGTGAAGTGAAGAAGATTAGCACGTTCATCATCCGTAGCGTGTTTCCCGTGGACGTTCAAAGGAGGAGCGATCAAACTTGGTAGATCCACGCATCACGGATCTACAAATCCGAGAGGGGTAACGAAAATTTCTACCAAGAGTTTTCCTTCTCTAGATAGTTCTTGTGGTGGACGTATTTTGCGTTATTTTTCCGATTTGTTTTTCTTCGCGGTTAATCAAATAATAGATCGGTATTTTTCGTTTGGATTTTTGAAAGATTCGTAAGAGGATTGGCGATCCTCGCTTTTCTTTTGTTGGGATAGATCCTACCATCTTTCGAATCATTTTGTTCTTGGTGGATCTATTTTGGTACAACCCCAAAGCTCGCTCGGGATCAATATTATCCCATTTAGCCGGAAAGAATTTGGCCTATAGCCAACATTCGATCTATTTGCGGAACGGCGATCCGTATTGTTAGCGCGAACGATAAATAAAATAATTGTTGTGGCTGCGTTTACGTTAGTGTTCGGGTTAGAGGGCGTAGATCGTGTCATAAGCGTCGTCGTGGCCTCCGTGACGAATCTCAAGGATATTCCCTACATCAGGGACCCTGGTTCACCAGTACACAAAGAATGTGCCATGAGTGCACGGAGGGTAAGGCCGCGTGCCCGACATTTTTGATATATTGTTTGTGCGTGAGAGCACAATATGTGATATATCTGTATATGCATTGTTATGCCTGAAGGGAAGGAATACCACTGCCCCGAGAAAGGGGTAGGATTGTTATAAACTGGTCAGCTGAATGCTGACCGTTGCTTTGTTTGCCACCTTCTGGGCGGGATGCCCCTATACAGGTGATGTAGAGCCGAGGGGAAAATTAAGGACTGAAGTCCCTACTGCTGCTACTACTAGCCCGTGAAGGCTAAGCAAGTGATGTTGTTTTTTGTTCATGTGTGGCCGGTCTGCGCGCCGATGTATAGAATCCACACTTTGCAAGAGGAACTGTAAGGCCTTAAGGCCATAAATTATTGTATTTGTTGTGCATTCCTTCAAGAGGATATATATAATTGTTGTTTATATATAGTGGACATTCCTTATTTGTGTTCAAATTATTATTAAAATATTCCGCTAGCATGCTCTGTGTTAGGGTGCGATGGTGTTTTGGTATTAACCTGTGACCTCTCCATCTGTTTGTGGCATATAGTATGGGCCCCGACCGGACCTTTTATTATATGTTATTTAACGGGTGGAGTCGTTACACCAGCTATAGACTTAGATTTCAAAAACCTTCCCACTAGAATAACCTCAAACATATCCTAAGCCGAAGTGAGGAGGATCCGCCACACACTCAAAGGTCTTGGATTTCTTCCCCTCATAAATGAATGGTAGACCGGGCATCTTTGGAGAACTAAAGGAACTTCCAACCACCCACCAGGAGAATACGGTGAGTGACGAGCTGAAGCTCTTGCCAAACAAAGCTTGTTAAAGGTGGGGAAAAATCCGAAAGTGGTCATCTCCAAAGGTTCCCTTGGGGGACTATTTATAGTTTTTTTGGATGGTCTGCTAATTGCGAGATTCGGCTTATTGATTACTGTTAAATGCAGCCCAAAGTGGTCTACCAATAGTGAAACTCTGCTATTTGGAGGGCCTAATGGCATGACAGAATCAAATTATTGGATAATAAAAAATGGAAATTAATATCCACTAATGCCGAGTCTGTTCACATCAGCCCACTCACCTCATTGTCAAGTGCACCATGAGACAGACCTCTCACTACTTGCCTGACATACGAGTACCCAATGAAGAAGGGCACTTCTGTCCCTGCCTCTCGCCTATGGGTGAAACATCACCTTTCCGGCTCTACTCATTTCGGAATATGCTGGACAAGTTGCGAGTGTTTGATGAAACTGATCACTTATAACCTGCCTTTAGGCTAGCCGGTCCCACTTGACAAATACGGGGTTGTACAACCAAAAGTTCAATAATTCATGGTCATCGGTTCCGTAATTCATGGCAGGCGATTCAGTAATTCATGAACCTTGAATCAGTAATTCATGGCAAGTGATTAAGTAAACACTGGCCATCAGTTCAGAAATTCATGGCAAGTGGTTCTGTAATTGAAGGCCCGTGGTTTAGTAAATCAAGGTCGGTGGTTTAGTAATTCATTGTCAGGGGTTCAGTAATTCATGGCAAGTGGTGTAACATCCCATTTCCGGCTAGACCCCTAGGAGTCGGTTGGTTGTGGTAGAACCCTAGGGAGCCCCAAAACTTGAAATAAATCGACCAAGAAATCGGGTCACGGGTTGTTCACGCCCGTGACCGACCCGTCACGCCTTGACATAGGGCGTGACCACATTCGACGATCGTCGATTTCAGTTCGACGATCGTCGAACCCAGAATTAGTCACCAGACCTGTCACGCCCGTGACCCGCCATGTCACGCCCGTGACATAGGGCGTGACCATGATCGTCGATTCCAGGTCGACGGTCGTCGACCCAAAATTGGCCCCACGGGCATGTCACGCCCGTGACCCGCCATGTCACGCCCGTGACATAGGGCGTGACACGCTCGACGATCGTCGATTTTAGTTCGACGTCGTCGAACCAGAATTAGTCACCAGGCATGCCACGCCCGTGACCCACAATGTCACGCCCGTGACGTAGGGTGTGACACGCTCGACGATCGTCGATTTCAATTCGACGTCGTCGAACCAGAATTGGCCGCACAGGCCTGTCACGCCCGTGACCCAGGTGTCACGCCCGTGACCACCGCTTGACGATCGTCGATCTCAGTTCGACGATCGTCGAACCCAGAACTGGCTAACCGGGCCTGTCACGCCCGTGACCTATGTGTCATGCCCGTGACCAAGGCCGAAACGACAGCCAGGTTGGAAATTTCGGTAACTGACGTCGTAATAAAATCCGATTAAGGGAATGAAAACCAAGAGTATTTATGGGCCGTTTCCTACTTTAATTATTTAAATAATTAAGGAAATGTTGGTCCAATAAGAAATCGCCACCTGGCGAGCACCTCTTCATCTCCAGCGTTTCAACTGCCATTCGCCATAACCGAAACGTCATAAGGGAATTATTAATGGCCGCGAACGTTTCATCTCCAACGTTTCATCCTTTCCCCTCCCCATTTGCTGATCTATAAAAGACTCCTAAGAGCAAGAGGAAAAGGTTACACTCCCTCAAACTGTTTCAGACTTCCCCCTTGCTGTTGAAGAATTTCCGGCGACGCCACCATCGCGCAAATGGCTTCCCGACGCTCTGCACGCCTCCAACCCGCGAACAAGGTCCTCCCCTCCCCCTTATTCTGCGGATAGATCTTAGAATTCATTAGGAGAGAAATCGGGCTCAAAAGAGCCAGATCGGGTGAGCGTATTCGTGGTTTTCCGAAAATTTCATGGTGGCGGGTTCGCCGGAAACAGCCTCTCCGGCGGCCGTGCCGCCGCCCAACGATAGCCCTCGCCTCAACGGAGGTGATGGTGGTGGTGGCCGGCCAGGGAGATGGCTGGATGGCCGGGAAATAGCTTGGAAAAGCTACAGGAAATTAGGTTTTCAGGCCTCTGGTTCGGGCTGTAGAAGAAGATGAACAGTGCCGTCAAATTAGATTTTATTTTTTTTAAACAATTTCTGAATGAAATATCTGTCATGTTAAATAAGTTGGGAAAAATACCTAGAGGCTTCTACAGGAAAAATGATCTACATAGAAAATGTATCCCTTGAAGTCTACTTTAATTCAAAATTAATTTCACTCGATTTAGAATCCTGGTTAGACCACAGCACCCTTTTTGGTGAGGTCTATCCAGAGGGCTGTCTTGACCTTAGAAAAATTCCCCACTCCAACCCAGTCATCTAAATGACTTGAAATTTGGGGTGTGGTCTAATATTACATATATCTAGGTTCCATCCAAAAATGAGAATTTTTGGAGAATATGTTTCTATAGTTTTTAGAAAAATTCAATAATCCTAGCCGAATTTAATTAGATAGTTAAATAATGTCCAAACCCTCCCAAATTCTGGTGAGTGGTCCCTGGGGTCACCATAAGGTTCTGTATAATTTTTCATCTCATTTGTAGATGGTTTGGACTAGAAATGATCAACCCTAAGTTTTGCCCTAATAAGGGGTCTTAGGTTAAAAGTGCACTTTTGAAATTTGAGTGGTGAGATCACCTCAACAGAGGCTGAGATTTTTACCACTGGCTAGTAATATTCTCTAGCACCCCCTCATGGAGTTTGAGGTGGATCGGGGTAAGTTTGCCCTAAGGACCAAGGCCAAACCCTAAGGATGGATCTTGGTTGTTTGTGAAGGTCATGTGGTCAAATGACCTTGGATTGACCCGAAATTGGGTGAAAAAAACCATAGGGCCAATATAGTTCTCTGGATGAAATCTTAGTAAATTTGGAGACCGTTGGGATACCTAAAAATCTAACCCTAGTTTGGGGCACAAAACTTGTAGAGATAGGAAATGACACTAAATCACATTGAAAAGTGGTGAGATTTCGGTAGAGTGAATTATAGGGATGGTACAAGCTCTGGATATTTTTCTATGAATTTTATGATCATTATTTTGGATACTTCCTTTAATGATTTAGTAGTTGTATGATTTGCTTAGAAAATTTATTAGGGAATACACGCTCTCTGGAAAGTGATGAAATTTAAGTAGGGAACGTTTATTATGATTTTAAATCTCTGTGAATTTTTATGGGATTTTTGGAAGATTAATTCTAAGGCTTGCTTCATTAAGTATGTTTTACCTTGAATATTTGATTAAATCTTTAGTGGTGTTTAGCAAGCTAGTAAAATTATGATTCTCTGCACAAAGCTCTTTTATATATCATATTACTGACTAGTAATTTTTCTATAATTTTTAGATGAATAATTTCAGTACTTCCTTCATTACGTAGAATTAACGTGATTATACTGAATAAATTATTTAGAGGTTAAATACTTTCTATAAAATTCTGAGAATTTGTATTTGAGGTTATCTTGCTGTTATTTAATGATCATGATTTTTGAGTAGCCATTACTTAGGAAGATCATGTAGTTCATGTTTAAAATGACCCGTGGAACGTCCTTTGGGAAAATTAAATAAATATCAGATTAATTAGGAAAATTATAAGTTTCTGGATTTAGACCAATTATGTTATGGTAGACCTCCAATAAAAATTATAGGAGATTTGGAAGACAACTTAGTGTACCTCCCCTTGGGTACCTCATATAGTTTAGGATGGTCTGCATATAGTAAAGCCACGGAATTCTGGTAATTGATGGTTGGTAGGGCAAGCTAAGATTGAGTTCATCATTAGAAGTCAGAATAAGTAGAGTGTGGGACTGGTTAGGATAAGGGAGTACGGGAACGACGAAAGATCGTCCATCCCGGGAAGAAGTGGAAGAGTCTTAATACTCTAGGGTTAGAACTAAAGTAACTAAAAGAGGATCGGGTTAAGGGAGATCAACCAATAATAATAAGTGTCTTGCGAAAGGGAACTTCGGGCCGTAATGTCGCCGTCTTGGTTCCTAGTGCCCCTTGAGAGCCCTTCACGGGGTATACCGGGGGCAGTCCTGGGCTAACGTAAACCATAGGGATAATAAATTAAAAGTACAACTAGTATAACTAGGGTTGCACACACTCACTCCCCGATAGCTAGGAAAGTAGGATAATAGGACTTGCTGCCATTCAGACAGTAGCTCTGAAGGTAGATGCACGGACAGGACTGTCCGGGGGCCGAGGGCTCGAGGGTTGGAGTACAGAATAAAGGTGGTGGGTCTTCGGTACCTGATCGTCGTTCACACCGACATCGGAACGCTAACTCGGCGGTGTGGGACACTTAGCCAAAGCAAGTCTGGAGGGTACATCCAGCAGCAGTACGCAGATACTCTAGGTTGTGTTCTTCTAGGGGCGTAGGGGAGGGCTAGGCATGGTAGTGTGGATGCCCGCCTAGGAGTGGGGGGCCCGACCCACTGTCTCCGTTTGCCACTACGGAGGTTCCTGGGAGTGAAGCTAGCTGCCCGAATAGGGGGAACTAAAGGTCTGTGCGCATAGAGTCGTGTGCGTGAGTTGCACCTGCATGAATCATGGCATAGCATATCACTACACTCATATTTGCATACAACCGACACCCCAACGTATAAATTGGTATGGAACTTTTTATACGATGGGAGCTTTGTAGAAGATCCCTTAACTTATAAGTTTGTATGGGCATTCATATAAGTTAAGGTTACATACTTACTTACTTGTTTGTTTACTTACTATTTTCTAGCTGCCTTTTTATACAATTTGCTATTTATTAATTGCTCTACCTATTATAACATTTACACCGTTCACCTATTATAACTTGCTAGTTAGGCCCACCGTCACCTGCTTGTTTATTCTACACTTTTGTAGCTTCCCTTTCCACCTCTCCGCCCGGTGCTTAGGGGCCGTGGTGGGAGGGGTAGGGGATGATAGGGCTTAGTCTTTATGACTAATGGTTTTCGAACCAAACATTACAGGAGCTCCGGATGGGAGACAGGGACCAGCACCAGCGGAGTACGGTGCGCATGGAGGTGGGACAGTCTAGCACCGGTGCACCTGCGACCAGCTCCGTGAGTGATTAGTATTTTCCTAGCTTCCGCGATGAGTGACTTGTAGTGAGGACTCTGATGTACTGGGCTCGAGCCCATTTATCTATTTTCCTATTATTACTATTGATGGACTGGTTATGATTTCACTTTTATTTACATGTTTCTGTGGACTTGTTTGCACTTTAGTACAAATGCTTCTCTCTCTTGTGATTGAAAAGGGCCAGCAGAATTGGCGTTTTGTAGTGGTTGCCTTCCCGTGAGTCGGTGCCACCGCAAAGCGGCAATTCTGGGCTAAGACCCCGGTGGTTGAAAAAGAAAAAAAAGGGGGTCTTACAAGTGGTTTACTAATTAATGGACAGTAGTTCAGTAATTCATGGTTAGCGGTTCAGTAATTCATGGTCGTATGTTCAGTAATTCATGGCTGGTGATTCATTAATTTATGGTCGGTGGTTCAGTAATTCTTTTTTGACGGGTCAGTAATTCATAGTCGGCAGTTCAGTAGTTCATTGCCAACTATTTGGAAATTAATGGTTGATGGTTCAGTATTTCATGGTCGGTTATTCAATAATTAATGGATTGCAGTTTAGTAATTCATGGTCAGCATTTTAGTTATTCATCGCTGGCGGTTCAGTAACTCTTATATGGTTGTTCAGAAATTCACGGCTGACAGTTCAGTAATTCATGGTCGGTTGTTTAGTAATTCATGGTCGGTGGTTTAGTAATTCATGGCTTTCTGTATAGTAATTCCTAGCCGACAATTCAGTAATTCATGGTCGGTAGTTCAGTAACTCATGAGTGGTAGTTCAGTAATTCATGAATGATAGTTTAGTAATTATTTGCTTGTGGTTTAGTAATTAATGACTAACAATTCAGTAATTCTTGACCCTGAATTCTTGGTCGACAATTAAGTAATTCTTGACTGGTAGTTCAGTAATTCTTGTCGGCAGTTCAGTAATTCTTGCCGACAGTTTAGTAATTCATGGCATGCACTTCAGTAATTCATGGCCGATAATTTAATAATTCATTATCGATGTTGGAACCCTTGTTTGGATTTGGGAAAGGAGTACTATTAGGATGTTTTAGATTGACCCAAAATGTAAAGTCAGGGTCATAGGTTTTTCTTCCAAGTCTACCTCAAGAGTCTCCTGAGAAATGTTGCAGAAAGAAATCATGCAGAAATCATATTTGTCAAAAGCAGAAAATCAGTTTTACAATAGTCGAACTCAGTTCGATGAACGTCGAACTCAGGTCTACGAAACTCAGAGATCTATCTCTGAGGTTAGCTCGATGATCTCCGAGCTCCGGTCGACGATATCTAAATCTCAAGTTTAAATCTCAACTCGACGCAAAGATTATTCAGGTCGACGATCTCTGAGCAGAGGTCGACGAATAGCAGACTGAGGTCGACGAAATCTGTGCAGTATTCAAGCAGCGTTATTTACAGTTTGCAGAATTAATTAAGGCATTTAATATCTATCAGATTTAATACATATAGCCGTTCAACAACAACAGTAAATGTGATCAGTTTCAGAAGTTAACTCTGAGTTAATTCCGTAGGCTTATTTTGCTCTCGGGAAAAATGCTTCAGCCGTTTTAAAAGATAGAGTTAATTCAAATGTCAATATACGACAAAGGGGGAAGAAAGACGGACAAGGAAGACATCACAGTCTTAGTCTTCAGCCAAGTGAAGAACACAACACAGCTTTTATTCATACAGTGTTCTTTATCTGCTCCATGCTGTCAAGAGACAAGAAATACATATCAGTATAAAAATTTTGCTGGAGAGCTACATAAAGTTGAAGACCTACACCCTGAAGCAAAGCTTCCACTCCTGAACCATTCTACATCTCAGGGGGAGCTTTGACATAATCAAATCCACCGATTCTTCTCATATTGATTTGAGAAAGAGAAGACTTGTAACATCCCATTTCCGGCAAGACCCCTAGGAGTCGGTCTGCCATAACAGAACCCTAGGAAACCCAAGAATCGAAGTCCATCGACCAAGATTTCGGGTCACGGGTTGGTCACGCCCGTGACTGATTCGTCACGCTCATGACCTAGGGCATGACCCCCTTCAACGATCGTCGATCTCAGGAAGACAATCGTCGAACGCAAAATTTACAACCCAGGCTTGTCACGCCCGTGGCCGACGTGTCACGCCCGTGACCTAGGGCATGACTTGATTCGACGATCGTCGATCTCAGGAAGACGATCGTCGAGCGCAGAATTTGCAACCCGGGCTTGTCACGCCCGTGACAAACGTGTCACGCCCGTGAACGAGGGCGTGACTCCCTTCGACGATCGTCGATCTCAGGAAGACGATCGTCGAGCGCAGAATTTGCAACCCAAGCCTGCCATGCCCGTGACCGACATGTCACACCCGTGACCTAGGGCGTGACCCCCTTCGATGATCGTCGATCTCAAGAAGACGATCGTCAAACGCAGAATTTGTAACCGGGCCTATCACGCCTGTGATTGACGTGTCACGCCCGTGACCTAGGGCGTGACCCTCCCTTTGACGATCGTCGATCTCAGGAAGACGATAAGCGAGCTCAGAATTTGCCACCCAGCCCTGTTACGCCCGTGACCTATGTTTCACTCCCGTGACAAAGGCCGAAATGCCGGTTCAGGCCCGAAATTATTCTAACACGCGTTATAATAAATTCTGTTATGGAAAGTTACACCAGGAGTATTTATGGGCCCTTTTCTTCTCTAATTAGTTAATAAGAAAGAGAAAGTGTTGTTCCAATAGGAAATCGCCACCTTGTAAACACCTCTTCTTATTCCAGCATTTCCTTCCCTCCACCATAACCAAAATATTATTAAGAGAGAGCATTTATGGCCATGAATGCTTCGCCCTTTCCACTCTTTACATGGTGATCTATAAAAGTCCCCTTAGAGCAAGATGAGAAGGTTACACTCTTGACTAAACGGATTCAGATTATTGTTCTTGCTGGAGGAGAAGTTCGGGAACGCCACCACCGCGCCATGACAATCCGACGTTCATCTCGCCTCCAAACCGGGAACAAGGTCCTCCTCTACTTCATCTCTTATGGGTAGATCTTAGGATCTTAGAATGGAAGTTCGTGCTCAACAGTGCAGGACCTATCTCGAGTTTTCATGGAGAAACCATGAAAAATATATTTTCGGGTACGCCGGAAACCTCCACCTCCAGTGGCCAAACCACCGCCGACCGATAGCCATTGCCTCGACGAAGGTAGTGGTGGTGGTGGCTTGCCAGGTAAGTGACTGGACGGCCGGCGACGGATCGCGGATGAGCTACAGGAAATATATGTTGTCTAGTTTCAGTTCACGGGTTCTGTAGAAGATGAACAGTAAAACATATTTATATTATAAAGTTTTGAATATAATATATAAGGGAAATATATATAAAATAGGCATAATTTGAGGCTACAAAACGAGGCACTTGAAGGCAGATTTAGGAAAAATAACAAGTCACGAAAGTTGTAGCCCTTCGAGTCTAGATTAATTTAAAATTGATTTCCACTCGTTTGGGTAAGCGGTTTGACCGTAGCACCCGTTTTAGTGGGGGCTGTACCTAGAGTATGGCAGGAACTAAAATGAATGCTCGCTCTTCGTCCCTTGTCCAAATGACCTGAAATTAGGGCAGGGTGTTACCCTTAGCCATATCTAGAGGCTGTCCAGAAATGGAAATTTTTGGAGATACTTTGACTAAAGTTTTTGTTTTAATTTAATAAAGTTAGAGTAATTAATCTAAGTGGTCAAATGACCTCCAAACCCTCCCAAATTTTGGCGAGTGCTCCCTGGCTATAAAACCTAGCTCTTTACAAAATTTCAACTCATTTGGATGAGTTTTGGATAGGAAGTCACCTATTCTTAACTAGGCATTAATGAGGCATTTTTGAGTAAAAAGTGCACTAAGAGGTTGGAACGGTCAAATTACCGCAATAGAGGGTGATATTCTCACCAATGACTTAGAGGGGTTATTATAACCCACTTGGAGAAAATGGTGTGGTTTAGGGTTGGTTTACCCTAGGATCCAAACTCAAACCCTAAATGGAGGGTTTTGAGGGTTGTGAAGGACATGGGGGCAATTACTCTCGTATTGCCTTGAAATTCAGTAAAGTTGACCTTAGCATGATATAAATTATCTGGATGAAATCTTGGAGGATTTAAAGACATGTAGATACCTCGAAACCCTAACCTTAGCTTTAGGTAAAAATACTAATTAAGTACAATCTGTCACTAAACATTATCTAAAGGCTGTGAAACTCGGGTAGAGTAAGTTTTGGGGCGGGTAGAACCTATAGCAATTTTATTGGAATTTTATGATGTCTATTTCAAGCACTTAATTTGTAACGATTGTTATAGTCTTAATTGATGTTTTAATTATTTGAATCTTTTTGATCATTGAAACCTCATTAAATCTTGGAAGTAAATGTTTTAGGACAGAATGGTTGCTCCTGAATTTTTGTATAATTTTTAGTTGAGTAAATCCAGTACTTCCTTCACAAATGTTAAAAAGGGGTTTTATGCTTTAAAAATTAATTATGGATGATATTGTTGCTGAAAAATTATATTTTTAATAATTTATAATTTTTGGATGGATATTCTCTGTACTTGATTCATAAATAACGAAATATAGAAAATATTGCTAAAATAGTTTTAGTGCCCTTTTGATGATAAAAAAAATTGTGATACCTTGGATTTACCATATCGAGAGAGCAAAATATTTATAATAATTTTGTTGGACATCTTGCATGAGTACTTAGGGTAGTTCATGTTCAAACCGGTAGCCCTTGGAATTTTTGAGGAAATTAATTAAATGCCAGATAAACTAGGAAAATAATAGTTTTCTTATTATAGGCTAATCATATCATGATATACCTCCAGTAAATAAGTTAGGGCATTTGGATGAGTATTGGATTATTTCCTAACCGATTCGACATATAGTCTAGGATGGTCTGCATATAGCAAATTGTTAAATAGCAATAGGACATGATCTGGGATAGTTGCTGGAGTTATTCATTTTATCTGGGTGGATAGATGTGGATGGTTTCGTAATAGAATGATATGAAGAGTATTGAGAAGTGGTGATGGCTTGAGTTAAGAGATGCTCGGGTTTGACGAAAGACCGTCTTTCTCGAAGAGAGGAAGGTTAAAAATCACCCTAGGTTAGTTTATCGTAATATGAGAAGGGAATATGTAAAGGGAATCAACCAATAACAATAAGTGCCTTGCGAAAGGGAATGATGGGCTTCAGTTACCCTCATACTTCCTATTGCTCTTTGAGAGCCCTTCACAAGGAATACTGGGGGCAGTCCTGGGTTAACGTAAACTGTATTAACAAACTGACAAGAGTAACTTAGTAATTAGGGTTGCTCTTCTCACAAACACCATTAGCACAGGAAGATGGTTAGGAGCTTCGACTCGGTTGGTAAATAGACAGACAGAATGGTCCGGGGATCTTCGGCTCGGTTGGTTAAGAGACGGACGGAATGGTCCAGGGAGTTTTGGATCGATTGGTCTGATACGTTAAACTTACATGTTCATAAAAGTAAAGAAAATTAAGGTGGTGGGTCTTCGGTATTAGAGGGTCGATGCACCGAAACCAATACGCTGACTCGGCAAGTGTGGTTAGCACTTCGCCAACAGAAGTCCGGTGCTCAAGCCGGTAAGAGTACGCATGAGTCCGCTTCGTGCACCAAGCGTTAAGGCGTACGGTAGGTCTTACCGGTAGTGCTTTACTGGTTTAGAGGTGGGCGAGGCCCAACCCACTGCTTCCTTCTGCCACTACGGAGGTATCCTGGGAGGTAACGACTCCGAAAGGTGAAACTAAAGGTCTATGTGCACAGAGTCGGGTGTGTGAGTTGCACTTGCATGTTCCATCATACCCACTTGCATGTCATAGCATATTTGATTCATTTAAACCTGACACCTAAAGTATAAGTGGAATGGGATGCTTATACATTAGGACTTGAAAAACGACCCCTTGGTCTATAAGCTTGTGTGGGCAAGTTTATAAATTAAGGTCATTTTTGATATATATATATATATATACTGCTGTTTGATAACCGACACCCCAACATATAAGTGGTATGGGACACTTTATACGATGGGAGCCTTGCAGAAGATCCCCTGGCTTATGCGCTTCCGCA
This sequence comes from Platanthera zijinensis, assembly GCA_039513925.1. Classification (NCBI taxonomy): domain Eukaryota; kingdom Viridiplantae; phylum Streptophyta; class Magnoliopsida; order Asparagales; family Orchidaceae; genus Platanthera; species Platanthera zijinensis. Next base: position 118,066,328 of record CM077087.1, read on the forward strand.
CATAAGTTAAGGTTACTTTTCCTACTTTCTGTTTCTGTCATATTTATTATAGAATTGCTAGATTAGTTCCGCTGCCACCTATTCTTTTGAATTAATCTCCACCTACATGTCCTTCCCTTTCTTCCTCTCTGCTCTGTACCTAGGAGACATGGTTGAAGGGGTAGGGGATGATAGGGCTTAGTATTTATGACAAACAGTTTTCGAACCACATCATTTTAGGGAATCGTGGAGCCTAGCACGGGGGAGCAGCCCCAGAGACCAGTACGCTTAGAGATGGGGCCGTCTAGCTCCGGAGTTCATACAGTCGGGACCGTGAGTCTCGACCTCGAGTAGATGTTTTTTTTTTCTTCCGCAAGAGTGATTTGTAGTGAGGACATGATGTACGCATAAACCCGTATTTTAGTACTTTGATATATTATTTTGTGGACACTCCCTTCGTGTAGACTTATTTTCTATATATGTGATTTTCATATGGACTTGCTTTTACTTCATTGTGCTACCTTTGTGTGATGGAATTGGCCGGCAGAATCGACGCTTTGTGTTGATGACCCTTCAGGGCGTGAAGGTGTCACCGCAAAGTGGCAGTTCTGGGCCTAAGACCCAGTGTTTAAAAAGTAAAAATAAGGGGGGGGGGTCTTACAAGTGGTATCAGTGCAAACATCGATCTGGAAAGGTAGCAGTCCACTAACCCTGGGTCACCCCCGCTCGAGTTTAGTTTGGGGACAAACTAAGTAGTGAAAGCAGTGGTGTGCCCATATGGGGATCACATATAAATTGTCAACTTTTATTAAAGATTGAACATTTTCTCAGTATGGGTTTTGTTACGCAGCCTCCAGCACAGCCTATGCCATAAGGTGGAGTTCAACAGGATCAGGATGTTGCACCACCTCCACCGGTCCCCACTCCTTTCCTTCAGTCAGACATGGGAAAGACTCTGACAGCCATTCTGGAGTCTTTCAGGGCCCAGCATGTTCCGACCCCGCAGCCAAACCCAGGGGCCAACTGGTTGAGCATCTTCCGAGGAATTTCTCCACCGTCTTACTTGGGGACAGTGTCGGCGGTTCGGACGAAAGAGTGGCTGGATATTATGTACGAGATGCTGACCGGGATACGGTGCCCCTAGGAGGAGAGGGTGGCTCTAGTTGTCTCTTGCCTGGAGTCCCATTCCAAGAGGTTGTGGAAGACGCTGCTGGACACGACATTTGCCAATAGGGAGGTTGTGGAAGTAACCTGGGAAGAGTTTAGGGCCGTGCTGCTAGAGCATTTTGTTCCGCAGTCGGCCAGGATTGAGTTGGAGGAGCGGTTTTTATAGCTGAAGCAGGGCACCAAGACGGCGGTGGAGTACCATCAGGAGTTCGACCATTTGGCTCGATATGCAGATTCTTACAAGCTGGACGAAGCAGGGTACATCAAAAGGTTGTATAAGGGCCTGCGGGAGGACTTAAGGGAGGCTTTGTTGTTTGTATCCGACGGGCCTATCTCCCGGATTTTGGAGATGGCAAAGAGGATTGAGGCTGATTGGCACACCACTCGGGGCCGGAAGCGGCAAGCGGAGGATCTGGGCCGGAGAGCTAGAAATGACCAACGGAGAGGTGCTATACCAGAAGGGAGAAGGATAGAGGACCAGCCTCGTCAGGAAGTGAGGCAGGAGCCGAGGGAGCAGGTAATATTGGCCCCTCAACCTCTTCGGATGCAGGAGATGCCGAGACCCGGGGGAATGACATATCCCCCACCAGAGTGCTTCCATTGTCATCAGATTGGGCACCACTTGAGGAACTGCCCCATGAAGGGGCACCACCTTCTGCACCACAGGGTGTCCCACCAGCTCAGCATTATGGAGGTCGAGGACGCGGTCGAGGTCGTGGATACCAGGGGGGAGATCGTAGATAGGAAAGCGAGCAGGTGTATGTTATGGACCTAGCGCAGCCTCGGAATCCAGAGCAGGTCATAGCAGGTACGCTGCAATACTTCGTTATTTTCATAGAATTTCCCTTCCAATTGTTAAATCTTAAAACCACACTAGATAGAGTAACAAGGAAAGAAAGCTTGTTATAGAAACCTAAGACATCTAATCACCCCAGGTATAGTCTTCATTAGCGGCAAGCCTGCCCGCATGCTTTTCGATACTAGAGCTACTCACTCCTTTGTGTCGGAGACGTTTGTAGAAGGACTGGATGGTGTGTAGCGATTCACGGGCTCGAAGATGAGGGTGCGACTACCTGATGGATTTGAACTCATTACCTCGGACCACTGTAATATGGAGGCAGAAATTGGTGGAAAGGAGTTCGAGGCTCCAGCGACAATTTTGAAGCTGACGGACTACGATCTGATCCAGGGCATGGCATGGATGCACTTGAACCATTCCCATATTGATTGCCAAGCGAAGAGGATCACCGTGAGACACGGGGACTCATTAATTGTCATCCAAGGTATAAGAACTGCCTATCGTATACTCTTATCTTTAGTACAGCCCGTTAAGGCCCATCTGCAGGGAGAGGAGGTCTATCAAATTCTATTTTAGATGGAGGAAGTCAAGGAGTCTGTGACAGACATCCTGGTGGTGCGAGATTTCGCTAACATCTTTCCGGAGAAACTGCCAGGACTACCTCTGCACCGAGAGCAGGACTTCCAGATACAGCTTATGTCGGGGGCCAAGCCGGCATCTAGGGCCCCTTACAGGATGGCCCCGAAAGAATTGACAAAGTTTCAAAGTCAGTTGCAGGAACTAGAAGAGGCAGAGTTTGTCCGGACGAGCTCTTTCCCATGGGGAGCTCCAGTATTGTTCGTCAAAAAGAAAGACGGGACACTCAGGTTGTGCATCGACTATCGAGCGCTGAACAAACTGACGGTACGGAATACATACCCACTGCCACAAATTGACGAGTTGTTTGATCAACTGGAGGGAGCACACTTCTTCTCGAAACTTGACTTGAGGTCAGGTTACTATCAGCTACGGATTCGAGAGGAGGACATTCCAAAGACTACCTTCAGCAGTAGGTACGGACTGTACGAGTTTACAGTGATGCCCTTCGGGCTAACAAATGCAACTTAAGCCTTTACGAGCCTCATGAACCGGGTATTCGAGGAGTATTTGGATGTTTTTGTCATAGTATTTATTTACAACATCCTCGTCTACTCACGGACGAAGGAAGATCATTCACGACACTTGACATTGACCTTAGAGAGGCTACGGGAGCACCAACTGTTTACAATGTTCAGCAAATGCAAGTTTTGGTGAAAGGAGGTGGCCTTCTTAGGTCATATTATCAGTGGAGCGGGGTTGGCAGTAGATCCGACCAAGATTCAGGCAGTGCGGGACTAGCCACCGTTGAAGACAGCCACGGATGTACGGAGCTTTCTGGGACTTGCCGGATATTACCGGAAGTTCGTCGAAGGATTTTCCTGAATTGCACTCCCTCTTACATCCCTGACAAAGAAGGAAACCCCTATCGTTTGGACGCCACAATGCGAGGCGGCCTTTGTAGAGTTTAAAGGTCGGCTTACCTCAGCTCCCATTCTCGCTCTTCCATCGGGAAGGGAGGGATTCCAGGTGTAAACGGACGCCTCCTAACAGGGGATGGGTGCCGTTTTGATGCAGAACGGGCACGTGATAGCCTACGCCTCCCGCAGCTGAAGATACACGAGAAGAACTATCCGGTGCATGATCTAGAGATGGGTACAGTGATCTTTGCTCTGAAGGTTTGGCGACACTACCTCTACGGGGTTCACTGTGACATCTCTTCAGATCACAAAAATTTGAAATACGTGGACACGCAGAAGGAACTCAACATCAGACAGAGACGTTGGGTGGAGTTCCTATTGTATTACCAGTACACCATGCACTACCATCTCGGAAGGCGAACGTGGTGGCAGATGCTTTGAGTCGGAGAGGAGATACCTCAGGGAAGGGACCATACCTGATGTCCATGGAGCTAGTCCGGTCCTTCAGAGATATGCAGATATCCCTGGTATCCGAGAGTGATCCAGAGATGTATAGGGAGTATCTAGTATTGATGGTGGCCATAGATGATATTCGGGACCGCATCCGGGACGGACAGAAGACAGATGCATTGGCAGAGCCGATATTCCAAGCCATGGAGGAGGGTTCACCGGGAGATTATTCACTGAGAGATGGTTTGCTATACTTTAGAGGCAGGGTCTATATACCCGCAGGCGGCCAGATTCGGGAGGACATCATGGCAGAGGCAGATTATAGCAGATATTCTATACACTCGGGAATCACCAAGATGACGACAGACTTGAAGAAGACGATGTTTTGGCCAGGGATGAAGAAGGACATTACATACTTCGTGACTCATTGCGAGACATGCCAGTTGGTGAAGGCAGAGTGCAGGAACCCTGCTGGATTGCTACAGCCACTCCCGGTGCCGGAGTGGAAATTGTAGGACTTCGCGATGGATTTTATTCATGGACTCCGCCGATCACGGATGGGAAACGACTCGATTTGGGTCATCGTCGATCTGTTGACGAAGGTGGCCAGATTCATTCCAATCAGGAAGGATGACTCTGTGGGGGTACTAATGCGGAGATTTGTGGAGCAGTTCGTTCGAAATCATGGGGATCCCCAGACGATCGTGTCGGATTAGGATGGCCGGTTCACTTCTAGGGAGTGGAGATCCGTGCAGGCTTACTTAAGCACGTGATTGACCTTCAGTACCGCATTCTATCCCCAGACGGATTGGCAGACGGAACGCACCAACTAGACACTGGAAGATCTTTTGAGGCTATGCATTTTTGACTGCGGGGAACCATTGGAGAAGCTCTTACCCCTGGTCGAGTTCTCCTATAACAACAGCTACTAGTCCAGCCTCAGGATGACGCCTTATGAAGCCTTGTATAGAAGGAAGTGCAGGACCCCTCTTTCCTGGGATCAGGACGAGGATCTAAAAGCATTGGGATCGGATTTTGTTGAAGACACCGAGGCTCAGGTGAGACTGATCAGAGACAGGATGTTAGAGGCGTAGAGCAGATAAGCTAAGTACTTTGACGCCCGACATCGTAAGGTGGAGTTTCAGGTGGGGGACCGAGTGTTTTTGAAGATTCGGCCCATTCATAGAGTTTCACGGGTGCGTGGTCGGAGAAAGAAGCTCAGCCCTAGGTATATGGGCCCTTACAGCATCTTGGAGCGGATCAGGGCCCTAACTTACAGGCTGGAGTTGCCTCCAGTGCTGGCAGCTCTGGACGACGTCTTCCATATTTCTTCGTTGAGGAGGGCTCTACTACGCCCGGAGGAGCAGATTTTGACCACCGAAGGGCCGGTAGCTTCGGACTGATCTGTTCACTTGGAGCCAGTTCGGATCGATGACAAAGGAGTACGGATCTTGCGCCGCAAGAAGATCCCCTTAGTTAAGGTTTTGTGGAGGAACAATGGTTAGGAGGAGCACATTTGGGAACCGGAGGACCTGATGAGGCAAAAATACCCGGAGTTGTTCAGTAAGGTATACCTCACCACCTCTTGGTATACTATAAATTTCCTTCTTGTATTGAACCGGTAGGACTAGATAAGGGAAATTGAGAACTTAGGCATACGCAGGAAAGTAAGGGCTAATCTTTTGTTTATTGGGGAGATTGCCTTCGTTTATCAAACAAGTAAATATCGCTTCGACTAAATAGGAAAACCATATAGGATGTTACAAGTTTATCTTATTTCAGTAGAAATCCCCGTAGGCTCAACCTCAATTTCGGGGACAAAATTTTTGTTTTGTTTATTGGGATTTGTAACATCCCATTTCCGGCTAGACCCCTAGGAGTCGGTCTGCCATAACAGAACCATAGGAAACCAAAGAATCGAAGTCCATCGGCCAATATTTTGGGTCACGGGTTGGTCAGGCCCGTGACCGATTCGTCACGCCCGTAACTTAGGGCGTGACCCCCTTCGTCGATCGTCGATGTCATGAAGACAATCGTCGAACGCAGAATTTACAACGCGGGCTTGTCACGCCTATGACCGACGTGTCACGCATGTGACCTAGGGTGTGACCCCCTTCGACGATCGTCGATATAAGGAAGACGATCGTCGAGCGAAGAATTTGCAACCCGGGCTTGTCACGCCCGTGACCGACGTGGCACGCTCGTGACCTAGGGCGTGACCCCCTTCGACGATCGTCGATCTCTGGAAGATGATTGTCGAGCGCCGAATTTGCAACCTGGGCTTGTCACTCCCGTGACCGACATGTCATGCATGTGACCTAGGGCGTGACCCCCTTCGACGATCGTCAATCTCAGGAAGACGATCGTCGAACACAGAATTTTTAACCGGGCCTATCACGCCCGTGAACGACGTGTCACACCCGTGACCTAGGGCGTGAACCTCCCTTCGACGATCGTCGATCTCAGGAAGACGATCGGTGAGCTCAGAATTTTCCACCCAGCCCTATCACGCCCGTGACCTACGTGTCACGCCCGTGACAAAGGCCGAAACATCGGTTAAAGCTCGAAATTATTCTAACACGCGTTATAATAAATTCTGGTTTGGAAAGTTACACTAGGAGTATTTATGGGCCGTTTTATTCTCTAATTACTTCATAAGAAAGAGAAAGTGTTGGTCCAATAGGAAATCGCCACCTTGTAAACACCTCTTCTTATTCCAGCGTTTCCTTCCCTCCACCATAACCGAAATATTATTAAGAGAGAGCATTCATGTCCATGAATGCTTCGCCCTTCCCCTCCCCACATGAAGATCTATAAAAGCCCCCTTAGAGCAAGATGAGAAGGTTACACTCTTGACCAATTGGATTCAGATTATTGTTCTTGTTGTAGGAGAAGTTCGGGAACGCCACCACCGTGCCATGACAATCCGACGTTCATCTCGCCTCCAAACCGCGAACAATGTCCTCCTCTACTTCTTCTCTTATGGGTAGATCTTAGGATCTTAGAATGGAATTTAGTGCTCAATGGAGCCGTACCTATCTCATGTTTTCATGGAGAAACCATGAAAAATATATTTTCAGGTACGCCGGAAACAGCCACCTCCGGCGGCATAACCACCGCCGACCGATAGCCATCGCCTCGACGAAGGTGGTGGTGGTGGTGGCTGGCCAGGTAAGTGACCGGACGACCGACGATGGATCGCGGATGAGCTACAGGAAATATATGTTGTCTGGTTTCAGTTCACGGGTTCTGTAGAAGATGAACAGTAAAACATATTTATTTTATAAAGTTTTGAATATAATATATAAGGAAAATATATATAAAATGGGTGTAATTTTAGGCTGCGAAACGAGGCACTTGGAGACCGATTTAGGAAAAATGACCTGTCACGAAAGTTGTAGCCCTTCGAGTCTAGATTAATTTAAAATTGATTTCCACTCGTTTGGGTAAGCGGTTTGACCGTAGCACCCGTTTTAGTGGGGGCTGTACCTAGAGTATGGCAGGAACTAAAATGAATGCTCGCTCTTCGTCCCTTATCCAAATGACCTGAAATTAAGGCAAGGTGTTACCCTTAGCCATATCTAGAGGCTGTCCAGAAATGGAAATTTTTGGAGATACTTTGACTAAAGTTTTTGTTTTAATTTAATAAAGTTAGAGTAATTAATCTAAGTGGTCAAATGACCTCCAAACCCTCCCAAATTTTGGCGAGTGCTCCCTGGCTATAAATCCTAGCTCTTTACAAAATTTCAACTCATTTGGATGAGTTTTGTATTGGAAGTCACCTATTCTTAACTAAGCATTAATGAGGCATTTTTGAGTAAAAAGTGAACTAAGAGGTTGGAATGGTCAAATCACCTCAACAAAGGCTGATATTTTGACCACTGACTTAGAAGGGTTATTATAACCCACTTGGAGAAAATGGTGTGGTTTAGCGTTGGTTTACCCTAGGATCCAAACTCAAACCCTAAATGGAGGGTTTTGATGGTTGTGAAGGACAAGGGGGCAATTGCTCTCGTATTGCCTTGAAATTCAGTAGAGGTTACATTAGCATGATATAAATCATCTGGAGGAAATATTGGAGGATTTGGAGACAAGTAGATACCTCGAAAACCTAACCTTAGCTTTAGGGTAAAATACTAATTAAGTACAATATGTCACTAAACATTATCTAAAGGCTGTGAAACTCGGGTAGAGTAAGGTTTGGGGCGGGTAGAACGGATAACAATTTTATTGGAATTTTATGATGTCTATTTCCAGCACTTCATTTGTAACGATTGTTATAGCCCTAATTGATGTTTTAATTATTTGAATCTTTGTGATCATTGAAACCCCATGAAATCTTGGAAGTAAATGTTTTAGGACAGAATGGTTGCTCTTGAATTTTTGTATGATTTTTAGTTTAGTAAATCCTGTAATTCCTTTTCAAATGTTAAAAAGGGGTTTTATTCTTTGAAAATTAATTATGGATGATATTGTTGCTGAAATATTATGAAACTTGGTCAATGCTATTTTTAAGGTTGTCCTTGCATGATATAATTAATTTATAATTTTTGGATGGATATTCTCTGTACTTGATTCATAAATAATGAAATATAGAAAATATTGCAAAAATAGTTTTAGTGCCCTTTTGATGATAGAAAAAATTGTGATACCTTGGATTTACCATATTTTGATAGCAAAATATTTATAATAATTTTGTTGGACATCTTGCATGAGTACTTAGGGTAGTTCATGTTCAAACCGGTCGCCCTTGGAATTTTTGAGGAAATTAATTAAATGCCAGATAAACTAGGAAAATTATAGTTTTCTGATTATAGGCTAATCATATCATGATATACCTCCAGTAAATAAGTTAGGGCATTTGGAGGAGTATTGGATCATTTCCTAACCGGTTCGACATATTTATGAGTACAATTATGGTAGATTTTTACTATCATAATTGTAATCATGTCCGCTGTTTTCTACCTCTTTACTCACATAATTGCGCAAAATAGTTTAGAATTGGTATTGTCATGAATAGTAGAGCATAGTTTAGAGTTTTTACTATTTTATGTAATGAACTCCCCACTTACTACGTCAACTCTCTAATGTAGGTACGACTAACCAGTGGAACTAAAAGTCTTGGAGCAAACAGGGAAGTTGAAGGGACCAACAAGGCTGATCACAAGAGAAGAATTGGTCTAACACGGGTAGGAACATGCCAGTATGCCTACCCGTGTTTTATCCTAGCTAAAATGATTTAATGAAGGAAGACTCAAAGCACCACATGGGTGGGAACACGCCCGTGTGTCTAGACTGTGTCCTTTTCGGGACAAATTGAAGAATTAAATCCAGCCTACCCGTGTCTGAAGAACATGAAGAACAACACGGTCATGTTCTACAACACGGCCGTGTCCGTACCCATGTCATCTAACACGGCCCATGACCAAACACGTCTGCTCGTGTGGAACTGCCCTAGAACTGCCGACACGGCCTGCAACACGGCCGTGTCGGAACCCGTGTTCGAGCATGTTTGCGATGAGACTATAAAAACCTGGAGAAAATTTTATTCTGCACTTTTGGATCAATTTGCATTGGAGCATTTCTGGAGGACGAAAGTGGAGCACCCAAGAGAAGGATAATTTAAGAGGATTCTTTTGTATGCCTTTAATTCTTCATTGTATCTTCTTAATTTTGTTCTTATTTTGGCGATTCAACTTTTCTTATTTCGTATTTTTACATGAACTTTGTATTTGAACAATTTGTTTAATCATGCATCACATTGTTTTTCTCAAATTTGCGGTAGTTTATGCATATATACTTCTTGGAACAAAAATGATTATCCTAAATATGAATTTAACTTTTGTTATTCATGAATTTTAAACCTTTAGATTGAGAAATTGGATGTTTGAAATGATGTTAATAATTTCATAATTAGGAGTTATGTTTGTTTACACCGCAATTTTCATGATCGAGAGATATGTTAATTGTATAATTCTGATATGTATAAATGATTTTAGGATATGTTAGAGATAACCTTTCATAAGTTTGTGTAATATTTAGGGTAACGTACTTAGTGAAAATTTGAGTATTGTAAACTGTTCGAGAGAAAGTTTACTCACTTAGATTAGATTTTGAATTGCTTGAGAGAGAATTTAATGAATGATTTACTGATACATTACAATGTATTTGATAATGTTGCTATTACATGATTAAATATATTTGACTCAATGCAAAATTAGTTTCATGTGAATACTCCTAACTTTCATCTTTTCGTCAATTTAACACTCCAATGTATCTTTATCTAAATAATCATAGTGAGATTAACATAAGTTAGAATTCAATGTTAACTATCGGTATGATAATAGAGTGAGGGTGATTACGAGTATTTGAAAAGACCCCGTGGAATATGACACGAGATGTAGAATTCTCCTATACTATGATTGATAGGTACACTTGCCTGAAATGTTAATTAAATTTAGCTTATGCCTTTCTATATAGTTATCATTAAATTATAGAATGATTTAGCATCAAGTTATTACCATGTTATGTGAAAATAACCATCAAGTTTTTGGCGCCGTTTCCGGGGACCTTTTCAATATTTTGAAAGTTTTAACTCTATTAATCTACCATTTTTGTTTACTAATAAATATATGTAACTTAGTTTATAGTATAATTATATTATTTAATCTCTATTTTATAGTCTGTTAGTCTATGACCAGGGCAAGAAATTCTTGGCTAGAACCATTTCATTCTGATCCAGAACGAATTATTCACAACACCAATCAATGAGACCTGGGTATTAACACCACAGATATTGTAAATGAACTGTTCGAAGAAGAAACAGTGAATCAAGGAGAACACCATCCTGAAGATTTAGATACCATAGCAAACCAAAATGAGCAAACCATGTTTGACTTTGCTAGACCCAATCTCCAAGGAACTGGGTCAAGCATTGTTCGACCACCCATTCTAACCAATTATTTCGAACTGAAACCGAGTGTGATACAAATGGTCCAACAATATGTTCAATATGATGGCTTACAAGACGAGGACCCCAATACACACTTAGTTGGATTCCTAGAGATATGTGATACTTTCAAGATTAATGGTGTCTCCAACAATGCCATTCGATTGAGATTATTCCAATTCTCATTAAGGCATAAAGCAAAGCAGAGGCTCAATTCCTTACCTAGAGGGTCCATTAATACTTGGGATATGATGGTTGAGAAGTTTTTGATGAAGTATTTTCCACCGGCAAAGACCGCAAAGTTAAAGAACGACATCTCTACGTATGTTCAATTGGAGGCTGAATTATTGTACGATAATTGGGAACGATTCAAAGAATTATTAAGGAGATGCCCCCATCATGCCTTACCTTCTTGGCTTCAGATTCATACCTTCTACAATGGTCTAAATCCAGCCACCAGACAGATGATTGATGAGGCTAGTGGAGACACCTTGAGCAATTAGACACCTGAGGTAGCCCAACAGTTGATTGAAGAAATGGAAATGAATAGCTACCAATGGACTACCGTGCGGCCAAAGTCTACTAAGCCTGCCAGAATATATGAAGTGGATGCCATTACAGCCTTAGCAATTAGAGTGGAGAAGCTCCATCAAAAGATGGACAACCTTTCTTTAACTACACCCCCATGGTACCTCAATAATGTGACCCTTCCCTTGTTGGAATACCTAGTGGTTAACCTCAAGTGCAAGAACATGTAGACTACATGGGTAATAATCCTAGACCACCTTTCAATCCGGGAAACAACCCATATAGTTTTACATACAATCATGGATGGAGGAACCACCCCAATTTCTCTTGGGGAGGGCAAGGCAACCAAGGCAAACAACCCATGTTTGGACAATAATAACAACAATTGGAGCCAAGGAAGCCAACATTGGAAGATGTCCTTACAAAGTTCATGCAAACTATCGATGTTGCCTTCCGTAATCAAGAGGGTTCTATTCGAAATTTGGAGAATCAGATTAGGCAGTTGGCAAGGATGGTATCAGAGAGACAATAAGGGACACTTCCAGGAAATACTGAGACAAACCCGAAGGAGCATGCTAAAGCAGTTCAATTGAGGAGCGAGAAAGAGTTACAAGATCCAAGGCTTGCAAAGGAAGCACCTCAAGCGGAGTCTAGTGGCGAAGCACCGAACGTGATACCGATGGAATATCAACCTACAGTACCATATCCAGCAAACTTGAACAAGGAGCGCATGGATGCGCAATATGGTAAATTTTTAATCTATGATTAAACAATTGCATGTTAATTTACCTTTTTCTGATATTATTCAAATTCCCAAGTATGCAAAATTTTTGAAGGATTTAATTTCTAATAAAAGGAAAATAGAAGAATTATCTTTAGTCACACTTAGTGAAGAATGCTCTGCTATTTTACAAAATAAATTACCACAGAAACTTAAGGATCCCGGTTCTTTTTCAATTCCATGTTTAATCGGTGATTTGCAAGTTAATAAAGCTTTAGCGGATTTAGGAGCTAGTATAAATTTAATGCCTTACAAATTATATTTGAAACTAGGCTTTGGAGAACTTAGCACGACTAGGATGAGAATTCAATTAGCAGATCGGTCGGTTAAGTATCCTAGAGGCATAGTGGAGGATGTATTGGTTAAGGTAGATAAATTTATATTTCCTGCTGATTTTGTTATTCTAGATATGGATGAAAATATCGAAGTGCCACTTATACTTGGTCGTCCATTTCTAGCCACTTCTAGAGCTCTTATTGATGTTTTTGATGGTAAATTAGTTTTGAGAGTAGGGGAGGATGAAGTCACTTTTCAAATTGACAATACTATGAAACAATCTTTAAATAGTAGTGATTGTTGCTATTTTTCTTATGGTGTTGACGATTTAATGACTTCTATTGATTCTAATTTTTATTATAAAGATCCTTTAGAAATTTGCATTACTAATTGTTTTCTAGAAGATGAAACTAGTGAAGACATTGTTAATCATTTACTTTTTCTAAATAACTCAATTTCGATGAATTGAAGTACTGAATATAACTTACTTATAGAAGGAGATCATGAAGTTCATAAGAATAATACTAAGAATCCACCTGTAGTTGAATTAAAAAATTTACCGGATCATCTCGAGTACGCATTCTTAGGAACTAATTCGTCTTACCCAGTTATCGTTTCTTCTAATCTTTCTGAGATTGAAAAAACAAAATTATTAACTGTGTTGAAAAAATGTAAAGGTGCAATTGCCTGGCAAATATTTTATATAAAAGGTATTAATCCTAGTTTTTGCACTCATAAAATCCTTTTGGAAGAAAGCTATAAGTCATCTATTCAACCGCAACGTAGGCTTAATCCTAATATGAAAGAGGTAGTTAAGGCTGAAATTGTTAAATTGTTAGATGCTGGTATAATATACCCTATTTCTGATAGTTCATGGGTTAGTCCTGTCCAAGTCGTTCCTAAGAAGGGAGGTTTAACTGTGGTAGCAAACGATAAAAATGAATTAATTCCAACGCGAACAGTAACAGTTTGGCGTGTCTGTATAGACTATAGGAAGCTAAACTATGCCACTAGGAAGGACCACTTCCCTTTACCCTTTATTGACCAAATATTAGAACGCTTGTCAGGACATTCATATTATTGTTTTCTAGATGGACTTTCTGGGTATTTCCAAATCCTAATAGCCCCAGAAGACCAAGAGAAAACAATGTTCACTTACCCATTCGACACCTTTGCCTATAGGCGTATGCCATTCGGTTTATGTAATGCCCCCGCTACTTTCCAAAGATGCATGTTAGCCATCTTCAATGAGTATGTTGAAGATATCATGGAAGTGTTTATGGATGACTTCTCCGTCTTTGGAGATTCCTTTGATTTATGTTTGAATAATTTAGAGAAAGTTCTGAGGAGGTGTGAGGAGATAAACTTCATACTTAGCTGGGAGAAGTGCCATTTTATGGTACAAGAAGGGTTAGTACTAGGTCATAAAATCTCCAATCAGGGAATTCAAGTAGATAGAGCGAAGATAGAGACAATAGAAAAGTTACCACCACCCACATCCGTTAAGGTAGTGAGAAGTTTTTTAGGCCATGCCGGATTTTACCGCCGGTTTATTAAAGACTTTTCCAAAATTGCTAAACCACTTATGAGACTTTTAGAAAAGGACACACCTTTTCTCTTTGATCAAGAGTGTCTACATGCTTTTGAGTTCTTAAAAGAGAGATTAATTAATTCTCCTTTTATGATAGGGCCTGATTTTACTCAGCCGTTTGAAATCATGTGTGACGCTAGCAGTTTTGCGGTAGGAGCTGTTCTAGGACAACGCCGAAACAAAAATTTTCATCCTATATTTTATGCTAGTAAAACACTTAATAATGCACAAGAGAATTATACTACTACTGAAAAAGAACTTCTAGCAGTAGTTTTTGCCTTTGATAAATTTAGATCCTATTTAACATTGTCCAAGGTGGTAGTTTACACGGATCACTCTACACTTAGATATTTGCTAGCCAAGGCGGAAGCTAAGCCTCGTTTAATCCGTTGGGTTCTTCTATTGAAAGAATTTGATTTTGAAATTAGGGATAAACGAGGAGCAAAAAACTTAGCGGCAGACCATCTTTCACGTTTAGAAAATCCATTACGAGCAATGTTAGATGAATCAGAAATTTCTGATACGTTCTCTGAGGAATCGTTATTTGCCTTATCTTCGAAAGTAAATAATGATTATCCATGGTTTGCAGATTATGCAAACTATCTTGTGGCTAAGGTCCTCCCAAAGGATTTTTCATAACAGCAGAAAAAGAAATTTTTCTCCGACTTGAAATATTACTTTTGGGAGGACCCTTTTCTTTTTCGGATATGTGTAGATTCCGTGATCCGAAGGTGTGTATCAGCCGAGGAAGGGTGGGGAATCCTGTAGCAGTGTCATTCAGGTCCTACTGGTGGTCACTATGGAGCAAATCGCTCTGCGAAAAATGTTCTTGATTCGGGTTTTTATTGGCCCCTTCTATTCAGGGATGCCCAAAGGTATGTGCTTTCATGTGATTCTTGTCAGAAATCAGGTAATATTTCTAAATTACATGAAATGACGCAAAACTTTATTCTTGAATGTGAAGTATTTGATGTGTGGGGGATAGATTTTATGGGTCCATTTCCAGTTACATTCGGGAATAAGTATATCTTGGTAGCCGTAGATTACGTATCAAAGTAGGTCGAGGAGCAAGCTTTACCTAATAATGATAGTAGAGTAGTAATCCAATTCCTGAAATCTCTATTTGCGCGATTTGGCACACCACGTACACTTATAAGCGATAGGGGTTCTCACTTTTGTAATCTACAGCTAGATAAGGTATTGCAGAAATATGGAGTCACACATAGGATAGCTACACCATATCATCCACAAACCAGTGGTCAAGTTGAGGTATCTAATAGAGAACTTAAGCGCATCCTAGAAAAATATATAGAAGGGAATAGAAAACAATGGTCTTGGAAACTATACGATTGTTTATGGTCTTATAGGACCGCATTTAAAACACTTATAGGGACCACCCCCTTTACATTAGTCTATGGTAAATCTTGTCACTTACCTATAGAATTAGAGCAAGTCATATTGGGCAATACGCTCTGTAAATTTTGATACTAATTCTATAGGGGGAAAACGCAAACTTCAACTTAACGAACTAGACGAATGGAGGACTATGGCATATGAGAACTCCAGAATTTATAAGGTGAAAACCAAACTATTTCATGACCGTCACCTCCGAAAAACCCAAACATTCAACAAGGGTGACCAGGTACTCCTTTTTAATTCTAGATTTCGTCTATTCCCAGGGAATCTTAGGTTTAAGTGGTCCATACCATTCCAGGTTAAATAAGTTTTTCCCTATGGCACCGTCGAACTAACTCACCCTGAAAAGGGAGATTTTAAAGTCAACGGGCACCGGTTAAAACTTTATTACAGTGCACTTCCCCAAGACTTTGC
This sequence comes from Platanthera zijinensis, assembly GCA_039513925.1. Classification (NCBI taxonomy): domain Eukaryota; kingdom Viridiplantae; phylum Streptophyta; class Magnoliopsida; order Asparagales; family Orchidaceae; genus Platanthera; species Platanthera zijinensis. The sequence goes on from CM077087.1 coordinate 118,082,174, forward strand.
TCGACTATAATCCTGCCTTCATCTAGACAAAGAGACTATATAGTATAATATAGTAACTTGTTTATATAGTTTATAGAAATTTTAATGAAAATTTTATTTAAATTTCTACCCAGAAAAGAACAAATAAAGCACTTAGGAGAAATCACTAAATAAGAAGAGTACACGGCCAAGCACACGCCCGTGTGCATGGCCGTGTCTAGCACACGCCCATTCACCCAGCCGTGCCGCTTTTAAACCAGGGAAAGGCGTCATTTTCCAGAGCACCACACGGGCAATGACACGCCCGTTTGTCTTGCCGTGTCATACAACGCAATTTCAATTATAAGCCAGAGCAGGACACAGGTCTCTACCCGGCCGTGTTTGTGACCGTATTTTGATGTACATGGCTATACACCCAGCCATGTGCACATCCGTGTCGATATGGCCGATTAAAGTGTTTTCATACAGAGAAGGACACGGGTCCACACACCCGTGTCGTGGACCGTGTCCGAGCCCAACATCTGTCAGGTTGACCACACGGGTTGTGGACACGGCCGTGTTGTTGACCGTGTCTAACTGACACGAGCAGTTTCCCACGAAATGACCACACGTCTCCTTGAAGATCGTGCATCCCGCGCACATCGATTCATTAACATGAGTGCACACACGACCGTGTGTACACCCGTGTTCGACTTCTTTTTATAGAGGGAAATTTTTTTCATTTCTTTCCATCATTTCCACCTTCTCCTCTTTCCATTCATGCACCGATTCCAGCCGGGAATACCATCAGCTCCTCCAATTTTGTAGATTCGCCTCGTCTCTTCGCTATCAACATCATCGGTACAATTCCTGGGTTTACCTCCATCAAATCTCTTATTAGTTATATTTTTTTGTTCTCTCCTTCTTCATTCGCTTTAAAATTTTTCCCTTTATTCTCAGATCATGTCATCATCACGAGGCCAAGGCGGTCGCCGACATCGACCGAAACATCAAGCATTGTCTATTGAGAGGCGCGACGTCGTTCAACCCCTAGTTTTCACAGATGCAGTTCATACAAACCGTTATAATCGCCTGCAAGCCATGAAATTCCAAGATATACGCATAATTGACTGGGACGTCCGGGAAACCATAGGTCTTGTGGCTAATGTAAAGGAATTAATTTCTATAGTAGGGTGGCAAGGGTTTTTTGCCATAGAAGAGATAGGTTTTCGAGAACTCACGCTTGAGTTTTTGTCCACCTTCTATTTGAACCTTCGACCCTCCTTGACAGAGAATGGAAGACCAACCGAGGGAATTATTTCCTTTCGGGTAGGAGGCACCGTCTATACACTATCTCTCCTCCAGTTTACACAACATTTAGGAGTGTACGAAGAAGCATTCCTCCTTAGTGCCGCCTACTCTGATCTTCAATTTGTTCTCCCCAGTCGCGACCAGGCGGGCGATATTTGGCGCCGTATATCCTTTGACACAGAGCCCTATGAAGCCAAGAGGTCTAAGGCCTCAAAGCTAAATTCCCCTGCCGTACATTACGTCCATCATCAGCTTAGCCATACCCTGAGCGGCCGAGGCGAAAGCTCCGACGTTGTTAGTCATCAGGACATCCTTTCTCTTCATAGCATGATAGCCCGTTATCCTATCCACTTGGGCTATATGCTTGCTCAATTCATTCTTCATCAGACAGAGAACTCCCACGTTGGGTCCAATTGTGTAGCCCCCTACATCACGCGCCTGGCAAGGAATATGGGCATATTCTTGACTCTTCCCCCAATGACGGTGGTAGCGAAGACTGTGCCTATCACCATGGCCAATCTTCGATCCATCCGCATCGTCACAGCTCGTCAAGGCCGGGGTGGGATTTAATATACCATTGCGAGTCGTGGACGTCATGTCCATGAAGACGACGATGAGGTAGATCCAGACCTCGATGAGCCTCTCATCCCCCCAGCCCGCTCGATGTATACTCAGGGGGAGTCCTCTACTTCCCAGCCTCTGCGGTAGTCTCGATATGCACAGGAGCTCCAGCACTTCTATGACACTCAGCTATCGCCGCGCCTTCAGCGTATCGAGGAGACACAGCAGCGGACTGAGGACGTGATATATCAGATCCGGAAGCACTTGGGGATTACCAGCCCACCACGGCCAGCTCCTCGTCAATCTCATACTCAGGATGATCCCTCTGACCAGGATGACGCGCCTATGTATTTCTAATTTATATCCCTGTATATCTAGCTATGTAGTGCTGTATTATTATTATTATTATCATGATCTTGTACTAGCATGTTCAGTCTATCTAAAAAAAATACAAAAAATAATTTTTTGCTCTTTTTTCGTTCTGTGATTCATTATTTTCATGATCATCAGTTCTTTATATCCTGGTGCATATTCTATCTTATTTTTTTTATTTTGCAATGAGGACATTGCAACACAAGTCTGGGGGTATTGGTGTTGATAGTGGGATGCATGATTACAATTACTTATATTCGCTCTATCATAGTACTCTATTTCTTTTATACACCCCCCCCCTCGAAAGCTTTCATTACTTCACTCATTGGGAATATAACTATCTAATTTACTTTCGCACGCTGATTAAACCGAAATCGAGTTCAAATTTGTTGATTAGTAACTACGTATAGTAATTCATTATCCTACTTTTCGCCATATAATTTGGTTTTAAAAGATTGTCCTTTATATTATTAACTAATAATCACTCCATTTTAGAAAATATATTTATCTATACTAAAGTGAGTCGATGAGTGTAATCTTTTGATAATTTCTGTATTAGGAGATCAAAAATAACAAAAATTTTCTCTATTGGTGTCTAGAACTTACTAGCGATTCTCAAACCTTTTGCACATGTTAATTAGTAAAGGTGGAAATGACTTAGGCCTCCTTCTGGAAAGCTTGAGCCATTCAATCCCAAAACCTTAAACATTATACCCTTGCTCACCCAATTTGGACCCTATCCCTATATTTTTTTGATACTCCACCTCTAAATTTCACCAAGGCCAATCCTCGCCTAGTAGCACACCAATATTGAGATCGTCATGGAATGAATATTTTTTTTGTTTTGTTTTTCTTTCATAGTGATATATGGCCTGAGTGCGTGTACACTTGCACCCATTCGGAATGATCCCTACTATGAAGTCCCTAAAAGAAAAAAAAACATAGTGATATGTGGCCTGAGTGCGTGTATACTTGCACCCATTCGGAATGATCCCTACTATGTACCCTTGGTTAAGAAGCAAAGAAAAAAAAATATAGTGTATCCATCTTCAAAAAAATATGGGAAGTATAATACGTGCAAAGTCTGGGGGTGCTCGTAGAATATCATTGTATGTTAAGGTATTGACCATACAAGGGGCTCAATCGTGATGTAGGTGTGAAAAAAAAACCATCGAGTTATTTTTGCTTACCCCACCTATAATCACCTATCCTAAGCCAAAAACGTTACACCACCATACATGTCCTAAGGATCCAACTTTACCAAATCTCATTAGTGCTATGGAGAGGGTGTGTAAAGGAAAGTGTATGATTATCAATAGGGGTATTTTTAAGTTTTGAAAGACTAATGCATATGTTATTAAGATTGTTATTTTCTCCTTACAATAGTTATGGATAACTATAATCCTAATTCTAAGAAAGAGCGAAAAGTAGTTAAGATATGTATTGGAGGAATTTTTAAGAAAAAATTATATTTAGAAAAGTCTGCTATACTATTTCCTATACAATTGCAGCATCAAATTTCTATTTGAATTTAAAACAATCAGTGTGCGGAAGAAGAATTATGTATCGGTAACCCAATTGTTTGAATTAGTTTGCTTAGGGACAAGCAAACACTCAAGTTTGGGGGTATTTAATGAGTACAATTATAGTAGATTTTTACTATCATAATTGTAATCATGTCCGCTGTTTTCTACCTCTTTACTCAAGTAATTGCGCAAAATAGTTGAGAATTGGTATTGTCATGAATAGTAGAGAATAGTTTAGAGTTTTTACTATTTTATGTATTGAAATCCCCACTTACTATATCATTTATCTAATGCAGGTACGACAAACCAGTGGAACTAAAAGTCTTGAAGCAAACAGGGGAGTTGACGGGACCAACAGGGCTGATCACAGGAGAAGAATTGGTCAAACACGGGTAGGAACATGCCCGTGTGCCTACCCGTGTTCTATCCTAGCTGAAACAATTTAATGAAGGAAGACTCAAAGAACCACACGGGTGGGAACATGCCCGTGTGTCCAGACTATGTCCTTTTCGGGACAAATTGAAGAATTAAATCCAGCCTACCTGTGTATGAAGAACAAGAAGAACAACACAGCCGTGTTCTACAATACGGCCGTGTCCGTACCCGTGTCATCTAACACGGCCCATGACCAAACACGTCTGCTCGTGTGGAACCGCCCTGGAACTGCCGACACGGCCTGCAATACGGCCATGTCGGAACCCTTGTTTGACCATGTTTGCGATGATACTATAAAAACCTGGAGAAAATTTAATTCTACACTTTTGGATCAATTTGTAATGGAGCTTTTATGGAGGACGAAAGTGGAGCACCCAAGAGAAGGACAATTTAAGAGGATTCTTTTGTATGCCTTTAATTCTTCATTGTATCTTCTTAATTTTTATTTTATTTTGGTGATTCAACTTTTATTATTTCATATTTTTACATGAACTTTGTATTTGAACAATTTGTTTAATCATGCATCGCATTGTTTTTCTCAAATTTATGGTAGTTTATGCATATATACTTCTTAGAACAAAAAAGATTATCCTAAATATGAGAATAACTTTTGTTATTCATGAATTTCGAACCTTTAGGTTGAGAAATTGGATGTTTGAAATGATGTTAGTAATTTCATAATTAGGAGTTATGTTTGTTTACACCGTAATTTTCATGATCGAGAGATATGTTAATTGTACAATTTTGATATGTATAAATGATATTAGGATATGTTAGAGATAACCTTTCATAAGTTTGTGTAATATTTAGGGTAACGTACTTAGTGAAAATTTGAGTATTGTAAACTGTTCTGGAGAAAGTTTACTCACTTAGATTAGATTTTGAATTGCTCGAGAGAGAATTTAATGAATGATTTACCCATACATTACAATGTATTTGATAATGTTTCTATTACATGATTAAATAGATTTGACTCAATGCAAAAGTAGTTTCATGTGAATGCTCCTAACTTTCATCTTTTCATCAATTTAACACTACAATGTATCTTTATCTAAATAGTCATAGTGAGATTAATATAAGTTAGAATTCAATGTTAATTATCGGTATGATAATAGAGTGAGGGTGATTACGGGTATTTGAAAAGACCCTGTGGAATACGATACGAGATGTAGAATTCTCCTATACTATGATTGATAGGTATACTTGCCTGAAATGTTAATTCAATTTAGCTTATGCCTTTCTACATAGTTATCATTAAATTATAGAATGATTTCGCATCAAGTTATTACCATGTTATGTGAAAATAATCATCACAAATAGTCTAGGATGGTCTGCAAATAGCAAATTGTTAAATTGCAATAGGACATGATCTGGGATAGTGGTTGGAGTTAGTCATTTTGTCTGGGTGGATATATGTGGATGGTTTCATAATAGAATGATATGAAGAGTAGTGAGAAGTGGTGATGGCTAGAGTTAAGAGATGCTCTGGTTTCGCAAAAGACTGTCTTTCCTGAAGAGAGGAAGGTTAAAAATCACCCTATGTTAGTTTATCATAATATGAGAAGGGAATGGGTAAAGGGAATCAACCAATAACAATAAGTGCCTTGCAAAAGAGAACGACGGGCTTCAGCTACCATCATAGTTCCTAGTGCCCTTTGAGAGCCCTTCACAGGGAATACCAAGGGCAGTCCTGGGTTAACGTAAACTGTATTAACAAACTGACAAGAGTAACTTAGTAATTAGGGTTGCACTTCTCACAAACACTTTTAGCACAGGAAGATGGTTTGGAGCTTCGGCTCGGTTGGTTAAGAGACAGACAGAATGGTCCGGGGAGCTTCGGCTCGGTTGGTTAATAGACGGACGGAATGGTCCGGGGAGCTTTGGCTAAATTGGTCTGATACGTTAAACTTGCATGTGCATAAATGGAAAGAAAATTAAGGTGGTGGGTCTTCTGTATTGGAGGGTCGATGCACCGACACCAATACGCTGACACGGCAAGTGTGGTTAGCACTTCGCCAACAGAAGTTTGGTGTGCCAGCCGGAAAGAGTACGCAGGAGTCCGCTTTGTGCACCAAGCATTAAGGGATACGATAGCTTTGACCGGTAGTATTTTACTGGTTTAGAGGTGGGCGAGGCCCAACCCACCACTTCCGTCTGCCACTACGGAGGTATCCTGGGAGGTAACGGCTCCGAAAGGCGGAACTAAAGGTCTTTGTGCACAGAGTCGTGTGTGTGAATTGCACTTGCATGTTCCATCATACCCACTTGCATGTCATAGAATAATCGATTCATTTAAACCTGACACCTAAAGTATAAGTGGAATGGGACGCTTATACATTAGGACTTGCAAAGCGACCCCTTGGTCTATAAGCTTGTGTGAGCAAGTTTATAAATTAAGGTCATTTTTTTTATATATATATATATATATATACTGCTGTTTGATAACCGACACCCCAACGTATAAGTGGTATGGGACACTTTATATGATGGGAGCCTTGCAGAAGATCTCTCGGCTTATGTGCTTCCGCACATAAGTTTAGGTTACTTTTCCTACTTTCTATTTCTGTCATATTTATTATAGAATTGCTAGATTAGTTCCGCTGCCGCCTATTCTTTTGAATTAATCTCCACCCACATGTCCTTCCCTTTCTTACTCTCCGCTCGGTACCTAGGAGCCATAGGGGAAGGGGTAGGGGATGATAGGGCTTAGTCTTTATGACTAACGGTTTTCGAACCGCATCATTTTAGGGAATCGTGGAGCCCAGCATAGGGGAGCAGCCCCCAAGACCGGTGCGCTTGGAGATAGGGCAGTCTAGCTCCGGAGTTCATACAGTCGGGACCGTGAGTCTCGATCTTGAGTGAATGTTTTGTTTTTGCTTCCACATGAGTGATTTGTAGTGAAGACATGATGTACCGGGCATAAGCCCGTATTTTAGTACTCTGATATATTATTTTGTGGACACTCCCTTCGTGGAGACTTCTTTTCTATATATGTGATTTTCATGTGGACTTGCTTTTACTTCATTGTGCAACCTTTCTGTGATGGAATTGGCCGGCAGAATAAATGCTTTGTGGTGATGACCCTTCAGGGCGTGAAGGTGTCACCGTAAAGTGGCGGTTCTGGGCCTAAGACCCTGGTATTTAAAAAGAAAAGGGGGGGGGGTCTTACAAAACTAACATCAACTTTCTTTTTACCTCTCCTGTACAGGGTAATTACTCCCTTCAAATGTAAACCTCTTGGTGGTAGGGAACCTTACCAAAAACCTGTGTTGGTTTTTGGGCACCTGATTAAAAGATCAAAGGGTTGTGAGATCTCCTTTAGAAAATTGATCTTGTGGTGGCAGGGCACCTGATCAAAAACCTATAGTGGATTCCTACCAGGGTGGTAGAAGAGTGGACGTACCCAGGTTGATTGGGGAACCACTATAATCCTTGTGTCATCTGTGTGCTTGCTTTTTTTCCTTCTTTATCTTTGTGCTGCGACTTTTTATATATTAACTCTAGATTAGAAGAAAGTTAAGATCTATCACCTTTTCTTTCAATTGGTATTAGTGGGTTGTTATTTGGTTGTATAGACTAACACCTCAACCAAAACGATCAGGTAGATCATATTTATTTTAGAGTTTATCATGGCACAAAATGAACAATTTTCATGCACTAGACCTCCTTTGTGCAATCTGGATTAACTTGCTCTATAGAAGGCAAGAATTAGGCTGTTTATGAATTCTATTGATGAAGCCATTATATATTCCATTTTGACAGGTCCTTATCAACCATTGGAAATAAGAAGCATGAATGTTCTTCAATCATCTCAATGGACAGAAGCACAGAAAAAGGCTAAAGATGGCTGATGCACAAGCAATGAACATTCTTGCTCAATCAATGTCTGATGAAATTTTTCAGGAAATTGTTGAATGTTTGTCAGTAAAGGACATCTGGCACAAGCAATGAACATTCTTGCTACAGAGCCTATCAAAAGTTTTTCATATTTATATTTTAAAACTTTGTTGTTATATATTTTATTTCTCAAAGCACCTATTTTAAATTTGCTTTGTATTCCTTTTGTGTAAATAGTATCATCACAAAAATAGGGGGATATTGTTAGAACCCTAGTTTGGATTTGGGCAAGGAATACTATTAGGATGTTGTAGATTTACCAAAAATGTATAGTCAGGGTCATAGGTTTTTCTTCAAGTCTGCCATAAGAGTCTCCTGAGAAATGTTGCAGAAAGAAATCATGCAGAAATCAGGTTTGTCAAAAGCAGAAAATCAGTTCGACGATAGTCAAACTCAGTTCGACGAGCATCGAACTCAGGTCAACGAAACTATGAGTTCTATACCTGAGTTGAGCTCGACGATTGTAATGCCCCTGATTTTTTCTCGATGATTTTATTCGATTTGGTATTATCGTATTTATGACGTTGAGGCGTTACCCCCGCTTTCTTTTAACGGCTTTGCACCGTTAGGGCATTTCTGCATCGCTTGGGTCGGTTTGACCAGATTCTTTTAGGATTTTAATTTGGGTTTCTTATTCTTCCCTGGTTGAAGGGGTGAAGTTTTGAGTTCTTTGGGCTTTTATAGTCTTATTTGCGATCCGAGCATTTTGGAGTCTCGGTGCGTGTTTGGATCCTTGTAATGATTTTGCTCAATTGAGCTTCTGATGTTTTTGTCTCAAGATTTGGTATGTCGGATTCTAGGGTCGTCCTCGCTACCAATTCAAAGGGTCGACATTTTTATTCCGGAATTTTGGATAAAAATTGTTATTTTTATTTGTACTTTTATTTTTATTTCTGCCTTAGCTCTTCAGTTCTCGTGATGCCCTAGTATCTGAGAAGTTTTCTCCAGTTCTCTTGAATCGGCCCTATTTTCAACAAGATATGGTGAGTTCTCGAGAACTAGCTTGTTCTCGAGAAGTCCTAGTGCACTGCCTATAGATAGCATTGAGAGGCACTCGGCATCATCTCGAGAGCATTGAGTGGCACTCGACGCCGCGCCAAGAGCGTTGAGTGGAACTCAACGCCGTCGACTATTGTTGTTAGTGTATAGTTTTCCTAATGTTCTCGAGTCGCTGCTCTTAGTTCTCAAGTAGTCTCCAACTATTCTCAAGAAATCCGTCTTGTTCTCGAGAAATGTCTTAGTTCTCGAGAAGTCCCCGTAGTTCTCGAAAAATTCTCTCTCTTGTTCTCGAGAAGTGCTTTAGTTCTCGAGAAGTTCCAGTAGTTCTCGAGAAATCCTCTCTACTATTCTCGGGAAATGCCCTAATTCTCGAGAAATACCTTTGTTCTCGAGAAGTAGTACTCGAAAATCTTCCTTCCACTCGAGTAATCTGGTCTTCACTTCGAGTTTTCCGGTTCAGTACACCAAAGTTCGTTTCCTTAAGTAGGGTTACGCTAATATTACATCTAGTATAAATACCTTATTCTTCTTCCTCCTTAAGCCGACCAAGTCAATCTCCTAAACCAGAGTGGCGTGAGCGAGAAAAGTGTCTGTTCGTGACTCCTTGGTGGCCGCCGACGGTGCTCCCGTGCTCAAAATATTCAACCGATTATTGATCTGGAAAGCTCTCGGCGATACTTCGCTATCGTGGTAAATTTTTCCCCATTCCTTGAGTTTTCTCGTCAGGATTTTTCGGCCCTACCCCCCTTTCGGCCATTTTTTTTAGATTTCAACTCCTCCCGTGTTCTTTTTCCCCGATCTACGACGTGGAGTGAATCATAGGACTTTTCCGGTAAAACCAAAGCAAGTGGTGGTTTATCCTCTTTCCTCCTTGTCCGATTTAGATAGTAATGGTTAAGTTTTGTTTCTTTAATTTTTGTGCACTTTGTTATGCTAATTAGTAGACATGTTTAATCTTCCTAGAAGTAAATTTAATTTTGCCAGTTCTTGTCATGATAACTCAACCTTGTAGCGTGTAGTGATTTAGCAAAAGGTTATATTGCTAGCTTTTTGATGGCCGCAGAACAGAGACCGACTGTGGTTGGTTCGAAATAGTCAGATTCCGCGGGCCGGTTAGAAGATCGAGTTTTCTAACGAGAGGAGGCAAGTGCACCTATCGCAAGTAGTACTCGGTATTCGGGAAAATACTGATGTCGTATTATTCTCGGGGACGCGTTGATTATATCTACTCTTCCAGGAACACTATTATCTTACTATCAGTAAGGTGGGATTTTTTAGTTTAATTAAAACAGAAAGAAAGAGAGCTGAATTTTAATAAGTTAGTTCGATGACGGGATAACGCTCGGCATCGAATCGGATTAAGACTAAAATAATTCTCAACAATTATTAAACTTTGTTTTTAAATTAATGAAAGGCACTTGGCCGTGGAGGTTCCAAGAACATGAGCTCACCTTGGTCTAGGGATATAACTCACCTGGGCGCTAAGGCTATTCGACCGAACGTTAGTCCGACGAAGGATTACCCTTAACGCCCGCATTACGCTAAGAACCCCGCTATTGGGTGGGGAACCCAATCCGGCAGAACTACATTTCTCCTCTTTCGAGGGGGCGTACGCAGTTCTCTTTACCCAAGGGGGATTGGTCCATACGTGCAGCCTCTCGGCGTCGCGTATGAATAACGGAAATAGAGCCCACACATCGATTATGTGGTCTTATGCGTCGTTAACCCGGGGTAAACCTTAAGTCCTTAAATTAAAATAAAAATAAAGTTTTTTAATTATTTCAAATCATTTTTTATGTCCCAATGCTCTTCGATGCCGAAGGCTAAAAGAGATTAGCCACTCATCGGTATGGGGACGGCTTTATGTTTTTAGGTGAAGCGTGAGTGTTAAATTAAGCACTGAACAATTATAAGAGAAAACACAAAAAATAGGACAATTAGATAAATTGAAGGCTAATTGATGCAGGCACTCACGCACACTTCAAAACCATAAAGAAAAATAAATAAAGCAAGCCCTACTCAAATGAGTAGGCGGAAATAAATGCACACACACACACACACACTCTTCTTAATTAAAGAAAGCGATAAATAAAGCGGTAAAATTATCTCCTACACGCACGCACTCTACATAATTGAGGAAGCGATAAAATTGCAAGTCCCGGCTCAAATGAGTGGGCGGGAGTAAATTTATCTCATACACGCACGCACTCTACTTGAAAGTAAAACACACACACGCACTCTACAGAAATGAAAACACACGCACCCACACAAAGTTTTCCTACTCAAGTGAGTAGGAAGAAAATGAAAGCAGTAAAAAGACAAGTCCCACTCAAATGAGTGGGCGGGAAATGAAAGCAGAGCGCCATTTAACTCTTAACGAGTAGGCGGAAATAAATGCATACGCACACACGCACTCTACAGGAGTTGAAATAAAGCAGTAAAACCTAACTCATACACGCACACACACTTGCAAAAATAAGAAAAACAAAGTGCTCAGAAAATTAAAACGACTGCATTTCTCCCGCTAGAATGCGGTAGAAATGCATAAAAAGTGAAAATAAAAATTAAAGGGATTAAAAAGTTTTGAAATTAAAAAGCTAAAATGAAGTTGACGAAAAATTATAACGACTATATTTTTATTCATAAGTTTTCATAAAACCTCCAAAAAAGTGAGAATAAAACTAAAAAAAGAACGAGAAGTTTTACATTCCTAAGAGCCTAAGTTAAAGAAAATAAAAACGAACACTTTTAGGGGAGTTTTTATAAAACCTATATGAATGAAAATGATAAAGAAGAAAAAGCTAAAGCTAAAAAGTGCAGAAAATGAAAACTAAACGGACGGCACAACGGATAGAAATGCCCATAAATCCTAAATCTAACTAAGTTATCAAAGCTATAAAAATGAAAACATAAAAGAAACACAAAAAGATGAACGAAAAATTGCTTAAGTAGGCGCATTCAAATGGATTTTTCATACTAATGAAGAGAGAAAAATTCAAATTTTATTAAAGTAAAAACCCTAATACAAACTAAGAGAGAGAGAGGGGGGAGAAATTCTCCTTACATAAGTATGGAATCCAAATGGGCAGCACCTCCCCTAAGCAAAGTAGTCAAAAAAGTGGACAAAATAAGCTTCCTGGAAGCTCTTATTTATAGGCAAATTTTCGGGTTGGTCACGCCCGTGACTACGGCGTGACAGGGGGGCATGTCGACACTATTCATGAGCTGATCGGGTGACTTGACTGGAAAGTTGACTTCGGCTGAAAACGTGGCGGTCACGCCCTAGGTCACGGGCGTGACATGTGTCAGTCACGGGCGTGACTGGGGCGTGTCGGGGAGGTCGATCTGGGCGCGGTCCGGCCGCAATGTCGCGCGCGTCACATCGGGCCAGGTGGCTAAGTCACGCCCGTGTCACACCTTGACACGGGCGTGTCTTGGGGCGTGTCGAGCTTGGTTTGATCATCGCCGATCGTCGAGCTGACAACCTGTGGTCTGCGATCGTCGAGGCCGTGACACGGGTGTGTCGGTCATGTGACACGGGCGTGTCAGTCAACATTTTGACTTTTTCTAGAATTTTTCTGGAATTTTTTCTGGAATAAAAATAAAGCTAAGTTAGAAATAATATTTACAAAAATAAGCAGTTTATTGAATAAACAAAATAAAAAAGACAAAAAAGAAACAAAATTGACTTAAATAAAATAAGAAAATATAGGTATATTTAGAACTCATCAAACACCCCCATACTTAAGCTTTTGTTATTCCAGAGCAAAAGTTTGAGGTGAACTTATAAGGAATAATAAAAAACCCTAAGTTCTGCTACCACTAAATTAATTATAAGAGAGATCAAATAAAAATATGCGGGGTTTAAGAGTTAAGTCCTAAAATTATTTAGATGATTTAAACAGGGCAAAAGTTTTGGCCAAAAGACTTCTTGATGTAATCAAATAGAAAGCAATAATTGTATTGGTTAGATTAACAGAAAATAGTTTGGAGTTATACGAACTTTAGCTTATAGGAGTGTTATCGGAAATAATGCAATTTACGAATTATGCTCTCAAAAAGATTTTTGAATTAATTCTAGAGTCATGAAATTGGCTAAGGGGGGTTGATGAAGATGCTTGGATTTTGAGGCGAGGTTATTTTTTTCTCGAACCTCCATTTTTTGATTTGGATGTTAAAGGAAAACGAAATCTTATTTTCCTTAACATAAAATTTTTTCTTTTCTTCATAAATAAAAATAACCCAATGTATATGTGTTGGAGTAATGAATTTTATCCTCTTACTCCGTAACGTATAATCTTTTAAATTTATTGGGTGCCTATGTTTACGGAATGAAATCTTATTCCCATTGACATAAGATCTTTTTTTCTTTTTTGGTGAAATATTTTTATCATACCAAGTAGGTTATGATAGGTAAGGGGAGAAAAGAGAACTAGATTTTTTAATTAAAAAATAATTGAGAGCAACCTTCATAAATTGTACGTTCCAATTTTTCAGAAAGCTAAAAGCAAGCATAATTGAATTCTATAGTCGTAATTTTCTAACATGGTACACATGCTCCTATCTATGAAAAATTAGAAGTAGTGCCTAAAGCGAGTCCCCTATTTTTAACAAAGTATAATAAATTCTTTAAAACTTAACCCCGGCTATTTAAATTTTTCAATCTATAATTAACAAACGAATAGTGAACAAAGAATTGATCAAATTCCCATATAAATAAACTCAAAACGAAAATTTTGGATAACAAGAAACTTAAGAATGAGATGTTTGATTTATTTGTTTCAAAACTTACATAAAAATTTTTTGTTGTTTTTTGAAGTTATGCTCTTTTTTGTATTTTTGTATTTATATCTTTAATATATAAATACTAAAAAGAAAGAAAAAATGCGAAAATAAAATTTTTTTTGGATTTTTAAGTTCTGTGAATTTTTTGTATTTTTATATTTTGTGAATTTTTTTGTATTTTTAATGAAATTTTCATTCTATTTACAAAAATTTGGGAAAAAGAAAATATATTTACAAGGATAAGAGGGAAAAAGGGAGACGGGAAAGAGAAAGAATATTTACAAAAAGTATTTACAAAAATTATTTACAAAAATATTTACAATAATATTTACAAAAATATAAACTAGGTAGCCGCGAGATAACTCGTTATGTGGATGGCTCGATGAGCCGGATCTCGCGGACCGAGTTAAAAATAAGTCAAAGTTTCATAAATGAAACTTCGAAAATTTTTAATTAAAATTTTTTTGATTTTTTTTGTGTTATATATATATATTTTTTGAAGTTTTGTTTTTTAAAATTTTTGTTTTTGTTTTTGTTATTTTATTTTTTTTTAAGTGAAAAAGAAAGTACGAAAATACGAAAACACCCCCATACTTAGATCCAACATTGTCCCCAATGTTGTATGCTAAGCATGAGGAACAAGACAGCAGGTATATGTACAAAAAAAGGAAAAAGAGGGGGGCAGAAAACGTCCCTGATCCGCGCTCGGGGAAGCCCATTAGAAACCCTGCATTTATTAGAAAAATAGAAAACATAATAAATAAAGACGTAGCTTGACTATAGTGGCGAGTTTATATATGGAGAAGGGTTATGGTTTCGCTCCTACTGATCACAGGGTCGCCCGCTATATAAGACTTTAACCGATTACCGTTCACCTTAAAAGTGCCTTTTTCGGGGTGGGAGATGAGTATGGTCCCATATGGCCAAACCACTTCAACCTTGAAGGGGCCGAACCATCACGATTTTATCTTACCCGGGAAAAGCCTAAGACGTGAATTGTAAAGAAGGACTAGATCGCCCGGAGAAAATTTTTTGGGGGTTTTAATTTTTCGATCGTGATAAAACTTAGAACGCTCCTTATAGAATTTATTGCTCTCGTAAGCGTTCGCACGCCATTCATCGAGCTCGTTTAGTTGCAGTTTTCTATTCTGAGCGGCTAAGTTGGAGTCGAGGTTTAAGAGTTTTAATGCCCAAAGTGCGCGGTGCTCCAGTTCTACGGGTAAATGGCACGCTTTGCCATAGACTAATTGAAATGGGGTACAACCGGTAGCGGTTTTGTACGCCGTACGATACGCCCATAACGCGTCGTCGAGCTTAGCGGAGCAATCTTTCCTATTAAGTGAAACGGTTTTTTCTAATATGCGTTTTATCTCTCGATTTACTACCTCAACTTGGCCACTTGTTTGCGGGTGGTAGGGGGTGGCAAGCTTGTGCGTGACTCCGTATTTAGCTAACGTCTTAGCCATTAGAGCGTTACAGAAATGCGTTCCCCTATCACTAACAATAGCGCGAGGCGTGCCGAAGCGAGAAAATAATTTTTTTAGAAATGTAACGATGACTCGCGCATCGTTGGTGGGGAGAGCTTGCGCTTCCTCCCACCGTGATACGTAGTCGACCGCTACTAAAATATACATATTTTTATAAGAAGGAGGTAGGGGCCAACAAAATCTATGCCCCATAAATCGAAAACTTCGCATTCTAAAAACAAATTTTGGGGCATCTCGTCTCGACGTGAGATGTTACCCGACCGCTGATAGCTATCGCATGCGCGCACAAAGTTGTGCGCGTCTTTGAAGAGAGTGGGCCAAAAGTAGCCCGCCTCTAGCGCCTTCCAAGCGGTCTGGTTGGCTTGATAGTGCCCCCCGGCTGGACCCTCGTGGCAGTGCCTCAAGATTTTTGTGCACTCCACTCCCGCGACGCATCTTCGAACCGCTTGGTCCGCGCAGATACGGAAAAGAATGGGGTCATCCCAAAAGAAATTTTTCAAGTCGAAAAAGAATTTCTTCTTTTGATGACATGAAAAATCTTTTGGAAGTACCCGCGCGACTAAGTAGTTCGCAAAATCTACGAACCAAGGCGAAGATGACGAAGACGAACGAATGACGAGAAGGCGTTCCTCGGGGAATCTGTCATTTATTTCAGATTCGACGAGCGCTTCCGTACCCGGATTTTCTAAACGGGAGAGGTGGTCTGCCGCTAGATTCTCCGCGCCCTTCTTATCTCGGATCTCCAAGTCAAACTCTTGTAGGAGGAGAATCCATCGAAGAAGGCGGGGGTTCGCTTCGGTTTTGGCTAGTAAATACTTAAGGGCAGAGTGATCGGTGAAAACAATAACTTTAGATAGCGTAAGGTACGAGCGAAACTTATCGAAAGCGAAGACGACGGCTAAGAGTTCCTTTTCCGTCGTCGTGTAATTCACTTGTGCGGAAGTGAGCGTCTTGCTAGCGTAATAAATAGGATGAAAATGTTTTTCTACGCGTTGGCCAAGAACGGCTCCTAAGGCAATATCACTAGCGTCGCACATGATTTCAAACGGAAGGGACCAATTAGGGGCCACTAGAATTGTAGAATTGATAAGTTTTTGTTTTATAAAATTAAAAGCAGACTCGCAATCGCTAATAAAGATAAAAGGTGATTCCTTTTCCAAGAGGTGAGTAAGCGGCTTTGTTATTTTTGAAAAATCTTAAATGAAGCGCCTATAAAAGCCCGCGTGGCCTAAGAAACTCCTAATGGATTTTATGTTTGTCGGCTGAGGAAGTTTTTCTATGATTTCAACTTTGGCCTTATCGACCTCTAACCCCTTAATCGAAATCTTACGGCCGAGGACCAAACCTCCTCGAACCATAAAGTTACACTTTTCCCAATTTAAAACAAGATGCGTGTCCTCGCATCGCTGGAGGACACGATCGAGATTACGAAGACAATTCGGGAATGAGCATCTGAATACAGAAAAGTCATCCATAAATATTTCCATAATATCTTCTACTAGCTCACCAAAAATTGCTAGCATACATCTTTGGAATGTAGCTGGCGCATTGCAGAGGCCAAATGGCATTCTTCGATAGGCGAAGGTGCCAAAGGGGCAAGTAAAAGTTGTTTTCTCTTGGTCTTCGGGGGAAATGGGGATTTGGAAAAACCCCGATAAACTGTCGAGAAAACAATAAAAAGGATTGTAACGCCCTCGATTTTTCCAGTGATTTGTTTAAATTTCTTATTTGACGTATTATGACGTCAGAGCGTTATGTTAGCGCGTGTTCGTCATGTGACGTTTTTAGAGCGTGCTCTTAGCTCTTTAGGTTTTCCTGCATGGCTTGGTGATGTCTGGTAGCAAGATTCTCTAGCGAGCCGGAGTCTGTTTGGTGACTCGGTGGAGCCTCTTGGGGAATGCTTGTGTTAGCGCGTTTTTACGTTAGTTAGGTTTGACCGGCCAAATTTTGGGATTTGCGTCGGGAGTGGAAAATTTTACATTAGGAAATTAGATCGGCTAATTTTAGACTTGCTCGTCAAGTTTCATCGCGTTCCGAGCATTTTTGGAGCCTCGGCGCGCGATTGAAGTTTTGTATGTTTTCGCATACGCCGTTAACTTTAGAATTTATTATCTCGAAAACGGTGCGTCAGAATTCGATTTCGACTTCGCCGTTGAATTCGTAGCGTCGTCATTCGCCTACGGTGCGAATTTCGTTCGATTCGGCGCGCGTTAGGCCCTCCGTAATGACATTTCACTTTAGCTTTATTTTTAAATTAAATAAAATATCAAAAAATAAATGAAAATAATAACAATAATAAAAAAAATATGCCTTGATTGATACACGCCGATCGGCGTGTATCCCCCTCCCTAATCCCACCGATTGCCTCCTGCTT
Organism: Platanthera zijinensis; assembly: GCA_039513925.1. NCBI lineage: Eukaryota > Viridiplantae > Streptophyta > Magnoliopsida > Asparagales > Orchidaceae > Platanthera > Platanthera zijinensis. Next base: position 118,099,879 of record CM077087.1, read on the forward strand.
ATGCCTTTTTTTTGTTTTTTTATATATTTATAAATAATATAAGTTATAAATATATAAATATAAATAATATAAGTTATAATTATATAAATATATATATAAAAAGGGGCTTCTTCTTCCCCGATCAAGCAGCCCCCCCTCCTGTGCGAGAGAAAAACGAGGCGGAAACCTCTCGTTCGCGAACCTTCCGGCGGCCGCCACCGTCGATCCGGTGGACGGAATCTCGATCCGATCGCGGCGTTGGAAAGCTCTCGGAAAGAGCTTCAAGATCGCGGTAAGCTTTTCCCGTTTCGGTGGCCGTTTCGCCATAGATTTTTTCGGCCCTAACCCTGGTTGTCCGTTTTTTCGTAGATCTCGTCTCCGCATGCCCCCTTTTGGACGGATCTACGTGGTGGAGTATTTTGGGTGGACGTTTTCAAGAACGATTTGAGGCAAGTGGTTTTCTCCCCTCTTGCGTGCCTCCATGGGTTGTATTTTTTCGCCTTATTACCTCTCCTTGTCGTAGAATAACAGAGTAGTATATGCGAGATTAGAAATATTCCTAGATTAGGGCTTGTAGTTGGCCTAAACTAGGAAGAAATCGGAATTTATTTTTCTAAGTTGAATTCGGCGGGTAGTGGGAAATAATTCGGCGGGTAGTGGGAAATAATTCGGTGGGTAGTGGGAAATAATTCTGCGGGTGTCGACGAATTTAGGTTTAGTCCATTTTTCGGCGGGTTTTGGTTGTAGAACTTGGTAGTTTCTAAGTGGTGTTGTCGGCTAGTTTTAGCGCCGAATCGTGGATCCTTAGCATGTGGTAGCTGGGTTTCTGAGGGAGTATGGTACCAGGGGAGTTCGAGCCGTGGCCACCACCATTCCCTCCTTTGGACATTTTGGGTTCCTGTAAGAGGTTGGAACTCTATGTGTGTGGACCCTGTGGCGGCCCCTTTAGTACTCTTGAGACACCTGGACCTGGTTGTTCGGTTGTGACTGTTCTTAGTCTCAGACACAGGTTTGGGATTTGTGCCAGTGCTAACGATTTACAAGTTAGGACTGTTAGTTCCTTTCATACTGTTCATTTGACGCATATTAGTTCCCTTTTTGCCTCTGCAGGCTTGAGCGGAGTTTGGTACGTTTTAGTACTTGTTGCATTTCTCTCAATTTTCTGATTATTACACTTACGTTTTGTCTCTTTTCTTGGATTCTTTGCTGAGGTTTTCAGCGTTTTCCCTTGCAGGGTTGGTAACCCTTTTCTTTCTGCTCTTTTCATTCGATTTTTAAACTGAGGTTTCTTTGCCACTTGTTTTATTATTTCTTGCTGAGGTGTTCTTCTTTTGAATGCCTCAGGTTCAGGTCTGTAGCCGGCTGAGCGGCTAGTTTCAGGAGTTTCTTTGTGGACTGCGTAGTGGCAGTGTTTTCCTCACCTATTGAGGTAGTTCTTTAGCTTTGTAGTAGTACAGACATACATGCTCGCCAGCGAGTTCGTTTCAGGTTGTTGACGCTCGTTGGTGATTTTCTTTGGTGATACTAAGTCTTTGCTTAGCTGCTAGTTTACCTGTTTTGTGGTAGTTTCACTTGCTCTCTGGGAATGTTTTATGCTAGGTTGCTAGTTACTTTACAACCTGTAAGAACTACTATATGTATTGCATGATCAACATGTTTTATAAAAGCTCATACATTATTTTCCAAATGCGTAAAAAGATTGTTTTCTTTATAAATATTATAAATTGAAATCTAGGGTCTTGCATAGTGTAAGTTGTCCTCTTAGGACACTTATGCGCTCTTTTAGGATGTTAAACATAAATGAAGTATTTTTCCGGTACATATAAAAATAGTTTTCAAACCGTGGACTTTCTAATCCACTGAGCCGAGGGATACGGCCAATCAATATAAAATCAGTTTTCTATTCATTTTAACTTATGATTTGAAAGTTTAGAGTGTTGCATGAGCGTCAGCAGTTATCCCCTGCTTGACGTGGCATCATAGCTCGTAGTTATCTCGTGCTCTGATTTATTTATTAATGAGAAAAATGCGGGTTGTGACAGTTTGTATCAGAGGGAGGTTGCTCGACAAATTGTCGGGCAACCTTTCCCTGTTAGTATTAGATGTTTAGCGTCATGTCATACACACACCGACATGTCATCAGTACGTCTTGGCTGAAGCACGGACACTACACTCATAGCATAACATGAAGTATACCGGGCATATTATGTATTTATGGGGTGCATAATATGTGTTTGTATATGGATCCACCATAGGAGGAAACATGTGAGGGTTATGTATTTATGGGGTGCATAACCTCACCACATGAATGCGACTAGCACGTTTTCCTTTTGTTGCATGGAAATGTTATGTATTTATGGGGTGCATAACATTTTCATGTGTATGCCGCTCATAACATGCATTAAGGCTTTTTTTTAGAATGCATAGCACAATCATGCATAGCATAACATTACATAAGCACAATGTGCCAAGCTAAAGATTTGCAGGATGACATGTGTACACACATAATTTTTGAGTCAAAAAGAATATAAATTCATGCATTCCCGATCTAGGCACAAGAGTTAGTGTGATGATAGTGAATCATCGTAGGATAAGCATAACATCATTATTGAAAATCTCAGAGCAAGTTAGCAGCATGAGCAAGTACTTAAGTATGTATTATTTGTACTATGTTGTTTGGTTCTAGTGGGTGGGCCAGGTTTTTGATTAGTGTGTTGTTGTTCCATTAGAATGTCGAGGCATCCTTCGACAAGGTCGACTCCCCAATCAGTGGGAGAATCTTCAGGTGCGCAGAGCAGTGCAATGATAGAAGGTCTGCGACAAAGCAATGAAGCCTTGTCAAAGCAAGTAGTGGATTTGCAGTCTCAGGTCCAGTCCCTGTTAGCAGTTGTGGCAGGACAAATTCCGAGAGTTCAGGACCCTACTGTGGGTCAAGCTGTTCCTATTCCCCCTGCTCCTCTAGTGCCTCCGGTCGTGGTGCCACCAGAGATGACCTTTATTTCTCAGTTTCAACGACTTAGGCCTCCGACGTATGATGGCAAGGCAGATTACATGGTCTTAGACGATTGGATGATATCAATCGAGGAGATGTTCTCATACTCCAGGATCACTGATAATCAGAAAGTGATGTTAGCCGCATATCAGCTCAAAGGGTTGGCAAAGGGCTGGTGGCTGAGGGAGAAAGAAGGTCTGAAGGACGGGTATTCCTGGGAGTCCTTTAAGGAGCTACTTCTGAGCAAGTTTCTGCCATCGGTCGAGAGGGACCGTCTGATGAATGATTTCCTGCACTTAAAGCAGAGGCAGCTCACGGTTAGTGAGTACGAAATCGAGTTTAGTAAGCTAAGCCGATTTGCCCCAGACTTGGTGAGTACCGATGAAAATAGAAGCAAGCGATTTCTGGCTGGGTTAAGGAGTGACGTCCAGCAGTTAGCAAGTGCCTATGCGACATCAAGTTACGCTGGGATGGTGGAAGCTGCCTTAAAAGTAGAGGCAATTGATAATGCCAAGAATCGAGGTCAACAACTGAGAAAAGATAAAAGAAAGTCTGATGAGGGTAAGAGTACCCAGGTCCCTGACGCTGCTCCGAGGAAGAGAAACAAAGAGGTATGCAGTTTCTGTGGCCGACCGGGCCATCCATTGGAAAGGTGCTATCAAAGATTAGGAGCTCAGAAGAAAGAGCAGATTCATGCGATCCAAGGTAACCCAAGGAAAGACTTGCTTTGTTCTGTATGCAAGAAGCCGGGGCACGATGCTGCCAATTGCTGGAAGAAGGCGAGAAGCTGTTTCTTGTGCGGTCAAGAGGGTCATCTCAAGTATCAGTGCCCGCAAGCTCAGCTTACTCTGCAGCCAGTTCCTCTTCATGCTTTACCGCCGGCGCAACGAGTGGACAAGGGAAAAGGAAAGTTGAACGTGGTCTCTATAGAGGAAGCTCAGACGTCCACGCAGGTGATATCAAGTTAGATTCTCCCCTAGTTTTAATGTTTAGCTCATAGTTATAGTTTTGAGCGTTCGTTTCCTTAGTCGCGTGTGCAATTTTATAGGACGATTAAGGTAAAGAACCGCTGGGCGCGTGTTCTGTTCGATTCTGGCGCTACCCACTCGTTTGTGGCTAGAGCCTTCGTAGAGCGTTACCGTTTGGATCTCGATCGAGTTGGTGATGCGTTCTCTGTCTAGTTTCCTTCAGGGGAATCTGTAGTTTCAGATCAGGGTATTCAGAGTTGTCCGATTTTGCTAGGCGATTTTCTCGCGATTGCTGATTTGAAGCTGTTGGATCTGGAAGACTTCGATGTGATCCTAGGCATGGACTGGTTGTCCAGATATGATGCTGTGATCCAATGCAAGGGTAAGCGCTTGGACTTCAGGATGGACAACGGTCAGCCCGGGAGTGTTTACGGTTATCCGCGCCGGGATTCTCCGACTATATCGGCGGTATGTGCTCGGAAGCTTATAGATTTCGGATGTTTTGCTTGTTTGGTTTCGGTTTTAGAAACCAAGGTTGGTTTGCCGTGTTTGGAGGAGATCCCGGTGGTTCGTGATTTTTCTGATGTCTTTCCAACTAATCTTCCTGGTCTCCCTCCTGATCGAGACGTGGAGTTTGTTATAGATTTAGAGCCGGGTACGCGTCCTATTGCCAAGGCGCCTTACCGGATGGCCCCACGCGAACTGGAGGAGTTGCGTATCCAGTTAGACGAGTTGCTTGAGAACGGATTTATAAGGCCGAGTTCTTCGCCTTGGGGTGCCCCCGTCTTGTTCGTCAAGAAAAAGGATGGATCGATGAGGTTGTGCATCGATTATAGAGAGCTAAATAAGGTAACGATCAAGAATAGGTATCCGTTACCGAGGATAGATGATTTGTTTGATCAACTGCGAGGCAGCGCCGTGTTCTCTAAGATTGACCTTCGTTCGGGCTACCACCAGTTAAGGATCCGTGAATCAGATATCCCGCGGACTGCCTTCCATTCCAGACATGGACATTTTGAATTTTTGGTGATGTCGTTTGGTTTGACCAACGCACCTTCTGCCTTCATGGACATGATGAACAGAGTTTTCAAGGACTTTTTGGACAAGTTTGTAGTCGTATTTATAGACGATGTGTTGGTGTATTCACGCAATGTTGAGGAGCATGACCAACATTTGCGTCTAGTTTTATCTGCCTTAAGGGACCATAAGTTGTTCGCCAAGCTAAGTAAATGCGAGTTCTGGTTGCCTCAGGTTTCTTTCCTGGGTCATGTGGTTAGCAAGGACGGAATCTCTGTCAACCCAGAAAAGATAGCCGCAGTTATGGAATGGACGAGGCCTGCCACACCCAAAGAAATAAGAAGCTTCCTAGGGTTGGCTGGCTACTACAGAAGATTTGTAGAGAGAATCTCTACATTATCCGCGCCATTGACCAAATTGACGCAGAAGAATGCAGCATTTGTGTGGAGCGATAAGTGCGAAGAAGCGTTCCAAGAGCTAAAGAATAGACTGTGCACTGCTCCGATATTGACATTGCCTACGGAAGGATTAGACTATGCCGTTTACGTGGACGCGTCCCACGCGGGTCTTGGTTGTGTGCTGATGCAAGAAGGAAAAGTGATTGCATATGGGTCAAGGCAGCTCAAGATTCATGAAAGGAACTACCCTACGCATGACTTGGAATTCGCAGCAGTTATATATGCATTGAAATTATGGAGAAACTTGCGGTATGGCGCGCAGTGCAAGATTTATACAGATCATAAGAGTTTGAAGTACGTCTTCACTCAAAAGGAGTTGAACTTGCGCTAGCGCAGATGGTTAGAGTATGTGGCTGATTATGAAGTGGAGATCCTATACCATCCGGGTAAGGCTAACGTGGTAGCCGACGCCTTAAGCAGGAAGACAGGAAAAATTTTCAATCTCTCCGCTGAGTTGTTAGTAGAAGAGTTCCTTTTAATGGATATTTCAGTTGGTAGATGTGACTCACCAAGCAGTTTGGAAGTGTCCGAGCCTTCATGGATTTCTCTTACGAGGCTTCATCAAAAGGACGATCCTGATCTACTGCACCTTCATAATAGAACTGAGAAGGGGGAGCTACCTGACTTTTCGATCGATGACGCGGGTACTCTAAAGTACCGCTGTAGATTTTGCGTCCCCAATTTTCGAGATATTCGAGTAAAGTTGTGCAGTGAGGCACACGGTTCAAGTGTGTCCTACCATCCAGGGTCTACAAAAATGTATAAGGACTTGAAACAGATTGCCTGGTGGATTGGGATGAAGGGTGACATTGCAAGGTTTGTGTCAGAATGTTTTACGTGCAAAAGAGTTAAGGCTGATCATGGAAGGCCTGGTGGAAAGTTAGCGCCTTTAGAGATTCCAGCTTGGAAGTGGGAGAGTATCTCAATGGATTTCATTACTGGTTTGCCGAGATCTCCTCGAGGGCATGACTCTGTTTGGGTGATTGTTGATAGATTAACAAAGTGTGCGCACTTCGTACCCTTTCAGATTGGTTACTCGATGAAAAAGATAGCGGAACTATATTTGAATGAAGTTATCAGGTTACATGGAGTACCCGTAAGTATAGTATCAGATCGAGACTCCAGGTTTACGTCTCGTTTCTGGAAGAGCCTTCAAGAAGGATTGGGAACTGACTTGAGATATTCTACCGCATATCATCCACAGACCAATGGTCAAACTGAGCGTGTTAATCAGATTGTGGAAGATATGATCCGTTGTTATATATTAGACCACGGAGGAGCGTGGGATGAACACTTGAGGTTGATGGAGTTCGCATACAATAACAGTTATCAAGTGAGTCTGCAAATGGCTCCTTTCGAAGCGCTATATGGAAGACGATGTAGAACTCCTCTATTTTGGGCTGAGGTTGGTGAGAGGCCGCTGCTAGGTCCAGATGCCTTAGAAGAAATGGAAGTCTCTGTAAAGCTTATTCGAGAGAAGCTTCGGATAGCTCAAGAGCGATACGAGAAGAACGCCAATCGGCGTAGATCCGTTTTGGAATTTTCTGTGGGGGACATGGTATTCCTTAAGGTTTCCCCGATGGTTGGAGTGAAGAGGTTCGGTAAGATCCACAAGTTGGACCCGAGGTATGTGGGACCATTTGAAATTGTGGAGCGGATTGGTGTGTCAGCCTACAAGTTGAAATTGCCCGCAAATTTTCCTGGCGTGCACAATGTTTTTCACGTGAGCCAATTGCGGAGGTGCGCGCTAAGTGACAGACAAGTTCTGGATGCAGTGCCCCAGCTGGAGCCTAACCTTTCCTACGTGGAAGTTCCTATTCGTGTTCTGGATGTGCAAGATCGAGTGTTGCGGAGAAAGACAATACCGATGGTAAAGATTCTGTGGAGAAACCAAGACGTGGAGAGCGCGACTTGGGAGTTGGAGTCAGCTATGAGGGAGGCGCATCCTCATCTGTTCTCCTAGCTTTGCTCGGTATGCTTTCGATAACCCTTGGTTATTTTCTTTTCCCTCTATAGTAGAATTGTTTTATGCGTAAAGTTTCGGTACGAAACTTTCTTTTAGGGAGAGTGACTGTAACGCCCTCGATTTTTCCAGTGATTTGTTTAAATTTCTTATTTGACGTATTATGACGTCAGAGCGTTATGTTAGCGCGTGTTCGTCATGTGACGTTTTTAGAGCGTGCTCTTAGCTCTTTAGGTTTTCCTGCGTGGCTTGGTGATGTCTGATAGCAAGATTCCCTAGCGAGCCGGAGTCTGTTTGGTGACTCGGTGGAGCCTCTTGGGGAATGCTTGTGTTAGCGCGTTTTTACGTTCGTTAGGTTTGACCGGCCAAATTTTGGGATTTGCGTCGGGAGTGGAAAATTTTACATTAGGAAATTAGATCGGCTAATTTTAGACTTGCTCGTCAAGTTTCGTCGCGTTCCGAGCATTTTTGGAGCCTCGGCGCGCGATTGAAGTTTTGTATGTTTTCGCGTACGCCGTTAACTTTAGAATTTATTATCTCGAAAACGATGCGTCGGAATTCGATTTCGACTTCACCGTTAAATTCGTAGCGTCGTCATTCGCCTACGGTGCGAATTTCGTTCGATTCGGCGCGCGTTAGGCCCTCCGTAATGACATTTCACTTTAGCTTTATTTTTAAATTAAATAAAATATCAAAAAATAAATGAAAATAATAACAATAATAAAAAAAATCTGCCATGATTGATACACGCCGATCGGCGTGTATCCCCCTCCCTATTCCCACCGATTGCCTCCTGCTTATGCCTTTTTTTTGGTTTTTTTTATATATTTATAAATAATATAAGTTATAAATATATAAATGTAAATAATATAAGTTATAATTATATAAATATATATATATAAAGGGGCTTCTTCTTCCCCGATCAAGCAGCCCCCCCTCCTGTGCGAGAGAAAAACGAGGCGGAAACCTCTCGTTCGCGAACCTTCCGGCGGCCGCCACTGTCGATCCGGTGGACGGAATCACGATCCGATCGCGGCGTTGGAAAGCTCTCGGCGAGAGCTTCGAGATCGCGGTAAGCTTTTCCCGTTTCGGTGACCGTTTCGCCATAGATTTTTTCGGCCCTAACCCCGGTTGTCCGTTTTTTCGTAGATCTCGTCTCCGCGTGCCCCCTTTTGGACGGATCTACGTGGTGGAGTATTTTGGGTGGACGTTTTCAAGAATGATTTGAGGCAAGTGGTTTTCTCCCCTCTTGCGTTCCTCCTTGGGTTGTATTTTTTCGCCTTATTACCTCTCCTTGTCGTAGAATAACAGAGTAGTATATGCGAGATTAGAAATATTCCTAGATTAGGGCTTGTAGTTGGCCTAAACTAGGAAGAAATCGGAATTTATTTTTCTAAGTTGAATTCGGCGGGTAGTGGGAAATAATTCGGCGGGTAGTGGGAAATAATTCGGCGGGTGTCGCCGAATTTAGGTTTAGTCCATTTTTCGGCGGGTTTTGGTTGTAGAACTTGGTAGTTTCTAAGTGGTGTTGTCGGCTAGTTTTAGCGCCGAATCGTGGATCCTTAGCATGTGGTAGCTGGGTTTCTGAGGGAGTATGGTACCAGGGGAGTTCGAGCCGTGGCCACCACCATTCCCTCCTTTGGACATTTTGGGTTCCTGTAAGAGGTTGGAACTCTATGTGTGTGGACCCTGTGGCGGCCCCTTTAGTACTCTTGAGACACCTGGACCTGGTTGTTCGGTTGTGACTGTTCTTAGTCTCCGACACAGGTTTGGGATTTGTGCCAGTGCTAACGATTTACAAGTTAGGACTGTTAGTTCCTTTTATACTGTTCATTTGACGCATATTAGTTCCCTTTTGCCTCTGCAGGCTTGAGCGGAGTTTGGTACGTTTTAGTACTTGTTGCATTTCTCTCAATTTTCTGATTATTACACTTACGTTTTGTCTCTTTTCTTGGATTCTTAGCTGAGGTTTTCAGTCTTTTCCCTTGCAGGGTTGGTAACCCTTTTCTTTCTGCTCTTTTCATTCAATTTTTAAACTGAGGTTTCTTTGCCACTTGTTTTATTATTTCTTGGGTGTTCTTCTTTTGAATGCCTCAGGTTCAGGTCTGTAGCCGGCTGAGCGGCTAGTTTCAGGAGTTTCTTTGTGGACTGCGTAGTGGCAGTATTTTCCTCACCTATTGAGGTAGTTCTTTAGCTTTGTAGTAGTACAGACATACATGCTCGCCAGCGAGTTTGTGTCAGGTTGTTGACGCTCGTTGGTGATTTTCTTTGGTGATACTAAGTCTTTGCTTAGCTGCTAGTTTACCTGTTTTGTGGTAGTTTCACTTGCTCTCTGGGAATGTTTTATGCTAGGTTGCTAGTTACTTTACAACCTGTAAGAACTACTATATGTATTGCATGATCAACATGTTTTATAAAAGCTCATACATTATTTTCCAAATGCGTAAAAAGATTGTTTTCTTTATAAATATTATAAATTGAAATCTAGGGTCTTGCATAGTGTAAGTTGTCCTCTTAGGACACTTATGCGCTCTTTTAGGATGTTAAACATAAATGAAGTATTTTTCCGCTACGTATAAAAATAGTTTTCAAACCCTGGACTTTCTAATCCACTGAGTCGAGGGATACGACCAATCAATTTAAAATCAGTTTTCTATTCATTTTAACTTATGATTTGAAAGTTTAGAGTGTTGCCTGAGCGTCAGCAGTTATCCCCTGCTTGACGTGGCATCACAGCTCGTAGTTATCTCGTGCTCTGATTTATTTATTAATGAGAAAAATGTGGGTTGTGACAAGGATGACCGGAAAGACGCTCAAGAATTTGGTCAAGGAACGGTAGTGGAAAATGGTCTTTGCGGGTGGCATCATTAAGTTTGCGATAATCGATGACCACACGCCAACCTGTAACAGTACGAGTTGTGACGAGCTCGTTGTGCTCATTCGCCACTACGGTTAGACCGCCCTTCATGGGCACGACATGAATGGGACTAACCCATGCACTATCAAAAATGGGATAAATAATCCCCGCATCTAATAATTTAATTATCTCAGCTTTCACGACGTCTTTCATGTTTGGGTTAAGACGCCGCTGCGGCTGAATGGTTTTGCGGCAATTATCGTTTAAGAAAATTTTGTGAGTGCAGAAAGAAGGGTTAATCCCCTTTAGGTCAGAAATTTGCCACGCAATTGCGTGGCGATGTTTAAGCAAAACCTCCAATAAATCGGAGATCTCCGAATCGCTTAAATACGAAGAAATGATTACCGAGAGTGTATCATTTTTCCCCAAAAAGGCGTATTTTAGGGATTCGGGTAATGGTTTGTGTTCTAGGATGGGCGGTTCTTCTAGTGAGGTTTTTGTGCTAATGTCTTTTGAACCAATTGGTTCAAAAGGCATGTTCGTAGACTCGTCCTCATCGCAATAAAAATTTTCGAGTGAAAAAATATTTTCGTTTAAAAACTCGGACTCGAAAACCGAAGAAGAACAATCTCCATAAAAAGAATCTAAAGAATAGCAGAAATCGTCGCTCGGCGACGAGTCTTCCATAGAGGAGTTAATAGAAAAAGTAACTTGGTCGTCTCCTACCCGAAGGAGAAGCTGACCATTACTTACATCAATTAACGCACGTGAGGTCGCGAGGAAAGGGCGACCAAGTATTATTGGTACGTTGGCGTCTTCCTCGATGTCCAAGATGACGAAGTCCACCGGGAAGGTGAACTTGTCTACTCGGACAAGGACATCCTCAACAACCCCGATGGGGAACCTAACCGAGCGATCCGCTAGTTGGATGTGCATATTGGTAGGAGCAGGAGTACCCAAACCTAAACGCAGGAAGAGCGAGAATGGCATCAAATTAATGCTCGCGCCTAAGTCTGCCAAGGCGTATTTTACTAATACATTGCCAAAAAGGCACGGGATGGAGAACCTTCCCGGGTCGTTTTGTTTTAAGGGCAATTTACTAGTAAGAGCCGCCGAGCAGACAGCGTTGAGAGATATATGCGAAATATCCTCGAGTTTGCGTTTATTAGAAAGTAGTTCTTTTAAAAATTTCGCATATTTAGGCATTTGCGAGATAGCCTCGCAAAAAGGAACATTAATATGAATTTGTTTAAGTAATAAAATAAATTTTTCATATTGCGCGTTTACTCGCTCGTTATCTAACTTATGCGGGTAGGGCAACGCCTTGTTTAAAATAGTTTTGTCGTTAAAAATCGGTAAGGGTTGCGTAATCGAAGAAGAGGGAAGAGGGGTCGGAGGTTAAATATGTACATGAGGATCGATCCGTTTTGGATCGACCACCTCCTTACCGCTACGGAAGGTTATAGCGTTGGCAGTTTCCCTTGGATTGGGCTCCGTGTTCCCTGGCAGTGCCCCCAGGGCGCGTTCCGACATAAGTCGCGCCAACTGTCCAACCTGGAGTTCTAAATTTTTTAGCGATCCGGTGATGTTCCGGATATTGGACTCGTTGGACGCGACATAACGATTAAAATTTTCCTCCACCGGGGATGGCTTCATATGAGGGGGAGGAGGAAACGTTGGCGTAAAAGGAGGGGGAGGGGGACGCTGCGCGTTGTTCGGGTTGCTCCAGTAGAAATTCGGATGGTTCCTCCAACCCGGATTATAGTGGCTACTATAAGGGTTGTTTTGAAATGAGGGACGCACCGGATTTCCCATGTAGTCCACGAATTCGTCGACTATGCAGACGTTAGAGGGGGGGAGAAAACAAGGCAGAGTGGAGGAGGCAACAGACATCTCCGCCACCTGCTTAGTTAGCCTTTCCACTTGGAGGGCTAGCTGAGCAGTGGCATCCACTTCAAAAATGCCCGCCTACTTAGGGCGCGCCCGCGGGACATTCCACTGGTAGGCGTTCACTGCCATTTCCTCGAAAAGGGCCTAGGCGGCCTCGGGGGTCTTATTGTTCAGAGTGCCCCCGGCAGTCGCGTCAATCATTTGACGCGTCTGACTATTCAAGCCATTATAAAAAATTTGTACCTGCAACCACGTTCGCAGAGCGTGGTGCGGGCACCGGCAGAGAAACTCCTTAAAGCGTTCCCAAGTCTCGTAAAGAGACTCGGAGTCGTTTTGGACGAACGAAGATATGTCCGCCCGCAATCTTGCAGTTTTCGCGGGCAGAAAATACTTCGTAAGGAATTTCTCTGCCAATTCCGCCCAGGACGTGATGGATCCCTGCGGGAGGGAGAGTAACCACGCCTTAGCTTTGGACTTAAGAGAGAAGGGAAAAAGGCGCAAACGAATAGCGTCATCAGTGACGCCATTAATTTTAAAAGTATCGCAAATTTCAAGAAAATTAGACAAGTGATTATTGGGGTTCTCATCCGGCAGTCCGTCGAACTGCACGGCATTTTGGATCATTTGAATCACACTTGACTTAATTTCAAAATTATTGTTGGCCACAGCAGGCCGAACAATACTCGACCCCGCATCATCCAAGTTGGGCCGAGCGTAGTAAGACATAGTACGCTCGGCCGGTTGGGCATTATTCGGGTCGGCCATAGAAGAAGAAGAGGGTTCTCCGATAGATTCTGCGGGGTCTAAAAAGGGAATTCAACGGAGAGATCGGATACGTGCAAGAGAGCGGTCGATCTTGGGGTCGAATTCAAGATTTTTAGAACTCGAAGGTTGTCCACGGGTCATACACCCTAAAAAAACGAAAGGGGGAAGGATTTTTTTTATATAAATTTTTTTATTTGAAAATAAAGTAAAATTAATAGAGTCCCAGATTCAATATAACAACCGACCTCCCCGGCAATGGCGCCAAAAACTTGATGGACATGGAACAGAGACCGACTGTGGTTGGTTCGAAATGGTCAGATTCCGTGGGCCGGTTAGAAGATCGAGTTTTCTAACGAGAGGAGGCAAGTGCACCTATCGCAATTAGTACTCGGTATTCGGGAAAATACCGAGGTCGTATTATTCTCGGGGACGCGTTGATTATATCTACTCTTCCAGGAACACTATTATCTTACTATCAGTAAGGTAGGATTTTTTAGTTTAATTAAAACGGAAAGAAAGAGAGCTGAATTTTACTAAGTTAGTTCGATGATGGGTTAAGGCTCGGCATCGAATCAGATTAAGACTAAAATAATTCTCAACAATTATTAAACTTTGTTTTTAAATTAATGAAAGGCACTTGGCCGTGGAGGTTCCAAGAACATGAGCTCACCTATGTCTAGGGATATCGCTCACCTGGGCGCTAAGGCTATTCGACCGAACGTTAGTCCGACGAAGGATTCCCCTTAACGTCCGCATTACGCTAAGAACCCCTTTATTGGGTGGGGAACCCAATCCGGCAGAACTACATTTCTCCTCTTTTGAGGGGGCGTACGCAATTTTCTTTACCCAAGGGGGATCGGTCCATACGTGCAGCCTCTCGGCGTCGCGTATGGATAACGGAAATAGAGCCCACACATCGATTATGTGGTCCTATGCGTCGTTAACCCGGGGTAAACCTTAAGTCCTTAAATTAAAATAAAAATAAAGTTTTTTAATTATTTCAAATCATTTTTTATGTCCCAATGCTCTTCGATGGCGAAGGCTAAAAGAGATTAGCCACTCATCGGTATGGGGACGGCTTTATGTTTTTAGGTGAAGCGTGAGTGTTAAATTAAGCACTGAACAATTATAAGAGAAAACACGAAAAATAGGACAATTAGATAAATTGAAGGCTAATTGATGCAGGCACTCACGCACACTTCAAAACCATAAAGAAAATTAAATAAAGCAAGCCCTACTCAAATGAGTAGGCGAAAATAAATGCACACACGCACACACTCTTCTTAATTGAAAAAGCGATAAATAAAGCGGTAAAATTATCTCCTACACGCACGCACTCTACATAATTGAGGAAGCGATAAAATTGCAAGTCCCGGCTCAAATGAGTGGGCGGGAGTAAATTTATCTCATACACGCACGCACTCTACTTGAAAGTAAAACACACACACGCACTCTACAGAAATGAAAACACACGCACCCACACAAAGTTTTCATACTCAAGTGAGTAGGAAGAAAATGAAAGCAGTAAAAGACAAGTCCCACTCAAACGAGTTGGCGGGAAATGAAAGCAGAGCGCCATTTAACTCTTAACGAGTAGGCGGAAATAAATGCATACGCACACACGCACTCTACAAGAGTTGAAATAAAGCAGTAAAACCTAACTCATACACGCACACACACTTGCAAAAATAAGAAAAACAAAGTACTCAGAAAATTAAAACGACTGCATTTCTCCCACTAGAATGCGGTAGAAATGCATAAAAAGTGAAAATAAAAATTAAAGGGATTAAAAAGTTTTGAAATTAAAAAGCTAAAATGAAGTTGACGAAAAATTATAACGACTACATTTTTATTCATAAGTTTTCATAAAACCTCCAAAAAAGTGAGAATAAAACTAAAAAAAGAACGAGAAGTTTTACATTCCTAAGAGCCTAAGTTAAAGAAAATAAAAACGAATTCTTTTAGGGGAGTTTTTATAAAACCTATATGAATGAAAATGATAAAGAAGAAAAAGCTAAAGCTAAAAAGTGCAGAAAGTGAAAACTAAACGGACGGCACAATGGCTAGAAATGCCCATAAATCCTAAATCTAACTAAGTTATCAAAGCTATAAAAATGAAAACATAAAAGAAACACAAAAAGATGAACAAAAAATTGCTTAAGTAGGCGCATTCAATTGGATTTTTCATACTAATGAAGTGAGAAAAATTCAAATTTTATTAAAGTAAAAACCCTAATACAAACTAAGAGAGAGAGAGGGGGGAGAAATTCTCCTTACATAAGTATGGAATCCAAATGGGCAGCACCTCCCCTAAGCAAAGTGGTCAAAAAAGTGGACAAAATAAGCTTCCTGGAAGCTCTTATTTATAGGCAAATTTTCGGGTTGGTCACGCCCGTGACTAGGACGTGACAGGGGGGCGTGTCGACACTATTCATGAGCTGATCGGGTGACTTGACTGGAAAGTTGACTTCGGCTGAAAACGTGGCGGTGACGCCCTAGGTCACGGGCGTGACATGTGTCAGTCACGGGCGTGACTGGGGCGTGTCGGGGAGGTCGATCTGGGCACGGTCCGGCCGCAAAGTCGCGCGCGTCACGTCGAGCCAGGTGGCTAAGTCACGCCCGTGTCACACCTTGACACGGGCGTGTCTTGGGGCGTGTCGAGCTTGGTTTGATCATCGCCGATCGTCGAGCTGGCAACCTGTGGTCTGCGATCGTCGAGGGCGTGACACGGGCGTGTCGGTCATGTGACACGGGCGTGTCAGTCAACATTTTGACTTTTTCTGGAATTTTTCAGGAATTTTTTCTGGAATAAAAATAAAGCTAAGTTAGAAATAATATTTACAAAAATAAGCAATTTATTGAATAAAAAAAATAAAAAAGACAAAAAAGAAACACAATTGACTTAAATAAAATACGAAAATATAGGTATATTTACAACTCATCACTTTTACCGCTCCTAGTTATTTTTGTAGAGTGTGTTAGGGATTTTTTGGGACTATAAATAATTACTAGAGGTTATCAACCGTGTCTTTAATCTAGGAAATATCGAGTATAATCCAATGTGCCAAGTCTTGAGATTTATTTCATGGTGTTTCTTTGTTGCGGATGTTAGTGGAACATCCCCCGACCGCAAGGTTTGTTTCCTTTATTAGTACCTCGTGGAACTCTACTGGGTTTTGGGCATCTGCTGTGATTGGTGGAGTGTGTAAGTTTCCCCCACAGTTAGAATGATTTTAATATCTGTGAGGGGTGTATCTAGAGAAGTGACCACCCTTCCTGTGTTTATGGGTAGAGTTAACAAGAGGTGGCTAATAAAGTTTTGGAGTATTCTTTCTTATGATTTAATCATGCTCTCCCCTTGCTTTGGGTATCCGACATGATTTGTTGCACGTGACGATTCACGTAAGTTCTTTTCTTCTAATTTATTTCTTGAGTTTTATTTATGTACCTTACTTCAGCGCATTTGGTCTTGGGTTGGTACCCCTTTTGACCCTTGTTTATTTTGCTTTTTTTTTCTGCGACCATTTGTATCTTCTTGCTGAGGTGTTCTGTTTTTGGAATGCCTCAGGTTCATAGCAGTAGCAGGTAGTGGAGCTGGTTTTTGGACTCTTTGAGCAGTAGTTTTGGCTGTTGCTTTTCCACCTCGCCATTGCGAGGTAGTTTTTTTGTTTTAATTCTATTTCCTAGTTTAGACATACTTTGTACTGTGGGATCGTGTCCGGTTGATGATGCCCACAGGATTGTTAATTTTTGACACTTGCTAGTTGTTGTTGTCTCCTTTATGCTTGATTCAGATTACTTGCTCTCTTGGATGATTTAGTGCTAGGATTGCATGTTAGATATTTTTAACCTATAAAACCCTACTATTATTAAAGCTTACATGCAATCTCTTTCAAAACTAAGTCACTACTTTATGGTTAGCGTAAAACTTTTTCCTATATTAATTATAAATCTAGAGTTGCGTAGTATGAGTTGTTTCTTTCAAAAATTTATACTCATGTAGGGTGTTAGAGTCAATTTAAACAAGTATCTTCCGCAAGCGTATAATTATATTTTGAATCGTGGACTAGTTGATCCAATAAGCTGAGGGATACGGTTATCTTATTAACTTTAACTAAATTTCAATCATAACAACATATGTTATCCTTTTAAACTGTCTAGTTTGGACTATTTCCTGAGCGTCTGCAGTTATCCCCTGCACGGCGTGGCATCACGGCGCATATTTTCCCTTGCTCTGATATAATTTAATTATTGGGAAAATATAGGTTGTGACAGTTGGTATCAGAGGGAGGTTGCTTGACAATTGGTCGGGCAACATTCCCTTGTTAGTGTTAGTTGTTTAGTGTCATAACATACACACACCAATATGTCATCAGTACATCATGGCTGAAGCATGAACAATACACTCATAAGACTGATTAGAAGTATATGGGGCATATTATGTAGTATGGGACGCATAACCTCACCACATGAATGCCCATTAGCACGTTTTCTTTTTTGTTGCATGCAATGCAATGTAGTATGGGATGCATAACATTTCATGTGTACACCGCTCATAACAAGCATTAAGGCCTTTTTTTAGGATGCATAGCACTGCATACATATCATAATATAACATAAGCACAACATGACAAACTAAAGATTTACATGATGATATATGTACACACATGATTTTAAATAAGAATAAAGAATCCACGCATTCATGTCATAGGCACATGAGTCAATTGGATGATAGGATATTATCCTGAGTAGGACAAATCATCATTAAAAAATCTAAGAGCAAGTTGCAACATAAGCAAGTGTCTTTTAAGTATGGTCTCAACTAGTTTCGTTTGCCCTAGTCGTAATCTAAGATTTTGTTGGTTTATTTGTTTGGATTTTTTAGAAATGCCGCAAAAGCATATTGCGACGAGGTCGACTCCCCAGTCAGAGGGTGAGTTGTCAGGTGCGTAGAGTGATGCGTTGATCGAGAGTTTGCGCCAGAGCAACAAGGCTATCTCAAGGCAAGTTGTTGTTATGCAATCGAAAGTTCAGACCTTGTTGTTTGGCACTTACATGCAACAACCCTTAGTGCTAGATCCTACCACGGATCAAGTCATACCTGATGCCCCTGCTCCTTTTGTTCCCCCTGTGATGCTACCACCAGAGATGATTTTCATCTCGCATTTCCAACGATTGAGACCTCCTACTTATGACGGGAGTGCTGACTTCATGATTTTAGATGATTGGATCATATTCATCAAAGAGATGTTTTCATATTCCGGTATTCTAGAAGCCCAAGAGGTAATGATTGCATCCTATCAGTTAAAAGGCTTGGCAAAGAGTTGGTGGATTCGAGAAAGGGAAAGTCTGAAGGAAGTCTGTTCTTGGGAATCTTTTAAGAAGATGCTGCTGAAGAAGTTTCTACCCTCGGTTGAGCAAGACCGCATGTTGAATAACTTCCTACATCTGAAGTAGAGACAGCTCACAGTGCGCGAGTACGAGATTGAGTTTAGCAAACTGAGTAGGTTTTCTCCTGATTTCGTAGCTTCAGAGGAGGGTAGAGTGAAGCGTTTCCTGGGAGGACTAAGAAGCGATGTCCAGCAGTGGGCATGCGCTTATGGAGCTGACAGTTATGCTGTGGAAGTGGAAGCCCCACTAAAAGTGGAGGCGATTGAAAACGCCAAAAATCGAGGTGTTGCGGCAAGGAAAGATAAGAGGAAGGGTGTTGAGGATGGAAGAATTAGGGCATCCGGCCCTTCTTCGAAAAAGAAAAGTGGAGAAATTTGTAGCTTCTGTTGTCGACCTTGCCACCCTTATGAAAGGTATTTCAAGAAGACTGCCACCCTGAAGTAGTAGCAGGTGCACGCCATCCAAGGTGCACCCAAGGGAGATTTGGTGTGCTCATTCTATTCTAGGAAGGTACATGACGCGATTCATTGCTGGACGAAGGATAAGGCTTGCTTCTAGTCCGGGCAGAAGGGGCATCTGAAGTCTTCGTGCCCCCAGGCTCAGTCCTCACTGAAGCCTGTCCCGCTTTGATCTTTGCCGCCACCACAAAACCAAGATAGAGGCAAAGGAAAGATGAACGTAGTGACCAGCGAAGAAGCTCAAACCTCTACGCAAGTTATTTCAGCTTAACCCTAGTTTATTTCATCCTTTTTACTTATCATTGTCGCCCTAGTTATCGTTCGTTTTGTTATGTATGCTATGAATTTAGGGGAGTTTAAGGTGCAAAATAGGTGGGCGCGCGTTCTTTTTGATTCTGGTGCGACCTATTCCTTTGTGGCCCGGAGGTTTGTAGATAAACATTGTATGGATGTGGATCCATTAGGAGACTCCTTCAACATCAAGCTTCCCTCTGGTGATTCGGTGGTATCTAATCAAGGAGTTCTGAGATGGCATATATACCTAGGCGATTTCCTAGCCTTTACAGATCTGATGGTATTGGATCTGACAGACTTTGACGTGATTTTGGGCATGGACTGGTTGTCCAAGTATTATACAGTCAACCAGTGCAAGGCAAAGAGACTGGACTTAAGGATGGACAATAGCCAACCAATGGGCATCTATATATTTCAGGATAGGGTTTCCCCTATTATTTTTGCGGTATGTGCTTGTCGTGCTATAGAGTCTAGTTGCAAGGCATTTTTTGTTTCTATTTCTGCTTTGGAAACTACTTTTATTACACAATGTCTTGAGGATATCTCGGTGGTACGAGAGTTTCAAGATGTTTTTCCTGATTGTCTTCTAGGACTTCCTCCGGTGAGGGAGATAGAGTTTATAATAGACTTCGAGCCAGGTACTCGTCCTATTGCCAATGCACTAAACCGTATGTCTTCGCATGAGTTGGATGAGTTGCGTACTTAGCTCGATGAGTTGCTGAGGTGTGGTTTTATTAGGCCAAGTTCTTCTCCGTGGGGTGCTCCTATTTTGTTTGTCAAGAAGAAAGATGGATCGATGAGGCTTTGCATCGAGTACAGAGAATTGAATAAAGTGACCATTAAGAATAGATATCCCCTGTCAAGGATTGATGGTCTGTTCGATCAGCTGCATCGTAGCTCGGTATTTTCAAAGATCGATCTTCGCTCAGGCTATCACCAGTTGAGAATTCGTGAGGCAGATGTCCCTTGGACCGGTTTCCATTTACGACATGGGCATTATGAGTTTTTGGTGATGTCTTTCGGTCTGATCAATGAACCCTCTACTTTCATGGACTTGATTAATAGGGTGTTTAAGGACTTCTTGGACCGATTTGTTATTATGTTCATAGATGATGTCTTGGTGTAATCCCGCAGTGTTGAGGAGCATACTCAACATTTGTGTTTGGTTTTGTCGACCCTGAGGGAGCATAGGTTATATGCGAAGTTGAGTTAATGTGAGTTCTGGCTACCCCAGGTGTCCTTTCTGGGTCATGTTGTGATCAAGGACGGTATATCTGTAGACCCGACTAAAGTTTTTGCTGTGATGGAATAAGAGAGACCTTCTACACCTAAGGAGATTAGGAGCTTTTTAGGCCTAACTGGCTATTATAGAAGATTCGTGGAAAGGTTTTCAGTGTTGTTGTCTCCTTTAACTAGACTTACCAAGAAGAATACTGCATTCATTTGGAGCCATAAGTGTGAAGAAGCCTTCCAAGAGTTGAAGAAGAGATTATGTACTGCTCCAATTTTCACCTTACCTACTGAAGGAGTTGAGTATGCTGTGTATGTTGATGCATCACACATTGAACTTGGCTGTGTTTTAATGCAAGAAGGTAAGGTGATCGCGTACTTATCAAGGCAAATAAAGATACACGAGAGAAACTATCCTACGCATGATTTGGAGTTTGTTGCTATAATTTATGCGTTGAAGCTTTGGCGACACTTATTATACAACGCACTGTGCAAGATCTATACGGACCATAAGAGTTTAATGTACGTCTTCAATCAGAAGGAACTAAACCTGCGCCAACATCGGTGGTTAGAATATGTGGCTGATTATGAAGTGGAAATTCTTTATCATCTAGGAAAGGCCAATGTAGTAGCTGATCCTTTGAGTAGAAAGACCACCAAAATTTTTAATCTTTCGGTACAGTCCTTGGTAGAAGAATTCTTGTTGATGGATATTGAGGTTGGGAGTAGTACTATGCCTGCTAGTCTAGAAGTAGAAGAAACCTCTTGGATTTCCCTTACTCGAGCACATCAGAAGGAATATCTCGATTTGTTGCATCTCTAGAATAGAACTGTGAAGGGAGAGCTACCAGATTTCTCCTTGGATGAGTTGGATACCTTGAAGTATCTGGGTAGATTTTTTGTCCCTGCCTTTGGCGACATTCATGATAAGATCTGTGCTGAAGCTCATGGTTCTAGTGTAGCCTACAACCCTAGTTCTACTAAGATGTATAAAGATCTAAAGCAAATTGTTTGGTGGTCAGGGATGAAGAGTGATATCGCGAAGTTTGTATCGGAATATTATACGTGTAGGCGTGTTAAGGCTGATCACAGAAGGCCTGGTGGTAAATTGACACCGCTTGATATTCCAAGTTGGACATGGGAGAGTATTTCAATGGATTTCATCACCGGTTTACAAAAATCTCCCAGTGGGCATGACTCTGTTTGGGGTGATAGTTGATAGATTGACAAAGTGTGCTCACATTGTTCCGTTTAAGATTGGGTTTTCGATGAAGAAGATAGTTGAGCTATATCTTGAAGAGGTCATCAGGTTACATGGAGTGCCTGTTAGCATTGTATCAAATCAAGACTCAAGATTTACGTCTCGCTTTTGGAAGAGTTTATAGGAGGGGTTGGGTACCGATTTAAGGAATTCCACCGCCTATCATCCGCAGATGAATGGTCGGACAGAAAGGGTAAATCCGATCGTAGAAGATATGATCAGGTCTTATATTTTTTATCATGGTGGTGCTTGGGACGAGCGTATCAGACTCACGGAGTTTGCGTATAATAATTTTTATCAAGAGAGTCTGCAGATGGCCCCGTTTGAGGCCTTATATGGGAGGCATTGTAGAACTCTTTTGTTTTGGGCTGAATTTTGTGAGAGAACGTTGCTAGGTCCGAAAGCACTTGAGGAGATGAATTATGTCGTGACTCATACTCAAGAAAAGCTTCGTGTGGCTCAGGAGCGCTATGAGAAGTATGCTAATCAAAGAAGGGTCGATATGGAGTTTTCTGTTGGAGACTTGGTTTTCTTGAAGGTTTCTCCGATGTCTAGCGTTAAAAGGTTTGGAAGGAACCATAAGAAAGACCCCCGGTACGTGGGACCTTTTCATAATCTTGAACGCATCGGAGTATCAGCTTATATGCTGGAGTTGTCTACTACCTTCCCTAGTGTCCATGGTGTGTTCCATGTAAGCCAGTTGCGGAAGTGTATTCGAAACGATCATCGAGTCCTCCACTAAGTGCCCCAGATTCAGCCAAACCTTACGTATGTTGAAGAACCTGTTCGTATTCTAGAATCTCAAGAGTGTGTGTTACGGAGGAAGACCATTTCCATGGTCAAGATTCTTTGGAGGAATCAAGACATCGAGAGTGTAACATGGGAATTGGAATCAGCGATGAGAGAATCTCATCCACAATTCTTCACTTAGTTCAGGTATGTCTCTGTGTGTTTGGTCACATTTGATTTTTGTCGTTCTAACTTGGGTTTTAGAGTTGAGATAAGTTTCGGGACGAAACTTCTTTTTAGGAGAAGTGACTTTAACGCTTCTGATTTTTTATCGATGATTTTATTCGATTTGTTATTGTCATATTTATGAAGTCGAGGCGTTACCCCCGCTTTCTTTTAACGGCTTTGCACTGTTAGGGCATTTCCGCGTCCCTTGGGTCGGTTTTACCAGATTCTTTTAGGATTTTAATTTGGGTTTCTTATTCTTCCCTTGTTGAAGGGGGTGAAGTTTTTAGTTCTTTGGGCATGTCTAGTATTATTTGCGATCTGAGCATTTTGGAGTCTTGGTGCGTGTTTTGATCCTTGTTATGATTTTGCTCGATTGAGCTTCTGATGTTTTTGTCTCAAGATTTGGTGTGTCGAATTCTAGGGTCGTCCTCGCTACCAATTCGTAGGGTCGACGTTTTTATTCCGGAATTTTGGACAAAAAATTGTTATTTTTATTTTTACTTTTATTTTTATTTCTGCTATAGCTCTTAAGTTCTCGTGATGCCCAAGTATCTGAGAAGTTTTCTACAGGTCTCGAGAACTGGTCCTATTCTCGAAAAGACTGGGTGAGTTCTCGAGAACCAGCTTTTTCTCGAGAAGTCCTTGTGCGCTGCCTATAGCTAGCGTTGAGTGGCACTCAATGCTGTCTCGAGAGCATTAAGTTGCACTCAACGCCGCGTCGAGAGCGTTGAGTGGCACTCAACTTCGTCAATAATTATTGTTAGTGTCATGTTTTCCTCTTGTACTCGAGTTGCTGCTCTTGTTTCTCGAGTAGTCTCATGCTATTCTCGAGAAATCCATTTGTTCTCGAGAAATGTCTTAGTTCTCGAGAAGTCCTTGTAGTTCTCGAGAAATTCTCTCTCTTTTTCTCGAGAAGTGCCTTAGTTCTCAAGAAGTTTCAGTATTTCACGAGAAATCCTCTCTCCTGTTCTCGAGAAATGCCCTTGTTCTCGAGAAATGCCTTTGTTCTCGAGAAGTAGTACTTGAAAATCTACCTTCCACTCGAGTAATTTGGTCTTCACTTTGAGTTTTCCGGTTCAGTAAACCCCGGTTCGTTTCCTTAAGTAGGGTTACGTTAATATTACATCTAGTATAAATACCTTCTTCTTCTTCCTCCTTAAGCCGACCAAGTCAATCTCCTGAACCAGAGTGGCGTGAGCGAGAAAAGTGTCCGTTCGTAACTCTCCGGTGGCTGCCGATGGTGCTCCCGTGCAAAATCTTCAATCGAGTATAGATCTGGAAAGCTCTCGGCGAGAGCTTCTCTATCGTAGTAAATTTTTCCCCATTCCTTGAGTTTTCTCGTTAGGGTTTTTCGGCCCGAACCCCCTTTTGGCCATTTTTGTTTAGATTTCAACTCCTCCGGTGTTCATTTGCCCCGATCTACGACGTGGAGTGAATCGGAGGACTTTTCCGGTAAAACCAAGGAAAGTAGTGGTTTATCCTCTTTCCTCCTTGTCTTATTTAGATGTTAACGGTTAAGTTTTGTTTCTTTAATTCTTGTGCACTTTGTTGTGCTAATTAATAGACGTGTTCAATCTTCTTAGAAGTCCATTTAATTTTGCAAGTTCTTGTCATGATAACTAATCCTTGTAGCGTATAGCGATTTAGCGAAAGGTTATGTTGTTGGCTTTTACCACTCGTAGTTATTGTTGTAGAGAGTGTTAGGTATTATTTGAGACTGTAAATCATTCCTAGAGGTTGATCAACTGTGTCTTTAATCTAGTAAATGTCGAGTCGAATCCGATGTGCCAAGTCTTTAGATTTATTTCATGGTGCTTCTTTATTGCGGGTGTTAGTGGGCAAATCCACCGACCACATGGTTTTCTTCCTTTATTAGTACCTCGTGGAACTCTACTGGGTTTTCGGCATCTGCAGTGATTGGTGGAGTATGTAAGTCTCCCCCGTAGTTAGACGGATTTTAACATCTGTGAGGTGTATATCTAGAGAAGTGACCACCCTGCTTGTGTTTATGGGTAGAGTTGACCACAGGTGGCACATAAAGTTTTTGAGAATTCTTTCTTATGATTTAATCATGCTCTCCCCTTGCTTTGGGTATCCGACATTATCTGTTGCACGTGACGATTCACGTAATTTCTTTTCTTCTGATTTATTTCTTGAGTTTTATTTATGTACCTTACTTTAGGGAAATTGGTCTTCGGTTGGTACCCCTTTTGACCCTTGTTTATTTGGCTTATTTTTCTGCCACCATTTGTATCTTCTTGCTGAGGAGTTCTATTTTTTGAATGCCTCAGGTTCAAAGCAGTAGCAGGTAGTGGAGATAGTTTTTGGACTCATTGAGTGGTAGTTTTGGTTGTGGCTTTTCCACCTCGTCGCAACGAGGTAGTTTGTTGTTTTAATTTTCTTTCCTAATTCAGACATAATTTGTACTATGGGTTTGTGTGTAAGACCCCCCTCCCGAAACACAACACACCACACGAGGGGAGTCTTATGCCCGAAATAGCCGCCTTGCGGTAGCACTAACACACGGGTTAGCCTTTACCACAAGACGCCTATTCCGCCGGCTACAATCCATATCACAACAATTATGCCAACCCAACCATAACAGAAAAGTAAAGCTAAAAGCAGTTCAGTTCACAGCTAAGTTAAAGTCCAAAAGTAGCGGAAGATAACAAGCACAACTGGCTTGTACAAAAGAAACGAGAGTCTAGAAATGTTTTGCCAAACGGCTACATGAAAACACTCACTACTGTCACTGACGGTGCCGATGGCACCACCACCTCAGGTCCTATCATCCGGGCCTGGCTGTCCTGCTGCATAGTCCGTTGCCGCTCTACCTGCGGGGTTTCCTCCTAAAAAGGAAGACGTAGCAACCGTTAGTCATAAGACTAAGTGGCTTCACATCCGCTCCCCCGGCGACTCCTCGGCACCGGGCGGAGAAAGGAACACAGGTACAACATATATACATAAGCAAGTAAACAAGCAGGTGACAGTAAATATGGTGAAGTATAAACTACGCTACACAACTAGCAGTTCTACAAATATCAATAATATATGACAGCAGGTATAATTAATCAGAATAGTAACCTAACTTATAAGAGTGCCCATACAAACTTATAAGTTAAGGATCGGCTTAACAGTAAAGTAACTCATCGTATAAGAGTGCCCATACAAACTTATACGATGAGGATCTTGTGTATGCAATGAATGACATGAAATGAATGTTATGCTATGACCGAACCATGCGCACGCACATGCAAGTTGCTATGTCGACACAGACTTGAAGTTCCCACTTTTCGAGCAGGTAGCTAACCTCTCAGGCGTTGTCCGTCGTGGCCAGACGGCGACAGTGGAGCGGGCGTCTCCACTACTAGGTGGTATCACACTACCTATCCTAGGCCCCCGTACGCCTCAACGCTAAGAACACAACAGCGGAGCTCACATGCGTACTACGGCTCAGAAGGGGTCTTGGGTAAATGTGCACCAAGAACACAGCCCAACCTGGCCTTTGATTTCGAACCGGATGGAACCTCGGAAACGCACGAGGTGCAAGCCCAACGTTCTCATGGCGCGGAGGAGATCTCGGGTTATGGACACCAAGTATCTAACCCTACCGCCCAAGGTCTACCCATTGGCTCCCATCGGTGTGACGACTGGCGAACCCGTAGACCTGCCACAATCATTATCTCAACATCGCGACACGATGAATCCTCGCACATCACATGCCCCGAAACAACTCACTCGAGGCTACCCGTAGGGAGACTTCAACTCTAAGCATCGGTTGTTAATAAACCCCCTTGGGCTCGGGTTACAGTTACAAAATACTCTTCACATAGTGTTCATCATGTTCACGCCCACCTATTCAATGGGTTCACCTCAACACTACGCATAATAGATATGTTCAACACCAAATTGTATAAATATATCCTATACCAATCTCAACTCCTAATATCTAACCTTCCCATCCAATCCATTTCTCTACCATTACATGGTTATTCCCCAATACACAACCAAATGAGTAACCATGCTAAATTATAGCAACAACAACATTATAGATATATGGGAGCAAGATATCAAATGAGCAAATCACAATCATTGCAAGAGTGCTAACATTATAAATTAACAAGTGCATTAACATAGGATAGCCCAATACTAAAACTGGGATTCCCGGAGCTACAGGAATCCGATCACAATGCACAACCCCTCGTTGGAAAGGTATTCGCGAGGGCTACGACTTTCTTGTTGAGTCGATCGCCCAGATCTTGTCGCAACGTATCATAAATTCAACTCGAATACGTACAGGAAACAGTTTCCTGTACAGGAATTTTCCCGAACGCAGCGGACTCGAACCAGCTTTCCCGTGGCTACAGGTATCGCATGGAAACGAGCAACCCCTCGTTGGAAAGGTAATTTCAAGGGCTACGACTTTTGTGTTGAGTCGATCACCCAGATTTGGCCAGAACACCTCCGAAATTGGCCACGAAGGCCGCCGCGTGCAGAAATCAGATTTCTGCACGCATCTTAAGGCGAGATGAACGGCATCCGTTCATCTTCTTCCTTGCAACGACCTCGCATAAACTTCTCCAGAAATCACACCCAACCTTATTTCTCCTTTCAAAGCCAAACCCTCCGCGAAAACCCCTCTCATCTCCCTTTTGAATGATGAGAAGGTTGAGGGAGACTAAACCTAGAAAACCTAGGCATGGCTTATCCTAAGAACTCTCCTCCTCACCATCAAGACTCTATGGAGTCGATGTCTCTCCTAAAATAACTATAGATCTAGCACCAAGGGAGAGGGGAGGAAGCTCACCTCAAGTCCAGCGGTACCAACATGGCCGGCCATGAGCCTCGCACTCCTTCGCGGCGGCATTGTTTTTCCCTTGACGGTGGCGGCGTTTTGATTCCTCCAAAGATGGCTCCGGCAAGCTCTTCCTCCTCCTCCAGCCAAGAACTCTCTCAGGAATTTCGGGGCAGAAGAAAGGGGAATGAATGCTAGGGTTTCCAACTTTTTCCTTTTTATACATCGCAGACACGGGTAGGCACACGGCCGTGTTCCTACCCGTGTTCAGGTGACACGGCCGTGTTGCCTGCCGTGTCCAGGGCCGTGTTCATCCCAGAACAACTTTCTGCCGGGTCAGGGTTGCGGCACACGGGTAGAGACATGGCCGTGTCTCGACCCGTGTCCTCGGCACACGGGTAGGGATACGCCGTGTCCCAATACCCGTGTACCTCTCTGACTGGTAAGCCTATTTTTATGAGGCACACGGGTATGGACACGGCCGTGTCCATACCCGTGTCAGCCAAAAATGCCGTTTTGCCTTGTTTTCCTCATTTCCCGTACGTCCGCACCTGTTCACCCACATCCCTCATTGGGCTCACCACAGCCCCCTTAGCTCAAATACGCAATCAAGGGGCCTAGCGCGAATTGGGACGTTACAAATCCTATAAACAAAATAAAAGATTTCGTCCCCGAAATCAGGGTAAGGCTATGGGGGTGAAACACATAAAATGGAACTATGCTTTCAAATAAAATTTTTACCTGGAGTAAATAATTCCGGGTAGCGCTCTTGCATCAAATCCCTTGGCTCCCATGTGCACTCTTCCTTCCCATGATTAGACCATAGCACTTTTACCAAGGGAACACTTTTGCGGCGCAAGGTTCTTGTCTCGTTATCAACGATCCGCACCGGCTCCAGTCGCACAGACCTATCAGACGCCACAGCACCATCCGCCGTGGGGATATACTGTTCAGGCCGCAACAAAGCCTTCCGAAGCGACGATACATGGAACACGTCGTGAAGGTTCTCCAGCTCCGGGGGTAACTCCAATTGATAGGCCAGAGGGCCAATCCTTTCCACTATGACATAGGGCCCGACATACCTTGGGCTGAGCTTCTTGACTCCACGTACCCGCGACACTCCGTGCATCGGTCGAATCTTCAAGAACACCCTATCACCCACTTGAAACTCCACCATACGGTGCCTTGCGTTGTAATACTTCGCCTGTCGGCTTTGAGCCTCTAGCATTCGATTCCGGATCAACCTAACCACCGCGTCCGTGTCATCAATATACTCATTTCCCAATGTCTTCGGATCTTCGTCTTGCACCTAGGACAAGGGTGTTCTACACCTCCTTCCATACAAAGCTTCATGAGGTGCCATTCCAATACTGGCTTGATGACTGTTATTATAAGAGAACTCCACGAGAGGTAAGAGTCTCTCCCATGGTTCTCCTTTATCTAGCACACACAACCTCAGAAGGTCCTCCAATGTTCGGATGGTTCGTTCAGACTGCCCGTCCGTTTGTGGGTGAAAGGTTGTGCTAAAGGCGAGGCGCGAACCCAGATAAGCCTGTACAGCCCTCCATTCTCTTGAAGTAAACCGACCATCCCGGTCGGAGACGATCGTCTTTGGCACACCATGGTACCGCACAAATTGTTCCACAAAGAGACGCACTAAGACGCCCACTTGCGCCACCTTCTTCATTGGGATAAATCGGGCTACCTTGGTCAACCGGTCAACTATCACCCACACAGAATCATTCCCCGAGCGTGAGCGAGGTAACCCGTGGACGAAGTCCATGGAGATGTCCTCAAATTTCCATTCGGGGATGGGCAACGACTGTAGCATTCCACCGGGGCTTCTGCATTCTGCCTTCACCATTTGGCAAGCCACACAATGAGTAACAAAGTACTTGACATCCCTCTTCATGCCCGGCCAACACATTGTTTTTCTCAAATCGGTGTACATCTTTGCGATCCCCGGGTGTACCGAGTACTTGGAACAATGGGCCTCCTTTAGAATATCCTCCCGAATGTTGTCACCTTCGGGGATGTAAAGCCGACCACGAAAATGGACGAGGCCGTCTTTTAGGGAGTACTCTTCCGTAGTCCCATCCTCCATTGACTTGAAAGCCGGGATTAAAGCCGCATCCTTCTTTTGTTCCGTCCGGATCCGGTCTCGTATGTTGCAAACTATACTCATCGCGGCCAAATATTCTGTATACTCTTCCGGTTGATTCTTAAAGACCAAAGTGATTTCCATCTCTTGAAGTGTTCGGATTAACTCCATCCTCATCAAGCGGGATTCCGTGCTCGTTCCCGGTGCTTTCCGGCTCAAGGCATCAGCTACGGAATTAACCTTCCCGGGGTGGTAGTTCAAGGTGAATTCATAGTCGCACAAGAACTCCAACCACCGCCGCTGTCTCAAGTTTAGCTCCTTTTGAGTGTGAACGTACTTCAGGTTTTTATGATCCGAGTAGATCTCGCAGTGGACGCCATATAAATAATGCCTCCACATCTTCAAGGCGAATACCACCGCTCCCAACTCTAGATCATGCACCGGGTAGTTGGCTTCATGCTTCTTCAACTGTCTTGAAGCTTAAGCGATCACATGCCCATTCTGCATCAACACAGCTCCCATCCCTTGATACGACGCATCCGTGTAAACTTGAAAGCCCTCCTTCCCAGATGGAAGAGCTAGGATGGGTGCAGTCGTCAGTCTGTCCTTCAACTCTTGGAATGCAGCTTCGCACTGGGGTGTCCATTCAAACGGCACACCCTTCTTGGTCAGCGTAGTAAGGGGAAGGGCGATCTTTGAGAAGCCTTTCACGAACTTGCGATAGTACCCGGCAAGTCCAAGAAAGCTCCGTATGTCGGCCGCTGACTTCAATGGCAACCACTCCTTCACGGCCCGCACCTTGGCCGGATCTACAGCTAGCCCCGCCCCACTAATCACATGGCCCAAGAACGCGACCTCTCGAAGCCAAAAATCACATTTGCTGAACTTGGCAAACAAAGTGTGCTCCTTTAGTTTCCTCAGCACTAAAGTTAGATGTTCGGCGTGTTCTGCTTCGGTCTTGGAGTAGACTAGGATATCATCGATGAACACGATGACAAAGATGTCCAAATAAGGGCCGAACACCTTGTTCATCAAGCTCATAAAGGCGGAAGGGGCGTTTGTGAGCCCAAACGGCATCACGGTGAATTCATACAAACCATATCTCGAACTGAACGCCGTCTTCTGAATGTCATCTTCTTGTACCCTCAGCTGATAATATCCCGAACGTAGATCTAACTTGGAGAACCAATACGATCCCACCAATTGATCAAATAATTCGTCAATGCGCGGTAGGGGATAGGTGTTCCGCACCGTTAACCGGTTCAACTCTCGATAATCAATACATAACCGCAGGGTGCCATCCTTCTTTTTGACGAACAAAACGGGCGCTCCCCAAGGCGACGAGCTTGGGCGAACGAACCCTGCTTCCACCAGTTCCTGAAGCTGGACTCTAAACTCTGCAAGTTCCTTCGGAGCCATTCGGTATGGAGCTCGCGAGACGGGCTTGGCACTCGGAATTAGCTTGATTTGGAAGTCCACTTCCCTATGCGGGGGTAGTCCCGGCAATTTCTCGGGGAATACCTCGGGAAATTCTCGCACCACCCGCACATCCTTGACTTCTAGTGTCAATTTCTTCAACTCGAAGCAAATTACATAGACCTTGTCCCCTTCCATATGAGATTTCATAACTTGGATTGAAGACAATAATTTACGGGGTGCGAATTTAATACCTTGGAAGATGACTTCCGAGTCTCCATGCCTCAACATAACTTGCTTCTCCGCACAATTGATCCTGGCGTGGTGCCAGTTCAACCACCTCATGCCCAGGATGAGATCGAACTCCGGGATTCTTAACACTGTAGCCGGAGTTTCAAAGAACTTTCCTCCAATAAGGGTGTCGAAGTCGCAACTTGCTGACGACGTCATCTCAGAGCCGTCCGGAAGGCGCACCCTTTGAGTAGTGCCCGTGAAGTGTTGCACTCCCTCCAAGTCCTTCACGAAGTCCGCCGAAATGAACGAGTGAGATGCACCCGTGTCAAATAACGTATAGGCGGGCCTCCCGCTAACCATGACAGTGCCTAGGTTCCAAAAAGGTAATCACCGTTCAAAATTGCGCGTAACATTTGTATCGTCAATCTAACAAGTCATATAGTATTAATAAATTTTGCACGTACCGGTGATGACTTCCTGCGGATTTCTCTCCTGAGTCATATCCAATGCGAATACATGCTCCCGTGCATGTCCTTGATTTCTCCCTGGTGGTCCTCTTCCTCGGCCATACATGTGCCCTCGCCCCCGTGGAGCTACTAGAGGGGGAGCAATAGGAGCATCCCCGATCAGTCGCGGGCAAACTCGCCGGACATGCCCCGGTTGGTTGCACTCGAGACATATCACCTCACGTCGGCCCCCAGGTTGTTGATAATATTGCTGCTGCGGTGGTGGTGGTAAAGGTAGCGGTTGCGGAATTGGGTACTCCACCCGATAGTTCCGGTTGACCCACCGACCGCCTCTGTGGTTTCCCCTTCCTCTGCCATGATCATTCCGCCTTCTAATACTAGGGCCGACTTCAATTACTCCTTCCGCAGGTCTCTTGCCACATCCCATGTGGTCCGCCTCAAGTATCTTTGCCATGTCGATGATTTCTGCCAGGCTTCCATCGGCTATAAACAAAAGGGCCTGCCTCAGGGGGTCCCTTAATCCTTTGTAGAAGCGCTTCGCGTAGCCTCTATCGTCCAAATCATAGGAGTCGGCAAACCTAGCGAGGTGTTGGAACTCCCTCTGGTACTCCGTTACCGATTTCGATCCCTGCTTCAGCTGCAGAAATTTTTCTTCAAGTCCATCCCGAGCAGAAGAAGGGATGAAGTGATCCAGAAAAGCCTCGGTGAACTCGTTCCAACTGATGTCCGTGTACAACCGCCCTTGGAATGTGGAGCCCATGAGGGACTTCCACCACCTTTTGGCGTGCAGCTCTAGCAGCGTCACTACCAATGTCACCGCCATGCTGTTCGGACATCTTATGCCAGCCATCAATTCCTGCACGGTATCAAGCCATTCCTCGGTGCACACCGGCGATTCTGTCCCAAGATAGGCAGGAGGGGACAGGGCACGGAAGGTGCTCAACCAGTTGGAGCCTGGCGCTTGTTGTTGCACCGGAGCTTGCTGGGCTTTAAATGCATCCAATATGGCTGACAGCGTTTGTCCCAGTTCCGACTGCTGGAATTGTGAAGGGACGGAAGGGGTAGGAGTGCCCCCAACCGGCTCCACATGCGCTGGGACCTATACGCAAGGTACAGATTAGGGTCAGGTTGGCTAAAACTAATGTCGAAGTTGGACAACTTAGTGTGAATTACATATGGGCACACCACTGCTTCCGCTAAGTCGGTTTGTCCCCAAACCGACTAATCGAACGGGAGTGGCCCATTGCTACCTGACTGCTGTAGGTGAAGATCGGCTAAGTCTGATACCATTTGTAAGACCCCCCTCCCGGAACACAACACACGGCACGAGGGGAGTCTTATGCCCGAAATAGCCGCCTTGCGGTAGCACTAACACACGGGTTAGCCTTTACCACAAGACGCCTATTCCGCCGGCTACAATCCATATCACAACAATTATGCCAACCCAACCATAACAGAAAAGTAAAGCTAAAAGCAGTTCAGTTCACAGCTAAGTTAAAGTCCAAAAGTAGCGGAAGATAACAAGCACAACAGGCTTGTACAAAAGAAACGAGAGTCTAGAAATGTTTTGCCAAACGGCTACATGAAAACACTCACTACTGTCACTGACGGTGCCGATGGCACCACCACCTCAGGTCCTATCATCCGGGCTTGGCTGTCCTGCTGCATAGTCCGTTGCCGCTCTACCTGCGGGGTTTCCTCCTAAAAAGGAAGACGTAGCAACCGTTAGTCATAAGACTAAGTGGCTTCACATCCGCTCCCCCGGCGACTCCTCGGCACCGGGCGGAGAAAGGAACACAGGTACAACATATATACATAAGCAAGTAAACAAGTAGGTGACAGTAAATATGGTGAAGTATAAACTACGCTACACAACTAGCAGTTCTACAAATATCAATAATATATGACAGCAGGTATAA
Source organism: Platanthera zijinensis (assembly GCA_039513925.1). Taxonomy (NCBI): domain Eukaryota; kingdom Viridiplantae; phylum Streptophyta; class Magnoliopsida; order Asparagales; family Orchidaceae; genus Platanthera; species Platanthera zijinensis. Next base: position 118,133,291 of record CM077087.1, read on the forward strand.
TTAATCAGAATAGTAACCTAACTTATAAGAGTGCCCATACAAACTTATAAGTTAAGGATCGGCTTAACAGTAAAGTAACTCATCGTATAAGAGTGTCCATACAAACTTATACGATGAGGATCTTGTGTATGCAATGAATGACATGAAATGAATGTTATGCTATGACCGAACCATGCGCACGCACATGCAAGTTGCTATGTCGACACAGACTTGAAGTTCCCACTTTTCGAGCAGGTAGCTAACCTCTCAGGCGTCGTCCGTCGTGGCCAGACGGCGACAGTGGAGCGGGCGTCTCCACTACTAGGTGGTATCACACTACCTATCCTAGGCCCCCGTACGCCTCAACGCTAAGAACACAACAGCGGAGCTCACATGCGTACTACGGCTCAGAAGGGGTCTTGGGTAAATGTGCACCAAGAACACAGCCCAACCTGGCCTTTGATTTCGAACCGGATGGAACCTCGAAAACGCACGAGGTGCAAGCCCAACCGTTCTCATGGCGCGGAGGAGATCTCGGGTTATGGACACCAAGTATCTAACCCTACCGCCCAAGGTCTACCCATTGGCTCCCATCGGTGTGACGACTGGCGAACCCGTAGACCTGCCACAATCATTATCTCAACATCGCGACACGATGAATCGTCGTACATCACATGCCCCGAAACAACTCACTCGAGGCTACCCGTAGGGAGACTTCAACTCTAAGCACCGGTTGTTAATAAACCCCCTTGGGCTCGGGTTACAGTTACAAAATACTCTTCACATAGTGTTCATCATGTTCACGCCCACCTATTCAATGGGTTCACCTCAACACTACGCATAATAGATATGTTCAACACCAAATTGTATAAATATATCCTATACCAATCTCAACTCATAATACCTAACCTTCTCATCCAATCCATTTCTCTACCATTACATGGTTATTCCCCAATACACAACCAAATGAGTAACCATGCTAAATTATAGCAACAATAACATTATAGATATATGTGAGCAAGATATCAAATGAGCAAATCACAATCATTGCAAGAGTGCTAACATTATAAATTAACAAGTGCATTAATATAGGATAGCCCAATACTAAAACTGGGATTCCCGGAGCTACAGGAATCCGATCACAATGCACAATCCCTCGTTAAAAAGGTATTCGCGAGGGCTACGACTTTCGTGTTGAGTCGATCGCCCAGATCTGGTCGCAACGTACCAGAAATTCAACTCGAATACGTACAGGAAACAGTTTCCTGTACAGGAATTTTCCCGAACGCAGCGGACTCGAACCAGCTTTCCCGTGGCTACAGGTATCGCATGGAAACGAGCAACCCCTCGTTAGAAAGGTAATTTCAAGGGCTACGACTTTCGTGTTGAGTCGATCACCCAGATTTGGCCAGAACACCTCCGAAATTGGCCACGAAGGTCGCCGCGTGCAGAAATCAGATTTCTGCACGCATCTTAAGGCGAGATGAACGGCATCCGTTCATCTTCTTCCTTGCAACGACCTCGCATAAACTTCTCCAGAAATCACACCCAACCTTATTTCTCCTTTCAAAGCCAAACCCTCCACGAAAACACCTCTCATCACCCTTTTGAATGATGAGAAGGTTGAGGGAGACTAAACCTAGAAAACCTAGGCATGGCTTATCCTAAGAACTCTCAACCTCATCATCAAGACTCTATGGAGTCGATGTCTCTCCTAAAATAACTATAGATCTAGCACCAAGGGAGAGGGGAGGAAGCTCACCTCAAGTCCAGCGGTACCAACATGGCCGGCCATGAGCCTCGCACTCCTTCGCGGCGGCGTTGTCTTTCCCTTGACGGTGGCGGCGTTTTGATTCCTCCAAAGATGGCTCCGGCAAGCTCTTCCTCCTCCTCCAGCCAAGAACTCTCTCAGGAATTTCGGGGCAGAAGAAAGGGGAATGAATGCTAGGGTTTCAAACTTTTTCCTTTTTATACATCGCAGACACGGGTAGGCACACGGCCGTGTTCCTACCCGTGTTCAGGTGACACGGCTGTGTTGCCTGCCGTGTCTAAAGCCGTGTTCATCCCAGAACAACTTTCTGCCGGGTCAGGGTTGCGGCACACGGGTAGAGACACGGCCGTGTCTCGACCCGTGTCCTCGGCACACGGGTAGGGACACGCCGTGTCCCAATACCCGTGTACCTCTCTGACTGGTAAGCCTATTTTTATGAGGCACACGGGTATGGACACTGCCGTGTCCATACCCGTGTCAGCCAAAAATGCCGTTTTGCCTTGTTTTCCTCATTTCCCGTACGTCCGCACCTGTTCACCCACATCCCTCATTGGGCTCACCACAGCCCCCTTAGCTCAAATACGCAATCAAGGGGCCTAGCGCGAATTGGGACGTTACATTGTGTCTGGTTGTTGACGCCCACAGGATTGTTGATTTTTGACACTTGCTAGTTGTTGTTGTCTCCTTTATGCTTGATTAGATTACTTGCTCTGTGAGATGATTTATTGCAAGGATTGCATGTTAGATATTTTTAACCTATAAAACCCTACTATTAGTAAAGCATACATGCAATCTCTTTCAAAACTAAGTCACTACTTTCTGGTTAGCGTAAAGACTTTTTCCTATACTTATTATAAATCTTGAGTTACATAGCATGAGTTGTTCCTCTAGGACATTTATACTCATGTAGGGTGTTAGAGTAAATTTGAACAAGTATCTTCCGCAAGCGTATAATTATATTTTGAATCGTAGACTAGTCAATCCAATAAGCCGAGGGATACGGCTATCTTTTTAACTTAAAACTGAATTTCAATCATAACAACATATGTTCTCCTTTTAAACTGTCGAGTTTGGAGTCTTTACTGAGTGTCTGTAGTTATCCCCTTCACGGCGTGGCATCACGGTACGTATTTTCCCTTGCTCTGATATAATTTAAATGTTGGGAAAATGCAGGTTGTGACAGATCTCCGAGCTCTGGTCGACAATAGCTGAATCTCAAGACAAAATCTCAACTCGACGCAAAGATTATTCTGGTCGATGATCTCTGAGCTGAGTTCGATGAATAGTAGACTGAGGTCGACGAAATCTGTGTTGTATTCAAGCAGAGTTATTTATCGTTGGCAAAATTAATTAAGGCATTTAATATCTCTCAGATTTAATGCATATAGTCGTTCAACAACAGCAGTAAATGTGATCAGTTTCAGAAGTTAACTCTGAGTTAATTCCCTAGGCTTATTTTGCTCTTGGGAAAAATGCTTCAATCATTTTAAAAGATAGAGTTAATTCAGTTGTAAATATATGGCAAAGGGGGATGAAAGACAGACAAGGAAGACATCACAGTCTTCTCATATTGTCTAAAAAGCTTGCTGAGAGCTACATCAAGTTGAAGACCTACACCCTGAAGCAAAGCTTCTACTCCTGAACCTTTCTACATTTTAGGGGGAGCTTTGACATAATCAAATCCACTGAGTCTTCTCATATTGATTTGAGAAAGAGAAGACTAACATCAAATTTCTTTTAACCTCTCCTGTACAGGGTTATTACTCCCTTCAAATGTAAACCTCTTGGTGATAGGGCACCTGATCAAAAACATGTGTTGGTTTTTGGGCACCTGATCAAAAGCTCAAAGGGTTGCGAGATCTCCCTTAGAAAATAGATCTTGTGGTGGCAGGGCACCTTATCAAAAACCTGTAGTGGATTCCTACCAGGGTTATATAAGAGTGGACGTACCCAGTTTGATTGGGTAACCACTTTAATCCTTGTGTCATCTGTGTGCTTGCTTTTTCCTTCTTTATCTTTGTACTATGACTTTTTATATATTAACTCTAGATTAGAAGAAAGTTAAGATCTATCCCCTTTTCTTTCAATTGGTATCAGAGGGTCGTTATTTGGTTGTACAGGCTAACACCTAAACCAAAATGAACTGATAGATCTTATTTTTTTTAGAGTTTATCATTGCACAAAATGAAGAATTTTCATGCACTAGACCTCCTTTGTTCAATCTAGATTAACTTGCACTATTGAAGGCAATGATTAAGCTATTTATGAATTCTATTGATGAAGCCATTTTCAATTCCATTTTGACAGGTCCTTATCAACCATTGGAAACAACAAGCATGAATGTTATTCCATCATCTCAATGTACAGAAGCCCAGAAAAGGCTACCAGAAAAGGCTAAAGATGGTTGATGCACAAGCAATGAATATTCTTGCTCAATCACTGTCTGATGACATTTTTTTAGGAAATTGTTGAATGTTCCTCAGCAAAGGACATCTAGGACTCCCTCACAGCAATGGATGATGGATTAACTAAAAAGAGAAAATATGATGCTGAAGTCACACTACTGTCAAATCTATTTTATTTGTGCTTCTATAACAGATACTTTGGTGTCCATATGTGTTTCTATGGTAGTGGTTTGTTCAGCTAATTTTTTTAGAGTGATGGAATTTATTTCCATAAAATTATCATTCATCCTCTTCTGATTTTCTAGAACACAACCTTTCTTAACAACCAGATCATCCACTTTAGTTTTAGTGATTTATTGTTGTGTGGCAGTATATACTACAGCATTTCCTCCCATATAGAAGCAGTCTGTCATTTCTTTCTTGAGCAAATTTACCTCAAATCTTATAGATATGATGTCTTGTGCAAGATTAAGCTGCATCTCCTTGTGGCTTTCATCCATATACTTTTCTAGTGCAAGTCATTTCTCATCAAGTTTGACTTGCAGCTGTACTAACAGAGAACTAAAATCCATTGTAGGGGCAGTAGATGAGGATGCAGCCTTTAATGCTTTCTTATAACTTGAACTCTTCTTTCTTAGCTCCATGATTTTTCTTTTCTTAAGTACTGAGGCTTCTTCCTCATTCGCTGAGTCAGATGATATCTCAAGTTCAACTGTAGTTCCTGGAGCATCTATATCTAGTATTGGGGCTTGGTCTGGCAACTCCCACTCAACCCTTGCAGTAGTTTTTTTATCAGCAGAAATATCTTCCTTATTTACCCCTTCTTTCTCTCCCTAGAAGTAGTCTCTATTTCTTGGATTACATCAGTCTCAGGTGCCTGGGGTTTCTTTGGTAAATCAAGAATATGCACATTCTATGCCCCATTTATGAATTTTCAGTAGCTGTGTTGATGTTCTGAACTACTTCCATAATAGTGAGGTTTGCAGTCTCACTATTTAGATCAGCAACAGTAATATCTCACCCTGGGTATGATATCGGTCTCTTGATTATCTGTCAGAGTTGAAGTCTCCCCCTGTATTTGAGCTTCAGTTCAAGGTGTGTGAGTGGTAGACTTCCTGGGTAATTCAGTATTATCTTCATCAGAGCTGAATTCAACCCTTTTCTTCTTAATCACTAGAGGACTCCTCATCTTGCACAGTATCTTTCTTTGATTTTGTGAATTTTTTGGACTTTTGCTTAGGTATAGGGTCTTCCTTGGACAATACTCTGTCCCACCCATATATGATTCTTATATCCATTCTCCTCATGTGATTAATTTTGGAGCCATCAATCTTATTTAGCACCTCAGGTATGCCGACATCCAGATACATACTTAATATTCTGCCTAGGTTCTGCATCATAATGTTTTCCCTTATCTTGTTAAAGATAATAGTACTACAGTCAGTCTTCACCTTGAAGATAATTCTGGTCATTTGGTTGAACATATAGGAAGACATCCTATCATGCCCCCTATTTTGCAAAGAACTACTTTACTAATAATTTCTGACAGAAAATTCCCTTTGGAGTTCATCCCTTTCCTAATCATGTCTGATCCAATGTTTGTGGTTGAGTGCAACCCACACCATTTGAGGGCTTATGCAGTCAGTGTAGAATAAAGCTCCGTTTCTTCTTTAATCCTTGGTAGTTGAAGGGATTTTCTCAGACTCTTGAGGGATATTTTTACTACTTCACCGTGAACAGTTGATTTAATCTTGTTCCCCTTTGAATTTAATGCAGCATTGGAATAGAATTCTAGAACTTCCTTCTTCCATATTTTTGTTGGTTCTGAAACAAGATAATCCAGTCCTGCTTCCTAGATTAAGTACACCACTGATTTGATATCTTATTCTGCATCATCGAAAGCTCCCCTAACAAGCTCATAACCTTAATTAATGTTGTGGTACATCTTGGGCGCCATTGGAGATGAGAGAAGTGGATGTTGAAGAGAGAGAAGAAGGACTTCTTATAGACACTGATTGTTTAGTGTCAGATTTCTAAGAGCATAATCGACAAGGTCTTGTTACCTCCTATTTATACTTTTTAAATCGGGAAGGTCAAAAGGCGGGCTGAAATTAGAGTTTCGTATGTCGACACAATTTTGATTGTGTCGACACAAACATCTAAAGTCTCGACAGGGTATTTAGAGTCTCGACTACCCTATGCATCAACACTAGTTTATAACTGTCGACACAGATGACTTTATGTGTCGACACAAATGTCTGAGTGTCAACAACTTTATGTGTCGACACCCCCTACTGAGTGTCGACATAGACTACTTTTTGTGTCGACACCAACTACTATGTGTCGACCAACTCTTAACTTGTGTCGACACATGACTTATTTAGTGGTATGTTGAGTAGAATTTTTTTTCTTAATCTACAATCTTATCCCAGGTTCAAAATACCTAATTCAATTTTAAAATAATTGAATTTACTTTCATCTAGAGGTTTAGTGAATATGTTTTCTACTTATTTATTAGTTGAAACAAATTCTAGACTTATATCCTCTTTCTCAACATGTTCTCTAATAAAATGATATCTAATTTCAATGTGATTTGTTCTGCTATGTGAAACAGGGTTTCTAGCAATTGAAATAATACTAGTTGAATAACAATACAAAGGTTTTTTACTTATCTTGATGTCATAATCTTCAAGTTGATGTTGTATCAAAAATAACTAAGCACAACAACTCCAAGCTTCTATGTATTCTGACTCTGCTGTGGATATAGCAACACATGACTGCTTTTTGCTTCTCCATGACACCAATCTTCCACCTAGAAATTGGTATGTACCTGTGGTACTTTTCCTGTCTTCCTTACAGCCTGCAAAGTCTGCATCTGAAAAACCTGTTAGTAGAAAATCTCCATTCCAAGGGTACCATAGTGCAAGATCTGGTGTTCCCTTAAGATATCTTAAAATTCTCTTTGTAGCAGAATAATGAGACTCTTTAGGGCATGCCTGGTATCTAGCATAGACATTTGTAGCATACATGATGTCAGGCCTACTTGCAGTCAAGTATAGTAAGGAGCCAATTATCCCTCTATACAAAGACGCGTCAACAGGTTTCCCTGCCTCATCTTTGCATATAGGCATACTTGATCCTATTGGAGTTTTCATGGATGAGACAGTCTCCATGCCATATTTTTTTAATCAACTCCTTGGTGAACTTAGACTGGGATATGTACAGTTCATCGTCAGTTTGTCTTACTTGGAGTCCCAAGAAAATTTTTAGCTCACCCATGCTGCTCATCTCAAACTTCCCTTGCATAAGTTTGGCAAACTTCCTACAAATATTGTTTTCAGTAGATCCAAAGATTATGTCATCAACATATATCTGAACTAGGATGATCTTTCCCTTTAATTCCCTTAGGAATAGGGTCTTGTCTATTTCCCCCTTGAGAATTTATTCTCAATGAGGAAAGTTGATAATGTCTAATACCATGCTCTAGGGGCTTGTTTCAACCCATATAGATCTTTCTTAAGACTGTAAACATGATCAGGAAAGTGTGGATCTACAAAACTTGAAGGCTGATCCACATATACTTCCTCTTTTATATCTCCATTCAGGAATGCTGATTTTACATCCTTCTAGAAGACCTTGAATCCTTTATGGGCTACATATGTAAGGAATAGTCTTATTACTTCCAACCTTGCTACTAGAGAAAAGGTCTGGTAAAAGTCTATTCCTTCTTCCTTCATGGTGCCTTTTGCCACCAATTTGTCGTTGTCCTTGATAATAATGCCATTTTCATCTAACTTATTACTATATATCAACTTAGTCCCTATGAAATTATGTCCCTTAGGTCAGGGAACTATTTTCCAGACTTTTCATCTCATGAATTGGTTCAGCACTTCCTGCATAGCACCAATCCTGTGTGAGTATTGGATAGCCTCTTCAAACTTCTTCAGTTCCATTTGAGATAGGAAGCTTGAACATAATACTGAATTCAAGCTCTGCTTCTGGTCATCACACCATGACTTGCTTCACTAATGATCTGGTGAGGTGGATGATCTCTTAAATGTCTCATAACTAGTGGAAATATTTGTTCAACTTGGTGTTCTTCATTTCCTTCAACTTTCTAATCCTTAATGTCTTCAACTGGTTGTTCTTCATTCTTAGTTTGAAAGTGTTGAGCTCTCCCTGGACAACATCCATCATCTTCAATCTCTTGGTCTACTAGTTTATCTTCCATGATGGTCAGATTTTTCCTCTTATCTTTTAAACCTACAGAACTTGAAGAAGTACTTGTCAACTCACAGTTAATTAACTTAGACTCATCAAAAACAACATGGACTGATTCTTCTATAACTGGTGTAGTCAAGTTATAGATCCTATTTGCTCTACTAGTATTATTGTACCCAATTAATATCCCTTCTTGGGACTTGGCAGCAAACTTAGTCAAATAAGACTTACCATTGTTTATTACATAACACTTGCTACTAAAAATCCTAAAATAGGATAAATTTGGTTTTCTGCCTTTCAGAATCTCATAGGGAGTCTTTTTGCGGCTTTTGGTGATGGAAGCTTTATTGAGAACATGACAAGCAGTATTTATTGCCTCTGCCCAAAAATATTTTGGGAGGGAAGTGTCATTTAACAAGGTTATACTTGCCTCAATTAGAGTTCTATTCTTCCTTTCAGCAATTCCATTTTTCTGTGGAGTTCTAGGTGAGGAGAATTCTTGATGAATCTCAAGCCCTTCACAGAACTTTTTCATGCATTCAGAATGAAACACAGTCCCATGGTCACTTTTGATTTTGACCACAAAACTATTAAGTTCGTTCTGAAAATTGCTTGACAAAAGTCTAGAAGATATCTAGGGTTTCAGATTTTATCCTTAGGTAGAATACCCAAGCAAACTTGGAAAAATCATCAACCACCACAAGCGTATAAAGATTCCTACCTTGACTATGAACTGGCATAGGACTAAATAGATCCATATAGAGGAGGTATAAACACCTCACTGAGTCTTTGGTATCAAGACTTTGGAAGGAAGACCTTGTTTGCTTGCCCTTTTGACTAACTAAGCAAATTCCCTCCTTAATACACTTATCTTATAACGTCCTGATTTGCGCTAGGCCCTCGTGCGCACTTTTAAGTCTGGAGAGATGACTTGGGCTCAAGGAGTACTGAAAGCTAGGCTTACACTTGTCTAAGGGAGGAGAAGTGGGTCTAGAGTAGGACACGGGTAGTGACACGGGCATGTCAATACCCGCGTGGTACTTTGGTGTCTTTGCATTTTCTTTATGGAATTTACAAAGAAGGACATGGGTAGTGACACGGGCATTTCCATTCCAATGTGGCTTTTTGGTAACGATGCAGATTCCTTATTGTGTTTCCCGAGCAGGACACGGTTAGAGACACGGGCGTGTCCCAACCCATTTGTGTTTATTCTTCGAGCAGAGTTTGACTAACAATCGTCTACCGTGTTCCACTTGAGTAGGACACGTGTAGTGATACGGGCGTGTCCCTACCCGTGTGTGTCCACAGAAGTTCAATGATTCGTTGATCGGAACTCTACGAATCATCGACCGCATTCCTCCTAAGCAGGACACGGGTAGTGACACGAGCGTGTCCCTTCCCGTGTAGTTCAATTTCGGGTTTTTGTGAATTTTCCCGCCACGTTGTTTCGAAGGGACTCATTTGTTGAGTTAATTGGCAGTCCAATGACAGGCCGACACGTGGATATGTAGTTTCCCAACTTCCTACATGAAAAAGGGGAGAAAACACTAGCCATTTTTAGTCTTCCTTCCATGTTGTCGCTGTTAGAACTTGCTGGAGGGGAAGAAGATGATGGAGCAAATCTTCTTCCCGTGAATAACTAACACGGACCCAGGAGAAGAAGATGCCACCAAGTAGGGGACAAGATCCATGGCTGGAAATGGTGAAAACGCCGGAAACGATGTGAGCTTCCTCCCCTCTCCCTTGGTGCTATATCTATTGTTATTTCTATGAGAGATATTGACTCAGAAGAGTCTTGATTTGTGAGAAGAAGATTTCTAGGAAAAAGACCATATTAGGACTTATGTTCTAGGAATTAGACGTCTTCATCCTCTCCTTTCTTCTATGTGAAGATGGGGGCTGGTTTCGTGAAGAGAAGTTGCCTTTTGATTGTGAATAAGGGAGGAGAAATACTGGAAGTTATTTGGAATGTTTGACTGGGGGAAGAAGACGAACCGATGACATTCGTTCTGCTTTAAGATGCGCGCAGAAATTTATTTTCTGTGTGCAGCAACATTCATGGCCGTTTTCAGACATGATACGACAAGATCTAGGCTTTCGACTAAACACAAAAGTCGCAACCCTCGGAAATACCTTTCCAACGAGTGGTTAAACGCCTTCACTATATTCCTATAGCCTCGGGAAACCACGACCGAAGTTTCTATACAATAATCATTCCTTCATATGTAGATCTCCTATTTGTTTTGTATCGGCCCTAGGCTCGTAAAGAGATTGTAATACCTTGAAAGTTCATCTAGTGTTAACTATCTTCACCTATGGGGGGGGGGGAATAGGTGTCTCTGCAGCGTATTTGCGGAATTATGATTTTACCTGCACAAGAAAACAAAACAACCAAGCACAGAACATACACAGACAATTTATAGTGGTTCCCCGATTTGGGTACGTCCACTTTCCCCCTTCGACCTATCTCCCAACACGGGACGACTCGGTCACTTCACCAACAGGATTGAAATCCAATCCTAGCACTAACGGAAGGAACCCTTCCACACGTAGGAGTCAACACTCCCACAACCCAGGTTGCACCCAACCCTTACAACTAGGGACCAATCGGTCCGTTACAAGGAAATTAAAAAACTAGCTTGTAAGAAATACAAACAACGTTTGGAGAAAAGGTGACCCTCTTCGTTTGACGACGTGCTCTTGAAGTCAACGAAGAGTGCACAGCCCTAGATCTCACTTGGAGTGAATCTTTCCCGAAACCGGCGGCGGCTTGAGGCGACGGCAAGGTTCTCGGAATCAGCAGCGGCGACGGAGAGCAGTAGCAGTGCCAACTTGATTCAAACTTCGTAGCAAAGGAAGCAAGATCTTCCAACGGTCACACAAGGATCGATCGTCTCGATCGATTCGGAAGGGGAAAGATTTTCCCGATCAACGAATCAAGAGACAAGGGATCTCTCGTTAGACGCGTGAGACGCTATGCTAGCCTAAGCTTCTGTCACCGGGAGATCAGGAAGAATCCACGATCAGCGGCGGCGACCACCTTCACGAGCGGCGACGGCGGCGGACGACACTCTGCGATGCACTAGGTCAAGACGGTGGCCGTTCTTTTGAAATCCCGTGTATGTCCCCCTTTTACTGTTCATACATACGAAGTATATATACATTAGGTCAAGTATATGACCGTTGAGGGTCCCACCAATAAGAAAGCTTGAGCCCGGTTCGAAACAGTTTAGATAGTTTGAACCGGTCCAGAGAACACATAAAATTGCCTAAGTCAAATTCGGCGAGAATCGTAGGTGATTCTCGCCGAATCGGCGAGAATCACTTACGTTTCTCGCCGACTTCTACTTAGCCGAAATCTGGCTGAACTGATATAGAAGCCGGGGAGAATCGGCGGGAGTCACTTTTGATTCTCACCGAATCGTCGAGAATGCAAGGTCATTCTCGACGAATCGGCGAGAATCATAAGTAATTCTCGACGATTCTGCCTTAGAGAAATTTCTGGCGGTGTAGAAACTGCCGGCTCCAACCGGCGAGAATCAGCTAGTGATTCTCGACGACTCGGCGAGAATCATTAGTGATTCTCGCCGAATCGGCGAGAATCATTAGTGATTCTCGCCGAATCGGCGAGAATCACATAGTGATTCTCGTCGATTTGTACTTAGGCTATTTCTCCTCTTTCTTTCCTTGAGCTGGTCTTTGCCCCATCCTTGCTCCTTGTCTGCTCTTGCTTTATCATAGCCCTGTACTTGAAATTAAGTACACCCCAATAGAGAGAGTACACATAGGCCAACACACTGATCTGCTCAATGAGGGATTACGTTGCACAGATCCGCGTATATTGACCCACTGCACCCTGACATTGGTTTGTACTTAGCATGGAATATCTGCAAGTACAACTAGAGAATAATTCATCAAATACATTGTGGATTCATCTTAGCTTGACAGGTGGCTTCCTCAAATCCAGGTAATTGTGGATATAGTACCCAACAATCTCCCCCTATTTGACGAAGCCAAAATCCTACTAGCTAAGGTGAATACCACCACCCACAGAATAATTAAAACTTTAAGACAATAAGAACAGACAAAATAATACTTGAGTCACAACATGTCATCACACATATATATATTTATATAAAACCACAATACTTGTTCGTGAGACAAAATAAGAACATAGATGTGCAGTGAGGAACAAAAAGGTCCTAGGTCTATTTTTCCTTAGCTAGATCATCCTTAAGCTTCTGGGCCAGGAATTTCTTGCTCTGTCTTTCGAAATATTCTTTGGGCTTAGGATGATATCTGGGAGGAGGAACTTTATCTGCCACTGTGTTATTTCTGAAAAATATGTTGCGTTTAGCTTCAAATTCTTTGTGCCTCTCCCATTCGTATTGACTGTATACCTCACTTCGTTTTATGTGCCCCTTCTGCTGTAACAAGAATGTGTCCAAGATGATACTTTTTGATACAGGACTCCATTTTTCATTTCTCACATCCTCCTCCGTCAATCGAATCCTCTTTTCAGCTGGTGTTTCCCTTGAGGTTTCCTCTTGGATTTGCCTTTTTCCTTTGGCTTTAGCTAAGGCATCTTGATCAAACCAAGTTCTGCGTTCAGCCCTTTCAGCAGCTTTCATCATCTCAGCTTCACTTAACGGAACACCCTCTGCACTTGCTCCTTCGTCCTCCACAGTATTGTGCTCAGTAGTTTCATGAACAGGATTAACCTCAGGTATATTATTGCCTAATGCTTGGTTAAGCAACCACTGACAACTGTCATATACAAAAACATTGGACTGATCGAAGTTTTCAATGATGATGTGCTGAAGCCCTTCCATCTTAGTAGTATATTCCTTCTCCCCCTTTTTGGCTTCGAGTGCTATGGAGTTTGCATAGGAGTGCAGGGACTCATCTATATGCTTCAGAGAGTTGGAGAATTCAGTCAGCAGTGCTTGTTGATTTTGATTAAGGAGCACCATGTTGGCATCAAATTTCTGTATGTTGTTCGCCACGACATGTGCATTACTATTGACCACTCCCAGGTCATCAGTATTCTTTTTGAGTCCTTGCATTAGAAGAGTTACAGCTGTGCCTGCCTCTGTATATTTCTCATCAAATTTCTTTTCCATCAAATCCAGTTTGTGGTTGATCTGAACCACATTCTTCAGCATGAGATCCTCAGATTCCTTCAGCCTCTTTAGCACCGTTTTGTGGGATTTCTTAAACGTACTCTTGATCTCATCCAGTATTCCTTGGACAACATTAACAGTGAGATTTGCCAGGTTTGCTTGGAGGGAAGGAGCTGCAGGCAGATCCTGGTCGGGCTCCCCAGCAGAAGTACTGGGAGAGCTAGACACTAGAATAGAGTCTACCGGGGGGACAGCAGGTTGCTGAGAGGGCTCCCCCTGTATTCCTGGATCCGACCTCTCATGAGCTTGTTCCTCTGATGAACCAGCAGCATCCTCCTGAAGGTCCACCACTTTCCTCTGCTCAATTACTTCTTCCTCCTCCTCAGTCGCCATGTGCTCAGCTTGATCAGCAGAATTATGCGTGTCTTCTTCCACTGCATCCACCTCCTCTTCATCAGCCACTTCATCACCCAGGTAATTTATATCTTCCTCACCGTCCTCTTCCTCTTCCACATTTGCCACTTCCTCCTCATGGTCTTCTTGCACGGCCTCCACAGCTTCTTTTGCTATCTGAGAAATATCAGATATGGTGTTCGCAGAAGAGAGTACAGGCTCCCCCTCAGTTCCTGTAATCAATGCATCATGAACTTCACTGGGGGCTGCCAAGAAATCTGCTGAAGTTCTGTTGTCCTCGGCAGGAGATTCTTCTTGTTCAACTACCATTGCAGCTTGCCCTATGATTCGCTCCCATCTGTCAAAGACGCTGGAGTCCATTTTCTTCAAATAATGCAAGGGAACTCCTTTGCTCATGTCGAACCTATCTCCGTTCAACTGATTGAGAAATAGACTGATGATTCGTCCAAAGCTTGGAGATCTGAGGGTGTCCTTGATCTTCTCGAAGAGCATGGCCCCCCAGTTGAATCTCTTTCGGCAGACAATCACCACAAGAATCTTGAACATGTCGGCTGAAATGTGGTCGTGTGAGCCTGGTTTGCATATCAGCACTTTCCCAATGATGTCGGCCAAGAGTTTCCCCTCCTCATTCATTTCTTTTCTCTTTATCGATCTGGTGCCCCTAGCTAGCCCACAGAATAATAGGGTCCTGGCTCTATCATGTTCCTCCAGATAATCCTCGTGCTCAGAACTGGAAAGCTGCAAGCATTGAGTCAGTGTCCTGGCAGACATCTTGATCCGTGCACCTGCAACCTTACTCTTGATGATAGAGTCTTCATTCCGAAGTTTGGCGGTTGCAAAGAACTCCATCACTTCTTTATCCAGAATTTTGCAGGGATGCTCCAGTACAAACGTGAGTCCAGCCTCTTCCACCATGATGATGATGTTTCTGAACTCATCCGAGGCATGTGAGAACCCGGTTCGAACTAATTCACAGCCAGTGACCAGCCCAGCGGTGGTCCTTGGAGCCATAGTAAACTAGGAAGAAGGGGAATATCAAGTTCCAATTCTAAGGATCGACGAAACTAAGAGGTTGAGAGTAATGTCTATACTAATGCGCAAAGCATGGTTGGGATAAGAGAGGCATTACCTTAGGAGGAGACGCAGTGAGGGTTCCGGCACCACGTTGCGTAAGATGCGGCGAGCCGAGTCGAGGCCAAGCGAGGGCGTGACTCCGGCTGCAAGAGGTCTTCCGGAGGGTTGTTAGGTCACGATGAAGCCGAAGTCGAAGAAACCAGTAGCGGGAGTGCTTCGGGAAAGCTTTGAAACCAGTAGCGGGAGATGACTTGGACAGGGTGTTGGCGACAATCGGAGGTAGAAGGGATGACGGGAAGTCGAAGGGTCGGCGGGATTTACTGAGTCGGCGAGATTCGCTGGGTCGGCGGGATTTGAGCTATAACCGGGTTTAAAAGCTTCAGTTCGATGAGAATTACCGTGTCCCAGGATTTGAGCTATAACCGGGTTTAAAAGCTTCGGCGGGATTTGAGCTATAACCGGGTTTCAATTTTATTTGTCCGGGGTTGTCAAGGATTTGAAATGTTCACTTAAGCCACGTGTGGTGTAACTTACCACACCGCTTAGGAGGCACATCAACTCTGAGATTCCTAACTCACTAACATAGGTTAACAGGATTCATAAGTTATGTCGAGATCGATAAATGCAATATTCACGATGTTAGTTGTCATTCTCAGTGTCTCCTAATGTCGTGTCAGCTTTAATTTTCAGCTTGTAATGTATGACTTCTAGAATTTATCAGAGAATTTACTGACACATCATTAATAACGTATCTAAGGCGTATTTTTATAGCGTTGATCTGTCCTTAGGAGAACACACGTAGATGTATATATGTATATATAAAATATATATATATATATATATATGTAAATGTCGACATAGTATGACTCAAATATTTAGGCTGATCAATGATACCTGGAATTGTAAGATTCATCATTCAGCCCTTCTGATTAGAGCATACCAGGTGTTCAATTACAGTATTCCATTGTTGATAGTGCTTCTTTCATTCCAGATACTTGTTCCAGACCAATCTTGGAACATCTTCTGTCTAGCTCCCATCATGACACGGAAGTCTAGACTACCCTGCACCAAAGAGTGTTACCTTACCTTAGGAGCCCAATATGTATTGGGTCCTAGGTTCCTGTTAGCATAATAATTTGAGTGCCTCCCCTCAGGAATCCTGGTGGGAAGACTAACATTGCCCCGAGGATGTGGAAGTCCCCATGCTAGTGATGCAGATTGGTTGTGCCAACAGTCTATGGCAAAATGACCCACTTTGCCACAACACCAACACTCATGAATGTTGTATCGCCGTTTGTGACTTGAACAGATGACAGAGGTAGTCATAGTTCTAGATCTAAACGGAATTGAGCCAGACATGCCTACAGAATGGTCTCTTCCACCGTGACTATTGAAAGGGCGGAAAGAATGCATATGGCAGGCGTCATGAAGCCTGGGAGGAGGTGCCTTCTTTTCAGTCAGCCCCCTCCCGAGGATCCCATGAGTCCTAACAACATTATTTCTTTCCCCCCTTTCCAGAGTCCTAGGGAGGTGAGAGGCGCAATGTGAGCTGATGCTGGTAGATTCATGAGAAGTTGGAGCTGTTGCCGAGAATACAAAAGGCTTGGTGGAAGCCTGAGGTATTTTCTTCTGGGTGGCCATGACAGCCCTTGCATTTTGGGTGCCTCCACATGAGGGCACATTAACCTTGCAGTGACCACAATTATTCCTGAGGTCATACCTGAATGCATGATGAGTGCCCCTCCTACTCGTGGTGGGGGGTCTGAACACCGTTTCCCCATTTCTCCATGATTTGACGATTTGGGAGATCCACCCATTTTCTGCTTTTCTTTTGATAGCATCAACCTTGGAAAAGTTGGATACTATCCTCTTCTCATTCTCTAGACTACTCTCTAGATTTGAGATTTTGGAGTCCTTAACCTTGTTGGATGCCAATTGGAGAACCAACAAGATTTTCAGCCGAGCAATCTCCTTATCTTGCTCCTCAACAAGTAGGTTGCTTTGCTGAAGGGCTCTCTTCAAGGAATCAGGATTTTCTGAAGGGCAGTCATCCAAACTATTCCTGTCTTCTGGAACTTGAGGAGGAGAGGGGCAAGGTGACGAAGTTACCTTGTCCTGACTTAGCTGATCAGGGATAATGGTAGAACTGACTGAGGCAGCTGAGTCATCTTCAACTGAGCAGTCTTCCTCAACTTCCTCCTCAGTCTCTGATAAAGACACAGGTGCCCTGATACTGTGAAATTTGTCATCACTTTCTTCTTCAGAAATACTGACCCCCATATATGCTTCATCCTCTTGCTGGCTACTTGTCCCTGTTCTGTCTGATCCCTTCATGAGGTCTGTTACAGTTTGCCACAAGGACTTGGCCGTCCTGCACTTCTCCAGTTTTGACCGGAAAGGTCCAGTCCAGACATCCAGGATGATTTTACGAATCATTTTATCTAAGTTGAATAGAGAGAATTCAATCTCAGACATTTCAGTAGTCTCCTTGGGGATCTTCATATCCTTTCCAGAGCAGGAGGCCTTCATGGGAATGAAGGGACCCTCTTCCAGAATGAGTGATGCTCGAGGGTCGATGGCCTCCAGGTGAAATAGTACTCTCATCTTCCATACAGGATAGTACTCCTTTGTACATGAGGGGAGTCTTAGAGGATGGACATCATAGTCCAACTCCATGCTTGAGTCTAATCTTCTAGTTGACACTAGATGCAGGAGCTTACTCGAGGTGTTAACCCCTTTGATGAGCAACCTCCCTCTGATACCACTTGAAAGTTCACCTAGTGTTAACTATCTTCACGTATGGGGGGGGGGGGGAATAGGTGTCTCTGCAGCGTATTTGCGGAATTATGATTTTACCTGCACAAGAAAACAAAACAACCAAGCACAGAACATACACAGACAATTTATAGTGGTTCCCCGATTTGGGTACGTCCACTTTCCCCCTTCGACCTATCTCCCAACACGGGACGACTCGGTCACTTCACCAACAGGATTGAAATCCAATCCTAGCACTAACGGAAGGAACCCTTCCACACGTAGGAGTCAACACTCCCACAACCCAGGTTGCACCCAACCCTTACAACTAGGGACCAATCGGTCTGTTACAAGGAAATTAAAAAACTAGCTTGTAAGAAATACAAACAATGTTTGGAGAAAAGGTGACCCTCTTCGTTTGACGACGTGCTCTTGAAGTCAACGAAGAGTGCACAGCCCTAGATCTCACTTGGAGTGAATCTTTCCCGAAACTGGCGGCGGCTTGAGGCGACGGCAAGGTTCTCGGAATCAGCAGCGGCGACGGAGTGCAGCTGCAGTGCCAACTTGATTCAAACTTCGTAGCAAAGGAAGCAAGATCTTCCAACGGTCACACAAGGATCGATCGTCTCGATCGATTTGGAAGGGGAAAGATTTTCCCGATCAACGAATCAAGGGACAAGGGATCTCTCGTTAGACGCGTGAGACGCTATGCTAGCCTAAGCTTCTGTCACCGGGAGATCAGGAAGAATCCACGATCAGCGGCGGCGACCACCTTCACGAGCGGCGACGGCGGCGGACGACACTCTGCGATGCACTAGGTCAAGACGGTGGCCGTTCTTTTGAAATCCCGTGTATGTCCCCCTTTTACTGTTCATACATACGAAGTATATATACATTAGGTCAAGTATATGACCGTTGAGGGTCCCACCAATATGAAAGCTTGAGCCCGGTTCGAAACAGTTTAGATAGTTTGAACCGGTCCAGAGAACACATAAAATTGCCTAAGTCAAATTCGGCGAGAATCGTAGGTGATTCTCGCCGAATCGGCGAGAATCACTTACGTTTCTCGCCGACTTCTACTTAGCCGAAATCTGGCTGAACTGATATAGAAGCCGGGGAGAATCGGCGGGAGTCACTTTTGATTCTCACCGAATCGTCGAGAATGCAAGGTCATTCTCGACGAATCGGCGAGAATCATAAGTAATTCTCGACGATTCTGCCTTAGAGAAATTTCTGGCGGTGTAGAAACTGCCGGCTCCAACCGGCGAGAATCAGCTAGTGATTCTCGACGACTCGGCGAGAATCATTAGTGATTCTCGCCGAATCGGCGAGAATCACATAGTGATTCTCGTCGATTTGTACTTAGGCTATTTCTCCTCTTTCTTTCCTTGAGCTAGTCTTTGCCCCATCCTTGCTCCTTGTCTGCTCTTGCTTTATCATAGCCCTGTACTTGAAATTAAGTACACCCCAATAGAGAGAGTACACGTAGGCCAACACACTGATCTGCTCAACGAGGGTTTACGTTGCACAGATCCGCGTATATTGACCCACTGCACCCTGACATTGGTGTGTACTTAGCATGGAATATCTGCAAGTACAACTAGAGAATAATTCATCAAATACATTATGGATTCATCTTAGCTTGACAGGTGGCTTCCTCAAATCCAGGTAATTGTGGATACAGTACCCAACATACCTTAATACTAATGTTTTGTTGAATGAAGTCTATAAGCAATTACGATAAAACATATTTATGACATTAATTGGATAGACCCTTAATGAACAAATGATGTGATAAAATGTAGTTTATCAATGTGATTTGGTGAAGGTTGGAGAACGAATGAATTGACGAGTTAGGATGGTAGAAATGGTTTAAATATGAGAATCAATAAGGATGTTCTTGGCAAGGGTAATGCATGGAATAACAATGAGTTTGGCTTGAAGATACTGTACATAATTGGTAACGAATATTATGAACAAATGGTTGTATGGTTGATGAATATGTGAGGTACCTTTATGTCGACGATTAACCCTTAAGTGCCTGTGGCACTAGATTTTGAAAGGGTGTAAGTGTGGGGTTTGACCACACTGGTTTGGTAATGTTGAGAAGAGACGTAAGTGTATGGTTGGGCTTGGCCTTGGTGTTCATCCCCCAGGCTTCTTCCGTGGAACGATGATGTGAAATTTGACGGTTGGGCTTGGTCCTCGATGTTCATTCTTGAGGCTCCATCGTGCCACGATGATGTGAAATTGCATGCAGTGTAAGTTGATATGTAGTGTCGTAATCCTTGGTTAAGGATAGTGTGACAGGTCTATGGGCACGCCAGTCATCACACCGACAGGAGTTGATAGATAGACTTTGGGCGGTCGGGCTTGGTCCTCGATGCTCATTCCCGGGGCTCCTCACTTACCAAGTGGACGGTTAGGCTTGGTCCTTATGCTTTTTCCGAGACTCCTTCCGGGTCACAACATAGGCCAGTTCGGGGCTTGGTTCTCGATGCACATCTACCTTTGACTCCCACTGAGCTGTAGTACTCATGTAAGCTCCTTTGTTGTGTTCTTAGCATTGAGGCGTACGGAGGCCTATGTCAGGTAGTGTGGATGTCGGCCTAGTAGTGGAGATGCCCGCTCTACTGTCACCGTCTGGCCATGACGGATGACACTGGAGAGGTTAGCTAGCTGCACGAAAAGTGAGAACTACAAGTCTGTGTCGACAAATCAATTGCATGTGCATGATCATGGGTGAGTCATAGCATTGCATTTCATATCAATACATACATTACATACTCAACATCCTCATCGTATAAGTTTGTATGGGCACTCCTATACTTGAGTTACTTTACTGTTACGCCGATCCTTAACTAATAAGTCTGTATGGGCTTTCTTATAAGTTAAGTTACTTTCCAGCTGTAGATCTATATGCTTAGAATGGATTGATATAGCTTGTGTGGAATTGCTAGAATAGAATGCTGATATTATTGTTATGCATTACTTCTATTACTACTCATGACATGTAAACTTACTCCACTTTCTTGTACTACTACTTATATAAATATATTATACCCTTGTTCCTTTCACTTCTTGATGTCGGCGAGTCACTGGGGGAGCGGATGTGAAAGCCATTTAGTCTTTATGACTAATGGTTGCTACGTCTTCCTTTTTAGGAGGAAAACCCACAGACAGAGCAACAACAGGTTTTGCAGCAGGACAGCCAGGCCAGGATGACAGGGCCTGAAGGGATGGTGTCGTCGCTACCGTCAGTCACCGATGTGAGTTTGAGAGACTCGTGATGTAGCCCCTTTGGGCATGTTTTACCCGTACTCTGATATTTTAGAAGCTTCTTTTAGCCCCTTTTATTTGTTGTACTTTTGGACTATTATAACTTATGTGTGGATTGACTTATGTTTATATTCTTTGTTGGGTTGGCATTGGTTGATATTGGTTATAGACGGCAGGATAGGTGTCTTGGAGTACAGGTTAGCCTGAGTGTTAGCGCTACTGCAAGGCGGCAGATCTTGGCATAAGACTCCCTAGTGTTGTATTTTGTGTTCTGGAAGGGGGTCTTACAAATGGTATCAGCTCGCTACGATCCTGTCCTAAAGAAGTCATTTAATAATGGTGCCACCCCCGTTCGATTAGTCAGTTAGGGGACAAATTGACTTATCGGAAGCAGTGGTGTGCTCATATGTAATTCACACTAAGTATGTCCAATTTTGACCCAACCTAACATTTGGTTTGTACCTTTATACGTCGTTCTCCTAAGGGTTGGATGACCCCAAGTATGTAAAGCTATTGTATAAATTCTTGCGAGACCCCTGAGACCCCTTGGGCAAGCACTTTTGTTTATAACGGGTTTTTAACCTAGCAGAGATAATAAACATGGCAGATTCCCTAGGGCAATCACTTTTGTTTATAGCAGACTCGAGCTTGACGAAGATAACAAATAAGTTAAATAGGTTGGAAGCGGGTCTTTTGGGTGTATAGACTAGAGTTAGGAGACTCGCTGAAGGAGTAATTGAAGTAGGATCTAGCTCCAGGACGAGGGCTACAAGGAAGAAATTCATATGTTATTAGCATTCGTCCTTAGTCTGCCTAAGTTTGTTCTAGGAATCTGGCTTGAACCTTCACTATTTTGATACTTAGGCGTAATGGTTTGTAAGAAACTAGTCTACACTCTATTCAATACCGGTGTCATACACTCATTTATGTCAGCGGACTTCATTAAAGACCTATAAGGAGTGCAATCCTTTAATGGTATTGCTCGAAGAGTATGCCTCCCAGACAGATCTGAGATGACCGCAACAGCCAAGTGCGAATTGGAGATACTCGTTGGGGGAAAGACCTTTGATACCCCTTCCATAGTTTTGAGAATGTCAGAATTCGAACTCATTCTAGGCATGGCATGGCTTGATTGGCACTACACTTGAATTTACTGTGTGGAGAAGTGAGTTTATTTGAGACATGGGGACAATGATGTCATTTTTCAAGGTATAAAATTTGCACCTCGTTTGTTATTATCTTCGATTCAGACCTTAAAAGACCGCATGAGGGGGGAAGAAGTCTGCTTGATATGTTTTGAACTGAAAGAGATGAAAATAGATATGAAGTGTGTGTGAGTAGTGTGGGACTTTCCCGAGGTATTTCTTGAGAAATTGCCAGGATTACCCCGGCATAAAGAGGTGGATTTTCAAACTAAGCTAGTACCGGGTGCCAAGCCCGTCTCCAGGACCCCTTATCGAATGGCCCTGAAGGAACTCACGGAGTTTAGAGTTCAGTTGCATTAACTGGTGGAATCAGGGTTTGTTCGCCCTAGCTCATCACCTTGGGGAGCCCCTATTCTGTTCATTAAGAAGAAGGATTGAAACATACGATTATGCATAGGCTATCGGGAGCTCAACTGACTGACAGTACGGAACACCTATCCGCTACCCCGGACGGACGAGTTGTTCGACCAATTTGTAAGATCGTATTGGTTTTCCAAGTTGGATTTGCGCTCTGGGTATTATCAGTTGAGGATACAAGAGGAGGACAATCAAAAAATGGCCTTTAGCTTAAGGTATGGTTTGTACGAGTTCACCGTGATGCCATTTCGGCTTACAAATGCCCCTTCAGCTTTCATGAGTTTGATGAACAAATTGTTCGAGCCTTATCTAGATATCTTCATCATTGTTTTCATCGATGACATTTTGTTCTACTCTGAAAGTGAGGATAAGATCTAGCTTACTCTAGAAGGGGGGGGGGGTGAATAGAGTATATTAAAATAATTTACAATTTAAAACAGTAAAGCAGTGGAAGTCTTGATTTATGTATATGTGTAAGGTGCTTGCAAAAAGAATAACTAAGAAGTAAGAAACAAAATCACAGCACACAACAAAAACAAAACACAACAAGCCAGATAACACAAGGAGCTATAGTGGTTCCCCAACAACCTGGGTACTTCCACTCTTCTACCACCCTAGGTAGGAATCCAATGCAGGAATAGTTAATCAGGTGTCCTGGGCACCAATGAGATTTTGAGAAGGTGCTCAAAAACCAAACCTAGATTTTTTGATAAGGTGTCTTCCCACTACTAAGTTTTGACAAGGTCTCAGAAAGCAGCCACAAAACTTTTGAAGGGAGTTTCTAGAAACCCTTTTATAGGAGAGAAAGGAAAAATAAAATGATTTGAGTTGTTCTTCTCTGTCAACAATCTTAGAGAAGACAAGTTGAAGATGTTGTCAAAGCTCCCCCTGAGATCTGTAAGGGTTCAGGAAGATGAGCTTCGCTTAGGGTGATAGGCCTTCAGTTGCTTCAGATCTCCAGCAATAGATGATTTCAGCAGATGCTGAACTGTGTGATGTCTGGAGTCCTTGATGATGAAGCTTTTGAACACTTGATACTTGAAGGAGTAGAATAGCAGATGATCTCCTTCACAGTAATGTTCCTTGTGTTCTTTAAGAATTCTTACTCAGTAATTCTGTAAACTTTTTTCTACTGAGTCTATTCCAGAAGATGAATTCTTGATGAAAAATTTTCTTGTTCTCTCTTCTATATTCTTTTTCAAATCTTGTCAGTTCTCTATATCTTTTTCAAAATGACTCTCTAGGGAGTATATCAGATTCTGACTTTTTGATAGCCGTTAATCTGTCATAAATGACTACCTTAACTGATATCTGCCTCTGGAGGAAAGTCCTTGAGAAACATTCCAATTAGTCTTCCTTGAAACTTGCTCCAGATTGATTGAAACGGCTACAAAATCCTTTGCCATAAATGCTGAAAATAAGTCTGAATGAATTCCATAACTGTCCTGAATTTGATTCCTGAAATCGTCGATCTTCAAAAAAGCGTCGATCTGAGCTCAATGATCGTCGACCTGAGCTCAGAGATCGAACTGGACTGAAAATAAAAACGTCAACCTGAGCTAAACTATCGTCGACCTGAGCTTAGAGACTTGGAAAACAACTAGAGACAGAACGTCGATCTAAGCTTGAAGATCGTCGAACGGAGTTTGACGCCTCATTGAACTGAGCTCAGAGATAGTCGAACTGAGTTCGACGTTTCGTCGACCTGAGCTCGACAAGAATTGTCCTAGTCTTCAGCACTTGAATCTTGATCTTTAGAAGGTCTTGAGGGCAGCTTTCAAACCTAAGTACTAACCCTAAGACTCATTCTAATTGACCTATCAGACTATACAGTAAGGTCAAAACAAATTCCTTAGCACATAGTGATCCTTATTAAAATTAGTAATAGGGTGTTCCAATAATCTCTCCCTATTTGGGATATGATTATTATTTACAAGACAAATAGGAAATAATAAGCATACATCAGAAATAAAAATAAAACAGAAACAACAATGCAGATAACACCTGTTGAGCATTGCAGAACCACAGCAAGAATCAAAAATTCAGTCAGAAATAGATATAAGCATCAGCTTACACAAATTACTCATTGCCCTTTTTGAAAAGAATTTCTCTGTTGGGATTAAGGGCTTCCTTTTTGGATCTTTTATCATCATCTGCACCTAATGAGGTTTGAGATTTTGGCCTTGGAACAACAGCCTCAGGATGCAGTTTCATGTATCTCTCTGGATCAAATAATTTTATGGAAGCATATCTTTCTAATTCTTTCTTTCTCTGCTCTGATAGGGTTGTGATATTATAGGTATCTCTGCCTTGCTCTCTTCCTTTCTTGATCTGATCCAATGCAGCTAATTATTTCATTCTAGCAGTCCAGGAGAGTGGATTGTTTTAAGGGTCTTCAAAAGGAACTGAAGGTTCATATCTGTTTATTGTCACTAAATCATCTGGAGGATTTCTTGTAGCAACAGTTTCTTTTAGCTTGTAAGGGAAAGGACCAGAGGTTGAGTCAATAGGACCTTGTCCTTCCCTTTGGTATAGATGTGGCCTGGAGTAAACTCTATAGTCTCTTTGACTTCCTCTATGTTGTCCTCTTCTTGACTGATAACCTCTTTGATAATGTCCTCTTGGTTGATATCTCTCTAAAGATTGGGAGGAGCTATGTTTTCCAACAGATCCATACTGAGAAGCAAATCTTCCACCAGTACCTGCATCTTAAGGAGGAGGAGGAGGATAGAAGTGTAAAGATCCTTTATCATATTTGTCAAGCTTTCATTTTTTCATCATTGCTTTGAGCTTGTTCTTAGAATACTGCATCCATGGTTCAGAAATAGTGCAGTCATGAAGAATATAGTAGGGGATATCATTGTCATCTTTTACTTTCTCAGGAGGTACCCTCATCATTACCTTGCTTCTACCTTTCCTCTTCCTTGCAATAGTTGCAGAGGAGTCATCAGAATAAGTTTGGAATTGGTCACTATCTGAGCTCTGAGGATTGTCATATAACTCATCAATCCTTTTGATGTAATCTTGTTGTTTCTTTGACTTTTCAGGAGAGATAATAGCAGCAACAGCAGCAGTGACAGAAGCAGCAGAAAGTGAGGCAGTAGGAGCAGCAGGTACAGAAACTTTGGCAGCAAGTTCTTAAATATGAACAACAGACCCATCAGCCTCTATCATCAGTAAATCATCAGCAACATTATCAGAACAAACAATATCAACAGCAGCAACAACATCCATAACATCAACAGAAAGAACCTGTTCCATAGCCTTGATATATGCAGTAATTTGGCTGGGATCACATCTTGCAACAGGCACAATGGCCTTAGTCAGATCTTCTACATCCTGTGCTAGTAAACAGATGAAGTGAAGAATGTCAAAATCTGATGATAGTGACCTGAGGTCCACTGTTAGTACAGGAGTTGAAGCTGGAACTGAAGCTGTCTCTTGTAAGAATTTCTCTGAAGCAGCAGGCAATATCTCTTCTTCATATGGCATCTACCCCTACCTTGATTCAGTTGGAACTGGATAAAGGCACCCCATAAAAGGGTTTGCCTGTGGAGGAGAAATAGAGGATAGCCTGGCAGAGAGCTCCCTGATGGATTTCAGGAGTGGAGCCATGGAGGTCTCCAGCAGGGCTACTAGCCTGGGAGCCAGCATCCCATAAAGCTTGTCTGCTAGGGCAGGAATATCTACTTGCTCAAGTGAGACTTGAGTAGAGGTAGAGGTTAGAGAGACAGAGATAGATGGTGAAGGAGCTATAGAAGTAGTGATAGAAGTGGTGGATGGTAGGATGGATGGTTGAGAGATTGGAATTGTGGAGATTGAAGATAGTAGTGTTGAGATGGATGTGGTGAAAGATGGTTGGGCCAGTATGTCATGGAGTAGTTGTTGGTATGAGGAGCCTAATGGATGCTCAAGAGGTGAGGAGGGGGAATCATCCATGCAGGAATCATCCATGAGGTTCAATGATGGAAGGGAAGAGGAAATGTCAGTGGATGGATAATAGTGAAGGGGATGGAATTGCTCTACTGTGGTGGTTGGAGGAGGTGAAGGAGTTGAAAGAGGAGGGGAAATGATGTTGGGGGAAGAGAATGAGGTAGTGATGGTGGTTGTGGAAGTGGAGGTAGAAACAATAGGTGGAGAAGGAGGAGATGAGGAAGCAGGCAACTCTTCTAATGGGGCAGTTGCCTGTGGGGGAGTGACTGTATCAGTCCTTGTGCCTGAAGTAGTGAAAGCAGTAGTACCTCTGCTTGGCTTTGTAATCTGCCTGTCCCATTTGCCAAAAAGGGCACAGGACAGCCTCTTGGAGTCATTTATGTGCATCCCACAAGACACCAGCAATTCAGGACACCTGGAGTGCAGGAATAGCCCTATGATCCTCCCAAAATTTACAAGACTTTTGTTCACCTTCTTTTTGATCATGTCAAAGAAAATCTCTCCCCAGTTTAAATGTTTCTTATCCACAATTCCTCCCATAGAGAGGAATTAGTACCTAGAGATGGTATCATGTGCAGAGTGCTTTGCCAATAGCACTTTCCCTACAACATCAGCAAGAAATCTATACTCAATTGATAAATTCTTTTTCAGCAATTTGTTAGGGTTAGCCGCAGAATATCCCATTCTATCTAACATTGTTGCAAACTCCTCTCCAGATAGCTCAATAGAATCATTTCCAGTACTTAATTGAAAGACATCAGTTAAGAGGACAGGTGTAAGGGATACCTGCGTCCCGGCTATTATACCAATAATTGTATTCTAATCCAGATTGTTTGTCGTATATACCAATTCCTTGATCTCATCGGCAGCAATTTTCATCCTTGTGGTCATTATCTGCACTAACTGCTATTCTCTGAATAAGTCCAGAATATCTTTGAAAACCTGGTCACTGCTCTCAAATGAGTCCATGTCTATATCAAAACCTGTGTCGAATTTCATCTTGGCAAGGGCGGCAACAGACACTGTCATTGTATACCTGCACAAATGAAAAAACATGACCAAGTGTAGAAGAGTTTGGAGGGAAAGAAAAAGTTTGCAGAGAGTATGAAAGCGCAAAAGAAGAACGACGGCCGAAAAAAGATTTTTATATTAGGGTTCGATGCCGGAAAGAAAAGATCGTTGAACTCTGTTCGACGATCTGGGCTTCTAAAGGAATCTGAAGAGTCTTCAACATCGTCGATCTCCGTTCAACGATATTGGAGAGCGTCGATCTCTGATCGACGATCTTTGACTATAAGACGATAGCCTAGCGCTATCTGAAAGCGCTGAACTCCGGTCGACGTTTTCTAAAAACGTCGATCTCCGTTCGACGATCGTGGGGAAAAACGTCGAGCGCAATTCAGAGACTAAAAATAGCCTGCAGACACTAGAAAAATTAAGTTTTTAGCCTAGTCTTGGTCTGTTTTTAGAGTTATAAAATCATGGGTCTTATTTTAAACTACCTCCATCTAACATTCTTAACTGATTTAGGAAGAAGGTGTGTTTCTTTTCATCCAATGGTTTGGTGAAAATATCTCCCCTTTGCAAATCAGTTGGGATATATTGAAGTTCAATATTATTCTTCTCAATATTATCCCTTAAAAAATGATGCCTAATCTCTATATGTTTTGTCCTACTATGGAGGAATGGATTTTGTGCTATAGAAATAGCACTGGTATTATCACAAAAAATTTTAGACCTTTCTAAGTTATAGCCATAGTCTAGGAGCTGGTTTTGAATCCACAAAATCTATGAGCAACAACTACCTACTGCCATATATTCAGCTTCAGCAGTTGAAGTGGACACAGATGTTTGTTTCTTACAGAACTAGGAGACAAGTCTGTCACTAAGAAACTGGCAAGTTCTACTGGTGCTTTTCCTGTCTACTCTACATCCAACATAATCAGTATCTGAGAATCCAGTTAATTCAAATCCTGAGTCTTTTGGATACCAGAGACCTAGATTTGGACAACTTTTTACATACCTAAGAAATCTCTTAACTAATGTAAGGTGTGACTCTCTAGGGCTTACTTGGAACCTAGCATATATACATACATCAAACATTATATCAGGTCTACTAGCTGTAAGGTACAATAGAGAGCCAATCATTGCTCTATATGTTGTCTGATCAACATGTTTTCCATGTTAATCAGCATCTAATACAACATTAGTAGGCATAGGTGTTTTCATACAAGATGCTTCAGACATACCAAATTTCTTAACAAATTCATTTGCATACTTGGTTTGAGAAATAAATATGCCTTCAGCATGTTGTTTGACTTGCAATCCTAGAAAGAAGGAAAGCTCACCCATGCTACTCATTTCAAATTTAGAATGCATTAGTTTAGAGAACCTTCTACACAAATTTGAATCAGTAGATCCAAATATAATATCATCTACATATATTTGTAGTAGTAGGATATTGGACTTATGAGTTATAATAAAAAGAGTTTGGTCTACTCTACCCCTTATAAAATCATTTTTCAGAAGAAAGCATCCTAAGGTCTCATACCATGCTCTAGGAGCTTGCTTGAGACCATATAATGCTTTATGCAATTTGAAAACATGGTAAGGATAATTTGAAGAGATAAAACCTGGGGGTTGTCTAATATAGACTTCTTCTTTGATGTATCCATTGAGAAATGCACTTTTTACATCCATCTGATAAACCTTGAATCCTTTGTGAGCTGCATAAGCTAAGAATATTCTTATGGCCTGTAACCTTGTAACTGGTGCAACAGTCTGGTCATAGTCTATTCCTTCTTCTTGAGAGTGTCCTTGAGCAACTAGCCTTGCCTTGTTCCTTACAATGATTCCTTGATCATCCAATTTGTTTCTGAACACCTACTTTGTTCCAACAATGGTGTGATCCTTAGGCCTTGGCACTAGCTCTCAAACTTTGTTCCTCTCAAATTGATGTAGTTCCTCTTGCATAGCAATGATCCAGTATGGATCTTGTTCTGCATCTTTATTGGATTGAGGCTCAACTTGAGATAGA
Organism: Platanthera zijinensis; assembly: GCA_039513925.1. NCBI lineage: Eukaryota > Viridiplantae > Streptophyta > Magnoliopsida > Asparagales > Orchidaceae > Platanthera > Platanthera zijinensis. The sequence goes on from CM077087.1 coordinate 118,162,843, forward strand.
AAGCAGGTGTGCATCAGGTTCTGGTTGACCTGATTTCAGGTTTGCCCACCAGCTGAGATGTTTCCAATCACTTGGGAGATTGGATGATCTCTTGTTGTTACTAAATCAATAGGGGGTGTTGATTGTACACCAACCTGTGTTGTTGTTTCCTCTTGTGGAACAACAACTGGCTCTTTAATATGGTTCTCTCCAAGATGTTGAGTACCAAGATATTGAGTATCCTCTTCATCTTCACTGATTTCTCCTCTCTGTTGGGTAGGTGAATGTGTTGAATCCTTCTCTGTAATATGCAACCTGTCCAAATTTTCTGAAAGAGAGTTTACCTGCAAGAGTTCTATGGTAGAAGTATTCTTCTCCTTGTAAAACATGTTAGTCTCATCAAAAGATACATGAACAGATTCTTCAATTTTACAAGTAGATTTGTTATAAACCCTATAAGCTTTACTGATCATTGAGTATCCCAGAAACACTCCTTCATCTGCTTTAGCTTGGAATTTATCTAAGTACTTCTTGTCATTATTGTGAATATAACAAATGCAACCAAAAATCTTGAAATAGTCTACTTTCGGTTTCTTCCCTTTGAGCAATTCATAGGGAGTCTTGCACTTCAGTTTATGTATCAAACTTCTGTTAAACACATAGTTGGAGGTGTTCACTGCCTCTGCCCAAAACGATAGAGGGAGGTGAGCATCTGTCAATAATGTGCTGGCAGATTCAATAAGGGTTCTATTTTTTCCTTTCAGCTACCCCATTTTGTTGAGGAGTTCTACGAGCTTAGAAAGTGTGTTTGATCCCTTCACTCTGATAGAACTCTTGCATAAGAAGAGAATCAAACTCTGTCCCATGATCACTATTGATCAGGGCAATGTGAGTATTGAACTCAATCTGTATGCATTTGAGAAAATCTGTCAAACATTTAAAGTTATCAGACTTCTTCCTCATAAAGAATACCCAAGTGAATCTAGAGAAGTCATCTACCATCACAAAAGTGTAAGATTTCCCTCCTAATCTTTGTACTGTAATGGGTCTAAAAAGATCCATGTGTAACAGATACAAAATCCTAGGTGAATCACTCTTAGTAAGAGACTTAAAACTATTTTTAGTTTGCTTGCCTAATTGACAAGCCCTGTAGAGTCCTTTCTTCTTGTAGGGGCCAGAAGGTAGTCCTCTAATAAGGTTTTCCTTGGATAGCCTAGCAATGGTTCTAATGTTTAAGTGTCCTAGTCTCTTATGCCAAAGATCATTTGGTTTGCAAACTGAATTAAATAAATAGATATCTATATTGGTTGAATGGAAATCTACAAGATAAATGTTACCTTTCCTTTTACGTGTTAACACTGTTGTGTTATCCTCTGACTTGATCTTGCATAAGGATTTGTTGAATATCACTTGATTGCCTTTATCAGAGATTTGACTGATGCTGATTAAATTGTGATTCAGTCCTTCCATATAAGCCACCTTCTTGAATGTGACTGAGCCAATCTTAACAGCACCATATCCTTTTGTTTGACCAAAGTTTGAATCACCAAATATCACTTTGGGTCCAAGTTTAATTTTGAAGGATGTTAGATTCTCCTTGTTCCCTGTAATGTACTTTGAGCACCCACTATCCAGATACCATTGTTGGTTCATTGCTGGATAGGTCTTCACCTGCACATAAAAAATTTATATGTTTTTGACCCAGTTTACCTTGGGTCTAGGTTGATAGCCTTTAAACTCAGAAATAAAAGACATCCCTGGCTGACTCTTATATCCTTATTGATGGTATCTCCTAGGAGGTACTATCCATTCAGTATAAGGGTTGAAGCTTTAGGATGTAGGACTTCTAGGATTGATTGTAGATTTACCTCTGAAAGATTGTTCAAAGCTCTAAGCTCCGTTCGACGATCGTCGAGCTGAGTTCGACGATCTTGGGTCATGATCGTCGAGCTCCGTTCGAAGATCGACTATGCCAGAGTTCAGAGTTCAGAAGTCGTCGACCTAAGTTTGACGATTCAGCCTGATATCGCCGAGCTCTGTTCGACAATCGTCGAGCTCTGTTCGATGTTTTCTGTTGAACTTTGTTTTCCTTAGGTAAATCAGTATTCTTCCTAGCTACCTCTACAACACCCTTTCCTTTATCTGAGATAAATTTAATTGGGGTTGTTAATACTATAGATTGGTTGGATGAAGCACCCAAGCCCAGTGTACTGTTGAGTCTAGAGTTCACTATGCTTGTGATGTCCATCAGTCTGATGCTTCTCCCATTAAGGGATTCTTCAAACTTCTTTGCCTTGGATAGTTCACTTTTCAGTGAAGCTATCTCCTCCCTACAGCATTCTAACTCCTCAGAGACTTTTAGGTTGTCTTATTTTAAAGTGCTATGTTCAGACAATTGATTTCTGAGGGAGATAATCTCTTTATCAGACTTTAACAAGTCTTAATAAAGTTCCTTAAATTCACATCTAAAGTCCTCTGAATCAAAATCAAAGGAATCTATTACCTGGTCTTCTTCAGTTTGAGTTTCAGATTCTGAATCTGATTCTTGTTCTACATCAGAATTTTGTTGGGAGGCATTGATAGCCATCATGCAGAATACCTTTTCTTCAGCATCATCTTCATCATCACTTGAGCTTGATGAAGCTTATGATTCTTCTTCAGTATCACTCCAGGTATTTGCTACAAATCCCTTCCTTGTATGTTTATTTTTGTTGGAGGAGGATTTGTTGTAATTGTTTCCCCAGGAGTCCTTATCTCTTTTCTTTCTTTTCATTCCTTTTTGTCCTTGTTCTGGTTTTCTCGACAATCAGGTACAATGTGGCCTGGTTTCCTGCATCCAAAACAGATTATTTCTTTGTTATTTGACTTGTCATACCTTGGCTTCTCATGCCCTCTGGATGACCTCTTTCTGAAATCTTTCCTAGCCATCTTATAGAATCTTTTGGCTTGTAAGCTCATCAATTCTTCATTGCCTATGACCTTGTCTTCAGGTAGATCTTCTGTAGCTTTGAATGCTATTGTCTTCTCCTTCCTGATAGTTGGAGAAGCAACCTTTTGTTCTTCCTCTCTGTTCTTGATGAGCAGCTCATAAGACTTGACTTGTCCAACAAGGTTTCAGTAGTAATCTAAGTTAGGCTTCTGGCATCCTTGATTGGCCAGATCCTTGAATCCCAAGTGCTGGGGAAGCACATTAGGATTTTGTCATTTAGTTCAGTTAGAGAGATCTCCTTGTCTAGTGTTTTTAATTCATTGACTATTAGGCTGAGCCTGTTGTATAGATCAGCCACTCATTCAGTTTCTCCCTTTTTGAAGTTCTCATATTGGCTTATGAGATGAGATCTGCTGTCCTTCCTTTCATCAGCAGATCCTGAGACAATTTTAGAAAACTTGTCCCATATCTCTTTTGCTTAAGTGCATTCAGCGACCTTTTGAAATATCTCATCAAACATAGTCTGAACAAGGATATTCATAGCCTTTGCATCTGCAACTTTCCATTTCTCTATTTATGAATCTGTTCCAAAGGGAGGTTGAACAACACTTGTACTTGTAATTACTCTTGGACACACTCTCAAAACAGAATTAAAGATGTCCTCATCAATAGAATTCATGTAAAGCCTAATCCTTGCCTTCCGAAGTGCAAACTTAGAAAGGTTGCACACTCGAGGTCTGGTTCTAGCATAATCTTTGTTCTGTGCCATGGTTTTGAAGAAAATAAATATAATACAAAATAATAATAACCCTATATAAAAGATTGATCTTATCAGAGATCTTTTGGTTCAGGTGTTAGCCTGTTCAACCAATCTGTTGAATATTCAGTTGTTGAGTAACCAACCTACCTCTGATACCAATTGAAAGTGAGGATAAGATCTAGCTTACTCTAGAGGGGGTTGGGGTGGGGTGAATAGAGCATATTAAAAAAATTTACAATTTAAAACTGTAAAGTAGTGGAAGTCTTGATTTATGTATATGTGTAAGGTGTTTGCAAAAAGAAGAACTAAGAAGCAAGAAACAAAATCACAGCACACAACAAAAACAAAACACAGCAAGCCAGATGACACAAGGAGCTATAGTGGTTCCCCAACAACCTGGGTACATCCACTCTTCTACCACCCTAGGTAGGAATCCACTACAGGAATAGTTGATCAGATGTCCTGGGAACCAATGAGCTCTTGATAAGGTGCTAAAAAACAAAACCTAGATTTTTTGATAAGGTGTCTTGCCACCACTGAGTTTTGACAAGGTCTCAGAAACCAGCCACAAAACTTTTGAAGGGAGTTTTGAGAAACACTTTTACCGGAGAGAAAGGAAAAAGAAAATGAGTTGAGTTGTTCTTCTCTGTCAACAATCATAGAGAAGACAAGTGGAAGATGTTGTCAAAGATCCCCCTGAGATCTGTAAGGGTTCAGGAAGATGAGCTTCGCTTAGGGTGATAGGCCTTCAGTTGCTTCAGATCTCCAGCAATAGATGATTTCAGCAGATGCTGAACTGTGTGATGTCTGGAGTCCTTGATGATGAAGCTTTTGAACACTTGATGTTTAAAGGAGTAGAATAGCAGATGATCTCCTTCACAGTAATGTTCCTTGTGTTCTTGAAGAATTCTGACTCAGTAATTATGTAAACTTTTGTCTACTGAGTCAATTCTAGAAGATGAATTCTTGATGAAAAATTTTCTTGTTCTCTCTTCTATATTCTTTTTCAAATCTTGTCAGTTCTCTATATGTTGGAACCCTAGGTTTTGATTTGAGTTCAGTCCTCTCTTTCTGTCTCTTGACCCATGATTTATCTATGGTCAAACGTTAGTTGATAGGTTAGATTCTCTAGTTGTGTAGAATTGCTTTTCCAGATGAATATTTGGTTAAGTAGTTTTTCGTTCGACTATAGTCGAACGTCGCTCAACTATCGTCTATCGGCTGATCGACTATCGTCTATTAGTTGGTCGACATTCTGTCTGCGTTGATAGATCCACTATCTGTTGATAGATCGACTATCTGTTTGTCTTGGTAGTTCGATTATCTGTTGATACGTCGACTATCTGTCGTCTTTGATAGTTCAACTATCTGTCCTGATAGTTCAACTATCTGATAGCTCGACTATCTGTTGATAGGTCGACTATCTGTCCGCTTTGATAGTTCGACTATCTGTTGATAGGTCGACTATTTGTGTCGCTTTGATAGTTCGACTATCTGTTGATAGGTCGACTATCTGTGTTGCTTTGATAGTTTGACTATCTGCTTGGATAGTTCAACTATCTGATAGTTCGACTATCTATTGATAAGTCGACTATCTATTTTGCTTTGATAGGTCGACTATCTGTTGATAGGTCGACTATCTGTTTTCTGTGATAGGTCGACTATCTGCTTGATAGGTCGACTATCTGTTTCGTTTGGTAGTTCGACTATCTGTCCGGATAGATCGACTATCTAATAGCTCGACTATCTGTACTGATAGGTCGACTATCTGCCGAGGTAGTTCGACTATCTTCTTTGATAGTTCGACTATCTGGATCGTTCGACTATCTGTCCGATAGGTCGACGATCTCCGTGCGTCGGTCGACGATCTCCGAGGGTCGTTCGACGTTTCGCTGTATGCTCTTATTTAGTTTTGTCGTCTTCTGTGATGTGACTAATTTCATATATATTTTGGCATATTTTATAAAAGATTATCTGAATAATTTGTTACATTATTTCCATGCAATATAAGTTCTATTCTATATGCATGAGCTAATCTTTTCTGACAAAGTTGTTTGTCTTATAGCTGAGATATGCAATCTGCTTTATCTGCCAGGCTGTCCATTATAGCCGTTAGACTCAAAAAGTCTTCCTTGGCCGTAAAGAGTTCTTTCTGATGTGACTTTCTCTTATATTATTTCATCAGAAGTATTTGCAGTTTCTTAGAAAGCTTTATCCTTTTATAGGATATCTGCCTGCAGTATTTTTGTTTTGCTTTATGCTTTTTGTAGCCCAGCTTGCAGAGTTCAGAAAAAGACAAGATTCAAACTCAATTAGAGCCGTTGCTGCTGCTGATATATAAAGACTTCTTTGAAGAAGAAATCAACTAGTCCACATAGAAAAGAGATCAACTAGTTCTCAGATTATATTCATTCAGCAAGCTTACAGCAAGAACATGTTTAACTGCTCTCAGCAATCTTCACTCAACTGAGAAGTGTTAGCTCTTCTGCTCTTCTTCAACCTGAGTTCTCCTGTTTCCAGGAAGTTCTGACTCAGAGTTCTTTTGAAGAAGAAGAAGAAGAAGATAGCTGCTAGAAGATTTTCATTTCTTACTTTATATCTTATTGTAGTTCTTCCTTCAGTATTTACTGAAGTGTTTCTACACTGAAGCAAGACTTCACCTGGACGTTCTTTGAGCCAGGGGGAGCCTTGATTCTTTTAGAGCTTTCCAGCTCAGTGCAAGTTATTGTGCTTCTCTAATCTATTGTAAAATAGAGAAGACACCTTAACCTCCTTTCCCCCTCCTGTACAGGGTTATTACTCCCTTCTAAAGTATCCCTTGGTGGCAGGGCACCTGATCAAAAACCTGTGTTGGTTTTTAGACACCTGATCAAAAGTCTAAAGGGTCTCTTGATCTACCTAAAGCAGATCTTGTTGGTGGCAGGGCACCTGATCAAAAACCTGAGTGGATTCCTACCTTTTTGGTAGAAGAGTGGACGTACCCAAGTTGCTTGGGGAACCACTATAAATTCCTTGTGTCGTCTGGATTGCCTTGTTTAATTACTTGCATTGTGGATGTGATTAGATCTTAACTAGGTTTGCTAGTTGCTGGATAGGATCCAAAGCTAAACTGTAATTACAGTTAGCTTTAGTTTGTGCACAACACTTGTGTTAGGTTCTAAGGTTTAATCTTAAATATCTATAACTTTAATTCCGCATTTAACTCCAAGGGAGTTGAGTAGAAAGTCAACTTTGCTAGTGCAATTTTTGATTACTCTATTCACCCCCCCTCTAGAGTAGTATCTATCCCTTCTCTTTCAATTGGTATCAGAGGGAGGTTGACTGACTGAATAGGCTAACACCTAAGTCACAAGATCCTGATAGATACCAAAGTTTATAGATATTCACTTTCACTATCATGGCCCAGTCCAAGGATTATTCTAGCACCAGACCTCCAGCATGCAACTTGGCTAAGTTTGGCATCTGGAAGGCAAGGATCAAATAATATATGAATTCTATTGATGAAAGTATTTTTGCTTCTATTTTGTCAGGACCACAAAGAGCACCTGCTGCTGCCACTGCCTCATCATCAACTGATATGAGTGCAGTGCCTCCTCCAGACTACAATGATGAGTACAAAAAGGCAAAGATAGCAGATGCCAAGGCAATGAACATTCTGGCTCAGACAATGTCTGATGAAGTATTCCAGAAGGTTGCTGACTGCTCCTCAGCAAAAGCTATATGGGATACACTGAACCAAATTGTAGCTGGTTCAGCTGATGAAAGGAAGGACATGAGGTCCAACCTTATCTCACAATATGAGAATTTCAAGAAAACTGATGCTGAATCAGTTGAAGCCATGTACACAAGGCTCAGCTCAATCATCAATGAGCTGAGGACCCTTGACAAGGATATTTCATTGACAGAGGTCAATGATAAGATTCTTATGTGCTTCCCTAGCACATGGGATCTGAGGATCTGGCCTATCAAGGAGGCTAGAAGCACAAATGAAATCTCAACAGAAGTCCTTCTCGACAAGCTCAAGTCTTTTGAGCAAGTGCTGAAGTCCAGGGAAGCTGAAGCTGAAGCAAAGACCCCAACTCCTACAAGAAAAGAACAAACCCTTGCTCTTAAAGCTGCTGACACTTCTGAAGGAAGCCAGTCAAATGAGGAACTGATGGCATTATTTGCCAAAAGGTTTCTCAAGATGGGAAGGAAGGAATTCAGAAAGAAGTCTTCAAAGTATGAAGAAAAGCTAAGGTATGATCGCACCCCTTCTAAAGAAATTATCTGCTATGGTTGCAGGAAGCCTGGACATATCCTTCCAGATTGTCCAGAGGAAAAGAATAAAGAAAAGAGGAAAGATAAGGATCAGCACAGGAAGCACTCCAAGCCATCCTCCTACAAGAATAAAAAGAAGGAGAGAGGCTTTGTCGCTGAAACCTGGAGTGATTCTGATGAGGAATCCTCCTCCTCAAGCTCTAGTGAGGATGAAGAAGAAAAGAAGGCAAAGGAAGTTTTCCTAATGGCAATTGATGCCTGCAACAATCACTCAGCTGCAGAGATTTCAGATTCAGATGAAGAAATGCCAACAGAAGATGAGGTACTATCTTCTTAAGACTTTACTTCTGCAGAATTTAGATTAGAATTTAAATCTTTATGTTTAGATTTAATTAGTTCTGAAAAGGAGATTAAAGAACTTAGACATAGGCTAGCTGAATCAGAAATCATATCTATTGAAAACATTAAGTTAAAGGAAGATCTCACTAATTCTAGTGAAGAAATTAAATTTCTTAAGAATGAATTAGCTAAATCCAAAAGGTTAGAAGAGTCTCTAAATGGTAGAAGCCTTAAGTTGCTTGAAATAACCAGCATGTCTAACACTAGGATAGGCAATAATAAATTAGGCTTAGGAGCATCTTCTAGTGAACCCCCAATCATTCTTAAAAACCAACTTTCAACTCCAGTGAACTTTATCTCAGCTGATGGGATAAAGAACACTGAGCAAGTCAATCAAGTAAATAGAGCTTTAAATAAAGCTAAAAGAGAGAAAAGAAAACAGAAATTTAAAGAATTACAAAAGACGTCGAACGCTGCTCGACGATCTCAGGCTCAGTGGTCGAACGAAGCTCGACGATCTGAGCATCTATCGTCGAACGTCGATCGATGATCGCAAGCTCAGTGGTCGAACGGAGATCGACGATCTGAGCAGCCATCGTCGAACGCTGGTCGACATTTTCAATATGAATTTCAAAATTACACCCAGAACTTTAAAAACCCGAATATGAATAGAAACCCTAGGTTCATTGACCCATCATCTGCATGGAGAATCCCACCTAGGAGATCTTACACATTAGGTTATCACCCTCAGCCTGCTTATTCTTTTATTTCCAGTTTTTCTTATGTGAAAAACAAGGGACCCAAGGTTACCTGGGTCCACAATGTTTAAATTGTTTTATTTGCAGGTGAAGACCTATCCTATCACTCAAAATAAGTGGTATTTGGATAGTGGTTGCTCCAAGCATATGACAGGAAATAAAGAACATCTGTCAAAGTTCAAGGCAAAGCTTGGCCCAAAGGTAATCTTTGGAGATTCAAGCTGTGGTCAAACTGAAGGCTATGGCAGGATAACAATTGGAGCTGTTACATTCAAGAGAGATGCTTATGTGACTGGACTGAAGCACAATCTAATTTCAGTAAGTCAATTATGTGATGCTGGATACCAGGTATCATTCTCTAACTCTCTCTGTAATATTACTTTAAATAATAGTGTTGTATTGGTAGGCATTAGATAAGGTAACATTTATTTAGTAGATTTTAATTCAACTGATTCTGAAATCTTCCTGTTTAATGAAGTAACTAATAATAACACCTTGTGGCATAAAAGGCTTAGCCATGTTAATCTCAAGAATATATCTAGGTTATCTAAGCATAACCTTGTTAGAGGTTTACCTTCTTGCCCCTACAAGAAGGAGAGCCTATGCAAGGCTTGTCAGCTAGGCAAGCAAACCAAGAATTCTTTTAAATCAGTAAATAAAAGTGATTCTCCTAGAATCCTGTATTTATTACATTTGGACCTATTTGGCCCAATAAATGTACAGAGTTTAGGAGGGAAGTATTACACCCTAGTCATTGTAGATGACTTCTCTAGATTCACTTGGGTGTTCTTTTTGAGAACTAAGGCTGATAACTTCAAAGCCCTTACAGACTTTCTATTATGTGAGCAGACTGAGTACTCTACTCATGTGGCCTTGATCAGAAGTGATCATGGTACTGAGTTTGACTCTCTTCTCATGCAAGAATTCTGTGAGAGAGAAGGTATCAAACATAGCTTCTCAGCTCCTAGAACTCCCCAACAAAATGGGGTGGTTGAAAGGAAGAACAGAACACTAATTGAAGCTGCTGGCACATTATTGGCAGATGCTAATATGCCTCTTTCCTATTGGGCAGAAGCTGTTAGTACAGCCAACTATGTCTTGAATAGAAGTCTGATACACAAGCTTAAGTGTAAAACTCCTTACGAGTTACTTAAAGGAAAGAAACCTAAAATAAATTAATTTAGAGTTTTTGGCTGTGTAGTTTGTATTCATAATAACAATAAAGAATACCTTAGAAAATTTGAAGCAAAGGCTTCAATGGGAATTTTTCTTGGATATTCCCAAGTAAGCAAAGCTTATAGGGTATTTAATAAATCATCTTCTAAAATTGAAGAGTCTGTTCATGTGTCCTTTGATGAATCCCAAATGTTTTACAAGGAGAAGGAATCTTCCCCTTCCTCAAGTTCATTACAGGTACAAGATTCTTCCAAAGATGTCACTCAAGAAATCCTCCATCTTTCAACTCTTCATATCACTGAATCAGATAGTAATAAGGACATTTGCTGAAGCTGTTGTTGTTCCACCAACAGTAGATCAAATTCCTCCTGAGGAATTAATCCCAACTGTTGCTGAAGATCACATCCCACCTGCTGATGTTGTCACACTTAGAGATCACCCCACATCTCAAGTGATAGGAGACATATCAGTTGGTGTTCAAACAAGACATCAGTTAAGACAGGATGTGATGCATGCTTGTTTCCTCTCACAGATTGAGCCCCTCACCATTAAAGATGCAGAGCTAGATCCCCATTGGATCATTGTTATACAAGAGGAACTCAATCAGTTTGAGAGATGTAAAGTTTGGACTTTGGTTCCAAGACCTAAAGGCCAACTGATCATAGGCACCAAGTGGGTGTATAGAAACAAGTTTGATGCAAATGGCATCATTGTAAGGAATAAAGCTAGGCTTGTAGCTCAGGGCTACAGACAGGAGGAAGGTATAGATTATGACCAAACCTTTGCTCCTATTGCAAGGCTAGAAGCAATAAGGATCTTCTTAGCCTATGCAGCCTACATGAAGTTTAAGGTTTTCAAATGGATGTCAAAAGTGCTTTTCTTAATGGTGAGCTAAAGGAAGAGGTGTTTGTTGAACAGCCACCTGGTTTTGTTTCTTCAACTCAGCCCTCACATGTATTCAAGTAGTAGAAAGCTCTTTATGGTCTAAAGCAAGCTCCCAGAGCCTGGTGTGAGACTTTAGCTAGTTTCCTGTTAGAGCACAACTTTACTAGGGGAGTAGTTGATAGAACCCTCTTCGTCAAGCACCACAAGGACACAATCCTGTTAGTTCAGGTGTATGTGGATGACATTATTTTTGGTTCCACTGATCCCAAACTTTGCAAAAAGTTTTCTAACTTGATGCATTCCAAGTTTGAGATGAGTAGTATGGGTGAGCTGTCTTACTTTCTTGGTCTACAAGTAAAGCAAGATGCTGATGGCATCTTCATCTCCCAATCCAAATATGCCAAGGAATTGGTAAAGAAGTTTGGGATGGCAGATGCTTCAACAATGCATACACCTATGGCTACTAATGTAGTTATTGATTCTGATGATCAGGGAAAGCCTGTAGATCAAAAGAATTATAGTGCCATTGTTGGTTCCCTATTGTATTTAACTACAAGTAGGCCAGACATAATGTTTGCTACATGCCTTTGTGCTAGATTCCAGGTCAACCCCAAGGAATCTCATCTGATTCTTCTCAAGAGAATTTTGAGATAACTGAAGGGATGTCCAAATCTAGGACTTTGGTACCCAGCTGAGTCAGAATTTGAATTAATTGGATATTCTGATTCTGATTATGCTGGTTGTCGAGTTGACAGGAAAAGTACCTCAGGAACTTGTCAGTTCCTGGGAGAGAGATTGGTCGATTAGTTCTGTAAGAAACAGGCCTCTATCTCAACTTCAACTGCAGAAGCTGAATATATAGCAGCTGCCAGTTATTGTTCACAGATCCTGTGGATACAAAATCAGCTTTTGGATTATGGGTACTCACACAAGAACACTAAAATCATGTGTGACAGTACAAGTGCTATCTCCATTACACAAAATCCAGGGCACCACTCTAGAACGAAGCACATTGAGATTAGACACCATTTCCTGAGAGATTGTGTGGAAAAGAACAAGATCAGCCTTGAGTTCATATCCACAGACCTTCAGAGAGGTGATATATTCACCAAGCCCTTAGATGAACAGAAGCATCTGTTCTTTCTAGTTCAACTAGGCATGATTAATGGACGAGACTTAGTGTGACGTCTGCCTTGTTGAAATCTATTCGAAGATAGTCGAACGACGTTCGACGATAGTCGAGCAGAGCAAGCCTATCGTCGACCTATGGTTGATGATGGCTTATCTGCTTGAAGATCGTCGACCGGCGTTCGAAGATAGTCGAACAGGTCGAGCTTATCGTCGATCTACGGTTGATGACAGCTTGCTGTTTGTGAAGACAGAAATAGTCGAACGATTGATCGACTACTCTGCTTCAGGACTGATCGTCGAACGACCGTTCGACCATCGTCTCCAGTATCTTTTAAATAGATCGACTATCGCTGTTTTAATATAAAGCCGATGGTCGACCTAGGTTAAAAGATAGTTACTCTTATCGTCGACGGAGAGCCTCTCTCGACTTCTACAGCGTTTTCGATGGCGATTGCTCCAGCGCTTCTTGCAGTGGTAAAGTTTGATGCCAGTTTCAGCGTTGATTTCGACGCCTTCAGCTGTTGTGAACCAGGGATAGTAGAAATCCTAAATCTGTGCAGAGATCAAGGCCTAGAGAGACTCATGTCTTACAGGATAAAGATAAACACTCAAGAAATCAAAGAATGGGACTTCACTTCATCGTCGTCTGATGATTCGATGACCGGAACAATTAGCGGAGAAGAAGTAATATTAACTCCCGCGATTCTGACTGAAATTTTTGGATTAATTAATGGTGAAGAAGAGTATGAGCAAGATGCTCCTGAATTCGGAAGAATGTTAACTGAGCTGGGACATGCCGAAGGCATTCCCTCCAAGCTGCTCAAGGTGAATTTCCCGTTCAAGATCAAGTTTCTTGCGGAAATTGTTGGAAAAGTGCTACTGGAAAAGCACTCAGCCCACGATAATATTACAAGGCAACAATTTGCACTAATGTGTGCAATTGTTAATAAGAAGCAGATAAATTAGGCTGGCATTATGTTCGATTTAATCAGGAAAAAGAATGGAAAGAAAGAGGTTACCCTAGGAAGGGTTGTTGGAATTTTTCTGAAGGAGAAATACCCCCATCTGCTAGTATCTGCCGCCACCTCCATCAACGCGAGTAAGAAGATGGATCCTTCGCTGTTCTCAAAGTGGAAAAGGACTTTCCTGAAGCCCGCTCCCGCAGGGGTTGCTCCAGTTATATTTGAGAGCACCAGGACTGTCGCAGTCACTCCCCCCCTTCTAGCAGCTGGCTCAGCAAATCCATCTCCTCCATCTTCTTCATCAGCATTGCCGTCTACTGCAGTTGAAGTTCCTTCAACTTCAACTGAAGTACGACATTCTGCTTCTCCTCCTGCATCTTCTCTCCCGACTGATCTTGCTGGGATTTCTCAACCCAGCTTTGATTTGTTGGCGTCTTCAATTTCTTCTCCAGTTCATTCTCCAATTCCAACTCCTCCTCACTCTCCAATTCTATATTCAGATCATCTTGATCACCCTGCATCCACCCATGCATCTCCACATCATTCTCCAGCTCCATCTCCAGCACATTCTCCAGCTCATCTTGCACATACCATCACTGCTGCTCTTCCACCCTCTGAACTTCCTCCATCATCATCATCATCTTCTTTTGTTATAACTCCAGCATTTATTGCTAGCATTGTGGAGTTAATTACCCCCTCAATCAAAACTATGATTGATGAGGCAATTGCTCCCCTTGCTTCTTCTATATCTTCTTTGACTGCTGCTATTCAGGCACTCTGAAAGTCTGCTGAGCCCTCTTCTTCTAGGGGCCTGGTTTCAGTTTCTACTGAAATCAGGCAGGGGGAGATGCTTGATGAAGATATCTCAGAGCAGCCTTTGGCCTCCCCTCCAGCAGTTCATCTTGCAGTAATAGAGAAAGTAGCAGAAGATTCAGCTCCTCCTCCTCCTCCATCTAAAAAGGAAATATCTGATGCAATCATGTTGACAGAGTTTGTAGTAAAAGTTTACTTAGAAGAATCCTCAACTCCCTTGGTTGCCCAGTACCTAGAAGGAATTATCACTTCCTTTCTAGATGATTTATGGGAGTTAGGAAACCCTGAAGAATATCCTGAAGGTATGTCTCTTTCTCAATTTATAGATTACTCAATTGATATGCTAGTTTGGGAATATCTGTAAGGGATGATTAGATGTCATTTAGCAAGACTTTATTCCTAATCCTACAGATATAATGGAAGAAGTAGTAATTATCCAAGAACCTGAACCTAAACCTGCTCTAGAGATTCTAGATGCTGTAGAACCTGAGCCTGAACCTGTATCTGCTCCTGATGTCCAAGTGGTTGTAGAGCCAGTAAGTGAACCTGCTTCTGAAGTTCAACCTGAACCAGAAGCAGCTGTTCAAGTTTCTGAAGCTGCTGAACCTGCTCAACAAGCAGTGCAAATTGAACTTGTCCCCACGACAGTTCCTGAGCTTCAAGAAATGGATTCTGAAAGTCAAACTGAAAAATCTACTGTATGGGATGATTCCCCAGGATTGGACTTAGATACTCTCCTGATACAGGATGCCATGGAAGAAGAAATGGAAAAAGCTGCTTTAAAGGAAAAAGAAAGAGCTCTGAAAGAGGCTATTGACCCATATGATATGCATATCTCCTCAAATTCTGAAGATGAGATCGACTCTGATGAGTCTGCTGAGACTAAGAGAAAAAGGATTGCTAAAAAGAAAAGAAAAGCTGTTGCTCCTCCTCCTGCAAATCCAGACAATGATACACCATATTATATACTAAAAGGGATTGATCCCAAGTCAAAAGAATTCCAGCATTGGATGTGGTTTTCTAAAAATCAGCAAAAGCAAAGTAAAAAAGGCTAAGAGGTATGACCCTCCTGCTCCTAGATGGAATCCTAGAGGTCCTCCTACTCCACCTCCCGGTGCAGGAGCCTCAGGAAATTTATCTTCTAAATCTGCCTCTCAATCTGAAAGATCAAATCCATCTCAACCTGCTCAAAGGAGAAGTTCTCAAGGTTTCCAAGGTAAAAGCCAAACTGGCTATCAAAGAACTGATACAGTGAAAGAACAAGTTAAGGAGGTAGTTTATCAAAGACCAACCTTTTCCCCTCCTCCTTCTCCAAAGAAAAAGGTTCCATCTCCAAAGCCAGTTCATACTGAGAAAGATGTTCCAAAAGGTAAGTAATTTATTTTATCTGAAAATTCTAGCAAGAACTTTGCTAAGACTGCTCTCTTTTGTTATTTATTTAATCAAGATAAAGAACCAGTTAACACTTCTTCTGAGATTGTTTATGAAAGCCCAGAGCTTGATCCTAACTTTAGGATGGCTCGTTTTCTTGAACTGGTTGGAGCAGCGCAGATAAGGAAAGCAAAAGCTGAAGGAAAGAACACTGCCGGATTAACCACTATGTCTAAATTCAGAAAGAAGGAGCTCGAAAAATTCCAGGTCAGACCTGAGATGTTTGATCCTTCAAAATATATGGAAAAGCATCCAGAGGTAGTGGTCCCAAGAACAACTGAATTGAAAATTATTGGAGAACAAGATTTGAAGCTATCGAAGAAAGAAGCTCTAGATCCTACAAGGAAAATTACTTTTGTTTCTAGCTCTTCTAATCCTGAATCTAACTCTAAAGCACCTTAATTGTTCATTGATTGACAGTTAATTTTATCTGATTGATTGATGATATCTGCTTAGTTATTTCCCTTTATGCATTTTATTTACTTTCTGTAATTAGTGTTGTTTGTTTTATTTGTTGAGAGACTTAACTCAAATAGGGGGAGATTGTTGGAACCCTAGGTTTTGATTTGAGTTCAGTCCTCTCTTTCTGTCTCTTGACCCATGATTTATCTATGGTCAAAGGTTAGTTGATAGGTTAGATTCTCTAGTTGTGTAGAATTGCTTTTCCAGATGAATATTTGGTTAAGTAGTTTTTCGTTCGACTATAGTCGAACGTCGCTCGACTATCGTCTATCGGCTGATCGACTATCGTCTATCAGTTGGTCGACGTTCGGTCTGCGTTGATAGTTCGACTATCTGTTGATAGATCGACTATCTGTTTTTCTTGGTAGTTCGACTATCTGTTGATAGGTCGACTATCTGTCGTCTTTGATAGTTCAACTATCTGTCCTGATAGTTCAACTATCTGATAGCTCCACTATCTGTTCATAGGTCGACTATCTGTCCGCTTTGATAGTTCGACTATCTGTTGATAGGTCGACTATCTGTGTCGCTTTGATAGTTCGACTATCTGTTGATAGGTCGACTATCTGTGTTGCTTTGATAGTTCGACTATCTGCTTGGATAGTTCAACTATCTGATAGTTCGACTATCTGTTGATAGGTCGACTATCTGTTTTGCTTTGATAGGTCGACTATCTGTTGATAGGTCGACTATCTGTTTTCTGTGATAGGTCGACTATCTGCTTGATAGGTCGACTATCTGTTTCGTTTGGTAGTTCGACTATCTGTCCGGATAGATCGACTATCTAATAGCTCGACTATCTGTTCTGATAGGTCGACTATCTGCCGAGGTAGTTCGACTATCTTCTTTGATAGTTCGACTATCTGGATCGTTCGACTATCTGTCCGATAGGTCGACGAACTCCGTGCGTCGGTCGACGATCTCCGAGGGTCGTTCGACGTTTTGCTATATGCTCTTATTTAGTTTTGTCGTCTTCTGTGATGTGACTAATTTCATATATATTTTGGCATATTTTATAAAAGATTATCCGAATAATTGGTGACATTATTTCCATGCAATATCAGTTCTATTCTATATGTATGAGCTAATCTTTTCTGACAAAGTTGTTTGTCTTATAGCTGAGATATGCAATCTGCTTTATCTGCCAGACTGTCCTTTATAGCCGTTAGACTCAAAAAGTCTTCCTTGGTCGTAAAGAGTTCTTTCTGATATGACTTTCTCTTATATTATTTCATCAGAAGTATTTGCAGTTTCTTAGAAAGCTTTATCCTTTTATAGGATATCTGCCTGCAGTATTTTTGTTTTGCTTTATGCATTTTGCAGCCCAGCTTGCAGAGTTCAGAAAAAGACAAGATTCAAACTCAATTAGATCCGTTGCTGCTGCTGATATATAAAGACTTCTTTGAAGAAGAAATCAACTAGTCCACATAGAAAAGAGATCAACTAGTTCTCAGATTATATTCATTCAGCAAGCTTACAGCAAGAACAAGTTTAACTGCTCTCAGCAATCTTCACTCAACTGAGAAGTGTTAGCTCTTCTGCTCTTCTTCAACCTGAGTTCTCCTGTTTCCAGGAAGTTCTGACTCAGAGATCTTTTGAAGAAGAAGAAGAAGAAGATAGCTGCTAGAAGATTTTCATTTCTTACTTTATATCTTCTTGTAGTTCTTCCTTCAGTATTTACTGAAGTGTTTCTGCACTGAAGCAAGACTTCACCTGGACGTTCTTTGAGCCAGGGGGAGCCTTGATTCTTTTAGAGCTTTCCAGCTCAGTGTAAGTTATTGTGCTTCTCTAATCTATTGTAAAATAGAGAAGACACCTTAACCTCCTTTCCCCCTCCTGTACAGGGTTATTACTCCCTTCAAAAGTATCCCTTGGTGGCAGGGCACCTGATCAAAAACCTGTGTTGGTTTTTAGACACCTGATCAAAAGTCTAAAGGGTCTCTTGATCTACCTGAAGCAGATCTTGTTGGTGGCAGGGCACCTGATCAAAAACCTGAGTGGATTCCTACCTTGTTGGTAGAAGTGTGGACGCACCCAAGTTGTTTGGGGAACCACTATAAATTCCTTGTGTCGTCTGGATTGCCTTGTTTAATTACTTGCATTGTGGCTGTGATTAGATCTTAACTAGGTTTGCTAGTTGCTGGATAGGATCCAAAGCTAAACTGTAATTACAGTTAGCTTTAGTTTGTGCACAACACTTGTGTTAGGTTCTAAGGTTTAATCTTAAATATCTATAACTTTCATTCCGCATTTAACTCCAAGGGAGTTGAGTAGAAAGTCAACTTTGCTAGTGTAATTTTTGATTACTCTATTCACCCCCCCCCCCCCTCTAGTGTAGTATCTATCCCTTCTCTTTCACTATATCTTTTTCAAAATGACTCTCTAGGGAGTATATCAGATTCTGACTTCTTGATAGCCACTAATCTGTCATAAATGACTACCTTAACTTATATCTGCCTCTGGAGGAAAGTCCTTGAAAAACATTCCAATTAGTCTTCCTTGAAACTTGCTCCAGATTGATTGAAACAGCTATAAAATCCTTTGCCATAAATGCTGAAAATAAGTCTGAATGAATTCCATAACTATCCTGAATTTGAATCCTGAAATCGTCGATCTTCAGCTAAGCGTCTATCTGAGCTCAACGATCGTCGACCTGAGCTCAGAGATCGAACTAGACTGAAAATAGAAAATGTCGACTTGAGCTCAACATCGTCGACATGAGCTCAGAGACTTGGAAAACAACTAGAGATAGAGCGTCGATCTGAGCTCGAAGATCGTCGAACGGAGTTCGACGCCTCATTGAACTGAGCTCAGAGATAGTCGAACTGAGTTCGATGTTTCGTCGACCTGAGCTCGACGAGAATTGTCCTAGTCTTCAGCACTTGAATCTTTATCTTTAGAAGTTCTTGAGGGCAGCTTTCAAACCTAAGTACTAACCCTAAGACTCATTCTAATTGACCTATCAGACTATACAGCAAGGTCAAAACAAATTCCTAAGCACATAGTGATCCTTACCCAAATTAGTAATAGGGTGTTCCAACATACTCAAAGATAGAGGAAGAGAATGTCGAACATCTGACCTTGGTACTGAGGAAGCTAAAAGAGCACGCCTTGTTTGCTAAGTTCAGCAAGTGCGAATTATGGATCGAAGAGGTTGCCTTCTTGGGCCATGTGATCAGTGGGGCTAGACTAGCTGTGGATCCGGCCAAAGTGTGTGTCGTGAGGGTGTGGTCGCCCTTGAAGTCAGCGGCCAATGTGCGGAGCTTCCTTGGTATTGTCGGGTACTATCGAAAGTTTGTCAAAGGGCTCTCAAAGATTTCCCTTCCTCTTACTACTCTGACAAAGAAAGGTGTACCATATGAGTGGACACCCCAGTGTGAAGCTGCGTTCCAGGAACTGAAGGACAAACTTACATCCGCACCCATCCTAGCCCTTCCATCCGGGAAGGAAGGATTTCAAGTTTACACTAACGCTTCGTATCAAGGGATGGGAGCGGTATTGATGTAGCATGGGCATGTGACTGTATATGCTTCAAGACAGCTGAAGAAGCATGAAATCAACTACCCAGTACATGATTCAGAATTGGGAGCGGTTGTGTTCTCCTTGAAGATTTGGAGACACTATCTATATGGCGCCCACTGTGAAATCTTTTCAGACCACAAGAATATAAAGTACATCCATACCCAGAAGGAATTTTATTTGAGAAAGCGACGGTGGTTAGAGTTTTTATGCGATTATGAAATAACCTTGAACTACCACCCCAGAAAAACTAATTCCGTAGCTGATGCTTTGAGTAAAAAGGAACCGGAATCGAACCTTTAGTCCCGATTGATGAGTATGGAGTTAGCTCAGATGTTCGAAGAGATGGAGATTACCCTGCTATATAATGAACAATAAGAAGGTTATACAGAGTACTTAACTGCGATAAGCATAGTCTATGATATTTGAGTCCGAATCCAGGCGGAGCAAGGAAAGGATGCGGCTGTATCCCTAGCAATCAAGTCAATTGAAGATGGGACTACTGACGAGTATTCACTAAAAGATAACCTCGTTCATCCCCGTGGCCGGCTTTACATTCCTAAAGGTGGTAAAATTCAGGAAGATATCCTGAGAGAGGCACATTGCACTCAGTATTATGTGCATCCTGGGATTGCCAAGATGTACGCCAACTTACAGAAGATGGTGTAGAACCCCTTTTCATGAGTACAAGATGAAGACCCGAAGGTTTTAGGAATTGAGTACATCGATGATACTAATGCGGTTGTAAGACTAATATGGGACTGCATGCTTGGGGCTAAAAGTCGACAGGATAAATATTATAATGCAATGAACCAGGTGGTAAAATTTCAAGTGGGTGACAAAGTGTTCTTGAAGATTTGGCTGATGCATGGAGTGTCACAGGTACGTGGTATGAAGAAGCTCAGCCCAAGGAACGTTGGGCCTTACACTATATTGGTAAAGATTGGCCCTTTTGCCTATCGGTTGGAGTTACCACCAGAGCTGGAGAACCCTCATGATGTATTCCATGCGTCGTCTCTCCGGAAGGCGCTGTTGCGGTCCGATCAACACATTCCCACCATTTATGGAGAAGTAGCAACCGATAGATCTGTACGACTAGAGCTAGTACGGATAGTAGACAATGAGACAAGGATTTTGTGCTGCAAGAGTGTTCCTTTGGTAAAGGTGTTGTGGTCTAACCATGGGAAGGAGGAGTATACATGGGAGCAGGTTGACTTGATGCAAAAGTGCTACCCGGAGTTGTTTCCTCAAGGTAATTTTAAAGCATATTTTATTTTATTACAAGCTTTTCTCTCCCCATAGCCTTAGCCTGATTTCGGGGACGAAATATTTTATTTTGTTTAAGGGATTTTTAACGTCCCGATTTGCGCCAGGCCCCTCGTGCGTACTTTTAAGTCAGGAGAGCTGACTTGGGCTCAAGGAGTGCTGATAGCTAGGCTTACACTTGTGTAAGGGAGGAGAAGTTGGTCAAGAGTAGGACATGGGTAGTGATACGGGCGTGTCCATACCCGTGTGGTACTCTGGTTTCTTTGCATCTGCTTTGTGGAATTTCCATAGAAGGACATGGGTAGTGATACGTGCATGTCCATACCCGTGTGGCTCTTTGGCAATGATGCAGATTCCTTGTTGTGTTATTCGAGCAGGAGATGGGTAGATACATGGGCGGGTCCCTACTCGTGTGTGTGTATTCTTCGAGAAGAGTTCGGCTAACAATCGTCGACCGTGTTCCTCCTGAGTATGACATGGGTAGAGATACAGGCGTGTCCCTACCCATGTGTTTCCACAGCAGTTCGACAATTCATCGCTCGGAGCTTGACGAATCATCGACCGCATTCCACCCGAGCAGGACATGTGTAGTGACTCGGGCGTGTCCCTACTCTTGAATTTAAATTTCGGGATTTGGAAAATTTTCTGGCCACGTCATTTCGAAGGGACTCATTTATTGAGTTGATTGGCGGTCCAATGACAGGCCGACACGTGGCTTTGAAGTTGCCCAACTTCCCCCATGAAAAAGGGGAGAAAACCCTAGACATTTTTAGTCTTCCTTCTAATCCATCATTGTAAGAAACTACAGGAGAGGAAAAAGGTTTTGGAGCCGATCTTCTTTTCATGAAGAACTAACACCGACCGAGGAGAAGAAGATTCTGCCAAGAAGGGTGACAAGATCCATAGGTGGAAATGGTTGAAACGCTGGAAATGAGGTGAGCTTCCTCACCTCTCCATTGGTGCTAGATCTATTGTTATTTCTATGTGGGATATCAACTCAGAAGAGTCTTGATTTATGATAAGAAGATTTCTAGGAAAAAGGCCATGCTAGGACTTGTGTCCTATGAATTTGACGTCTTCAACATCTCCTTCCTTCTATGTAGAGATGGGGGCTGGTTTTGTAAAGAGAAGTGGCCTTATGAGGGTGAATAAGTGAGGAGAATTACTGGAAGTTATTTGGAAAGTTTGATTGGGGGAAGCAGACGAACCGATGAAATTCGTTCTGCTTTAAGATGCGTGCAAAAATCTAAATTCTGCGCGCAGCAACTTTCAAGGTTGTTTTCAAATTGATACGACCTGATCTTGGCTTTAGACTAAACATGAAAGTCGTAGCCTTCGGAAATACCTTTCCAACAAGGGATTAAACGACTTCACGGGATTCCTGTAGCCTCGGGAAACCCTGACCGAAGTTGTAGTACAGTAATCATTCCGGCACATGTAGATCTCGTGTTTGTTTTGTATCGGCCTTACACTGGTAGAGAGATTGTAATACATTACTACTAATGTTATTTTGAATGTTGTCTATAAGCAATTGCGATAAAAAATGTTTATGACATTAATTGGATAGACCCTTAATGAACAAATGATGTGTTAAAAAGTACTTGATCAATGTGATTTGGTGAAGGTTGGAGAACGAATGGATTGACGAGTTGTGATGGTAGGAATGGTTTAAATATATGAATCAATAAGGATGTACTAGGCAAGGGTAATGCGTTGAATAACGATGAGTTTGGATTGAAGATACTGTACATAATTGGTAACGACTATTATGAACAAATGGTTGCATGGTTGATGAATAAGTGAGATACCTTTATGTCGACGATGAACCCTTATGTGCCTGTGGCACTAGATTGTAAAAGGGTGTAAGTGCGGGGTTTGACTGCACTGGTTTGGTAATGTTGAGAAGAGACGTAAGTGTTCGGTTGGGCTTAGTCCTCGATGTTCATTACCGAGGCTCCTTCCGTGCCACGATGATGTGAAATCAGATGTTTGGGCTTGGTCCTCGGTGTTCATTACCGAGACTCCTTCTGTGCCACGATGATGTGAAATTGCATGCGGTGTGAGTCAACATGTGATGTCGTAATCCTTGGTTAAGGATAGTGTGGCAGGTTTATGGGCTCGCCAGTCGTCACACTGTCGGGAGTTGACAGATAGACTTTGAGCGGTTGGGCTAGGTCTTCGGTGCTTATTCCCGGGGCTCCTTCCGTGCCAAGTGGACGGCTGGGCTTGGTCCTTGTGCTTTTTTCGAGACTCCTTCTAGGTCATAATATAGTCTAGTTTGGGGCTTGGTTCTCGGTGCACATATACTCGAGACTCCCGTCGAGCCGTAGTAAGCATGTGAGCTCTGCTGTTGTGTTCTTAGCTTTTAGGCGTACGGAGGCCTAGGTCAGGAAGTATGGATGTCATCATATTAGTCGAGATGCCCGCTCTACTTTCACCGTCTGTCCACGACGGATGACGCCGGAGAGGTTACTTTCCTATTGTAGATTTATATGCTTAGAATGGATTGATATAGCTCGTGTAGACTTGCTAGAATAGAATGCTGATATTATTATTATGCATTACTTCCATTGCTACTCATGACATGTTTACTTACTCCACCTACTTGTACTACTGCTTATATAAATATATTATACCCTTGTTCCTTTCTCCGCCTAGTGCCGAGGAGTCGTCGGGGGAGCGGATGTGAAAGCCACTTAGTCTTAATGACTAACGGTTGCTACGTCTTCCTTTTTAGGCGGAAACCCTGAAGACAGAGCAACAACAGGTTTTGCAGGAGGACAGCCAGGCTATGGCGATAGGGCCTGAAGGGATGGTACCGTCGCTACCGTCAGTCACCAATGTCTTTTTGAGAGACTCATTATGTATCCCCTTTGGGCATGTTTTACCTGTACTCTGATATTTTAGATGCTTGTTGTAGCTTCTTTAATTTGTTGTACTTTTTGACTATTATTACTTATGTATGGATTGACTTCTGTTTATATTATTGGTTGGTTTGGCATTGGTTGATATTGGTTATTGCCGGCAGGATAGGCGCCAAGTAGTACAAGTTAGCCAGATTTCTAACGCTACTTCAAGGCGGATATTCTGGGAATAAGACTCCCCTCGTGCCGTATTTTGTGTTTTGGGAGGGGGATCTTACATAACTTCAAGACCATTCCTCACCAACTCTTCACTAAAGAGTCTACCAATGGTTTTGTAGTTTAGATGAGCTAGCCTCTTGTGCCATTTGACACAATGAGAAACTTTCGCATCTTCAACTAGGCATATAGGAGTGTCCTCACTCTCACCCTCAAAGTCTAAACAATAAATATTTCCTCTCCTAGGGCCTATCAAGATAACCCCTTGGTCACTTGACCTTCTAATTTGACACTCATACTTGAGGAAAGAAATGTCATAGCCCAGATTAAAAAGTTGACTTATGCTTATAAGGTTATGTTTCAAACCTTTCACATAAGCTACTTGTGAGATAGTTACTATATCATTAGAAATCTTACCCAAACCTTTAGTTACCCCTATTTCTGAGCCCCAAAGATAACTTTGGGATAATTCTCAATAGGAGTGAATTCCTTTACTATTCTTCTTGTTCTAGTCATGTGTCAGGAACATCCACTGTCCAAGTACCATGTGGGTGTATGGCCACTTTGACTAACCTGCAATAAATATATTATCTAAACTTAGGACCCCAAATTTTATTGAGTCCTAGGTGCAAGTTTGATCTAAACTAAATATGTCTACCTTCAGTTCTTCTGAAAGATAGGCCACCATTACTTCTCTGGACACTCTTGTTGTGCCATCAATCAATGACAAAGTGACCCACTTTGCCACAGCACAAGCACTCATGTACATTGTACCTTCTTTTAAGAATTTGCTTAACAACAATGTTGTTTGCAGCTCTTAAATCAGAGGGTACATCATCACTTTTCTTAAGTCTTTCAGTCAAGGCTTTCTTAGGGACTTGTCTTGTAGCAGAAGTACTTGGGATATCTTGAATCCTATCTTTAGCTACCTTCGTTTCACAATGCATACTTCTGATAGCTATAGATATTCCTAAGTCTGCTTTGCTAACATTTTTTCTCTTAGCTTGATAATAAACTGGCAGACTTTGTGAGTCAGCTGTTACCTTGTCCTTGAGTGTTGGGGCTTGTACACAAAACACAAATGGTCCAGGATGAACCACTTGGGTTTTCTCATGGACTACCCAATAGGCACTTGCACTCTTGCCATTTCTACTACCATGCTCAATTTGACCATAAACACTATCATGGTCATACCTGTTAGGAGGTTGAACCATATTTTTAAAAGAAATTGGAGGCTTGGAAGCAAGTGACTGAGCTGGATCTTTGCCTTTCCTAATAGAATTTATAGCTCTTGTTCTTCCTTTGTAACCTAAACCCTTCTTACCCTTTTGGGAAGAGAAGGAATCTATCAAAGGTAACACAGAACTAGGTCTTGAGAACTTGGCCACAAACTCCCTCTCCTTTTGGAGTCTACTTTCAAGATTCCTAATATTGTTATTCTTGAAAGTAACGGTATCAATCTGAATAAAAGTTATATTCTTGAATTTACTAATCTCTTTTAACTTCAGATCCAGCACTTTTGGTGAGTTTGAAGAAGCCAACTTCAGAGTGGCATTTTCTTGTGCCAACTTTTTGGCTAGAAGCCTGCTTTCCTTAAAGGCTTGCAGGAGCTCTCCATAATCATCAATCAGTTGATTGATGTCTCCTTTAGATTTAGAGCCACCTTCATTACTTGATGAAACTACTTCTGACTCTGGGCTAGTAACATAATCTGGCATTGAAGGTAAAGACTATACCTTACTAGGACCAGGCTGCTCCTGGTTGTGTCCATCCTCAGCTATGGACATCAGCCCTATGCATTGGCAATCTTTTTCTGTATTGATATCATTCAGCAACTATAAGAATTCTATTTCTACAGAATTTTCCACAGTTCAGAACATCCTAATGTAGGCCTCAGCATCCTCTCATTTTCTGACACTTATGAAGAACAGTCAGTCCAGCTTTTCTGCTTCTTGGCCACAAAAAATTTCTCTTTCTTTCCTTTATGCTGGTGTTTCTTTTTATCACCAGGCTCCTTTCTTTTGACAGGACAATCTGCTATAACATGTACTGGCTTGCTGTAGCAATAACAAACAATTTTAGTAGAAGTTTGTTTACCAGGTTTAGAACCATACCTTTCCTCTTTAGAGTTTTTCTTCTTCCCTTGTAGTAATCATCCTTTGAGTAAGAAGAAGAGGATGGACTACTCCTCCTATTCTTTTTCATCAGGACCTCTGGAATTTCCTAAAAAAGACAGCAAAATCCTTATCAGAGTTATGACAATCTGATGTAATTGAGTCTGAACTTTCTGAATTAGTATCAACAAATTTTCTGGGAGGAGAAGGAGTCTTTCTCCTACCCTTCATTATATCTTCAACTTTGAAAGCCACAGACTTATCTTTTCCATAAGACATGCTGCTCTTTTCCTCTTCCTTTCTGGCAATCAATTGCATTTCATA
Organism: Platanthera zijinensis; assembly: GCA_039513925.1. NCBI lineage: Eukaryota > Viridiplantae > Streptophyta > Magnoliopsida > Asparagales > Orchidaceae > Platanthera > Platanthera zijinensis. The sequence goes on from CM077087.1 coordinate 118,189,031, forward strand.
GGAGAGCAATTTTCCAAACAAGGTTGGTAGAGGAGTATCTGCAAGTCTGTCCACTTCTCTGATGATACAAACCTTGGTATCCCAGTCTTTGGTTAATGACCTTAGAAACTTGTCATTTAGTTCTTAAGTGATGAAGACCCTTCCATAAGTCATCAGTTCATTGACAATTCTGAAGAACTTTTCATAGCACAAAGCTATACTATCTATCTTAGCTTATTTGAAACTTTCATACTCTTCATTGAGTATGGACTTCCTATCCTCTCTTACTTCTACTGTCCCCTCCATGTTGACAATTAAAGTGTCCAACATTTCCTTTCAGGTTTTGCAGTGAACTAAATTCTGAAATGTGGAATCATCAATGGAACTAACAATTATGTTCTGTGCACTCTTGTCCAAAGTTTCTAAGATGAAATCATCTTTTGTCATCTAAGAATAAATCTTTGGAGTTTGTAAATTTGCATCAAGAATTGATGTCTTCAATTGGATGAATGGACCTTCTATTACTGTGATGTAAATTCTTGGATCAGATGCCTCCATGAATAATTTGACCCTCTTTTTCCATATGCCAAAAGTTTTCTTTCTACATATAAGAAGCTTCATGGATCCAAGTTATTTGTGATTTTCACATGAACCCATCTTGGCTATCTTATTACTACCTTGGAGATATACTCAGATAGTTAAGTCTAATTTTGAGCAGCCTCCTTCTGATACCACTTGAAAGAATCGATTTCAAGAATGTCTAAACACCTAGAGGGGGGGGGGGGGGGGGGTTGAATATGTTCAATTATTTTTACTTAGTCAGATAAAAGATTATTCACAGTATAGCTAACTTTTATAACAATCACAGCATACAACACACCAATCACAGAAAAAACATAGATTTATAGTGGTTCCCCAAGAGATGGGTACATCAACTTTCCCCTTTGCATCTTTAGCAGCACACTAGATTGGGCCAAACATCCTTCCACCTTCTCAAATCCTAAGATCTTACAACTCAGAACCATAACTAGTTCCAATAACTCAGACTTAAACAATTCCTACACCTTAGGCTCTTCTCAAGAACTCTACCTCATAGTGAATCCACACTCCTACCACTCAGGCTATCAATCCCTACCTCAGCCCTTATCACCTGGCCTACAGCCCAGAGAACTTAATATCCTATCTCAGGCAAACAACCCCACCTCAACCTTTATAATTATAGGCTTACAACTTAGAGATTGAGATCTCTGACACTCAGATCTAAAAATAGATCTTACAAAAATTATATAAAGAATTACTTTTCTTCCTTCACCCAGATAGAGAGAAAGAAGGGTGAGGGAATCTTGATCAGATCTTGATTAATCTTCTTTCTTCTGGCCATTGCTGTAATGAATCAGATTTAACCTTACTTAGCTTATTCAAAGCTTTTTGAAAGAGAGAACCTAAGTTGAATATTCTTGAGAAGTTTATGTAGACTCATCTTCTTCCTCCTTGCAGAATTGATTCTGCAAACACTGACAGATCCAAAGAGATGATGTCTCCTTCTTTGATTTAGAATAAGAACCTTCTTGCTGTATAGAATTCTGTGAATTCTTCTTGGAGTATTCCTCCTTATTCTTGGCTTCCCTCTAAATTTTCTCTTCGTCTCACAGTTGTTTTTCTTTGATAGATCAGCTTTATTTATAGAACACATCAGAGGCAACTGGCTGATCCGGCAGATGACTGACATCTGACAGTTCTGACATGTCAAACAGGCCTTGACAAATTTGGCAGCTGTCAAGTCTTTAGTCTTGAGATCTGGCACTTAGAGTTATTTAACTCACGTGAATGTGTCGATACACAAGGATAGTATGTGTCGACACAGATGAAGTATGTGTCGAAACAATTACCCAGGTGTCGACAAACTTCAGAAACGGTCAACACAGCTTTCATAAAATGTGTCGACACAACTCCTTTGATGTTGTCGACACACTTCAAAGACTGTCGATACAGCTCTTCATTTAGTCTCTACACTCCCTTTGTAGAATGTGTCGACAAACATCAGAAACTTTTCGATATAGGTGATGTAGACCAAAACTCTGTATGTCAACACAAGTCCTGTGTTTGTCGACACAGCTGATGTTGACTTAAACTCTTTATGTCGACACAAGTTCTGTGTGTCGACAAAGACCTTCTACTAATGTCAGCACTTCATATCTAAGTGTGTCGACACTAGTACTCAGTGTCGACACAACTGTTGTCGACTTAAATTTCATGTGTCGAAACAAGTCCTGTGTGTCGACACTACTTTGCTTCTGATCTCGACGCTGCTCCTTCAAAGATGTCGACACATTATAAATGTCTCGACACTTTTATACTTCGAATATTTTCTTCATTCTTCGGCCTGCACACGCAAACTCAATACACCATCAAATGCAACCTGATGTATATTATTGAGTCAGGTGAGTCATCTCCAAATCAGGTACATAATTTCCAATGTACCCAAAAAGTTATCATGTCGACGAACATGGAGCTCAGGTCGACTAAAATTTGCTGAGTTTGACTAACTCCTTCCAGGTTATTTTCGACTAATTCTCTGTAGTTTTTCAGTTCAACTAATGACAGATTGATTTCAAATTAATTGAATTAAGTAATACTCTGATAATCAATGCATAATATTCCCAATGAATATAGCAATTACTAGGTAGCATTAATTATGGATTTCACAGAGTTAATACCATACCAATTACTGGGAATGTTATGGAAATGTGTTCAAGAGAAATAGAACCATTCCAACTCCAAGAGATTATATAGACAATTTCAAGGAAAGATTTTAAAACTCAAAGGTTTGTAATCTACTATCATATATATATATATACTCCTACAGAAAATTGCAGATGCACTTGAATGCAGAATAGAGTACAAATAATATGTGAAGAACAGATATAGTTTTACATACAGAAATCTTTATCATCTTCTTCAATCTTTCAAGAGACAACAAATCAAATATATGTCTGAAAGTTTTGTTGGAGAACAACATCAATTTTGAAGGCCTACACCCTAAAGCAAAGCTTCCATTTCCTGATCATCTACATAACTCAGGGGGAGCTTTGACATCATCTACAATCCACTAGTCTTCTCAGAGATTTGAGATAGAGAAGACAAAATCATATTCATTTTTCTTTCACTGTGTACAGGGTATTAACTCCCTTCAAAAGTAAACTTTTGGTTCACAAGTCACCTGATCAAATGACTTGGGATTCGTTTTTGGGCACCTGATCAAAATCTCAAAGGGTTGGTAGATCTCCCTTAGAAAAATAGATCTTCTGGTGATAGGGCACCTGAGAAAAACCTGTGGTGGCAGGGCACCTAAGCAAAAACCTGTAGTGGATTCCTACTAGAGTGGTAGAAGAGTGCATGTACCCAGGTTTATTGGGGAACCACAATAGATTCCTTGTGTCGTCTGGATTTCCTTTACTTGTTTTATTTGTGTGCTGTGATTTTTATTTTTCATATACATATATATCACCGACTTTAATCCGCAATAAAAACAAGCTAATAATTTTTAAAATACTCTATTCACCCCCGCCCTCTGGAGTTAAGTTAGATCTATCGCTCACTTTCATAGTAATTCATGGCTGGCAGTTCAAAAATTCATGGTCGGTAGTTTAGTAATTAATCGTATGTACTTATACAATTTAAGTGCGACAGTTCAGAAATTCATGGGTTGAAGTTCAGTAATTCTTGGCCGATAGTTCAGAAATTCATGGTCGGTTGTTTGGTAATTTGTATTCAGTAGTTCAGTAATGTATGGTTGGTGGTTCAGTAATTCTTGACTGACAGCTCAGTAATTCTTGGCTAGCAGTTCAGTAATTCTTTATCAATGATTCTATAATTTATGGTCAGCGGTTTAGTAATTATTGGTCAGCGGTTCAGTAATTCATAGTCTGCAATTTAGTAATTTATAGGCGATGGTTCAGTAATTCTTGTCCGGCAGTTGAGTATTTCAGGGCTAGCAGTTCAGTAATTCATGGTTGGAGGTTATGTAATTCTTGGTTGGAGGTTCTGTAATTCATGCCAGGCGGTTTAGTAATTCATTGTCGATGGTTCAGTAATTCTTGGCCAGTAGTTCAGAAATTCTTGCCCCACAGTTCATTAATTCATGGTACGTGGTTTAGTAATTCTTGATCAGCAGTTCAATAATTCTTGGCAAGCAGTTTGTAATTCTTGTTTGGCAGTTCAGTAATTCATGTCAAGTGGTTCATTAATTCTATGACGGCGATTAAGTAATTCATTGTCAGCAGTTCAACCATTCTTGGCCGATAGTTTAGTAATTCATGGTCGGCAGTTCAGTAACTTATGTTCGGTGCTTCATTAATTCTTGGTCAATGGTTCTGTAATTCATGGGCGGCTGTTCAGTTTTATATGTCCGACGGTTCTATATTTCATGGTTAAAAGTTTAGTAATTCATGGACAACAGTTCAGTAATTCATGGTCGGTGGTTAATTAATTAATAGTTATTGGTTCAGTAATTCTAGGTCCGCAGTTCTAGAATTCATTGCTGGTAATTCAGTAATTCTTGAAAGATAGTTCTGTAATTCATGGCCAGCGATTCAGTAATTAATTCCCGGTTCAATAATTCATGGTTGGCGATTCTGTAATTCATGTCTTGTATTTCAGTAATTCATCGACGACACTTTAGTAATTCTTGGTCGGCGGTTTAGTAATTCATAGTCGACGGTTCAATAATTTTTGGTCAGTAGTTAAGGTCAGCGGTTAGGTAATTCATTTCCGAAGGTTTAATTATTCATGGTCGGTAATTTGGTAATTCATTGCATACGGTTCTGTAATTCATGGTCTGAAGTTCAATAATTAATGGTCAATAGTTCAGTAACTCTTGAACAACAGTTTAGTAATTCATGATTGGTGGTTTAGTAATTCATGGTTGGTGGCTCAGTAATTCTTGGCCAGCAGTTAAATAATTCATGGTCTGTTATTTAAAAATTCATGGTTGACTGTTCACTATTTCATAGTTGGTAGTTTAGTTATTCATTGTCAGCAGTTAAGAAATTCATGGTCAGAGATTTTTTAATTTATGGTTGGCAGTTTAGTAATTCATGTCGGACAGTTCAGTAAATCATGGACGGTAGTTCAGTAATTCATGGCCGACGGTTCAGAAAATATTTGGTGGAGGTTTTATAATTAATGGATGATGGTTAGGTAATTAATGACCATGAATTCTTGGCCGAAATTTTAGTAATTCTTGGTCGGCTGTTTTGTAAGTCATGGTCAGTGGTTCGGTAATTCATGGTGGGCATTTTAGTAATTCTTGGATGATAGTTCAATAATTCTTTGTCAACGGTTTAGTAATTTTGGGTCGACGGTTCAGTGATTTTTGGTCATCGGTTAAGTAATTAAAGGGCAGCAGTTCAGTAATTCATGGTCGATGGTTCAGTAAATTGTGAACTACGGTTCAGTAATTCATAGTTGACGGTTGAATAATTCGGGTTCGGTGGTTCAATAATTCATGGTTGGTGGTTCAGTACTTTATGGCCTGCGGTTCAATAATTCGTGGATGGTGGTTCATTAATTCATGGTCAGATGTTCAATTATTCCGGTTCGGTGGTTCAATAGTTCAATAATTTATGGCCAATAGTTCAGTAATTCATGAGGAAGTTTTGTAATTAATTGTCGATGGTTAAGTCATTTATGGGTAGCGGTTCATTAATTTATGGTTGGCAGTTCTGTAATTCTTGGCTGGCAGTTTAGAAATTCATGGCAATTTGCAGGCCCACGGTTTGACGGATGAAACTACACGCTCTCAGGTTCGATAATTACATTAAATACGCAGCGAGCGCTATATCTCTAAATTAACACTAATGTTGATCAACCAATATAGCAATGCACAATGCAAAGGGTCACTACGCCTTATAAATATTGATCAAATGACTATGTGCCACTGTTCGCTCAAGCGAATAGGACCTACCCGATCCGCACTATTAGCAATTCCAAATGAAATTATTCGCTAGCAAGTCACAAACCAATACCAGAGGATCTGTACTAAAATAACGATTCAAAATAAATTCCAAATTAATCACAAAATAGTTAATATGAGGGTATAACAAATCTCTTTAACTCAAGGGGAAATCAAGGGCAATGAACCTGATTTCTTCTAGTGTTCACGAGATCTACCCGCTCCAAATTATACGAGAATATTCGGGAAAATAATGCTTGAAAATTCTGATTTTAATTAGCACAATTTCAATATAAATCTCGACAAAATACTAGTCTTTTAATTCCGCCAAATCTCACCAATAATATTAGAAGAAATTAACACAATAGGTGTTTAGAAATTCGTTACCCAATCCCAAGAAGTTCGTCCACAATATTGAGTGGAGGAAACGCTCGCAACAATTGAAGATTTTCTTTTTCCACGCAAACCACGGATCCACACCGGATGTTAAAGACGTTCTCCATTTTCTCCCTTACCAAACCCTAGAATAAGGAGTATCTTGAAAAGGATAGGAGAGAGTAAAGGTGGTGAGAATAATATTCTCAAGATAATGAAGGTGGGAGTGGGTGGCCGAGGGAGAGAAAGTGGAGTGAGAGAGGGTGGATGCTTGGAGTAGGCCGAATCATACGGGGGGGGGGTTACCGACGTCTTGGGGAAAGATGGGGGCTTGGGTTTGGTGTAGAATAGAAGGAGGGCTGCTCGAATGGTGGTGGTTGTCACAACCTCTATTTTCACCACAACGACGAAATATAAGAGTAAGGGAAAATGCTCTTCATGATGCCACGTCAGCAGGGGACAACTGCAGACGCTCAGGCAACACTCCGACTCAATACTGAAAAATATGATTTAAATGATTTATTGAAGAAGTTTATTTTAACTTAGGCAATTAGTCATATCCATCAGCTTAGTGGCTCACGAGTCCACCATGAAGAAAAGTAGTTAAAAGCAGCGGAAAATACTATAGTAAACAGGTTAGACATCCTACATGAGTCTAACATCCAAAAAAACTCAAGGCATGCATTACATAAAATTTATAGTAATGATATTGAAGTAGTTTGTACGGTATTTAAATATAGTGATTTAGAGTTTTACAACATGATGTGCATGATATAGTAATAATATTTTGTTTTATAATTGAAAATAACTATAGACATCCTTGCACAAATCTTTCCCAGAGAGCAAAAACTATTAACACAAAAGTAGAGAGTAGCAACTAGCCAAATATCCAAGAATTACATTAAACAATCAGTGGGCGTGAAACACCTGAAACGAACCCACTAAAAGTTCTCAAGTCTGAAGCATACTACACAAGAAAAAAAGTTACCTCGCAACCTCGAGGAACCCTCAGCAAACCCAGCAACAAAACTACTCAGCCGCACGATCGGCTATAGCCCTTAACATGAGGCATTTAAGAGAAGAACACCTCCGCAAGAAAAAAATAAGTGGTAAATGAATAGGTAAGCAAGTGAGTAAGCCAAACAAAGGAGGGTGTACCAAACCCAACCCAAGGAGGAAGAATGCAAAAAAAAACAGTAACAATTAGCCAAATAGAATAAGTAGAAAAAGGTTAGCCAATATAATAACCTCTAAGTAAAAAAGAATGCACTAAGTGCGAAGGTGAACAAGTCTGGGCATAATCAGCAAAATTTTGCAAACTGTGGCATAAACCACAAGAAACAACCTGAGCACAATACAGATCGGAAGAGGGTGGATCATCAACACGTCGTATGACTGCGTTGCAGGCCGGAGACGGCGATGACCTCAAGCGCCTTAAGCCCAACTCCGGATTCTCAACCGCCTCACAATCGGTACTGTGGTCCACCAATATGGCCAAACCGGGCCAACTAGAACCCAACAGTCTAGGAAAGGAGAAACTAAGCATACCCCCACTGTGATGATCCACAGAATGAAGGGGCCTCCCAGTTGGGTGGTATGCTAACCATAACCAACACTCATATCCCCAACATCACCATCTCAAAATCGGAAAAGCACCTAAGTATTACAACACTAAATCGAATACCACGACCTATAATCAACCTAAACTAAGCGCAACGCTTCCTAAGCTCAACGACGTCGAAATATTTACCCTAAGCGTAAGCCTAAAAAGTTTTAACGTCTTATACTCTAAAAGAAAAAGGAACATTAATATAAGAAGAAAGTCTTACCATAAGAACTTAAGGAAAAGGAGAGGAAAGGAGCCACTTGCCTTGGCTTTACCATAGAAAGCCTGCAAATCACACATCGTCGCAGATCGGGACAAAGGGAGACGAGAGAAGTCGAAATCTGAACAAGAGTGGACAAAATAGAAGTTAGGGCCAATAAAGCCTAACGAGAAATCTCAAGAAATGGGGAAAAAATTATCACGGTGGCGTAGATCTCGCCAAGAGCTTTTCAAATCTATAATCAAATGAAGATTTGGAGCACCGGAGCTCCGTCGGCGGCGACCGGAAGGTTCACGAAAACTCACGCTCCGCCATCGCCGTCCTCCTGTTTCTTCAGTTCTGGTTCAGTTCAATGAAGAAGAAGAATAAGAAGTCCTAACGGAAGAGTTGTGAAGGTTATAATTCTAAGTATTCGTAAATATATATATACAGGTATTTATAAAAAGTTGTCTAAAATGGAATATTCACGAGCGGGTGTGCGGAAAACAAAAATATAGGTAGAAGATGGCTTCAAATTTAAAAGCGTTCAACTTATAAGTTGTAGATCTCGTCGATACAAACAAATTTTATGTTAACCATTATTATATACGATGCCGTTTTGACCCTCAAGACGACTCCCGAACGCAAGCAGGAACGGACTATTCGAGTTGCAGCATGAACCACTCGAGTTCCAACATAATTTACACGAGTAGTAGCATATCACTCGAGTTTCTTCATATTTTACTCAACCAGCAACATATTTTACTCGAGTAGTAGCTCATCACTCGAGTTCCAGCATGTATTACTCGAGTAGCAACATATCACTCGAGTTCCAGCATGAATTACTCGAGTAGCAACATATCACTCGAGTTCCAACAGAAAAAATGAAAATAGTGGCTCAATATGGCTTCAAATAGAAAAGTGGTCAACATGAAAGTTGTAGATCTCGTCGAGACGAACAAATTTTATGTTAATTATGTTTTGATACGATGCCTTTTGACCCACAAAACAGCGTCCGAGTGAAATCTGAAACGGGCTATTCGAGAAGAACCATAGTTACTCGAGAAGACTTAGAACGGAAGCCCAAACGCTTGCCGAATTAAACAAAACACGAACTGAAGGCGAACACTGACTCTACAAATTTAACGGCGAAGTCAAAACAAAAATCTGACATGCCAATCTCGAGTTATTCACTCCCAACGTCTATGACAAAAGTAAATAGTACAAAACTACAATCGCGTGCCAATACTAAAAAAAATGCTCAGATCGCGACGAACTTGACGAGCAAGTCAAAAGCTACAAAAATTAACTTATCAACTCGAAAACTTTTTGTTTCGACGAAAATCCAAAAATTTGGTCAATCAGACCTAACGTACGCAAAAACGCACTAACGGTGCAGCGCCGACAACATGATGTAAAAAGGGTAATGCCCTGAGCTCATAAATATGACGATATCAAATCAAATAAAATCATCGAAAAATCGGGGGCATTACAGTCACTCCCCCTAAAAAGAAGTTTTGCCCCGAAACATAATACAACACCAAACTAAACCAAAATGATGGAAGCAAACATCGCATAAACAAGGAGACTTACCAAAACTAAGGGAAGAGATGCGGATGAGATTTTCTCATCGCCGACTCTAATTCCCACGGCGTGCTCTCCACATCTTGATTTCTCCAAAGAACCTTGATCGTGGGGATTGTCTTTCTCCACAGCACTAGATCCTGAGACTCCAAAATAGGAACAGGCACCTCCACAAAAGAAAGGTTTGGCTCCAACTGGGGCACAACATCGAGATTCTTCCTGTCGCTCAACACACACTTCCACAGCTGACTCACATGGAAAACATCGTGCACTCCGGGAAAATTTGCAGGTAGGTCCATCCTATAAGCTGAAAGACCAATCCGCTCAATAATTCAGTAGAGTCCCACATATCTCGGGTCCAACTTATGATTCTTACCAAATCGCTTCACACCAGACATCAGGTGAACTTTAGGAAAACCATATCCTCGACGACAAACTCCAAATCGGTCCTGCACTTGTTGGCATACTTTTCATAGCGCTCCTGGGATACCTGAAGCTTCTCTCGGATGATCCTAACATAAACTTCCATCTCTTCAAGGGCTTTTTTACCTAGAAATGGTCTCTCACCAACCTCAGCCCAAAATAAAGGAGTCCTGCAACATCTCCCATATAAAGTTTCAAATGGAGCCATTTTCAAGCTCTCCTGGTAGCTATTATTGTAGGCAAACTGCATTAGCCTCATACGCTCATCCCACGCTCCACCATGGTCCAAAAAACATGTAATCATATCATCCATGATATGATTTACTCTTTCCGCTTGTCCATTCGTCTACGGATGGTAGGCGGTGGAATATCTCAAGTCGGTACCCAACCACTCTTGCAAGCTCTTCTAAAAATGGGACGTGAACCTTAAGTCTCGACCAGATAAAATAATGACAGGTACTCCATGCAACCTGATGACCTCGTCCAAATACAATTCAACAATTTTCTTCATGAAGTTTTCAATCTTGAACGGCACGAAGTGAGCACTCTTCGTCAGTCTATCCACAATCACCCAAACAAAGTCATGCCCTCTGGGGGATCTTGGCAATCCAGTAATAGAGTACATCGAGATACTCTCCCATTTGCAACTCGGGATCTCCAAAGGTGTTAACTTGCCTCCAGGCCTTCTATGATCTTCCTTAACTCGCTTACTAATGAAACATTCAGATACAAACCTTACTATATCACCCTTCATACCCATCCACCAAGCAATCTATTTCAGATTCTAGTACATCTTGGTCGAACTGGGGTGGTAGGCCACATTAGAACCATGTACCTCCTTGCACAACTGATACCTAATATCCTTAACAGTAGGAATGCAAAGCTTACCGTGGTATTTCAGGGTTCCCATATCATCAAAAGAAAACTCTGGCAACTCACCCTTCGCAGCTCTACTATAAATATGCACAGATCTGGATCCTCCTTTTGATGCAATCTAGTAAGCATAATCCATGAAGGCTCTAACACTTCTAATTCACTAGTCGAGCTGTCACTTCCCACTGAAATTCCCATCAGTAGAAATTCTTCCACCAGTGAATCCACCGAAAGGTTAAAAATTTTAGCTGTCTTCCTGCTCAGGGTGTCTGCTACCATGTTAGCTATGCCCGGGTGGTACTGGATCTCAACATTATAGTATGCCAGATACTCTAGCCATCTACTATGGCACAAATTCAGTTCCTTCTATATGAAGACGTATTTCAAACTTTTATGATCAGTATAAATCTTGCATATAGCTTCATAAAACAGATGTCTCCATAACTTGAGGGCATAGATCACTGCTGCAAATTCCAGGTCATGCGTAGGATAATTTCGTTCATAAACCTTTAGCTACCTAGACCCATACGCAATAACCTTGCCCTCCTGCATCAACACGCATCCGAGCCCAACATTTGATGCGTTCATATACACAGCATACTCCAGTCCTTCAATAGGTAGGGTCAAAACTGGTGTAGTGCATAATCTCCTCTTCAGCTCCAGGAATGCCTCTTCACACTTATAACTCCAAATAAAGGCTTCATGCTTCTACGTCAACTTTGTCAAAGGCGCAAATAATGTAGATAATCCCTCCACAAACCTTTTATAGTAGCCTGCCAGCCATAAAAAACTTCTTATTTCCTTGGGAGTTGTAGGCCTACTCCAATCCATCATTGCAGCTATCTTCTCCAGATCAACCGTTATCTCATCTTTATTTACAACATGACCCAAGAAGGAGACTTGAGGTAGCCAAAACTCGCATTGCTCAACTTAGCATACAACCTATGCTCTCTCAAAGTTGACAAAACTATTCGCAAGTGTTGCGCCTGCTCTTCAACATTGCTGGAGTAGACTAGAACATCATCTATGAACACGATGACAAAATGATCCAGGAAGTCCTTGAATACTCTATTCATCAAATCCATGAATGCGGCGGGTGCATTAGTCAATCCAAAAGACATTACCAAGAACTCGAAATGTCCATGCTGCGAATGAAAAGTAGTTCGTTCAATGTCTGCCTCACGAATCCTTAACTGATGATAACTCGAACGCAGGTCAATCTTGGAAAATACAGAGCTACCACCCATCTGGTCAAATAGATCATCGATTCTCGGCAAAGGATATCTATTCTTGATGGTCACTTTATTCAATTCTCTGTAATCTATACACAGCCTCATTGATCCATCTTTCTTCTTTATAAACAGGACGGGAGCACCCCACGGTGATGAACTTAGCCTAATGAAACCGTTCTTCAATCACTCATCTAATTGGGTACGCATCTCTCCCAACTCATATGGATCCATACGGTACGGAGCCTTAGGGATAGAACGGGTACTCGGTTCTAAATCTATGACAAACTAAACATCTCTCTCAGGCGGAAGACCAGGAAGATTATCCGGAAACACGTCAGGAAACTCGCGCACTACAACAATCTCCTCCATAAGCGGCAAACTACAAAGGTCTCCAACACTGAAACAAAATAGGAAAAGCATATTGAATTCAAAATCTTTCGAGCACTTATTGCGGAAATGATCGGAGATTCTTGGAGCGAATAACAATAAACTCTCCTACATTTACCGTCATCAATCTTGAAATCAAAACGCCTGACCTTGCACTGGATTACTGTACCATACTTTGATAGCCAATCCATTCCCTGGATTATATCAAAATCTTCCAAGTCTATAACCTTTAGATCCACAACCTCAAGAAAATCTCCCAACTGGACTGGACAACCCTGAATTTCCTGATCTGACAACACGGAATCACCTAAGGGGAACTTGACACAGAACGGGTCGCCAATAGGATTGAGGGTCAAATGGTGATGCCCTACAAAAGATCTAGCCACGAATGAGTGGGTAGCACCATAATCAAAAAGGACACGTGCCCAGTGGTTACTTACCTTAAACTTTCTTATAAGATTAAGTATACGACTAAGGTAAAAGAACGTTGACATTTAGATCATTCCTAGACAAAAAAAATTAGAATCTAACCTGAAATAACTTGGGTCGATGTCTGAGCTTCATCCGCGGACACTACGTTCAACTTGCCCTTCCCTTTGTCCATGAGCTGCGGTGGGGTCAAGGCTTGAAGTGGCACTGGCTGAAATGAGGGTTGAGCCTGCGGGCAACAGGTCTTGACATGCCCCTTTAGCCCACATAGATAACAGGTCTTGTCCTTCTAGCAATGGGCTTCATCATGCCCCGTCTTGTTGCAACTGGAACAAACTGATCTCTCTTTGGGAGCACCCTTAATCGCGTGCACTTGCTCTTACTTCTGAGCTCACAGTCTCAGCTAACATTTCTCGAACGGGTGGCCAGCCCGACCACAGAAACTGCATACTTCCTTGCCTCTTTTCTTCTCAATAGTCCCAGATTCCTGTGATTCCTTACCTCCAATAGACTTCCTCTTATCCTTCCTCATTTGCTGACCTCTGACCTTGGCATTGTCAATGGATTCCACCTTCAGAGTAGCCTGTACCACATCAGAATAAGTCCCGGATCTGTAGGCACTGGTAAGCTGCTGGATGTCATTCCGAAGAACACCAAGAAATCGCTTGACTCGTTTGGATTTTAAAGATACCAAGTCAGGAGCAAAACGACTCAGCTTACTGAACTCCACCTTATATTCACTGACAGTAAGCTGCCTCTACTTCAAGTGAAGGAAATCATTCATCAACAAGTCTCTTTCCACAGACGACAAGAACTTCTTCAACATAAACTCCTTGAAGGACTCCCACGAGCATCCATCCTTCAAGCTTTCTTTCTCCTTCAACAACCAACTCTTGGCCATGCCCAAGAGTTGATAAGCGGCAACCATCACTCTTTGGTCTGTAGAGATACTAGAGTAGGTAAACAACTCCTCGATGGAAATCATCCAGTCATCTAATGCCATAAAATCTGCCTTACCATCATACATAGGTGGTCCTAAACTTTGAAAGTGCGAAATGAAATTCATCTCTGGTGTCAACACCACAGGGGGCACAAGAGGAGCGGGGGGAACAAGAACAGCTAGATCTACGACAGGCTCTTGCGCTCTCTACGACTGACTTGCCACGACTGACAACAACGACTGAATCTGCAAATGCATCTCCAGCATCTGCCTCGACAGGGCCTCATTGCTCTGTCGTAATCATTCTATTACGGCCTCACTCTGGGCATCAGAAGTCTCCCTCTGACTGGGTAGTATTCCTCATCACTGGATGGTTAGGTGGCATTCTAAACAAACAATAAATGATCTATCAACACCTAGTGTAACCTACTAGACTTACAACTTAGTTCAGACATACAACCTTAGATACTTGCTAATGCTGCAAGCTTGCTATGAGATTTAAAATAAATGATATCATGTCCTACATATGGGGAAATACCCTCATCCTTATGACTCTTGTGCCTATTATATGAGTGCATGAATGAATATATATTAATTTAAAATCATGTGTGTACATATGTCATCATGTAGATCTTTAACATGACACGTGTTCTTATGCAATGATATGATATGTATGTAGTGTTATGCATTCTAAAGAAAAGCCTTAATGCATGTATGAGCGGAGTACACATACAATATTATGCATCCCATACTACATAATATTGTATGTAACGAAAATGGTAAAACGTGCTAATGGGCATCCATGTGATGGTGGATATGCATCTCATACTACATAACCGTCACATGTCACCACCTATGGTGGATCCATATACAAACACATATTATGCATCCCATACTACATAATATGCCCCATATACTTCTTATTTTGTGCTATAAGTGTAGTGTTAATGCTTCCATCAAGATCTACTGATGACATATTAGTGTGTGAATGCAATGAATGACATGACGAGAGTTTTTCTTGATGGCAAGTTGTTCGACCAACTTGCCAAACTAGCTGCCCCTCTTGCAGAACCTCCCTTTGATACCAACTTTGACAACCTGTATTTTCACCACAATGACGAAATATAAGAGTAAGGGAATATATGCGTCATGATGCCACGTCAGCAGGAGATAACTGCAGACGCTCAGGCAACACTCCGGCTTAATACTGAAAATATGATTTAAATGTTTTATTGAAGAAGTTTATTTTAAGTTAGGAAATTAGTCGTATCCCTCGGCTTAGTGGCTCACGAGACCACCAGAAGAAAGTAGTTTAACGCAGCAGAAAATACTATAGTAAACAGGTTAGACATCCTACATGAGTCAAACATCCCAAAAAAACTCAAGGCATGATTTACACTAAATTTATAGTAATGATTTTGAAGTAGTTTTTACGTTATTTAAATATAGTGATTTAGAGTTTTAAAACATGATGTGCATGATATAGTAATAATAGTTTGTTTTATAATTGACAATAACTATAGGCATCCTAGCATAAATCCTTCCCAGAGAGGAAGAACTACTAACACAAAAGTAGACACTAGCAACTAGACAAATATACAAGAACAACATTAAACAATCAGTGGGCGTCAAAAACCTGACATGAACCCACTAATAATGCTCAAGTCTGAAGCATACTACAAAAGTATAAAAGCTACCTCGCAACCTCGAGGCACCCTCAGCAAACCCAGCAACAAAACTACTCAGCCTCACCACCGGTAACAACCCTGAACCTGAGGCATTCAAGAGAAGAACACCTCAGCAAGCAAAAAAAACAAGTGGCAAAAGAATAGGTAAGCAAGTGAGTAAGCCAAACAAATGAGGGTGTACCGAACCCAACCCAAGGAGGAAGAATGCAAAGAAAACACAGCAACAATTAGCCAAATAGAATAAGTAGAGAAAGGTTAGCCAATATAATAACCTCTAAGTTAAAAAGAATGCACCAAGTACGAAGGTGAACAAGTCTGGGCATAATCAGCAAAATTTAGCAAACTGTGGTATAAACCACAAGAAACCAACTGAGCACCATACGACTCGGAAGAGGGTGGATCATCAACACGTGGTATGACTGCATTGTAGGCCGAAGAGGGCGATGAACTCAAGATCCCTAAGCCCAACTCCAGATCCTAAACTGCCTTATAATCGGTACTGTGGTCCACAAATATGGCCAAACCGAGCCAAATAGAACCCAAAAGTCCAGGAAAGGATAAACTAAGCATATCCCCACTGTGATGATCCATAGAAAGAAGGGGCCTCCCGGTTGGGTGGTATGTTAACCACAACCAACACTCATATCCCAAACATCACCATCTCAAAATCGGCACAACACCTAAGTTTTATAACACTAAATCGAAGACCATGACCTACAATCGACCTAAACTAAGCGTAACAGTTCCTACGCTAAACGACGTCAAAAAATTTACCCTAAGCATAAGCCTAAAGAGTTTTAACATCTTATACTTTAAAATAAAAAGCAACATTAATATAAGATGAATGTCTTACCATAAGAACTTAAGGAAAAGGAGAGGAACAGAGCCACTTGCCTTGGCTTTATAAGAGAAAGCCTCCAAATCACACCTAGTCGCAGATCGAGACTAAGGGAGACGATAGAAGTCAAAATCTGAACAAGAGTGGACGAAATATAAGTTAGGGATAAAAAAGCCTAACGAGAAATATCAAGAAAAGCGGAAAAATTACCACGGTAGCATAGATCTCACCGAGAGATTTTCAAATCTATGCTCGAATGAAGATTTCGAGCACCGGAGCTTTGTCGGCGGCGACCGGAAGGTTCACGAAAACTCACGCTCCGCCATCACCGTCCTCATGTTTCTTAAGTTCTGGTTTTGTTCAATGAAGAAGAAGAAGTCCTAATGGAAGAGTGGGGCCAGTTCTAATTCAAAGTATACGTATATATATATGGTATTTATAAAAGTTTTGTCTTAAAACGGACTATTTACAAGCTGGTGCACGGAAAACAAAAATAAAGATTGAAGATGGCTTCAAATCGAAAAGTGTTCAACATTAAAGTTGTAGATATCGTCGATACAAACATTTTTTATGTTAACCATTTTTTGATACGACACAGTTTTGACCCTCAAAATGGCGTCCGAATGTAGATAGGAACCGACTACTTGAGTGGCAGCATGAACCACTCGAGTTCCAATATAATTTACTCGAGTAGCAGCATATCACTCGAGTTCCAGCATATTTTACTCGAGTAGCGTCATATTTTACTTCAGTAGCAGCTCATCACTCGAGTTCGAGCATGTATTACTCGAGTAGTAGCATATCACTCGAGTTCCATCATGAATTACTCGAGTAGCAGCATATCACTCGAGTTCCAGAAGAAAAAACAAAAATATGGGCTCAATATGGCTTTAATCGAAAAGTGGTCAACATAAAAATTGTAGATCTCATCGAGATGAACAAATTTCATGTTTACCATTGTTTAATATGATGCCGTTTGGACCATCAAAATGGCATCCAAGCGAAATCTTAAACGGGCTATTCGAGAAGTACCATTGCTAATCGAAAATACTCAGAACAGAAGCCCAAATATGCGCCAAATTAACCAAAACTCCCACCGAAGGCGAATACTGACGCTACGAATTTAACGCCGAAGTCAAAACAAAAATCCGACGTGCCAATCTCGAGTTATACACTCCCAAAGTCTATGATAAATGTAAATAATGCAAAACAGCAATCGCGCGCCGAGACTAAAAAAAATGCTCGCAACGCGACGAACTTGACGAGCAAGTCAAAAGTAACAAAACTTAACTTATTAACTCGAAAACTTTTACTTTCGACGAAAATCCAAAAATCTTGTCAATCAGACCTAACGGATGCGAAAACGCACTAACAGTGCAGTGCTGACAATATGACGTTAAAAGGGGAACGCCGTGACGTCTTAAATATAACGATATCAAATCAAATAAAATCATCAAAAAATTGGCGGCGTTACAGTGGTAGGACGAGTGGTAGAAGGTGATAGAAGGGTGGCCGTATTTATGGAGAGGAAGGGAGACGAGTTTCCTTAGAGAGGAAAGGAGAGGGAGGAGGAAATGGAGAGGATGCTGAATAGAGAGAGGGGAGAGGAAGGGGAGGCCGGCAGCCAAGAGAGAGGAGGAGAAGGAGAGGGCGAAAAATCTCAAGGAGGGGAGAAAGAGGAGGGGAAAATTCACTATTGAATTTTAGGCTTTAATTTCTTTTCATTCTCATCTAATCAAAATGAAAGCAATACATGGCTATATATAGCCTACACCACTCAATCTACACCCTTGAAAACTAATCAACTCATGATGGTTATATGTACCCATCATTATAAAGTAAAAAAAATAATCAAATGCATGAAAATTAAAATACATAAAATAAACTCTTAAAATAAAATTGCTTAAAAATAAAATTGCTAAAAATAATAATTTGCTAAAATATATAATTATAATTACTTAATTTATAATTATATATTTTATTTAGTGGCGGTAGAGGACGTCGTGCAAAACTTGTCGCGGCGATGGCGATGGGCGTCATCGTAGAATCCCATCCTCAAGCTTGCGGTAATGATCATCCCAATCCACGAACTATCTCAAATGGGGATTAATGGAGGTCGCAAAAACAACGTCTCTATCACCGATTGTTTAGTAATTCAAGGGAAGCGATTCGGTAATTCATTGCCGATGATTTATTAATTCATGTATGGCGGTTCGGTAATTCATTGTTGGTGGTTAAGTAAATAATGGTCGGCAGTTCAGTAATTCATGAACTGCGGTTGGTAATTCAAGGCCGGCGGTTCAGTAATTCATGGCCAGCAGTTCAGTAATTCATGGCATGCAGTTCTGAAATTCATGGTCTGCAGTTCGGTAATTCCTAGCCTAGGGTTTATTAATTCATGGGCGGCGGTTATATAATTAATAGACTGAGGTTAAATAATTCATAGCCGACGGTTCAATAATTCATGGTCGGATGTTCAGTAATTGAAGGCTGGCAGTTCTATAATTCGGGGTCGATAATTCATGGTCGATGGTTCAGTTATTTATGGTCAGTGGTTAAGTAATTCACGGTTGATAGTTCGGTAAATCATGACCAACCATTAGTAATTTATTGGCGGAAGTTTAGTAACTCAGGAATGGTGGCTTTGAAATTTAGTGTCGGCAGTTCAAAAATTCATCAGTAATTCATGGCTTGTGATTCAGTAATTCATGACATGCGGTTCGGTAATTAATGGTCGAATGTTAAGTAATTTATGGTCGGGGTTAAGAAATTCTTGGTCGATGGTTCAGTAATTCATGGTCGGTATTTCAGTAATTCATGGACGGCGGTTCAAGCAGTTCAGTAATTCATGGTCGGCTCCTCAGTAATTTATAGTCGACAGTTCAATAATTCATGGTCAACAGTTCAGTAGTTCATGTTCGGTAGTTCAGTAATTCATGGTCTGCAATTCAATAACTCATGTTCGATGATTCGATAATTCATGGTCCGTAATTCAGTAATTCATGAACTACATGCCATGAATTATTGAACAGCTCACTGACCATGAATTACAAAATTGCTAACCATGAATTACTGAACTGACAACATAGAATTACTGAATCGTTTGCAATTAATTATTAAACTGCCAGCCATAAATTTTTGCTCGTAATTCATAACAAACAGTTCAGTAATTCATGGATGGCAGTTGAATAATTCATGGAGAGCATTTCAGTAATTTTTTGCTAGCCTTTATAAAATTTATGGCCAGTAGTTCAGTAATTCATGATCGGCTGTTCTGTAATTCATTTCCTTTTTAGAAATTCATGGCCAACTAGACCTGTGTAAACAAAGTTAGTGAATTTGCGACAACAAATTACTAGGTCGTCGACCTTGAATTACTAGACCACAAGAAATGAATTTCTAAACGACCGACAAGAAATTCATGGCCGACAGTTCAGTAATAAATGTTATGCTGTTTAGTAATTCGTGTTTGGCGATTTAATAATTTTTTCTGTAAGTTCAGTAATTCATGGTCGACAGTTTAATATTTCATGGTTGCCTGTTCAAAAATTCTTGGTCGACAGTTGAATAATTCATGGCCGACGATTCAATAATTCATGGTTGGCTGTCCAGTAATTCATTACAAGTGGTTTAGTAATTCATGGTCGGTAATTCATGAACGTGGGTTTAGAAATTTAAGGTCAGCTATTCAGTAATTCATGGCCGATAGTTCAGTAATTCATGGCCAACAATTTAGTAATCCCTTGTTGAAATTCAATAATTTTGGGAAGGTGGTTTTGAAATTCATGGTCATCAGTTCAGTAATTCATGGTCAGCAGTTTAGTATTTTATGACTAGTCTTTTAGTAAGTCAAGGTCGGGGGTTTAGTAATTCATGGCCTATGATTCAGTAATTCATGGTCGGTGGTTCAGTAATGAATGGAAGACAGTTCAGTAATTTATGAAATAAAAATCAATAATTCATGGTAGGCAGTTCAGTTATTTATGAACCGTAAATTAGTAATTCATGGTCGGCAGTTCAGTAATCTATGGTCGTCGGTTCAGTAATTCATGGCGGTATTTCAATAATTCATGGTCGGCGATTCAGTAAATAAAGGTCGGTGGCTTAATAATTCATGGACGGCCATTTTGTAATTCATGGCCAGTTGTTCAGTAATTCATCATTGGCATTTCAATAATTCATGGTCGGTGTTCAACATTTCGTGATCTGTTGTTCAGTAATTCTTGGTCGGTGGTTAAGTAATTCATGGTTTGCGATTCACTAATTCATGGCCCAAAGTTCAACAATTCATGATCGTCTGTTCAGTAATTCATGACAGGAAGTTCAGTATTTCATGAACCACGAATCAGTAATTTATTGGTGGTAGTTCAAAAATCCATAGTCGTCGGTTAAGTGACTCAATATCAGTGGTTCAAATATTCAAGGTCGGTGGTTAAGTGATTCATGGACAACGGTTTAGTTATTCATGGCCAACGAATCAGAATTCTTAGCTTGCGGTTTAGTAATTCATGGCCGACAGTTCTAAAAATAATTGTCGGCGGTTCATGTAGTAATGGCTGGAAATTCAATAATTCGTTGGCAGTGGTTCAGTAATTCATGGTCAGCGATTCAGCAATTAATGGTCGT
Organism: Platanthera zijinensis; assembly: GCA_039513925.1. Taxonomy (NCBI): domain Eukaryota; kingdom Viridiplantae; phylum Streptophyta; class Magnoliopsida; order Asparagales; family Orchidaceae; genus Platanthera; species Platanthera zijinensis. The sequence continues at coordinate 118,210,163 of CM077087.1, forward strand.
CTATTCAGTAACTCATGGCCGGGGGTTCAATAATTTATGGATAGCGATTCAATAATTCATTGTCGGCAGTTCAGTAATTTATGGCTAGTAATTCAGTAATTCATGGCGTGTGGTATAGTAATAGATGGGTGATAGTTCAGAAAATCATGGTCGGCAATTCAATAATTCATGGTCGGTGGTTCACTAACTCATGGTCGTTAGTTCAATAATTCATGGCCGGTAGTTCTTGAATTCATGAACGGCGGTTCATTAATTCATGGATGGTAGTTTAGTAATTCATGTCTGACGGTTCAGTAATTCATTATCGGCGGTTCAGTATTTTATTAACGGTTTAGTAATTCATGAACTACCAACCATGAATTAATTAACCATCCATCGACCAAAAATTACTAAACTGCAAGCCATGAATTACTGAACTACAGGCCTATAATTACTAAACCGTAAGCCATGAATTATTGAACCGCCAACCATGAATGTGTGTTTGTTATTCATGGATGACAGTTCTGTTATTCATGGCCGGTGTAAGACCCCCCCTAATGTAGGCTTACCTTTTGGGCATTATGGTGATCGACGTAACTAACGCAACGCTCTCTGATAACCCTCAACCACGCTCAAGACTTATGCGCAGCAACGACACAATTTGTATTTTCAATATTTAGAGATTACGGAGTGTTCGCAAAGCCGTTAAAGATAATACCAAGGCGATAGGCCAAGGTCCTCTCAAGCGAAAGGAATCCACACGGTTCGGTCAAGTATTCTTATACCAAAATAGAATCCACCGAAAAAAAATGATTTGGACAAGGGTGGTTCTCTCCCAAGAAAATAAAACGAGGGCCACCATGCCTCACGAACTTAAACCAAATAAAGGAAAACACCAACAAGATCTATGAAGAAATTAACTACGAAAATTCAAGCGTTTCACAAGCCACGCAACACACATATGCTAGAAGATCTATCAAGAGGGAAAATTACAGAGTAGAAGATATATTTGTTACCCAATCGTAATGGATGATTCTGATTACTCTCTACTTGGATCGACCATCAACAGCTCCACCTGAGTCATGCTGGATGGAGAGGAACTTGACCTCCTTCGTCGCTTCACGCCGGGGTTAAAGAATCCACAAAAGGAAAGCCTCTTGCCTTGGCTGAATTTCTTCAAGGAGGGGGTTGATCAGTTTTTTGGTGAGTGGGAAGGTGGTGGTCGGGTTTGAATTGAGGAGGATAGCCGGCCTTGGTGTGGTTGATGAAGGGGACGGTTTTGGGAGAGGTATTGAAGGCTTTGGTCAAATATTGGAAAGGAGGAGGAGGAGGAGGTAGAGAGGGGGGAAGAAAGGGGGAGGCCGAAATTTTGGAGAGGAGGAGAGGAGAGAAGGAGGAGGAAAAAATTTTCCAAGAGGGGAAAAGAGAAGAGGGCGAAATTCAAATTTTGAATCCTTGGTTTTCAATTTTTCATTCTCTACTCAATCCTTCATGAAAAGGCCTATATATAGGCTACACCACTCAATATCCACCATACAATATTATACCACTCATGATGGTTAATGACACCCATCATGTCATAATAAAATAATAATTAAAGACATTAAATAAAGATAGCAATTGATGGTTATAGGCACCCATCATACATGAAATTAAATAACATTTCAAAATAAAATAATAATAAAACAAAACATAAAAAGTGACTTAATAATTAATAAAATTTATTAATAATTATTAATATATCAGTTTGCGCCACGGGTGGATATTTTGGTGTCGCTCCACGTTGTCGTCACAACGCCGTATGTTTTTATCTGGAGGCGGAGAAATATCTTCCGTAAGCACGCCGTCATCGTCTTCAACATGTTGAGGGCCGTCGTCTCCATCAATCCTCCCCCGCTCAAAAGTACTCATCACCGATGAGTAGATCTGATTGTACAGGTGCGGGAAAGCATAATCCATTAGAACCATGAAGTGGCAAACAACACCACTAGGAGAGGAGGGCATAACAACCTGGAGTATCCTGTCAGGCAAAAAAGTGTTCCTTGGGAACCTTGGCAACGCATTAGGCAATAAAGGAAAACAAAATTCATCATCAACAACCAACGTACCTCCAGTGAAGACCGATGAAGATAGCGGTCCAAGCATAAACTCACTACACATACCCAAAAAGAACAAAGTGGAAAGTATATACGAAAAGGTAGATATTTCAAGTGGCATATAAGCATGAAGCTTAAAATATGAAATGATGAAAATAGAAGCTATGCCCCAATCAGTGGAAAATTTTAAAAGAAATATCATGTTTCCAAACTCCCTTAAGATTCGCAAAGGATGGACTTGCCGATTCATTAATTTTTTTAAGGTGTCAAGGGGCATTCGTTCAGGGGTAAGACAAGCCAAAACCAAATCATCCACATAACGGTGGGAGACTCTCCGATACAAACTAGCAAGTAATTTAAAGGACGCATTATGATAAATTATAATATTAAGAATGCGCCTAATTAAATTAAAACCGTGAGAGGTGAGCCAATGTGTAACATGACTTGAGTTAACAGTAGAAAATAATAGGACTAAGTCTGGTGGCACGGGTGTTTTAAATTCATTAACAATTTCCGTGGAGTCCAACATCGTAGTTTTAAATTTAGATTTAAAAATTTGACAAAGAAATGCCTGCGGAAAACCCTCATCGCCAACTATACAGTTGAATGCTCCCGGATTTGAAAGTTAGTGCGGGAGAGACAACTCAACATTCCCAACTACATTCACTAATGTGTGCATGCACGGATCATCAAAAGGCAGAGGATAATTACAAGCGACCGGGCTTGGAAAATAATTGTGTCTAGGGGACACAACATCAAAACGTACCATCGCCATGGAATCACTAGCAGTCCAAAACAAAGCCTTACCCAACGCCAAGAGGTCAGATGAATGGTCCATCCAAGGAACCACATAGTCAGATCTATGAAAAGTAGTGGAAAGACCGAACGCGAAAACAAACAAATTGCTCACACACATCTGTCTAGGTAAGTCTAACAGGGGAGCTAGATAATTAAACATCTCCAGATATCTCGAGCTAGAAATGACAAGCTCGTTCCCTAACAAGTCATCTAATCGAGTCAAGGGAACCGGAGGAGGAGTCGACATGGTCGATCCCGGAGGAGGAACTAAATCATACTCACCGTCAAAACATGGATTCAGCGTCCAAGAAAAACCCTCCGGGTGCAAGCCATCAAAATCAAAGGAAAAATCAAACAGTAGATTCTTCCTTACCAAAAACTCAGCCGACATGTCTTCCAACACACTAGATAATTCGTCCAAATCATAATCAGTATTGGTCTCAAAAGTAGGCATAATCGTACTCGACAAAATTTCTAATCCATTTTGGGCTTTTAGAGAAGGAGCTAACATCAAAGAAATGTCTATCGGGTCCTCAGTGCTACCATCATCCACAAATGGCCTTCCCATACAGGGTAAATCCTCAAAAATGTCACATCCTTCGCTAACCAAATCTTCCCACGAAGTAGGTACATTGTTTAAATTAGGATGGAAGGTTGGGCAAATCGAATCCCGGGGAGAATCTAAATTAGTATGACCCTAAAACAACGATGATAATATCAATTAACTATCTCCCGGATTTGCACCACTAAGATTATCCCAAGATAAACATCCATCCCAAGGTGAGTCTTCCAACACCGTTGAAACATCTACCAATCCCAGATCAATCATAATAATATTGTGATCATCACTCGCACTTATCTGACTTGATTGATCTAACGGGGAAGCTAAATAAATTGGCACCTCAATATGTTCCGAGCTAGAAGGAACTAGCTCATGTTCTAGCAGGTCATCACTTAAATCAGTAATATTTAAGCTCTCAACATAGGGTGACTCAGCCGGAATGACTTCTGACTCAGGGTCATAAGAAGAATTCATAACTATCACGGGAGAAGCCTCAGAAACATCGCCGAAAGGAAGAGGAGACGATTCCTCAGAAGAGAAATCCTCGTCCAAATCACTAGGGTAATCAATCCCCTAATCATCACTGAAATCGCCAGCGTATTCATTCTCGTCCTCAGTGACGGGCAAAGTCCTAGACAGAGCCTCAGAATCAACCGGAGGGTCAACGACTAATTCAGGAAACTCGGGGAGAGACTTAATAGGGCCTATGGGCGTAATTGTGGTTGGATGCTCAATAGAGCCAAGATTAGGTGCGCCGCTTGACACATATGTCATAATCATTTGCCTATCTTTAGGGGTAGGATTTCTCTCACCCAACGGGCTCATAGCAGTCCTAGCAGTCACATGTAAAGAACTCGGGATAGGGGACCTCATTGTTTCCCTTCCTCTATAGGTGGGTATAGGTATGCTAGGGGTAGCTCTACCAACCTGGGGAAAGGACCTATCTTGGCATAATATGTCACTCCTATGATCGGGCTTGGTTCTAGTTCCATAACAATACTGGCTATCAAATGTCGGGCTAGCACTAAGGCGGTAGGGGCAATCAAATTTCGCTGAGAGAATTCTTCGCATGTGCGGCCAAGCATAAGGATAGCTACCAACACCGCTCTCTTTTTCTTCGTTCAGCCAAAACTCGCGGGCTCGACCTCTTAACCGCTCTTGGACTACAATAACCTTTTGGTATTCGCCCAATTGGTTATATTCAAAATAGGTTTCTACCCCCTCAAGAGAGTATCTAAAATACTTGGGATCCCCATAACCATCATAGGTAAAATATTAGTGTGTAGATAAGTCAAGGGAAAATTGGAAGCGTTAACGTCAAAAGCCATTTTAGTGTGAACCGGAGAGGACACTTGATCTGTATTTTGTGCGAATGCAAAAGAAAAGGGTGCCTGACTAACTAATTATAGGAAAGATGGAATTATTCATGCCTAATAGCTAGGGTAAAAATATATATTTTTGGTTTGCTTGCAAGAAATAATATGAAGATTATTAAATAAAATTTTTTTTTCCGGAAAAAAATAAAAAGATACGCCGTTATTTGCAAACCAAATTTAAATTTTTTTAAAGATTTAATAAAAATAATGACTTAATAAAAATAAAATTTTTTTTTGATTTCTTACTAATAAAATGATAGAGAATTTCATGAATTTTATTTTTTTGAAATTTGAAAAAAATTGAAAATTTTAGGCCGCTATTTGCAAACAAAAAATTTAAAAATTGATTTTTATAAAATACCATGCAACGAATGAGTGCGTGTTAACGTGCCAAATAAGAGGGGGAGGGTGCCAATTAGGAAATTGATGTGAACCTCCCTCTGATACCAAATTGATGTAGGCTTACCTTTTGGGCGTTATGGTGATCGACATAACTAACGCAACGCCCTCTGATAACCCTCACGTCACGCTCAAGCCTTAAGCGCAGCAACGACACAATTTGTATTTTCAATATTTAGAGATTATGGAGGGTTCGCAAAGCCCTTAAAGATAATACGAAGGAGATAAGCCAAGGCCCTCTTAAGCGAAAGGAACGCACACGGTTCAATCGAGCGTTGTTGTACCAAAAGAGAATCCATCGAAAATAAAAGATTCGGACAAGGGTGGTTATCTCCCAACAAAATAAAATGACGGCTGGCATGCCTCACGAACTTAAAAAGAAAAACGAAAACACCAACAAGTTCTATGATGAAATTAACCACGAAAATTCAAGCGTTTCACAAGCCACGCAACACGCATATCCCACAAGATCTATCAAGATGGAAAATCACAGAGTAGAAGATATATTCGTTACCCAATCAGAAAGGATGATTCTGATTACTCTCTACTTGGATCGACCTTCATTGGCTCCACCGGATTCACTCCGGATGGAGAGGAACATGTCCTCCTTCATCGATTCACGCCGGGGTTAAAGAATCCACAAAAGGACAGCCTCTTTCCTTGGCCAAATTTCTCCAAGGAGGGGGTTGCTCGGTTTTTTGGTGAGACGGAAGGTGGTGGTCGTGTTTGTATTGAGGAGGATAGCCGGCCTTGGTGTGGTTGATGAAGGGGTCAGTTTTGGGGGAGGTATTGAAGGCTTTGGTCGAATATCGGAAAGGAGGAGGAGGAGGTAGAGCGGGGGGGGGGGGGGGGGGGGAAGAAAGGGGGATGCCAAAATTTTGGAGAGGAGGAGTGGAGAGGAGGAGGAGGAAACGAATTTTCCAAGAGGGGAAGAGAGAGCAGGGGGAAATTTAAATTTTGAATCTTTGGTTTTCAATTTTTCATTCTCTACTCAATCCTTCATGAAAAGGCCTATATATAGGCTACACCACTCAATCTCCACCATACATTATTAAACCACTAATGATGCCTAATGTCATCCATCATATCATAACAAAATAATAATTAAAGACATTAAATAAAGAAAGCAATTGATGGTTATATGCACCCATCATATATGAAATAAAATAACATTGAAAAAATAATAATAATAAAACAAAACATAAAAGTGACTTAATAATTAATAATAATTTATTAATAATTATTAATATATTGGTTTGCGCCGCAGGCAGATATTTTGTCGTCGCTCCACATGGTCGTCACGGCTCCGCAAGTCTTTATCTGGAGGTGGAGAAATATCTTCCGTAAGCACACCGTCATCGTCTTCCACATGTTGAGGGCCATCGTCTCCATCACCCCCCCCCAGACACAAAACAAGTAATGAGGGGAGTCTTATGCCCAGAACAGCCACCTTGCGGTAGCGTTATCACACAGGCTAACATGTACTAAAAGACGCCTACTATGCCGGCTAAACATATCATTCATTCCAACCCAACATAAAGAATATAAATAAAAGTCAAAATTGCACACTAGTATATGATCCCAAAAAAACATCAAATAAGAGAAGCAACAAGGCTACTACAATATCATAGCACAAGACAAAAAAGGCTACAAGGTTTGTCTCTCAGAACTAACATCAATCACTGACGGTAGCGATGGTATCGTCACTTCAGTCCCTATCGTACTGGACTGGCTACCCTGCTGCATAACTTGTTGTTGCTCTGTCTGTTGGGTTTCCTCAGAAAAAGGAGGACGTAGCAACCGTTAGTCATAAAGTCTAAGTGGCTATCACATCTGCTCCCCCGGTGACTCCTCGGCACCGGGCAGAGAAAGGAACATGGGTACAATATATACATAAATAGTATTACAAACAAGTGGTAAAGGATTAATCAATATCAGTGAATATCAGAGAAAGCTGTGGTCGCTAAGCTTCGAAGAAAATAAAAGCAACCGAACTAGAAATACAATGAGGAAAGTATACCTATCGAACTGTAGCTAGGGTACACAAGTTTCATATTGAAATCCGGGAACTGTTGAGTACACTTACTCACACGAAGGCTATTATTTTATTGACGGAAAAACTAGGGTTTAGAGAAACTGATTGCAATAAAGGAAATAAAACAATGCAAGAAAGAGAACAACTGTAGTTAATTAAAGGCCTATAAGAAGCGATTACAACAAAGGGCTGAAAATATGGAATGAAAATGCACTCGATCAAGAATCAACTCGGCTAAAGTCGACTAAGAAATGCGATAAAAACCTAAACTTCATAGGGTAAAGGTCCTTGATCTTGGAGGTTCCTAAAGCTTAAACACGCTTCTCTCGAAGTCGTGCCCAACTGAGTTTAGGAAGGTCCGACCGACTCTCATCTAAATCGGAGGCCTAAAGCAGTCTTTACGCGGTGAACCCCACTATTAGATTTTACTCCAATCAGGTAGATTTGGACGTCTGACTCTCTCGAGGTGTGCGTACAACTCCCTTTACTCTTGAGCGCTCACTTCAAACTATCGGCCTCTCGGCTAGCCAAGAATGAAAGCAAAGGTGGAGAATATATATCGATGATATATCTCCAATCCAAAATAATTCAAGAGTAATTCAAGGTCAAAAACACTAAAAAGAGAAGGTAAATTAAATCATCATAACTTAATCACTCGAACCTCGGATCATCAAGATTGAGTACAAGGAGGATTAGTTAATCATAATGAAGTGGAGGAGGGGGGATGAGTAGTAAAGCATTAATATCACAATGTAATAAAGAGCATTTGTATTAATAATGAAAGAGAGTTACACTTGCATGAAAATGAAAGAGCTATACTTTCATGGAAATGAAAACTAGACTAGCATAACATAAAGCAAAAAGCAATTACAAGAGCTATTACAAAGGCTAAAACAAAAGAACACCTAAGCTAGGATTAGAAAAATTACAAAAATAAGCAAGAGAGAGAGAGAGTGGGAAGAACATGAAAAAGACAAAGAAACAAAGGGGCAGCACCTCCCCTCTCAACCCAAGCTTGCTGAAATGGAAGGGGGGTCTTAATTTATAGGAAAAGTTCACGGGTTGGTCACGCCCTTCGACATGCCCGAGGAGGACGTGTCAGGGGGTGTGATAGGTATGGGGTTCACCTCGGGCTCTAGATTCTGGCAGGAAGGATGATTGCTTTTGTACGTCGGTGGACACACCCTGGGTCACCCCTTTGTAGGGGGCGTGACACGCACGTCGCGTCGAAATCATTGGTCGAAAATCCGTCAGTCATCGGAAAAGGTGGGGTCACGCCATGTGTCACTCCCGTGACAGGGGGCGTGTCAGTACTGTTGGCGTGCTGAGACGAAATGGAATTTAATGCGGCGGCAGGCTTCGGGCAGAGTGCGACGTGCCCCGTGTCATGCCCGGGGAGGGCGTGTCAAGGGGGCGTGACAGCCGATTTTCCTTATATTTTCCTCTGACTTTTGGAATCCTCTGGAAAGGATGACACGCCCTAGGTCACGCCCGGGGAGGGCGTGATAGGGGGCGTGTCTGGTCAATTTTGACCAATTTTCAGAAAAGCTGCAAAAAGAGAGGAAAAGTTAAGGGCAATAAAATTAACATAAGAAGGATAAAAATAAAGCTTAAAATACAAGATTTATAAATTATAAATTAGAAAAATACGATAATAGTTAAGACTACAAAACATATTGTCAAATTCCCCAAGCTTAAGCTTTGCTTGTCCCCAAGCAAAATTATAAAAACTAGATAATCATAAAAGGACTAATCAAAAAGTTCTAATAATGCCCACACAAGTACTATGCGAAATTCTAAGTAGGGAAAATGTGAAACGTAAATCTAAAACAATTATTTAGGTATGGTATAACTTTTATAAATTTTACTTAACGAAAATAAATCATCCGAAATTTTGACTAAATTTTTAAATAGATTTAAGCAAAGCAACGAAAATGAAAAAAACGCATTGAGTTGTTACTAGATCCAAGCGACGCATTATAATTTTATCAATTCAAAAAACAAAAATCTAAGTTTAAATCCAAAACTAAAACTTATTTACTTTTCAACTTTTCTTAGTTATTAAATAAAATTCAAAAGGCGTGAATAAAAAAGAATTTAAATAGGACAGAAACGTTTGGTTTAGGAATTTGATTAGGAGAGGAATTCAAAGATAAACGTGAAGACATAAAATCACACTAAACCCAAACAAAGGGTTTCAAAAAAAATTCATTTAAAATAAAAATATATATATTTTTTCTTTCTTTTTCTTATTTTCTCCATTTTTTTCTTTTTTTAAAAACAAAGGCCATAAATATTTTTATTTTCATTTTGAATTGGCCAAATAAAAACAAACATATCTTTTGAGCATACTTTTTCAAAAAACTTTCTCCAAAGAATATCACAAAATAACCTATCAAAATCATGAAAATATTTTATGAAACTCAAAAAGGCTAGTGTGATTAGATAGGTTGGAAATTTTGGCTTTGGTGAAAATGAAATGAAAAGAGGAGCTATCAAATGAAATCGAAAAAAGGTTCAAAAGCGGATAACTAGTAGTAAAAGTTTTTAGGATGGCAGGAAAGCTCAAACGTAAACAAAAATGACCTAAATCATTTTCACACTTTAAAATTTATTTAAAACAAAAATTTGAAAAATTCAAAAAGCAAGTCCTAGATAATAAAAGAAGATTGATGAAATTATCTTGAAAATAGAAATAATAAGTGATTTGGATCGTTCACATCTACTACGCTTTTCAAAAGTTGACCTTTCAAAAATTATCTAAAAATGTAAAGGAAAATAGTGGATGATGAATTTTTGAGAAAGTAAGGAAATAAAGAACAAAAAACCATAATAGAAATGTGAGTTTTAGAAAAATATTTCACCTTAACATGCTACCGTGAATTAGAAACACAGCATGACCAACATTTTACTTGTGAAACATAATTAAAAAGGATAATTAGAAATATTATAATTAACTAAGATTTTTATAGGAAATTTTGAGTAAAACAAAACAAAAACTAGGGGTACTATTGAGATACCAAAATGTCTAAATTATTAAAGTAAGAACAAAAAAAAATATTATTTAGTTTTTGAAATATTCTCTTTTTTTGGATTTTGGAAATATTTTCTTTTTTTTTTTTTGGAATTTAAAGATATTCATTTTTTTGGGGTTTTTTGAAAAAAAATATACACAAAAAAAATATATTTACACTAAGCAAAAAGAAGGAGAAAGTCCTTCCCCAAGCTTAAAATGGACATTGTCCTCAATGGAAAAAGAAGGGGATTGGAGAAGGAGAGAAAATTAAAGTACATAATTTAAAGAAAGAATTGAAAAACAGATACTTCCCCGGATTTATTCGTTGTGAAAGCTTAGTGATGTCGCTCCCCCAAATGTCTTCTTTGGACTTCGTGATGGATTCAGAACGTTGGAGCAGGCGATCACAGAAGCCTCGGCTTGTCGGAGCCGTCTGGGGCAAAAATTGTAAAATAAATAAAACAGAAAAAGATAAATTGGGTTGCCTCCCAAGAGCGCCCTTTGTTTAAAGCGTCGTTGAGCTCGACGCGTCAAAAATAATATTGTCCAAAAATATTGTTGTCCAGAAATAAAATAGTTTTTAACAAAAAATAAAGGTTCGAAGTTAGAGTTCGTGCAGCAGATACTTTATAATGTTTGGACTGACATCAACATCACCAGAGAAATAAAATTTAAGACGCTGACCATTCACTTTGAAATTACCCTTATCAGGTAGCGAAATTAAAACAGTTCCATACGGGAAAACTTCTAAAACAGAAAATGGCCCAGACCAATGAGATTTTAATTTGCCCAGAAATAAATGTAATCAAGAATTATAAAGAAGAACCTGGCCGCCCGACTTAAAGGTTTTAAGGTGCCTTAAGTGCTTATCGTGTAAACGATTCGTCCGCTCTTTATAAAGTTTGTTATTTTCGTAAGCGTAAGAGCGCCACTCATCGAGTTCATTAAGTTGAATTTTTCTAAGGTCACCGACAGAGTGGGGATCGAAGTTTAAAAATCTTAAGGCCCAAAAAGCGCGGTGTTCTAATTCTACGGGTAGATGGCACAATTTTTCATAGACCATCCGATACGGCGTACATCCGAGGGCAGTTTTGTATGATGTTTGGTAGGCCCTCAAAGCATCGTCTAATTTGGCTGTCCAGTCTTTCCTAGAAGTTAAAATAGTCTTTTCTAATATTCTTTTTATTTCTCTATTTACTACTTCGACTTGTCCGTTCGTTTGTGGGTGGTCGGCAGTTGAAAACTAATGTGTAACGCCGTATTTGGTAAGGATTTTTGAAAATTATGCGTTACAGAAATGGGAACCCCTATCGCTAACGGTGGCGCGCGACGTATTGAATCTAGAAAATAATTTTTTTTAAAAGGTGTCTACAACTCGGGAGTCGTTCGTAGGAAGTGCTTGGGCTTCAGCCCATCGTGAAACATAATCAACGACAACTAAAATATACTTGTTTCCGAAGCTAGAAGGAAGGCCAACAAAATCGATTCCCCAGAGGTCGAAAATTTTGCTGTCAAGGAAATAATTTTGCGGCATTTCATTTTTATTGGAAATGTTGCCCGACCGTTCGCAACTATCACACCTACTCACAAAGGCTTGCGCGTCTTTAAACAGGCTAGGCCAGTAAAAACCCGCGCTAAGCACCTTGTGAGCGGTGCGAGCATCTTGATAGTGCCCACCTGTCGGACCTTCATGTAAGTGTTTTAAAATATCAAATCCTTCTTTATAAGAAACACATCTCCTTATCACTTGGTCCGCACAGATTCTAAAAAGATGCGGGTCTTCCCAAAAATAGTTCTTCAGCTCAGAAAAGAATTTCTTCTTTTGCTAAGAGGTGAACTCTTTTGGGAGCACCCAAGCCACTAAATAGTTTGTGTTGTGTGCGAACCAAAGAGAAGTTGATGTGTTAATTGAAAGCAGCTTCCCCTCAGGAAAATAATCATTAAAAGATTTTTCATTTAATTTTTCTAAAAATGGATTGTCTTATCTAGAGAGATGGTCGGCGGCCAAGTTCTCGGCTCATCGCTTATCACAGATCTCTAAGTCAAACTCTTGGAGGAGTAAGACCTAACGAATCAAGCGCGGCTTGAAATCCGTTTTGGTAAGAAGATATATGAGGGTCGAGTGGTCCGTAAAAACAATAATTTTCGAAAGCGTTATGTATGGATGGAATTTATCAAATGCGAATACTACAGCGAGGAGCTCCTTCTCGGTCGTGGTGTAATATTCCTGTACAGATGTGAGCATTTTACTAGCGTAATAGATGGGGTGGAAGTTTTTAGATATGCGTTGACCTAATACGGCTACCACCGCAAAACTACTCGCATCACACATTATCTCAAATGGAAGGTCGCACACTGGAGCTATCATAATCGGTGCATTAATTAACTTCTCTTTAATCAATTCGAAGGCAGAAAGACAAGAGTCATCAAAAATGAATGGGGCGTATTTTTCTAGAAGATGGGTAAGGGGCTTGGTGATCTTGGAAAAGTCCTTTTTGAAGAGGCGGTAGAAACCAACGTGACCTAAGAAACTTCTTATAGCTTTTATATTCCTAGGCGACAGCAGCTTCTCGATAACTTCTATCTTCTCAATATCTACCTCAATACCTCTCACAGAAATTTTATGACCCAAAACTAACCCTTACTTCACCATAAAATGGCATTTTTGACAATTTAGGGCAAGGTTAGTCTCTTCGCATCGTTCTAAGACATTTTCGAGGTTTTCTAAACATCTATCAAAAGAACCACCAAACACGGAGAAATTGTCCATAAATACCTCCATAATGCTTTCTACGTACTTGTCAAAGATAGCGAGCAAACATCGCTGGAATATCGCGGGCCCATTGCGCAATCCAAACGGCATTCTTCGGTAGGCGAAGGTTCCGAAGTGACAAGTAAACGTAGTTTTCTCTTGGTACTCGAGAGAGTTGGGGATTTGAAATTACCCCGAGAGGCCATCGAGAAAACAATAAAAGCTATGGCCAGATAATCATTCTAAAATCTGGTCAATAAATGGAAAAGGAAAGTTATCCTTGAGGGTGGCGTCATTCAGCTTACTATAATCAATACAAATACGCCAACCCGTCACCGTCTGTGTTGGGATTAATTCGTTATTTTCATTACTAACTACCGTTATCCCTCCCTTCTTTGGTACTACCTGAACAGGGCTAACCCACTTACAATCTGATATTCGGTAGATAATTCCTGCATTTAATAATTTAATAACCTCGCCCTTAACTACTTCTTTCGTGTTCGGGTTTATACGGCACTGAGGTTGAATGGAGTTATGCGAATTATTTTCCATTAAAATTTTATGAGTACAGAAAGATGGGCTTATGCCCTTGATATCAGATATGCCAAGCAATTGCTCGACGATGATTACGTAAAACTAAAAGGAGTTTTTCATTTTGGACATCTGTAAGGTAGGCCGAAACGGTAACTGGCAGCTTGGAGTTCTTTTCTAAGAAGGCGTACTTGAGATGTTCAGGAAGTTCATTAAGTTCTAGGGTAGGGAGTTCTTCATACGAGGTTTGAGAAATTCTTTTTTTTTTCAAATACAAAATCTTCGTAGACTTTTTTATATGGAAAATTGAAAGGGGTGGAGCAGGTGGCCAAGGTGGCTTCTTGCAGCGATTCAGTTGGAAAAGTAGAAGAGAAATAAAAATCAGAAAATTCTTTTTCAAAATTAGATAGAAGATAAGAGGATTCTATACTTTCTTGCTGCGATTCAGTTGGAAGAGAAGAGGAAGTACAAAAAGCAGAAAATTCCTTTTCAAATTCGGAGAGGCAATAGGAGGATTCATCACTTAAGGCATCTACGAAGAAATAAGAGTCATCATTTGCTAAGGTGTTCTTCATCGAAGGGGTGATAGAGAAAGTGACTTCATCGTCGCCTACTCGAAGGAAAAGCTTACCATTGCTTACATCAATGATGGCTCAGGAGGTGGTAAGGAAGGGTCGGCCAAGGATCAGGGGAACCTCGACGTCTTCTTCGATGTCCAAAATGACAAAGTCCACCGGGAAGATGAACTTGTTGACTTTTACTATAACATCCTCCACTATTCCTAAAAGGTACTTAACGGATCTGTCGGCAATCTGGATACTCATGCGTGTGGGGTTGAGGCTACCAATTCCTAACTTTTTAAACAACGAGATGGGCATTAGGTTAATACTTGCACCTAAGTCGGCTAATGTGTGCTTGACAAAAAGATCACTGAAGACACACAGAATAGAAAAACTACCTGGGTCACTGATTTTCTTCGACAAACCGTTTGTCAAAACAGCAGAGCACTTAGTGTTTAACGTGATATGTGAAAGGTTCTCTAACTTTTTCTTGTTGGTCAGCAGGTCATTAAGATACTTGGGGTACTTCAGCATCTGTGAAATCCATTCATGGAAAGGCAGATTTATGTTGATTTACTTGAACATTTCTAAGAAACGAGAGTACTGATCATCCTTACGTTGTTTATTATATTCTGAAGAATATGGCGGGGTCGGATTATTTATAAAGATGGGTGAAATCTTATTCTAATGTGGAGAGAGGGGTGATAACTTCTTCAGCAGAGGGTGGAATTTTTAAAATGGGAGCGGAGCTTTGATTTTTTAAAGCGGGGGCGGAGCTTTCCTTTGGCTCTTCACTTACCATACCGGTAACTTGCTTCCCACTACGAAGAGTTATAGATTTCACTTGCTCTCTCTAGTTGGGCTCAATATTAGAAGGAAGAGACCCTACAGGTCTGTTGGAACCACTAGTTGGATTTGGGCTAGGTTCACTGAGTTAGGATATGACCCAACATGTATAAATCATTGTCATAGTTGTAGTCTAGTGTCTAGGTAAATTTCTTGAGTCAACAGTACAAAGGACCAACCTCTAACCCTACAAGAGACTCAAGACTTAGATAATTCAAGACTTAGAAAAAGAAGTTCTACGTTTGTCGAACTCCGGTTGACGAAAGTCAAGCTCAGCTAGGCGAACTCAGGGAGAATTCTCTTAGCCCAGCTCGACGAACTCTGGACAAAGTACTAACTACTTAAGTTAGAAACTCAGTCGACGAACTAAAACATCAGCTATAAGAACTCTGTTCTCTGATCGACTAATCCTGGTAAAAGTGGTTCAACACTCAGAAAATATTCTAAGTTCAATTTTCAGACTCAGCTCGACTATCTTGGACCTCTACTTGACTATCTCTGTTCTCAAGGCTCAGCTTGACGATCTTAGACCTAAGCTCAACGAACTTGATGCACAGAAGGAAGTTATCAAGCAGCATTCATAGGTCGACCATCTTTGATCTCAGCTCGACGAACAGATATTGTCAGCTCGACAAACTGTGGACTCAGATCGACGAATTCAGTCTGATTCTTTTTCCCTTTTATCCTTATTATGTGGCAATAATTCCTGAGTAATTAATGCTCTAAAATTCCATGAATATTATCGTTAGACAAGAGCATTAATTATGATCTTCATCAGGATTACTGCCTTCCATTTTTATAAGGTACAGTTGGGGAAACAAATCAATGCAAAAAATATTCCAAGGCCGTCAGTATTTATTGTAGAAGGAAATTCAAAATTCAAAAACGTAGAACAAGAAGGGCTGCCAGAAGACAAGAAGAAAAAAAACATCAATAAAAAAAAATCAAGCGTCTTTTGCCTTCATATTCACAGGAACTCTTTGAAGGACAACATATACTACTGCATCTATAAAACTGTTTCTGAAGCTTTTCTAGTCAAGATTGAAGACTAAAAGCCCTCCACCCTAAAGCAAAGCTCAAATCTTCCTGAACCATTCAACCTCTCAGGGGGAGCTTTTACACCATCAAGAATCCATATAGTCTTCTCATTGTGACTTGAGAAAAGAAGACTTCCATCACTCACTTTTCCTACCTCTGTACAGGGTTTTAATTCCCTTCAAAATTATTCTGGTTCCAAGTCTCCTACCAAAAGACTTGAGGATTGGTTTTGTTGAGCACCTTATTAAAAGCTCATTGGTGGCATTCAACTGATCAAAAACCTGAGTGGATTCCTACCTAGGGTGGTAGAAGAGTGGATGTACCCAAGTTTGGGGAACCACTATAAATTCTTATGTTGTCTTTGTGCTTGTGTTTTTCCTGTGTGCTAGTGCTGTGATACATTTTGCTCAGTAACTCAATCATATTTTCTCTAGTTCATCTGCTGCACTAGGTCACTCTTACACATATATCATAGTAACTTACTTTGTTAAAAAGACTCCTTATTTATGCAAAAATCAAAAGATTTTAAAAACTCTATTCACCCCCTCCCACCTCCAGAGTTATTCAGAGCATACCCTATCTTTCAATTAGTATCAGAGGAGGTTCATCACATCATACAGGCTAACACCTAGATTAACTAAGATCCTCAGGTTAAACTCTAAATAAATCTTATTAGACTCACTGATTAGATTTTATTTTTCTTATATCGTGGCACAGAACAAGGATTATGCCAGCACCAGACCTCTTGTTTGCAACTTGCAAAAGTTTGGAATCTAGAAGGCAAGAATCAAATTTTATATGAACTCTATTGATGAAGACATATTTAATTCCATTCTGAAGGGACCACCAGCTCCAGTGCCCTCTACTTCAACCACAGTAAATCTTAGTGCAGTGCTTCCTCCAGATCAAGCTGATGCACACAAAAGTCAAAGATTGTTGATGCCAGAGCTATGAACATACTGACCGAGACTATGTTAGAAGACATATTTTAGAAAGTTGCTGAATGTACATCTACCAAAGCCATTTGGGATTCCCTCAACCAAATGGTAGCAGGCTTTGCTGATGAGAGGAAGGATAGAAGATCCAACCTCATATCTCAATATGAAAATTTTAAGAAAGTTGAAGCAGAATCTGTGGAAGTGATGTACAACAGGCTGAGCTCCATCATCAGTGAGCTCAGAACATTGGACAAGGAAATTACTCTGACTGTGGTCAATGACAAGATCTTCATATGCTTCCCTAGCACTTGGGACTCCAGGATCTGACCCATCAGAGAAGCCAGGAGCTTGGCTGAAATCTCAACAGAATCTCTTCTTGGAAAGCTCAAATCTTATGAGCAATTGATCAAGTAAGGAGAAGCTGCAGTTGAACCAAAGGCTTCAACACCTACTATAAAGGAACAGAACTTAGCACTCAAAGCGTCAGAAGAATGTCCCAGCTTGCCAGCCAATGAAGATCTTATGGCTCTCTTTGCTAAAAGATTCTATAAAATGGCAAGGAAGAACTTCAGGAGAAAGCCCTCAAGGAAAGAGGATAAACCAAGGTATGATAAAACCCCCTCTAAATAGGTTGTCTATTTTTGGTGTAGGAAACCTAGACACTTCATATCTGAATGCCTAGAAGTCCAAAAGAAAGACAAAAGGCAAGACAAGGACTCAAGAAGACATCAGCACTGCAAGGCCTCATCCAGCAAGTATAAGAAGAAGGAGAAGGGCTTTGTAGCTTAAACCTTGAGTGATACTGAAGAAGAAACATCCTCCTCCAGTTCCAGTGAAGATGATGAAGAAGAAAAGAAGGCAAGAGAAATGTGCCTTATGGCAATTGATGCTGGTAGCAGCAGATCAGATTCAGAAGAATCAAGTGATGAAGAATTCCTCTCTAAAGAAGATCAGGTAATTGTTTCCTATGACTTTAAATCTAAAGAATTTCAATCTGAATTCAAACTCTTGTGTTTAGACCTGATAGGATCTGAGAAAGAAATCAAACTTCTCATAGAAAAACTTTTAGAACAAGACAAACTTATTGCTGAAAATGAAAAGCTAACTGAAGAACTAAGCCTAGCAAATCAACAAATCAACTTTCTGAAATCTGAATTAAGTAAAGCTAAGAAATTAGAAGAATCCTTAAATGGTAGAAGTTTACAACTATTAAATATAACCAGCACAGTTAACACAAGATCTAACAATAACAAACTAGGATTAAGAGCCTCATCTGGTGAACTAATCCTAATTCAGAAAAATCATTTATCAAAACCCATTAACTTCATCTATGAAAATGGAAAGAGAAATACTGAACAAGTAGAAAAGGTTAATGAAGTTCTCAAACAATTAGAACTTAGTAAAACCAATCAAAAAAAGAAAGATAAACAACATAACTATGTTCAACATATTTCCTCGAACTCGGAACGACGAAATGGGTATAGTTCGTCGAACGCAGAACGACGAACTCTGAACGCAAATAATAGTACAACCTATTCATCGAACTGGGATTGACGAAACCAGTATGGTTCGTCGACCAGAGATCAATGTTTCTGGGGCTCTGAGAATGAATACCTCTATTATTAGAGCTGAGATCGAAGAACTCAACCCAAATCGTCGAGCTCAGGTCAACGAACATATTCAAATTCGCCAAACTCTGTTCATAATAAGAGTAACCTAAAGACTAATATATTATTTAATCCCCTTAGTCAGTGGATCATACCTCCTAGAAGGTATCATCCTGTAGGTTATAAGGATCAACCTGAATTCTCATTTATTTCAAGTTTTGGTTATGTTAAACAACAAGGACCCAAGGTAATCTGGGTTAAAAACTGCTAATCCTCCTTGCAGATAGAAGAGAACCCTGTCACTCAAAACAAGTGGTACCTGGACAGTTGCTGCTCTAAACATATGAGAGGAAACAAGGAAGGCATAATCAACTATAAAGCCAAGACTGGACCTAAAGTAATCTTTGGGGACTCAAGCTTTGGACTGATATAAGGCTATGGAGATTTAAACTGTGGAGCTGTTATATCCAAGAAAGTGACTTATGTAAATGGTCTTAAGAATAACCTGATATCAGTAAGCCAACTATGTGATACAGGTTATCAAGTAAGCTTTACTAACTCCTTATGTCTTATTTCTTTAAACAACACAACTATTTTAACAGGAATTAGACAAGGTAACATCTACTTAGTAAATTTTGAATCAGCTAAATCTGAAATCTGCTTATTCAATTCTGTCAGCATACAAACTAGATTATGGCACAAAAGACTAGGATATGTAAACCACAAAAATATAGCTAGGTTATCTAAAGAAAATCTTGTTAGAGGCTTACCTTCTAGTCCCTACAAGAACGAAAGCCTTTGCAGGGCTTGTCAACTAGGCAAGCAAACTAAATCTAGTTTCAAATCCATTAATAAGAGTGATTCACCTAAAATCCTGTACTTGCTTCATACAAACCTCTTTGTCCCTATTGTAGTACAAAGTCTAGGAGGAAAGTCTTATACATTAGTTATTGTATATTACTTCTCCAGATTCACATGGGTTTTCTTTTTGAGAACTAAGTCAGATACTTTTAAAGTTCTCACAGATTTTCTCAATAACATACAGATTGAGTACTCTACTCAAGTTGCATTGATCAAAAGTGATCAGGGCACTGAGTTTGACTCTCTTCTTATGCTAGAGTTCTGTGAGAAGGAAGGTATCAGACATTATTTCTCAGCTCTAAGAACTCCTCAAAAAATGGGGTAGTTGAAAGGAAGAATTGAACACTCATTGAAGCTGCAAGTACATTACTTGCAGATGCCTACATGCCCTAATCCTATCGGGCAGAGGTTGTAAGTACAACAAACTATGTCCTGAATAGAAGTTTAATACATAAACTAAAGCTTAAGACTCCTTATGAACTACACAAAGGGAAGAAACCTATAATAACCTATTTTAAAGTATTTGGATGTATATGTTATATTCATAATAATGACAAGAAACATTTTAGAAAGTTTGAAGCTAAGGCTGCAATGTGAATTTTCCTAGGATATTCTCAAGTCAGCAAGGCATAAAAGGTTTTCAACAAATCAACATTAAAAATTGAGGAATCTGTGCATGTGACATTTGATGAATCTAATATGTTTTATCAGGAGAGAGATATCTCTACCAACAACAATCTGAAGGTACAGAATTTTTGTGAAAGATTAGTTGATCTAAACCTTACCAAAAAGGTTGAATCACACTCCTCTCCACAAGCTATTTAGAAGCTGGAAGGGAAGAAGAGAATGTGGAAGAAATTAATTCCCCTCCAATAGTTGATACAATTCCACAAGAGGAATTAAATAAAATAACTGTCACTGAACCAACTCCACCTAATGATCGTGTCGCACTTAGGGATCACCAAAGATCTCAAGTAATTGGAGACATATCACTAGGAGTGCAGACAAGGCTTCAACTCAACCCTTATGTGATGCTTGCCTGCATTCTCTCTCAAATTGAGCCACAATCAATATCTGATGCAGAGCTAGATCCACACTGGATCACTGCAATGCAAGAGGAACTCAACCAATTTGAGAGGTGTAAAGTTTGGAAATTAGTTCCAAGGCCTAAGGGCTATCCAGTAATTGGAACTAAGTGGGTATTCGGAAACAAACTTGATGCCCAAGGTGTGATAGTGAGGAACAAGGAAAGGCTTGTTGCTCAAGGTTATAGTCAAGAGGAAGGAATTGATTATGATCAGACTTTTTATCCAGTTGCAAAACTTGAAGCTATAAGGATTTTCCTAGCTTATGCAGCATTCAAGAAGTTTAAAGTATACCAGATGGATATGAAGAGTGCATTCCTAAATGGAGAACTCAAATAAGAGGTGTATGTTGAACAATCTCCAGGTTTTATCTCTTCATCTCATCCTTCTTATGTTTTTAGATTGCATAAGGCTCTCTATGGTTTAAAGCAAGCTCCAAGAGCTTGGTATGAGACTTTAGCCAGCTTTCTCTTAGAGAATAGTTTTTCTAGAGGCATGGTAGATAGAACCCTTTTTACAAAATTGCATCATGATAAAATTATCTTAGTACAAATATATGTGGATGGCATAGTTTTTTGTTCCATTGATTAAAATCTGTGCAAAAGATTTTCTTATCTAATACACTTAAGGTTTGAGATGAGTAGTATGGGTGAGTTATCTTATTTCCTTGGTCTCCAAGTTAAACAAACTCCTGAAGGAATCTTCATCTCTCAATCTAAATATGCTAAAGAGCTTATTAAGAAATTTGGGATGATTGATGCCACTGCCATGAAAACTCCCATGGCTGCCAATGCTGTTGTAAGTGCTGATGAATCTGGAAAACCAGTTGATGAAACCAGGTATAGGGCCATTGTTGGATCCATACTGTATTTAACAGTAAGTAGACCAGATATTATGTTTGTCGCATGTCTTTGTGCTAGGTTCCAGGTGAACCCTAAAGAATCTCACCTTATTTTATTAAAAAGTATTTTAAGATATATAAAAGGTTGTCCAGATATAGGCCGATGGTATTCAAAAGAATCAGCATTTGTGTTAACTGAATTCTCTGATGCTGATTATGCTGGATGCAGAGTAAATAGGAAAAGCACCTCTATAACTTGTCAGTTCCTTGGTGACATACTTGTATCATGGTTCTGTAGAAAGCAAACATCTATTTCAACATAAACTGTTGAAGCTGAATATATGGCTGTAGGCAGCTGCTATTCACAGATCTTGT
This sequence comes from Platanthera zijinensis, assembly GCA_039513925.1. Taxonomy (NCBI): domain Eukaryota; kingdom Viridiplantae; phylum Streptophyta; class Magnoliopsida; order Asparagales; family Orchidaceae; genus Platanthera; species Platanthera zijinensis. The sequence continues at coordinate 118,231,858 of CM077087.1, forward strand.
GGATACAAAACCAATTACTGGATTATGGTGTAAACTAAAATAATTCAACTATTCTATGCGATAATACAAGTTCTATCTCAATTGCACAAAATCCAGTTTTGCATTCTAGAACAAAGCATAGTGACATTAGACATCATTTCATTAGAGATTGTGTTGACAAACAAAAGATTAAACTTGAATTTATCTCTACTGATTTGCAAAGAGAAGATATATTCACTAAGCCATTGTACTCATCAAAGCATCTGTTCTTTTTCAATCAGCTTGGTATGATAAATGATCAGGATTTGATCTAATGCTTTGTCCATGGTCAAAGAATCGTTTATGTTCGTCGACCTGTGATCGACGAACTGATAACAGTTTGAAAGTGAGATCTATCCTAGAGATTAGAGCAAACACACAGCAAGAATTATAAAGACAAAAAATAAAGGCAAACCAGACAACACAAGAAATTTATAGTGGTTCCCCTAAACTTGGGTAGTCCACTCTTCTACCACCCTAGGTAGGAATCCACTACAGGATGAGTTGATCAGGTGTCATGGGCACCAATGAGCTTTTGATAAGGTGCTCAATAACCAAACTAGATTTTTTGATAAGGTGTCTTGCCACCACTTAGTTTTGATAAGGTCTCAAAAACCAAGCAAAACTTTTGAAGGGAGTTCAAGAACCCTTTTACAGGAGGGAAGGGAGATTTGATATTGTCTTCTCTGTTCAACAATCAAAGAGAAGCATAAGTGGATTTTGATGTTGTTGTCAAAGCTCCCCCTGAGATTTGCAATTGTTCAGGAAGGAGAGCTTTGCAAAGGGTGATAGGTCTTCAATGTATGACTCTCAAGAAAATGATGATTTTAGCAAAGGATGAAATGTGAGTTGTCTTTGAGTGTGAATGATGAAGCCTTGATGATGTTGATCTTCCAGTAAGCCTTCAGACTGTTGTAGAGTAGTCGTCTCTTCAGGCTTCCTGGAATAGTAGATCTGAGAAGAGCACTGGCTGTACAGGTGATGTTGAGTTCTTCCTGGAACTCTGATTCCTGTACCACTTTCTTCTTTCCACTATTCTCTCTCTTCTTCTTATTCTCTATGTTCTTGTTATTCTCTTCTTTTTCACCTCTGTTTCTTCTCTGTTGTTCTGTGTATATATTCTGATAGGAGGACAATGGTCATTTGAATTCTTGCATTTATTACTGCTGCCTCTTAGTTACTCCAACAGCTATAATATTCATAAAAACATTCTTGTAACTGTCCTATAATAAAGCTGTGTTGGAATATGAACAGCTCATTTTGATTGGACCAAGAATATCCTGAAAATCTGCCTGGGAACTTGCGTTCAGAGTGATGGCAGAAATCGTCGATCTGAACAAGATGATCGTCGATCTGAGCTCGACTATGGTCGATATGAGCTCAGAGATATTGGAGCTGGTCTTGGACAGAAAACGTCGATATGAGCTTGGCGATCGTCGAACGGAGTTCGACGCCTCGTGGACCTGAGCTCAGAGATCGTCGATCTCAGCTCATCGCCTGAACTTCAAAACGTCGATCTGAGCTCGACGCCAAGGTTGAATTCTGATTTCTTCTGACTGATTTCTCTTGGCTGATTTCTTCAAACTCTGAGAGCCTTTGACTTAGCACATCCTATGACCCTTAGCTTTACATTGATGGGTCAATCTAATAATCCTAAAGACATAGTGATCCTGACCCAAATCCAAATTAGGGTGTTCCAACAATCTCCCCCTATTTGGGTTAGGATTACTATTTACATAAAAATATTATAATTAATATTACAAAGCATAAGATATAAAAAGACAAGTTTTGCATAACTGACTTCTGTTACCGTTAAAACTGACTGCTGCTGGCTTTACAAAACTCCCCCAATCTTGATGCCGTAACTGTGATTGGAGGAGGCTGGGATGACTTTGAAAATTGGATTTTGATTGAGTCATCCAGCTAATTCTTTTAGATGGTACCTACAGAAGGTTATGGTAGAGATTGCTCTCTCCTTGAAAAGGATTTGTTAGCATAAAAAATTATTTTTGTCCAGCACATTTTATTAGGATTCTGAATCTGAAAAACATGGTCTGACATCTTTCTTCCTATAGAATTTCTTTTCATCAGAAGAGATTCAAACTCAGTGCCATGATTACTGCTGACCAATGCAACTAGAGTAGAGGACTCAATCTAGATGAATTTAGAAAAGGATCTATAAGAAATATAAAGTTATCTGACAGAGAATTCTCATACAGAAATCCTAACATAATTTTGAACAATATATCAAAAGGATAGAAGTAGCCCTTAAGAAAAGATGTTTCCTAATAAAATTGTTCCAAATAGGAAAAGGATTTGAAAATATTTTAAATAGTTTATCGTTATAATTATAAATCAAATTTATGAAAGAGCAGAGTGAGTTCGACGATTTTATATAGGATCGTCGATCTGAGTTCGACGATTTTATATAGGATAGTCGATCTGAGTTCGACAATTTTATATAGGATCGTCGATCTGAGTTCGACGATATGAACTCATTTCGTTGATTAAAATGTTTCTTTTTCCTTTGAATATATTCTGAAAATATTCCTCTGAGAAGTTTTGTTTCCCCCCTCAGATTTTATTGAATCTTAGCAGCAAAATTGAAGTTCTAAGTCAACTGAACTGAAAACAAAGTTAGATAATACTTGATCTTCTTCAGGTTTTGATTTTCCTTCTATTTGTTCAGACTTTAAACTGCTGCAGGAAGTATTGATGGCCATTGAGCAGAATTGTTTGGCCCTTGCTTCCTCCTCTTCATCTTCAAGTGATGATTCATCATCTGATACATCCTAAATGACATCTAGGGATACTTATTCTCCTTCTTCAAATAAGATGTTGTAGCTTCTTTCTGTTGTTCCATCCACTGGTTCAGAAGCCATTTGATGAAGAAAATCCCATATCTCCTTAGCTGTTGAGCATTCAACAACTTCCTGGAACAAGTCATCAGATAATGACTGTGCTAGGATATTCATGGCTCTGGCATCAGCTAGTCTGGCCCTTTTAGTTGTTATTACTGAGGTTGGGAGACCTGTCATAATGGAATAAAATATTTCTTCATCAATATTGTAAATAAATGACTTAATTCTTGTCTTCCAAAGTGCAAATTTGTTTATGTTGCACTTAGGAGGCCTGGTGCTAGAATATTCCATATTCTTGCTATGTGAAAAACAAAATGATTAATCTAATTAGGATGGATCAAGAAAGATCTTTTGGTTCAGGTGTTAGCCTGTATAAACAACCAAATTAGTGAAGATCTAGTTGTTGAATAACCAACCTCCCTCTAATACGAATTGAAAGTGAGATCTATCCTAGAGATTAGAGCAAACACACATCAAGAATAATAAAGACAAGAAATAAAGGTAAACTAGACAACACAAGAAATTTATAGTGGTTCCCCTAAACTTAGGTAGTCGACTCTTCTACCACCCTAGGTTGGAATCTACTGCAGGATGAGTTGATCAGGTGTCCTTGGCACCAATTAGCTTTTGATAAGGTTCTCAAAAACCAAACTTGATTTTTTGATAAGGTGTCTTGCCACCACTGAGTTTTGATAAGGTCTCAGAAACCAAACAGAACTTTTGAACGGAGTTCAAGAACAATTTTACAGGAGCGAAAGGGAGAGTTGATGTTGTCTTCTCTGTTCAATAATCAAAGAGAAGCATAAGTGGATTTTGATGTTATTGTCAAAGCTCCCCCTTAGATTTACAATCGTTCAGGAAGGAGAGCTTTGTAAAGGGTGATAGGTCTTCAATGTATGACTGCTCCAGCAAATGATGATTTCAGCAAAGGCTGAAATATGAGTTGTCTTGGAGTGTGAATGATGAAGCCTTGATGATGTTGATCTTCAAGTAAGCCTTCAGACTGATGTAGAGTAGTTGTCACTTCAGGCTTCCTTGAATAGTAGATCTGAGAAGAGCACTAGCTGTACAGGTGATGTTGAGTTCCTCCTGGAACTCTGATTCCTGTAACACTTTCTTCTTTCCACTATTCTTTCTCTTCTTCTTATTCTCTATGTTCTTATTATTCTCTTCTTTTTCACCTCTTTTTCTTCTCTGTTATTCTGTTTATATATTCTGATAGAAGGCCAATTGTCATTTGAATTCTTGCATTTATTATTGCTGCCTCTTAGTTACTCCAACATCTATAATCTTCATAAAAGCATTCTTATAACTGTCCTGTAATAAAGCTGTGTTGGAATATGAACAGCTCACTTTGATTGGACCAAGAATATCCTGAAAATCTGCCTGGGAACTTGCGTTCAGAGTGATGGCAGAAATCATCGATCTGAACAAGATGATCGTCGATCTGAGCTCGACTATTGTCGATCTGAGCTCAATGATATTGGAGCTGGTTTGGGACAGAAAACGTCGATCTAAGATCGGCTATTGTCGAACGGAGTTCGACGCCTCGTGGACCTGAGCTCAGAGATCGTCGATCTCAGCTCGACGCCTGAATTTCAAAACGTCGATCTGAGCTCGACGCCTGAATTTCAAAACGTCGATCTGAGCTCGACGCCTAGGTTGAATTCTGATTTCTTCTGCTGATTTCTTCAAACTCTGAGAGCCTTTGACTTAGCGCATCCTATGACCCTTAGCTATACATTGATGGGTCAATTTAATAATCCTAAAGACATAGTGATCCTGACCCAAATCCAAATTAGAGTGTTCCAACACAGTTCTTGAGATTTCTCGTCAACCTGAGCTCGACGAAATCTCCTAGTGAAGTAAATTTCGTCGACCTGAGATCGACGAAATGCTTTTAAATCTTCAGTTGAGATCGACAAACTGGTTGACTCTAAATTATTTCGTCGACCTCAGATTGAAGATCTTCTAACTTTTCGTCGAACGGAGTTTGTCAGTTCATATTCTGGAAAACCTTACATCTTAGGTTTTCTTCGACCTCCGTCCCGCGCTTTCAATTCCCCTTGCACTTGATCTTCATTTTCTTTCTTGCAGGTGAATTCATGGCAATTCTAGCAGGCACTCTTGCGGCAATGAAATTTTATACAGGATTCGATATGGATTTTGCCTCATTCCAGCACTCAGATCCAATATTTCTTCCCATCCTACAACTTCTGGAACACCAGCAACTAAAACAACTATTTTCCATGAGAATCAAATTACCCGGCACAGAAATCTGTGAATGGGTGTACACAACTACCGTCGATGAGAATAAGATGACCGGCACCACCGCAGGTAACGAAATCTCTCTTACCCCGATATTCTTACTGAACTTTTTGGATTGAAAAATGGTGAGGAAGAGTTAGAAATTGATTCAGAAGAGTTTGATATAATGTTGAATACAATGGGGTACTCTGGAGACAACCCCAATAAATTATTGAAGAAACACCTATCTGCCGAGTTCAAATTTCTCCTAGATATAATTGGGAAAGTCTTGCTGGGCAAGCACACTGCACGCGATTATATAACAAGGCATCAATTTCTGGTCATGTGTGTAGTGGTAAACCAAAGGAAGGTGGACTGGGCTTAGATCATCTTTGATCTTATCAGGAAAAGAAACAGTAAAAAGGAAGTGAACTTTGGACGGATCCTAGGAATCTTCTTGACAGCAAAGGCTACTGAATCACTGGTCTCCAAGACCACATTCATCAATGCCAGCAAAAGGCTCACATGTGCCTTGTTTGGCAGGTGGGAGAGGACAATCACAAAGCCCTCTAAGGCTTCATCCTCTGCCACCCAAGCTTCCAAAAGTACAAGGTCTGTTACATCCACTTCCCACCCCACTAAAGGACTCCTTTCCACTCCTCCACCACCTTCTATCCCTCTAGTTCCATCCCAATAGTAAGTGCAGTCAACCCCACTTTCCACTACCATCCACATCCATACCCCAACACCTCTAGCATCTCCAATTCCCTCTTCACCTACACATCTCCCATCTCCTCATCCTTCACCTAAACTTGACACTTCCATCCCTACACCACCTCTATCCCCTCTACCATCTCATCTGGTTGACATCAACCTCTCCTCCCTTCCATATTTCAACTTGCTTTCCTCTCCCTTGAACTCTCCATCACCACAACATGACTCTCCCTTAGAAACTCCACCTACACCTCCACTCATCCATCCTCCAGTACCATTTACTCAGTCAGCTACTCCACCAGTTTCTGCCTCTCCAACCCTGGACTCCTCTCTTACCCCCACAATCATTCCTCTTCTCACCCCATTACTCAAAACTCTTATTGCAGAGCCCATTTCCCCTCTTGTTGCTTCTATCTCATCCCTTGCTGCTCAGATCTCTTCCCTAACCACTGCTCCATCTTCAGTTAGGGGCCTGGCTTCAGCCACTGCTGAAACCAGGCAGGGGGAGATACATCATGAAGAAGTAGCAGTAGCAGCCATACCAGTTATACATACATCAGATACAGCAGAAGAAGCAACAGATAGTATAGATTCTGATATAATCGATATAATTTAATTTTTTAAAACTGACATGGATATTGATGAGTCAGTTATAGCAGAAATAAATACTATTGGTGATGTTATCATCCATCCCACAGTAGACTTGGTATGTTTGTTAAAGATTATTGATACAGCTTATCTAAGTTTCCCTCCAGCTAAATATACTAAGCCATCATTGGCTTTTATCCCCTACTCCTTCACAATAAGTTATGATGTTGCTAAGCAACTTAAAGACAGTTTTTCTAAGATTTTTGAAACTCCAGCAGAGAAAACTAAGGCTGATTCAGTCAGAGCCTCCTCCCCTCCAAAAACATTTCCTGTTCCAACATTTATCATGGATGATTCCCCAATGCCTGATATGGATGCCTTGATCATGGCTGATATTGAAGAAGAGAATAAGGCAGCTGCTGAAAGAACTATCACAAGTAACTCTCCAGGATTAATTGATATTCCTCCTCCAGCTCCCTTCCAGCATGGAAAACCCTCCATTTCTGCTGAGTTCCTAAAAGAGATAGATGACTTGTATAACAATCCTCAAGGAAAGTCTGATGATGATGATGAGGATGATGATGACTCTGATGAGGAACCCAAGAAAAAGAAAGTCTCAAAGAAAAGGTAATCTTCACCTCCTCCTGCTCCCAAACTTGGAAACACTAATTACACACCCTACTATATTCTACAAAACATAACTCCATACAAGGGTATGCTAGCCTTGATGTGGCTATCCAAGAATGAACAAAAGGAAACAAATAAGAGCAGAAGGTATTCTCCTCACCCGCAGAAATTCAGAAGAGACCCTCCTCCTCCTCCAATAGCTGTTGGTGCTTCTAGAACTAGTTCTCAAAAGTTAGATGCACCTTCCAAGCCCTCATACACCAGAACATATCAAAGGCATGAAAGATCATCAAGACAGCAGTCCCATGGAAGAAATTAGCAGAGAAATACTAGCTGTACAAAACAAATAAAAGAGATAGTGTATAAAAACCAAAGTTCTCTCCTCCTCAACCACAGGCTGAACAAAGAAGACACTCTGTACCTAAAGGAAAATACAGTGAGGCAGCACCTCCCAAATCCTTATACACTCAAAGTACTGAAAGCCAAGCTAAGACAAATTTTCAAGCACAGTCTATAAATTTCAAGCGTGTTGCACTTTTATCCTCATAGGAAGATTAATCATCTGTCAGTCAGGATGATGATCCAAACTTAAGGATGGCAAGGCTTCAAGAATTGATTGCTCTATCACAGATGAAAAAGGCCAGAGAAGAAGGACAGGATCCAACAAAATTTTCTACAATTTCCACATATCAGGAAAAAGAACTTGAAAGTCTTCAGGTAAGCAAGAAGCTGTTTGACCCTACTGAATATATGACTAGACATCCAGAAGCAATTGTTCCTAGAACTTCAACTCAGATAATGATTGGATCAGCTGATTTATATATGTCAAAAAGAGAAGCTGCCAATCCTAACAGGGAAATTAAATTTACAAACCCTGGAGAAAAGAAGAAGGAATAAAAATCCAGGAAGTAAAAACGGACAATCCTAAAGAAAAATTGCTACTTGTGGTATACTTTGTTAAATTTATGTTGTTTTTCTGTTACAAAGCTATGTACATATATCTGCTGCACTTGTTATCATTATCTGCCAGATATATATTGTGTTTCTTCTTTATATATTCCTTTTGTATTGAGTCTGTTATTAGTGACCTCACCCAAATAGGGGTAGATTGTTGGAACCCCTAGTTGGATTTGGGCTAGGTTCACTGAGTTAAGATATGACCCAACATGTATAGATCAGGTTCATAGTTATGTTCTAGAGTCTAGGTCAATTTCTTAAGTCAACAGTACAAAGGACCAGCCTCCAACCCTAGAAGATACTCAAGAATTAGATAATTCAATACTTAAAAAAAGAAGTTCTACGTTCGTCGAACTCCGGTCGACGAAAGTCGAGCTCAACTAGACTAACTCAGGGAGAATTCTCTAAGCCCAGCTCGATGAACTCTTGACAAAGTACTAACTGCTTTATTCAGAAACTCAGTCGATGAACTAAAACATCAGCTAGAAGAACTTTGTTCTCTGATAGACTAATCCTGGTTAAAGTGGTTCAACACTCAGAAAATATTCTAAGTTCAGTTTTCAGACTCAGCTCGACGATCTTGGACCTCTACCTAACTAACTCTGTTCTCAAGGCTCAGCTCGATGATCTTAGACCTAAGCTCGACGAACTTGATGCACAGAAGGAAGTTATCAAGTAGCATTCATAGGTCGACGATCTTGGATCTCAGCTCGACGAACAAATATTCTCAGCTCGATGAACTGTGGACTCAGATCGACAAATTCAGTATTATTCTTTTTCCCTTTTGTCCTTATTATTTGGCAATAATTCCTGAGTAATTAATGCTCTAATATTCTCTGAATATTACCGTTAGACATGAGCATTAATTATGGACTTCATCAGGATTACTGCCTGCCATTTTTATAAGGTACAGTTGGGGAAAAAATCAATGCAGAAAATATTCCAAGGTCGTCAGCATTTATTGCAGAAGGAAATTCAAAATTCAAAAACGTAGAACAAGAAGGGCTTCCAGAAGACAAGAAGAAATAGAACATCAATCAAAAAAATCAAGCGTCTTCTGCCTTCACATTCTCAGGAACTCTTTGAAGGACAACATATACTACTGCTTCTGTAAAACTATTTCTGAAGCTTTTCTAGTCAAGATTGAAGGCTAAAAGCCCACCACCCTGAAGCAAAGCTCTCATCTTCCTGAACCATTCAACCTCTCAGGGGGAGCTTTTACACCATCAAGAATCCACATAGTCTTCTCATTATGACTTAAGAAAAAAAGACTTCCATCACTCTCTTTTCCTACCTTTGTACAGGGTTTTAATTCCCTTCAAAATTATTCTGGTTGCAAGTCTCCTACCAAAAGACTTGAGGATTGATTTTGGTGAGCACCTTATCGAAAGCTCATTGGTGGCAGTCACCTGATCAAAAACCTGAGTGGATTCCTACCTAGGGTGGTAGAAGAGTGGATGTACCCAAGTTTGGTGAACCACTATAAATTCTTGTGTTGTCTGTGTGCTTGTGCTGTGATACATTTTGCTCTGTAACTCAGTCATATTTTCTCTAGTTCATTTGCTGCACTAGGTCACTCTTACACATATATCATAGTAACATACTTTGTTAAAAAGACTCCTTATTTCTGTAAAAATCAAAAGATTTTAAAAACTCTATTCACCCCTCCCCCCTCTAGAGTTATTTAGAGCTTACCCTATCTTTCAGGGTCACTCAAAAATAATTTTAGCGAGCTGTCCTACTTGATATTCAGGATTTTTAATGCTTCCAGTTAAGGTTCTTATCATAGCGTCATTTTTGGCGATATATTTGGAAAGTAACTCCTCCATGCTTGTAGGTTTTGGATAATTTTGAAGAGGGGGTGGTGGTGGTGCAGAGAAATCATTTTGTGGTGGCGGGCGAATAACATTCGATGGATTACTCCACAAAAATTTTGGATGATTTCTTAAGGAAGGATTATAACTATTCGAAAAATTAAAACCAGGAGGATAAAAATTCATAGTATAAAAATTATTAAAAGCATTTCTTAGCATATTGTTAACAAAATCTAATTGTTCTGGGGAAGGAGTTGCAGATTCCCATTTCTGAGGGGCCGAGGCAGCAGTCATCTCTGTTATCTTTTTGCTTAATATTTCAACTTGTAGAGCGAGCTGGGAGACGTTGTCCACTTCAAAGATACCTGCAGGTTTGTTTGGGAGGGACCTAGGCACATTCCACTGATAAGTGTTCATGGCCATGTGCTCAAAAAGCCCAAGAGCTTCTTCCGGGGTCTTATGATTTAAAGTACCGCCAGAAGCTGCGTCTATCATTTGCTTTGTGCTTTGATTTAGCCCGTTATAGAACGTCTGCACTTGTAACCATACAGGCAGCGTGTGATGTGGGCATCATCTTAGCAATTATTTAAATCTTTCCAAAGTTTCATATAAGGTTTCAGAGTCTATTTGTCCAAAGGCAGAGATGTCGTTCCTAAGTTTTGCAGTTTTAGCTGGCGGAAAATACTTCGCCAAAATTTTTTCGGTTAATTCATTCTAAATGGTTATGCTATTCTAAGGTAGAGTGTTCAGCCTCTGCTTAGCTTTAGTTCTTAAAGAGAAGGGAAAGAGTCTTAGCCTTATTGCATCATTTGTGACAACATTTATCTTGAAGGTGTCACAAATTTCAAGAAAGCTTGATATATGTGCGTTCAGATCTTCATCTTGAAGTCCGTCAAATGTCACATACTGCTGCACCATTTGAATTATGCTAGGCTTTAATTCGAAGTTATTATTTGCTATAGTAGGGCGGACTGTGCTTAATTCTGTTCCCTTGAGATTCGGCCCTGCATAATAGGACATAGTCCTTTGTAAGGCTTCATCTACGTTGGGTTCTTCCATTCTTAGAGTAAAGAATGACTCAGAGTCCTCAATCGACACTTGGATAGTAGGACCTTGAAATCGCGATCTTCTCTGAAGAGTACGGTCAATTTCGTGGTCCAAGTCCAAAATAACCGACAGACTCCCGCGGGTCATGCACTAAAAGAAGAGAAGAGAAGAAAGAGAAATAAAATAAACTAGAAAGAAAAGCTAGATTTTTTTTTTTAAATAGATTTTTTGTAATAGATTAACTCTCGAACTTCCCATGGACTACCCGGTTAAAGGTTCGCAAGGTACTAGAGAAGATAGCGGCTATTGGGTATTGTATCCACAATGTACCTGATTTGAAGAAGCCCCTGTACAAGCTAAGGTAAATAGACATTGTATTTGATGATATGTTTCAAGTTATGCTTGCAGTTATTCCACGCTAAGTACACACCAATGTCAGGGTGCAGTGGGTCAATATACACGGGTCTGCTCAACGTAATCCCTCGTTCAGCAGATCAGTGTGTTGGCCTACGTGTACTCTCTCTATTGGAGTGTACTTACTTTCAAGTACAGGACTGAGAAAGATCAAGAGTAGACAAGGAGCAAGGATGGGCCAAAGAGCAGCTCACGGGTGGAAAGACGAAAAATCGTCTAAGTAGAAATCGTCGAGAATAACTAAGTGATTCTCGCCGATTCGACGAGAATCACTAGTGATTCTCGCTGAATCGTCGAGAATCACTCGCTGATTCTTGCCGATTGCAGCCAGCTGTCTCAACGCCATCTTTATTTCTGCTTAAGGCAGAATCGTCGAGAATCACTAGTTGATTCTCTCCGAATCGACGAGAATGACTTTGCATTCTCGCCGATCCATCGAGAATGAATATTGATTCTTGCCGATTCTCTCAGGTTGGCTATATCTTCAGCCAGAATTCTGCCAAGTAGAATTCGGCGAGAATCATAAGTGATTCTCGCCGATCCATCGAGAATCACCTATGATTCTCGCCGAATTTTCCTTGGGCGAAATTCTTGTGCTCGCTGGACCGGACAAAGTTCCAGGCGCTGTTTTGAAACCGGAGCTAGGGTTTCTTGTGGTGGGGCCCACAACGGTCATATTGTATGACCTACTGTATAAATACTTCGGCATCTTGAACAGTAAAAACAAGGAATACACAAGAACAAAAACCGAGCCGCCGACGTGACCTAAATCGCGGATTTCTCTTCCGCCACCATCGCCTCTCGGGAAGTTTGTCGCCGCCGATGATCATGGATACCTCCTGATCTTCCGGCGTCAAAAGCTTTGCCAAGCAATGCGTCTAACGTGTCCTTCTTGATATCCTTTGTCTCTTGGTTTGTAGATCGGGAATACCTTCCCTTTCCAAATCAATCGAGACGATTGATCCAAGGAAGACCATTGGTAGACCTTGCCAGCATAGCTATGAAGGTTGGATATCAAAAGCCAAGCCGCCGCTCTTCTTGCCGCCGCCGGTTTCGTGGAGATTCACTCTAAGTGAGAGCTAAGGTCGTTGACTCTTCCTCTTCGTCAATAACGCGTCATCTAACGAAGAGGGACACCTAGCACTCCATAAGTAGTTTGTATATTTTATACATTCCATTTAATTTTTTGTTATAAAGGAACGTAGGTTCCTCGTTATAAGGGTTGGGTGCTACCCGTGGTGGAGGAGTGGTGACTCCTTCGGTTGGAAGGGTTCCTTCTGTTAGTGTGAGGATTGGATTTCAATTTGGTTGGTGAAGTGACCGAGTCGTCCCTTGTTGGGAGATAGGTCGAAGGGGGAAAGTGGACGTACCCAAATCGGGGAACCACTATAACTGCTCGTGTATGTTTGTGTTGTGTTGTTTTGTTTACTTGTGCAGGTAGAATTTTAATTCCGCTAAAATCGCCTCAAGACACCTATCCCCCCATAGGTGAAGATAGTTGGCATTAGGTGGACTTTCAATTGGTATCAGAGGGAGGTTACTCATCAAAGGGGTTAACACCTCGAGTAAGTTCCTTCCACTAGTGTCAAGAAGAAGGCAGATATCTACTATGGACGGACTCAAGTACTCAGGCAAGATCCTAGTGTGCACCAGGCTAAACTTTCCTATCTGGAAGTAAAGGATTAGATTTTACATGGAAGCATTCGACCCTCGACTCTTCATGGTCGTGGAGGAGGGACCTTATATTCCTACTAAAGACTCCACCATTGATCCTACCAAAAAGGTGCCAAAGAAGCTTTCTGAAATGGACAAGGACGAGATGGTGCTGGTCGGACTGGACAAGAAGGCACAGAACATACTGATCAGTGCAGTTGATGACTCCATGATGCAGAACTTTTGCAACTACAGGACATCCAAGGATATCTGGCACAGCTTGATTATCCTGATGGAGGTCATAGATGATGTGAGGGATGATCAGAGATCCCTCCTGAATCATAAATATGAGGCCTTCAGGCAGGTGCTCAAGGAAGAGATCGAAGTTACCTTCGAGAACTTCCTCAAGATCATCAATTCTCTCAAGGGATACAGAAGAGTGTTCACTAATGGTGAACTTAATGATAAATTCCTTAGGTCCCTTACTAAGGAATGGGACACGAAGAACTGCGCTATCTGAGAGTTTGGCAGATTAGGTGAGACTGATCCTCAGATACTCTTTGGGAAGCTCATGTCCTATGAGCTCCAGTTAAACACGAGGAAAGCTGAAGACGAAGCAAAGAAGGCCGCAGCCAAGGAAAAGACTATGGCCCTAAAATCCATTCACTCCAGGAAGGGCAAGGGTGCGGCTTCATCCCGTGCGGGGAAAAAGGATGAGGAGGAAGACTCTGAGTCATGCTCCTCCGGCTCAGAGTTGTCTAAAGAAGACTTCTCCCTCATCACCCGAGAATTAAAGAAGTTCCTCAAGATGAGGAATCAAAGAAAGAGAGACGGCTCCTCCTCCATAAATCAGAAGAAGAATTATTCTTCTGACAGGTATGAATCCAAACCGAACAAACATCGTAATACTGACATCACTTTTTTTTGATGCAATAAGCCAGGACACATCGTGGCCGACTGCCATCAAGGCAAGAGAGAGAAGGGGAAGGGAGAAGAGCACAGGACCTCTAGAGATAAAAAGAAGGAGAGGAGCTACATCGCCAAAAAGTCAAATACACTGAGTGAGTCTGATTCCTTAGACTCCAGTGATGATGAGGAAGCCTACTTCGGGCATGTGGGTCGCTCTGACTCAGAAGGAGAATGCCCCCCATTAACTGGGAAGGTAAAAGCTCGTACCCCCCTCTCTGACACTGACTATGAGTCTCCTGATGATGATCTCGAGGACAACCCATCTTCCCGAGAAGCTGAGCTCCTCGAAAAGTATGAGCTTTTGCTCAACACCTTCGAGGAATGCGGCAAGAGATTGAGGGCTCAGAAAAAGGAAGTAAAATTCCTTATGGTTGAGGGTGTCTCCCTAAGGAAAGAGATCACTAGCTTGATTTCTCTCCGACAGGAGCACCTGGACCTGATCTCTAAGCACTTAGAGTCTCTAAGTCTCCTTGACCTTAAACAGGAAGAAATCAATAAGTTGGAAGAACAACTTACGGCAGAAAAGAAGATTGTCAAAAGCTTCTCTATGCCAAAGACTGTTCTTCCACTAGTTGATACCTTCTCTGCTCAGGCTAAGGGGGCTGGCTTGGGGCATGTGGGTGTGCCTGGTAAATCATCCAAGAGAAACAAAAAGCAAAGGAGAAATAAGGCTGCTAAGAAGGCCTCTACTGCAGAAAAGGGAAAGGCCCCACTCAACCCTGTTGTATTCAGGAAGCCTTACGATCCCTGCAATGAATAGGACTTTGAGTCAACTTATGGCCACTTCTTCCGGTCCTCGGTTGAAAAGCCCAAGAGTCGGTATGAGGGGTGGGCCTTCCCCCACAATTTTGGCGAGAGTGTCTTCAAGGAACCTTATGAGGAAGTTCAAATAGAGGATTATGGCCACTTCTCTAGCGGCCATAATAGGAAGCAGGCACCCAAGGCCAAGCCTGTTATACTGAGAAAGCAGGAGGTGAAGAAATCATGCGACTGTTGTCATCATGATGCCTCCACCTCCAGGTCCGAGGCCCCGGCTGAACCTTCCATTCCAAGGGTGAAGCAGGTGCCTATGAGAAAGTATAACAGATTTGACTGCTGGTGCTGTGGCACAGTTTGTCACTTTGCCGTGGATTGCTTGTTTAATCTGAGGAATAACGAGACTCCTGATGTTGGCAATGCGAGGCAGACCACTCGTAGGGCTAACCATCCGAGGGGGAGCATGCTAATGAGGAATCTAGGACCCAAGATCGATTGCTTTCCTAAGGGAAATTAATTTTATATTGCAGGAATGTCCAAAGGCCACCAAAACTCCCATATGGTACTTGGACAGTGGATGCTCCCGACATATGACCGGGACAAGAAGCCTGCTGCGTGATTACTCTCCAGTCAAGAATGGACCCAAAGTCATCTTTGGGGGATCAGATCGAGGAGTCACCAGGGGTTACGGTATGATTTCCAACGGTATAATCTCTATCATCGACGTGGCTTATGTTGAAGGGTTAAATCATAACCTGATTAGTGTAAGTCAGTTATGTGATAAAGGATATGACGTTAAGTTCTGCAAGGATAAGTGCCTGATAATATCGTGTGCCTCTTCGGAGACGATATTAACCGGCATTAGGAGAAGAAATATCTTTTGTTTAGATTTTCTTAGTTTAGATTCTTCTACCCCCGTGTGCTTGGTGGCAAAAGGCAGTGCATCTCTTTGTGAACAATGGCATAAGAGATTGGCACACATTAATTTCAAGACAATTAATATGCTATTTTCTAAAAGTTTAGTAAGGGATGCTCCCATCATTAAGTGCATCAAAGATAGCCCCTGTTCTGCGTGCCAGAAGGGCAAACAGACTCGGGCTACCTTTAAGGGCATTGCAGACAAAGACTCTTCCAGATGTCTTTATCTTCTACACATGGACTTGTTTGGTCCAGTTCATGTTCACAGCTTGGGAGGCATGTCCTATACGCTAGTGATTGTTGATGATCACTCTTAGTTTACATGGGTGTTCTTCTTATAATGAAAGTCAGATATATTTTACATCTTCACTAATTTTGTCAAGCAGGTTCAGAATGAATTTAACTGCTCAGTGGTCAAAATCAGAAGTGACCATGGAACAGAGTTCGAATCTGGTGCTATGTCAGAGTTTTGTGAAGAACATGGTATCTTTCATGAGTTTTCCTCCCCGCGTACTCCTCAGCAAAATGGGGTTGCGGAGAGGAGAAATAGAACTCTCATTGAAGCTTGCACGACAATGTTGAATGACGATTCTCTCCCAAAATACTTCTAGGCAGAGGCTGTCAATATGGCCTGTCATGTACAAAACCGAGCATTGATCAACAAGACTCATCGTAAGACACCTTATGAGCTACTGAAAGGAAGGAAACCAACCATGTCCTATTTAAGGATCTTTGGCTGCAAATGCTATGTACTCAACAACGGGAAGTACCCGCGTACTAAATTTGGTGAAAATTGCTTCGAAGGCATATTCATAGGCTATAGTAGCCATAGTCAGGCATATAGGGTTTTCAATAAGAAAACCCTAGTGGTTGAAGAATCAATTAATGTTGTATTTGATGAAGGAAGCTTGCTTAATAGCAATTCTTCCAGCGGTATTCTTGAAGATGCAGGTGTAAGACTTGAACAGCTGAGTCTCGATGAGACCGCTAAAGATGTAACTCCCAAGTACGTCCAGGTTTCTACCTCAATGTCAACTAGAGAAGTTGAAGATCAGGATGGAGCAATCCTCTTAGAAGAAGGAGAAGCTCAAGAAGATGTCAGAGCTCCTGATGCCAGACTCCTAGAGATCCGACACGTGAGGGATCATCCTAGATATCAGATCACCGGAGATCCTCGTGATGGTGTCAGAACTCAAAGAGATGAACTACATCAATTTGAAAGATGCAACGTCTGGACGCTGGTTCCAAGACCAAAGGGGCAGAATGTGATCAGCACCAAGTGGATCTTCAGAAACAAACTGGATGAACATTGTGTCATCATAAAGAACAAGGCCAGGCTGGTGGCTCAAGGTTACAGACAGGAGGAGGGGATTGACTTCGACCAGACCTTTGCACTAATGGCAAGGATCGAGGCGATAAGATTGTTCATGGCGTATGCTTCGCACAAAGGATTCACTGTCTATCAGATGGACATGAAATCATCATTCTTAAATGGTAACCTGAAAGAGGAAGTATACGTCGCACAACCCCCAGGTTTTGTTAATTCAACTTATCCCAATTATGTATATTTTCTTAATAGGGCTTTATATGGCTTAAAACAAGCTCCTCAAGCTTGGTATGAGACTCTGTCTAGTTTTCTTCTTGAGAAGAAGTTCTCTAGAGGAAAAATAGATAAGAGATTGTTTCTTCGGGAAGTACAAGGCAAGATCTTGCTGGTGCAAATCTATGTTGATGACATTATATTCGGCTCAATGGATAACAATCTTTGCAAAAAGTTTTCAAAACTTATGCAAGGAAAGTTTGAAATGAGCAGTATGGGAGAGCTAAAGTATTTCTTGGGACTTCAAGTGAAACAGTCTGAGGATGGAATTTTCATTTCTCAGATGAAGTTCACAAATGAACTCCTCATGAAATTCGGAATGGAGAATGCAACCTCGATGAGGACTCCAATGGGATCCACTATGTCTCTGGATAAGGATGAGAAAGGGAAACCTTTTGATGAAACCAAATACAGAAGCATCATTGGATCCCTGCTCTACCTTACTGCAAGTAGACCGGATATCTTGTTCTCCACATGTGTTTGTGCCAGATATAGGGTGAACACTAAGGAATCTCACTATGTCGCTGCAAAGCGAATTCTTAGATACCTTAAAAGTACCCCTTATCTTGGCTTGTGGTACCCGAGAAACAATAATGTCGAGCTAATAGGCTTTTCAGATGCTGACTTTGCAGGAAGCAGGGATGATACGAAAAATCGTCTGAGGGGGTGCATGTGGCTCCATTTTATTTTTTGTTATAAAGGAACGTAGGTTCCTCGTTGTAAGGGTTGGGTGCAACCCGTGGTGGAGGAGTGGTGACTCCTTCGGTTGGAAGGGTTCCTTCCGTTTGTGTTAGGATTGGATTTCAATCCGGTTGGTGAAGTGACCGAGTCGTCCCTTGTTGGGAGATAGGTCGAAGGGGGAAAGTTGACGTACCCAAATCAGGGAACCACTATAACAGCTCGTGTATGTTTGTGCTGTGTTATTTTGTTTACTTGTGCAGGTAGAATTTTAATTCCGCTAAAATCGCTGCAAGACACCTATTCCCCCCCCCCCCCCCATAGGTGAAGATAGTTGGCACTAGGTGGACTTTCAGCGGCACATAAAGCCGCTTTGCCTTTTTCGAGAGAATTAGGTGGCGTAGAAAAATTGTGAAGTTGGTTACTATTAAGAGCGGTAATAAAAAAAATTATTTTAAAAAATTTTAAGAAAGAGGATGAGAAAGAGAAGTGATAAAATTAATCGGTTCGTGTTTTCAATATATCAACGAAAGTTGGTCCCCGACAACGGCGCCAAAAACTTGGTGGTCGCTAAGCTTCGAAGAAAATAAAAGCAATCGAACTAGCAATCCAATGAGGCAAGTATATCTATCGAACTGTAGCTAGGGGACACAAGTGTCGTATTGAAATCCGGCAACTGTTAAGTACACTTACTCACACTAAGGCTATTATTTTATCGACGGAAAAACTAGGGTTTAGAGAAACTGATTTCAATAAAGGAAATAAAACTATGCTAGAAAGAGAACTACTGCAGTTAATTAAAGGCCTATAAGAAGCGATTACAACAAAGGGATGAAAATATGGAATGAAAATGCACTCGATCAAGAATCACCTCGGCTAAAGACGACTAAGAAATGCGATAAAAACCTAAACTTAATAGGGTAAAGGTCCTTGACCATAGAGGTTCCTTGAGCTTAAACACGCTTCTCTCGAAGTCGTGGAAAACTTAGTTTAGGAAGGTCCGGCCGACTCTTGTCTAAATCAGAGGCATAAATCTCACTTTACGCGGTGGACCCCACTATTGGATTTTACTCTAATCCGGGACATTTGGACGTCTGACTCTCTCGAGGGGTACGTACAACTCCCTTTACTCTTGAGCGCTCACTTCAAACTATCGGCCTATCGGCTTTCCAAGAATGAAAGCAAAGGTGGATAATATATATCGATGATATATCTCTAACCCAAAATAATTCAAAAGTAATTCAAGGTATAAAACCCTAAAAAAGAAAAGTTAAATAAAATCATAATCACTTAATCGCTAGAACCTCGGATCATCAAGATCGAGTACAAGAAGGATTAGTTAATCATAATGAAGTGGAGGAGGGGGGATGAGTAGTAAAGCATTAATAACACAATCTAATAAAGAGAACTTATATTAATAATGAAAGAAAGTTACACTTGCATGAAAATAAAAGAGCTATACTTTCATGGAAATTAAAACTATGCTAGCATAAAATTAAGCTAAAAGCAATTACAAGAGCTATTACAAAAGCTAAAATAAAAGAAGAACTAAGCTAGGATTCGAAAAATTACAAAAATATGGAAGAGAGAGAGGTAAGACCATGAAAAAGATTAATAAACAAAGGGGCAGCACCTCCCCTTTCAACCCAAGCTTGCTGAAATGGAAGGGGGGCCCTGAATTTATAGGAAAAGTTCACGGGTTGGTCACGCCCTTCGACACGCCTAGGGAGGGCGTGTCAGGGGGCGTGAAAGTTATGGGGTTGACCTCAGGCTCTGGATTATTGCGGGAAGGATGATTGCTTCTGTACGTCGGTGGACACGCCCTGGGTCACGCCTGTGTAGGGGGGGCATGACACGCACATCGCGTCGAAATAATTAGTCGGAAATCCGTCAGTCATCAGAAAAGGTGGGGTCACTCCCTGTGTCATGCCCGTGACAGGGGGCGTGACAGTACAGTTGGCATGTTGATACGAAATGGCATTTAATGCGGTGGCAGGCTTTGGGCAGAGGGCGACACGCCCCGTGTCACGCCCTGGGACACGCACGGGGAGGGCGTGTCAGGGGGGCGTGAAAGCCGTTTTTCCTTATATTTTCCTCTGACTTCTGGAATCCTATGGAAAGGGTGACACGCCCTAGGTCACGCCCTAGGTCACGCCCGGGGAGGGCGTGATAGGGGGGCATGTCAGGTCAATTTTGACCAATTTTCAGAAAAGCTGCAAAAAGAGAAAAAAAAGTAAGGGGCAATAAAATTAACATTAGAAAGATAAAATTAAAGCTTTAAATACAAGATTTGTACATTATAAAATAGAAAAATACGATCATAGTTAAGACAACAAAACGTATTATCAGTAAGTACATCAAATGAGTATATCAATTTACAGTAAGTAACTTAACTTTTATGAATGCCCAAACAGACATATAAGTTAAGGATCGGTTCAACAGTAAAGCAACTCTTCGTATATGAGTGCCCATACAAATTTATACGATGCGGATCTTGTTTATGTAATGTATGTAATGATATGAATGAAATGCAATGACTCACCCTTGATCATGCACATGCAACTACTATGTCGATACAGACTTGTAGTTTGCACTTTTCGAGCTGTTAGCTAACCTCTAAGGCGTCATCCGTCGTGGCCAGACGGTGACAGTAGAGCAGGCTTCTCTACTACTAGGCGAGCATCCACACTACCAAGCCTAGGCCTTTATACACCTCAAAGCTAAGACCACAACACCGGATCTCACGTCCGTACTATAGCTCAGAAGGAGCCTCAGGTAGGTGTGCACCGAGGACCAAGCCCTACTATCCCATTATCGTGGCATAGAAGGAGCCTATGGGTGCGTATCACCAAAGTACCAAGCCGAGCTATCAACTTGGCATGGAAGTAGCCCCTGTAATGTGCACTGAGAACTAAGCTCATCCACCCAAGGTCTATCTGTAAACTCCCTTCGGTGTGATGACTAGCGAGCCCGTAGACCTACCACACTATCCTTAACCCAGAATTACGACACCGATTATCGAATCAAACCGCATGTAGTTTCACATCATCATGGCATGGAAGGATCCTTTGGGAGTGTATCACTAGAAGACCAAGCCCATCCGTCAACTTAGCGCGGAAGGAGCCTCGGGTGTGATCACCGAGGACCAAGCCCAACCGGCCAAAGCCTCTTTTCATCATTATCAATCCTATGCACTCAAACACATGCACTACACCCTTACATATTTCCCATGCTTCTAAGCATGCAAAGGATCTTTATTAATACAGGTGGAAAGCCACCTTACACAACACATTAATTCCATACTGCTACACAAAGGGAGACACGACTCTAATCAGTTGACAACTTTAGACCTTCCTTATTTAACTCATCTCATAGCCATGTATCAACCTCTTCCGATTTCTTTTAAGGGAAAAGCATTCACCAATCATTATGTTTCCATCACGGTAATATCATTAGTATAAGGTAGTTCACCCCTTTCGTATCATGAATCCACGGTTTACCCGTTCAATTACTAAGCGTCATATCTTCTTCCAAACCCATTCCATTTCACTAATTACGATCATGGCATATTATGTTTTCCTATAATTTTTTATCACATTCACATAGGGCCAAATTCACTAAAATCACGACATTTATTCTTACAATTTCTTTACTCATACCAAGCCTATTATTGTACTAACCCGAGAATATTAAGTACACAGGTCTTGGCTGTACAACCACTTTGATTAGACATTCTTGAGTCTACAAGGATCGTATGGGGATGTGTGAACATTCATTGGAAAGATATTTCTAAGGAGTACAACTTTTGTATTCGGTCCCTCACCCAAATAAGACTGTAACTCATTTGAAATCGGGTTCGAAGTCTACTGCATTCAGAAGACAGTTTTCTGCACGTTTAACTTATCAGCCAGCAAGTTTGATCATACTTTCCTGTGGTTATAGACCCCGCATAAAGATGTGTAACCATGCGTTGGAAAGGTATTTCGAAGGGCTATAACTTTTATGTTAAGTGAAAGCCCTAATCTGGTTGTATCATATCCGAAAATGGCCTCGATGTTCGCTGCGTGCAGAAAACAGATTTCAGCACGCATCTTAAGTCGGAATGAATGGCCTCGGTTCGTCTTCCTCCTCTAACCGATATTCCCAAATCAAATCCAGAAATCCTCCTCCCTTATTCAACCTCATAGTCCATCTTTCTTCATGAAACCTAGTCCCTCCAATTAAATCGAAGACAGGAGAGGTTGAAGATTTCATAATTCTAGGATGTAAATCCGCAATATTCCTCACCTAGAAATATCCACCTTACCATTCTAACTCTTTTGAGTCGACTTCTCACCTTGAAATAACTATTGATCTAGCACAAAGGGAGAGGGTAGGAATATCACCTCATTTCCGCCATTTCTGACATCTCCGGCCGTTAATCTAGTCATTCTCCTCGGTGGCATGGTTGTTCTCTTTGTTGGCAGTGTTCTTCCATGAAAAGGGCGAAGCTTTTCCCCCAAAATCCGGCCCCGGCAACCCGCAATATTCCTCTCCTCGGCACCCGTCGGTTTTGCACAGTGACGACTAAGCGAGATTGAACGGATGCGATGGCCAGGGTTCGGTTTACTTCCTTTTATATTACGAATTACGGTTATTTCACTTGACACGTGTCATCTCCCCATTCGACCGCCAATATTGAGTCTTATTTGAAATGACTGGTCCAATGAATCATCCAGCACAAATCTCAAAGTCCGGTTCATCCCCTCTGCAATAAACTGCAGATTCTGCCTGGGATGAAAATCTTTTAAGTCCAAATTTGTCGAGTAAGCAGCTCTTACTCGATGAATAGATGAGTATTTTACCCTAACATGACGAATCACCACGATTCGTCGAGTCCACCCAAATCTATATGTACGTACAATAATTTCAAAGGAAAATTCATCGAGTATACCTTCCTTACTCGACAAGTCATTGAGTAGAGTCGAGTGCACTCAACGCTCTCGATGCCACTGCTCCCCGAATAATCCAAAGTAAAAACATTGAGTGGCGTTGAGTGCACTCAACGCACTCGATGTCTTTAAGCTAAAGGCATCGAGTAAACTCAACGTACTCGAATCAAGCAGTTTCCATAAATATTATAAGGCTAATACTGTTGAGGTGCGTCGAGTCCACTCAACTCCTTAGCCAGTTCGTCGAATGGTGTTTAGTGCACTCAATGCCGCGTTGAGTGCACTCAACGTAGTCAATTCCCGGTTTCTAGGATATCCTTTAAGTCCACATTCGTCGAGTGGTGTTGAGTCCACTCGACGCCTAAGAAAAATTCGTCGAATGGAGTCGAGTGAACTCAACGCATTCGATGTCATGGGTCCAAGAAATATTTTATGTACAGTACATCTTATATATTCGACGATTTCATCGGTTATTCGTGACGATATTCGACGAATAGTATTGGTATCAACTCACAAGTCATACTCTACGAATTCGTAAGATATCTGTGATGATATCCAACGATTTTTACTTGACAAGTCTGGCGCACCCCGAGCCCGAGTCAACTCCCTTGAATCAAAAACACGTGCGAGGGGTCTAGCGCGAAACGGGATGTTACAAATCCTATAAACAAAATAAAAGATTTCAACCCCGAAATATGTCTAAGGCTGTGGGGAAATAAAGAAAGAAAATATAATATGATTTTAAAATTACATTGGGGAAATAACTCCGGGTAGCTCTTTTGCATCAAATCCACCAGTTCCCAAGTGTATTCTCCTTTCTGGTGGTTATAACATTGGACCTTTACCAATGGTACTCTTTTCTGCCGCAAGTTCCTCGTTTCAGTGTCCACTATCCGCACCGGCTCTAGTCGGACGGATCTATCAGTTGATACTGCTCCGTCTATGGTGAGGACATGTTGATCAGGCCACAATAGTCCCTTCTGAAGTAATGACACATGGAAGACGTCGTGTAAATTCTCTTGCTCTGGTGGTAGCTCCAACCGATAGGCCAAAGCGCTAATCCTTTCCAATATAACATAAGTCCCAACATATCTTTGACTGAGATTCTTCATACAAAGCACCCGTTACACTCCATGTATTGGCCGGATCTTCAGGAATACTTTGTCACCAACTTGAAATTCTACCATCCAGTGCTTTGCATTATAATATTTAGCCTATCGACTTTTAGCCTCAAGCATGCGGTCCTGTATTTGTCTAACAACAACATTAGTATCATCAATATACTCAATTCCCAAAACCTTGGTGTCTTCATCTTGCACCCACGACAAAGGAGTCCTACATCTTCTTCTATAAAGGACTTCATGGGGTGCCATCCCAATACTGGCCTGATGACTGTTGTTGTATGAAAATTCTACCTGGATTAAGAGCCTTTCCCATGGCTCTCCTAAATCTAGCACACACAATCTTAGTAGATCTTCCAAAGTTTTGATGGTCCTCTCATACTGACCATCCGTTTAAGGATGAATGGTTGTGCTGAAGGTAAGGCGCGAACCCAAATATGCCTATAAGGCCTTCCATTCTTTAAAAGTAAAACGACCATCCCAGTCAGAAACAATTGTCTTTGGCACGCCATGGTACCGTACAAACTTTTCCACAAAGTGGCGTACCAAAACATCGACATGTGCCTCCTTCCTCATTGGAATAAACCTGGCTACCTTCGTCAGGCGATCCACGATTACCCAAACTAATTCATTCCCAAGGCGTGAGCGAGGTAACCCGTGAACGAAATCCATGGAGATATGATGTGTTGAATGGCAAGTGTACCGGTCACACAACTAATATAAAATGGGCAATTTTTCCCAAGTATCGATCTCGAGGGAACACAGTAAGGTGGAGTTAATTTTGAGGAGGACTTGAGATTGAAGTCCTAAGGTCTAACCTTTGAGGAGTGGGGGGGGGGGGGGGGGGTTGGTTGTTTGCGTAAAAATAAAGTAAAACACTTTCAACTACTCTTATGCAATGCCACTATGCAATGCCACTATGCAATGCTTCGCAGGTAGGATGGAAGACTACATAGGCCGCTATGCACCGAATCGCTGGGCAGATGGACGAGTTGGCTTGCGGATGAGGTGCTGAGAATGGCAGAATGGGGGTCATGAGCATCTCTTCGCTACGCACGCCTCTAGCAATTGCTATAGCGGTAAAACCGGATGTGGTGGCATATGGAAATAAAGGCGCTCCTCAAACAAATAACAAAAATATAAAATCAAATAGACATGATTGTATACAAACATTATACAAACTAAACACACTTCATCAAACACAAGAGATTAAACTACACAATCAACAACAAAATAAGAAAAGAGTGCGAAATCGATCGGATCCGAATTCTTGATGAGGATTCATGGAAGGAATTGTCGGGTTGTCAATCTATGTCCTAGCTCGATCCTAACTGCGTCCGGGGTCGAGGAGGCTGTCACTAACTCTCAATGGACCAGTCTTCTTCGTGTCACGATTCGGTGGAGGATGGCACGAACTTCTCCTTGCTTGACGATTAAATCTAGGTCAAACCCTTCTTGAAGCTCAAGGATGAAGGTGGAAGCCTATAGGAAGCTCTGTCTTGGATTTGGCGTTGAAAGCTTGCCCGGAGCACCTCCCTATGGTGGAAGATGAAGGAGAGCGGCAAAATCCCTCCTTGGAGATGAAAGCGGCGGAAAAATTTCGGGGGTTAGAATTAGGGCGGAACCTATGAATTTATAGATTGTAGAAATAATAATGCGCACGATCATTGGCGCACGACAAGTGGTCGTGTGCACTGTGTCCTCTGATCGTGCGTAATGGCATGACAGAACCAAGAAGATCAGGGATAACGCGCACGAGTAGTGGCACACGACCGGTGGTCATGCGCACAATGTCTAATGGTCGTGCGATTACCCTGAACAAAACTTCGGGACAAAGGAATAAACGCACACGAGCAGTGGCGCATGACCGGTGGTCATGTGTAATATGTCCAATGCTTGTGCGAATGCCCTAGACCAAACATGGAAAAATGGAGAGTAGTGTGCATGACCAGTGGTCATGTGCTATAGGTCCAATGATCGTGCGCTATAAATCCTGTAATATTTGGGTTCGACGAACAGACCGCGCATGACAAGCGGTCGTGCACTAAGGTGCCTACTGACAGTGCATAGGTAAAAATGCACGATCAGTTGACCTTAGGTAGAAAGCGATCCCAAACAATCCCGGATCATGCACGCGACCCTTGTACCTGCAGCAAAAAAAGCAGAGCCACCAAAATGGCATACCACAATCTCTATACAGAAAGACAAACCAAGTAGGGCAAAAGAATAATAACTACGAAATCACACAGAAAACGGGCCAAAAGTGCACCTACAATGGAAATAATGATTAGATTAAATTTATACAATAACGAACTAAACGTGAAGTGTAAGTGAAAGAAAAATATCCCAGATGAGTCCGAAAATCACTTTAAAAATAGGACTCATCACACCCCCAGACTTACCTGTTTGCGCGTCCCGAGCAAACAAAATCTATGGAGATTGGTAAAATTAACAAGCTAACAAAGAAATTGAGATATAGAGTACCATGCGAAGTCAGATGCTCGCGCGCATAAAAATATAATAGTGGAAATTTCTATGTATACAAAATAATTATACTTTTCACAATGCATATCAAAATTTTATTACTACTCAATAATGGAATCACTGTGAATCTTCCGGTCACGCACAAGGAGAAAGTAGGAAGGCCACTAAGGTGAGATTTCCCAAAGACCGGGGCTCTGGATCACCTCCAAAAAAATCCATCAATGTCGGGGACCATACGCTTACTCATTCACACTCTAACCACGGTACTTGTTCGACTCAAGCATAAATCTGTAGGGCTTTAGGAAAAGAGATGGGGCTTTGGTTACGGTGAGGTAAACAAAAATAAATAAGAATTCTATGCACCTAACCCAAATGAGCTAGCATAAAAAAAAGAATCCAACCGCTTACCACAATATATGTAGGTACACAACACTCCCAGACTTAATTTTTAAAATATGTGTGTGTGCACCGCCTACTCCAAATACAATCTCATCTCAAATAGATTTTTATTTATACTTTTTCTTTTCACCTTTTTTACAATTCATTTTCATATTTTTTTTTCGAATAATCATTTTTAACAATTTCAGCAAATATAAACCTTTAGAGCACATCTACATATTCACAAAGAATATCACCACATCAACATCCCAAAATGAAAATGTAAAACACTAAAGCTCGACGTGAGTGTGCGACTAAGATCGGCTATGAGACTTTGGTGAAATAATGGTGGAGCTGAATCAAAAGAGGAAGTAAGCACAATGGGGCTTAGCGAGGATAAGACGTTAGGAACGGTACAAAGCTCAGCCGAGCCAAAATGATGGCCTACATCACACTCACGCTTGACTAACCAGGAACCAATGCTTCGAGAGTAGCTTTGGGCAAGTTCTTAGCCACCGAGAATGATGATCCTTCTTCCCGACTCGAGCAAAATGAGTCTAGTGACGGCTACACACATCCCTACACTATCGTTCGATTCACACCAGATTCACCAATTTTTGAGTAGAATAAAAATTCTCTACGTTTTTAGAAAAATATAAAACTATCAGCATACAGAAAAATTAAATCTACTCCAATTTCTACACGAGACAAGAGCACTCGACTAGGAGCACTGTAGGAGTCTACATTTTACTCTGTCTCACAATCCTATGCAAGCACAATAATTTTACCAAATCATAAAAAGAAATGAGTTTAACTTGCAGCATGCTAACAACTAAGCACGCGCTCATGTGGGTGCAGTGGTGTGCGATGCAATGAACTAATAAAAATAAAACAATAAAACCTTCCAGTTTGCACATGAAATGTGCACATGCAAAAGGTAACAAATAATGGCTCTCCCCCAGACTTAAACTAAGCCCTACAACATATGATATAGAAATTTAAATCAGATAGAGACAAAGGAAGAGGTTACCCAAAGCTCAGCCAGTAAGCATTCCAGAATACGCTTGAAAAACAGAAGCAGGTTCGCCATACGAAGAATCACAATCCCGCCAATACGAAGTTGCCTTGAATACCTGCAGGAGTGAGCTCCGCAAAAACAAAAGAAAAATAGACAAATATAAAGAAATACTGAAACTAAGATAGACATGAAAACTAAAAATACAGGAAACATGAGATAACTACTGGGGTTATTTTCCTCCCAGTACGACTTATTAAATTCTATAAATTTCTAGCTAATGGGCATATGAAAAGAAAAGTGCACAGGTAACTATTCCATTATCTGATTCGGTAATGGGTACCGATACGGCGATAAAACAGTTACCCCTCTACCTAAATAATAATACCTGCCAACATAGGTAGAGGAAATAGGAAGTAAGAAGAGGAGGAGCGATGGTCCTCTCTCATCTTATCACAAAATAAATTCTTGCCTAGTAAGGCATTGTCAACCACAGATTTGCAGGAAGCAATGACGACGGCATGAGCACAAGGCTCATTTTCATCCCAACATACCCGTGGAGACTCAACCTACACATGCTCAGATAGTGAAAGGGGATCAAGAAATTAAGGAGATGAAGAACTAAAATTATCAGAAATAGGGAGAGTGATCTCTGTATCACTCTCAGTAGGATCCAAGCATAGATTATTGTCGATATCATACGAGTCATATTGGGGGGAATCCGAGAACTCGAGGTCCCTGGTTGTAAGAGGGACCGCCTCATCCAATAAGGAGGTGCAAACCTCCATATCAGAAAGGGAATATTCCTAATCACACTGTGGTGCGTCATAGCGTTCCGAAGATCCACATTCTCAGTAGGAGATAGTAGAGTCCTCATCTCACTTTGGCATCCAAAAATACGGCATCATCAGCCAACTAACACAAAGATTGGGTAGAACCATCAGGAAAAAATTGCGGAGGGGCAACACTGCTCTGGAAACAAAAGTATTGAAAGAGAAGGCCCCATCGCAAAATCATTCGCAGACACCACCCCGTCGACAGGAACAATCTCTGCGTCCCATACAAGAGCACCCATGAATTCCTGATCAACTTTTTGCTGTCTAACAACAGAGTGATCGTCATCACTCAAGGGAAGCTCGTTAAAAGGGAGCGAGGGACCCATGAAAGACCTGTATGCAGCGAGATATTCTTCGGTAATCTTAACGGGTAAAGAATAAGCCAGATGAGGGATGTCAGAGTATGGGTCAGGCAACACCTTGGTAGGCCTTTCCACAACAGTCTTCCGTGAATGGGAGGTTGTTGCGCACACTCCCTCAGAGGGAGAAGGCCCGCACAAGCGAGGGAAATCCTTCACCATATAAGCTATAACTTGACATAGCAAACATCGAATATAGTGCTCGACATTCATAATAGTCATGATGTCGATGTATCGGCGCAAAGTGTCATAGAGATGGCACTCTGCTAAGGAATACATCACAAACAAAAATATTTACCAAAAGGGTGCTACAATACTATAATAAAATAACATGGATCTGCTTTCTAAACAAAAAATCAGAAAAGGGCAAAAAGAAATAAGTAAAATAAATGCAAAGCAGGAAAATAAATAAAAACAAGAAACAACAATCGCTAAAGGATCGTGAGCTCCTCTTCGCTACGCACACCTCTAGCAATCGCTAGAGCTGCAAAACTGAATATGATGGCGGATGGAAATAAAGGCGCACCTCAAACAAATAACAAAAATATAAAATCACATAGAGATGATTGTATAAAACGTTTTACAAACTAAACACACTCCATCAAATAGAAGAGATTAAACTACACTATCAACAACAAAAGAAGAAGAGAGTGTGAAATCGACTGGATCTGAAGTCTTGCTGAGGATTCACAGAAGGAATCACTGGGTTGTCAATCTGCATCCTAGCTCGGTCCTCGGCTGCATCTGGGGTAGAGGAGAGTGTCAGTAACTCCCAATGAACCCGTCTTCTTCGTGTCACGATCTGGTGGAGGATGGCACGAACTTCTCCTAGCTTGATGATGAAAGCTAGTTCAAACCATTCTTGATGCTCAAGGATGAAGGAGGAGGCCGAGAGGAAGCTCCAGATTGGATTTGACGGTGAAAGCTTTCCCAAAACACCTCCCTACGGTGTAAGATGAATTAGAGCGGCGGAATCCCTCCTTGGAGACGAAAACAGTGGGAAAATGTCAGGGTTTGGAATTAGTGCGGAACCTGCGAATTTATAGATTGTAGAAATAATAATGCGCACGATCAGTAGCGCATGACCCATTGTCGTGCGCACTGAGTCTTTGCAGAACCTGGTAAAGAATGGAATCAATGCACATGATCAGTGGTACACGACCAGTGGTCGTGCGCACTAAGTCAAATGGTCGTGCGATTGCCAAGACAGAACTTGGAAAAATTTAGAGTAGTGCGCACAATCAGTGGCTAACGACCAGTGGTCATGCGCTATAGGTCGAATGATCATGCACTATAGATCTTGTACTGTTTTGTTCAACGAATAGGCCGCGCACGACAAGCAGTCGTGTGCTAAGGAGTCCACTAACCGTGCATGGGTTAAAATGCACGATCAATGGCCCTTAGGTATAAAGCGATCCCAAATAATCTCGGATCATGCATGCGACCCTTGTACCTGTAGAAAAAACAACAGAGCCACTGAGACGGCATACAACAATCTTCATACAGCAAAACACACCAAGTAGGGCAAAAGAATAAGAACTACGAAATCACACAGAAAATGGGCAAAAAGTGCACCTACTATTGAAATACAAATTTGATGAAATTTATATAATAACGAACAAAAAGTGAAGTGCATGTGAAAGAAAACTAGCCCAGATGAGTCCGAAAATCAGTTTAAAAATGGGTCTCATCAAGATACCCTCGAACTTCCACTCAGGGATAGACAACGACTGTAATAATCCTTCAGGGCTCTTGTATTCCACCTTCACCCTTTGATAGGCCTCACAGTGTGTAACAAAATATTTGACGTCTTTCTTCATCCCTGACAAACTTATGGTCTTCCGCAAGTCAGCTTACATTTTGGCAATCCCAGGATACACTGAATACTGAGAGCAATGTGCCTCTCTCAAAATATCTTCCCGAATTTTGTCGCCTTTGGGAATATAGAGCCGACCATGGAAAGGAACGAGGCTTTCCTTTAGGGATATTTGTTAGAGGACCCACATTCAATTGACTTAAACACTTGGTCCATAGCAGCATCCTTCCCTTTCTCTGCCAGGATTCGGTCCCGAATATCATAGACTATACTCATGGTGGTTAGGTACTCGATATACTCTTCAAAATGATCTTTATACACCAGGGTGATCTCCATCTCTTCAAGAATCTGAGCTAATTTCATACTCATCAACCGAGACTTAGGGTTCGATTATGGTACCTTTCTGCTCAAGGCATCAGCCACGGAGTTTGCTTTTCGGGGGTGGGTGTTCAAAGTAAATTCATAATCACATAAAAATAATAACCACCACCGCTGTCTCAGGTTCAGCTCCTTTTTTGTATGAATATAATTTAAATTCTTAGGATCCATAAATATCTCACAGTAGACACCATATAGATAGTGTCTCCAAACTATCAAGGCGAACACCATCGCCCCCAACTACATATCATGAACTGGGTAATTATCTTTATTTTTCTTATGTTGTCTCAAAGCATAAGCGATCACATGTCCGTGCTGTATCAGCACTGCCTCTATCCGTTGATATGATGCGTCAGTTGATGTGGTCTACGACAAGTGTACCGGTCGCAAAAGTAATATAAAATAGGCGAATTTTCCCAAGTATCGATCTCTCAAGGAATATGGTAAGGTGGAGTTAATTTTGAGGAGAACTTGAGATTGAAGTCCTTAGGTCGGAGTTTACGAACGTGATTTTGATTGTTGCGGAAAAAGAAAGTAAAACACTAATAAACTACTCATATGCAATACCGCTATGCAATGATTCGCCAGGCGGATGGAAAACTAAGAGGTCCGCTATGAACTTAATTGCTAGGCGGATGGACGAGTTGGCTTGCGGATGAGGTGGTGAGATTGGCGAAATGATGGTCGTGAGCACCTCTTCAGAACGCAGGCCACAAGCAATTGCTAGTGTGGCACTATGTGGTGGAGGATGGATAATGGCGTACCTCAAGCAAATAACGTCAATATAAAATCACATAGACATAATTATACACAAACGAATATGAAATTAAGCACACTTCATCAAATACAAAGAGATAAAACTACACTATCAACAACAAGAGAAGAAGAAAGTGTTAAATTGACCGGATCCGAAGTCTTACTGAGGATTCACGGAAGGAATCACCAGGTTGTCAGTCCGCATCCAAGCTCGGTCCTTAACTGTGTCTAAGGTAGATGAGGTTGTCATTAACTCCCAATGGAACCGTCTTCTTCGTGTCATGATCCGATAGATGATGACACAAACTTCTCCGAGCATGATAGAGAAAGCTAGGTCAAACCCATCTTGAAGCTCAAGGATGAAGGAGGAGGCCAAGAGGAAGCTTCAACTTGAATATGACATTGAAAGCTTTCCCGAAACCCCTCCCTACGGTGGAGGATGAAGGAGATCGGTGGAACCCTCTTTGAAGACAAAAATGTCGGAGGAAAAGTCTCGTCTGCGAAATTAGGGTGGAACCTGCGAATTTATAGATTGCAGAAATAACAATGCACATGAGCAATGGCGCACGACCAGTTTTCATTCGCACTGTGTCCAGTGATTGTGCGTATTGGCATGGCAGAACAAAAAGAAAAACTAGGATAAGGTGCACGAAAAGTGGCACACGACCGGTGGTCGTGCGCACTATGTCCAATGGTCGTGCGATTGCCCCAGACAAAACTCCAATAAAAGGAATAAATGCGCACGAGAAGTGGCGCACGACCGGTGGTCATGCGCACTATGTCCAATGCTCGTGTGAATTCCTCAGACAAAACTTGGAAAAAATGGCGAATAGTGCGGACGATCAGTAGCACACAACCAGTGGTCGTGCGCTATAGATCCACTGATCTTGCGTAGTGTTCCTCTACTGTTTGGGGTTCGACGAACAGGCCGCGCACGAACAGCGGTCATGGGCTAAGGAGTCCACTGATCGCACACGTGTAAAAATGCACGATCGGTTGACCTTTGGCAGAAAACATTCCCAAACAATCCCGGGACACACACACGAATTTTATGCCCATAGTGAAAATAGACTAGCCACCGAAACGGGCATACCATATTCTACAAACACAGAAAAACACCAAGTAGGTCAAAAGTGCAAAAACTATAAAATAACACAGAAAAAGGTCCAAAAGTGCACCTTAACATGGAATGGGCATTATACAAAAATATGAGCAATTATGGCTCTAAAGTATAGTGCATCATCGAGGAAACTTGCGCAGATGAGTCCAAAAATAGGTATATAAATAGGACACATCACACCCCCATACTTACCTATTTGCGCATTCCGAGCAAACAAAATCTATACAGAAAGGGAAAATAAACTAGCTATTATAGAAATTGAGATACGGAGTACCATGCAAAGTCGCATGCTCGTGCACGTAAAAATAAAATAGAGGAAATTACTAAGTATACAAAATAGTTTATACTTTTCACAATGCGTATCAATATTTTATTACTACTCAAAAATGGAATCACGGTGAATCTTCTGGTCACACATAAGGAGAATGTAGGCAGGCACTAAGTTGAGCATTGCCAAGAATCGGGGCTCAGGATCACCTCAAGAGAAATCCATCAATGTTGTGGACCATACGCTTGCCCGTTCACACTCTCTCGACGGTACTAGTTCGACTCAAGCATAAATCCGTAGGACTTTAGGTGAAGAGATGGGGCTTGGGTTTCAATGAGGTAAACAAAGATAAATAAAAAGGCTACGCACCTAACCCAAATAAGCTAGCATAAAAAAGAATCTATCCGCTAACAAAAATACATGCAGGTACACTACACCCCCAAACATAATTTTTTAAAAATATGGGTGCGTGCACCGCCTACTCCAAATACAATCTCATCTCAAACAGAATTTTCAATTATACTTTTTCTTTTCACTTTTCTTTTTCACAATTCATTTTTATATTTTTTTCAAATCATATTTTCTTTTTGACAATTTCAGTAAATAAAAATTTTAGAGCACATCCAAATATTCATAAAGAATATCACCACATCCACACCCTAAAATGAAAATGTGAAACACTAAAGATCGACATGTGTGTGCGACTAAGATCGGTTATGAGGCTTTTGTGAAATAATGGTGGAGCTGAATCAAAAGTAGGGGTAGGCACAATGGGGTTAGCGAGGATAAGACATTCGAAATGGTACAAAACTCAACTGGGAAAAACTGATTGCCTACATCACGCTCATGCTTAACTAACCATGCACCAATGCTTTGAGATTAGCATGGGGTAAGTTCTTAGCCACCGTGAAAGATGATCATTCCTCCCGACTCGAGTAAAATGAGTCTAGGGACGGCTACACACATTTATACACTACCGTTTGATTCACACGGGATTCACCAATTTTTTTCGTAAAATAAAAAGTCTTTACGCAAATAGAAAAATATAAAACTATAAGCATACAGAAAAATTAAATCTACTCCAATTTCTACACGAGATGAGAGCACTCGACTAGGAGCACTACAGGAGTCAAAATTTTACTCCATCTCACAATTCGATGCCAGCTCAATAAGTTTCCCAAATCATACAAAAGAAACGAGTGTAACACGCAGCACACTAACAGTTAAGCACGCGCTCATGTGGGTGCAGTGGTGTGCGATGCAATGAAATAATCAAAATAAAATAATGAAAGATTCTAGTATTCAAATGAAATATTAGCATGCAAAAGGTAACAAATACTGGCTCTCCCCTAAACTTAAACTAAGCTACACATCATATGATATTATGATTTATATCAGATTGAGACAAGGGAAGAGGTTACCCAATGCTCAGCTAGTGAGCATACCGGAAGACCCGTGAAAAACAGAAGCAGGTCTGCCAAATGAAGAATCACAACCCCTACAATACAAAGTTGTCATGAATACCTGCAGGGGAGAGCTCCGCAAAAACAAAAGAAAAATAGAAAAAATTACAAAGAAATACTAAAACTAAGATAGACATGAAAATTAAAAATGAAGGAAATGTAAGATAACTACTGGGGTTATTGTCCTCCTAGCTTGACTTATTAAATTCTATACATTTCTATCTATGTGGCCTATGAAAAGAATAGTTCATAGGTAACTGTTCCATTATCCGTTTCGATAACGGGTACTGATGTGGCGATAAAACAGTTACCCCTCTACCTAAATAATAACAGCTGCCCAACACAATTAAGAAAATAGGAAGTAAGAAGAGGAGGAGCACTGGTCCTCACTCATCTCAACACAAAATAAATCCTTGCCCAGCAAGATATCGTCTACAAGGAGACAATAGGAGGAGAAAGCAATTAATGGAGCTTCCTCAACTGAGGAGGAATCAACCTCCTCATGAAAGAGGATGTTATCATCCATCACTCGAGCTGAAAGATCAAATTCCTCCAAAAGCACCTGCGAAGACTCAACCCGCATAGGCTCAGATACAGAAAGGGGATCAAGAAATAAAGAAGATGAAAAACTAAAATAATCAAAAATAGTGGGAGTTGTCTCGGTCTCACTCCCAGCAGAATCCAAGCATAGATCATTGTCGGTGTCATATGAGTCATTGCACGGGAGATCCGAGAGCTCGAGGTTCGCGCTGGTAAGAGAGAACGCCTCATCCAATAAGGAGGTGCAAATCTCTACATTAGAAAGGATCTCCACATCATCCCACCTTGGTGTGTCAACATGTTCCAATGTGTCACACACTCTATTGGAGAGAATAATGTCCTCATCCCACATTGGAGCAACCTCAAGATCTAAATCACTATCTTGCATAACATCATCAATAGACTCACTAAAAATGGAGTAGATAATTTTTGCAAAGAAAGTAGAGGAACAACAACTTCAGAGAAAATATGTGTAGGTTCCTCCAGGGGTGAATCCAAAAGAGGGGAAGAATGCATAGGGAGAGATGGCTCCACAATGTCATCACACCGATCAGTAGAAAGTCTGATGGGCATATCCGCAGCAGTCCCCCATAGATAAGGTGGTACTGTGAATATATCATTGGAATCAGAAGGGGCAGCCAATTGAGAGGTGGTTGGAATGAATCAGATACCCGATTCATCATCATCCTCCAACTGACACTGAAATTCTACGCAATCTTTCAACACGTGCTCAGTGCTATGACAACACAAACACCATTTTCCATTACTCCTCAGTCCAGGTGGGACTAGAGAGGAATAAGAAAAAGGTGAAGGAGTAGATGAGAAGTGACCATAATATTTGGGTATGGTGTATGAAGTACCATAAGAGGATGGTGATCCAAACACTGAACCACGAGAATTAAGCTCATTATCTTCAGTGGGGCACTCATCACTACCATGCCTATAATCCCTGCACCATCTGCAATGGATATTCATATAAGAAAAAAGGGTGCAACAAGAAAGAATTCACCTACAGAAATATTCTAAGCAAAAATTAACTACACACTAACAGATAAAAGAAAAGGAATGCCTGCTGTTGAAAAATTTAAACAAGAAAAGGAACAAAGAAAAATAAGCAAAAAATTTTAAAAACTAAAGAAAAGAAGAAACATAAAATGAACAAATTGAAAAGTGCTTCTATCTCCTATGAAAGTGAGGGTAAGATCTATCTCAACTCTAGAGGGGGGGTGAATAGAGTTTACTTAAAATATTTTTTGAATTATTAAAATAGCACAAATTAAAATTCTATTTAAGCTATAGTGTAGAGTGCTAACAGAAGCTTAAAAACTGAAAGGAAAAGGACACAGCACACAGCAGACAAATCACACAAGCAGAACCAGAAGACACAAGGAAATATAGTGGTTCCCCAAAACTGGGTACATCCACTCTTCTACCACCCTTGGTAGGAATCCACTCAGGACTGAGTTGATCAGGTGTCCTGACACCAATGAGCTTTTGATAAGGTGCTCAAAAACCAAAGCTAGATTTTTTGATAAGGTGTCTTGCCACCACTGAGTTTTGACAAGGCTCTCAGAACCAGACAGAACTTTTGAAGGGAGTTCAAGAACCCTTTTACAGCAGGAAAAGAAAAAGTAAAAGTTAAGGTTGTCTTCTCTGTTCTCAGTCAAATGAGAGAAGCACAAGTGGATTGAAGATGTCAAAGCTCCCCCTGAGATGTAGAGAGGTTCAGGCAGAGAAGCTTTGCAGAAGGGTGATAGGTCTTCAGAACTTTGATCTCCAGCAAAAGATTGTGATGAGATGTCTGGAGATGATGAGATTGTGAACACTTTTCAGTCAGTAAGAAGAATTTTTAAGTTGCAGTTCTGTTATTCTTCTGCTATCAGTATTCTCTATTCTGTGTTCACTCTCCTTGTCAATCTGTGTATCTGTTCTCGCTAAGAGGCAGAAGAGATGAATAATGATTTCTAAGATTCTCTTGTCCAAAAATAGTCGTTGGTCAGTCATAAATGTTTTCCATAAATGGTCTTGTCTTTTAGAGGAAAGTCCAGCAAACATTCTCTGAATAATTCCTTGAAACTTGCTCCAAACGGCTGGGAGATCTTCTGTCATAAATGCTGATAATATTCAAAAACATTCCAAAAAATCAGCAGCATTTGAAATCTTGAAGACGTTGATCTCTCCAAAGAATCGTCGATCTGAGCTCTACGATCGTCGAACTGAGCTCAGAGATGAACTGAGATAAGCAGACAGAAAGCGTCGAACTGAGCTCGAAGATCGTCGAACTGAGCTCAGCGACCTGAGAAACAGCTGAAGGAGGCATCGTCGAACTGAGCTAGACGATAGTCGAGGGGAGTTTGACGATTAAGCAAAAGCTAGCTAAAAGCAGATAGTCGATCTGAGCTCGAAGATCGTCGACCGGAGCTCGACGATTTGTTGAAGTTGAGCTCAGAGAGCGTCGAACTGAGTTCGACGATTCGTCGACCAGAGCTCGACGAAAATTGCCTTAGACTTAGCTCTTCATTCTTGATCTTGGAGTGGTCTTGGGGCAGCTTCAAAACTAAGTTCTAGACCCTAGACTCATTCTAATGTTGACCTTCTCAACTATACAACTAGGTCAACTAGGATCCTAAGACAAGCATAGTGATCCTTATCCAAATTAGTAATAGGGTGTTCCAACAATCTCCCCCTATTTGGATTAGGATTACTATTTACAGACAATCATAAAGAGCATTTAATAATACAGAAATTAAATACAAAATGCAGAGAAACAGCAATGCATATCACAGATAAATAGCTGCAGATATCCAAAGGTAGATGATATGTTTGCTTACACAGATCACTTCTTTTCAGTTCCCTTTTTAAATAAGATTTCTCTGTTAGGGTTTAGGGCTTCTTTCTTGGACCTTCTGTCATCTTCTGCACCTAGAGAGGTTTGAGATCTTGGCCTTGGAACTACAGCCTCTGGGTGCAGCTTCATGTACTCTTCTGGATTGAAAAATTTCTTTGAAGCATACTTTTCCAGTTCTTTCTTTCTTTGTTCTGATAAGGTTGTAATGTTGGATATTTCTTTGCCTTGTTCTCTAGCCTTCTTAATCTGATCAAGGGCAGCCAACTCTTTCATCCTAGCAGTCCAGGCCACAGGATTGTTCTCAGGATCCTCATATGGAACAGCAGGTTCATATTTGTTGAGAGATTCAGGAGCAGGAGAGGTCCTTGGAGCAACTGTGTCTTTCAGTTTGTAAGGGTAAGGACCTGAAGTAGAGTCAGAATGGCCTTGTCCTTCCCTTTGATAGGGTCTCTGTCCTCTTTGATTTCCTCTGTAACTACCCCTTCTGGGTTGATACCCTCTTTGATGTTGTCCCTTTTGGTAATACTTAGAGTAGGATTGAGAGGAACTTTGTCTAGGAGCTGGAGCTTGAGGAGCTGAGCCTGATCCAGAGTCTGGAGGAGGAGGAGGAGGAGGCTGATGTTGAGATGATCCTTTTTGATATTTGTCAAGCTTTCTTCTCTTTTTCATGGCCTTTAGTTGGTTCTTGGAAAATTGCATCCATGGTTCAGTGATGGGGCAGTCATGCAGAATGTAATATGGAATGTCATTGGAGTCTTTAGCTTTGGCAGGAGGAACTGACATCATTGCTTTACTTCTGGCTTTTCTCTTTTTGGCAATTGTGGTGGCAGAATCATCAGAATCAGTTCTGTACTGATCACTTTCAGAACTCTGAGGTTGATCATATAAAGCATCAATTCTTCTTAGATATTCTTCTTGAGCTTTGAGCTTTGCAGCAGCAGCAGGAGCAGGAGCAGGAGCAGCAGGGATATTGGAATCAGCATTATCAGTTTCAACAACAATTTCCTCAGCATTAGGTGCTGGAATCATTTCTATGTCAGCAGCAGCAGTATCAACAAAAGGAGGCACAGTGGCCTTAGTAGCAGCATCAGATACATCCACAACCTTCCATGACTTGATATAGGAAACAATCTGGCTGGGATTACAGATAGGTACAGGCACAATGGCCTTGGACAGATCTTCAGCAGTAATTGGAGGCAGACAGCTTAGATAGGCTGTATCAAATCTGGATAGTAACCTCTGCAGATTAAGTGCAAAAGCACATCCTGAGCTTGCTGAGAGAGTAGAAGCTGGAGCTGGAGCTGACACAATCACTTCTTCATAAGGCATCTCCCCCTGCCTTGGTTCAGAGAGAGGTGAACCAAGGCACCCAGTAGAAGGGATTGCCTGGGAGGAGGAAAAAGAATCAAGCTTGGTGGACAGCTCCTGGACTTGCTTCAGGAGTGGAGTCAGGGAGGACTCCAGCAGAGATACCAGCTTGGGAGCTAGCAACTCATAGAGCCTGTCAGCCAGGCTAGAAAGATCTACATGCCCAAGTGAGGCTTGAGCAGAGGTAGTAGGCAAGTTGGATGGAGGGATGGTGACTGAAGCTGAAAAGGTGGAGGTAGGTGGAGTAGGGATTGTTGGTTCAGAAGAAGGAATGATGGGGATAGAGAAGGTTGAGGAGAAGATAGGGGAAGTAAGAGAGGGTGTGAAGGAGGGTTGAGAGAGAATGTCATGAAGCATTTGTTGGAGGGAAGATGTCTCAGGAGGAGAAGAGGGAGAGTCATCCAAGAAGGAATCCTCTAAAAGAGAGTAGGATGGAGAGGTAAGGGTTTGGTAAGAGAAGAGAGGGAGGAATACCTCAGAGGTAGATGCTGGAGGAGATGAGGCTGGAGAAGAGATGGTAATAGGGGATGACATTGGTGAGGAAATGGTAATTGGGGATGAAAGGATTATGGTGGAGACTGGTTGAGAGGAGGTGAGGGCTTGAGTATATGAGGCTTGGGTGGATATGGCTTGGGGAGAAGAAGAAGCAGGCATCTCTTCTACTGAAGGAGTGACCAAAGTGGTCCTTGTGCCTGAGAGAAGTGTTGCAGCAGCCCTGGAGGGGTTGATTATCTGCCTGTCCCATTTACTGAAGAGGGCACAGGAGAGCCTCTTGGATGCATTGATGAACATCCCAGAAGAGGTCAAAAGGTCAGGGCACCTTGAGTGCAGAAAGACCCCCAAGATTCTTCCAAAACAGACTGCAGACTTGTTGATTTTCTTCTTAATCAGGGTGAAGAAGATGGAGCCCCAGTCGAGGTGCTTCTTATCCAGTAAGGCTCCCATCAGGCAAAACTGATACCTGGAAATTGTGTCATGAGCCGAGTGCTTGGCCAACAGCACCTTCCCTACTACATCAGCCAGGAACTGGAATTCTATAGCCAGATTCTTTTTCAGCAGCTTATTAGGGTTAAGCACATTATGACCCATCCTATCTAACATGGAGGCATACTCCTCTCCAGACAGATCAATGGAGTCTTCTCCAGTACTGAGTTGAAAGACTTCAGTTAATAAAGCCGGGGATAGAATTACCTGGGTCCCCTTAATGGTGCCGACAACAGTATTCTCAGTCTCATCTGCTGCGGTATAACACCATTCCTTAATCTCCTCAGATGCAATCTTCATCCTGGTAGTCATTATCTGGGTTAGCTGTTGTTCTCTGAATAGATTCAGAACATCC
This sequence comes from Platanthera zijinensis, assembly GCA_039513925.1. NCBI lineage: Eukaryota > Viridiplantae > Streptophyta > Magnoliopsida > Asparagales > Orchidaceae > Platanthera > Platanthera zijinensis. Next base: position 118,272,739 of record CM077087.1, read on the forward strand.
TTGAAGCGCTGGTCGCTTCCATCAAATGAGTTTATGTCTATGTCGAAACCGGTGTCGAACTTCATCTTGGCAATCGCAGCCCTCGAATCAGCCATATGTACCTGCAATCAGAAAACCAAAAACGACCAAGCGTAGAAAATTTGGAGGGAAAAGGAAGAAGGTTGCAGAGTATGAAAGCGTAAAAAGGAGAACGACGGCTGAAAGATGATTTTATATTAGGGTTCGACGGCGAAAAAGAAAATCGTGGAGCTCAGCTTGACGAAGCGTCGATCTAAGCTCGACGATTGAGGCTACAGAGGGAATCTGAAGAGTCTTCAAAATCGGCGATCTTCGTTCGACGATGTTGAAAAACGTCGAGCTCAGCTCGACGGCCTCTGAACAGAAGAAGAAAAAATTCTAGATCTAGCGAAGGCTCTGAACTCAGATCGACGATAGCAAAAGCGTCGATCTCTGGTCGACGATTTTTGGAAGATCGTTGATCTCCGTTCGACGATTTTTGAGAAAACGTCGAGCGCAGTTCAGAGTCTAAACTCATTCAAAAGACAGAATTTTTTAGCCTAGTCTTGGTCTGTTTTAGCTTTTCAAAATCTTGGATTTTAATTAAGACTTCCTCCATCTATCATGCCTAACTGATTTAGGAAGAACCTGTGTTTCTTTTCATCCAAGGGTTTGGTGAAAATATCTCCCCTTTGCAAATCAGTAGGAATATATTGAAGTTCAATTTTGTTTTTCTCTACATTATCCCTTAGGAAATGATGCCTGATTTCTATGTGTTTTGTCCTACTATGGAGGACTGGATTTTGGACTATAGAAATAGCACTAGTATTATCACAGAAAATTTTTGACTTCTCTAGGTTGTAGCCATAGTCTAGAAGCTGATTTTGTATCCACAATTTTTGTGAGCAGCAACTGCCTGCAGCCATATACTCAGCTTCAGCAGTTGAAGTTGACACAGATGTTTGCTTCTTACAAAACCAGGAGACAAGTCTGTCACCAAGGAACTGGCATGTTCCACTGGTGCTTTTCCTGTCTATTCTGCATCCAGCATAATCAGCATCTGAGAATCCAGTTAAGTCAAATGCTGAATCTTTTGGATACCAGAGTCCTAGATTTGGACAACTTTTAACATACCTAAGAATCCTCTTAACTAAGATTAAGTGTGACTCTCTAGGGCTAACTTGGAATCTAGCACAAAGACATGTGGCAAACATTATATCAGGCCTACTGGCTGTAAGGTACAATAAAGAGCCAATGATTGCTCTATATGTTGTCTGATCAACAGGTTTCCCATGTTCATCAGCATCTATTACAGCATTTGAGGGCATGGGTGTTTTCATACTTGATGCATCAGACATACCAAATTTCTTAACCAATTCTTTTGCATACTTGGTTTGAGAAATAAATATGCCTTCAGCATGTTGCTTGACTTGCAGTCCTAAGAAGAAGGACAGCTCACCCATGCTACTCATTTCAAACATAGAATGCATAAGCTTGGAAAACTTTTTGCACAGGTTTGAATCAGTGGAGCCAAATATAATATCATCCACATAAATTTGCACTAGTAGGGTATGGGACTTATGGGTTCTAATAAAAAGAGTTTGGTCTACTCTCCCCCTAGTAAAATCATTTTCCAGAAGAAAGCATGCTAGGGTCTCATACCATGCTCTAGGAGCTTGCTTGAGACCATATAATGCTTTATGCAATTTGAAAACATAATCAGGGTGAGTTAGAGAGATAAAACCTGGAGGTTGTCTAACATAGACTTCCTCTTTAATGTCCCCATTGAGAAAAGCACTCTTCACATCCATCTGGTAGACCTTGAAGCCTTTGTGAGCAGCATAAGCTAGAAATATTCTGATGGCCTCTAACCTTGCAACTGGTGCAAAGGTCTGGTCATAGTCTATTCCTTCTTGTTGAGAGTACCCTTGAGCAACTAGCCTTGCCTTGTTTCTGACTATAACTCCTTGATCATCCAGCTTGTTCCTGAATACCCACTTTGTTCTAACAATGGGATGATCCTTTGGCTTAGGTACTAGTTTCCAAACCTTGTTCCTGTCAAATTGATGCAACTCCTCTTGCATTGCAATGATCCAGTGTGGATCTTGCTCTGCATCTTGAATGGATTGAGGCTCAATTTGAGATAGGAAGCAAGTGTGCATTAGGTTCTGGTTGACCTGATTTCTGGTTTGCACACCAGCTGAGATGTCTCCAATAACTTGGGAAGTTGGATGATCTCTTATTGTTACTAAATCAACAGGAGGTGTTGATTGTTCACTAGCCTGTGTTGTTGTTTCCTCTGGTGGAACAACAACAGGTTCTTCAAGGTGATTTTCTTTTAGATGTTGAACTTCTTCTTCATCATCACTGCTGTCATTCTTTTCAGTAACTTGCAGTTTGTTCAAGTCTTCAGCTAAAGAATGTACTTGCAAAGGTTCTATGGTAGAAGCATTCTTCTCCTTGAAAGACATGTTAGCTTCATCAAAAATAATATGAACAGATTCTTCAATTTTGCAAGATGATTTGTTATAAACCCTATAAGCCTTGCTGATCATGGAGTATCCCAGAAACACTCCTTCATCAGCTTTAGCTTGGAATTTTGCTAGATATTTCTTGTCATTATTATGAATATAACAAATACAACCAAAAACATTAAAATAGTTTACTTTAGGTTTCTTCCCTTTGAGCAATTCATAGGGAGTCTTGCCCTTCAGTTTATGTATCAAGCTTCTGTTCAACACATAGTTGGAGGTGTTCACTGCCTCAGCCCAAAAGGATAGAGGTAGGTGAGCATCTGACAACAATGTAGTAGCAGATTCAATTAGGGTTCTATTTTTCCTTTCAGCTACCCCATTTTGTTGAGGAGTTCTAGGAGCTGAGAAAGTGTGCCTGATCCCTTCACTTTGACAGAACTCTTGCATGAGAAGAGAATCAAACTCTGTCCCATGATCACTTCTGATAAGGGCAATGTGAGTGTTGAACTCAATCTGAATGCATTTGAGAAAATCTGTCAAACACTTGAAGTTATCAGACTTCTTCCTCAGAAAGAATACCCAAGTGAATCTTGAGAAGTCATCTACAACCACTAAAGTATAGGACTTCCCTCCTAGGCTTTGTACAGATATGGGTCCAAAGAGATCCATGTGCAACAAATACAAAATCCTAGGTGAATCACTCTTATTAAGTGACTTAAAGCTATTTTTAGTTTGCTTGCCTAATTGACATGCCTTGCAAAGTTCTTCCTTCTTGTAGGGACCAGAAGGTAGTCCTCTAACAAGGTTGTCTTTGGATAGCCTAGCAATGGTTCTAAGGTTAATGTGCCCTAGTCTCTTATGCCATAGAATATTTGGTTTTGAAATGGAATTAAACAGGCAAATATCTACTACAGGTGAAAGAAAATTAACTAAGTAAATGTTACCTCTTCTGTTACCTGTCAACACAGTTGTGTTGTCCACTGACTGGACTTTGCATATGGCTTTGTTGAAGGTCACTTGATATCCTTCATCACACAGTTGACTGATACTTATCAAGTTGTGCTTTAGTCCTTCAACATATGCCACCTTCTTGAATGTGACTGGGCCAATTTTGACTGCACCATATCCTTTTGTAGTTCCAAAGCTTGAGTCTCCAAAAATTACTTTGGGTCCAAGCTTGGCTTTGAAGGAGGTGAAATTGTCCTTGTCCCCTGTCATGTGCTTTGAGCACCCACTATCCAGATACCATGGATGGTTTGATGCTGGATAGGTCTTCACCTGCACAAAAACAGCTTATTTGTTTTTGACCCAGTTAACCTTGGGCCTAGGTTGATACCCTTTAAATTCTGAAATAAAAGACATCTCAGGTTGACTCTTATAACCTTCAGGATGGTATCTCCTAGGAGGTACTATCCATTCAGTATAGGGGTTGAATCCATGAGATGTGCAACTTCTAGGATTGAATTTGACTGAGCCATTGAAGATGTGTTCACAATTCTGAACTCTGTTCGACGATCGTCGATTTGAGGTCGACGATCTTGGGTCAGATCGTCGATCTCTGTTCGAAGATCGATAGTGCTTGAGTTCAGAGTTTGGGTGTCGTCGAGCTGAGGTCGACGATCTGTGCTTAGATCGTCGAGCTCTGTTCGACGATCGTCGAGCTCTGCTCGACGCATTTTGTTGAACTGAAATTTTCTCTGGCAGGTCTGCATTCTTCCTAGCCACCTCTACTACTCCCTTTCCTTTGTCAGAGACAAACTTGATTGGAGTTGTTAACACTATAGGTTGGCTGGGGGAGGCACCCAAACCCAGTGTACTATTGAATCTAGAGTTCACTGTGCTTGTGATGTCCATAAGTCTGATACTCCTCCCATTTAGAGATTCTTCAAACTTTTTGGCCTTTGATAGTTCACTTTTCAGTGAAGCTATCTCCTCCCTACAGCATTCTAACTCCTCAGAGAGCTTGAGGTTCTTTGAGTTTAGGATACTATGCTCAGACAATTGATTCCTGAGAGATATTATCTCCTTCTCAGATTTTAGTAGGTCTAGGCATAGTGTCTTAAATTCACTTTTGAAATCTTCAGAATGAAAATCAAAAGAATTGATTACCTGATCTTCATCTGGATGAGTGTCTGAATCTGATTCTGATTCTTCATCAGAGTTTTGTTGTGATGCATTGATAGCCATCATGCAGAACTCCTTTTCATCTGCATCATCCTCATCATCACTGGAACTGGATGAGGCTTCAGACTCCTCTTCAGTCTCACTCCAGGTCTCAGCAACAAAGCCCTTCCTTGTATGTTTGTTTTTGCTGAAGGAGGCTTTGTCTGAGTTGTTCTTCTTGTGATCCTTTCCTTTTCTTCTTTCTCTTCTATCTCTCTTGTCCTTATTCTTGTTCTCTGGACAGTCAGGCACAATGTGTCCTGGTTTCCTGCAACCAAAGCATATGATTTCTGTAGTGTTGTTTGATTTATCATACCTTGGTTTATCATGACCCTTGTATGGCCTTTTTCTGAAATCTTTTCTGGCCATTTTGTAGAATCTCTTAGCCAGTAGACTTATGAGCTCATCATTTCCTGTGGCTTTATCTTCAGGCTCCTCTTCTACAACCTTGAAGGCTATGGTCTTTTCTTTCCTTGTGGCTGGAGAGGTAGCCTTCTGTTCTTCTTCTCTATTTTTAATGAGCAGTTCATAGGATTTGAGCTTGCCCAGGAGAGCTTCAGTGGTAATCTCATTCAGACTTCTGGCATCTTTGATTGGCCAGATTCTTGAATCCCAAGTGCTGGGAAAGCACATCAGGATTTTATCATTTAGTTCAGTTAAAGAGATTTCCTTGTCCAAAGTCTTTAGCTCATTGACAATCAGACTTAGTCTATTGTACATGTCAGCTACTGATTCACCTTCTCCTTTCTTGAAGTTCTCATATTGACTTATCAGATGAGACCTTCTATCCTTTCTTTCATCAGCAGATCCTGAGACAATTTCAGAGAGTTTGTCCCAGGTTTCTTTGGCTGAGTTGCATTCAGCTACCTTTTGAAAAATGTCATCAGACATAGTTTGGGCTAAGATGTTCATAGCCTTAGCATCTGCAATCTTCCACTTCTTTATATCTGCATCTGTTCCAGAAGGAGGTGGAACAGCACTTGTACTTGAGCTTGCTGGTGGAGTTGGACACACTGTCAAGACAGAATTAAAGATATCCTCATCAATAGAATTCATATACAATCTAATCCTTGCCTTCCAGAGTGCAAACTTGGAGAGGTTGCACACTGGTGGTCTGGTGCTTGCATAATCTTTGTTCTATGCCATGTCTCTAAATGAGTAGATAGATGTATAGAAAGTAATCCTCTACAGAGATTGATCTTATCAGGGATCTTTTGGTTCAGGTGTTAACCAGTATGAGCAACCAACCTCCCTCTGATACCAATTGAAAGTGAGGGTAAGATCTATCTCAACTCTAGAGGGGGGGGTGAATAGAGTTTACTTAAAATATTTTTTGAATTATTAAAATAGCACAAATTAAAATTCTATTTAAGCTATAGTGTAGAGTGCTAACAGAAGCTTAAAAACTGAAAGGAAAAGGACACAGCACACAGCAGACAAATCACACAAGCAGAACCAGAAGACACAAGGAAATATAGTGGTTCCCCAAAACTGGGTACATCCACTCTTCTACCACCCTTGGTAGGAATCCACTCAGGACTGAGTTGATCAGGTGTCCTGACACCAATGAGCTTTTGATAAGGTGCTCAAAAACCAAAGCTAGATTTTTTGATAAGGTGTCTTGCCACCACTGAGTTTTGACAAGGCTCTCAGAACCAGACAGAACTTTTGAAGGGAGTTCAAGAACCCTTTTACAGCAGGAAAAGAAAAAGTAAAAGTTAAGGTTGTCTTCTCTGTTCTCAGTCAAATGAGAGAAGCACAAGTGGATTGAAGATGTCAAAGCTCCCCCTGAGATGTAGAGAGGTTCAGGCAGAGAAGCTTTGCAGAAGGGTGATAGGTCTTCAGAACTTTGATCTCCAGCAAAAGATTGTGATGAGATGTCTGGAGATGATGAGATTGTGAACACTTTTCAGTCAGTAAGAAGAATTTTTAAGTTGCAGTTCTGTTATTCTTCTGCTATCAGTATTCTCTATTCTGTGTTCACTCTCCTTGTCAATCTGTGTATCTGTTCTCGCTAAGAGGCAGAAGAGATGAATAATGATTTCTAAGATTCTCTTGTCCAAAAATAGCCGTTGGTCAGTCATAAATGTTTTCCATAAATGGTCTTGTCTTTTAGAGGAAAGTCCAGCAAACATTCTCTGAATAATTCCTTGAAACTTGCTCCAAACGGCTGGGAGATCTTCTGTCATAAATGCTGATAATATTCAAAAACATTCCAAAAAATCAGCAGCATTTGAAATCTTGAAGACGTTGATCTCTCCAAAGAATCGTCGATCTGAGCTCTACGATCGTCGAACTGAGCTCAGAGATGAACTGAGATAAGCAGACAGAAAGCGTCGAACTGAGCTCGAAGATCGTCGAACTGAGCTCAGCGACCTGAGAAACAGCTGAAGGAGGCATCGTCGAACTGAGCTAGACGATAGTCGAGGGGAGTTTGACGATTAAGCAAAAGCTAGCTAAAAGCAGATAGTCGATCTGAGCTCGAAGATCGTCGACCGGAGCTCGACGATTTGTTGAAGTTGAGCTCAGAGAGCGTCGAACTGAGTTCGACGATTCGTCGACCAGAGCTCGACGAAAATTGCCTTAGACTTAGCTCTTCATTCTTGATCTTGGAGTGGTCTTGGGGCAGCTTCAAAACTAAGTTCTAGACCCTAGACTCATTCTAATGTTGACCTTCTCAACTATACAACTAGGTCAACTAGGATCCTAAGACAAGCATAGTGATCCTTATCCAAATTAGTAATAGGGTGTTCCAACATCCTATCTCCCACCCAAAAAACTCTCACGACTGTGTTCCCCGACAATGGTGCCAAAAACTTGATGCGGTCTACGGCAAGTGTACCAGTCGCACAAGTAATATTAAATGGGCGAATTTTCCCAAGTATCGATCTCTCAAGGAACAAAGTAAGGTTGGGTTAATTTCGAGGAGGACTTGATATTGAAGTACTTTGGTCCGAGTTTACGAAGGGGGTTCTGATTGTTGGGGAAAAAGAAAGTAAAACACTAATAAACTACTCCTATGCAATACCGCTATGCAATGCTTTGCCAGGCGGATGGAAAACTACACAGGCCGCTATGCATCGAATCGCTAGGAGGATGGACGAGTAGGCTTGCTGATGAGGTTGTGAGAACAACAGAATGAGGGTCATGAGCACCTCTTCGCTACGCATGCCACTAGCAATTGCTTGTGAGGCACTATGTGGTGGAGTATGGATAATGACGCACCTCAAGCAAATAACGTCAATATAAAATCACATAGACATGAATTTACATAAAAAATTATCAAATTAAGCACACTTCATCAAATACAAAGAGATCAAACTACACTATCAACAACAATAGAAGAAGAAAGTGCAAAATAGGCCGGATCAGAAGTCTTGCTGAGGATTTATGGAAGGAATCACCAGGTTGTAATTCTGCATCAAAGCTCGGTCCTTAACTGCGTCCGGGGTAGAGGAGACTATCACTAACTCCTAATGGACCCGTCTTCTTCGTGTCATGATCCGGTGGAGGATGACACAAACTACTTTGAGCATGATGGAGGAAGCTAGGTAATACCCTTCTTGAAGCTCAAGGATGAAGTAGGAAGCCGAGAGGAAGCTCTAGCTTGAATATGGTATTGAAATCTTACTCGGAACCCCTCCCTACGGTGGAGGATGAAGGAGATCGGCGGAACCCTCCTCGAAGACGAAAACGGCGGAGGAAAAGTACCGTCTGCGGAATTAGGGAGGAACATGTGAATTTATATATTATAAAAATAACAATGCACACGATCAGTGGCGCACGAGCAGTGGTCGTGCGCACTTTGTCCAGTGATCGTGCGTATTGGCATGGCAGAACTCAAAGAAAAACTTGGATAACACGCACGTGCAATGGCGCACGATCGGTTGTCATGCGCACAATGTCCAATGGTCGTGCGATTTCCCCAAACAGAACTCTAAAAAAAAAGTAATAAATGCGCTCTAGCAGTGCCGCATGATCGGTGGTCGTGCGCACTATGTCCAATGCTCGTGTGAATTCCTCAGACAGAACTTGGAAAAAATGGAGAATAGTGTGCACGATCAGTGTCTCACGACCAGTGGTCGTGCGCTGTCGATCCACTAATCGGGCATAGTTTTACTGTACTATTTGGGGTTCGATGAACATGCCACGCACGACTAGCGATCATGCTATAAGGAGTCCACTTACCGGGTGCGTGTAAAAACGCACGATCTGTGGCCCTTAGGCAGAAAACATTCCCAAACAATCTCGGGACATGCACACGACCTTTGTACCCACAGTTAAAACAGACGAGCCACCGAAACTGGCATACCACATTCTCCAAACACAGAAAACACCAAGTAGGGCAAAAGTGCCAAAACTACGAAATCACACAGAAAACGCGCCAAATTTCCCCTTTACATGAAATGAGCATAATAACAAATATGAACAATTATGGCTCTAAAGTGTAGTGAATCAACGAGAAAACTAGCCCAGATGAGTACAAAAATAAGTATATTAATAAGACTCATCATAAGTGTAGACCTGGAATCCTTCCTTCCTAGATGGAAGGGCTAGGATCGGTGCGGATATAAGTCTATCCTCAGCTCTTGGAATGAGGCTTCACACTGGGGTTTCCACTCGTACGACACACCTTTCTTTGTTAGAGCTGTCAAAGGGAGGGCTAGCTTTTAGAATCCTTTCACGAATTTGCGATAGTATCCAGCAAGTCAAAGGAAACAACGCATATCGGCTGCTGACTTCAGAGGCGACCATTCCTTCACAGCACAAACCTTGGATTGATCCACAGCTAACCCAGCACCACTGAACACGTGGACAATGAAGGCAACTTCTCGAAGAAAAAATTCACACTTGCTGAACTTGGCAAACAAGGTATGCTACTTTAGCTTCTTCAGCACCAACGTAAAGTGTTCTACAAGATCTTCTTCTATCTTTGAATAGACTAAAATGTAATCGATTAAGACAATGACGAAGACATCTAGGTATGGCTCAAACACTTTGTTCATCATACTCATGAACGTTGAAGGAGCGTTTGTGAGTCCAAAAGGCATCACGGTGAACTCATATAGCCAAAACCTTGAGCTAAATGCCTTTTTCTGGATATCCTCCTCTTGTTAGCTCAATTGGTAATACCTCGAGCACAGATCCAACTTGGAAAACCAGTGTGCTCCTACTAGTTGGTCAAATAACACATCTATATGCGGTAGTGGGTTGGTGTTCCTCACCGTTAAACGGTTGAGTTCCCAATAATCTATACATAACCGTAGCATTCCATCATTCTTCTTAACGAATAGAACAAGAGCTCCCCAAGGTGATCAATTGGGGCGAGCGAACCCAGACTCTACTAATTCCTGAAAATGAACTCTAAACTCACTGAGTTCCTTTGGGGCCATACGATAAGGGGTTCTAGATATGGACTTGGCACCCGGTACTAACTTAATTTGGAAGCCCACTTCTTGATGCGGCGGTAATCCCGTCTGCTTCTCGGGAAATACCTCAGGGAAATACCGTTCCACTCGCACGTCTTTCATATCTTCTGTCATCTCTTTCAACTCAAAACAAATCATGTAGACACCATTCCCCTTCATGTGGGCTTTTAAGTCCTGGATTGAGGATAACAACACACGAGGAGTAAATCTAATACCTTGAAAGATGACTATAGAGTCCCCATGCCTAAAGGAAATTCATTTCTCTGCACAATCAATCCTGGTATGGTGTTAATCCAAACATAAAATGCCCAAAATGAGGTCGAACTCTGGCATTCTCAATACTGTAGCAGGGGTTTCAAAGATCTTTCCTCCAAGAAGTACCTCCAATTCACACTTTGCGGTAAAAGTCATCTCAGAGCCATCCGAGAGCCCTACTCTCCAAGAAATACCTGCAAAGTATTACACTCCTTCTAGGTCTTTAACAAAGTCTGCTGACACAAACAAGTGTGTGGCACCGGTATCTAATAGAGTATAATCTAGTTTCCCACCAACTATCATGGTGCCTAGGTAATAATTATAAAGACTCAAAGCTAGACACCTAGCATATCATAGGAAATCTGAAAGATATAAGTTGTCTACCTAAATAACCTAGAGTGGGGTGAATAGGTGAGATGTGCGTCTAATGCGGAATAAAAAATTTAGCAACTAGCACAAATAAGTAAGCAAGCAATCACACAGACGACAAGATATTTATAGTGGTTCCCCGATCTTTGGTACGTCCACTTTCCACACCGATCTAGAAAATCACTAGACTCGGCTAATCCACTATCTCAGATTGCAAACCAATCCTACACCTCAGAACCTCATTCCTACAAAACTCGATCCCAAACGGATCTACACTCGGAAGATAGAACTTCCTACCACTCGGAGATAAATCTCCTACAAAGAAAAATTGTTTTAGGAAAAATACAAACAAAATAACACAGATCTTGATCTTTGGCTTTGTCTTCTTCGTGAGAGCTTTCGGCTTGGACAAAAAAAATGTTGAAGAAGACTTGACAGAAATCCACGGATCTTAGATCTGAAATCACCACGATCAAATAAAAATATCAGAGATCGATCGAGCACAAAGTGATTGGATGATTCTTCTTGATTATGGATCGCTTGAGACTTAGAGATCGTCAGCAGCGGCTGTGAGAAGGATGATCCAGAGCTCTTTCCGAAACCAGTAATGGCGGCTGAGAGAAATTAGGTTTTCGGGAAAAAAATTCTTTCTTAATATTCTCTGTATTCTTAAAAAAATGTTGTTAATAGGTCAAATTGGAAAGGACCTATTTATAGGCGAGCTGCAACGGTCATAATAGTCTTTAATGACGACACGTGGACCAATCAGAAGAGAGTAATTCAAAATACCCGTTGAATCTGGACTTTGAAATATTCCAAGAAATCTGAACCAATATACTCGGGAGAAATGATATTCTCGAGTATAAGAGGCCTGCTACTCGAGTAGATAAGAGAGGAATATACTCGAGTACAAGGAGAGAAGCTACTCGAGTATCTTGGGAAGAACTTTTCTAGTGACTAGAGAAACAACTCGAGTATAGTAGGAAACAACTACTCGAGTAAGATAAGACCTACTCGAGTATGGAAAAATATACTCGAGTGTAAACACAAAAATACTTCTCAGAAAAGAAAACATGAAGAACATACTCGAGTACAAGAATTGAAAATACTCGAGTACATAGAAGACAACCTACTCGAATAGAAACAAAAGATCCACTCGAGTACCTGAGCAACTATTCGAGTATAAAATAAATCTACTCGAGTATAAAGATAATATCTGAGAGAGAATCCAGATCTACTTGAGTGCTAAGTCACTTACTCGAGTATATCAGGGAAGTACTCAAGTATGTGGACTTGGAAAAGTTAAGACTGAATACAAAATGCTCTACTCGAGTATAATACATATCCTACTTGAGTGACTAACCATCTACTCGAGTATAAAATATCACCTACTCGAGTAAAAGAAATCTACTCGAGTATAAGCTCATATACTCGAGTATACAGAGTGTTCTTGAGTATGTCCAAGGATCTGCTCGAGTATTAAGTCACTCACTCGAGTATGTGAAGGATACTACTCGAGTATGTGGACTTAGAAAAATTCCAGACTAAAATAGTCTTCAATACTCCATAGTCCATAAGTACAAATGCATGTAGATGAAGTGTATCCCAATAGAGAGGCTATACCTGAGTCAACACCTTGGATCACACAATGAGGGATTACATTGTATGGTCTTGTGTTTGATGACCAACTATAGACTGGCATTGGTATACACTTGGCAATAAGGTCTTGCATACATACAACTCAAACACAATATCAAATACAACTTAATTCATCTTAGTTCAAGGTCTGACTTCCTACAAATCTGAGGTGTTGTGGAGACAATTTCCAACAATCTCCCCCTATTTGTAGAAATCAACACCCTCTACACTAAGGTTAATTACTTAGAGTAAAAAAGAACAATGATATCATATATCAATGATAAATAAAGCAGTAAACTTCTTAGCAAAGAAATTATATTTAAGGATAACAATAATCAGAGTTATATTTAATAGAGATTTCCAATTCCACATCATCATTCACTCAAGAATAAGCTTCTCTATGCAATTTTTCTCTTTTTCGCTTTTTCCTCTCCAAGTAGCTGAAAGGTTTAGGAAAGTAAGTTATGGGCCTTGGAGGAGCAGCTGGATTATTGTATCCCCATCACTTATCATGCAATCTGATTTTTATTTGGGATACGTCATAGGATTTCCATTCAGAGGAACTGTAGAACTGATCTCTATGTTCTCCAAAATCTGTCACCAGCTTCAAGGTATCAAAAATCAGAGACTTGGAGGTAGGACTCCAGACTTCAGCATGCACTACTTTAGGTCTTTCCTCTGGAACTGGGGCTGGCTCTTTTCTAGGTGCAGAACGGCTGGCTGAAGCGCCGTCACCATACTTTCTTTTCTTGCTGGGAGCACCCTGATCAGTAGTTCTTCTAGAAGAGGAAGCACCTTGATCAAAGTGTCCATGAGAGCTATAAGGAATATCATCTTACCAAACATCAGAATAAGATAGAGGAGGCTCAGACATCTCACCAGCAGGTCTATGAGAGAAGACTGGCACAACCTCTGAAATGTTAACATGAACCTGAGCATCTGAAGCCGGATTTTCCTCAAGAGGATCTAGACTTTTGGGAATGATGGTAGGATCAAGCTGGAAATCTGGGAAGTTCTGATTAAGCACCCAGACTGCAGTATCAAATATATAGAATTTAACTGACTGAAGTTGGGCTAGAATATCTACTTTCATTTCTTTAACTTTTACATCCAAAGTAGCTTGAGACTGGGCAAAGAACTGGGAAGAGATTTTTTTCAACTTGTTCTTTCACTATTTTCTCCCCCTTGCTGATTTCTACAGAAAGCTAAGCAATAGCTTCATCTCTGAAAGTTCCAACTTCCTCACAAACCTTCATAACGTGTGCTTCAGCCCTTTTGTCTAACTGAATTTGATTGTATGCCACTGTTTCAGCTTGGTTCCTTACTTCATCTATACTAGTGATAGTATGGTCTATTGCTTTTCCACCCAACTGAAACAGTCTTCTCAACTCATCAGTATTGGATTCAATTTCTGCAAAGCCTCTACTCATCTCAGATTCAAGAGTAGAGACCTTATCTTTTACTGATTTTTGAGAATCATCAAAGTCATTTCTCTGTTCTACGAGCATTTGCTCAATTTTACTTATAATATCAGAAGAACTGGAGGGAGCAGAGGCTGGAGCAGAGGATGAAATAGGGGCTTGAGAAACAGGGGCTACCCATGGAGGAAATTCTTCAATCACAACTGAGCTTACTGCTCTCTTTGTAGGTACTATCTCAACTGAATCTTTTGGATTTATGAAAGAAGGAAGAGAGAAATTCAGTGTCCTTAGAGGTGGATCAACATGCTTTGGGGACATGTCCTCATCATCGGACAGGAGGAAACTCTCATGCTGATCTGGGTCTTTAGCAGGAGACTAAGCAGGGGACGGAGAGGTAGATGGCTGATTTGATAGCAATGTGTCCTTTATAGGAAACTGATCTTCAGGTAGTTGATGCTCAGGAGAGACAACAATTGATACTTCTGGATGCAAGGGATCATCTGATCTTAGACCTTCAATGAATCTGTCGATATCTGCAACAGTTGAGAGGATGTCCCATTGAACATGTACATCTGAGAGAATATCTACTGGAGGAGGGGATGGATCTCTGATCTGAGCTGGCCGAGTTGGAGATACTGAATTCTGATGCTGAGGGTTAGATAAAGCAGGCTCCCCCTCAACTATTGAACCCAAGGTGTCAATTGTTTAATGTAAAGGAGGAGATGGAATCCTGTCATTTGAAACATTGGGTTCTCTGGGGATATCTTCTTTGATAACAAGAGCTTTGTATGCTTGAGCAGTATTCTGAAGTTTTATCTCATATCTCTGGATAAAAGAAATGGAGACCTTTTTCATGTGGTGGAGTGGAGTTCCTTTGGATAAATAGAAAACTTCGGGATTAATCTCATGGAGGAGTAGAGAAATAATCCTAGCAAAATTTGGGTGTTTTACACTGTCCTTGATCTTGTCTAGTAGCAACATTCAAAACTGGGAATTCTTTCGGCAGACGATAGCTTGCATAATGTCAAACATATGCATGGATATCTCTCGGATCGAATAGGTTTTGCACAGAATTACTTTATAAATTACATCCACCAGGAATTTACCTTTTGTATTGAAATCTGCTCTGTTAAAGGAATTGGCTTCAGGATTTACTCTACAAAATAAGCTTGTTCTGTCGGAATCTTCAGGACCTAAGTCATCCTCTACATCTACCACGGGCAGTCGTAACAAAGTAGCTATGGAGGTCTTGTCCAGACGGATTTTTACCCCTTTCACCTTGGATTTCAGTACTTTACCACGTCTCTTTATCTTCAAATTATTGTAGAATTCTTCAACATCGGGAAGAAGAACCCTACATGGAGACTGCAGGAGGAAGGTGAGTCCAGCGGTATCGAACAGGATCAAGAGATTACAAAAGTCAATCGAGAGGTCTGCTATCCCTTCAGGTGCAAGCTCCGAGCCGATCCCAATCTTCGAGGAGGGAGCTATCACCGAATTTCTGTAAGACTGAAACAGGGAAGACGAAGCTATGCGGGCTCTGGAAGACGAATTGTCGACGGCTTACTCGAGAGAATGGAAATCGTGGAAAGGATTTTTCGATTTTTCTATTTATATATAACCCTAATAAGGTTTAAGGAGGTATTTAAAGTTAAAATCATACCTGCGAGGGAGCGGCAACAGTCTCGGTGTGCGAATATAGAAAAATAAAATTTTCAAAGTTCTGGAATTTCCGTATTCTCGAGTATATTTCGTCATACACGAGTATGTTTCCATGTACTCGAGTATGTAAAGTTGGTACTCGAGTATATTTTTACTTACACGAGTATATAATTCTGGTACTCGAGTATATTTTCATTTACTCAAGTATGTAAGTTTATCTACTCGGGTAAATTACCAAGTACTCGAGTATGTGAGTGCACTTACTCGAGTATATAACTTTGAAAATTATTTTTTTGGGAGAAAATTTTTACCTTCACCGATTTCTTAAACTCTAAGCCTTGAATGAAATCACCATCACTATTCTTCTTTGTTGAGCATCCCGAGTTCTGTTTTGAAG
Organism: Platanthera zijinensis; assembly: GCA_039513925.1. Classification (NCBI taxonomy): domain Eukaryota; kingdom Viridiplantae; phylum Streptophyta; class Magnoliopsida; order Asparagales; family Orchidaceae; genus Platanthera; species Platanthera zijinensis. The sequence continues at coordinate 118,288,544 of CM077087.1, forward strand.
AACGAAAACTTGGTCTCATCCAGTGGTTTAGTGAATATATCAGCAACTTGCCTGTCTGTGGAGACAAATTGTAGATCTATGTCTCCATTCTCCACATTCTCCCGGATGAAATGATATCGAAGCTCTATGTGCTTTGTCTGGCTGTGGGAGACTGGATTGTTGGCGATCGCTATTGCGCTTGACGAGTCGAAAAACAGAGGAATGTTCTGGAACTTCATATTGTAGTCTTCAAATTAATTCTTGATCCACAGAAGCTGTGAACAACAACTGCCTACAAAGATATACTTTGATTCAGCCATTGAGATGGCTACACAATTCTGCTTTTTACTGCTCCTGGAAATAAGTCTCCCTCATAGGAATTGGCAAGTCCCGGAAGTGCTTTTCCTGTCGTCTTTGCTTCCTACAAAATCTGCATCTGAAAATCCAATCAGTTCACTATCATTACTTCTTGGGTACCATAAGCCAAGATTTGGTGCACCTTTAAGATATCTCAAAATTCGCTTTACAGTAATATAATGAGATTCCTTAGAGTTCACCTGGAATCTAGCGCATTCACATGTTGAAAACATTATATCTGGTCTACTTGCGGTAAGGTAGAGCAAGGACCCAATTATGCTTCTGTACTTAGTTTCATCAAAAGGTTTCCTTTCTCATCCTTGTTCAGATACATAGCTGAGGCCATTAGAGTCCTCATAGAGGTTGCATTCTCCATTCCGAATTTCTTAAGTAGTTCTTTGGTCAACTTGGTCTGTGAGATGAAAATTCCATCCTCAAATTGTCTCACCTGAAGCCCTAAGAAATACTTCAGCTCTCCCATATTGCTCATTTCAAACTTCCCTTGCATAAGTTTAGAAAACTTCTTGCAGAGGTTGTTATCCGTAGAGCCAAAAATAATATAATCGACATAGATTTGCACTAGCAAAATCTTGTCATTTATTTCCTTAAGATATAATGTCTTGTCTCTCTTTCCTCTTGTGAACTTGTTCTCAAGAAGAAAGCTAGACAGAGTCTCATACCAAGGTCAAGGATCTTGTTTAAGACTATATAACGCTTTCTGCAGTAAATAAACATGATTAGGAAAAGTTGAGTCAACAAAACCTGACGGTTTCTCTACATATACTTCTTCCTTTATGTCACCATTCAGGAAGGCAGATTTTACATCCATCTGATAGACGGTAAAGCCCTTAAGTGCATCATAAGCAAGGAATAACCTGATCGCCTCCAGTCTTGCCACTGGAGCATACGTTTGATCGAAGTCGATTCTTTCTTTTGTACGATAGCCCTTGGCAATGAGTCTGGCATTGTTCTTTATAATAGTTCCATCTTTGTCCATCTTGTTCCGGTAGACCCATTTCGTCCCAATGACGTTCTTACTCTTGGGTATAGGAACAAGTGTCCAAACTTTGCCACGTTTGAACTGATTTAACTCTTCTTCCATGTCTAGAATCCAGGATGCATCCGAGTTTGCTTCATAGAACTTCTTAGGCTCAACCTGTGATAGAAAACTTAAGAATAAATTCTCGTTAGTTGTACCTCGACGAGTTCTGATACCATTCCGAGGAACTCCTATGATCTGGTCCAAGTGGTGATCCTTCAGGTGTCTGAGCTCTAGAGTCCTTGCATCTGGGATCTCTTCAGCCACTGGAGTTACATCTTTAGCTGGGATGAATTCTTCATCTTGATAATCTACCTCTCCAATCGGGGTTGTAGAGGTTATCTTGATGAACTTTTCATCTTTATCTTCAGTAGGTTCATCCAGGCTGAGTTCCTTTATCTTTGTACCTGTATCTTCAATGAGCACACTAGAAGAGTTGCTTTGTAGTAAACTCGTCTCATCAAATACAATGTGTATCGATTCTTCTACCACCAGAGTTTTTCTATTAAATACTATATAGGCCTTACTATGGTTACTATAACCTACAAAAATACCTTAAAAACCTTTTCTCGCAAAACTTGGTAGTGTAATACTTACCGTTGTTAAGTACGAAGCACTTAAGGCCAAAGATTCTAAAAAAATGAAATGGTTGGTTTCCTGCCTTTTAGAAGTTCGTAAGGAGTCTTATCTTGGTTCTTATTGATGAGAGCTCGATTTTGCACGTGACAAGCGGTGTTAACGACTTCAGCCTAGAAGTACTCTGGAAGTGAGGCATCACTCAACATAGTCCTGCAAGCCTCTATGAGTGTTCTGTTCCTTCTCTCAGCAACTCCATTTTGCTGTGGAGTGCAAGGAGAGGAAAACTAATGAAAGTTACCTTGACTTTCACAGTATTCTGTCCAGGACCCAGACTTGAATTCTGTTGCATTGTCACTTCTAATTTTAACTACGGAGCAGTTATATTCATTCTAGACTTTCCTAACAAAATTAGTGATAATATTGATGGTATCTGACTTGTGTTTTAGAAAGAACACCCACGCAAAGCACGAATAATCATCAACAATAACCAACGTATATTACTTCCCTCCCAAACTTCTAACTTGCAGTGGAATGAACAAGTCTTAAAGTGAGAGAAAGATCTATCTTGACTCTAGAGGGGGGGGGGGGTGAATAGAGTATTTTAAAATAATGTTTACAATTAAAAAATGTAAGGCAGTGGAAGATTTAATTTAATTATATGTGTAAGGTGCTTGTAGAAAAATAAAGTTAAAGCAAGAAATAAGAATCACACAGCACACAGCAATAACAAACACACAGCAACCAGAAGACACAAGGATCTATATTGGTTCCCCAAAAGCATGGGTACATCCACTCTTCTACCACCCTTGGTAGGAATCCACTGCAGGATGAGTTGATCAGGTGTCCTGAGAACCAATGAGCTTTTGATAAGGTGCTCAAAAACCAGATCTAGATTTTTTGATAAGGTGTCTTGTCACCACTAAGTTTTGACAAGGCTCTCAGAACCAGATTCAGAACTTTTGAAGGGAGTTTTGATAACCGTTTTACAGCAGGAAAAGAAAAAGAAAGAGATGATGATGTCTTCTCTGTCTCAAATCACTGAGAGAAGACTAGTAGATTGTTGATGTTGTCAAAGCTCCCCCTGAGATGTAGAATGGTTCAGGAGTGAGAGCTTTGCTAGGGTGATAGGCCTTCAGAAGCTTCAGATCTCCAGCAGAAGATGATTTTAGCAGATGCTGAAATATTTGGTGTATGGAGTCCTTGATGTTTAAGCCTTTGAACACTTGAAGATTCAGTAGATTTGTAAATCACATAAGTTGAAATCTTGATAAGAGAAATTGTGTTGTTCAATCTTCTGTAATGTAATCTAATTCTTCTGTATCTCTTTGTATTGTCTGTGTTGATCACTGTATCTTGTTTATCTGTGCTATCCGAATGAAAACTGAAGGAGTATATAAGATATTCTCTTAGACGGCCGTTTAATCAGTCATAAATGACTTCCATAATAGACAATTGTATCTGGGGAAAGTCCTAAGCAATATTCCATTTAGTCTTTCATTGAAACTTGCATCAGATTGATTGAAATGACTAGAAAATCGTTTGCAATCAATGCAGGATTTAATTCTGATTATAATCCATAACTGTCCTTTAATTTGAATTCTGAAGGCGTCGATCTCTCACAGAAATCGTCGATCTGAGCTCTATGACCGTTGAACTGAGCTCAGAGTTTGGATTAACACAACAGACAGAAAACGTCGAACTGAGCTCTACGATCGTCGAACTGAGCTCAGCGACTGGGAAAGTAGCTGAAAGAAGATCATCGATCTGAGCTCGAAGATTGTCGACCGGAGTTCTACTACTCAGCAGAGTTGAGCTTAGAGAGCGTTGAACGGAGTTGGACGTTTCGTCGAACTGAGTTTGACGAAAATTGTCTTTGTCTCAGCTCTAAGTCTTGATCTTTGAATGGTCCTCGGGGAAGCTTCAAAGCTAAGTTCTAAGCCCTAGACTCATTCTAATTTGACCTTTTTAACTATACATCGAGGTCAAACAAATTTTCCTAAAATCATAGTGTTCCTTGCCCAAATTAGTAATAGGGTGTTCCAACAATCTCCCCCTATTTGGGTTAGGATTACTATTTACAGGACTCAGTAAGAAATACAAAAGCATATACAGAAAAGCAAAATTTAAAACAACAGAGCAGAACATATGACATAGCAGCATTCAGATAGAATATCAGCAAATGTTTAAAGATGAATGTACTGTCTGCTTACAGAATTCATTTCCTTTCACTACCTTTCTTAAATACAATCTCTCTATTAGGATTGAGAGCCTCTTTCTTTGACCTTCTGTAATCAACTGCACCTAAGGAGGTTTGAGATCTTGGCCTGGGAACTACAGCCTCAGGATGCAGTTTCATGTAATCCTCTGGGTCAAAGAACTTCCTTGACGCATATTTCTCCAGCTCTACCTTTCTTTGCTCTGAAAGAGTAGAGATGTTGGAAGTATCTTTACCTTGTTCTCTGGCCTTTTTTAATTGATCTAGAGTAGCAAGTTCTTTCATCCTGGTAGTCCAAGATAGAGGATTGTTTTCTTGATCCTCAAAAGGAATTGAAGGTTCATATCTATTTATGGTTTCTAAAGCAGTAGATGTCCTTGTAACAACAGTATCTTTGAGTTTGTTAGGGAAAGGACCTTGAGTTGAGTCCATATGTCTTTGTCCGTCCCTTTGCTATCTGGAATAAGTTATATATTCTCTCTGACTTCCTCTGTGTTCACCTCTTGTAGACTGATAACTTTTCTGATATTGTCCTCTAGGATGATATCTCTGGGAAGATTGGGAGGAGCTTTGCTTTGAAGCAGAGGTTTGAAAGGCTGATCCTCCACCTGATCCTGAGTCTGGAGGAGGAGGAGGAGGAGGCTGATCCTGGCAGGAGGAACTCTCATCATAACTTTGCTTCTAGCTTTCCTCTTTTTGGCAATGGTGCCAGCAGAGTCATCAAATTCAGTACTGAACTTGTCACTATCAGAACTCTGTGGTCTGTCATACAGATCATCTATTCTCTTGATTTATTCCTCTTGGATTTTTGATTTCTCAGGAGCAACAGGAGTAGGAAGTGTTGGGACAGTAGTAGGAACTTCAGCAGGAGCAGATGAAACAGCAGGAGTCTTAGAGACTTTTTCTTCCAAAAAACTAGCCAATTCTTCAGCAGTGGCAGTATAAGCATCAGCAGACAGCATTTCAATGTCAGTAGATTCAACAGATATAATAACAGTAACAGCAGTAGTACAAACAGAAGCAGCAACATCCTCAGCCTTAAGAGAATTGACATATGATATAATCAGGCTGGGATCACATTCTTAAATAGGGACAATGGCCTTAGTGAGGTCTTCAACTCCCTGAGTTGGTAAATATCTTCTGTGAAGAATATCAAAAGCACACAACAGTGACCTGAGGTCCACTGTAAAAACTAGTACTGGAGCAGCAGTAGGCACTTCTTCAGCTTCATGAGGCATCTCCCCCTGCCTTGATTCAGTCGGGACTGGATCAAGGCACTCCATTAAAGGAATTGCCTGAGTAGAGGAGATAGCAGACAGCCTGTCCGATTGCTCCTGTATAGATTTGAGGAGTGGAGCCAAGGAGGTCTCCAGCAGGGCTACTAGCTTGGGGGCCAGTATCCCATAAAGCCTATTTGCCAGAGCTGAAAGATCCACTTGCTCAAGGGATACTTGATTAGAGGTGGAGGAAGAGGTGGCTGGAACTGATGGTGGATGGACTGTAGTTGATGCTGTGGTGGATGGTAGAATGGATGGTTGAGAGATAGGGATGGTGGAGATGGATGGTATAGGAGTGGAGATGGATGGAGTGAAGGATGGTTGGGATAGTATATCTTGAAGTAGTTGTTGGTAGGAGGAGGTAGAAGCAATCTAAAGACAAGAGGAAGGGGAATCATCCATGAAGGAGTCTTTTATGATGTTGAATGATGGAATGGTGAGAGGTGGATAATAGTGGAGTGGGTGCAATGTTTCTGTAGTGACTTGAGGAGAAAGAGGTGATGAGATGGTAAGGGGGGAAGAGATAGTTATGGTTGAGGTGATTGTTATGGTTGATGTGGAGATGGAGGTAGAAACAAGTGGAGGAAAAGGAGGAGAGGAGGCAGGCAGTTCTTCTGGAGCCGGAGAGGAAGTGACTGCAGGAGTCCTTGTGCCTTAAGCTATGGCAGTCCTGGCAGGTTTTATAATCTGCCTGTCCCATTTCGCAAATAGGGCACAGGTTAATCTCTTAGATGCATTGATGTGCATCCCATTGGAAACAAGTAATTCAGGGCACTTGGAATGCAGGAAAACCCTTAGAATCCTCCCAAAATTGACAAAACTTTTGTTAATTTTCTTCTTGATCAAATCAAAGAAGTTAGTTCCCCAATTCAGATGTTTCTTGTCAACTATTGCTCCCATTAAATAGAACTGATACCTTGAGATGGTATCATGTGCTGAGTGCTTGGCCAGCAGCACTTTGCCCACAACATCAACCAAAAATCTATATTCAACAGATAGATTCTTTTTCAACAGCTTATTAGGGTTAACAGCAGAGTGACCCATTCTATCTAACATAGAATCAAATTCTTCACTAGACATATCAGGGGAAACATCTCCAGAACTTTAGTTGAATAACTCAGTCAGAAGAATAGGGGACAATGGTACCTGAGTCCCGTTGATCGTGCCGACTATAGTATTCTCATCCTCATTGTTTGCAGTAAAAACCCATTCCTTTATTTCGTCAGCCGCAATCTTTATTCTTGTTGACATAATATTCTCTAGTTGTTGTTCCTTGAAGAGTTAAAGAATATCTTTAAAAATTTGATCGCTGCCGGCGAATGAATCCATATTAATATCAAACCCGATATCAAACTTTATCTTCGTGAGAGCTGCAATGTTTACAGCCATTGAGTACCTTCAAGAAAGTACCAAACACAACAAAGTATAGTAGAGTTTGGAGGGAAAGAAAGAAATTGCAGAGAGTATGAATGCGCAATCGAAGAACGACGACGAAAAATGATTTTTATATTAGGGTTCGACGGCGGAAAATAAGGATCGTTGAACTTCGTTCGACGATCTGGGCTTCTATTGGAATCTGAAGAGTCTTCAATAATATCGATCTCTGTTCGACAATACTGGAGAGTGTCGAACTCCGTTCGACGATCGTTGACCAGAGGAAGATTGCCTAGCGCTGCCTGGAAAACGCTGAACTCCGGTCGAAGCTTATTGGAAAGCGTCGATCTCCGTTCGACGATTTTTGGAAAAACATCGAGCGCAGTTCAGAGACAAAACAGAACCTACAGACAATAGAAAATATAAGTTTTTAGCCTAGTCTTGGTCTGTTTTTAGATTTTCAAAATCATGGAATTTATTTTAAACTGTCTCCATCTAGCATTCCTAACTGATTGAGGAAGAAGGTATGTTTCTTCTCATCCAAAGGCTTGGTGAAAATATCTCCCCATTGCAAATCAGTTGGGATACATTATAGTTCAATTTTATTCTTTTAAACATTATCTTGTAGAAAGTGATGCATAATCTCTATATGTTTTGTCCTACTATGGACGACTGGATTTTGTGCTATGGAGATAGCACTAGTGTTATCACAAATGATTTTTGACCCTTCTAAGTTGTAGCCATAGTCTACAAGTTGGTTTTGAATCCACAGAATTTGTGAGTAACAACTGCCTGTTGCCATGTATTAAGCTTCAGCAGTTGAAGTAGACACAGATGTCTGTTTCTTACAGAACTAGGAGACAAGTCTGTCACAAAGAAACTGACAGGTTCCACTGGTGCTTTTCCTGTCTACTATTCATCCAGCATAATTAGCATCTGAAAATCCAGTTAATTCAAATCCTGAGTCTTTTGGATACCAGAGTCTTAGATTTGGACAACTTTTTACATACCTAAGAATCCTCTTTACTAAAATTAAGTGTGACTCTCTAGGGCTTACTTTGAACCTAGCACATATGCATGTAGCAAACATTATATCAGGTCTACTAGCTGTAAGGTACAATAGAGAGCCAATCAATGCTCTATATGTTGTCTGATCAACATGTTTTCCATGTTCATCAGCATCTAATACAGCATTAGTAGGCATAGGTGTTTTCATACAAGATGCTTCAGACATACCAAATTTCTTAACCAGTTCCTTTGCATACTTGGTTTGAGAAATGAATATGCCTTAAGTATGTTGTTTGACTTGCAATCCTAGAAAGAAGGAAAGCTCACCCATGCTACTCATTTCAAATTTAGAGTGCATCAGATTGGAAAATTTTTTGCACAAATTTTAATCAGTAGAACCAAAGATAATATCATCTACATATATTTATACTAGTAGGGTATCAGACTTATGGGTTCTAATAAAAAGAGTTTGGTCTACTCTACCCCTAATAAAATCATTTTCTAGAAGAAAGCATGCTAGGGTCTCATACGAAGCTCTAGGAGCTGGTTTGAGTCCATACAGTGCTTTATGCAATTTGAAAACATGATCAGGATAAGTTGAAGAGATAAAACCTGGAGGTTGTCTAACATAGACTTTCTCTTTGATGTCTCCATTGAGAAAAGCACTCTTCACATCCATTTGGTAGACCTTGAATCCCTTATGAGCAGCATAAGCTAGGAATATTCTGATGGCCTCTAACCTTGCAACTGGTGCAAAGGTCTGGTCATAGTCTATTCCTTCTTCTTGAGAGTAGTCTTGAGCAACTAGCCTTGCCTTGTTCCTTACAATGACTCACTGATCATCCAACATGTTCCTGAACACCCATTTTGTTCCAACAATGGAGTGATCCTTAGGCCTTGCCACTAGTTCCCAAACTTTATTCCTCTCAAATTGATGTTGTTCCTCTTGCATAGCAATGATCCAGTAGGGATCTTGTTCTGCATCTTGAATGGATTGAGGCTCAACTTGAGAGAGAAAGTAAGTGTGCATCAGGTTCTGGTTGACCTGATTTCTGGTTTGCACACCAGCTGAGATGTCTCCAATTACTTGGGAGATTGGATGATCTCTTGTTGCTACTAGATCAATAGTGGGTGTTGATTGTTCACCAACCATTATTGTTGTTTCCTCTTGTGGAACAACAACTGGCTCTTTTAGATGTTGCACATCCTCTTCATCAACACTGCTCTCATCCTTTTACTGGATAGGTGGAAAAGCTGTATCCTTTTCTTTAACCTATAATCTGTCCATATTTTCTGAAAGAGAGTGTACCTGTAATGGTTCTATGGTAGAAGCAGACTTCTCCTTATAAAACATGTTAGTCTCATCAAAAGAAACATGAACATATTATTCTATTTTAAGAGTAGATTTATTATATACCCTATAAGCCTTGCTGATCATAGAGTATCCCAGAAACATCCCTTCATCAGCTTTAGCTTGGAATTTTGCTAAATATTTCTTGTCATTATTGTGTATATAACAAATGCAATCAAAGATTCTGAAATAGTCTACTTTAGGTTTCTTCCTTTTGAGCAATTCATAGGGAGTCTTGCCATTCAGTTTATGTATTAGACTTCTATTCAACACATAGTTGGAGGTGTTTACTGCCTCAGCCCCAAAAGATAGAGGTAGGTGAGCATCTGTCAACAATGTAGTTACAGATTCAATTAGGGTTCTATTTTTCCCTTCAGCTACCCCATTTTGTTTAGGAGTTCTAGGAGCTGAGAAAGTATGCTTGATCCCTTCACTCTGACAGAACTCTTGTATAAGAAGAGAATCAAACTCTGTCCCATGATCACTTCTGATCAGGGCAATGTGAGTATTGAACTCAATCTATATACATTTGAGAAACTCTGTCAGACACTTAAAGTTATCAGACTTCTTCCTCAGAAAGAATACCCAAGTGAATCTGGAGAAGTCATCTACAATCACCAAAGTATAAGATTTCCGTCCTAAGCATTGTACTATAATGGGTCAAAAAAGATCCATATGAAACAGATACAAAATCCTAGGTGAATCACTCTTATTAAGTGACTTAAAACTATTTTTTGTTTTCTTGCCTAATTGACAGGCCCTGCAGAGTCCTTCCTTCTTGTAGGGGTCAAAAGGTAGTCCTCTAACAAGGTTGTCCTTGGACAGCCGAGCAATGGTTATAAGGTTTAGGTGTCCTAGTTTCTTATGTCATAGATCATTTGGTTTACATACTGAATTAAATAAGCAAATGTCTGTATGGGTTGAAAGAAAATCTACAAGATAGATGTTACCTTTCCTTTAACCTGTTAACACAGTTGTGTTATCCTCTGACTTGATATTGCACAGGGTTTTGTTGAAAATAACCTTATATCCTTCATCACATAGTTCACTGATGCTGATCAGGTTGTGCTTCAGTCCTTCCACATATGCCACCTTCTTGAAAGTGACTGAACCTATCTGAACAGCACCATATCCTTTGGTTTGACCAAAATTTGAATCACCAAAAATTACTTTTGGTCCAAGTTTGGTTATGAAGGATGATAGGTTCTCCTTGTTCCCTGTCATGTGCTTTGAGCACCCACTATCACGATACCATTGTTGGGCCATCTCTGGATAGGTCTTCACCTGCACATAAACAGCTTATATATTTTTGACCCAGTTTACCTTAGGTCTAGGTTGATAGCCTTTAAATTCATTAAAGAAAGACATCCCTGGCTGACTCTTATATCCTTCAGGATGGTATCTCTTAGGAGGTACTATCCATTCAGTATAGGATTGACTTGAGATTTACCTCTGAAAGAAGGTTCAAAGCTCTGAGATCCGTTCGACGATCGTCGACCTGAGTTCGACGATCTTTGGTCAGATCGTCGAGCTCCGTTCGAAGATCGACTATACCAGAGTTCAGAGTTCAGAAGAAGTCGATCTGAGTTTGACGATCCAGCCTTGGATCGCCGAGCTCTGTTCGACGATCGTCGACCTCTGTTCGACATTTTCTGTTGAACTTGATTTCCCTTAGGTAAATCTGGATTCTTCCTAGCTAACTCTACAACAACCTTTCCTTTATCAGAAATAAATTTAATTGGGGTTGTTAATACTATAGGTTGGCTGGATGAAGCACCCAAGCCCAGTGTACTGTTGAATCTTGAGTTCACTGTGCTTGTAATGTCCATCCGTCTGATCCTTCTCCCATTAAGGGATTCTTCAAACTGCTTGGCCTTGGATAGTTAACTTTTCAGTGCAACTATCTCCTCCCTTTAGCACTCTAACTCCTAAGAGAGATTGAGGTTATTTTATTTTAGGACACTGTAGTCAGATAATTGATTTCTGAGAGAGATTATCTCTTTCTCAGGCCTTAGCAAATCTAAACACAGTGTCTTAAATTAAATTTTAAAGTCCTCAGAAGTAAAATCAAAAGAGTTTATTACCTCATCCTCTTCAGATCCAGTTTCAGCTTCAGAATCAGACTCTTTTTCTACATCAGAGTTTTGCTGGGAGGCATTGATTTCCATCATGCAAAATTCTTTTTCCTCATCATCATCCTCATCATCACTTGAGCTGTATGAGGCTTCTGATTCTTCTTTAGTGTCACTCTAGCTTTCTGCTACAAATCCCTTCCTTGTATTTTCATTTTTGTTGGATGAGGATCTGTTGCTATTGTTCATTCTGGTGTCCTTGTCTCTTCTTCTCTCATTTCTAACCTTCTTATCCTTGTTTTTATTCTCTGGACAGTCAGGCACAATGTAGCCTGGTTTCTTACATCCAAAGCAGATGATTTCTTTGTTGTTGGACTTGTCATATCTAGGCTTCTCATTGCCTTTGAATGACTTCTTTCTGAAGTCCTTCCTGGCCAACTTATAGAATCTTTTGGCCAGTAGACTTAGGAGCTCATCATTCCTTTAACTTTGTCTTCAGGCTTCTCTTCTGTAGCTTTGAAAGCTATGGTATTCTCCTTTCTGATGACTGGAGAAGTAGCCTTTTGTTCTTCTTCCCTATTTTTGATGAGAAGCTCATAAGATTTGAGCTTGCCCAGAAGAGCCTCTGTGGTAATTTCACTTAGGCCTCTGGCATCTTTAATTGGCCAGATCCTTGAATCCCAAGTGCTGGGGAAGCACATTAGATTCTTGTCATTGAGTTCAGTGAGTGTGATTTCCTTATCCAATGACTTTAACTCACTGACTATCAAACTGAGCCTAGTGTACATGTCGGCAACTGATTCAGCTTCACCTTTCTTGAAGTTCTCATATTAGGATATGAGATGGGATCTCCTATCCTTTCTTTCATCAGCAGATCCTGATACAATTTTTGAAAGCTTATCCCATATGTCTTTAGCTGAGCAGCATTCAGCAACCTTCTAGAATATCTCATCAGACATAGTCTGAGAAAGAATATTCATGGCCTTTGCATCTGCAGTTTTCCACTTCTTTATTTCAGCATCTGTTCCTGAGGGAGGTGGAACAGCACTTGTGCTTGTGGTCTCTGGAGGGCTTGGACACACTGTCAAAACAGAATTGAAAATGTCCTCATCAATAGAATTCATGTATAATCTAATCCTTGCCTTCAAAAGTGCAAACTTGGAAAGATTGCACACTGGAGGTCTGGTGCTAGCATAGTCTTTGTTTTGTGCCATGGTTTTTGGAAAATAAATACAATACAGAAAATAATACCCCTCTATATAAGATTGATCTTTTCAGAGATCTTTTGGTTAAGGTGTTAGCCTGTAAGAACAAATCTGCCTCTGATACCAATTGAAGGATCAAGCGCATACCCAACTGCACCAAAAGCCCGGACTATTGGAGAGGGTGCTACTTAATTTTTTTATATAAGTAACAGAGCGCCATGGGTCAATTGAAGGAACACCGGACTCAACAATCCCCCCCTGCGTCCAGCACAACCCGTCGGCTCAGAGGTGGGGTTACCACATAGCCCACACGGCTCAGAGGTGGGGTTTCCACATGTCCACGGTTTCCTTACCCACCGAACCCACACAGGTAGAAGGGAAAAATCAGGATTTAATAGCTCCCCCCGGTCTTGAACCCGTAACCTGGCTATGATACCAATTGAAAGTGAGAGAAAGATCTATCTTGACTCTAGAGGGGGGTGAATAGAGTATTTTAAAATAATGTTTACAATTAAAAAATGTAAGGCAGTGGAAGATTTAATTTAATTATATATGTAAGGTGCTTGTAGAAAAATAAAAATAACGCAAGAAATAAGAATCATACATCACACAGCAATAACAAACACACAGCAACCAGAAGACACAAGGATCTATAGTGGTTCCCCAAAAGCTTGGGTACATCCACTCTTCTACCACCCTCGGTAGGAATCCACTACAGGATGAGTTGATCAGGTGTCCTGGGCGCCAATGAGCTTTTGATAAGGTGCTCAAAAAGAAGATCTAGATATTTTGATAAGGTGTCTTGCCACCACTGAGTTTTGACAAGGATCTCAGAACCAGATTCAGAACTTTTGAAGGGAGTTTTGATAACCCTTTTACAGCAGGAATAGAAAAAGAAAGAGATGATGATGTCTTCTCTATCTCAAATCACTGAGAGAAGACTAGTGGATTGTTGATATTGTCAAAACTCCCCCTGAGATGTAGAATGGTTCAGGAGTGAGAGCTTTGCTAGGGTGATAGGCCTTCAGAAGATTCAGATCTCCAGTAGAAGATGATTCCAGCAGATGCTGAAATATTTGGTGTCTAGAGTCCTTGATGTTGAAGCCTTTGAACACTTGAAGATTCAGTAGATTTGTAAATCACAGAAGTTGAAATCTTGATCAGAGAAATTGTGTTGTTCAATCTTCTGTAATGTAATCTAATTCTTCTGTATCTCTTTGTATTGTCTATGTTGATCACTGTATCTTGTGTATCTGTGCTTTCCGAATGAAAACTGAAAGAGTATATAAGATATTCTCTTAGACGGTCGTTTAATCAGTCATAAATGACTTCTATAATAGACAACTGTATCTGGGGAATGTCCTAAGCAATATTCCATTTAGTATTTCGTTGAAACTTGCATCAGATTGATTGAAACTGCTAGAAAATCCTTTGCAATCAATGCACGAATTAATTCTTATTATAATCCACAACTGCCCTTGAATTTGAATTCAGAAGGCGTCGATCTCTCATAGAAATCGTCGATTTGAGCTCTACGATCGTTGAACTGAGCTCAGAGATTGGATTAACACAGCAGATAGAAAACGTCGAACTGAGCTCTACGATCGTCGAACTTAGCTCAGCGACTGGGAAAGTAGCTGAAAGAAGATCGTCGATCTGAGCTCGAAGATTGTCGACCGGAGTTTGACGACTCAGCAGAGTTGAGCTCAGAGAGCGTTAAACGGAGTTCGACGTTTCGTCGAACAGAGTTCGACGAAAATTGTCTTTTTCTCAGCTCTAAGTCTTGATCTTTGAATGGTCCTAGGGGCAGCTTCAAACCTAAGTTCTAAGCCCTTGACTCATTCTAATTTGACCTTTTCAACTATACATCTAGGTCAAACCAATTTCCTAAAAACATAGTGATCCTTGCCCAAATTAGTAATAGGGTGTTTCAACAAAGTCCATATTAAGAAGTTGTAAGCTTCTATTAGAATCCTTGCCTATAATGCTTTTAAAAGAACTCCTTGTTTCCTTGCCTTTTATACAGGCATGACAAGGGCTGTCCTTAACGCACTTGATATTAGGGTAATCACGTACTAAGTTCTGAGAGAATAGTTTATTAATAGTTTTGAAATTAATATGTGTTAGTCTCTTGTGCCATTGGTCAGCATGAGATGCACTACTTTTTGCTAAAAGAAATACTGGTTTAGAGGAGTCAATACAGATGAAATTTAAACAGAAAATATTTCTTCTTCGAGTGCCTGATAAAATAGTTTCCATGTTATCAATCGATTTTATCAAACACTTGTCAGCATGTAATTCAACCACGTATCCTTTGTCACATAGTTGGCTTATGCTGATGAGATTGTGTTCAAATCCTTCAACATAGGCTACATCCGAAAAGGATACGTTACCGTTAGTAATCATACCGTATCCTTTGGTAATTTCTCGGTCTGAACCTCCAAAGATGACCTTTGGTCCGTTCAATACCGGTGAAAAGTTCTGGAGTAGGATCCTTGTCCCGGTCATATGCCGAGAACATCCACTGTCAAAATACTAGATTGGCGTTTTAATGTCCTTTGTACGTACCTGCAATTATAATCACTTAGCCTTAGGAACCCAAACACGTTTGGGTCCTTGGTATCGAGTTAGAATACTCCCCCTACGAGTATTAGCCTCATGAGTGGTCATTCTCACGTTGCTAACTTGAGGAGTTGCATAATTTTTAGGATTGAACCAAAAATCTATGGAAAAGTTACCAACTCTACCACAGCACCAACAGTCGAATCTGTTGTATCTTTGCCTTATAATCTCCTTCTTGACCTTCTTGTGAGGATGTGCAGCAGGGGTAGCATTCTTGGAGGAAGAGGCTTCATGATGATGGCAACTACATGAAGTCTTCTCCTTCATAGGCTTTTCCACAACAGGTTTTACTTTTGGTGCCTTCTTAATGTTATGACCATGAACATAAGGTCCATAGCTCTGAAGTTGAATCTCTTCATAAGGTGCCTTGAAGACACTCTCGCCAAAGTTACGAGGGCGAGTCCAACCTTGTTACCTTGACTTAGGCTTCTCAGGGATCGGCCTAGTGAAGTGTCCATAGGTGGACTCATAGTCAAATTAGTTCATAGGAAAGATAACTTTCTTGAACGAGACTGGCTCCAAAGGAGCTTTCCCTTTTTCCTCGGCCAAGGCCTTCTTGGCATCCTTATTCTTACTCCTGTCCTTGTTTATCCAAGAGGATTTAGTAGGAGCACCTTTGTGGCCTAGACCAGCACCCTTGGCCTTAGCTGAGAATTCAGCAATCAGAGGAAGTACAGTCTTAGGCTTACAGAAACCTTCTACATGTTTCTTTTTAGCCGAGAGTTGTTCTTCCAACTCCTTGATGATTTTCTCCTTAAAGTCAAGGTGCTCAAGAGCCTTGTGATATTCTTCAATAGATTTATTGAAGTCTTCCTTGAGAGAGTCAATCTTTGAGACTTCTTCTCTTAAGGTGCTCTTTGTAGCTTTTCGAGATTTTATCTCATTAGCTTGAGTTTTCAAGACTCAGCGACATTTTTCGTAATTCTTGAGTAACTTCTTATATTTTCCCATGACTTCAGATTCATCCTCATAGGGATAGCCCTCTTGCTCATCATCATCATCAGATTCTGAAAGAGGGGTGTGAGATTTTACCTCCCCAGTGAACTGGGGGAATTGTTCATCATCAGTTAGTGCCATTAGCACAAAGTAGGCTTCTTCCTCTTCTACACTCGACTCAGATGAGTCAGAGTCACTGAGGGTTTTGCCCTTCTTGGCTAACAGGCTCTTTTCTGTCCTCTTTTATAGTTGGAGTTCTTCTCTTCTCTTTTGCCACCCTCTCTCTTCTTGTGGGGGCAATCCGCAATGACGTGACCTGGCTTATTACTGCAATAACAAACAATTTCAGTCGAATAATGTTTATTCGGTTTAGAACCATACCTGTCGTGGCTTCTTGAGCCTTTTTTATGGCGATCACCATCATTGCGTGATTTTCTATAGGAGGCATCATTGCCTTTCTATTGCTTCTTCTTGTTCAAGAATTTCATGAACTGCATTAAGAGTAGAGAGAACTCTCCATCAGATAGCTTTGAGCCAGAGGAGCTTTGCTCAAATGATTCTTCTATTGGAGATCTAGCCTTTGTCTTCCTTGAGCAATCTGTCTTCAGAGCGACAGACTTCTCCTTGGATGCAGACCTGCTCATCTCTTCTTCAGCTTTTCTTGAGTTGAGTTGAAGCTCATAAGACATAATCTTTCCGAACAGATTCTGCGGGTCCGTCTCGTCTAACCTTCCGAACTCCCAAATGGCGCATACCTTATTATCCCATTCCTTGGTCAGGTATCTTAAGAATTTGTCATTCAGTTTTCCATTTGTGAATACTCAGCCATAAACTCTTAGGCCATTGACTATCTTGAAGAAGTTCTCAAAGGTATCAGTTATGGCTTCCTTGTAACCTTGCATGAAGGCTTTATACATCTGATTGAGAAGGGATCTCCGATAATCCCTAACTTCTTCAGTGCCTTCCATCAGAGTCACCAGAGATTTTATCATCTCCTTGGCAGACTTGCAATGAATCAGATTTTGCAGCATCGAGTCATCGACTGCACTTGCTATAATATTTTTTAGCTTTCTTATCCAGGGAGACAAGTGCAATCTCGTCCTTATCCAAGTCTATCAACTTATTTGGGACTTGTCTTGTTGGATCTATTGTAGATGCAATCATAGGAACATACAGACCTTCTTCAACAATCATGAAGATCCGAGGGTCCACTGCTTCCATGAAGAATTTAACTCTTTCCTTCCACATAGGAAAATTGTTCTTGGTGCATATAGGGAGCTTAGCAAAATCCTTGGTCTTACTCATGTTTGATACTTCTCTAAAGACAACTTCGGAAGGATCAGATAAAGGTGTTAACCTTTTAACGATCAACCTCCCTCTGATACCAATTGAAAGATATAAGTTGTCTACCTAAATCACCTAGAGGGGAGTGAATAGGTGAGATGTGTGTCTAATGCAGAATAAAAAATTTAGCAACTAGCACAAATATGTAAGCACACACAGACGACAAGAGATTTATAGTGGTTCCCCGATCTTTGGTACGTCCACTTTCCTCACCGATCTAGCAAATCACTAGACTCGGCTACTCCACTATCTCGGATTGCAAACCAATCCTACACCTCGGAACCACGTTCCTACAAAACTCGATCCCATACGGATCTAACTCGGAAGATATAACTTCCTACCACTCGGAGATAAATCTCCTACAAAGAAAAATTGTTTGAGGAAAAATACAGACAAAATTACACAGATCTCGATCTTTGGCTTTGTCTTCATCGTGAGAGCTTTTGGCTTGGACAAAAAAATGTTGAAGAAGATTTGACAGAAATCCATTGATTTGAGATCTGAAATCACCACGATCAAATAAAAATATCAGAGATCGATGGAGCACGAAGTTATCAGATGATTCTTCTTGATTCTGGCTCGCTTGAGACTTAGAGATCGACAGCAGTGGTTGTGAGAAGGACGATCCAGAGCTCTTTCTTAAACCAGTAATGGCGGCTGAGAGAAATTAGGTTTACGGAAAAATATTTCTTTCTTAATATACTCTGTATTCTTAAAAAAATGTTGTGAATAGGTCAAATCGGAAAGGACCTATTTATAGGCGAGCTGCAACGATCATAATAGTCTTTAATGACAACACGTGGACCAATCAGAAGAGAGTAATTCAAAATACCCGTTGAATCTGGACTTAGAAATATTCCAGGAAATCTGAACCAATATACTCGGGAGAAATGATATACTCGAGTATAAGAGACCTGCTACTCGAGTAGATAAGAGAGGAATATACTCGAGTATAAGGAGAGAAACTACTCGAGTATCTTGGGAAGAACTATTCTAGTGACTAGAGAAACTACTCGAGTATAGCAGGAAACAACTACTCGAGTAAGATAAGACCTACTCGAGTATGGGAAAATATACTTGAGTGTAAACACAAAAATACTTCTCAGAAAAGAAAACTTGAAGAACATACTCGAGTACAAGAATTGAAAATACTCGAGTACATAGAAGACAACCTACTCGAATAGAAACAAAGGATTCACTCGAGTACCTGAGCAACTAGTCGAGTATAAAATAAATCTTATCTAGTATAAAGAACATATCTGAGAGAGAATCCAGATCTACTTGAGTGTTAAGTCACTTACTCGAGTATATCAGGTAAGTACTCGAGAATGTGGACTTGGAAAAGTTCAGACTGAATACAGAAAGCTCTACTCGATTATAATACATAGCCTACTCGAGTGACTAACCATCTACTCGAGTATAAAATATCACCTACTCGATTAAAAGAAATCTACTCGAGTATAAAATATCACCTACTCGATTAAAAGAAATCTACTCGAGTATAAGGTCATATACTCGAGTATACATAGTCTTCTCGAGTATGTCCAAGGATCTACTCGAGTACAAAGTCACTCACTCGAGTATGTGAAGGATACTACTCGAGTATGTGGACTTAGAAAAATTCCAGACTGAAATAATCTTCAATACTCCATAGTCCATAAGTCCAAATGCATGTAGATGAAGTGTATCCCAATTGAGAGGCTATACCTGAGTCAATACCTTGGATCACACAATGAGGGATTACATTATATGGTCCTGTGTTTGGTGACCCACTATAGACTGACATTGGTATACAGTTGGCAATAAGTTCTTGTATACATACAAATCAAACACAATATCAAATACAACTAAATTAATCTTAGTTCAAGGTCTGACTTCCTATAAATCTGAGGTGTTGTGGAGGCAATTTCCAACAAAATCGAAAGGAAATGCTTATAACACATCACTCGGATCATGACATACCTATAATCACCTCCTTGGGATTCCTTTCCTACGCCATGTCCAACGCAAACACCTGATCCCGAGTAGGCTCGGGGTTCCTTCCTCGTCGTCCTCGCCCTCATCCACGCACATGTACCCATACTCGTGGAGCTGCCGGAGGAAGGGCAGGGAGAGCATTCCCACCTAGTTGTGCGCAATAGCGCCAGATGTTCCCCAACTTGTTGCAATGGAACCAAACTCGCTCGTGTTGCACCCTCTGCTATAGATACATTTGTTGCGTTTGAGGTAGTGTTGGCTACGGGGTCGGACGCTCCATTCTAAAGTTCTTATTGAAGCGACCTCCACCTCTATTATTTCCTCTTCCCTGGTTGTCCTGCCTCCTTCTATAACTAGGACCAGCCTCTATCACACCCTTAACGGGTCTCTTATTACTCTCCAAATGATCTTCCTCTAGCCTTTTCTACATATCGATGATCTCGGCAAAACTCGAGTCCGTTAAAAATAAAAGGGCTTGCCTAGGGGATCCCGCAAGCCTTTATAGAACCGTTTAGCGTAATCTCGGTCATCCAACTCATAGGATTCTACAAACCTTGCAAGATGTTGAAACTCCCTCTACTATTATGTAACCGACTTCGATCCTTATTTTAGCTGTAGGAATCTTTCCTCAAGTTCATCTCTAGCGGTCGAAAGGATGAAATGTTTCAAGAAAGCTCCTGAGAACTCAGTTAAACTGATTTCTGTATAAACTCGCCCTAGAAGGTGGAGCCCATGAGGTACTTCCACCACCTATTGGCATGTAGTTCCAGGACACACACTGTTAATGTCACAACCATATTGGCTGGACAACTGATTACTGCCAACAACTCTTCTAATGTATCGAGCCATTCTTCTGTATGTCCAGCCGACTCTGCCCCATGGTAGGCATTAGGGGTGAGAGCTCTGAAACTGATCAACCAGTTTGAACCCATAGCCTTTTATTGCATTGGGGCCTGTTGAGACATAAAGGCATTTAGGATGGCCGTGAGCGTCTTTCCCAACTCTGATTGTTGGAACTGAGTAGGTACGAAAGGGGTGGGAGTGCCCCCTACTATCTCTACTTGTGCAGGGATCTATACATAAGGCACAAACCTTTGGTCAAGTTGGCTAATCGTAAGGTCAAGATTGGACATACTTAGTGTGAATTACATATGGGCACACCACTGCTTCTGCAAAGTCAGTTTGTCACCACACTGACTAATCGAGCGGGGGGGGGGGGGGTGGTGGCTCAATTGTTCAATGACTATTTCGCCTAGGATCATAGAAAGCTGATACCATTTGTAAGACCCCCATTCCGGAACACAAAACATGGCACGAGGAGAGTCTTATGCCTAGAACAGCCATCTTGCAATTACGTTAGCACACATGCTAACTTGTACTACAAGATGCCAATCCTGTCGGCTAAACATATCATTCATGCCAACCCAACATAATAAAAATAAAAATAAGTAAAAATAGCACACTTGTATATGAGTCCAAAACAAAAACATCAAATAAGAGAAGCAACAAGGATTCTACAATATTAGAGTATAAGACAAAATGGCTATATGCTTTTTCTCTCAGTACTCACATCAGTCACTAACGGTAGCGATAGTATCATCACTTCAGGGCCTGTCGTCCTGTCCTGGCTGCCCTGTTGCGTAACCTGCTGCTTCTCTGTCTGCAGGGTTTCCTCCTAAAAAGGAATACCTAGCAACCATTAGTCATAGAGACTATGTGGCAATCACATACGCTCCCCCGACAACTCCTCGGCACCGGGCGGAGAAAGGAACAAGGGTACAATATATATATATAAACTGTAGTACAAACAGGTGGTAAAGGATTAATTAATATCAGTGAATATCAGAGTAAGTACATCAAATGAGTATACGAATTTATTCTAGCAGTCCTACCATCATCATCAGTATAAAATATGAATCTATGACAGTAAGTAACTTAACTTATATGAATGCCCATACAAAAAAACAAGTAAAGGATCAGCTAAACAGTAAAGTAACTCATCGTATAGGATTTCCCATACAAACTTATACGATGAGGATCTTGTGTATGTAATGTATGTAAGGATATTAATGCATTGCAATGACTCACCCATGATCATGAAAATACAACTGCTATGTCGACACAGACTTGTAGTTCCTACTTTTCGAGCCGATAGCTAACCTCTAAGGCATCATCCTTCGTGTCCAGACGGTGACAGTAGAGCTGGCTTCTCCACTACTAGGCATGCACGCACACTACCAAGCCTAAGCCTCCGTATTCCTCAATGCTAAGAACACAACAACGAAGCACACATGCATACTACGGCTCAGAAGGAGCCTCGGTACGTCTGCACCGAGTACCAAGCCCTACTAGCTTATCATCGTGGCACGAAACGATCCTATAAGAGATCACCAAATAACCAAGCCCAATCGTCCACTTGGCATGGAAGGAGCCCTGGGAATGAGCACCAAGAATGAAGCCCAACCACCAAGGGCTATCACTCAACTCCCATCGGTGTGATGACTGGCGAGCTCATAGACCTGCCACACTATCCTTAACCCAGGATTATGACATTGCGTGTCGACTCACACCACATGAATTTTCACATCATCGTGGAATGGAAGGAGCCTATGGGAGAGTATCACTAGAGGATAAAGCCCAACCGTCCCCTCGGCGTGGAAGGAACCTTGCGTGGGAGAACCGAGGACCAAACACAACCGGCCAAAACCTCTTTTCTTCATTATCAATCCTGTGCGGTCAAACACCTGCACTACACCCTTCCACATTTCCCATGCTTCCAAGCATGCAAGGGTTCTTTATTAACATAGGTAGAAATCCACCTTACAAAACACATTAATTCCACACTGCTACCCGTAGGGAGACACGACTCTAAGCAGTGGACCACTTTATACGTTCCTTATTTAACTCATCTCATGGCCATATATCAACCTATTCTGATTTATTTTAAGGGACAAGCATTCACCAATCAATATGTTTCCATCATGGTAATCTCATTAGCATATGGTAGTTCACCCCTTTCGTAGCATGAATCCTCGGTTTACCCGTTCAATACCAAGCGTCATATCTTCTTCCAAACCCATTCCATTTCAAAAAATACGAGCTTGCCCAATTATGTTTTCTGACCATTTATTTATCACATTCACATAGGGCCAAATTCACTAAAACCAAGAAATTTACTCTGACAATTTCTTTACTCAAATCAAGCTTATTATTATAGTAACCCGATAATATTAACAACACAGGGCTTGGATGTACAACCACTATGATTGAAAATTCCCGAGTCTACGAGACACGTATGAGGACGTGTGACCATTCGTTGGAAAGGTATTCCAAGGAATACACCTTTTGTAAAAGGTCTGTGTTGGGTACATTGGAAAATGTGTACTAGATTTGGAGAAGCCACAACTTAGTCAATGATATGCATAAATGTGTATTTGATAGAAGTTTGAGTTTTATTGTGCAGGTTTTAAAAATTTGAAAGAAAATTTTTCTAAGTACAAGTGTCGACACTTGTGAAGAAACTCTGTCGACACTCAACGAGACTGTGTCGATACTCAGGCAAGCTGTGTCGATGAACAGGCAAAATGTGTCGACACTTATGAAGAAGCTTTTTCGACACTTAGGAAAGCTGTGTCGACACCTAAAGAAGCAGTTGTGTCAACATCCAGAATTGTGTCGACAACTTAAAACATAATAGTGTCGACACTTAAAACAGAAGATGAGTCGACACTTAGGAGCTATGTCGACACCTGAAGCAATTGTGTCGACACACAGGACTTGTATCGACATACCAACTCTCAAAAAACTGTGTCGAGTTCAGAAGTAATTGTGTCGACACACAGGACTTGTGTCGACACACACTCAACTCCATTTGACAAACACTCAACACCAACTGTTTGCAACAGAAATGTTGAGACAATAAGCTGTTGTGTCGACACACAGGACTTGTGTCGACACATACAACATAAGCAGTATCAAGAAGCAGAAGTATGACTGTGTCGACACTTGGAGTATTTGTGTCGACACCTTTAAGATTTGTGTCGACACTTGGAGTATTTGTGTCGACACCTTGAAGACTTGTGTCGACACTTAGTCTATATGTGTCGACACATGTGAAGCAGTCTGCTGAGTGTTGTGTGCTGAGTTGGAAAGACATTGAAGATCCTAGTGATGTTACTGGTGACTTGACAGCTGTCATAACTAACCGGTCTCACACCACTGTCAGAACTGTCAGAAGTTTTTTATGAATAGGATCAGCCGGTAACCATGAAGCAGGCTCTATATAAGAGCCAGATCGGAAACGATAGATGAGTAATGAACAACAACCTGAGGTATCAATAAGAAGAATTCTGACAGATCAAGGGCTGTTTGCAAGAAAGATTCAGAGTTCAATCTGAATCTAAGGAAGAAGCTGACTGAAGATCAACTTCAACTTCAAGAGAAGATCCACCTTATTTGTTCTAATCAATAAGCTTTGAAAAGCTAAGTTCGGTTGGATCAGAAGGATAAGTTTATACAAGAACTGATCAAGAAGACAACATCAACAGAGATATCTAGCTGGTGAAGTTTTCAAATACTTATTACTCACAAATTCTTGTAGGATCTATTGTTAGATCTGAGATTTTAAGCCTAAAATTATAAAGGCTGAGGTAGGGCAGTGTGCCTATGGTAGGACTTATGGAAAGTCTGAGTTGTAAGCCTAATTATAAAGGCTGAGGTCGGGCTGAGGCCTGAGGTAGGATTCAGGGAAGAATCTGAGGTAGGACTTGTGTTAAGTCTTAGGTGTAGGAACCATTTTGGGTTCTGTGTTTGTAAGATCTTCGAATCCGAGCCAGTTGAAGGAAGTTAGGCTGAATCAAGTAATCTACTAGATAGGCGAAGGGGGGAAAGTGGATGTACCCAAATCTTCGGGAACCACTATAGATCTGGTGTTTGCTGTGTTCTATTTAATTTCTGTAGATAGAAATAATCGGTGCCTTTTGTTTGCCTTAAAATCAAAAAGACTCAAAAAAAAGATTAGAACCTATTCACCCCCTCTAGGTTTTTAGGCTCTTGAAACAAAGTATTTCAAGTTGTATCAGAGGGAGGTTGCTCAAAATTTGACCTAACAGTCAAAGGATTTCTCCAAGGATAATAACAGACAACAAGAATGGGTTCATGTGAAAATCAAAAGGAGTTTGGATCTATGAAATTGCCCATATGCAGGAAAGAATCTTTTGGCATTTGGAAAGAAAGGGTCAGGCTATTTATGGAAGCATTTGATCCAAGAAATTATATCACAGTACAGGAAGGCCCCTTCATCCCAATGAAGGTTTCAGTTCTTGATGCAAACATTCAAACTCCAAAGAGTTATTCAGAGATGACTAAGGATGAAATCATCTTGGCTACATTAGATAAAAGAGCTCAGAATATAATTGTAAGTGTCATATGTAACGCCCCCGATTTTCTGCGTTTATTTTTATTCTCATTTGGCATTACGATGACGCGTTTCCATGGCTTGTGCTATTTGTGGAGTGTGGTTTAGCTCCTTAGAACTGAGTGCCCTATTCTGTAGCCTGTTGGCAAGATCTCCCTAGCAAGCCGAGTCGTTTTGGGTGACCCGGTGTGGCCTCTCGGGGGGATGTTGGTGTTTGGATTTATTTGGGTATAACTCGAGTTCTGTTCGTCAAAAATTAATATCGACTTCGCCGTTGTGTTCGTAGCATGGGTATTTAGCTACGGTGCGAATTTCGTCGAATTCCGAGGTAGTTCGGTTTTCGCGTCGTTTTGGTGCTTTATGTAATTTTGTAATTAAATATATTATTATATATTAATATATATATGATAGAAATTTAAGCCCGATCATCAACTTCCCCACTTGAAACCGCCGCCCCTGTACGAGAGGAAACGGGAAACCGCCGAGCCTTGCCTTCCACCGCCGTTTCCCGGAGCGTTTATGGACGGAATTCGATTGCGAGAGTGGATTCGGATTGCTCTCGTCGAGACCTTCATTCCTACGGTAAGAAATTCGATTTTCGTGGAGCTTTAGGGGGATTGGAATTTTTGGTTTTTGAGGTTTCCGCCATTAAAGTTCGGATTTGCTTGTTAGGTGAGTTTTTGGTGCTACTCTTTCTAGTGCAGTGTGAAGAGGATGGAAAGCCGACCAAGCTTCACCAAAAATCGAGGCAAGTGGTGTTCTTGCCCTTGCGAAGATGTTTTCTTTTGTTTAAAGCCTATTGTTTCTATCGTTTTGTCTCCTATTTTCCGTCTCGAATGATTAGTCATAGTTTGAATGGTAGTGGCGTGCGTCGTTGGTAGTTTCCTACTGCTACTGTAGTTGCGTGGGTCGTGTGCGCGTTCCGGTGTCGTCCGGGAAATCCCAACGGTACAGGTTAACCGCGCACGGTCATCAACCGTTAGGGCGCACGACCACTGGTCGTGTGCCTCTGTTCGTGCGTGGCTGTCTTTTTATTTCCAAAACACTGTCTCGGATTATCGCACGAGCGCTGGCAACAGTGCGCACGACCAGTGGTCGTGCGAAACTGATCGTGCGCAGTTGCTAGGTTTTCTGTCAGGTTTCCCAGGTTCACTTCGCACGACCATCAACCAATGACCGCGCACGTCCACTGATCGTGCGCCACCGATCGTGCGCTCTGAATATTTCTTTTTTTGGCACCCGTATTTAGCTGGCGTCGATACGCGGGTTAGGTGGGCATGAGTGTTTTGTGTAGTGTTAAGGTAGTAAGGTAAGAGTTATTGTTGTGATAGTTCGCCTTGCATGGCACGTTGAGTGGGTGAAGCTGACTCAATGCGGTGTCAGGAGGACCCAGTGCCACGTCGTGTTGAGTCATTTCAACACTTTCTTTTTCTCTTTCCTCGATTTACGTTCCCGAGTGAATTCCTTGTTTATATTTGTAATTTCCTTGTCGGTCATGTTTCTCTTTCCTAATGGCCGAATCGTGGGTCGTGGGTAGTAGTGGTGGTTTGTAGCTATTTATGGGGGTGGAGTTGTGTAATTTAGCCAAGGCCACTCGTGTTTTTCTTGCTCCAGGTATAGGCTGGGCATGTGGGTGGAAGGTCCCTTGTGCTTTCACGTGTAGACCCTCGAGCTTGTTGACTTGGTCATGGTGGATGGGGGGACTGAGTTTGCCTCCGATCCGGTTCCTCGTTGTTTGTTTTTGCTACTACCTCCTCCCACAGTTTAGGGTGTTAGAAGTTTCTTCCTTGGTAGTTTGCAGCACTTTTGGCTCTTGGTAGCCTAGTAGGCCCTGCAGGATGTTGTTCCTGGGCTGGGTTGTTGCTGTTTCCTCGCACGTAGTGCTTTTCTTGTTGTCCTGTTTTTGACAGTTGTGACTCTTTCTACTGCATGTTTTACAGGTACTTTTCCCCTTTTGGTTGACTCTTTCATGCAGTTTTACTTTGTTTAGCTTGCTGAGGTATTCTGTTTTCTTTTGGAATACCCCAGGTTCTGAGCCGTAGCCAGTTGGGTGGCTAGTGTGCAGTGGTGGTGTTGGTGGTCTCTTGGACCTTGGAGTTCTGTTTGCCTTGTTGGTGAGGTAGTTTTCAGTACTTTCTTACAGACATACATGTGTGTCAGTGGGTTCGTGTCAGGTTGTTGGCGCCCACTGGTAGTTTTTCTTACCTTTGTACTAGATATAGTTACTTATGCTGCTACCATTTTCTGGAGATAGTCTACTTGCCCTGAGAAGGTTTTATGCTAGGTTGCTAGTTATTTTTAAACTATAATTATTATTATAAATAAAGCTCATGATCAGCATGTTTTTATAAAACGTAATCACTATTTTCCAAATCACGTATAAAGACCGTTTTCTTATATATTATATAAAATAAATGTAGGGTCTTGCATAGCATGAGTGGTTCTCTTGGGACCCTTATGTGCTCCTTAGGATGTCAAACCTGATAAAGTATTTTCTTTCCGCAGCGTTTAAATATAGTTTTCTTTTGTGGACTAGGTGATCCACTAAGCCGGGGGATACGGCCTCTAAAATATAACTGATTTTCTAATCATTAATCACATGATTTTCTTTCATTAAGTTGGTAGTTGGTTTTGCCTGAGCGTCAGCAGTTATCCCCTGCTTGACGTGGCATCATGACGCGTGTTTTCTCTTACTCTGATAATTCTTAATTCGGAGAAAATGCGGGTTGTGACATCATAGATGATGCAACATTCAAGAATCTTGTGCACTTTAAAACATCCAAAGAAATGTGGGATACAATGATTGTCTATATGGAAGGCACAAAAGAAGTCAGAGAGGAAAGAAAGTCTAGGCTGAATCAGGAGTATGAGAGCTTTAGGCAAACTAAAACTAACAGCATAGCTGAATGCTATAAAAAGTTTTTCAGAATAGTGAATGAACTGATGACATATGGAAGAGTCTTCAGTACTTATGAACTGAATGACAAGTTTCTTAGGTCCCTAACAAAGGATTGGGACACTAAGATATGTGCAATCAGGGAAGTAGCCAGACTGGCTTACACACCTCAACCTACACTTTTTGGAAAGATGCATTCATATGAAATGCAGCTTACTGCTAGGAAAGAGGAAGAGAGGGGCAGCAGATCTGAACATAAAGAAAAGTCAGTAGCCTTCAAGGCTGAGGGCTCAAGACAGGGTAGGAGAAAATCTCCTTTTGACCCTAGAAGGAGTACTGAAGCAGAAGAAGGAGTTCCTGAAACAAGTACGTCAGATAGTCACACATCTGATGAAGACTTTGCTGCCTTCACTACACAATTTAAAAAGTTCATGAAGAAAAAGAAATGAAGAACCAGGCCTTCATCTACATCTTATTCCAAGGATGAATACTACAGGAATAAGAAAACACCTAAGGAGGACAGGTATGCTTCTAAACCTGGAAAACAATCTAATTCTAAGATTGTGTATTATTGCTGCAACAGGTCTTGGCATGTCATAGCTGACTGTCCTGACAAAATAAAGGAGTCAAAGGACAAGAAGAAGCAGTAAATCAAAGGCAAGAAGGAGAAGTCTCTAGTGGCTAAGAAGGAGAAGAGTTGGACAGACTCTTCATCTTCAGAATCTGAAGAAGAAGAGGCAGAAGCATATGTTGGACTCTTCTCAACAGAAGAGGATTCTAGGAAACTAGAATTCCTACAGATGCTGGACTCCATAAATGGAGTGGAAGAGTATTGCTGTAAAGGGCTGATGGCTTAATCTGAAGAAGACAAGTTCCAGGATAAGCCTGGACCAAGTATGGTAAACAATTCACCCCTAGTCTCAGATTACTTTTCAGGATCAGAATTAGAAGCATCTTCTTCAAAAGAAGTGGATGGATCTAAGTCTTTGGGGGATGTTCACCAACTCATTGATGAGTATGGTGGGCTGTTGCATTCTCTTAAGAAGAGCAAGTTTCTTGTTAAAGAGCAGACAAAGGAGATTGAGTCTCTTAAACTAGCTGCAGCAGATTCAGCAAAACTGCTGGATCAAAAACTGAATGAGGTTGCCAAATTGAAAAACGTTACAGTTATTCAGATGGGTACAATCTCATTCAAAGAGAATCATATCAAGAAACTAGAGGGAAAACTTCAGCAAGAAAAAGAGCTAGTGGCAAAATTCTCCAAGCCAAAATCAGTCTTAACTTTGATAGATAATTTTATTTCACAAAAAGGTAAGACTGGTCTAGGCTTTAAGCGAAGAACTAGGGCTACCAATTCTCATAGAAAAGGTAAAGCCACAGTTCAGCCTCTAGCTGCTAATCCCCCTATTTTCTTTACGAAGATAGTGAATCTTACTAACAGGTATGATCATGACATTACACATGTTCACTGTGAGCATGAAAATTTCATGAGCAAGGGTGCTAATGCCAATAGACCAATCTATAGGCATGCCCATCATATTCAAGAGGAGTTCTTGAAGAATGTTGTTCCAGCACCAACACTTAATAAGTCTACTGAACACAAAGTAAGAAGGCATGTAACTAAGAAGAGGTATAATAGGTTTGAGTGTTGGTGTTGTGGCAAGATGGACCACTTTGCCATGGATTGCTGGTTTAACTTTAGTGTTAAAACTAGAAGTAGGATTCCTGTTAGATCAGTCACAGGGTTTCAAACTAACAAAGACCTAGGACCCACTAGCAAGTTGGGTTCTGTAAGACCCCCTTTTTTTTTTCAACCACCGGGGTCTTAGCCCAGAATTGCGCTTTGCGGTGGCACCGACTCACGGGAAGGTCGCCACTACAAAACGCAAATACTGCCGGCCCTTTTCGATCGCGGAATAGTAGCATAATAAAGTAAGAGCAAGTCCACAATAATCACATGTATATAATTAAGTCTCCACGAAGGGAGTGTCCACAATATATCAGAGTACTAAAACTACAGGCTTATGCCTGGTACATGTAATCCTCACTACAAGCCACTCGCGGAAGCAAAGCTAAAACTAAGAGTCACCGAAACTGTCACTGAACTGAGAGCACCTAAGCTGGACTGGCCCATCTCCACCGACTCTGTACTCCGCTGTTGCTGCATCTCTGGGTGCTTCTTCCTTTTCGGCCTGCCGTCGCCGCCTCGCGATCCACGTCTGCGTCTACGTCTTCGGCCTCCTGGCTGCTGAGCTGGTGGGGTCCCACCCATCAAGGGGCATTTGACCCGTGTATGTCCCGGCTGGTGACAATGGTAACACGGTCGCGGGGTCGACTCTGTCAAGAACTGCAAAATCCGTGACCCTTCCAAGTGGTATACCTAAAATGTTATGGTTCGAAAACCGTTAGTCATAAAGACTAAGCCCTATCATCCCCTACCCCTTCCCCCATGGCTCCTAGGTACCGAGCGGAGAGGAAGAAAGGGAAGGACATGAAGGTGGAGATTAAACCAAACAAAAGGGTGACAGCGGACCTATGCTAGCAAGTTATAATAGGTGAACAGTTTAAATGTTGTAATAAGTAAAGCAATTAATAAGTAGCAATGTATATAAAAAGGCAGCTAGAGAACAGTAAGTAACAACAAGTAAATAAGTATGTAACCTTAACTTATATGAATGCCCATACAAACTTATAAGTTAAGGGATCTTCTGCAAGGCTCCCATCGTATAAAAAGTCCCATACCGATTTATACGTTGGGGTGTCGGTTGTATGCAAAATATGAGTGTAGTGATATGCTATGCCATGATTCATGCAAGTGCAACTCATGCACACGACTCTATGCGCACAGACCTTTAGTTCCCCCTGTTCGGGAGGCTAGCTTCACCCTCAGGAACCTCCGTAGTGGCAAACGGAGACAGTGGGTCGGGCCCCCCACTCCTAGGCGGGTAACCACACTACCAGGCCTAGCCCTTCCGTACGCCCCTAGAAGAACACAACCTAGAGTATCCGCGTACTGCTGCTGGATGTACCCTCCAGACTTTTCGCCGAGTCATCGTACCGCTGTCGGTGTGATCGATCGCCTAGTACCGATGACCCACCACCTTTATTCCGTACTCCAACCCTCGAGCCCGCGGCCCCCCGGACAGTCCTGTCCGTGCATCTACCTTCAGAGCTACTGTCTGAATGGCAAGTAATCCTATAACTCTACTTTCCTAGCTATCGGGGAGTGTAAACGTGCAACCCTAGTTATTCTAGTTGCTCTTTTAATTTATTATTCCTACGGTTTACGTTAGCCCAGGACTGCCCCCGGTATACCTCGTGAAGGGCTCTCAAGGGGCACTAGGAACCAAGACGGAGGCATTACGGCCCGAAGTTCCCTTTCGCAAGGCACTTATTATTATTGGTTGATCTCCCTTAACCCGATCCCCTTTTAGTTATTTAATTCTAACCCTAGAGTATTAAGACTCTTCCTCTTCTTCCCGGGATGGACGATCTTTCGTCGTTCCCGTACTCCCTTATCCTAACCAGTCTCACACTCCACTTATCCTGACTTCCAATGATGAACTCAATCTTAATTTGCCCTACCAACCATCAACTACCAAAATTCCATGGCTTACTATATGCAGACCATCCTAAGCTATATGAGGTACACAAGTGGAGGTACACCAAATTATCTTCCAAATATCCTATAATATTTACTGGAGGTCTACCATATCATAATTTGTCTAAATCCAGAAACTTATAATTTTCCTAATTAATCCGATATTTATTTAATTTTCCCAAAGAACGGGCCATGGGTCATTTTAAACATGAACTACATGATCCTCCTAAGTAATGGCTACTCAAAAATCATGATCATTAAATAAAAGTAAGATAACCTCAAATCCAAATTATCAGAATTTTATAGAAAGTATTTAACCTCTAAATAGTTTATTCAGTATAATCACGTTAATTCTACGTAATGAAGGACGTACTGAAATTAGTCATCTAAAAATTATAGAAAAATCGCTAGTCAGTAGTATGATATATAAAAGTTCTTTGTGCAGAGAATCATAATTTTACTAGCTTGCTAAATACCACTAAAGATTTAATCAAAAAATCAAGGTAAAACATACTTAAAGAAGCAAGCCTTAGAGATAATTCTCCAAAAATCCCATAAAAATTCACAGAAATATAAAATCATAATAAACATTCTCTGCCTAAATTTCATCAATTTCCAGGAAGTGTGTACTCCATAATAAATTTTCTAAGCAAATCATACAACTACTAAGTAATTAAAGGAGTATCCAAAATAATGATCATAAAATTCATAGAAAAATATCCAGAGCTTGTACCATCCCTATAATGCACTCTACCCAATTCTTATCACTTTTCAATGTGATTTAGTGTCATTTCCTATTTCTATAATTTTTGCACCCTAAACTAGGGTTAGATTTTTAGATACTCCAACGGTCTCCAAATCTACTAAGATTTCGTCCAGAGAACTATATTGGCCCTATGGTTCTCTTCACCCAATTTCGGATCAATCCAAGGTCATTTGACCACATGACCTTCACAAACCACCAAGACCCATCCTTAGGGTTTGGCCTTGGTCCTTAGGGTAAACTTACTCCGATCCACCTCAAACTCCATGAGGGGGTGCTAGAGAACATTACTAGCCAGTGGTAAAAGTCTCAGCCTCTGTTGAGGTGATCTCACCACTCAAACTTCAAAAGTGCACTTTTAACCTAAGGCCTCTTATTAGGGCAAGACTTAGGTTTGTTCATTTCTAATCCAAACCATCTCCAAATGAGATGAAAAATTATACAGAATCTTATGGTGAACCCAGGGACCACTCACCAAAATTTGGGAGGGTTTGGAAATTATTTAACTATCTAATTAAAATCGGCTAGGATTATTGAATGTTTCTAAAAACTATAGAAATATATTCTCCAAAAATTCTCATTTTTGGATATCACCTAGATATAGGTAGGATTAGACCACACCCCAAATTTCAAGTCATTTGGATGACTGGATTGGAGTGGGGAATTTTTCTAAGGTCAAGGCAGCCCTCTGGATAGACCTCACCAAAAAGGGTGCTGTGGTCTATCCAGGACTCCAAATCGAGTGGAATCAATTTTGAATTAAAGAAGACGTCAATGGCTACATTTTCTATGTTGATCATTTTTCCTGTAGGAGCCTTTAGGTATTTTTCCCAAATTATCTAAGGTGACAGATATTTTCATTCAGAAATTGCTTTAAAAAAATAGAATTTAATTCTCATGGCACTGTTCATCTTCTTCAACAGCCCGAAACCAGAAGCCTGAAAATTCATTTTTCCTGTAGCTTTTCCAAAGCTATTTCCCGGTCATCCAGCCATCTCCCTGGCCGGCCACCACCACCACCACCTCCGTTGAGGCGAGTGCTATCGTCGGGCGGCGGCACGGCCGCCGGAGAGGCGGTTTCCGGCGAACCCGCCACCATGCAAATTTCGGAAAAGCATGGAAACGCTCACCCGATCCGGCTCTTTTGAGCCCAATATCTCTCCTAATGATTTCTAAGATCTATCCATAGAAGAAAGAGTAGAGGAGGACCTTATTCATGGTTTGACGGCGAGATGGACGTTGGACTGTCATGGTGCGGTGGTGGCGTCGTCGGAATCCTTCTAAAGCACAGTAGGAGGCTCGAAACTTCAGGTAAGGGCTTGGAAACTTTATCCTTGAGCCTATGGGGCCTTTTTTAAAGGGAAGAAAGAAGGGAGGGGAAAGGTTGAAACGTTGGAGATGAAACGTTCGCGGCCATTAATAATCCTCTTAATGACGTTTCGGTTATGACGAATGGCAGTTGAAATGTTGGAGATGAAGAGGTGTTTGCCAGGTGGCAATTTCCTATTGGACCCACTTTTCCTTAATTATTAACATAATTAAAGTAGGGAACGTCCCATAAATACTCTTGATTTTCATTCCCATAGTCAGAATTTATTATGGTGTCGGTTACCGAAATTTCCTACCTAGCTGTCATTTTGGCCTTGGTCACGGGCGTGACACATAGGTCACGGGCGTGACAGGCCCGGTTAGCCAGTTCTGGGTTCGACGATCGTCGAACTGAGATCGACGATCGTCGAAGGGTGGTCACGGGCGTGACAGCTGGGTCACGGGCGTGACAGGTCAGGTGGTCATTTCTGGGTCGACGACCGTCGAACTAGAATCGACGATCGTCGAACATGGTCACGCCCTATGTCACGGGCGTGACATTGGGGGTCACGGGCG
The DNA here is from genome assembly GCA_039513925.1 of Platanthera zijinensis. Lineage (NCBI taxonomy): Eukaryota > Viridiplantae > Streptophyta > Magnoliopsida > Asparagales > Orchidaceae > Platanthera > Platanthera zijinensis. The sequence goes on from CM077087.1 coordinate 118,322,439, forward strand.
TGACAGGCCATGTGACCAAATCTGGGTCGACGACCGTCGAGCTGAAATCGACGATCGTCGATCATGGTCATGCCCTATGTCACGGGCGTGACATTGCGGGTCACGGGCGTGACAGGGTCACGAGGTAATTTCCGCGCTCAGCGATCGTCGCGCTGAGATCGATGATCGCTGAAGGGGTCACGCCCTTGTCACGGGCGTGACTCCTGGGTCACGGGCGTGATAGGGCCAGGTTGAAAATTCTGCGCCCGACGATCGTCTCCATGAGATCGACGATCGTCGAATGAGTCACGCCCCAGGTCACGGGCGTGACGGGTCGGTCACGGGCGTGACCAACCCGTGACCCGAAATCCTGGTCGATTTATTTCGGTTTTTGGGCTTCTTAGGGTTCCATCACGACCAACCGACTCCTAGGGGTCTAGCCGGAAATGGGATGTTACAAATCCCAATAAACAAAACAAAGATTTCGTCCCCGAAATCAAGGTTAAGCCTACGGGACTCTAATCGGGAAAAGGAAGCTTGTAACATCCCATGAAAGTTGAAAGATCTACATCTCTGCGTTACGTTTGTAGTGTGCAGTTTTGATTCTAAGAACCATTTGTCCAATTGACTAGGTATATATCCCAATAAACAAAAGATCAGCCCCTATCCCTGAAAATTTCAGTCCTACTGGTTTAAAATAGGAACACAAATTGGTTGTCCAGAGGGGTTGTGAGGTATACATGACCGAAAAGTTCTGGATACTTCTGTCGCATCAAGTCCTGTGGCTCCCATGTATGCTCCTCCTGTCCTTGATTGTTCCACAAAACCCTGACTATCGGAACCTTCTTCCGTCGCAAGACCCGCATTGTCGTGTCATCGATCTTGATAGGCTCCAAGTTGACTGACCGATTCAACACAATCGTCTTGGGCACCCCGTGCTAACGAACAGCTACTCACCATTCTTATGAAACGCCCACAAGAGTTTTCTTTCGGGTCGAGGTGACGCCAACTACCTCGTCCAGTCTATCCTCGACGCTCCTTTTACCATTGTGCCTGGGGTGGGGACGACGAATCCTGTGCATGAACTCTCCAATCATACCTTCGTACTTCCATTATATCTCGGGCTGTGGCTGTAATAGTTTCCCAAAAATTCTTTCACTTAGCCTTCAACAACTGAAGGACCTCACCGTGCATCACCAAATCCATGACACTTTTATTCACTCCAGGGGGTAGATGTTCTGAGATACACCGCACTTCCGGTAATTTAATTTCTCATTTGTGTGTGTAGGCAACAGATCTATAAAATCTCCACACGATGATTGTCTTATTCCTTCGAGTACGCCCGAAATCAATCAATTCAACCTTACGGGTTATATTTAAGGTATCCGTCTTTCAATATATTGTTTGCTCACATCGTGTAGTTTCCTAGAGTCATTGTACTTCCGATGATATAACATAGCGATCTAGTATTATCTTGCCCGAACAACGTCGAATTATGTCGAATTCAATCTCACTATTCCTAAACTCGGGCTAAGAAAACCTAAGTCAATCCTATTTTCCCAATAAACAAAAGTTTAGCCCCAATAAACAAAAGATAAGCCCCTACCTACCTTGGGCTAAGCATCTTTTATATTACCATGTTATCTCCGTCCCAGTTGGGTGCACAATCCCTAGGGCATCAATATTCGACTTGGGGTTCCACCCTGAAATTCGTCGATATACCCCGTACTTCAGACACTCTGAGTCACATTTTCGACAGCCTTGTCCGAGTCAAGATGTTCCCAATCCCAAATGGGTATCTTCCGAACTTGTATTCCTATCCGACCCTCAGTGTTTGTCTCGGTGGTTGCCCCTAAGTAATTCTTGTCACAGGTATGCGGGATTAAACTGCTTTTCTTCTACCCTTCTGTTAGTAGATCATTGGCCTCAATTCTCCTTAAGGTAGCCTTCCGCTTCGAACAATCGTTGATTGGGATAGTAGGGACATCAAAGTTTTCGTCTTAAGTAGTCATTCTCGTGCTAAACTCCTCCTTCATTCTCTTTGGGTATCTCCTTACCTTAACCAAATTCATACCCAAGGTCTATTTTGAACTAGGGCATACTATAGATTGTCCTGGTAAGTCACGAGTCCTAGTTGGTTGAGTCTAAATCGTAGATTAGAGGATTATGTGAAATGTTCTCTGCCGCCGGAGGTGTTCCCTGCTGGGGGCAGGGTAGGCCATAGGCTACAAAGAAAGATTCCAATTAACGATGAAGTGGACTTTCACATGTGATTTCCCTTATGGGCACACCACTGCTTCCGCTGCTTAGTTTGTCCCCAAACTAAACTCGAGCGGGGGTGACCCAGGGTTAGTGGACTGCTACTTTTCCGATCGAGGTTGCCCTCTGATACCACTTGTAAGACCCCCTTTTTTTTTCAACCACCGGGGTCTTAGCCCAGAATTGCCGCTTTGCGGTGGCACCGACTCACGGGAAGGTCGCCACTACAAAATGCCAATACTGCCGGCCCTTTTCGATCGCGGAATAGTAGCATAATAAAGTAAGAGCAAGTCCACAATAATCACATGTATATAATTAAGTCTCCACGAAGGGAGTGTCCACAATATATCAGAGTACTAAAACTACAGGCTTATGCCTGGTAAATGTAATCCTCACTACAAGCCACTCGCGGAAGCAAAGCTAAAACTAAGAGTCACCGAAACTGTCACTGAACTGAGAGCACCCAAGCTGGACTGGCCCATCTCCACCGACTCTGTACTCTGCTGTTGCTGCATCTCTGGGTGCTTCTTCCTTTTCGGCCTGCCGTCGCCGCCTCGCGATCCACGTCTGCGTCTACGTCTTCGGCCTCCTGGCTGCTGAGCTGGTGGGGTCCCACCCATCAAGGGGCATTTGACCCGTGTATGTCCCGGCTGGTGACAATGGTAACACGGTCGCGGGGTCGACTCTGTCAAGAACTGCAAAAGCCGTGACCCTTCCAAGTGGTATACCAAAAATGTTATGGTTCGAAAACCGTTAGTCATAAAGACTAAGCCCTATCATCCCCTACCCCTTCCCCCATGGCTCCTAGGTACCGAGCGGAGAGGAAGAAAGGGAAGGACATGAAGGTGGAGATTAAACCAAACAAACAGGTGACAGTGGACCTATGCTAGCAAGTTATAATAGGTGAACAGTTTAAATGTTGTAATAAGTAAAGCAATTAATAAGTAGCAATGTATATAAAAAGGCAGCTAGAGAACAGTAAGTAACAACAAGTAAATAAGTATGTAACCTTAACTTATATGAATGCTCATACAAACTTATAAGTTAAGGAATCTTCTGCAAGGCTCCCATCGTATAAAAAGTCCCATACCGATTTATACGTTGGGGTGTCGGTTGTATGCAAAATATGAGTGTAGTGATATGCTATGCCATGATTCATGCAAGTGCAACTCATGCATACGACTCTATGCGCACAGACCTTTAGTTCCCCCTGTTCGGGAGGCTAGCTTCACCCCCAGGAACCTCCGTAGTGGCAAACGGAGACAGTGGGTCGGGCCCCCCACTCCTAGGCGGGTAACCACACTACCAGGCCTAGCCCTTCCGTACGCCCCTAGAAGAACACAACCTAGAGTATCCGCGTACTGCTGCTGGATGTACCCTCCAGACTTTTCACCGAGTCATCGTACCGCTGTCGGTGTGATCGATCGCCTAGTACCGATGACCCACCACCTTTATTCCGTACTCCAACCCTCGAGCCCGCGGCCCCCCGGACAGTCCTGTCCGTGCATCTACCTTCAGAGCTACTGTCTGAATGTCAAGTAATCCTATAATTCTACTTTCCTAGCTATCGGGGAGTGTAAATGTGCAACCCTAGTTATTCTAGTTGCTCTTTTAATTTATTATTCCTACGGTTTACGTTAGCCCAGGACTGCCCCCGGTATACCCCATGAAGGGCTCTCAAGGGGCACTAGGAACCAAGACGGAGGCATTACGGCCCGAAGTTCCCTTTCACAAGGCACTTATTATTATTGGTTGATCTCCCTTAACCCGATCCCCTTTTAGTTACTTTAATTCTAACCCTAGAGTATTAAGACTCTTCCTCTTCTTCCCGGGATGGACGATCTTTCGTCGTTCCCGTACTCCCTTATCCTAACCAGTCTCACACTCCACTTATCCTGACTTCCAATGATGAACTCAATCTTAATTTGCCCTACCAACCATCAACTACCAAAATTCCATGGCTTACTATATGCAGACCATCCTAAGCTATATGAGGTACACAAGTGGAGGTACACCAAATTATCTTCCAAATCTCCTATAATATTTACTGGAGGTCTACCATATCATAATTTGTCTAAATCCAGAAACTTATAATTTTCCTAATTAATCCGATATTTATTTAATTTTCCCAAAGAACGGGCCATGGGTCATTTTAAACATGAACTACATGATCCTCCTAAGTAATGGCTACTCAAAAATCATGATCATTAAATAAAAGTAAGATAACCTCAAATCCAAATTATCAGAATTTTATAGAAAGTATTTAACCTCTAAATAGTTTATTCAGTATAATCACGTTAATTCTACGTAATGAAGGACGTACTGAAATTAGTCATCTAAAAATTATAGAAAAATCGCTAGTCAGTAGTATGATATATAAAAGTTCTTTGTGCAGAGAATCATAATTTTACTAGCTTGCTAAATACCACTAAAGATTTAATCAAAAAATCAAGGTAAAACATACTTAAAGAAGCAAGCCTTAGAGATAATTCTCCAAAAATCCCATAAAAATTCACAGAGATATAAAATCATAATAGACATTCTCTGCCTAAATTTCATCAATTTCCAGGAAGTGTGTACTCCATAATAAATTTTCTAAGCAAATCATACAACTACTAAGTAATTAAAGGAGTATCCAAAATAATGATCATAAAATTCATAGAAAAATATCCAGAGCTTGTACCATCCCTATAATGCACTCTACCCAATTCTTATCACTTTTCAATGTGATTTAGTGTCATTTCCTATCTCTACAAGTTTTGCACCCTAAACTAGGGTTAGATTTTTAGATACTCCAACGGTCTCCAAATCTACTAAGATTTCGTCCAGAGAACTATATTGGCCCTATGGTTCTATTCACCCAATTTCGGATCAATCCAAGGTCATTTGACCACATGACCTTCACAAACCACCAAGACCCATCCTTAGGGTTTGGCCTTGGTCCTTAGGGTAAACTTACCCCGATCCACCTCAAACTCCATGAGGGGGTGCTAGAGAACATTACTAGCCAGTGGTAAAAGTCTCAGCCTCTGTTGAGGTGATCTCACCACTCAAACTTCAAAAGTGCACTTTTAACCTAAGGCCTCTTATTAGGGCAAGACTTAGGTTTGTTCATTTCTAATCCAAACCATCTCCAAATGAGATGAAAAATTATACAGAATCTTATGGTGAACCCAGGGACCACTCACCAAAATTTGGCAGGGTTTGGAAATTATTTAACTATCTAATTAAAATCGGCTAGGATTATTGAATGTTTCTAAAAACTATAGAAATATATTCTCCAAAAATTCTCATTTTTGGGTAGCACCTAGATATAGGTAGGATTAGACCACACCCCAAATTTCAAGTCATTTGGATGACTGGATTGGAGTGGGGAATTTTTCTAAGGTCAAGGCAGCCCTCTAGATAGACCTCACCAAAAAGGGTGCTGTGGTCTATCCAGGACTCCAAATCGAGTGGAATCAATTTTGAATTAAAGAAGACGTCAAGGGCTACATTTTCTATGTTGATCATTTTTCCTTTAGGAGCCTTTAGGTATTTTTCCCAAATTATCTAAGGTGACAGATATTTTCATTCAGAAATTGCTTTAAAAAAAATAGAATTTAATTCTCATGGCACTGTTCATCTTCTTCAACAGCCCGAAACAAGAAGCCTGAAAATTCATTTTTCCTGTAGCTTTTCCAAAGCTATTTCCCGGTCATCCAGCCATCTCCCTGGCCGGCCACCACCACCACCACCTCCGTTGAGGCGAGTGCTATCGTCGGGCGGCGGCACGGCCGCCGGAGAGGCGGTTTCCGGCGAACCCGCCACCATGCAAATTTTGGAAAAGCATGGAAACGCTCACCCGATCAGGCTCTTTTGAGCCCAATATCTCTCCTAATGATTTCTAAGATCTATCCATAGAAGAAAGAGTAGAGGAGGACCTTATTCATGGTTTGACGGCGAGATGGACGTTGGACTGTCATGGCGCGGTGGTGGCGTCGTCGGAATCCTTCTAAAGTACAGTAGGAGGCTCGAAACTTCAAGTAAGGGCTTGGAAACTTCATCCTTGAGCCTATGGGGCCTTTTTTAAAGGGAAGAAAGAAGGGAGGGGAAAGGTTGAAACGTTGGAGATGAAACGTTCGCGGCCATTAATAATCCTCTTAATGACGTTTCGGTTATGACGAATGGCAGTTGAAATGTTGGAGATGAAGAGGTGTTTGCCAGGTGGCAATTTCCTGTTGGACCCACTTTTCCTTAATTATTAACATAATTAAAGTAGGGAACGTCCCATAAATACTCTTGATTTTCATTCCCATAGTCAGAATTTATTATGGCGTCGGTTACCGAAATTTCCTACCTGGCTGTCATTTTGGCCTTGGTCACGGGCGTGACAGGCCCGGTTAGCCAGTTCTGGGTTCGACGATCGTCGAACTGAGATCGACGATCGTCGAAGGGTGGTCACGGGCGTGACAGCTGGGTCACGGGCGTGACAGGTCAGGTGGTCATTTCTGGGTCGACGACCGTCGAACTGGAATCGACGATCGTCGAACATAGTCACGCCCTATGTCACGGGCGTGACATTGGGGGTCACGGGCGTGACAGGCCGTGTGACCAAATCTGGGTCGACGACCGTCGAGCTGAAATCGACGATCGTCGATCATGGTCACGCCCTATGTCACGGGCGTGACATTGCGGGTCACGGGCATGACAGGGTCACGAGGTAATTTCCGCGCTCGGCGATCGTCGCGCTGAGATCGACGATCGCCGAAGGGGTCACGCCCTTGGTCACGGGCGTGACTCCTGGGTCACGGGCGTGACAGGGCCAGGTTGAAAATTCTGCGCCCGACGATCGTCTCCATGAGATCGACGATCGTCGAATGAGTCACGCCCCAGGTCACGGGCGTGACGGGTCGGTCACGGGCGTGACCAACCCGTGACCCGAAATCCTGGTTGATTTATTTCGGTTTTTGGGCTTCTTAGGGTTCCATCACGACCAACCGACTCCTAGGGGTCTAGCCGGAAATGGGATGTTACAGGTTCTAAGGGTAAGTGATTCATTATTTGTTGCAGGTAAATCCAAGTGACCATACCCCTATATGGTACATGGATAGTGGTTGTTTTAGACATATGACTGGAACAAGGAGAATGTTGAGGGACTATGTGCCCATAAATAATGGACCAAAAGTTATCTTTGGTGGATCAGAAATGGGAATCATCAAAGGATTTGGTAACATATCTTGTGATTCAATTACTATCACTAAAGTGACTTATGTAAAGGGTTTAAAACATAACCTGATTAGCATAAGTCAACTTAGTGATCTAGGTTATGATATTTCTTTCCACAAAGGGGAGTGCTTAATAAAAAGGTCAAGTGATCAAGAGATCATTTTTACTGGCACTAGGAAAGGAAATGTGTATTGCCTTAACCTAGAGTGTGAGTCTAACAACTCACCTATTTGTTTGGTTATAGGAGAGAAAGCTTCTCTATGTGTCAAATTGCACAAGAGGCTAGCTCATCTGAACTATAAGTCAATTGGACTGTTGTTCAGCATGGGATTAGTGAGGAATTGTCCTCAAGTTCAGTGCAAAAAAGAGGGTTTGTGCTCATCTTGCAAAAGAGGCAAGCAGACTAAGTCCTCTTTTCAGTCACTTGACTTCAAAGATTCAAAGAGATGTTTGTATCTCATGCATATGGATTTGTTTGGTCCTATGCCAGTCCATAGTCTTGGTAGGAAAGCATACACACTTGTTGTTGTGGTTGACTATTCTAGATTTACATGGGTTTTCTTCTTGAGGCAAAAATCTGAAACCCCAACTATTTTCTAGACTTTAGTCAGACAAATACATAATGAATACAATAGCTCAGTGGTCAAAATTAGAAGTGACCATGGAACAGAATTTCAGTCTGAATGTATGACAAAATTCTGTGAATAAATTGGGATTCATCAGGAATTCTCTTCACCTAGAACTTCTCAACAAAATGGTGTTGCTGAAAGAAAGAATAGGACTCTAATTGAAGCCAGTTTAACACTACTGAATGACACTACTCTCCCTGAATACTTATGGGCTAAGGCAGCAAATACTGTATGTCATGTGCTAAATAGGGCCTTCATCAACAAGAAACATAAGATGACTCCCTATCAGATTTTAAATGTCAGAAAACCAAACATATCTTATTTCAGAATCTTTAGTAGTAGGTGTTTTGTACTAATCAATGGTAAACACTACCAAACTAAGTTTGCTGCTAAATCCCTAGAAGGGGTATTTGTTGGGTACAACAACCATAATAGAGTATACAGGTTCTACAACTTGACTACTCAAGTAGTAGAAGAATCTGTGCATGTTGTATTTGATGAGTCAATGTTTATTAACAGTGAATTGTCTAGTTCTTCAGTTAGTTCTACAGGTCTAACAGATAAGATGGACAAGCTGACCATCAATGAAGATGTTCTTGCTAAACTGGATGTGGATAAAGATGCCAGCTATCTAGGGGGAGATCAAGTCCCTCTAGGTGAAGAAGAAAATGTGGAGCATCAAGATGAGCAAACTGGAGATAGCCATAATGTTGATAGAATTCCTCCAGGAAGGAGACACCTGAAGGATCATCTAGCTCACCAGATAATTAGTTATGCAAGTCAGGGTGTACTAACATGGAGCAGGAGCATGAATATAGTTTTGTGTTCTAGCTTCCTGTCTCAGATAAAACCCAGGAAGATTACATGCAAGACACCAACTGGATTGATACAATGCAAGAAGAGCTCAGTCAGTTCAAAAGGTGTAAGGTCTTGGAACTGGTGCCAAGACCTAAGGATGACAACATAATAGAAACTAAGTAGATCTACAGGAACAAGCTTGATGAGAATGACACTATAGTCAAGAATAAGGCTAGAATGGTAGCAAAAGGCAACAGACAAGAGGAAGGTATTGATTTTGATCAAACCATTGCTCCAGTGGCAAGGCTGGAGGCAATAAGGCTGTTCTTAGCCTATGCTGCCTATCAAGGGTTCAAAGTATATCAAATAGATTTGAAATCAACATTTCTGAAAGGTGATTTAAAAGAAGAAGTTTATGTAGAACAACCCTCAAGTTTTGTAGACTCTCACTTTCCTGATTATGTATACAGGCTTAGGAAAGCTCTATATGGTTTGGAACAAGCTCCATGGGCTTGGTATGAAACCTTGTCTGCCTTCCTCATTGAGAATAAATTCTCTAGAGGAAAGATAGACAAATTCTATAGGGAATCAAAAGGCAAGATAATACTAGTCAAGATATATGTGGATGACATTATCTTTGGTTCTACTGAAAACAGCCTTTGTAGGAAGTTTGCCAAACTTATGCAAGGGAAGTTTGAGATGAGCAGTATGGTTGTGCTGAAGTTCTTCTTGGGACTTCAAGTTAAACAGACTGAGAGTGGGTTGTCCATATCCTAGTCTAAGTTCACCAAGGAGTTGATTAAGAGGTATGGTTTGGACTCAGCTTCTATAATGAAAACTCCAATGGGAACAAGTATGCCTATATGCAAAGATGAAGTAGGGAAACATGTTGATGAGTCTTTGTATAGAGGGATAATTGGCTCCCTACTATATTTGACTGCTAGTAGACCTGACATCATGTATGCAACATGTGTCCGTGCTAGGTATCAAGCATGACCTAAGGAATCTCATTATACTGGAGCTAAAAGAATTTTTAGATATCTTAAGGGCACACCTAATCTAGTCTTTGGTACCCTAAGAATAGAGATTTTCTATTAACAGGTTTCTCAGATGCAGATTTTGTTGGATACAAAGAAGACAGAAAAAGAACCATAGGAACCTGTCAGTTCCTTGGTGGGAGGCTGGTGTCATGGAGCAGAAAGAAGCAAACCAATGTAGCTATATTAACAGCTAAATAAGAGTATATAGTTGCAGGTAGCTGCTGTGCACAATTGATGTGGATGAAGCATCAACTAGAAGATTATGACATCCAGATAAGTAGAATTCCACTATTTTGTGATTCTACAAGTGCTATTTCTATTGCTAAGAATCCTGTATCACACAGTAGGACCAAGCATATAGAAATAAAGTTTCATTTTATAAGAGAACATGTTGAAAAGTAAAACATTAGTCTAGAGTTTGTAAAAATAGAAAATCAAATAGCCGATATTTTCACAAAACCACTGGATGAAACTAAATTCAATAATTTCAAAATTGAATTAGGTATGTTTAACCAAGAATAGGTTAACATGAGTTTCCATGAGTAGCATCAGTAAGCACCAAATTTCTCTTGAAATTTGTCTAAGTACAATGTTTGTGTCGAGATAAGCAACTTGTGTTGACACACTCAGTATGTTGTGTCGACACAGGAAAAGGATGTGTCGACACGGAAATAGTATCTGTGTCGACAGGAGAATAGGTGTCGACACAACCTTGTCGAGACTAAAAGTCGTGAGGATAATTGTGTCGACACAAAAAATTGGTGTCGACAGAACTCTGTCGAGACTTAAGTTGTCAGTGTCGACACAGACGCAAGTACGTCGATACAGACTCAAGTGTGTCGACACATAGATGTGTCGACTTAAAATACGTTTTGTCGACTTAGACATTAGTATGTCGACACATAGTCATGTCGACTTAACTTAAGTTCTGACAAGATCTAGGTCATTGTTGTCGATATAAAAACTGATTTGTCGACTTAAGCCTGACTTTTGATCTGCCCTTGACTCAAGTACTATAAAAAGGTGAATCCAAAATCTGGTCGACTACACTATCAGAATTTTCTACTCTACACCTTCTATCAACATAGAACTTCTCTTCTCTTCTCCTCTAGTACTTACATCAATGGCGCCACACAAAGAAGACAAGGTTAATGAAGGTTACGAACTGTTTCGCGAAGGTTTTACATCTGCTTCTGATGAAATTCAGGGAGTTATTGCCCTAATTTCTGCAAATGAACTCGAATTTTTGGTCTCAGAACCGACCAAAATTTGGAAGAAGGAAGTCATGGAGTTCTATTCAACTGCTACAGTGGATTAAGAAGGCAATTAAATCAAGGCGACTGTTGAATTTCCTCGAGTGAAACTCACATTTAAAACTATCAGGAAATCACTACATCTTCCATTGATCAAGGATAAAGAAGAAATAACCCCTTCCTAGATTACAGAAGCTTTAAGCTGGTGTGGGATGAGTCCCAATATCAAGATTGGATCCTCTATCACCAGAAAAGGGATGAATTCCCAATGAAAATTTATATCTTAAGTTATAGGCAAAGTGATTTTCTGCAAGACAGGTTGACATGATCGGATTTCTGCCCACATGTTCAATATGATGATGAGAATCATATTCAAGATAAACACTGACTGGGCAGCAGTAGTGTTTGATAAACTACAAGAAGGAATAAAGAAACCTAACTTGGGAAGGATCCTTAGCCTATGCTTTACATCAGTAATTCCAGATGTTCTGAAACAAGCAAATGGCTCTAAGATAAATCATTTGAGAAAAATGGATGTAAGGATACTTTCAAGATGGGACAGAGTTCTAACTAAGGAAGTCCCTGCTCCTAAGGAGAAAACTAACAAAGATAAGAACAAAAAGATGGTAGTTGAACAGGCTGACTCCTCCAATGATTCTGAGGAGGAAGTGGTCTTCAGTTCTGATGAAGACCAGCAATAACAAGATGTTCATGCTCAAGCAAAGGACAATGAGCCCCAACAACAACAAATAGACTCTACTCCAGGGGGAGAAAACCTAGAAAAAGAAACTGAGTTGCCTGCCCAAGGGGGAGGTATTATTGATGCTGTCCTGGATAGTGACTTAGCTGTAGACACAATAATGGATGTTGTATCTGAAATCAACACAGCAGCTGAAGTAACTGACAAGAATGTTACTCAAAATGAACCAGTAAGTATCTTATCCACAGAATAGTGATGTATCATAGTATTCTCCTCAAAATTTGTTCAAAGGGACACTTTTGTTTACACAACAAAAGGGGTCTTTCAAGTTATATTAGTCTTTTAAGTTTTTATTTAAAAAATACCCTAATCTTATTCCTTCTGAACAGATACAGCAGGAATTTACAATGGAAGAATTGTTTCCTGATCTTCTTACTGATAAGACTGAGGGGGAGGAAATTTAAAAAGAAAAGGAAATTCCAAGGACTGAGGGGGAGTTATCCAAGGATACCCCAGCTGAAAAGGACACTGTTGATATTAAAAGTACATCTGAATCTTCTGAAGATGAAGAAACCACATTGGCTTATAAAAGAAAGTTGTTTGTGTTTTAGAAAAAGAGTTCTGGATATAAGAAAGCTTTACAATATGGAACTGCACCATCTACATTAAGCATGGACATCAGTTCTTTACTAGTCAAGATGCAAATAAAATTAGATAATCAAAGGCAAGCTATAGAAAAATATGTGGATGAAACTCATAAGGAGTTACAATTTCAGTTGGCCCAGGACATCAAATCCATTAGATTTGAAGTGAATCAACATAAGAAGGAGATGACAAATTGCTTCAATAAAGGAGTTAATGCTGTGGAGTTCCTTGCCAAGCAACAACAAGATATCCAAGCTAAAGTGGATGAAATTGAAGTGAAGCAGGGATATGTACTGGAGAATCAGATAAGGATGAATGACAATCTCAAGGATTCACATCATGAAATATTGACAAAGCTCTCTGATTCTAGCACTACTTTGAAGGCTGAAATCTCCAAGCAAATCCAGGAAGATATATCTGCTATCGAAGCCACATTTCAAAAATCTCAGGAGAAAGTTAAAACTTTCCTAACAAAATTCACAGCTTATTTTAAAGAAGGAACTGAATATATAGCTGATCAAATCAGATTCCAGAAAGAAGATATAAGAGAACATGTTGCAAGAGAAGTCATAAAGGGGGAGAGATTACTTGTCAAAGCAAGCTCTGACCATACTAAATGGACTACCAATACTATCAGAGCTACTCTTGGATATCCTCCTCTTTGTGATGAGGCTAATGTAGCTGAGTCTTGTATACAACCTGAATATTTTGAAGGAGATCAGCCTGAAGTTGCTCAGGTGATCTACCCCCCCAGCTGATTTTGAGATGGTTCAAGAAGAAGTGGTGAAAATATATAGTCCTCCACCAGAGGTACAAAATGTAATTCTGGAAAAGGTTGAAATGTCAGAAGATGTATTAGAAGCTCAGAAGGAAGCTCAACTTTCCAAGAAGAGATTCAGAGAGCAGGCTGAGCTGAAGCCAGATTTTGCGCAGTGGAGCCCAACTTCTAGAAATATCATACTTACTGCCTAGAAAGCTGTTAAGGATAAAACCCATGACAGGGGTAAGTGTATTCTGAGCAAGAGTGGAAAAAATATCAAGCTAGACAAGAAGAAATTCTACCGCATAGAAGAAGTGTGAAGGCTGGGAAACTACCTGCTAATGCTCAAGAGCCAAGCAAGTACTTCCCCAAACCTTTCCACTCTTTTGAAAGACATAAGATCAAGGATGAAGCATTAAAGAAGAATGCTCTCAAAGGGAAAAAGCCAGCTGAAGATGCTGAACCTTCTGTGCAGGCTAAAATCATGTCTTGCAAAGGAAATGTTATTAAGGAGCCTAGTCAGTAATAGGACTGCTAAGTTTACGTAATAGAATAATGTACTATTTTGTTTCTTTTGATCTATAAGAAATTCATGTAAACCAAAGTTTTTTTTTCTGATTAATGAAATCTGGTTCAGTATTAAGAGTTTGCTGTTTACAATGATTATGTAATAACCTGCTCTGAAATGTTTTTACTTCTATTACAATTTTCTTTTATCTGAAGAGATGTATATCTTTGACTAAGGGTTATGACTTCTCCAAATAGGGGGAGATTGTTGGGTACCTTAGAAAATGTGTACTAGATTTGGAGAAGCCACAACTTAGTCAATTATATGCATCAATGTGTATTTGATAGAAGTTTGAGTTTCATTGTTCAGGTTTTAAAAATTTGAAGGAAATTTTTTCTAAGTACAAGTGTCGACACTTGATAAGAAACTGTGTCGACACTCAAGGAGACTGTGTCGACACTCAAGTAAGCTTTGTCGACACAAAGGCAAAATGTGTCGACACTCATAAAGAAGATATGTCGACACTTAGGAAAGCTGTGTCGACACCTAAAGAATAAGTTGTGTCGACATCCAGAATTGTGTCGACAACTTAAAACATAATTGTGTCGAAAGTTAAAACAGAAGATGAGTCGACACTCAGGAGCTATGTCAACACCTGAAGAAATTGTGTCGACACACAGGACTTGTGTCGACACACCAACTCTAAAAAGGCTGTGTCGAATTAAGAATTAATTGTGTCTACACACATGACTTGTGTCGACACACACTCAACGCTATTTGACAAACACTCAACACAAACTGTCTACAACAGAAATGTCGAGACAATAAGCTGCTGTGTCGAAACACAGGACTTGTGTCGACACATACAATATAAGGAGTGTCAAGAAGCAGAAGTATGACTGTGTCGACACTTGGAGTATTTGTGTCGACACCTTGAAGATTTGTGTCGACACTTGGAGTATTTGTGTCAACACCTTGAAGACTTGTGTTGACACTTAGTCTATATGTATCTACACATGTGAAGCAGTCTGCTGAGTGTTGGGTGCTGAGTTGGAAAGACATTGAAGAATATGGTGATGTGACTGGTGACTTGACAGCTGTCATAACTATCCGGTCTGACAACACTATCAGAACTGTAAGAACTGTCAGAAGTTTGTTATGAATCAGATCTGCCGGTAACCATGAAGCAAGCTCTATATAATAGCCAGATCAGAAACGACAGAGGAGTAATGAACAACAACGTTAGGTATCAATAAAAATAATTCTGACAAATCAAGGGTTGTTTGCAAGAAAGATTAACAGTTCAATCTTAATCTAAGGAAGAAGCTGACTGAAGATCAACTTCAACTAAAAGAGAAGATCCACCTTATTTATTCTAATAAAGAAGCTTTGAAAAGCTAAGTTCGGTTAGATCAGAAGGATCAGTCTATACAAGAACTGATCAAGAAGACAACATCAACAGAGATATCTAGCTGGGGAAGTTTTCAAATACTTATTACTCACAAATTCTTGTAGGATCTATTGTTAGATCTGAGATTGTAAACCTAAAATTATAAAGGCTGTGGTAGGGCAGTGTGCCTTAGGTAGTACTTATGGAAATTCTTAGTTGTAAGCCTAATTATAAAGGCTAAGGTAGGGCTGAGGCCTGAGGTAGGATTCAGGAAAGAATCTGAGGTAGGACTTGTGTTAAGTCTGAGGTGTAGGAACCATTTTGGGTTCTGAGTTTGTAAGATCTGCGGATCCGAGCCAGTGGAAGGAAGTTAGGATGAATACAGTTATCTGCGGGATAGGCGAAGGGGGGAAAATCTATGTACCCAAATCTTGGGGAACCATTATAGATCTGGTGTTTGCTGTGTTGTATTTAATTTTTGTAGATAGAATTAATCTGTGCCATATGTTTGCCTTAAAATAAAAAAGACTCAAAAAAAATTAGAACTTATTAACCCCCCCCCCCCCTCTAGGTGTTTAGGTCCTGAAACAAAGTCTTTCAGTCCCTCACTCAGATCAGACCGTAACACACTTGAAATCGACTTCGAAGTCTGCTGCGTTCAGAAGATAGTTTTCTGCACGTTTAACTTGTCAGCTAGCAAGTTCGATTAGGCTTTCCCATGTCTAAATACCTCACATGAAGACTTGTAACCACCCTTTGGAAAGCTATTTCCAAGGGCTACGACTTTTGTGTTTAGTTGAAAGCCGAAATCTGGTCGTATGATATCAGAAAATGGCCTCGAATTTTGCTACGAGCAGAAAATAGATTTCTGCATACATCTAAAGGAAGAATGAACTTCATCAGTTCGTCTTGCTCATCTAACCAATATTCCCAAATCACATCCAGAAATCCTCCTCCCTTATTCACTGTCATAGGCCATCTTTCTTCATGAAACCAAGTCCATCCAATTTAATCGAAGAGAGGAGAGGGTGAAGATTTCATATTTCTAGGATACAAATCCTTGCATGGCCTCTCCCTACCAGATCTCCACCTAACCAGTCGAACTCTTATAAGTCGACTTCTAACCTAGAAATAACTATAGATAAAACACCCAGGGAGATTGTAGGAAGCACACCTCATTTCCAGCGACTCTGACATCTCTGGTCGTGGATCTAGTCATCCTCCTCAGCTAAAAGGTTCTTCTTTTCGTTGGTGGTGTTCGTCCACAAAAAGGGCAAAGATTTTCAATCAGAATCCGGCTACAGCAACCCCTGATATTCCTCTCATCGTCTTCCATCAGTTTTGCACAGTGACGGCTAAGCAAAAGTGAACGAATGCGTCTTCTCAGGTTCGGTTAACTTCCTTTTATATTACGTATTAGGGTTATTTCACTTTCCACATGTCATCTCCCCGTTGTCCCTCCAATATTGAGTCTTATTTGAAATTACCGGTCCAAGGAATCATCCAGCAAGAATCTCGAAGTCCTGTTCTGCCCGCCTATACAAAACTGTAGATTCTACCTGGTCCGAAAATCTTCTAAGTACAAATTCATCAAGTAACAAGCTCTTACTCGACGAATAAATGAGTATTTTACCCTAACATGACGAATCGTGGCAATTCGTCGAGTCCACCCAAAGCCATATGTACGTACAACAATTTCAAAGGCAAATTCGTCGAGTATACCTTCCTTACTCGACGAGTCATCGAGTGTCATTGAGTGCACTCAACGCACTCGCCGCCATAGCACCATGAATGATCCTGAGTAAAAGTGTTGAGTGGCGTCGAGTGAACTAAATGCACTTGACTCCTTTCAGCTAAAGGCATCAAGTACACTCAATGCACTCGACTCCAGATGTTTCCAGAAATATTTTAAGGATAATAGCATTGAGTGGCATCGAGTCCACTCAACGCCTCAGCCAATTCATCGAATGGCATTGAGTGCACTCAACGCCTCATTGAGTGCACTCAACGCACTCAATGCCCTGTTTCCAGGAAATCGTTTAAATCCACATTCGTCGAGTGGTGTTGAGTCCACTCGACGCCAAAGCCTAATTCGTCGAATGGCATCGAGTATACTCAACGCACTCAACGCCATAGGTCCAGGAAATATTCTAAGTCCAGTTCAACTTATATATTCGACGAATCCGTCAGTTATTCGTGATGATATTTAACAAATATTATTGGTCTCAACTCACAAGTCATACTCGATTAATTCGTCGGATATTCGCATTGATATCCAACGATTTTTATTTGTCGAATCTGGCGCACCCCGAGCCCAAGTCAACTCCCTTGACTCAAAAAAAGTGTGAGGTGTCTAGGGCGAAACGGGATGTTACAGTCGGCTGCTCAGTAATTCATGGATTGCGGTCAAATAATTCTTGGTCGGCGGTTAAGTAATTTTTGGATCGCAGTTCTGTAATTTATGGTTGACGATTACATAATTCATGGTTTGCAGTTCAGTAATTTATGACCGTGAATTCTTGGCAGGTTGTTCATTAATTCATGACCGGCAGTTCAGTAATTAATGGTTGGAAGTTCCGTAATTCTTGGTCGGCGTCTCAGTAACTCATGGCAAGCAATTCAAGAATTCTTGGCTGGCCGGCGGGACAGAAATTCTGGGTCTGCAGTTCAGTACTTTTGGACTAGAGTGTGAGTAATTCTGGGTCGCAGGTTATATAATTCTTGGTTGTCGGTTCAGTAATACATGGTTGGCAGTTCTATTATTCATGGTTACTGGCTTAGTAATTTAAGAATGATAGATAAGAAATTAATAGCCGATGATTCAGTAATTCTTGGTCGGAGATTCAGTAATTCATGGTCAGTTGTTTAAAAATTTATTGTCTGCGATTCAATAATTTATTGTTGGTCATTCAGTAATTCATGGTCAGCGGTTCAGTAATTCATGGATGGCGGTTCAATAATTCATGGTCGATGATTTAACAATTTATGACTATCGGTCAGTAATTCATGGTCAACGATTCAGTAATTCATGGTCAGCGGTTCCATAAATCATGGTCGATAGTTCAGTAATTCCTGTTCGGTTGTTCAATAATACATGAGCAGCAGTTTAGTAATTCTTTGATAGCAGTTTAGTAATTCATGGTTTGCGATTTAGTAATTAATCGTCGGCGATTAAGTAATTTATGGGTGGCAGATCAGTAATTAATGGTTGGTAGTTACGTAATTCTTAGTTGTTAGTTTCCTAAATCATGGCATGCGGTTTAGAAATTATAGGTCGGCGGTTCTGTAATTCATGTCTGGCGGTTTAGTAATTCATATACAATTGTTTAGAAATCCATTGTCGGCGATTTAGTATTTCATAGAGTCGGTTTAGTAATTCACGACCGGTGGTTCATTAATTATTTGGCTGATAGTTCACTATTTCATGGTCGGTGGTTTAGTAATTCATGGTTGGTGGTTCAGTAATTCATGGTTGGCAGTTGAGAAATTCATGGTCTGCGGTTCCGTAATTCTTGGACGGAAGTTAAAAAATTCATGGCTAGCGATTCTTTAATTACTGGATAGTGGTTTAGTAATTCAGAACCGACATTTCAGTAATTCTTACTCGACAGTAAAGTAATTCCTAGCTGGCAGTTCATTAATTCAGGGACGGTAATTCATGGTATGTGGTTTAGTAATTCAATGTCAACAGTTCAGTAATTCATGCATGATAGTTCGGTATTTCATGGCCAGTGGTTTAGTAATTTGTGGTCGGCAATTCAGTAATTCAGGGACTGTGATTTTAAAATTCATGGCCGATGTTTCAGTAATTCATGGTCTTAAGTTCAGTAATTCAGGGACAGTGGTTAAGTAATTTTTCGTCTAGGGTTCATCAATTCAGGGCCGATGTGTTAGGGCCATTGAGTACAATGTCCCTAATTTGAAGAACTTAAGTCAATAATATACAGAATCATATATTTGATATATGTTCAAGGTCGTATATGTAGGAAGTTTTTTTTCAATAATTAGTCAGGTTATATATATAATAGGTTTGACTGGACACATGACAGATCATGTGGGAGAGCCAAGTATTTGGTTAAGTACATATGTGTTGAGTGATCACACATCATTCAATGCAAGAGGCCAAAAAGCATCGACAGATATTCAATCACTAAAAGCCTTATTGGAGCAGGACTTAAATTTGGCTATGTACAAATGCGTTGAGTGAAGAAGGTTCACTCAACACCTGCTCAAAGTATTATGTCCACATGTAAATGCATTGAGTGAAGACAGTTCACTCAATGCCTACTCAGAAATGCTGCTAAGTGTAAAGGCGTTAATTGAAGGTTCTTCACTCAACGCTTTTAGAAGGGAAGCTGTCAAAGTTCAAATTCATTTAGTGAAGGCAGTTCACTCAATGCCTTCTAGAGAAAAGGTGTTGAAGTCAAAAGAGTTTAGTGATCAACATTCACTCAACAACTCTTCAATATGGCGGAATCTGACTAAGGGTAAATGCATCGAATGAAAGTTGCCACTCAATGCTTATGGACATAATCGCTTATTACTAATTCGTTGAGTCACACAACTATACTCAATTCCTATATAAGTTGTCGGGATGAGTTTTTTTCTAAGTCCACAGCGGGGATGTCAAATATGATGACGTCATTCATAAATTAAATTCAACATAGTTTGCCCATTAAAAGACAATGGGCGTTGTATTGTGCAGACAGTGATATCTTGAAATGGATTCTCCATTAAGATGGCCATGCGGCTTACCATAGAACGATATAGTCGTTACTATTGCGGTGATATAAAAGGCAAGTCGATGGTTCTTTTACGGAGACTTTTTTTCAGCAAGGTTTTCAAAGAGCTTTTTGGGCTATCTCTCGAAACCCTATTTAGTTTTGAAAAAGTAAGTTAGCAGAGCTCAAGACATTTCTCTGTTCATCTTCAAGCTTTCTATACATAACTCAAATTTTCTCAAGCTTGAAGGAGCAGAGATCTACAGAAGATCTTCACAATCAAAGCAAATACATCACTAGAGACATACATTCTAGTTGCTGTGAAGAAAGAGGACTGTTTTCTACACAGTGCATGAAGAAGACTCAGAGAATTTTCTCTTGGGTCAGTTTCACGAAACTTTTAATCAAACCTGTACGATCTCTATGAAATCTGAGTTGTAATCCTGTTTTATAAAGGCTGAGTGGTAGGACTGTTTAGCAGTCTGAGGTAGGGTCCTAGAGTGGATCTGAGATAGGATCCAGGAGTGGATCTGAGGTAGGATCTTGGTTAAGATTTTAGGTAAGATCTTGGTTAATATCTGAGATAGGATATCAGGTGGATCTATTTGTTATAGGAGTTGCATAACTATGAGCTATAGGGTTGTTTTATCTGAGGTTGGAGACTAGAGTTAGTCACTGAGATAGGACTGGAATCATTCTGAGTTATATGAGTTGTTGAACTCTGAGTTATGAGATCCTGAGGGATCAGAGGTGTGAGCTTAAGGAGCCGAGTATAAAGGAGGAGATAGCCTAATATCGCACAGTGCTAAATAGGTGAAGGGGGAAATTGGATGTACCCTAGATAGGGGAACCACTATAAATTTTTTGTGTTATTGTGTGATCTTGAAAGCTAACTACTGAGTTAAAGACACACCAAGCTCAAAGTTGGAAAGATTCCTAAAGATTTAAAACAAACCTATTCACCCCCCCTCTAGGTGTTTAGCTACCCTTTGAAAAGGCTTTCAAGTGGTATCAGTGGGAGGTTGTTCAAAAAGGGCTTAACAGTCTGAACAAGATCTCCAAGGGTTGTGGAAGCATATAATCATGGCTTTAGGTGAGAACCACATGTAGTAGGCTTCTATGAAACTCCCTATTTGTAGGAAAGACAATTTTGGGATCTAGAAGAAAAGGAAAAGGAAAGACAATTTTGGGATCTTTGAAACTCCCAATAATCCCTCCTTAACCAGCAGTATGAGGCCTTCAAGAAATGAAAGAAAGATTTTATAGTTGAGTGCTATGAAAAGTTCTTCAAGATTGTGAATAGTCTAATCACTTATGGCAGACAGTTCACCAAATATGAGCTGAATGACAAGTTCTTGAGAATTCTCAACAATGAATGGGATATTAAGATATGTGTCATCGAGGAAGTGGGCCACTTAGCCAATACTCTTCCCCAAAATCTATTTGGGAAGCTGTTGTAACATGAGCTGCAACAAAACTCTAGAAGAGCTGAGAATGATACTGCCAAGTCCATCAATAGAGAGAAGACAGTGTCTTTCAATGGTAAAGCCTGAAGAAGATGCAAGGAGAAGATTCCTTATCCTCTATGAATGGATGCTGAGTCAGAAAGCTCAAGTCCCAACACTTCAGGGGATGAGCTGTTAGATGGAGAACTTACCTTATTCTCCAAACAATTCAAGACGATGGTGGGCACAAGGAGACAGTGGAAGAACACCGGTTCTTCTAGATCTGGTTCTAGAAATCTATATACCAACCTAGAGAAGTCTAGAAAAGACCCCTCTGGGGAGAGGTATGATTCTAAACAGAACAAACACTTTAAGACTAATGTTGTTTATTATTATTGAAATGGGTCTAGACATGTTATCGCTGACTGTCAAGTTAAGAGGAAGGATAACAAGAAGTCTGTTAACAAAAAGCATCTTAAGGACAAGAATTTTGATAAGTGCTTCTTGGCTAAGAAGAAGTCTTGCTTGTCAGACAGTGATTCTGGGACATCAGAATCAGAAGAAGAGGCCAATATTGGTCTTATTTCTATTGAAGATGAGACTGATCTTCCTGCTAAAATAATGGGCATATGAGCACCACAGTCCTTTGTAGATAGTGACTATGATGATGATGAAGAGTTAAGCCGCATGGCCTTAACTAAAGATAATCACGAAAATTCTATTCCTGACGAGGTACTCCCTCTTCCCAACTCTCCTTCTACTTATGAAACTTGCTTAGACTCTAAGGAATAAACTTCATCCAGTTCGGGGGATGGATCAGAATCTGATGGAGATGTCAATCAATTGATTGACAAATATGGTGTTATCCTAGAAGCTCTGAAGAAGAGCAAAAAAACATATCAAGAAACTAGTTGAAGAGATTGCTTCTCTACAACAAGCTAATTCCCTATAGTCTGAGTCAGATTCTCTACTAGCCATGATGAGGAGGGAAATTAGTCAGCTGAAGACAATCTCTATAATCCCAAAAGGCAAAATAAGCCAGAAAAACAAGATCATTAGTGATCTTGAAGCAAAGCTACTCAAAGAGAGGACGCTAGTGGTTGAGTTTTCCAAGACCAAAACAGTGCTTCCACCGATTGACTCTTTCACATCTCAAATAGGGAAAGGAATACTAGAGCTTCCCATTCCATAGGGAAAGGAAAGTCTCCAATTGTGCCTCAGACAACCTTTCAAAAGGCAATTCTTCCTTCTAACAGGTATGACCATGACAACATGTATGGTCTGTAATGCCCTA
This sequence comes from Platanthera zijinensis, assembly GCA_039513925.1. NCBI lineage: Eukaryota > Viridiplantae > Streptophyta > Magnoliopsida > Asparagales > Orchidaceae > Platanthera > Platanthera zijinensis. The sequence goes on from CM077087.1 coordinate 118,345,068, forward strand.
GAAATCCTGAAAGTGGGAAGGAATTGATTTTTGGAAGTTAACGCATGATGGTAGTGTTAAAGTGAGGGTTAGATCTAACTTTACTCTAGAGGGGGTGAATAGAGTATTTTAAAACTTTTATTTATTTTTATAGCAGATTTAAAAGTTAATGATATATATATATAAAGAAAAAAATCACAACACATAATAAAGAAAATAGTCAATCACGGATGATACAAGGATTTATATTAGTTCCCAAATAAACCTGGGTACGTCTACTGTTCTACCACCCTGGTAGGAATCTAGTACAGGTTTTTGATCAGTTGCCCTGCAATAAAAAAATATATTTTCTAAGGGAGATCTTGCAACCCTTTGAGCTTTTGACCAGGTGCTCAAAAACCAAGCTTAAGTCTTTTGATCATGTGACATATGAACCAAGGGATAACTTTTGAAGGGAGTTAAAAACCCTATACATAGTTTAGAAATAAACTAAAAGAAAAGGATGTTGTATTCTTTGTCAAGAGTCTCTGAGAAGACTTAGTGGATGATGAAGCAAAAAAGCTCCCCCTAATTTGAGTAGAGATTTGAGATCAGGAGCGGAGGCTTTTCTTCAGGGTGTAGGACTTCTTGTATTTGAATGATGAAGGCTTTTCACTAGCAAATACTAAAGCAAATAATCTAATGAATATTTGTTGATTTGTAAGTCTTTAAGTCAGTAACAAAAATCAGTAAGTAATTCAATATCTCAAATTTAGTATGTATAAGTGTGTCACCCCCTAAAGCAGCAATAATCTGGATATATAATCTCTGAGGAGAATTAAAACATATGAATTAAATCCATTCTGAAATGTCTGAAGAATCTCTAGGAATTGTAACAGCCCTTAAGAAGTAATTTGAATTAAACTCTATGATAAAACCTTATTTAATACTGCCTTATTAGGCTATATTCATTAAGAATATTTTTGATTAAATATCAGAGTGTAACTTCTTGAGATTAAGTCTTGAAAAAATCTTTCTGCCTTCAGAATATAAAACTGCCTAAACAATGAACACTATAAGAAATTCGTCAAATTGAGCCTGGAGATCGTCGAACTGAGCCTGTAGATCGTCGAACTGAGCCTGGAGTTCGTCGAACTGAGCCTGGAGTTCTTCGAGCTGAGATTTTGAGTTTAGATCATCGTTCATTGAACAGAGCCTAGAGTTCGTTGAGCTAAACTGTGAGTTAGAACTCTGAGTTCATCGAACTGAGCTCGGCATTTGTCGAATAGAGCTCAGCTTCGACGATCTGAATTTTGCGTTCTTCGAAGAGCACTTCTCTATAATTTTTCTTGAAGAGCAACCCGGGAAACAAACCTATTACCCTACACTATACACATAGGGTCAAACTAATCATCCTAAAATAAATAATAGTGATCCAAACCAAAATTATTCATATGGTTCCAGCAATCTCCCCCTATTTGGGTGAGGATACAATCAAAAACAGAAAAACACAAAGCAAAAATAATCTGACAGAATTATAAAATTTTAAGTAGATATAAAGAAGATGCTTTGAGAGTTCATAATCATCAAGAAAATTTAAAACTTATAAACAAAATTAAGAGTCATTCTGAGGAGTTGCTGATGGAGAATCTGTAGATGATTTGGTGAAAATCACCTTTCTGGTAGGATCTTCAGCTTCCCTTTTACTCATAATTTGGTCTTGAGAACCTATGATTTTTAGGGAGGGGGTTTTTGGAATACCTGCATCTGGATGCAGACTCATATACTTATCAACATTGAATAAACTATTCTTTCAATATTTGTCCAGTTCCTGTTTCCTATAAGAGGATATAATAGAGAATTGTGAGGTGTCTTTACCTTCTGAACTAGCTTTCATAATCTGAGATAGGGCAACTTGCTCATTAAACCTTGTCATTCAAAACACTGGATCCAACTCTGGATTATAAACTGAGAAAGTGGCCTCTTTTGTCTGGATTATTGTTGACTGTTGCTTTGATTTGTAAGTTGTTGCTGGCTATTGTGAGAATTAGACCTGGTAGGTTTATCTTGCCTGCCCTAAGAAGGTCCAAAATGATGTGAAGAAGACCACTGAGAAGAAAAGACACTACCAACTGACCCTGCTGCTGGAGGAGGAGGAAGAGGAGGTCCTCCCCAAGACATTTGAGGTGGAGAATGATATCTCCTCGTCTTCTTCCTATTTTTCTGCTCATTCTTGGAGTACCTCGTCTAGTGAGGGAGATCTGGAGTTAGAGGTATCCCATGCAAAATATAATATGGAATATATGTTGTTGAAGAAGGTTGAGGAGCTACCTAAACTTAAGCCTTCTTTTTTAATTTTCTTTTCTTAGACCCAGAGTATTCTGAATCATCTGACTCTGCATTATCATCAAATTCTTCTACAGGCTGATCATATAAATCATCTACCTGTCCATATAAATTAGTATTGTCAAAATACTAATCCTCTGGCTTATTATGAACATTGTCTTTTTCCATTTCCATATCATCATTAAGAAGATCATCAAAGTTTGTCATTAGAGTTTTATCCCAAATAGGAGGGGAGAAATCCTGCTCTATAACATTTATTATATCATCAAATATTACTACAATCTGAGAAACTAGAGAAAAACTAGTAGAAAAAATTCTTAAACTAGATCTAATCTCTTCTAAGACTGAAGCATCACTGGGAGCACTATAACATACTAATGCTTTAGAAACATTATTTTCAAAAACTGGAAAACTGGGAAGAGAACTTGGCAGAACTTCAAAATCAGATAATAAAGAAAGTACGTCAACTGTGGGATGAATAATAACATCACCAACTGTTAGAACTTCTGGAACTGGTGCTTTTATTGCTTCTTCAACTGAAATAACTTCAAGCATTTATGAATCCTAACTTTCATCAACCATTACTACTGTTGCTGTAACAGCTTCTATATTTACTATGATTGGAATTGCAGTATGAGGAGCTTCTTCATGAAACATCTCCCCCTGCATAGATCTAGGGAGACCTGAATATAGGCCCCCAAAAGAAGGTACAAAATTAGAGGAGGCTAGCTTAGAAGAAAGTTCAGAGATAGTAGCAACAAGAGGAGCCAAGGCTTCATCTATTAGAGTTCTGAGAGTAGGAGTGATGAAATCCAAAAGATTAGAAGCAATGGATAAGAAATCCAAATACATATACTCAGAAGGATTCTGAGTAGATGCAGAGGATGGATTAGAAGTAGATGGAATGGAAGTAGAAGGAGTAGAGCTGTTAGCACAGTTTGGACTAGGAGAAGATGTCTGTGGAATATATTGAAGATTGATGATAGGAGGAATGACATCAGGAATAATCTCCTAGAAAGGTGAGTGTGGTGGAGATGAAAGATGTGGTGATAGTGGAAGTAGATTGAAATGACGTGGAGAGGAGAGTAGAGGAGATGATATAAGTGGAGATGAAGGTGGTGAATGATGAATTACGGAATCAGTATGGAAAGATATGGATGGAACATCTTCAAAAGAAGTTTACTATTGAGTTGGTGGAGATGGCTGCCAAGGTGAATGGTGTGGAGATGGTTGAGGAGAAGAAACATGAGGAACAGAGGCCTCTTCTGGGGTTGAGAGAGTGGTTGTAACAGCCCTGGTGCTTTCATAAGCAACCCTAGAGGGATTAGCCCTTCGAGGCTTAGGGAAGCATTAATATGAATAGTCTAAGAGACCAAAAGTTCTTGACATTTTGCCTGTAGGAAAATGCCTAGTATCCTACCATAACCTCAAGACTTGCTGGTGATCTTCTTCTTAATTGAATCAAAAAGAATTTATCCCCAGTTTACAGATTTCTGATCAACCAAGGCACACATCAAAAGGAATTGATGCCTAGTTACATAGTCATTGGTTGAATGCTTGCCCAATAAAACCTTACTAACAATATAAGCTATGAATTTGTATTCTATTTAAAAGTTCTTTTTCAATAGGTGATTAGGGATTCCCTAGGAGTGACCCAATCTATCTAATATTATCTCAAATTCAGAACTAGATAGTTTGATATCATCGTTTCCATTAACAAAACAAAAAACTTCAGAAAGAATTTCAAGTGTTCGAGGAACCTGATTGCCAGAGATAGAACCAGTAATAATTGGGGAATCCTGAAACTTGGCTGTATGGATCCACTCTTTGATTTCTACAACTGGAAGTTTGATCCTTGTTGACATAAACTATCGTAGATTCTGAGTTTCAAAGAGTTTCCGAATATCCTTGAAACTTTATCTGAATGACGTAATGATTTCATTTCAATATCAAATCCAGCAATAGATTTCATTGCTGAGAGAATCGCTTGAGAAATCGCCATTATCTTGCAAAACAGAGAGATCAAGTGCAAGGGAAATGGAAATGCAGGGATAGAGTATGAAGAAAACCTAATTATAAGGATTTAGAAGTCAAAAAGGAGAAATCTGTCTGACGAAAATCAAAACATCAAACTCTGTTCGATGATAAATTCTCAAAAGAAATACATTTCGTCGATCTCCGTTCAAAGAAAGTTTTGCAAAAGAAATACATTTCATCGAGTTCCGTTCGACAAAAAGTACAAGAAACTAATTTGTCGATCTCTGTTCGACCAAAGTTTCTCAAAGAAAGTTCGTCGATCTCCGTTCGACGAATGTTTCATGAAAAGTTCACAGTTCGTCGATCTCCGTTCGACGAAAGGTGTACAATTCGTCAATCTTAGAACAAAATTAAAAGTAAAGACTCTCCATTAATCATTCCTAACAGATTTAAGAAGAATATATGTTTCTTTTCATCTATAGTTTTAGTGAAAATTTCAGCTCTTTGAAAATCAGTAGAAATAAAAACAAGATTAATTTTATTTTTGTTTGCATTATCTCTTATAAAATGATGATTAATTTCTATATGCTTAGTCCTACTATGAAGGACTGGATTCTATGCAATTGATATTGCACTTGTATTATAATAGAAAATAGTTGGATTATTTAAGTTAAAACAATAATCTAGTAACTGATTTTGAATCCACAAAATCTACGAATAACAACTACCAGCTACAATGTATTCAGCTTCAGCAGTTGAAGTAGATACGGATGTTTGTTTCTTGCAAAACCATGACACAAGCCTATCACCAAGAAACTGACAAGTTTGTGATGTGCTTTTTCTGTCAACTCTGCATCCATCATAATCAGCATCTGAGAATCCAATTAATTCAAATCCTGACTCAGTAGGATACCAGAGTCCTAGATTAGGACAACCCTTTATATATCATAAAATCCTTTTTTCTAAAAATAGATGAGATTCTTTGGGATTTACTTGGAACCTAGCACAAATACAGGTTGCAAACATAATGTCAGGCCTACTTGCTGTTAAATATAATAGGTAATCAATGATTGTCCTATATATTTCTGATCAAAAGGTTTACCCTATTCATCATTATCAACTTCACCATTAGAGGGAATGGGTGTTTTCATAGAGGAGGCATCTGACATACAAAATCTTTTAATTAGCTCTTTAGTATATTTAGATTGAGATATAAAAATTCCATCAGTGTTTGCTTCACTTGTAAACCAAGGAAGTAGGATAATTCACCCATGCTGCTCATTTCAAACTTTGAATACATTAGCAATTTACAAAGTTTGGAATCAGTAGAACCAAAAATTATGTCGTCAACATATATTTGAACTAGTAAAATTTTAGATTTATGATGTCTAACAAATAATGTTTTATCTACCATGCCTCTACTAAATTTATTTTCTAAAATAAAACTTGCAAGGGTCTCATACAAAGCTCTTGGAGCTTTTTTAAGACCATAAATGGCTTTGTTAAGTTTAAAAACATAAGAAGAGTGAGTTAGAGAGATAAAACATGGTGGTGGTTCTACATAAACTTCCTCTTTGAGCTCTCCATTTAGAAAAGCACTCTTCACATCCATCTTATATCCCTTGAACTTCTTGAATGCTATAAATGCATGAAATATCCTAATAGCCTCTAATCTTGCAATAGGAGAAAAATTCACATCATACTCTACGCCTTCCTCCTGTGAGTATCCTTGAGCTACCAATCTATCTTTATTTATTACAATAACTCATTGAGCATCCAACTTATTCCCGAAGACCCATTTGTTTCCAATGACTGGATATTCTTTATGTCTTGGAACTAAGTCCCAAACTCTACATCTCTCAAACTGATTAAGTTCCTCTTGCAATGCAATGATCCAGTAGGGATCTTGTTCTGCATCTTTGATGTATTGAGGTTCAATCTGAAAAATAAAATAAGAATGCATCTGATCTTGATTCAATTGATGACTTTTTTGAACACCAACTGATATGTCTCCAATCACTTGAGATATAGGGTGATCTCTAAGTGTGACAAAGTCAACAGGTGGAGTTGGTTCTTCAACTATTTGTGGTGTTAATTCCTCTGGTGGAATTTCATTAGCCACAATACTTTTAGCATAGATTTCTGAATTTTCTTCATCACTACCATCATCAGCAATTTGTTGAGAAGGAAGTAATGTATCCTCTTGTGTTATGATTAATTCAACCAGTTTCTCACACAGATATGGTACCTGAAAAAGAATCTTTGGTAGAGGTATATGAAAGGAGGGGTTAGATCATGATTAATCTAGAGGGGGGGGGGGGGTAAATAGAGTATTAAAAATTTTGGTTTATTCTTAATTTATATAAGAGTGAAAATAGTGATACCATATAGTAGTTAAGCAAAAGAAAATATGCTAACTATTCCAGCAATCACAAACACAGCAAGAACAAAACAAATAAAAAATGTACAACCAGACAACATAAGAAATTTATAGTGGTTCCCCTAAACTTGTGTACATCCACTCTTCTACCACCCTGGTAGGAATCAACTAACAGGTTTTTATCAGGTGACTGCCACCTATGAGCTTTTGATCAGGTGCTCAAAAACCAATCTCAAGTCTTTTGATCAGGAGACTTGCAACCAAGATAACTTTTGAAGGGAGTTAAAACCCTATACAGTGGGGTGGAAAAAGGTTGATGGAAGTATTATCTTTTCAAAAAAATAACATGAGAATACAATATGGATTCTGATTGTGTTAAAGCTCCCCCTGAGAAGATGAATGTTCAGGAAGAATGAGCTTTGCTTTAGGGTGCTTAGGTCTTCAGCTTTGATCTGATAATGTCTAGGAAATCCAGTTGATTGATGTTGAATCAAAGATTTATGTAGATTCCTGGAACTGAACATGAAGAAGACTCTTGATTTCTTATGATTGTTCTTCTTTAGTCTTGAGTTTTGACAAAGAATGAAAAAGCACTGAGAGAGAATGAAAGAGGCGTCTAGTGGTTCTAATGTTCTCTGTGCTGTCTCTTTTTCTTTTCTTGTCTCAGTATCCTTGAAAAGAGAGAATACCTTTTTAATATTCTATCAATTAATTCACTTTTGAATTTTGAATAACTTCTTTAAAAGCTGGCTGATCTAGAGAATTCCAAACGGCTGGAATAAAAACATTTATGAGTTTCCCCAACTGTCCTTGATAGAATAAGAAAATAATTATTCTGATGAATACCATATTTAATGCAGTCAATAAAGGTTATATCTAGTTGAATATGCGCATTAAATACTCAGAATAATACTGCTAATAAATGAGAAAATAAAGGAATAAGAGGAGGGAAAAACTCATTATGGAACCAGACAGAAAACGTCGAACTCTGAACAGAATTCGTCAACCTGACATCCAAGATCGTCGACCAAAGAATTTCAGTTCATCGACCTGAGCTCGGCGAACTGCTAACTGAGAAATACTTTACAAATCTGCACTCTGAGTTTGTCGAGCAAAGAATCTGTCTGAAGAGAACAAATCATCTACCTGAGCTCGAATATCGTCGAGCTCAGCACAGAGAATTAACTATGAGTTTTGTCGATCTGAGATCGACAATCGTCGAGCTGAGTTCGAAGAATTTCAAACTGATCAAATAGTCTTCTGATATCTTCTAAGTCTGATTCTCTGAGGTCCTTTGTTGGCTTGTCCAAGAAGGTACAACTAAAAGGACTTAGCCTAAACTCTAGGACTACTAGACATGACCCTAGCTATACAATGTTTGGTCAGACTCAGCCTAAATTAGTGAACCTAACCCAAATATAACTAGGGATCCAACAATCTCCCCCTATTTGGGTGAGGTCACTAATACAAAACAAAATAAGCAATCATAAAGCAAAAGAAAATATATTTGATAGAAGAAAACATTCAACAAATATTTGCAGCACATGCTTCATGATATAAACAAAAATAGAGTTCAAATGTAAATGAGAACAACACAATAAATAAACTCATTTTCTCTATTTAGCTTTATCCTTGTCTGATCCTTCAGCAGGCTGTTTGAATATGTTTTCCCTATTTGGATTGGCAGCTTCTTTCTTTGACATATATATGTCAGTTGCTCCAATAATAGTTTGAGATGATGTTCTTGGAACAACAACCTCTGGGTGAAGTTTCATGTAATTATCAACATCAAAGAACTTTTTTGCCTTTGCATACCTTTTCAGCTCTTCTTTTATGTAGGCTGACATTGTAGAATATTGAGAGATGTCCTTTCCTTCAACCTTTTCTTTGTTGATCAAAGAGAGTCCTACAAGCTCATGATATCTAGCCATCTTGGCAGAGGTCTCCTATTCTGGATAAACAAAATGAATCGGAGGAGTCTCTGGCCTTTTTGGACTAGAGTCCTGCTTTTGTTCTTGAGTAGGAGCTTTCTTGGAAGAGTCTGGAGGAGGATTACTTGCAGAGGTTTGCTGACTACTTTGCCTAGGATGTCTCTGATATGTTTTGGACACAGGAGCAGGTTTCTGAATAATGTTACCTGAGGAGCCTGAAGAGGGAGGAGGAGGAGGAGGGTCTTTCCTGAATTGCCTTGGAGGAGACATATACCTTCTCCTCTTCTTCCTTTCTTTTTGTTCATTCTTGGACAACCACATCCATTTAGGAATTCCAGGATAAGGAGTTATCTTCTGCAAAATATAATATGGAGTGTCATTATTTGGGTTTGACTTAGGAGCAGCCTTAGGAACAACCTTTCTTTTTTGTATACTTTCTTCTTGTCATTATCAGAATCAGAATCATCTGCTGGATCATCTTCAGAAGAACTCTGTGGGTTGTCATATAATGCATCAATCTCTGCTATAACTTCATTTGGGATTTGCTTTTCATCTTGAGGTGGGACAACTAGAGGAAGAACCACAGCATCTGAAGCCATTTAAGCTTCCTAAGCAATGTCTGCAGCAAAAATCTCATCCATATCTTGAAATGGAGAGGAGGAGAAGACAAAAGTGGGAGGAGAAAGAGCCTTGGGCTAAGAAAATTTATCCTCAGCCACCTTGATATGCTCAGCCTCTAGAAATAAAACAAGTTCAGGCTCTGGAGCTTCAAAGATATTCTGAATTTGCTGTAGAATTTCTGAACTGATAGGAGCTGTATAACAAATTATATCTATACACAAATGAAGAGAGACAAAAGGAAGATAGCCTCTATACAAAAGATCAAAAGAATTAAGAACTGAATTCAGTTCAAGATCTAGAGAAATGAAACAATCTCCATAAAGAATGTCCACAGAAATAAGTAACTAGGTTGACTCAAAATCTGAATCCAAAAATTCATCAAGTTCTGCATCAGGAATCTCTGTATCAACAATGTCTTCTTCTTCTGTTGTTACTGCTATTGCTACAGCTGGAGCTTCTGTTGTTACTGCTGGAGCTACTTCTTCACAGAGTAACTCCCCCTGCCTAGTTTCAGTAGTAACTGGAGCCAGGCCCTTGACAGAAGAATGAGGAACGGGGAGGGCAGAAAGCTGAGTAGCATGAGTGGAGATAGAAGAAGCAAGACGTTAAATAGCCTCTACTATAAGTTGTTGAAGTAGGTGTGTGATGGATTTCAGTATGGAGGAAATGGAAGGTGAAGTTAATTCCATGAATTCTGGAGGGGTTTGAGTAGAGACAGATGGATTGATAGAAAAGGATGAGGGGTGATAGTCTGTCATGAGTTCATCTGGAGGAGATAAAGAATTGCTTGGAGATGAAAGAAGGTTGAATGATGGTAGTGATGAGAAATTTTTAAGTGGGGTATATCTACAAGATGAGAAGGAAGAGGGGACAGAGGAGGAGTAATATAATCTGGTGAGAGATCTTGCTCTAGATGTTGTTGTAAAGGAGAAGAAGTAAGGATTATTGAGGTGTAGGTTGATGAACTGGTGAAGAATGGTGGATGGGGGAAGTAGGAGGTGTAGGTGTAGGTGTGGGTTGATGAACTTGAGCTGTAGAGATTTGTTGGAAGGATGTGGAAGGAGTTTGAACGAGGGGAGGAGGAATAGAATTATCCTCTATAGGTTGGGGAGCGGCTGGAATAGCCCTGGTACTCTCAGAAGTCTTGGAGTAGTAAGCCCTGGATGGCTTTTGGATGTTCCTTTCCCACCTTCTTAATAAGGCATAGGTCAGCCTCTTCGAGGCATTGATGAATACGGTCGGGGCGACCTGTGATTCAACGGCCTTTTCCTGAAGGAAGATGCCAAGTATCCTCCCAAAACACACTTATTTCATAGTTTTTTTCTTCCTTATCAGAACAAACAAAATCCGAGCCCAGTTAACGGCTTTCTTGTTAACTACAACACACATAACTAAAAACATTTATCTAGTAATATAGTCATGAGCGGTATGCTTGCCCAGCAAAACCTTGCCAACTACGTCTACAAGAAACTTTTACACGACAGACAAATGTTTCTTCAGCAATTTATTGGGGTTATATCCAGAATAACCCATTAAAGTCAACATCACATCAAATTCAGAAGAATCAATTTCAAGTTCATCTTCCCCATTTACTAAACCAAAAATTTCTGTAAGAGTTTTTGTGGTTAGAGGGATGGCGTTACCCTCTATGGTTCCAACCATTGTATCAGCGTCTGGAGCCGAAGACGAGTAAACCCATTCTTTAATTTCAGTCGCTTCTATCTAAATTCTATTTGTCATCAAGTTCTTCAAGTGTAATTCTTTAAACAATCGCAGAATATCGAGAAATATATGATCTGAGTGTTGAAATGATTCAAAGTCAATGTCGAAACCCATATCAAACTTCATTCCTGCGAGAGCACGTGCCGGAATTGCCGTAGTCGCCTTCAACAATGAAACAGAAAGATCAAGTGCAAGGGAACTGAAAGCATGGGATGGAGGTCGAAGCCTAGTTATAAGGTTTTTCAGAATATGAAATGACAAACTCGGTCCTACGAAACATAAGAAATCTTCAATCTGGGATCGACGAAATATTTTATTGACAAAAGGGTTTGTCGATCTCATTCAGAAGAAGGGAAAACTTTTCGTCGTTCTCAGGTCGACAAAAATTTTCTGAAGCCAGATCGCCAATCTCAGGTCGACGAAAAATGACTTATTTAGAGAGTTCGTCAATCTCAGGTCGACGAAAAATCTCAAGAACATTTCCTAGTTCGTCGACCATAGACAGAAATTAAAATAAGGCTTCTCCATTTATCATACCAAGCTTATTTATAAAGAACAGATGGTTCCTCTCATCCAAAGGTTTGGAGAAGATATTTGCTCTTTATAAATCAGTGTCTATATAGACAAGGTTAATTTTATTTTTTTCTACACATTCTCTAATGAAATGATGTCTAATATCTATATGCTTAGTTCTACTGTGATGGACTTGATTTTGTGCAATTGAAATTGCACTTGTGTTATCACATAATATAGTTGAATTATTTAAGGTTAACCTATACTCCAGAAGTTGGTTCTGGATCCACAGCATCTGGGAACAGCAACTGCCAGCTGCTATATATTCTGCTTTAGCAATTGATGTAGACACATATAACTAATCTAGTATCAAGGAATTGGCATGTTCCAGAGGTACTTTTTCAGTATACTCTGCATCCAGCAAAGTCAGCATCTGAGTATCCAGTTAACTAAACTCTGACTCAGTAGGATACCAAAGTCCTCGATAAGGAAAACTCTTTATATATATTAAAATCCTTTTTAAGAAAGTAAGGTGAGATTGTTTTTGGTTCACCTTGAACCTAGCACAAAGACATGTAGAGAACATTATGCCAGGTCAGCTTACTGTAAGGTATAGTAGAGATCCAATAATGGCCCTATATAATTTCTTATCTACAGGTTTCCCATGTTCATCAAAGTCAATTACAACATTTGTAGTCATAAGTGTTTTCTTGGCTGACGCATCTGACATCCCAAACTTTTTGATCAGCTCTTTAGCATATTTAGATTGGGATATAAAGATTCCATCAGGTAGCTGCTTCACTTGAAGACCAAGGAAGTAAGAGAGCTCACCCTTGCTACTCATCTTAAACATTGAATGCATGAGGTAAGAGAACTCCTTGCATAGTTAGGAATCTGTATACCCAAATAAAATATCATCTACATAAATTTGTTCTAATAAAATTTGATCCTTATGGTGCCTAATAAATAATGCCCTATCTACAATGCCTCTAAAAAATTTATGCTCTAAAAGAAATTTAGCTAAGGTCTCATACCAAGCTCTTGGAGCTTGCTTTAAACCCTAGAGAGCTTTATGCAATCAAAAGACATAAGATGGATGTGTTGGAGAGATGAAACCTGGAGGTGTTCAATATAGACCTCTTCTTTTAGTTTTCCATTCAGAAAGGCACTCTTGACATCCATTCGAAAAACTTTGAATGTCTTGTAGGCAGCATATGCAAGGAAGATCCTAATTGCTTCCAGCCTTGCAACAGGTGCAAAAGTCTGGTCATAGTCAATCCCTTCCTCTTGCCTATAACCTTGAGTAACAAGTCTTGCTTTATTCTTTATGATGACACCATGGGAATCCAGCTTGTTTTTATATACCCATATAGTTCAAATGACTGGGTAGTCTTTGGGTCTTGGAACTAAGTCCCAAACTCTGCATCTCTCAAATTAATTGAGCTTCTCTTGCATCGTAATGATCCAGTATGGATCTTGTTCTGCATCTTTAATAGATTGGGGCTCAATTTGATATATGAAGCAAGCTTGCATAAAATATTGGTTGAGTTGATGCCTTGTCTGCACACCAGCTGACATGTCTCAAATTACTTGAGATGTGGAGAGATCTCTAAGTAAGATTAAGTTAGTGGGGGGAGTTGGTTGTTCAACAGCTTGGGGAATAATTTCCTCTGGTGGAATAGGAATAACTATTTTTGGTTCTACATTGACATCCATTTGTTCATCATCACTTTCTTCAGCAACATGTTGAGGAGGATGTGTAACAGCCTCATTGGTGAGGGTAAACTCAAATAGCCTCTCACATATGTTTTGTACCTGTAAAGTTTCACTGGTAGAAGCAGTCTTCTCCTTGTAAAACATGTTAGTCTCATCAAAAGAGACATGAATAAACTCTTCAATTTTTAAAGTAGATTTATTATAAATCCTATAAGCCTTGCTTACTTGGGAATATCCAAGAAAAATTCCCATATTAGACTTGGCTTCTAATTTTCTAATGTGTTTCTTATTGTTGTTGTGAATATAACATAAGCATCCAAATATTTTAAAGTAGTCTATTTTAGGTTTCTTCCCTTTCATTAGCTCATAAGGAGTCTTATTTTTAAGCTTGTGTATAAGACTTCTGTTCAGCACATAATTTGTTGTGCTTACATCCTCTTCCCAAAAGGATAGGGGAAATAAGCATCTGCAAGTAATGTGCCTGCAGATTCAATTAGTGTTCTTTTCTTCCTTTCAGCAACCCCATTCTATTGAGGTGTTCTAAAAGCTGAGAAGCATTGTCTGATACCTTCCTTCCTCTAGAACTCTTGCATAAGAAGAGAATCAAACTCAGTACCATGATCAGTTCTGATCAATGTATCTGGAGTAGAGTACTCAATCTATATGTTCATGAGAAAGTCTGTAAGAATCTTAAAGTTATCAGACTTAGATCTCAGAAAGAAAACCCAAGTGAATCTAGAGAAGTCATCAACAATCACTAAATTATAAGATTTCCCTCCTAGACTTTGTACTGCTATAGGGCCAAAAAGATCAATATATAGTAAGTATAATAACCTAGGTTAGTCACTTTTTTTTTATGATTTAAAACTACTTTTAATTTGCTTGCCTAATTGACAAGCCCTGCAAAGGCTTTCCGTCTTATAGGTGTAAGAAGGCAATCCTCTAATAAGGTTGTCCCTAGATAATTTTTCAATGTTTTTCAAATTAACATGACCTAATCTCCTATGCCAATGGTCTTTATTATTACTAGTTGAATTAAAAAAGCAAATTTCAGATTTAGCAGGCTGGAAGTTAACTAAGTAAATGTTTCCTACTCTAGTGTCAATCAATACTACATTATTGTCCAAAGAAGTGATAATACAGGAGGTTTTAGTAAATGATACCTGAAACCCTTCATCACATAATTGACTTTTGGAGATGAGGTTGTGCTTTAGACCACTTATATATGCTACATTCCTGAAGGTAACAGCTCCAACTTATCTTTACCATAGCCTTCAGTCTGGTCATAATTGGAGTCACCAAATATTACTTTTGGTCATAGCTTTGCCTTGTAGTGTGTTAGGTTAGCCTTGTTTCCAGTCATATGCTTAGAGCAGCCACTGTCCAAATACCACTATTGCTCTGTGGTAGAACAGTCTTTTACCTGAAATGAAACAGATTAGTAATTTCTGACCCAGGTTACCTTGGGTCCTTCTTTTTTCACATAATTAATAATATAAATATAAGAGTATTCCTGTTGGCTTTTATAACATAAAGGATTATATTTCCTAGGTGGGATAATCCATTGATTAAATTTATTATAAAAATGTTCTTGGTGGCTTATAGATTTCAAAAGCATTGAAATATCTGTTATGCTGATCTGGGATCGACGAACTCTGGGAAGTTCGTCGACCTGAGCTCGACGAATTGGAATTAGATCTTCAATCTCTGCTCGAAGAATGAAGGTATTCATTCTCAGAGCACCAATATCGTCTATCTCTGGTTGACGAACCATATTGGTTTCGTCGTTCGTAGGTCGAAGAATAATTGTTGTTATGGTTTGCATTCAGAGTTCGTCGTTCTGAGATCGACGAACGGTTTACATTTCGTGGATCTGAGTTTGACGAAGACTGTTGAACATTGTTATAGTTTTTTTTATTCTTATTCTTGGATTTTTGTTTTAGTTCCATTTGCTTTAATACTTCATTTACTTTATCTATTTGTTCAGTATTCATTTTACCCTTATCAGAAATTAAATTTACTGGTTTAGATAACTAAATCTACTTGATTATAGGTGGTTCACTAGATGATGCACCTAGTCCTAGTTTACTGTTATTAGTCCTAGCATTTATAGTACTACTTATGTCTAACAGTTGTAAGCTTCTACCATTTAGAGATTCTTATAATTTCTTGTCCCTACCTAGTTTAGATTTTAGGAAAATAATTTGTTCATTTGCTGAGTCAAGTTCAATGTTATTTTAGTATTTTCAGCAATGTGCTTATTTTGATAAGTTAATCTTTCTCTAAGAAGTTTAATTACTTTTACAGAGTTAATTAAATATATACACACTGTTTTAAATTAAAATTTAAAACTATCAGAACTATAATCAAATGATGATAGTACCTGATCAGCTTCTGATTCTGAAGCTTCTCACTATCAGATTCTTATTCAGCATATGATGGGCTGCAAGAGGCATTGATAGCCATGAGGCAGACTTCCCTAGCCTTTTCCTCTTCTTCCTCTTCACTGGAGCTGGCGGATGTGGATTTATCTTCTGTGTCACTTTAGGTTTACGCAATAAAGCCCTTCTCCTTCTTTTTGTGCTTGCTGTAGGAAGGGTTGCTATACTGCTTGCTCCTGGAGTCTTTTTCTCTTCTCTTCTCTTTCTTCTGATTCTCAGGGCATTAAGAAATGAAATGTCCATGTTTCTTGCATCCAAAGAACACTATTTATTTAGTGGGAGTTTTATCATACTTGGGCTTGTCATCATTCCTGGATGAGTTTCTATTGAAGTCCTTTCTTTCCATTTTGTAGAATCTCTTAGCAAAGAGACTCATCAATTCTTCATTGACTATTGAAGCTTCAGTATCTTCAGCAACGTTGAATGGTATATTTTGCTCCTTTCTTGCTGGTGGAGGAGTCCTTTGTTCTACAGCATCCCTATATTTGATCAGCTTCTCATAGGATTTGAGCTTTCCCAGGAGAGATTCTGTGGAAATCTCCTTCAAGCTTCTGGCCTCTTTGATTGGCTAGATCTTGGAGTCCCATGTGCTTAGGAAGCACATTAGGATCTTGTCATTCACCTCTGTGAGAGAGATGTATTTATCTCCAGTTAAAACAATTGTGTTTTAATGAGATGTAATAAAACATAATGATTTATAAAAAGATATCTGATATCCTTCATCATATAATTGACTCATGGAGATAAGGTTATGCTTGAGACCTTTCACCTAAGCTACCTTCCTGAAGGTAACTGCTCCAAACTTGACATTGACATAGCTTTCTATCCATCCATAGTTGGAGTCTCGAAAGATGACTTTAGGTCCAAGCTTTTCTTTAAAATCATTAAGGTTAGCCTTTCTTCTTGTCATATGTTTTGAACATCCACTATCCAAATACCACAGTTCCTCTGTGGTAGGATAGTTCTTTTCCTGTAAAAGGACAAATTAGGTGTTCTTGACCCAAATTACCTTGGGTCCTAGTTTTTTTTCATAAAAATTAGAAATGTAAGAACATTCAGGTTGATCTTTATAACCAATTGGATGATATCTCCTAGGAGGGATGATTCACTGAGTAAAAGGATTTTATAAATTTTTGTGTTTCATTATACTTTTTAAAAGAATTACAATTTCTGTTTTGAATATTTGGGTTCGACGATGTATAAAGATTTCGTCGAGCTGCGTTCGACGAAAAGTGGTGATATCGTCGAGCTCCGTTCACAGAATGATTGTATTCATATTCTTTGTTCAGAATTCATCGATCACTATTCGACGAATTGTATTGATTTCGTCAAGCACAATTTCCTGAATAGTTATACTCAAATCCTTTGATCATAGTTCGTCGAGCTATGTTCGACGAATAATAATTATTTCATCGAGCTAGGTTCGACGAATTAATTTTAAGATAATTTTTATGAAAATTTTTAATTTGTTTTTGTTTGTTATTTTGTAATACTTCAAAAATTTTATCTAAATCTTTTAATTTTTCTTTACCTTTAGCAGATGTGAATTTTATAGGTGTAGATAAAATATTTTTCTATAAAAGATGAGGCTTACAAGATGAATCCCCCAATTCTAGTTTGCCACTT
Source organism: Platanthera zijinensis (assembly GCA_039513925.1). Taxonomy (NCBI): domain Eukaryota; kingdom Viridiplantae; phylum Streptophyta; class Magnoliopsida; order Asparagales; family Orchidaceae; genus Platanthera; species Platanthera zijinensis. The sequence continues at coordinate 118,362,299 of CM077087.1, forward strand.
AGCATAGCATTAACTATGCTTGTGATATTCATCAGTTTGAAGCTTCTCCCATTGAGAGATTCTTCAAACATCTTTGCCTCTAATTATGTGTTTTTTAAAGATACAATCTGTTCAAAAGCAAATTTAATATCATCTTTAAGTTTAATGTTTTCAGAAGATAGATTATTTGATTCAACTAATTTCTCTCTGAGAATTTTATTACCTTTTCAGATTGTATCAAATCTTTACAAAGTAATTTAAAATCTGTTTTACTCTGATCTGAAGTAAAATCACATGTAGAGAATAACTGGTCTTCTTAAGACTCAGATTCATTATTAGAATTTCTGCATGATGCATTTATTGCCTTCAGACAGACTTCTTTGGCTCTTGACTCTTCACACCTCACTTGAACTGGTTGAAGTTTCAGAGTATGACACACTCCAAGTTTCAGCTACAAAGCATCTCTCCATCATTTTGTGTTTACTAGAAGAGGATTTGTGTAAGTGTTTATTAGACACTACTAGAAAAATGGCTTTTAGCCACGAATTCTTTTGCCACGGGGGAAAAATCGTGGCTAATAGTGAGTATTAGCCACGATTTTTTTCCGTGGCTTAAAGTCTAGCATTAGCCACGGTTGACTAATCCGTGGCTAATATTGGACTTTTAGCCACGGTTTGCCTGAACCGTGGCTAAAAGTCTAGTATTAGCCACGGTTTTCCTGAACCATGGCAAAAGGTCGTAGCTATATTTAGTCCCACACCGCCAAAACAAAATGAAATTTTGGGTTTATAAGGAATTTATGTCAATTAGTATTTGAAATAAATATGGTGGCGGCGGACGCGGCGGCGGACGCGGCGACGGCGGCGGCGGCGGACGCGGCGGCGGCGGTGGCCCGGCGGCGCCGGCGCCGCCGGCGGCGGCGGAGGCGCTGGCGCGGGGAGGCTCGCAGGCCGGCGGCGGCGGCTGGCCTGAATTTTTTATGTTATGAGTGGCCCTTTAACTACGACAATTAAACCGTGGCTAAAAGTCCAGTATTAGCCACGACAATCAAACCGTGGCTAAAAATCCAGTATTAGCCACGGTTTTGGACTTTTAGCCACGGTTTGGACTTTTAGCCACGCTCGCATTGCCCACGCCCATTTTTCGTGGGTAGACCGTGGCTAAAAGTCTTTAGCCACGGTTTTGGACTTTTAGCCACGGCAATCTGCCGTGGCTAAAAGTCAGTTTTCTGGTAGTGAGAGTCTTTCTCCTTCTTCTTATCCTTCTTTTGATTTTCAGGAAACTCTAGAAGAATGTGTCCTTTTTTCCTGCAACCATAACAAACAATTTCTTTAGTTGGAGTTTTTCATACCTTGTTTTGTCTTGGTTCCTGGATGATCCTCTCCTGAAGTCTTTTCTGGTTAACTTGTAGAATCTTTTAGCCAGTAGACCCATAAGATCTTCATTATATGGAACTTGTTCTTCTTCAGTTTCTTGGAAAGCAATGCTTTTTTCCTTCTTCAATGAGGGTAGAGTTTTATGTTCAGCTTCCCTTTTTTTGATGTGCTGCTCATAAGATTTGAGCTTGCCAACCAAAGTCTCAGTTATGATTTCATTCACACTTCTGTCTTCTCTAATTGGCCAGATTCTTGAATCTCTTGTGCTAGGGAAACACATGAGAATTTTATAATTGACCTCTGTCAATGTAATGTATTTTCCCAAATATTTCAGCTCATTAAATAGGAGACTGAGTCTTGTGTACATATCTGAAACTGATTCACTTTCACCCTTTTCGAAATTCTCATATTGAGAAATCAAGTGAGATCTTCTGTCCTTTCTTTCATTAGCTGATCCAATTACCATTGAATTGAGGGAGTCCCCGATAGCTTTAGCTGAAGGGCATTGAACAACCTTCTGAAAAATATCACCAGACATTTTTTGGGCTAGAATATTCATAGCCTTTGCATCAGCAATATTTGGGTTTTTATGAGCTTTTGTCCCTTCTGGAGGTGGTACAACACTGGTGCTTGTTGTTGCCATTTGTAACACCCCAAATCCCAAAATTGAGTTAAGGCAGGGCAACACGTCCTAGGATACGGGAGTGTCCTAAGGCGTGTCCTGCTCTGAGTTGGGGTACACGGCCAAGGACACGGGCGTGTCCTAGGCCGTGTCCTTCTCTGGTTTTGGCCTGGGAGCCCTACATGGCCAATGATATGGGCGTGTCAGAGATCATGTCCTCCCCGGGTTTGTGTGGCCTATTGAACATGACTGGGAAAGGGCGTGTATGTAGATGTGTCTAGGCACACGGCCTGTGACACGGGCGTGTCACAGGGTCGTGTCCTTCTCTTGAATTGTATAGGGCATTGAGGCCTGGTGAACACGGTCTGGACACGGGCGTGTCTGAAGCCGTGTTAGTGCACACAACATGTGACACAGGCATGTCACATGGCAGTGTCCTTTTCTGTATCAGTCAGTTTGTTTACTACTTATAGTACACGAGCGTGTCACAGGCCTTGTCAGCCCAAAAAATAAACTTTTGAGGGCGATCTGTGGCCATTCGTTTCGTTCATCTTGGATACTATGGCCCAAGCTCCTCCCTACTGGGTTTAACCCCAGATTTGAGTGAAAGATTTCATTCAAAACTTGGATATTCTCTTTCTAAAGAGAAGTGAGAAGGGAGATCAAGGAGGAGGAGGAGAAGATCCAGCCACCAGTGGAGCTCGCGAGTTCCAATTAGAGATCCGAGGCAAGTTTTGTGGAGGCAAGGCCGCTGCGGTGCTTTCCAACCGGATAGAATTTCTATAGCTCCAAAGAGATCATCAAGGGTAACGATCTTCCTTCTTGGACAAGTGAAGAACTGATTTATGCATGAGCATGGAATCCTCCACCAAAAGGTGGAAAGAGTAAGTGATTCCAGTGGATTGATAGTTACTATCGCCGGTTGAGTCTGCATCTAGACCCAGAAATGTGTAGTACAGATAGGCATATAGTGTGTAGCCTATCTATACAGGTTCGTTTGGATTGGTGATGTTACATCTTGCGCACTGGAGAAGACTCCGCGTTTAAACGTGTAGTTTATGGAGTCGATGGGTTGTGTATGCGAAGTGGAGTTACAGGAAGTACTGGAATTAGGAATTTCAGGAAAACACCATTGTACTGTTTGTGCTGTGTGTATTGTGTGGTCAGTCATTTGTGGACAGTGTAGCCAGTCCTTGGTGGACAGCGTGGCTATTATGAAGCCAGACCTATGTGGACATTATGGCTATGATGAGTTGCGTGCTCTGAAAAAGGCTTCATGTCGAATAGGAAAGGTCATACAGACCCGCACCTACGATTGTCCATGAGTACGTTGGTATTCGGTGATGGTTTGGCGAATTGAGCAACGAGATTGGTTGATGTGTACATGCGTTATGTCCGACCGACGGGAAGACCTAAGTGATTGGTCTCGTTGGAGCGCATAATTAGAGTCTTAGTCTTTCGCGCCAGTAAGAATGAATGCTCAAAGTTTATCGTTAGGCTTGGGACCTTGAACGGTGTTGGGACCCTTGTTCTCCGGTACACCAAGAATGTGCCCTGAGTGCACGGAGCGTCAGGCCACGTGCCCAGCATTTGTGATAAATTGTTTGTGCGTGAGAGCAAAATATGTGATATATCTGTATATGCATTGCTATGCCTAAAAGGAAGGAATACCACTACCCCAAGAAAGGGGTAGGATTGTTATTAATTGGTCAGCTGAATGCTAACCGTTGCCTTGTTTTCCACCTTCTGGGTGTGCTTTCCATGTGCAGGTGCTTGAGAGCCGAGCGGAAAATGAAGGGCTTAAGTCCCTACTACTGCTGCTAGCCTGTGATGGCTAAGCAAGTGATGTTGTGTGTTTGTTCATGTGTGGCCGACCTTCACACCGATGTATGGATCCACACATTGAAATGAGGAACTGTAAGGCCTTAAGGCCATCCTTTTTGTATTTGTTATACATTCCTTCAAGAGGGTATATATAATTATGGTGTATATACAGTGGACATTCCTGGTTTGAGTTCATAATATTGTTAAAATATTTCGCTAGCATGCTCTGAGTTAGGGTGCGTTTGTGTTTTGTTATTTACCTGTGACCTCGCCGTCTGTTTGTGGCATATAGTGTGGGGCCCCGGCCGGACCTTTTATTTTATGTTATTTAACGGGTGGAGTCATTATATTTTTGTAGCATCTTGTCTTGGTCTTCCTCTTTCGAATTCGTGGTCGAATTATTTTGTGGGGTCTCGAGCAATTGTCTGTGCGAACAACTTTGCCACTAATAAACTCTTAAATGTCCACTAAGGAATGCAAATACACTTGTTTGAGGAACCTGCACATTCCTAAATTATTGTTTGTGCTTGTGCGGGGGCACTAATGTGTCTTGTTCAAAGATAGGTGACTCGTACTGGTGCTGGGCAGTCTGAGCCCCAGCATTCTGATGAGAGTGTCGTACCAGCTGAGGTACCTACACCTCCTCATTCTGCGGAAACAATTCGCCTAGTTGCTAAGGCACTATTTTCCATGATTCTGCCAACCGGGCAGGAGCATCCGACATCTATGCAAGATCTTGTTGGTGTAAGACCCAAACCGTTTGAAGCTGTGGACCTGCGAGCAGCTGAACGACAGTTGAAGCAATTCATGAGCTTAAATCCACCTACATTCACGGGTGTGGCATCCCCAATGCAGGCAGAGGATTGGTTATCATTACTCAAGCCTATATTGACGACGATAACAACGGAGGAAAATCAGAAGGTCACCTTGGTCACCTTCATGTTGGAAGGAGAGGCTCAGTTATGATGGCACGAGGTAGAGTTACACCGTTTAGCTGGCAGGAAGTTAACACAAGTATCGATTAAGGAGTTCTATCGAATGTTCTTAGCATAACACTTGATAGTGGTACAACACATTGCCATGGAGAATGAGTTCCAACGGTTAACGCAAGGGAAAAGTAGCGTTGATACGTACTTGCATGATTTTACAAGATAGGGACGGTATGCGGGGTCAATTTTTGTGGATGAACAAAGGAAAATCAATCGATTCTACGAAGTGTTGCGGGATGAGTTGAGATTCCTGCTCTCAAGTTCGGTGAACCAAGGTTTTCAGGCATTGTTCGATACTGCGTGTGTGCTAGAGAAGGACATGAAATGGGTTCAAAGCAAAAAGGACTTGGCTGGGACAAAGCTAGAGTTCAAAGCACCCCGCCCTAGAAAATCATACTACCAAAAGAAGTGGGGCAAGAGGTCCAAGCCTTTTGGGCATGCTTCTGCGACAGTTGTGTTGGGAGCAACTTCAAGGCAGGAGGCTCATACATGCTTTACCTGTGTATGAGTGGGGCATATAGCCCGTGATTGTCGGGTTGCTCCGCCAAAGGGGGAAAGAAGACAGACGCGTCTTATGCTGATAAGGGCAAGGCAGTGGTTGAGTCCTATGCCTCCCAGGCGCAGCCCAGAGTTTATAATCTTGGCCAGCAGGAGGCTATAAAGTAAAGTGGCATCGTAACAGGTACGATTGAAGTTATTGCTTGCATTTTATATTGCATATTTTGTATGTGGCTTGTGCGAGATGTGTGTCCTACAGGCTTTGTCTTGATTCAGAAAAATCCGGCAAGAGCACTGTTTGATACGGGTGCTTCGCATTCATTTCTATCTAAGGACTTCGTAGCTTGAATTGGAGTACCGAGTCATGTGATGACAGATAGTATAAAGGTGTTATTACCGAATGGGTGTGTGATGCTTACAGATAGAGCTTGCGATGTGGAAGTTGAAATAGGAAGTCGAGATTTCAGTTTGACTTCACTTGTGGTACCGATATCGGAGTTTGATGTGATCTTTGGTATCGACTGGCTCTCGGAGCAGCGTGACTTAATTGATTGCAATTCAAAGGAGATCACACTGGGCTAGAATACCGAGCATGAGACTAAGTTCATTGGTATGTGAGGAGTAGGTGGGACCTTGATGTCTGCTCTCTAAGTCATCAATGTTGTTCAAAAGGGCGCGGAGTTATTCTTCACGCTTATTCAAGCTGTTGAGGCAAAGGCCATTGTGAATGATGTTCCGATTGTGTCGAAGTTTGCCGATGTGTTTCCTAAGGATCTTCATGGGTTACCACCCTAGCGGGTGATTGACTTCTTTATTGAGTTAGTGTTAGGTGTGAAATCTGTGGCCCGCTCGCCATATCGCGTAGCGCCAAAAGAAATGGCTTAATTTAAAGTCCAACTGCTAGAATTGTTAGAACAGGGATATATACGCATTAGTATGTCACCTTGGAGCGCGCCTGTTCTATTTGTGAAAAAGAAGGATGGTAGTTTTTGGTTATGTATAGACTATCACAAATTTAATAAGCTGACGGAGAAAAATAAGTATCTGATTCCTCGGATAGATGACTTGTTCGATCAGCTAGTGGGATAAACCGTCTATTCAAAATTGGGTTTAAAATCTGGATATTACATATTCAGGATTAGGGAAGGTGACATTCCCAAGATAGCATTTGGAACACACTACGGTCATTATGAGTTCACCGTAATGCTGTTTTGCTTATATAATGCGCCTTCAGTATTCATGGATCTAATGCACCAAAAATTTTGAGAGTACTTGGATCTATTTGTTATTGTATTCATCGATGATATCTAAGTGTACTGTCAGTCAGAAGCTGATCATTCAAACCATTTGCAGTTGCTGTTGAATACCTTGCAGAGGAATAAGCCCTATGCCAAGTTCTCAAAGTGTGAGTTTTGGCTATCATCTATGGATTTTCTTTTCCACGTGGTAAGCGGAGAGGGCATAGCAGTCAATCCGTCAAAGATAAGTGCCATACAAGAGTGGCTAGTGATGTCTTCAGTGGCCGAGGATAGGAGTTTCCTTGGACTGGTAGGCTACTACAGATGGTTTGTGGAAAATTTCACAAGGATCGCTTTGCCTCTTACCATGTTAACGAGGAAAGATCAGAAGTTCATTTGGATGCAAGAGTGCACATGAGCTTGTGAAGAGTTGAAGATTCGTTTGACAATTACACCTTTTTTGACATCACAATGTTGTACAGACGGCTATGAGATTTATAGTGATGCTTCAGGAAGCGGCTTAGGCTGTGTTCTTCTGCAGTTTGTCAAGGTGATTGCTTATGGCTCACGTTAGTTGAAAGTGAATCAACGAAACTATCCCGTCCAAGACTTGGAATATCTATTGGATCAAAAGGATCTGATTATGCGACAATGAAGGTGGATGGAATTCCTTGGGGACTACACCTTCGATATTTACTATACTACCGGGAAGGGAAACATGGCCGCATATGCCTTGAGTCGTAGGACTACGGTAAGGGCATTTTGGTTGCAAATGCATGATGAGAATCTAATCCAGGAGTTGGAAGCGTTAGAGATTTCTTGTGTTGCAAGAATTTCATAGTCGATGCATGCTTGAACTCGACGGAGGTACAGTATGACCTTACAGACAGGGTTCGGCGAGCAACGGATCTTGATGAAAGTCTCCAATGCTATGAAAGGGATTGGTGAGATGACCAATTCTCCTAGGATGACGGCTTGTTACGGAAGCATGGCCGGTTGGGCATCCCATGTATGGGTAAGTTGAGAGAAGAGTTGATGTATGAGGATAACTTTGCAAAGTATTCAATTCACCCTGGGAGCACAAAGATGTACAAGGACATGAAGAAATTATTGTAGTCGCCATGACTAAAGAAAGACATAGCACATTATGTGGCGAAATGTCAAACTTTTTCATTGGTGAAAGAGGAATGCTAGAAGCCTGGCAGTTTCCTGAAGTCGTTACCTATTCCGGAATGGAAGTTTGATTATATTTCAATGGATTTTGTGCACGGGTTGCCGAGATCTCAATGCAGGAATGACTCGATCTGGGTGATTGTAGATCGGTTGGCAAAAGTGGCTCACTTCCTACCGAATAAGAGGGACGATTTAGTGGAAACCGTTGCAAGACACTATGTGGAGTAGATTGTCTGATTGCACGGTGTTTCTCGGAGAATCGTAAGTGACCGTGATGGGCGATTCACCTCAAATGATTGGGGCTAATTTATAAGTAGTTGGGAACAAAGTTAGCGTTTAGTACGGCCTTTTATCCCCAAATGGATGGCCAGACTGAGAGGACCAACAGGACTATGGAGGATATGCTTTGAATGTGCGCCATGGATTTTGGTAAGAGATGGGAAGATCACCTCAATATGGTGGAGTTTTCCTAAAATAATAGCTACCAAGCGAGTATCGGTATGGCACTGTTTGAAGCTCTATATGGTCGTAAATGACATACACTGTTAGCTTGGGCAGAAACAGGCGAATCCAAGCAGTATAAGCGTACAAAACTGAAGAAGCTAACTCGATAATACACACTATTCGTGAGAGGCTACTGATAGCCCAAGATACACAAGCAAAATATTATAACGCCAAGCAACGAAATATTGAGTTTGCTGTGGGCGATTGGGTCTATTTGAAGATCTAACCCTTCAAAGATGTGTCCAGGATTCGGCGTTTGAAAAGGTTTAGTCCGAGATATCATTGTCTGTTTGAAGTGGTGGAGCGAGTTGGGGAAGCTGCCTATCGGCTAGCTCTTTCAGCAGAATTAAGAGGATTGCATGATGTGTTCCACATCTTTGTACTTCGAAAAGCCATGAAGGATCCAGCTCAAGTGATTGAGAAGGATTGCGTACCGGTCGAATATGGGCTAATGACGAAGGTTATACCCATTTGGATAGAGGATAGAGCCAATAAACAGTTGCGGAACAAGACAATCGGGATGGTAAAAGTTCGGTGGGACAATTGTGCCTGTGAGGAGCTAACATGGGAGCGGGAGCAGACCATGGGAGCTGAATTTACAGAGTTATTTATTTAAATTATTGTAAAGTGCGTCTTTTATTGTAACGAACATTTTGAAGTTATAACATTATGATTGTCGGGTTTCCCTACTGTGTTAAAATTTCTGGACAAAATTTCTTGTAAGGAGGGGAGGGTTGTAACACCCCAAATCCCAAAATAGAGTTAATACAGAGCAACACGACCTGGGACACGGGCGTGTCCCAAGGCGTGTCCTGCTCTGAGTTGGGGTAAATGACCAAGGACACTGGTTTGTCCTAGAACATGTCCTTCTCTTGTTTTGTCGAAGGAGCCCCACACATCCAATGATACGGGTATGTCAGAGGTCGTGTCCTCCTCGGGTTTGTGCGACCTATTGAACACGGCTGGGAAAGGGCCTGTCTGCAGTTGTGTTTAAGCACACGGCCTGTGACACGGGCGTGTCACAGGGTCGTGTCATTCTCTAGAATTGTCTAGGGCATTGAGGCCTGCTAAACAAGGTCTGGACACGAGAGTGTCCGAAGCCGTGGCAATGCATACGGAATGTGACACTGGAGTGTCACATAGCCGTATCCTATTCTGGATCAGTCAGTTTGTGTACCACTTAAAGTACACAGACTCTGACACGGGTATGTCACAATTCGTGTCTTCCACAAAAATAGACTTTTGAGGGCGATCTGTTACCGTTCGTTTCCTTCATCTTGGATCCAATGACCCAAGATCCTCCCTACTGGGTTTAACCCCGAATTTGAGTGAAGGATCTCATTCAACACTCGGATATTATCTTTCTAAAGAGAAGTGAGAAGGGTAAGCAAGGAGGAGGAGGAGGAGGAGATTCGGTCGCCAGTGGAGCTCCCGAGTTCCGATTCGAGATCCGAGGCCAGTTTTGTGGATCCAAGGACGATGCGGTGCTTTCCAACCGGCTAAAATTTCTATGGCTCCAAAGAGATCATAAAGGGTAACGATCTTCCTCTTGGACAAGTGAAGTCCTCCTTTATGCATTAGTATGGAATCCTCCACCAAAAGGTGGAAAGAGTAAGTGATTCCAGTGGGTTGATAGTTGCTATCCCCAGTTGAGTCTATATCTAGACCCCGAAAATGTGTAGTGCAGGATATGCATGTTGTGTGAAGCCCATCTGGAAAGGTTGGTCTGGATTGGTGATGATGCATCTTGCGTACTAGAGAAGACTACGCATTTAAACGTGTAGTTTGTGGAGTTGATGGGTTGTGCATGTGAAGTGGAGTAACAGGAAGTATTTGAATGAGGAATTCTAGGGAAACACCCTTGTACTATTTGTTCTGAGTCTATTGTGTGGCCAGTCCTTTGTGGATAGTGTAGCCAGTCCTTGGTGGACATCGTGGCTATTGTGAAGCCAATCCTATGTGTACATTATGGAAATGGTGAGCTGTGTTCTCTGAAAAAGGCTTTGTGCCGAACAGGAAAGATGATACTGACCCACTACTATGATTGGCCATGAGTATGTTGGTATTCGGTGATGGCTAGGCGAATTGAGCAACGGGATTGGTTGATCTATACCTGCATAATGTCCGACCGATGGGAAGACCTAAGTGATTGGTCTCGTTGGAGCGCATAAAGAGAGTCTTAGGCCTGCGCGCCAGAAAGATTGAATGCTCAAAGTTTACCATTAGGCTTTGGACCTTAAACGGTTGTGGGATCCTGGTTCGCCGGTACACCAAGAATGTGACCTGAGTGCATGGAGCATCAGGTCGGGTGCCCGACATTTGTGATATATTGATTGTGCGTGAGAGCGCAATATGTGATATTTTTGTATGTGCATTGTAATGCCTGTAGGGAAGAAATACCCCTGCCCTGGGAAAGGGGTAGGATTGTTATAAATTGGTCAGCTGAATGCTGACCGTTGCCTTGTTTTCCACCTTCCGGGGTGGTTGTCCCTGTGCAGGTGCTGGAGAGCCGAGCTGAAAATGAAGGGTTGAAGTCCCTTCTTCTGCTAGCCCGTGAAGGCTAAGCAAGTGATGTTGTGTTTTGTTCATGTGTGGCCAGCCTGCGCGCCGATGTATGGAATCCACACTTTGAAAAGAGGAACTGTAAGGCCTTACAGCCATCCTTTGTTGTATTTGTTGAACATTCCTTCAAGAGGATATATATAATTATGGTGTATATATAGTGGACATTCCTGGTTTTAGTTCAGATTATTGTTAAAATATTCTGCTAGCATGCTATGAGTTAGGGTGCGATGGTGTTTTTGTATTAACCTATGACCTCGCCATCTGTTTGTGGCATATAGTGTGGGGCCCTGACCGGACCTTCTATTATATGTTATTTAACGGGTGGAGTCGTTACACCAATGGTAGAGGTGGACCTGTCAAAATATAATTGTATATATCTTCATCAATAGAGTTCATGTATAACCTAACCCTTGCCTACTATATTGCAAACTTATTTAGATTGCACACAGAAGGTCTAGTGCTTGAATACTCTATATTTTGTGCCATGATAAGAAAAACAAACTAGAGAAAATAAAATCTATCAGATCTGTGTGTTCAGTTGTTAGCTTGTAAAACCAAAGAACCTTCCTTTGATACCAATTGAAAGTGAGGGATAGATCTAACTTTACTCTAGAGAGGGGTGAATAGAGTATTTTAAAACTTTGATTTATTTTTATAGCAGATTAAAAAATTAATGATATATATTTAAAGAAAATAATCACAGCACACAGTAAAGAAAACAATCAATCACAGACGATACAAGGATTTATAGTAGTTCCCCAATAAACCTGGGTATGTTTACCCTTCTACCACCATGGTAGGAATCCACTACAGGTTTTTTATCTGGTGCTCTTCAACCAAAAATCTAATTTCTAAGGGAGATCTTGCAACCCTTTGAGCTTTTGACCAACTGCTCAAAAACCAAGCTTAAGACTTTAAATCAAGTGACTTATGAACCAAGAGATAACTTTTGAAGGGAGTTAAAAAACCTATACACAGTTTAGAAATAAACTATAAGAAAAGGATGTTGTGTTCTCTGTCGATAGTCTCTGAGAAGGCTTAGTGGATGATGAAGCAAAAAGGTCCCCCTGATTTGAGTAGAGATTTGAGATTAGGAGGGGAGGCTTTTCTTTAGGATGAATGCCTTCTTGTTTTTGACTGATGTAGACTTTGCACTAGCACAGACTGAAGTAGATAATCTGATGAATATTTATTGATTTGTAAGTCTCTAAGTCAGTAATAGAAATCAGTAAGTAAATCAGTATATCAAGGTCTGTATGTATAATTTTGTCACCCCGTGAAGCAGCAATAAAATGAATATATAATATCTGAGGAGAATTAAAACAATTGAATTAAATCTATTCTGAAACATCTAAAGAAACTCTGAGAATTATAACTGCCCCTGGGAATTAATTAGAATTAAACTCTGTGATAAAACCTTATTTAATGTTCTCTAAAAACGCTATATTCATTAAGAATATTTAAAATTAAATGTCAGAGTGTAACTGCCTGAGATTATACCTTGAAAAAAATCTTTCTACCTTTAGAATATAAAACTTCTTGAATAATGAACACTGTAATAAATTCGTGAACTGCGCTTGGAGATAGTCAAAATGAGCGTGGAGTTCGTTGAACTAAGCCTAGATTTCGTCGAACTGAGGATGGAGTTCATCGAGTTGATCTTCTGAGTTGATATCATCGTTCATCGAACGAAACCCAGAGTTCGTCGAGCTAAACTCTCAGTTTGTCGAACTGAGCTCGGCGTTCGTCGAATAGAGCTTAGCTTTCGTCGATATGAATTCTGCGTTCATCAAACAACACTTCTCTGGAATTCTTCTAAAGGAGCAACCCTGGAAATAAACATATGACCCTAAACTATATAGATTGGGTCAAACTAATCATCCTTAAACAAATAATAGTGATCTTATACCAAATTAGTAATTGGGTTCCAACATAGTGTTAACGCTGGCATTAGCCCTTGAATTAAATCAACATTCATTTCGGGTAGGTACCTGAAAGTATTTAGTGTCTACCTAAAAAATATATAGGGGGCGAATAGGTGATGTGAGTGTATTTTTGCGGAATTAAAAAAACTTAAAAAATTGAAGCACACACAGAGATCTATAGTGGTTCCCTGAGTTAGGTACGTCAATTATCCCGTCTCGCCTATCTACAATAAAGGGCTAGATTCGGCTATTTCACCTTTATCAGATTTCAACAAATATTACACCTTAGAGCCTCAACTCCAACAACTCAGAGACATCGCTCCTACCACTCGGAGAACAACCTCTCTTTTAACTCGATCTATAGACGGATCTACAACTCGATCCAAATACGGATCTACTACTCGGAGGAAAAACCTCCTAAAAATATAACAGAAGATTTACAATAAAATGATTACAAACAAACTTATTCAGAGCTAAAGTCTTCAGTCCTTCATTCTTAAAAAAGTTTATCTTTAAAGACTTAGAGAACACGAAAATATTGAAAGCTTTGAAGACTTGAATCTGAATTCACAGAACAACTAGATCTGAATGGATAGGAATCATCCTAAAGCAACGACCTAGTAGATTTGGTGGTGGAAGATCGAATCATGCCGCAAACTTGCATTCACCGAGAGTTGTCACGCGATACGTATGGAAGCCTACAGATGTTTTCCTAATTAGGAAGTTCTTGGAATGAGTACGATTATCATATAATGATACTTATTTTAGCCTAAATTACATGGATAAATCCATATTTTTTCTTGTTTAAAATTTTATATGTTATGAATTTTGAGCATATAAATTATTTCTTTTATAAAAATTGTTCTAACTTATTTATTTTCTGTTTTTCAGGATTTTGACACTTTTTGGTATGTTTCCATCTTATATGCCCGAGGGTCACGACCGTGTATAACCAATACGGGCGTGTACCTTGGGCGTGTAACTCAATTGGAATGTATAACCGGTCAGAAGTACTTTTCTACATAAATTCACCTAACACGACCAAGGTAACAGTCATATACCACCTACACGTGCGTGTATAGTGGGCGTGTAGCAAAATCCCGAAGTAGATTTTCCTGGTCCAACTTCAATAAAAATGCAACATATACGCCTAGGTCACGGCTATTCCCTTGTTGGATCCCTAGTTTGGATTTGGGCTATGTGCACTTTTAGGTTATTGACCCATCATGTATAGCATAAGGTCAATTTGTTAGTTCTAAGGTTAGGACAGTCAAACTAGCTTAGACATCCTATGATCCAGCCTTGCGAAGACTTCAGAGATCCAGACTTAAAATAATTGCAGTTTCTAAGAGTTCAGAGAAATCAGTTCGATGTTCTTCAAACTCAGCTTGACGATCGTCGATCACAGATCGACAAACTCAGAATTTCAACTCTGAGCTGAGCTCGACGAAATATGAGCTCAAGTCGACGAACTCCCTCCTCTACTCAGGTTCTCTGGTTGACGAAATTCTTCTTCAGGACGACGAACTTGGAGCTCAGCTTTGGATTTTTTCTCCAGATAAATTTTCTCTGAGCTCATCTTGACGAAGACGATTTCTCAGCTCGATGAACTTTGAGTTCAGGTCAACAAAATCTATCCTGAGGTTGACGTTTTCTGCATGTATCAGTTTTGGTAATTTCTCTGTCATTTTAATTTCAATTGGTGTTATTCTAAGGCAGTAATTCTCTGATAATTAATGCTTATATTCTCGAGAATATAGTCGTTGCTTGGCAACATTAATTATGGATTTCGTAGAGTTAATTACTTGACTTATTTACTAGGACAGTTGAGGAAACACACTAAAGAAAAATTCAAGTTGTTTTAACTCCCAGAATCTCTGCAGCAAATTAAGGATAATATTCAAAAATCTATAGCTGGAAATCCTCTCAGAATATAAAAGGATCTTTTTCAAAAAGAATAATAACAAGAGATCTTTACACAAAGAATTATTTTACAGACAACTGATACAGAGAATAGTATTGCTATCTACAAGAAATTGAAGAAGAACACAACACACAGATCTTTAGTCTTCTTCAGTTTCTGCTTCAGCCTTCACAAGGACAACTCTTCAACACAAGTACAAGTAGTTTCTGATGATCTTCATCAAGACCTACACCCTGTGCAAAGCTCTCATCTTCCTGAACCATTCTTCATCTCAGGGGGAGCTTTGACAACAGCATCCACGAAAGCCTTCTCAGTTGTTTGAGAAAGAGAAGACAACCTCACTTTTAATTTCCCACTATAAAAAGGGTTTATAATTCCCTTCAAAAGTTATCACCTGGTTGAAAAGTCTCCTTATCAAAAGACTTGGTTTAGTTTTTGGCCCCTAATCAAAAGCCTAAAGTGTTGTGAAATATCCATTAAAATAGATCTTGTGGTTAAAGGGCACCTGAGCAAAAACATGTGGTGGTAGGCCACCTGATCAAAAACCTATTAGTGGATTTCTACTAGGGTGGTAGAAGAGTGGATGTACCCAGTTATGGGGAACCAGTATAATTTTCTTGTGTCGTCTGGTTATTCCTTTCTTTATTTCTATTGTGCTGTGATAGTTTCTTTTTCTTACCTCTCTTTTTAAATATATACTACTATCACTTATTTTAATTCCACTATAAAAACTAATCAAGTTTTTAAAATACTCTATTCACCCCCTTCTAAAGTTAGTCAGATCTATCACCTCACTTTTAATTTGTATCAGAGGGTATGTTTGTTTGATTTCACAGGCTAATACCTGAATCAAAAGTTCCTTGTTAGATCTTAATATCTCTAGTGTCTCTCTTATATCATGGCACATAATAAAGAATATTCAAGCAGCAGAACTCCAGTCTAATAACTGACTAAGTTTGTAATCTGGAAGGCAAGAATCAAATTATATATGAACTCTATTGATGAAGACATCTACAACTCCATTTTGACAGGTCCTCCAACTCAAGAAGCTTCTACTTCAACATGCACAAATGCAGTCCCTCCACTTGAATGGACTGATGCTCAAAAGAAGGCAAAAGTTGCTGATGTAAAGGCCATGAACATTCTGGCACAAACCATGTCAGATGACATATTCCAAATGTTGGCATATTGCACATCAGCCAATGCCAATTGGGACTCTCTAAACCAAATGGTTGCAGGATCAGTTGATGAGAGAAATGATAAAAAATCTCATCTCATCTCTCAGTATGAAAATTTCTAGAAGGATGAGTCTGAGTCAGTGGATGAAATGTACAATAGACTCAGCTTAATTGTCAATGAGCTGAAAATACTGGATAAAAACCTCTCACTGACATAGATAAATGACAAGATCCTTATGTGCTTCACCAGCATATGGTACTCCATGATTTGGCCAATCAAGGAGGCCAGAAGCCTAAACGAAATTTTCACCAAGTCTCTTCTAGGCAAGCTCAAATCTTATGAGTAGATATTTAAGACAAGAGATGCAGCTGAGCAGAAGAACTCCTCATCAGGAAGGAAGGAGCAAAACATTGCTTTCAAAGCATCTGAAGGAATAGAAGCTCCTCCAGCAAATGATTAGCTAATAAGCTTACTGGCCAAGAGATTGTACAAGATGGCCAGAAAAAATTTCAGAAGAAAGTCATCCAGACAAGATGACAGACCAATAAATGACAAAACTCCTACCAACGAGATTGTCTTGTTTGGTTCCAGAAAACCTTAACACATTCTTCCTTAGTGTCCAGAGAATCTGATGAAGGAGAAAAGAAGAGAAAAAGTCTCAAAAAAGAAAGAACAGTAAGTCCTCCTCAAGCAAGCATAAGAGGAAGGAGAAAGGTTTTGTTGCAGCGACCTTGAGTGAAATAGAAAAAAAATCTTCATCTTCCAGCTCCAGTGAAGATGAGGAAGAAGCCAAATCAAAAGAAGTTTGCTCGATTGATATCAATGCAATGGGGAGATTTTCAAAAGCTGAAAATTCAGAGAATGAACACTTTTAGTCTTAAGAGGATTAGGTAATATCCTCATTTAATTTTAATTATGATCATTTCAAAACTGAATTTAAATTATTATGTAATGATCTAATCAAATCTGAGAAGGAAATCAAACTTCTCAGAGATAAGGTAACTGAACATGAAAATCTACTATCTGAAAACATTGAACTAAAAGATAAACTACTTATAGCTTAAGAAGAAATTATTTCTTTAAAAAATCAACTAAATGAGGCTAAGCAATTTGAAGAATCCCTTAATGAGAGAGGCATCAAATTTATGAACATCAGAAGCACAGTAAATTCCAGGCTCAATGGCAGGCTGGGCTTAGGTGTTTCATCAAGCCAACATCATTTAATTTAGAAAAATATACTTTCTACCCCCATTAAATTTATATCAGAAAAAGGTAAAGAAAAGGTAGATGAAAACAATGAACCAACTGAATTAAAAAAGAAACCTAATAAATAGAGAAAGAATAAGAAAAACCTTAATCATAACAATGTTCAACAGATGTCATCGAACTCAGATCGACGAAATGTGTACAATTCGTTGAACTCAAGTCGACGAACTCCGAACACAGATTTTTATTATAATTATTCTTTGAACTACGATCGACGAAAACAATATGGTTCATCAAGCCAAAATCGATGATTTTGGGGATCAGAGAATGAATATTTCAATTCTTTGAGCGGAGTTTGACGAACTCATCCCTATTCGTCGAACTCAGGTCGACGAACTAATCAGAATTTGTCGATCCCAGTTCAGCCTAACAGAAACTTTAATTATTTAAGAACATTTAATCATTCAAAAGAATTTGTTAATCCCTTCACCCAATGGATAATTCCACCTAGGAAATTTCACCCCTTAGTATATAACAACCAACCTGAATACTCTTATATCTCTAGCTTTAAATTTGAAAAGAATCAAGGACCCAAGGTTACCTGGGTAAAGAACACCTAATTTTCATTTTGCAGGTGAAAGACTATCCTACCACAAAGGAACGGTGGTATCTGGATAGTGGATGGTAAAAGCATATGACTTTCAAGAAGGTAGCATATGTGAGTAGTTTAAAATTAAACCTGATTTCCATAAGCCAATTATGTGATGAAGGTTATCAGGTATCCTTTAACCATTCTTCTTCCATTATATCTTCTATAGATAATAAAACAGTCTTAACTGACATTAGGCAAGGAAACATCCATATAGTAAATTTCAAATCTGCTAGGTCAGAAATCTGTTTATTTAATAGAATTAGTAACAATAATGAACTATGGCATAAAAGATTAGGACATGTAAATATGAAAAATATTGCTAAACTCTCTTGGTACAACCTTGTTAGAGGATTGCATTCTTGCCCCTACAAGAAGGAAAGCCTTTGCAGGGCTTGCCAATTAGGCAAGCAAACCAAAAATAATTTTAAAATTATTAATAAGAGTGATTCATCCAGGATTCTGTATTTGCTACACATGGATCTATTTGTACCCATTACTATACAAAGCTTGGGAGAGAAATCTTATACCTTAGTCATTGTAGATGACTTCTCTAGGTTCACTTGGGTGTTTTTCTTGAGAAACAAGTCAGATAACTTTAAAGTTCTTACAGAATTTCTTAAGAGCATAAAGATTGAGTACTCTACTCCAGTTGCATTGATCATAAGTGATCATGTTACTAAGTTTGAATCTCTTCCTATGTAAGAATTCTCTGAGTTGGAAGGTATCATGCATTACTTCTCTGCTCCTAGAACTCAAAAAAATTGGGTAGCAGAAAGGAAAAACAATACCCGGATTGAAGCTGCAGGAACATTGCTTACATATGCTCATATGCCCCTATCCTTTTGGGTAGAGGCTGTGAGCACAACAAATTATGTCTTGAACAGAAGTATGAAACATAAACTTAAGGGCAAGACTCCCTATGAATTACTCAAAGGGAAGCAACCTAAATTAGACTACTTTAGAATCTTTTGTTGTGTATGTTACATTTATAATAACAACAGGAAACATTTTAGAAAATTTGAAGCAAAAGATACAGTGGGAATTTTTCTTGGATACACCCAAGTCAACAAGGCCTAAAGGGTATTTAATAAATCTACTTTGAAAAATGAAGAATTTGTACATATTACTTTTTATGAAGCTAATATGTATTACAAGGAGAAGGATTCTTCTAAGAAAGATTTATTGCAGGTACCCCAACTATGTGAGAAATTGGTTAATCGGAACCTCAACAATACGGCTATATCACCTCCTTCTCCACATGATGATGAAAATAGTGAAGAAGATTTGAATGAAATGATTGCTGAACCTTCAACAACAAATTTAATTCCACAAGAGGAATTATTTACCAATGTTATTGCTAAACAACCTCCTCCAACTGATCTTATCACACTTAGAGATCACCATGTATCTCAAGTGATTGGAGACATATCAGTTGGTGTTCAAACAAGGCATCAAATCAACAAAAATTTGACACATGCTTACTTCATATCTCAACTTGGGCCCCAATCCATAAAAGATGCAGAGCAAGAACCACACTAAATTATTGCAATGCAAGAGGAGCTCAATCAGTTTGAGAGATGCAGAGTTTTGGACTTTGTTCATAGACCCAAAGACTGACAATTAATTGCAACTAAGTGGGTATTCAGAAATAAATTTTATGCACAAGGATCCATCATCAGGAACAAAGCAAGGCTGGTAACACAAGGATACAGACAAAAAGAAGGAATTGACTATGATTAAACCTTTTCACCTGTTGTAAGATTGGAAGTTATCAAAATCTTTCTTGGATAATCAGCCTACAAAAAGTTCAAGGTCTACCAAATGGATGTCAAGAGTGCCTTCTTAAATGTTGAACTCTCCCATGCATATGTGTCCACTTCAACTGCAAAAGCTGAATATATTGCAGCTTGTAGTTATTGTTCACAAATATTGTGGATTCAAAACCAACTTCTGGATTATGGATAAAATCTAAATAATTCAACTATATTTTGTGATAGTACCAGTGAAATTTCCATTGCACAAAATCCAGTACATCATAGTAGGACAAAGCATATAGAAATAAGGCATTATTTTATTAGAGATTGTGTGGACAAAAAAATATTTAATCTTGTCTTTATCTCTACGGATTTCCAAAGAGAAGACATCTTCACCAAACCATTGGATGAGAAGAAACATCTGTTCTTTCTGAATCAGCTAGGTATGATCAATGGAGAAGGTTAATTTAATTTTCTGTCTGAGGTCGAAGAATTGGTCATTGTTTGTCGAACGGAGATCGAAGATCTGAGAACTATTCTTGAGAAAATTCATCGACCTAAGATCGACGAACTCTATGTGTTAAGATATTATCATCGAGTGGAGATCGACGATCTTGCTTCAAAAAATTATTTGTCGACCTGAGTATGACGAAAAGTTTTCCCCTCTTCAAACTAAGATCGACGATATCATTTCTTCATGAAATTTTTCGTCGACCTGAGAACGAAGATTTTCTTTAATTTTTTGCAGGAAAGAGTCTGGCACTTCATATTCTTAAAACCTTATAACTAGGTTTTCTTCGAGTTCCATCCCGCACTTTTTATTTCTCTTGCACTTGATCTCTCTTTCTTTTTTCAGGAAAACTAATGGTGATTCCGGCGATTTCCCTTTCCAGCATGAAGTTTGACACCGATTTTGACATAGACTTTGACTCGTTCCGTCATTCCGATCAAATTTTCATGGACATTCTGCAGTTATTTCAAGATCAACAACTAAAGAAACTTATGATGACAAGGATCAAGTTGGCCGTAGCTGAAATATGGGAGTGGATTTATACTTCCACTTCTTCAGATGCAGATACGATGACTGGCACCATTGCAGGAAATCTAGTTACTCTAACCCCTGCTGTTCTTACTGAGATTTTTGGTTTGATAAATGGAGATGAGTATATTGAGATATATAGTTCTGAATATGATAATATGCTGATTAAAATGGGTCATTCTGACGGAAACCCTAACAAACTGCTTAAAAAGAACTTATCTGCTGAATATAAATTTCTTGTCGATGTTGTTAGAAAGGTTTTGTTGGGAAAACACACTGCCCATGACTATATAACCAGGCACAAGTTCTTATTGATGTGTGCTTTTGTATACAAGAAGGTAGTGAACTGGGGAAAGTTACTGTTTGAGTTGATTAAAAAGAAGAACTCCAAGAAAGAGGTGTGTTTTGGGAGTATTTTAGGCATTTTACTCCAGTCCAAGGCATCTGAATTACTGATCTCCCAGAACACATTCATTAATGCCTCCAAGAGGCTAACTTGTGCCTTGTTTGGGAGATGGGAGAGGACCATCATTAAGCTATCCATGGCTTTCTCCTCTTCTAGTACTTTTGAGGACACAAGGGCAGTTACAACCACTCCTCTACCTCTAGAAGAAATTCCCCCTTCAATCTGGATTCAAACTGATATTCCTTTACCTCCTTCTTAACAACAACCATCATCAACTCCCCTCCAGCAACAACCATTTCCTCTCTAATCCCTTCTAGCTCACCTTCACAACCTCATTCTCCACTTCCTCAATCTCCAATCCACATAAGAGAGTATTCTCCATCTTCACCACCTCAGTCTCCTCTTCCAACTCATCTGACTGACATTCCATCCACATCTCCACAACCCAATTTCAATCTACTATCTCCACCTCCACCATCTCCACATTAATCCCCAGTTCAATAACCCATCCAGGATATCACCACTATATGAGTTCCTACCACAATTCCATCCACATCTACTGCCATTCCATCCAACATTCCTTCTAACCCTAGCTCCTCATTTCCTAAATTTCTTTATACAGACTTCCCCAATGCTTTTTCTGTATATTCCAATTGTGGACATAATTTGTAACACCTCTACCCGTCAAGAAAAATATAATAGAGGGTCCGGCCGGGGCCCCACACCATATTCCACAAACAGGCGGAGACACTACGAAATAATATCATAACCACGCATCCTAACACAGAGCATTCTAGCGGAAGTTTCACGGTTGAATAATTGAACTCAAGATAAAGAACATTGTCCCCTAAAACTTAGGAATATATACAAACATTACAAGAGTCTGGCCTTAAGGCCTTACAACAGTTTCTCTTAACAAGAGTGTGGATTACAGACATCGGCACGCAGGCCGGCCACACATGAACAAAAGAGACAAAATAATGCCTTCGAGGGCAGCAACGCAGCTTTGGGCTTCAGGCCGCTAAGTCCCGCTCGGACCAGCACCTCCAGTACCTGTAATAACCAATCCACCAAACGGTGGCAAACAGGGCAACAGTCAGCATTCAGCTGACCAATTATAACGACCGTGCCCCTGGCACGGGGCAGCGGAATTCCATCCCTGCATAACAATCTTCCAATATGATATATATAACAATTCAAGCAAGAAGTGCACGACCGCACAGTCACATATCACAAACGCCGACACGACGGCCCGACGCTCCGTGCACTCAGGGCACATTATCGGTGTTCCGTAGGTCCACGACCACACCACCGTTCAGAGGTCCTAGACATAACGGTCAAATATGAGCATTCTAGTCTGATCGGCACACAGGCCGTCGACTCTCGCTATGTGATCCTAACAGGGTCTTAAGAACCCAAGGTTAGACAACCATAACGCGGGTACAGATCCACCTTGCCCGTTGCTCAAATCGTCAGACTCAAGCCTGGACTGACGCGGGTACAGCTTCACCTTGCCCGTTCCACCACCAAGGCATTTGCCTAGTTGCAGCCCCACAGCTCAACCTCACACAAAGTAGCAACTCACGGCCAAAAGAGAGTCCAACTCTCATAATTTCCTGGACTTCCTCCAGTACTTTATCCATCATTCCTACAAGCAAGAATCACGGAGTCTTCTCCGATATGCAAACAAGTATCACCAATCCAGACCATGTCCAGATGGGCTTCACACAGCATGCCTAGATCCGTACTCCAATTCCGGACTCTAACAAGGGGTACTTCACATATCTACCCCTAGGGACGCCACAACCCACCGCACACTCGCGGGGAAGGGTTTTCCCTATGCAATGCAGGAATTAAGGACTTCACATGTCCAAGCAGGAAATCGTTACCCTAGGAACTCGCTTCGGAGCCATGGAGAGAAATTTGAGACGGATGAAAGCCTTCGCAGCAGCGTTGCCTTCGCAAATCCGAACTCGGCTCGCTATTTGGACCACCGTAGCACCACCGGCAGCCGGATTTCACACCTTCTTCCTCACCTTGCTCTCACCTCTCTCTTAAAGCTAGAAAGAGAATATGAACTTTAGAAATGGGCCTTTCTCCTTCTTTTCCCGGCCTTATCAGCCCAGGAATGAGCCCCAGCCACAGGATCTCCTTTAAGGAAAATGAACGGCCAAGATCTGCACAAAATATTATACTTTTTGGCCGACACGGCCTGTGACACGCCCGTGTCACAGGCCGTGCACCCTGAAGCGGCACACGCGGCACTCGCATCGACTAAAAATTACCAGAACACGGGCATCGACACGCCTGTGTCGAACCTGACATGCCCGTGTCGGTCATGTGACACGCCCGTGTCACACCTGTTACATGGTACTCAACGAGCGCTAAAACCAGTCAGAGCAGTACACGGGTAGGCACCGGAAGCGTGGTGGGCCCATAACCCGCAGGTCGGAGGATCGAAACCTCCCTCTGATTCCAAATTATAACAACTCTACCCGTCAAGAAGAATATAAAAGAGGGTCCGGCCGGGGCCCCACACCATATTCAACAAACAGGCGGAGACGCTACGAAATAATATCATAACCACGCATCCTAACACAGAGCATTCTAGCGGAAGTTTCACGGTTGAATAATTGAACTCAAGATAAAGAACATTGTCCACTAAAACTTAGGAATATATACAAACATTACAAGAGTCTGGCCTTAAGGCCTTACAATAGTTTCTCTTAACAAGAGTGTGGATTACAGACATCGGCACGCAGGCCGGCCACACATGAATAAAAGAGACAAAACAATGCCTTCGAGGGCAGCAGGGCAGCAGCGCAGCTTTGGGCTTCAGCCCGCTAAGTCCCGCTCGGACCAGCACCTCCAGTACCTGTAATAACCAATCAGCCAATCGGTGGCAAACAGGGCAACGGTCAGCATTCAGCTGACCAATTATAACGACCCTGCCCCTGGCACGGGGCAGCAGAATTCCATCCCGGCATAACAATCTTCCAATATGATATATATAACAATTCAAGCAAGACGTGCACGACCGCACAGTCACATATCACAAATGCCGGCACGACGGCCCGACGCTCCGTGCACTCAGGGCACATTATCGGTGTTCCGTAGTTCCACGGCCACACCACCGTTCAGAGGTCCCAGACATAACGGTCCAATATGAGCATTCTAGTCTGATAGGCACACATGCCGTCGACTCTCGCTATGTGATCCTAACAGGGTCTTAAGCACCCAAGGTTAGACAACCATAACGCGGGTATAGATCCACCTTGCCCATTGCTCAAATCGTCAGACTCAAGCCTGGACTGACGCGGGTACAGCTTCACCTTGCCCGTTCCACCACCAAGGCATTTGCCTAGTTGCAGCCCCACGGCTCAACCTCACACAAAGTAGCAACTCACGGCCACAAGAGAGTCCAACTCTCATAATTTCCTGGACTTCCTCCAGTACTTTATCCATCATGCCTACAAGCAAGAATCACGGAGTCTTCTCCGATATGCAAACAAGTATCACCAATCCAGACCATGTCCAGATGGGCTTCACACAGCATGCCTAGATCCGTACTCCAATTCCGGACTCTAACAAGGGGGACTTCACATATCTACCCCAAGGGACGCCACAACCCACCGTACACTCGCGGGGAAGGGTTTTCCCTATGCAATGTAGGAATTAAGGACTTCACATGTCCAAGCAGGAAATCGTTACCCTAGGAACTCGCTTCGGAGCCATGGAGAGAAATTTGAGACGGATGAAAGCCTTCGCAGCAGCGTTGCCTTCGCAAATCCGAACTCGGCTCGCGATTTGGACCACCGTAGCACCACCGGCAGCCGGATTTCACACCTTCTTCCTCACCTTGCACTCACCTCTCTCTTAAAGCTAGAAAGAGAAGATGAACTTTAGAAATGAGCCTTTCTCCTTCTTTTCCCGGCCTTATCAGCCCAGGAATGAGCCCCAGCCACAGGATCTCCTTTAAGGAAAATGAACGGCCAAGATTTGCCCAAAATATTATACTTTTTGGCTGACACGGCCTGTGATACGCCCGTGTCACAAGCCGTGTACCCTTAAGCGGCACACGCGGCACTCGCACCGACTAAAAATTACCAGAACACGGGCATCGACACGCCCGTGTCGAACCTGACACGCCCGTGTCGGTCATGTGACACGTCCGTGTCACACCTCTTACACGGTACTCAACGAGCGCTAAAACCAGTCAAAGCAGTACACGGGTAGGCACCGGAAGCGTGGTGGGCCCATAACCCGCAGGTCGGAGGATCGAAACCTCCCTCTGATACCAAATTGTAACACCTCTACCCGTCAAGAAGAATATAATAGAGGGTCCGGCCGGGGCCCCACACCATATTCCACAAACAGGCGGAGACGCTACGAAATAATATCATAACCACGCATCCTAACACAGAGCATTCTAGCGGAAGTTTCACGGTTGAATAATTGAACTCAAGATAAAGAACATTGTCCACTAAAACTTAGGAATATATATAAACATTACAAGAGTTTGGCCTTAAGGCCTTACAAGAGTTTCTCTTAACAAGAGTGTGGATTACAGACAGCGGCACGCAGGCCGGCCACACATGAACAAAAGAGACAAAACAATGCCTTTGAGGGCAGCAGCACAGCTTTGGGCTTCAGCCCGCTAAGTCCCGCTCAGACCAGCACCTCCAGTACCTATAATAACCAATCCACCAAACGGTGGCAAACAGGGCAACGGTCAGCATTCAGCTGACTAATTATAACGACCCTGCCCCTGGCACGGGGCAGCGGAATTCCATCCCTGCATAAAAATCTTCCAATATGATATATATAACAATTCAAGCAAGACGTGCACGACCGCACAGTCACATATCACAAACGCCGGCACGACGGCCCGACGCTCTATGCACTCAGGGCACATTATCGGTGTTCCGTAGTTCCACGGCCACACCACCGTTCAGAGGTCCCAGACATAACGGTCCAATATGAGCATTCTAGTCTGATCGGCACACAGGCCGTCGACTCTCGCTATCTGATCCTAATAGGGTCTTAAGCACCCAAGGTTAGACAACCATAACGCGGGTACAGATCCACCTTGCCCGTTTCTCAAATCGTCAGACTCAAGCCTGGACTGACGCGGGTACAGCTTCACCTTGCCCGTTCCACCACCAAGGCATTTGCCTAGTTGCAGCCCCACGGCTCAACCTCACACAAAGTAGCAACTCACAGCCACAAGAGAGTCCAACTCTCATAATTTCCTTGACTTCCTCCAGTACTTTATCCATCATGCCTACAAGCAAGAATCACGGAGTCTTCTCCGATATGCAAACAAGTATCACAAATCCAGACCATGTCCAGATGGGCTTCACACAGCATGCCTAGATCCGTACTCCAATTCCGGACTCTAACAAGGGGACTTCACATATCTACCCCAAGGGATGCCACAACCCACCGCACACTCGCGGGAAGGGTTTTCCCTATGCAATGCAGGAATTAAGGACTTCACATGTCCAAGCAGGAAATCGTTACCCTAGGAACTCGCTTCGGAGCCATGGAGAGAAATTTGAGATGGATGAAAGCCTTCGCAGCAGCGTTGCCTTCGCAAATCCGAACTCGGCTCGCGATTTGGACCACCGTAGCACCACCGGCAGCCAGATTTCACACCTTCTTCCTCACCATGCTCTCACCTCTCTCTTAAAGCTAGAAAGAGAAGATGAACTTTAGAAATGAGCCTTTCTCCTTCTTTTCCCGGCCTTATCAGCCCAGGAATGAGCCCCAGCCACAGGATCTCCTTTAAGGAAAATGAACGGCCAAGATCTGCCCAAAATATTATACTTTTTGGCCGACACGGCCTGTGACACGCCCGTGTCACAGGCCGTGTACCCTTAAGTGGCACACGCGGCACTCGCACCGACTAAAAATTACCAGAACACGGGCATCGACACGCCCGTGTCGAACCTAACACGCCCGTGTCGGTCATGTGATACGCCCGTGTCACACCTGTTACATGGTACTCAACGAGCGCTAAAACTAGTCAGAGCAGTACACGGGTAGGCACACGCCCTCTGACACGCCCGTGTCAAAACTGGTACGGCTGTGTTCAAGGCTTGGTTCCGGGCCGTGTACATTTCTGACTCGATACGACATTTTATTGAGTGACACGCCCTGGGACACGCCCGTGTCGAAGGCCGTGTCCCGGGCTCGACTATCGTCGACCTCCGATCGTCGACTAACCTGAACACGCCCTGGGATACGCCCGTGTCCCAGGCCGTGTACCCCCGACACGCCCTGGGACACACCCGTGTCCCAGGCCGTGTTAAGCAACCTGCACCTCAATTCCAATTTTGAGCTTTTTGGGGCGTTACATAATTCCTCCTATACTCCCTCTGCACCTGAACCTCTATATCTAAATTTATCTGATATTACAAAGGATCTTCTAAAATTCATCTCTCTTACTCTAGAACAATTAATAACAAATGTTATTGCTCCTCTCTCTTCCTCTATCACTTCACTATCTTCTAGAATTGCTACCCTCTTTATTGTCCCGTCTTATGGGGGCCTGACATCATGACCCTAAGAAACCAGGCAGAGGGAGATGTCCTGTGAAAAAGTTCTAGTTCCTACTCTAGCAACAGCAATAGTAGTTCCAGTTCCTCTTCTAGCAGCAGCAACAACAGATTACCCTGAGGCAGTCATTCCAACAGATATTATAGATATTATAGATAATTTTGATATGGATATGTCTTATGTTATAGATGAAGAAATAAGCCCTGCTGGTGATTTTATCAAAAATCCCACAGTTGATTTGAATTCTTTACTCAACTATTTCAATCCAATTTACAGAATTTACAGAAGTGTTCTACCTAGTTTTGATGTTGATTGCTCCAAGGCCATTGCATGTTATACTGTTCCAATAAGTCTTGAAGTTGTAAACCAACTAAGGCAAGCCCTGCAGCTCCTGTGATTTCAAAAATATTAGTTG
This sequence comes from Platanthera zijinensis, assembly GCA_039513925.1. Classification (NCBI taxonomy): domain Eukaryota; kingdom Viridiplantae; phylum Streptophyta; class Magnoliopsida; order Asparagales; family Orchidaceae; genus Platanthera; species Platanthera zijinensis. Next base: position 118,390,128 of record CM077087.1, read on the forward strand.
ATGAATATGTTTGCAGTCCTCCTCCTAATATGTGGGTTGAGTCCCTTATGCCAGATTTGTATGATATTATGTTTGCTGACATGGAAGAAGAGGAAGGAAATCAGATTGTTACTGAAAGTTTTGCAGAGCCAGAAATTCAAGCACAACCTCTGGCTGAGAAGCAAATCTCTAAAGAAGCTCTAAAGGAAATTGATGATTTATATGACAATCCTCCTTGATCATCTAATGATGATGATGATGAGGAGGATTCTGATGACTATGGTCCAAAGAAGACAAAATCTAAGAAGAGAAAGTCTCCTGCCAAGGCTGTTCCTAAGCATAATCCTACAGCTGACACAACCTAATTACATCCTGCATAATATTATTCCATCTCCAGAAATGCCTCAATGGATGTGATTATCAAAAAATGTGCAAAAGGAAAGGAAGAAAATAAGAAGATACAAATCCCCACCTAAGTAGACCAGGAGAGGACCTCCTCCTCCTCCTCCTCCTGCTGCTGCTGCTGCTGCAGGTGCTTCAGGAAGTGTTGCAAACACTTAGAAGCTAGTTTCCAGTAGTTCTCAAAATCCAATGCCAAACTCCCATCAATCTTCTAGACCTGGTGGGAAGTACAATCAATATAGACCTCCAAAGTCTTATTATTCCGGCCAACCTCAACAGTCTCTTCCTCCGACAAACATTCAACAGCAATCTATTTTTTTCATAAATTCTTAAAAGCCTTCTCAGGATGCTTCTAAATCTAATCTAGAGAGACCTCTCTCTAGTTTATGAACCTGAGTTAGATCCAAACATCAGAATGGCTAGATTTCAAGAATTGATTGATTTATCTCAGATGAACAAGGCCAGAATAGAAGGATTAGATCCATCAATGTTCACTACTATGTCTACCTACAGACAAAGAATTTTACAAATTTCAGGTAGAGAGACATTTATTTGATCCCAATAAATATATGCAGGTACATCCAGAAACTCTTGTTTCCAGAGCTTCATCTGTGATAGTTCATGGAGTTCAAGACATAAAAATATCTAAGAAGGAAGCAGAATATCCTCAAAGGACAATAAATTTTGCTAAATCTTCATCTGCTCCTCCCTCTGACAAATCTTGAACATTTATTTCTCTGTGATTCTTTTGTGTATTAAACTTTGCTTATATTCTCAAGAATATAGTCGTTGCTTGGTGATAATACGTTTTGTAGCCTAAACTATTATCGTATTTTCTATTTTATATTGTACAAATCATGTCTATTATTAGTTTATTTTTTATCATTTTTATGTAAATATTATTGCCACTAACATTTTCTTGACCTTTTGCAGGTTTTCAGAAAATTGGTCAAAAATGACCTGACACGCCCCCATGTCACGCCATCCCTGGGCGTGACTTAGGGCGTGTCACCCGATCTTGAGGACTCCTGCAGGAAGGGACAGAAAAACGAACAAAACCGCTGTCACGCCCCCTGACACGCCTTCTCCGGGCATGTCTCCAGGCGTGACCAAGGGCGTGTCACCCTCTGCCGCAAAGCCTGCTGCCGCATTGAATGCAGGTTCCGCCACAGCACGCAATAGTACTGTCACGCTCCCCGTCACGGGCATGACCTGGGGCGTGACATCAACTTTTCCGACGACTGACGGATTTCCGACCAATGATTTCGACGTGACGTGAGTGTCACGCCCCCCCCTACACGGGCGTGACCTAGGGCGTGACCACCGACATACAAAGGCAATGATCCTTCCCGCCAGAGTCTAGAGCCCGAGGTCAACATAGTACTGCCACACCCCGCACACGCCCCCCTAGGGCGTGTCGGAGGGTGTGACCAACCAGTGAGAAAAAATCTATAAATTGAGACCCCCCTCTTCATTTCAGCAAGCTTTGGTTGAGAGGGGGAGGTACTGCCCCTTTGGTTCTTGATCTTTTTATGCTTTTCTCTCTCTCTCTCTCTCTCTCTCTCTCTCTCTCTCTCTTCCTTTGTAATTTTTTTCTTAACCATGGTTTAATATTTAGTTGCCTTAGCTTTCCTTGTAATCTTAAGTCTTGTTTTAGTTGCTTAATGTAGGGCTAGAATAGGTTCTAAATTTCATGCACTTGTAATTTCAATTTCAATTAGTGTAACTCTCCTTTTCATTAATATAATAGTGTTATTTTTTTCTCTACTTGTTTATTTGTGTTTTTATGCTCTACTACTCATTCCCCCTCCTCCACTCCAATATGATTAACTAATCCTCCTTGTACTCGATCTTGATGATCCGAGGTTTGAGCGATTATGTTACGATGTTTTAATTAATCTTTTCTTTTTAGGTTAGGGCCTTGAATTACTCTTGATTAATCATTTGTTGGATGTATATTATCGATATATACTCTCCACCTTTGCTTTCATTCTGGGCTAGCCGAGAGGCCGATTGTCACAACCCGCATTTTCTCCAAGTTAAGAATTATCAGAGTAAGAGAAAACACGCATCATGATACCACGTCAAGCAGGGGATAACTGCTGACGCTCAGGCAAAACCACCTACCAACTTAATGAAAGAAAAACATGTGATTAATGATTAGAAAATCAGATATATTTTAGAGGCCGTATCCCTCGGCTCAGTGGATCACCTAGTCCACACAAGAAAACTATATTTATACGCTGCGGAAAAATACTTTATCAGCTTTGACATCCTAAAGAGCGCATAAGAGTCCCAAGAGAACCACTTATGTTATGCAAGACCCTACATTTTATTTATATAGTATATAAGAAAAAGGTCTTTATACGTTACTTGAAAAATAGTGGTTAAGTTTTATAAAAACATGCCGATCATGAGTTTTATTTATAATAATAGTTATAGTTTAAAAATAACTAGCAACCTAGCATAAATCCTTCTCAGAGCAAGTAGACTATCTCCAGAAAACTGTAGCAGCATAAGTATATATATCCAGTACAAAGGTAAAAACTACCAGAGGGCGCCAACAACCTGACACGAACCCACTGGCACATATGTATGTCTGTAAGAAAATACAAAAAAACTACCTCACCAACACGGCAAACGGAACTCCAAAGTCCAAGAGACCACCAACACCACCACTGCAAGCTAGCCACCCAACTGGCTACGGATCAGAACCTGGGGTATTCCAAAAGAAAACAGAATACCTCAGCAAGCTAAACAAAGTAAAAACTGCAAGAAAGAGTCAACTCAAGGGACAAAGTAACAAAGAAACCTGCAGTAGGAAGAATCCCAACTGTCCAAATAGAACAACGACAAAAGCACAATGAGCAAAGAAAACAGCAATAACCCAACTCAGGAACAACATCCTGCCGGGCCTAAAAGGCTACCAAGAGACCAAAGTGCTGCAAGCTACCAAGGAAGAAACTTCTAACACCCTAAACTGTGGAAAGTGGTAGTAGTAAAAACAAACAACGAGGAACCGGATCAGAGGCAAACTCAGTCCCCCATCCACCATGTCCAAGTCAACAAGCTCGAGGCTCTACACGTGAATGCACAAGGGACCTTCCACCCACGCATGCCTAGCCCATACCTGGAGCAAGAAAAACAAGAGTGGCCTTAGCTAAATTACACAACTCCACCCCCATAAAGAGCTATAAACCACCACTACTAACCACGACCCACGATTCGGCCCTTAAGAAAGTAAAGAAAACGGCCGACAAGGAAAAACCAGAAATATAACAAGAAAACCACTCGGGAACGAAAAACAAGGTAAAGGAAGAGTGTTGAAATGAATCAACATGACAATCGTCTCCAGGGAATGACTAACGACGGAAAGGGTGGGTCACGGGCATGAAAAAATCGCTAAGTCTATACGGAGCTCGACGATAGTCGACCGGAGGTCGACGATAGTCAAACGGCCTAAGGCAAACTGGAGCTCGACGATCTTCATCAGGAGATCGACGATAGCCGAACGACCTAAGGTAGAAACCGAGATCGACGATCTCCATTCAGAGATCGACGATAGTCGAACGATTCTAAGACAAACTGAGGCAGGGAATTTCCAGTACTCGAGTAGTTGCCCACTACTCGTGTATTCAAATTCCAGCACTCGAGTAGTTAATTACTACTCGAGTACCCCAACCCTCTACTCGAGTAGTTGTCTATTACTCGAGTATCCAAAATCCAGCACCCGAGTAGATGCCTACTACTCGAGTAAACCAAACCACTTACTCGAGTATCTCGAGTCCACTACTCGAGTAACCAAAATCCCCTACTCGAGTAAACCAAACCACTTACTCGAGTACTCCAAAGCCTACACTCGAGTAATTACATCCTACTCGAGTACACCAAACCAATACCCGAGTATTCTTATTCACTACTCGAGTATCTCGACACCCATCACTCGGGTAATTACCTACTACTCGAGTGATATACAGAACAAATTCGGGAATCACCCCCCCCCCTAACACTCCCTCTCGGATACACCCAAACCAGAGCAAAATCTGAGCAAAAAAAAACGGCAACACGCCGGCAAATTGGGTTCCAACATCACAAGGTACAGGGGGTTCAATAGGAAGAACTAAGTCCTATAGTTAGTAAGAAAAAGAGAACAACTAGGCCTCTAACCTAGGGCTAACAGGGATCTCAAATTCAGCAAGAAAACTCAAAAAGGAACTTGGCAAGGGCAAGAATACCACTTGCCTCAAATTTCAGCGAAGCTTGGATGGCTTTCCCTCCTCTTCACGCACGAATCCGGCAACGAAGCACAAGGCCAAAAATCTGGACATTGACGGCGAAAAAACAAGTCAAAACCCGAAATTCAAAACCATAAGCAAGGCCACGAAACTTGGAAATCTTACCGTAGGAATGAAGGTGTTGACGAGAGCTATCCGAATCCACTCTCGAAATCGAATTCTGTCCACAAACGCTCCGGGAATCGGCGGTGGAAGGCAAGGACTCGGCGGTTCCTCCATTTTCTCTCGTACAGGGGCGGCGGTTTCTTATGGGGAAGATAATACAAGGCTTTTCTACTTCTAACCTAAATATATATATAGATAAATATATATATTAATATATAATAATATAATTTATTACATAAAGCACCAAAACAATGCGAAAACCGAATCACCTCGGAATTTAACGAAATTCGCACTGTAGCTAAATACCCATGCTACGAACACAACAGCGAAGTCGAAATTAACTTTCGAAGAACAGAACTCGAGTTATACCCATATAAAGCCAAACACAAACATCACCCCCAGAGGCCACACAGGGTCACCCAAAACGACTCGGCTTGCTAGGGAGATCTTGCCAACAAGCTACAAAATAGGGCACTCAGTTCTAAGGAGCTAAACCACACTCCACAAATGGCACAAGCCACGGAAACGCGTCATCGTAACGCCAACGAGAATAAAAATAATCGCAGGAAAATCGGGGGCGTTACAGTCACTCCCCCTAAAAGAAAGTTTCGTCCCGAAACTTTACGCACAACACTCCTACTAAAGAAGGAGAAAAAAAGAAAAAATAACCAATAGGAGTTACAAGAAGGGAAACATACTGATCAAATTAGCGAAACAGGTGAGGGTAAGCCCTCCTCATGGCCGACTCTAGCTCCCAAGTCGCGCTCTCGAAATCCTGATTTTTCCAAAGAACTTTCACCATCGGTATGGAATTCTTTCACAGCACTCGCTCCTGAGAATCCAAAATACGAACCGGCACCTCAACAAAAGAGAGGTTGGGCTCCAACTGGGGCACAACGTCCAAGACCTGCCCACTTCTGCGCACACACTTCCGTAATTGGCTAACATGAAAAACATTATGAACACCTGGGAAGTTTGCTGGAAAATCCAATCTATAAGCTGACATGCCAATCCGTTCCAAGATCTTAAACGGGCCCACATACCTTGGGTCCAATTTCCGATTCTTACCAAACCTCTTTACACCCACCATCGGGGAAACCTTAAGAAATACAAGGTCCCCTACAGAAAACTCCAAAGCAGACCTACGTCGATTGGCGTTCTTTTCGTACCTCTCTTGAGCTAAACGAAGCTTCTCCCGAATAAGCTTCACAGCGACTTCCATTTCCTCAAGCGCATCGGGACCCAACAAAGGCCTCTCACCAGCCTCAGCCCAAAACAACGGAGTCCTACAGCGCCTCCCATACAAGGCCTCGAACGGAGCCATCTGCAAACTTTCCTGATAACTGTTGTTGTAAGAAAATTCCATAAGTCGCAGCCTCTCATCCCACGCTCCACCGTGGTCTAAAATATAGCATCGGATCATATCCTCAACAATCTGATTCACCTGCTCCGTCTGCCCATTAGTCTGTGGGTGGTACGCAGTAGAATACCTCAGATCCATACCCAAACCCTCCTGCAGACTCTGCCAAAAATGAGAAGTAAACCGGGAGTCTCGATCATAAATGATGCTAACCAGCACACCGTGGAGTCGGATGACTTCATTCAAGTACAACTCCGCTATTTTCTTCATCGGGTAATCAATCTTATAAGGCACGAAGTGAGCACACTTCGTCAATCTATCCACTATAACCCAAACAGAATCAAAACCCCTCGGGGATTTCGGTAAGCCCGTAATGAAGTCCATAGATATACTCTCCCACTTCCAAGTTGGGATCTCTAGCGGAGTCAACTTACCACCAGGTCTTCCATGATCGGCCTTCATACGCTTGCAAGTGTGACACTCAGCAATAAATCGGGCTATATCTCCTTTCATGCCATACCACCATGCAATTTTCCTTAAGTCACGGTACATCTTCGTAGATCCTGGATGGTAGGAAACGCTAGAAACATGAGCCTCACTGCAAATCATCCTCCTAATATTCCCAACAGCGGGAACACAAAACCTGCCGCGGTACTTCAAAGTACCCGCATCATCTATAGTAAAATCGGGCAACTCTCCCTTCTCAGTCCTGGTGAAAAGGTGCATAAGATCAGGATCGTCCTTCTGGTGCAGTCTAGTCAAAGAAATCCAGGATGGCTCTGCCACTGACAAACTACTCTGTAAACTACAGCATCCCACTGAAATATCCATAAGGAGGAACTCCTCAACTAACCCATCGGCGGAGAGGTTAAAGATCTTTCCCGTCTTTCTGCTCAGGGCGTCGGCCACCATATTGGCCTTGCCCGGATGATACTGGATCTCTACAACATAATCAGCCACATACTCTAGCCACCGACGCTGGCGCAGATTCAACTCCTTCTGCGTGAACACGTACTTTAGGCTCTTATGGTCAGTGAAGATCTTGCATTGAGCCCCATAAAGTAGGTGGCTCCATAACTTCAACGCATAAATAACAGCTGCAAACTCAAGGTCATGCGTAGGATAATTCTTCTCATGAGTCTTCAGTTGCCTTGAACCATAGGCAATTACCTTTCCATCTTGCATTAATACGCAACCCAGACCTACAAGCAAAGCATCCACATAAACATCATAATCCACACCCTCAGTAGGCAGGGTCAGAACGGGAGCAGTGCACAATCTCTTCTTTAGCTCCAGAAAAGCCTCCTCGCACTTTTCGCTCCAAACAAATGCCACATTCTTCTGAGTCAACTTGGTCAAAGGTGCGGCTAGGGAAGAGAAACCCTCCACAAATCTCCTGTAAAAGCCAGCCAACACTAAGAAACTCCTGATCTCCTTAGGCGAACTCGGTCTACTCCAATCCATCACTGCTGCAATCTTTTCTGGATCGACCGAGATCCCATCCTTGTTCACCACGTGGCCTAGAAAAGAAACCTGAGGCAACCAAAATTTGCAATTGCTCAACTTGGCGAATAACTTGTGGTTCCTCAACTCTGATAGGACCAAACGCAAATGTTGCTCATGCTCCTCAGCACTGCGAGAATAAAATAACACGTCATCAATGAAGACCACAATGAACTTGTCGAGGAAATCCTTGAACACTCTGTTCATCATATCCATAAAGGCTGATGGTGCGTTGGTCAGACCAAACGACATCACCAGAAACTCAAAGTGTGCGACCTAAACGCAGTCTGTGGAATATCCGCCTCACAGATCCTAAGCTGATGATAACCAGAACGAATATCGATCTTGGAGAACACAGTGCTACCACGCAACTGGTCAAACAAATCATCGATCCTCGGCAGAGGGTACCTGTTCTTGATAGTGACCTTGTTCAACTCTCTATAGTCGATGTAAAGCCACATCGACCCATCTTTCTTCTTTACAAACAAAACAGGAGCACCCCAAGGCGACGAACTCTGCCTAATAAACCCCTTAGCTAACAGCTCATCCAACTGAACTCGCAACTCCTCTAACTCACAAGGGGCCATCCGGTATGGCGCCTTAGCAATAGGACGTGTACCCGGCTCTAAATTGATCACAAACTCAACATCCCGATCAGGAGGAAGACCAGGAAGATCATCAGGAAAAACATCGGCGAAACCACGAACAATAGGAATCTCTTCCAAGCGTGGCACGCTAACAGCGGCTCCAACCGCCGAGACTAAACAAACACAACAATAAAAAAGAAACAATCTCTGAGCACATACCGCAGAGATGATAGGAAAATCCTGACACAGAACAGCATACACGCTGCCGGGCTGACCGTCGTCCCTGATGAAGTCCAAGCGCTTCCCTTTGCACTGAATGACTGCATCATACCGAGAGAGCCAGTCCATGCCCAAAATGACATCGAAGTCCTCCAGATCAATCATCTTCAGGTCCGCCTTCACAAGAAAGTCCCCCAACAAAACCGGGCAATCCAAAATGCCCAAATCTGACAACACAGATTCACCAGAGGGAAACTTGACACGGAAGGAATCCCGAACACGATCTAAGGTCAATCGATATCGCTCCACAAAGGCTCTAGCCACGAACGAGTGGGTACCGCCGGAGTCAAACAGAACACGCGCCCAGCGGTTCTTCACCTTAAATCTCCCTATAGGAGCACACAAAACTAACGAACTACCACCACAATACCGCAAACACTCTAGCAAATAAAACTACCAGACTAGAAAAACAACAAACAACTAACCTGAAATCACCTGAGTCGAGGCTTGAGCCTCCTCAGAAGAGATCATGCTCAACTTCCCCTTTCCCTTGTCCACACGCTGAGGTGGAGGTAAAGCCTGTAATGGAACTGCAGGAAGAGCTGACTGAACCTGAGGACACCTCGACTTGATGTGACCCTTCTGCCCACACTGATAGCAGACCCTATCCTTGGACCAACACTGGGCCGCATCATGCCCGGATCGTTTGCAAATAGAACATGAGACATCTCTCCTAGGAGTTCCCTGAATCGCATGCACCTGCTCCTTCCTCTGAGCTACTGACCTCTTGAAACACTTCTCGACAGGGTGGCCTGACCGGCCACAGAAACTGCACACCACTCTGCTCCTCTTTCCCGGAACAGCACCGGGTACCAGGGGCTCTTCTCCTCCACGGACTTCCTCTTGTCCTTCCTCATCTGCTGGCCTCTGCTCTTTGCCGCCTCAATAGCCTCCACCTTCAGAGCAGCCTCTACAACTCAAGCATAAGTCACTGACCCATAAGCACTGGTCAACTGCTGCACTTCGCTCCTCAAACCACCAAGAAATCTCTTAACTCGATCAGCCTCAATGATGACCAATACAGTGGAAAAACGGCCCAACTTACTAAATTCTATCTCATACTCACCCATCGTGAGTTGCCTTTGCTTCAGATAGAGAAAGTCATTCATGAGGCGGTCACGCTTGACCGAAGGCAAGAACTTCCTCAACAACATCTCCTTAAACATTTCCCAAGAGCATCCACCTACTAAGCTCTCCTTCTCTCTCAGCCACCAACTCTTAGCCAATCCTTTAAGCTGATAGGTGGCAAGCATCACCCTCTGGTCACCTGCAATCCCTGAGTATGAGAATATCTCCTCCATGGAGATCAGCCAATCATCTATAACCATGAAATCTGCCTTCCCGTCATAAGTGGGAGGGCTCAGCCTCTAAAACTGCGAGATGAAGGCCATCTCCACTGGCACCAACACTGGAGGTCTCAAGGGTGGAGGAGGAGGAACGGCTAACCCTCTAGCAGGAACTTGCACACCCTGAGCCTGTCCTGCTACAGCTGCCACCAAGGACTGAATCTGAGCTCGCACATCCTCCAACTGCCTGCCCATGGAATCGTTACACTGACGTAGACTCTCGATCACCGCATCGTTCTGAGCTCTAGATGACTCACCCTCAGACAGGGGAGTCGATCGAGTCGCAGGACGCCTAGCCGTCCTAAAATCCTAACAACACAAATTAGATCCTAATACAACGACTAGAACCAAACACTAGTACAGACAATACATATATAGATATTGACTTAAAGCTGCTAAACTTGCTCTGAGAGTTTATCTTTTTAACAAAATTTAGATGTTATGCCCTAACCTAAGATGGTTAACCACCACCTTACTAACTCTTGTGCCAAGATCGGGAATGCATGACTTTAAATTATTTTTGAAACTTATGTGTGTACGTATGCCATCCTAAAAATCTTTAGCTTGGCACGTTGTGCTTATGCAATGATATGCTATGCATGATTGTGCTATGCATTCTAAAAAAAGGCCCTAATGCATGTTATGAGCGGCGTACGCATGAAAATGTTATGCATCCCATACTTTATAACATTTCCATGCAACGAAAAGAAATCGTGCAAGTCGCAGTCATGTGGTGAGGTTATGCATCCCATACTACATAACCCTCACATGTTGCCCTTATGGTGGATCCATATACGAACACATATTATGCATCCCATACTACATAATATGCCCCGTATACTTCATGTTATGCCATGAGTGTAGTGTTCGTGCTTTTTCCAAGACGTGCTGTTGACATATCGGTGTGTGAATGACATGATGCTGAACTACAAAAAAAAACAAACAAAGGAAGGTTGCTCAACTAACTTGTCAAGCAACCTCCCTCTGATACCAACTGTCACAACCCGCATTTTCTCCAAGTTAAGAATTATCATAGTAAGAGAAAACACGCATCATTATGCAACGTCAAGCAGGGGATAACTACTGACGCTCAGGCAAAACCACCTACCAACTTAATGAAAGAAAAACATGTCATTAATGATTAGAAAATCAGATATATTTTAGAGGCCGTATCCCTCGGCTCAGTGGATCACCTAGTCCACACAAGAAAACGATATTTATACGCTGCGGAAAAATACTTTATCAGGTTTGACATCCTAAAGAGCGCATAAGAGTCCCAAGAGAACCACTTATGCTATGCAAGACCCTACATTTAATATATATAGTATATAAGAAAACGGTCTTTATACGTTACTTGAAAAATAGTGATTAAGTTTTATACAAACATGCCGATCATGAGTTTTATTTATAATAATATTTATAGTTTAAAAATAACTAGCAACCTAGCATAAATCCTTCTCAGAGCAAGTAGACTATCTCTAGAAAACGGTAGCAGCATAAGTATATATATCAAGTACAAAGGTAAAAACTACCAGAGGGCGCCAACAACCTGACACGAACCCACTGGCACATATGTATGTCTGTAAGAAAATACAAAATAATTACCTCACCAACACGGCAAACGGAACTCCAAAGTCCAAGAGACCACCAACACCACCACTGCAAGCTAGCCACCCAACTGGCTACGGCACAGAACCTGGGGTATTCCAAAAGAAAACAGAATACCTCAGCAAGCTAAACAAAGTAAAAACTGCAAGAAAGAGTCAACTCAAGGGACAAAGTAACAAAGAAACCTGCAGTAGGAAGAATCACAACTGTCCAAACAGAACAACGAGAAAAGCACAATGAGCAAAGAAAACAGCAACAACCCAACTCAGGAACAACATCCTCCCGGGCCTACTAGGCTTCCAAGAGCCCAAAGTGCTGCAAGCTACCAAGGATGAAACTTCTAACACCCTAAAATGTGGAAAGTGGTAGTAGTAAAAACAAACAACGAGGAACCGGATCGGAGGCAAACTCAGTCCCCCATCCACCATGTCCAAGTCAACAAGCTCGAGGGTCTATACGTGAAAGCACAAGGGACCTTCCACCCACACATGCCCAGCCCGTACCTGGAGCAAGAAAAACAAGAGTGGCCTTGGCTAAATCACACAACTCCACCACCATAAGGATCTATAAACCACCACTACTAACTACGACCCACGATTCGACCCTTAAGAAAGTAAAGAAAATGGCCGACAAGGAAAAACCAGAAATATAACAAGAAAACCACACGGGAACGAAAAACAAGATAAAGGAAGAGTGTTGAAATGAATCAACACGATAATCATCTCCAGGGAACGACTAACGACGGAAAGGGGGGGGTCACGGGCGTTACAAAACCGCTAAGTCTATACGGAGCTCGACGATAGTTGACCGGAGGTCGACGATAGTCGAACAGCTGCCAGACTATACGGAGATCGACTATCTCCACGACGATAGTCGATCAACCTAAGATAAACTGGAGCTCGACGATCTTCATCAGGAGATCGACGATAGCCGAACGACCTAAGGCAGAAACCGAGATCGACGATCTCCATTCAGAGATCGACGATAGTCGAACGATTCTAAGACAAACTGAGGCAGGGAATTTCCAGTACTCGAGTAGTTGCCCACTACTCGTGTATTCAAATTCCAGCACTCGAGTAGTTACCTACTACTCGAGTACCCCAACCCTCTACTCGAGTAGTTGTCTACTACTCGAGTATCCAAAATCCAGCACCCGAGTAGATGCCTACTACTCGAGCAAACCAAACCACTTACTCGAGTATCTCGAGTCCACTACTCGAGTAACCCAAATCCCCTACTCGAGTAAACCAAACCACTTACTCGAGTACTCCAAAGCCTACACTCGAGTAATTACATCCTACTTGAGTACACCAAACCAATACCCGAGTATTCTAATTCACTACTCGAGTATCTCGACACCCATCACTCGGGTAATTACCTACTACTCGAGTGATACACAGAACAAATTCGAGAATCACCCCCCCTAACACTCCCTCTCGGCTACACCCAAACCAGAGCAAAATCTGAGCAAAAAACAAACGGCATCACGCCGACAAATTGGGTTCCAACAGCACAAGGTAGAGGGGGGTTCAATAGGAAGAACTAAGTCCTATAGTTAGCAAGAAAAATAGAACAACTAGGCCTCTAACCTAGGGCTAACAGGGATCTCAAATTCAGCAAGAAAACTCAAAAAGGAACATGGCAAGGGCAAGAATACCACTTGCCTCAAATTTCAGCGAAGCATGGACGGCTTTCCCTCCTCTTCACGCACGAATCCGGCAACGAAGCACAAGGCCAAAAATCTGGACATTGCCGGCGGAAAAACAAGTCAAAACCCGAAATTCAAAACCACAAGCAAGGCCACGAAACTTGGAAATCTTACCGTAGGAATGAAGGTCTTGACGAGAGCAATCTGAATCCACTCTCGGAATCGAATTCCGTCCACAAACACTCCGGGAATCGGCGATGGAAGGCAAGGACTCGGCGGTTCCTCCGTTTTGTCTCGTACAGGGGCAGCGATTTCTTATGGGGAAGATGATACGGGGCTTTTCTACTTCTAACCTAAATATATATATATAGATAAATATATATATTAATATATAATAATATAATTTATTACATAAAGCACCAAAACAACGCGAAAACCGAATCACCTCGGAATTTAACGAAATTCGCACCGTAGCTAAATACCCATGCTACGAACACAACGGTGAAGTCGAAATTAACTTTCGACGAATAGAACTCGAGTTATACCCATATAAAGCCAAACACAAACATCCCCCGAGAGGCCACACCGGGTCACCCAAAACGACTCGGCTTGCTAGGGAGATCTTGCCAACACGCTACAAAATAGGGCACTCAGTTCTAAGGAGCTAAACCACACTCCACAAATGGCAGAATCCATGGAAACGCGTCATCGTAACGCCAACGAGAATAAAAATATTCGCAGGAAAATCGGGGGCGTTACACCGATAGAATGAAGTGAGCATTCAAGAGTAAATGGAGTTGTACGCACCCCTCGAGAGAGGCGGACGTCAAAATCTCCCGGATTGGAGTAAAATCCAATAGTGGGGTTCACTGCGTAAAGCGAGTTTTAGGCCTCCGATTTAGATGAGAGTCGGTCGGACCTTCCTAAACTTTGTTGGGCACGACTTCGAGAGAAGCGTGTTCAAGCTTTAGGAACATCCACGGTCAAGGACCTTTATCCTATTAAGTTTAGATTTTTATCGCATTTTCTTAATCGTCTTTAGCCGAGGTGATTCTTGATCGAGTGCATTTCCATTTCATATTTTCAACCTTTCATAGTAATCGATTTTCTTATGCCCTTTAATTAACTGTAATAGCTCTCTTTCTAGCTTTAGCTTTATTTTCTTTAGTTGCACTTATTTTCTCAAAACCCTAGTTTTTCCGTCGATAAGATAATAATTTTCGTGTGAGTAAGCATACTCAACAGTTCCCCGATTTCAATACGACACTTGTGTCCCCTAGCTACAATTTGATAGGTATACTTGCCTCATTAGGTTGCTAGTTCAGTTGCGTTTATTTTCTTCGAACCCTAGCGCGCAATAAGTTTTTGGCGCCGTTGTTGGGGACCCAACTTTCGTTGATATATTGAAAACACGAACTTATTAATTTTATCTCTTCTCTTTCTCATCCTCTTTCTTTAAAAGTTTTAAAAATCAAAAAATTTATCACCGCTCTTAATAGTAACCAACTTCACAATTTTTCTACGCCACCTAATTCTCTCGAAAAGGGAAAAGGGCTTTAAGAGCTACTATCTTGTCTACTACCTTGCGAACCCTTCACGGGGTAGTCCTTGAGAAGTTCGGGAGTTAATCTATAAAAAAAATCTATTTCAAAAAAAATTTCTAATTTTTTTTTCTAGTTTATCCTTTTTCTCTTCCTTTTCTTCTGTTCTGTTCTTTTAGTGCATGACTCGCGGGAGTTCGTCGGTTATTTTGGACTTGGACCAAGAAATTGAGCGTACTCTTCGGAGAAGATCGCGATTTAAAGGTCCTACTATCCTAGTGCCGGTTGAGGACTCCGAGTCATTTGCTACTTTAAGAATGGAAGAACCCAATGTAGATAAGGCCGTGCAAAGGACTATGTCCTATTATGCACGACCGAACCTCGAGGGAATAGAATCTAGTATAGTCCGCCCTGCTATAGCAAATAATAACTTCGAATTAAAGCCTAGCATACTTCAAATGGTGCAGCAATATGTGCAATTTGACGGACGTCAAGATGAAGATCCGAACGCACATATAGCTAGCTTTCTTGAAATTTGCGACACCTTCAAGATAAATGGTGTCACAAATGATGCAATCAGGCTAAGACTCTTCCCCTTCTCTTAAAGAACTAAAGCTAAGCAGTGGCTTAACACTCTACCTAAAAATAGCATAACCACCTTGAATGAATTAACTAAAAAATTTTTGGCGAAGTATTTTCCGCCAGCTAAAACTGCAAAACTTAGGAACGACATCTCTGCCTTCGGAAAAATAGACTCTGAAACCCTATATGAAATGTGGGAGAGATTTAAAGAATTATTAAGACGATGCCCACATCACGCGCTGCCTGTATGGTTACAAGTGCAGACGTTCTATAACGGGCTAAATCAAAGCACGAAGCAAATGATAGACGCAGCTTCTGGCGGTACTTTAAATCATAAGACCCCGGAAGCAGCTCTTTAGCTTTTTGAGGACATGGCTATGAACACTTATCAGTGGAATGTGCCTAGGTCCCGCCCGAACAAGCCTGCAGGTATCTATGAAGTGGACAACGTCTCCCAGCTTGCTCTGCAAGTAGAAATCCTAAGCAAAAAGATAACGGAGATGACTGTTGCCTCCTCCCCTTAGGTATGGGAATCTGCAACCCCTAGTCCAGAACATTTAGATTATATTAATAATATGCCTAGAACTGCTTTTAATAATTATTCTGCTGCGAATTTTCATCCTCCTGGTTTTAATTTTCTGAATAGTTATAACCCTGCTTTAAGAAATCATCCAAATTTTCATGGAGTAATCCATCTAATACGATGCGCCCACCACCGTAAAATGATTTTTATGCACCACCATCACTTCTTCAAAATTATCCAAAACCTCCAAGCTTGGAGGAATTACTTTCTAAATATATCACCACAAATGACGCTACTATAAGAACTTTAACCGGAAGCATAAAAAGTCTAGAAAATCAGGTAGGACAGCTCGCGAAAATAATTTTTGAGCGACCCGCAGGGTCTCTTCCTTCTAATACCGAACCCAACCCGAGAGAGCAAGCGAAAGCTATAACTCTTCGGAGTCGGAAGCAAGTCTCCGGTATGGTAAGTGAAGAGCCCGAGGCAAGCTCCGCTCCCACCTTTTAAAATCAAAGCTCCGCTCCCGTTTAAAAAATTCCACCCTCTGCTGAAGAAGTTATCACCCCTGTTTTAGAAAAAAATCTCACTCCACCACCCATCTTCAAAAATAATTCAACTCCTCCATACCCCTCCGAACTTAATAGACAAAGTCAAGATGATCAGTACTCCCGCTTCTTAGAGATCTTCAAGCAAATCCACATTAATCTTCCCTTCCACGAGACTATTTCACAGATGCCAAAATACGCCAAGTATCTTAAGGACCTCCTCACCAACAAGAAGAAGTTAGAGAATCTTTCGCACTTCACACTTAACACCGAGTGCTCCGCTGTTTTAACAAACGGTTTGCCGAAGAAAATCAGTGACCCAGGTAGATTCTCTATCCCGTGTGTCTTCGGTGATCTTTTTGTTAAACACGCGTTAGCCGACTTAGGCGCGAGTATAAACCTGATGCCCTTTTCGTTGTTTAAAAAGTTAGGGATTGGTAGCCTTAACCCCATGCGTATGAGTATCCAGCTAGCCGATAGATCCGTTAAGTACCCGTTAGGAATAGTGGAGGACGTTCTAGTGAAAGTCGACAAGTTCATCTTCCCGGTGGACTTTGTCATTTTGGACATCGAAGAAGACGTCGAGGTTCCCCTTATCCTTGGCCGACCCTTCCTTGCCACCTCCAGAGCCATCATTGATGTAAGCAATGGTAAGCTTTTCCTTCGAGTAGGCGACAATGAAGTCACTTTTTCTATCACACCTTCGATGAAGAACACCCTAGCAAATGATGACTCATGTTTTTTCGTAGACGCCGTGAGTGATGAATCTTCCTACTGCCTCTCCGACTTTGAAAAGGAACTTTCTGATTTTTGTTTTTATTCTTCTCTTCCCGCTGAATCGCTGCAAGGAAGTGATGAATCTTCTGATTGTCTTTCTGAGTTTGAAAAAGAATTTTCTGATTTTTGTTCTTCCTCTTTTCTTCCCACTAAATAGCTACAAGAAGCCGTCTTGGCTGCTAGCCCCACCCCTTATTACGTTCCTTATAAAAAAGTTTATGAAGATATTATTTTTGAAAAATAAAGAATCTCTAAATCCTCTTATGAAGAACCCCCTACCCTAGAACTTAAAGAACTTCCTGAACACCTTTAGTATGCTTTCTTAGAAAAAGATTCCAAGTTACAAGTTATCGTTTCGGCCTACCTCACGGATACGCAAAACGATAAACTTATTCTAGTTTTACATAAGCATCGTCGGGCTATTGCTAGGCAAATTTCTGATATCAAGGGCATAAGCCCATCTTTCTGCACCCATAAAATTTTAATGGAAGATAGTTCGCGTAACTCTATTCAACCTCAGCGCCGTATAAACCCGAATATGAAGGAAGTAGTTAAGGGCGAGGTTATGAAATTATTAGACGCAGGAATTATCTACCATATTTCGGACAGTAAGTGGGTTAGCCCCATTAGGTTGTTCCAAAGAAGGGAGGGATAACCGTAGTTAGTAATGAGAATAATGAATTAATCCTGACACGGACGGTGACGGGTTGGCGTATGTGTTTAGATTATCGTAAGTTGAATGACGCCACCCGCAAGGACCACTTTCATTTGTCGTTTATCGACCAGATTTTAGAACGATTATCCGGCCATAGCTTTTATTGTTTTCTCGATGGCCTCTCGGGGTACTTTCAAATACCCATCTCTCCCGAGGACCAAGAGAAAACTATGTTTACTTGTCCCTTCGGCACCTTCGCTTACCGAAGAATGCCGTTTGGATTGTGCAATGCGCCGGCTACATTCCAGCGATGTATGCTCGCAATATTTGACAAGTACGTAGAAAGCATTATGGAGGTATTTATGGACGATTTCTCCGTGTTCGGCGATTCCTTCGATAGATGTTTAGAAAACCTCGAAAAAGTCTTAGAACGATGAGAAGAAACTAACCTTGCCCTAAATTGGGAAAAATGCCATTTTATGGTGAGGGAAGGGTTAGTTTTGGGTCATAAATTTTTGCTAAAGGTATTGAGGTATACGTTGCCAAGATAGAAGTTATTGAGAAGTTACCCCGCCTACAAACATAAAAGCTATAAGAAGTTTCCTAGGCCACGCTGGCTTTTATCGTCATTTTATAAAGGACTTCTCCAAGATCACTAAGCCCCTCACCCATCTCTTAGAAAAAGACGCTCCATTCATTTTTGATGACTCTTGTATTTCTGCCTTTGAATCAATTAAAGAAAAGTTAATTAACGCACCGATTATGATAGCTCCGGTGTGGGACCTTCCTTTCGAGATTATGTGCGATGCGAGTAGTTTTGCGGTGGGAGCTGTATTAGGTCAACGCATATCTAAAAACTTCCACCCCATCTATTACGCTAGTAAAACCCTCACATCTTCACAAGAAAATTACACCACAACCGAGAAGGAGCTCTTAGCTGTAGTATTCGCATTTGATAAATTCCGCCCTTACATTACACTTTCAAAAATCATTGTTTTTACGGACAACTCGGCCCTCAAGTACCTTCTTGCCAAAATGGATGCCAAGCCTCGCTTGATTCGCTGGGTCATACTCCTCCAGGAATTTGACTTAGAGATCCGTTATAAGCGAGGAGCCGAGAACTTGGCCGCCGACCATCTATCCAAATTAGATAACCCCTTTATAGAAAAATTAAATGAAAAATCTTTTAATGATTATTTTCCTGATGAGAAGCTGCTTTTAGTTAACACATCTACTTCTCCTTGGTTCGCGCACATCACCAACTATCTAGTGGCCCGGGTGCTCCCAAAAGAGTTCTCCTCTCAGCAAAAGAAGAAATTCTTTTCTGAGCTGAAGAACTACTTTTGGGAAGATCCGCATCTTTTCAGAATTTGTGCGGATCAAGTGATAAGGAGATGTGTTTCTTATGATGAAGGAATTGATATTCTAAAACATTTGCATGAAGGTCCGACAAGTGGGCACTATCAAGCTGCTCGCACCGCTCACAAGGTGCTTTGAGCGGGATTTTACTTGCCTAGCCTATTTAATGACGTGCAAGCCTTTGTGAGCAGGTGTGATAGTTGCCAACGGTCGGGCAACATTTCTAATAAAAATGAAATGCCGCAAAATTATTTCTTAGAGTGCGAAATTTTCAACCTCTGGGGAATTTATTTTGTTGGCCCCCTTCCTTCTAGCTTCGGAAACAAATTTATTTTAGTTGCTGTTGATTATGTTTCACGATAGGATGAGGCCCAAGCTCTTCCTACGAATGACTCCCGTGTTGTAGTCACGTTTTTACAAAAATTATTTTCTAGATTCGGTACGCCACGCGCAATCGTTAGCGATAGGGGTTTCCATTTCTGTAACGCACAATTTTCAAAAATCCTTACCAAATACGGCATTACGCATAAGCTTTCAACTGCCTACCACCCCCAAACTAACGGACAAGTCGAAGTAGTTAATAGAGAAATAAAAAGAATATTAGAAAAGACTGTTTCAACTTCTAGGAAAGACTGGTCAGCCAAGCTTGACGATGCTCTATGGGCCTACCGAATAGCGTACAAAACCGCCCTCGGATGTACGCCGTATCGGCTGGTCTATGGAAAATCGTACAATCTGCCCGTAGAGTTAGAACACCGCACCTTTTGGGCCTTAAAATTTTTAAACTTCGATCTCCACTCAGTCGGTGACCTTCAAAAATTTCAACTAAATGAACTCGATGAGTTGCGTTCTTATGCTTATGAAAATAATAAACTTTATAAAGAGCGGATGAAGCGTTTACACGATAAACACTTAAGGCACCCTAAAAACTTTAAGCCGGGCGACCAATTCCTTTTATATAATTCTCGTTTACGATTATTTCTGGGCAAATTAAAATCTCGCTGGTCTGGCCCGTTTTCTGTCTTAGAAGTATTTCCTTATGGAACTGTTTAAATTTCTCACCCTGATAAGGGTAATTTCAAAGTGAATGGTAAGCGTCTTAAACTGTATTTCTCTGGTGATGATGATGTCAGTCCAAATATTATTAAGTTTCTGCTTCACGAACTCTAACTTTGAACTCTTAATTTTTGTTAAAAACAATTTTATTTCTGGACAACAATATTTTTGGACAATATTATTTTTTGATGCGTCGAGCTCAACGATGCTTTAAACAAAGGGCGCTCTTGGGAGGCAACCCAAGTTATCTTTTTCTGTTTTCTTTATTTTACAGTTTTCCCTCGGACGGCTCCGACAAGCTCAAGCTTCTGCGGTCACCTGCTCCAACGTTGCTGAATCCATCACAAAGTCCAAAGAAGACATTCGAAGGAGCGGCATCACTCAGCATTCACAGCAAATAAATCCGGGGAAGTACCTGTCTTTCAATCCTGTCTTTCAATTCTGTCTTTCAATTCTGTACTTTATTTTTCTCTCCTTCTTCAATCCCATTCTTTAGCCATTGAGGACAATGTCTATTTTAAGCTTGGGGGAGGACTTCCTCCTTCATTATTGCTTAGTTTACAAATTTTTCTTTTTGTATATATTTTAAATATTTCCAAAATAAAAAAAAATGAATATCTTAAAATCCAGAAAGAAAAAGAGAAAAAATTTCCAAAATAATAATAAAAAAGAGAATATTTAACAAAATTTAAAAAAAATTGTGTTTTTGAATAGTTTAGACATTTTGGAATTTCAATAGTACCCCTAGTTTTTGTTTTTATTTTACTCAAAATTTTCTATAAATAACGTAGTTAATTATAATATTTCTAATCGTCCTTTTTAATTATGTTTCACAAGTAAAATGTTGGCCATGCTGTGTTTCTAATTCACGGTAGCATGTTAAGGTGAAATATTTTTTCTAAAACACGCATTTCTATTATGGTTTTTTGTTTTTTATTTCCTTTACTTTCTCAAAAATTCATCATCCACTATTTTCTTTTTCATTTTTGAGTAATTTTCGTAAAGTCAACTTTTGAATAACGTAGTAGATGTGAACGATCCAAGTCACCTATTATTTCTATTTTCAAGTTAATTTCATCAATCTTCTTTTATTATCTAGGACTCACTTTTTGAAATTTTTCAAACCTTTGTTTTAAATAAATTCAAAAGCGTGAAAATGATTTAGGCCGTTTTTGTTTTCGTTTGAGCTTTCCTGCTAACCTAAAAACTTTTACCACTAGTTAGCCATTTTTGTGCCTTTTTCCGATTTCATTTGATAGCTCCTCCCTTCATTTCAGTTTCACCAAAGCCAAAATTTCCAACCTATCGAATCACACTAGACTTTTTGAGTTTCATAAATTATTTTGACTATTTTGATAGGTTATTTTGTGATTTTTGGGGGAGAAAGGTTTTTGAAAAAAAAAAGTATGCTCAAAAGTGATGTTTATTTCTGTTTGGCCAATTCAAAAGGTAAATAAAAATTTTTATGGCCTTCGTTTTGAAAAAAAAAGAAAAAAAATGGAAAAAACAAAAAATATGTATATATATTTTTATGAAAGTTTTTGAAACTCTTTGCTTTGGTTTAGTGTGATTTTAAACCTTCACGTTTATCTTTGAATTCCACTCCTAATCATATTCCTAAACCAAACGTTTCTGTCCTATTTAAGTCCTTTATATTCACGCTTTTTGATTTTTATTTAACAACTAAGAAAAGAAAAAAAGTAAATCAGTTTTAGTTTTGGATTTAAACCTAGATTTTTGTTAATTAAATTGATATAATTATAATGTGTTGTTTGGATCTAGTAATAACTCAATGCGTTTTTTTCATTTTCGTTGCTTTGCTTAAGTCTATTTAAAAAATCTCGTTAATATTTTGGATGATTTCTTTTTATTGAGTAAAGTTTATAAAAGTTTTACCATACCTAAATAATTGTTTTAGACTTACATTTCACCTTTTCTCTACTTAGAATTTCGCATAGTACTTGTGTAGGCATAATTAAAACTTTTTGATTAGTCCTTTTTATAAATATCTAGTTTTTATATTTTTGCTTGGGGACAAGCAAAGCTTAAGCTTGGGGGAATTTTATAATACGTTTTGTAGCCTAAACTATTATCGTATTTTCTATTTTATATTGTACAAATCATGTCTATTATTAGTTTATTTTTTATCATTTTTATGTAAATATTATTGCCACTAACATTTTCTTGACCTTTTGCTGGTTTTCAGAAAATTGGTCAAAAATGACCTAACACGCCCCCATATCACGCCCTCCCTGGGCGTGACTTAGGGCGTGTCACCCGATCCCGAGGACTCCTGCTGGAAGGGACAGAAAAATGAACAAAACCGCTGTCAAGCCCCCTGACACGCCCTCTCCGAGCGTGTCTCCAAGCGTGACCAAGGGTGTGTTGCCCTCTGCCGCAAAGCCAGCCGCCGCATTGAATGCAGGTTCCGCCACAGCACGCAATAGTACTGTCACGCCCCCCATCACGGGCGTGACCTGGGGCGTGACATCAACTTTTCCGATGATTGACGGATTTCCGACCCATGATTTCGACATGACGTGAGTGTCATGCTCCCCTATACGGGGGTGACCTAGGGCGTGACCACCGATGTACAAAGGCAATGATCCTTCCCGCCAGAGTCCAGAGCCCGAGGTCAACATAGTACTGTCACGCCCCCTGACACGCCCCCCTAGGGCGTGTCGGAGGGTGTGACCAACCCGTGAGAAAAAATCTATAAATTGAGACCCCCCCTCTTCATTTCAACAAGCTTTAGTTGAGAGGGGGAGGTGCTGCCCCTTTGGTTCTTCATCTTTTTATGCTTTTCTCTCTCTCTATCTCTCTCTCTCTCTCTTCCTTTGTAATTTTTGCTTAACCATGGTTTAATATTTAGTTGCCTTAGCTTTCCTTGTAATCTTTAGTCTTGTTTTAGTTGCTTAATGTAGGGCTAGAATAGGTTCTAAATTTCATGCACTTGTAATTTAAATTTCAATTAGTGTAACTCTCCTTTTCATTAATATAATAGTGTTTTTTTCTCTACTTGTTTATTTATGTTTTTATGCTCTACTACTCATTCCCCCTCCTCCACTCCATTATGATTAACTAATCCTCCTTGTACTCGATCTTGATGATCTGAGGCTAGAGCGATTAAGTTATGATGTTTTAATTAATCTTTTTTTAGGTTAGTGCCTTGAATTACTCTTGATTAATCATGGGTTGGAGGTATATTATCGATATATACTCTCCACCTTTGCTTTCATTCTGGGCTAGCCGAGAGGCCGATAGAATGAAGCGAGCATTCAAGAGTAAAGGGAGTTGTACACACCCCTCGAGAGAGGCTGACGTCGAAATCTCCCGGATTGGAGTAAAATCTAATAGTGGGGTTCACCGCGAAAAGCGAGTTTTAGGCCTCCGATTTAGACGAGAGTCGGTCGGACCTTCCTAAACTCAGTTGGGCACGACTTCGAGAGAAGCGTGTTCAAGCTTTAGGAATCTCCACGGTCAAGGACCTTTATCCTATTAAGTTTAGATTTTTATCGCATTTTCTTAATCGTCTTTAGCCGAGGTGATTCTTGATCGAGTGCATTTCCATTTCATATTTTCAACCTTTTGTAGTAATCGAATTTCTTATGCTCTTTAATTAACTGTAATAGCTCTCTTTCTAGCTTTAGCTTTATTTTCTTTAGTTGCACTTATTTTCTCAAAACCCTAGTTTTTCCGTCGATAAGGTAATAGTTTTTGTGTGAGTAAGCATAATCAACAGTTCCCGGATTTCAATATGACACTTGTGTCCCCTAGCTACAATTTGATCGGTATACTTGCCTCATTGGGTTGCTTGTTCGGTTGAGTTTATTTTCTTCGAACTCTAGCGCGCAACACTTGGCAGCATTAATTATGGATTTCACAGAGTTAATTACTTGACTTATTTACTGGGATAGTTGAGGAAACACATTAAAGAGAAATTCCAGACATTTCAACTCCTAGAATCTCAGCAGCAAATCAAGGATAATATTCAAAATTCAATAGCTAAAAATCTTCTCAGAATATAAAATGATCTTTTTTTAAAAAAATAATAACAAGAGATCTTTACACAAAGAATGGTTTTACAGACAACTGTTACAGAGAATAGTATTGCTATCTACAAAAAATTAAAGAAGAACACACAAATCTTTAGTCTTCTTCAGGCTTCACAATGACAACTCTTCAACACCAGTCGAAGAATTTTTTTAAGATCTTAATCAATACCTATACCCAGTGCAAAGCTCTCATCTTCCTGAATAATTCTTCATCTCAGGGGGAACTTTGACAATAACATCCACTAAAGTCTTCTCAGCTATTTGAGAAAGAGAAGACAACATCACTTTTCATTTCACACTGTAAAACGGGTTTCTAACTCCCTTCAAAAGTTATCACCTGGTTGACAATTCTCTTTATGAAAATACTTAATTTACTTTTTGGGCACCTGATCAAAATCCTAAAGGGTTGTGAGATCTCCCTTGAATTAGATCTTGTGATGACAGGTCACCTGAGCAAAAACCTATGGTGGCAGGGCACCTTATCAAAAACCTGTTAGTGGATTCCTACCAGGGTGGTATAAGAGTTGATGTACCTAGTTTTAGGGAACCACTATAATTTTCTTGTGTCGTCCGGTTGTTCCTTTCTTTATTTTTGTTGTGCTGTGATAGTTTCTTTTTAATACCTCTCTTTATATATATACTACTATGACTTATTTTAATTCGGCTATAAAAACTAATCACGTTTTTAAAATACTCTATTCACCCCCCTTCTAGAGTTAGTCAAATCTATCCCGTCACTTTCAGCCCCTACCTACCTTGGCGTGTACCTAGTGCGTGTCCCTCCAATTCAACACTTTTTGTGTCACAACATGACTTTGATGAGCCTCTAACATGTCGTAGTCGACACGCCCCCTCGACAAAGGCGTGAACCTGGGGCGTGTAACCCAACTTCCACGCCAATAACTCTCCAACCGAAATTTCATTAGTCCAAGTCAACAATGCCGACTAACCCCTAGACAAGGTAGTGTAATGGGGCGTGTACTTCCAAGAAAATTTTCTATAAATAGGAGCAAGCTCCAAGTGTTCTAGGACCAGAATCTAACAGCTGAGAGCAGTCTAATAAGTAGAATTAGTTGTGTTTAATTGAGTTTTTGAGTGCCACGACTTGTTATCTTTCGTGTTTATGTTCTTATTTATTCTCTTTTTCTCTCTCTCATCTCAAGTTATTCATATGCAACTTTTGTAATAAACTTATATTGTCTTTTAATAGTGATTAATTAGCACGTAACTAGTTTTTTTTATTTCATGTAATGGTAGTTTTTATTTTAACTCACAACTCCTATTTTTAGTAATTAAAGTTTCTCTTTCTCTTACTTTTTATTTAGTTTTTCGTGAACTTCAACTACTTCTCTCTCTCTCACCCTTTCACCATGAGTAACTAAATCCTCGATAGTACTCGATCGTGATGATCTTAGGATGAGTTGATCAAGCTATGAATTTCTTTCTCTTTTAAAAGTATTGGGCTTTGATTTAGTCTTGATTTAAATTTAGTGGGGCTATATTATCGATATATAGCCTACACTTATGTTTTAATTCTTAGCAAGCCGAGAGTCTCATAGTTTGAAGTGATCCCCCAAGAGTAAAGAGTGTTTCACACACTTCTCAAGAGAGAATGATGTAAATCTCCCGAATTACAGTCGAATCCAATAGCATAGTTCACCACTCAAGGCGAGCTTTTGGCATCTGAATACGAGATGAGAGTTCGGTCGGATCTTCCTAAACTCAGTTAAGCACTTCTCTGAGAGGAGCGTGTTCAAGCATTGGGAACCTCCATTGTAAAGTTTCCTTTTACTTTATTAAGATTTAGTTTGTTTTTTCATTTTGATTAACTTATGCCAAAGTGATTAGAAATCGATTAATAAGCTTTCCTTCATAAGTTTTAACCCATTTTCATAACTTGCAAGTTAGCGCTTTTCTCTTTGTTAAGAAAAACAACCCAAACAATCATTGGATAAAATAATAGTAACACTCAAAGTAGAAGTGATCAATCCTCCCTAGGAAATACAACCTTGATATTAAACTTCAATATCCTATACTATAAACGATAGGGTATACTTGCCTTTATCAAATATAGAATCAGAGAATACTATCAACATACTTTTTCATCTTCGTCTTATTCTCTCAACACAAGAAATTCCAATATTTTCTATATCATGTTTTTGGCGTCGTTGCCGGGGATTAGTTTTGATATGTTGAAAAGAGAACATTTATTAATTTTATCGCTTCCCTTCAACCATTTTTTTTATTTTTTTTCTCCCCACTTCTCTTTCCTTTTTTATTATATGACCCAACAATCTCCCCCTATTTGAAGAATTTAGAATCCTATAAGCTAAGGTGAATTGCACATATAATAATAATAAATCAAAGAAAGAACAAGACATTAAAGCATAAATTAAGAAATAAAGTGCATTCATAGACAAAACATTAAATATTATATATATATATATGAATTAGTTTTATATAGGGGCAAACAGTATCTACAAATCAATAGAAAACAATCAAGTCTGTTTCCCCTTGCTCTTTTGACTCTGTATGGAAAAATAACATTTCGGCTTGGGTAATATCTTGGCAGAGCTGAAGGCATATTTGGATCATCTAACTTATAAATTCTTAAATGCATACTTATATTAGCGCAGGAAACCTCATACTTCTGCTAATCATCTGAACTGTAGTAATCCAACCTATTCTCATTAGCCAAATCCACTATCTTGAATATGTCCAAAATGATGCTCTTTGAAATCGTACTCCACACCTCATCCATTTCTTGACTAGGTTCAGACCAGACTGCTGACGGGCCTTAACCATATTTCCTCATTTTATGCGTTGGTCGAGGTACGCCCTCAACTATTTGAACTTCTGGATTGGCAGAAACAGTAAGATTATCTTGTTCAGACTGAGGAAAATCCTGAGTGTCTGTCTAGTATTGAGAATAATCTTGAATAAGATTAATAGGGAAATCTACTTGAGAAGGCACTACAGGTTCTGGAATTTTAGCTTGAGTCTGATCTTGTCCACTTAGCAATTCATTATGAAGCGAACTTAAAATTTAAAAACTGTAGGTATTGACCCCCTTGATGTTTTCCACAATAGCAGCTTCAAGGGCTGTCACCTTATCCTCCCCCTTTTTGACTTTTTCCAGCACCGTATGTGCTATGTCATTTGAATAAGAAACCATTTGGTTATCAAAGTAATCCATGCCTACATTCAGGGTAGTAAAAACTATTTTTGCATTTGAGTGAATATTTTGAAGCACCTCCAAGTTACTTTTTAGGCCGACCATCTTATGAAAAAGAGATTTACGAACCTGCACAAACCAGGAATCCAACCTCGCATCCAATTTGTCAAAATGCACCTTGATAGCTACAAGGCCGTTATTCAAGTCTTTCTCTGTTTCTTTTACTTTCTTCAGTACTTTATTTAATTATCTATCAAAATTTGCTTGTTGTTAGGCCATCATGGCCTCTATAGTTTTTTGAATAGATATATATCCACTGGTAGACTGTATATATGTATCCTGAACACTGGGCAGGGGGGATCTGCACTTCCCTCACAGTCACTTGAGGACTCTTCCATAGGAGTAATAGAAGCTTTCGAAAGGAGTTCAGGAGCAGTTTATTCTTGGATAGGAGGATTTAGCTCAGCATCTCCTTCCTCATCAGACAAGTCAATAACATCTACCTCCTCCATTGGAGGTCCACCTAGGATTGTAGCAATTATTCTCTGAAGCAGCAAGCTCATCCTCATTAATCTCATAATCAACAACATCTAGCTCAGTATCACTTATTGGCTCATCCTCATCATCAGCAGCATTATCCAAACCATCAGCAACAGTAGGAACATCATCAATACCAACATAAGAAGTAATTATAATGTCCTCAGCAACATTCTCATCCTCAGCCATATTCTCATCCTCGGCCATATCGAGCACTAACTCATCAACAATAGTATGAGCAATCTTAGTAACCTCTATAAGAATATCTCATGCCTCTAGGAATGTAATCTTTGCAGCTAGAACTGGAATTGAAATCACTGCATCTATAGTACCACTAAAGGGCACTGACTCCGTGGCCACTTGTGTTTCAACTTTCTCCCCCTCAACTCCTGCACTCAATCTATCATGAGTTTCCCTCAGGGTTGAATCAGCAATCCTGTCCTCAAGTACTTCCACTTCCTCCACCTCTAGCACATATGTTACTCCCCATGGATTTTGGATCCTCCTATCCCACCTCGAGAATATGATATGTCGATCTTCTTCAGGTGGTGGATAGGAAAACCTTTGAACATGTCAAATGTATCTCTGTCCATTTGATTCAAATAGAAACTAAGAATCCTTCCCAAATTGGGCATACAGAGACAATACTTGATCAGAGCAAACAGGATAACACCCAAATCCATTCTCTTCCTGCATATGTTCGCCACTACGATCTTGAACATCATTGAAGAGAGGAAGTCATGAGAACCTGTCTTGCAGAGCAGCACTTTACCAAAGATATCTGATAAGAGCTTTCCTTCACCGTTCATCCCTTTTCTCTTAATTTATTTGGTGCCTCTAGGAAGTCCAAAAAATAATATAGCCCTTATGAATTCCTCCTCTTCTAGGTGTTTTGCTTCATCAAAAGCTGGAATCCTCAGAAGCCGGGTTAGGAGAGAAGCCTTCACCTTAATTTTCATCTTACAAACTCTGCTTTAGGTGACAGTATCTTCCTTACGAAGCTTAGCATTCTGAAAGAACTCAAGAACGTCCTTATCCAATACCTTGCAGGGTTGCTCTATCACGAAAGAGAGGCATGCAATTTCCAACATGAGAATGACGTTCCTGACCTCCTCTGAAGTTGATTTAAACCCTTTTAAAACTAGTTCTCCTCCACCAAGCAAACAAATGGTACTGCGAGGAGCTATTAAGAATATAGTGGAAATCGAACTTGCTAAAATCAACTATTTCTTCCAAATATCCGGACGCTCTGCAGAAATGGATGATACTAGAAATGATCTTTCTTGCAAATGGAAGAGCTTTGGAAGAATGGAACTTGCTGTAACTAACGTAACTGGCGTGGAGGGATTTCGCGGACTCGTTTCGGCAAGGAAGAAGAAGATGAACAGTCACGGAATCCGACTCATCGGGATGAAGAGTTCCGCAAAATTGGCTACTTCTTTTCGACGAAAGTAGACTTTCTACCCCTAAACTATTTAAATATATATATAATTAATGTTTTGAGAGGGAAAACCGCGCATAACTAAAAACCGTGACTCTTCGGATCCAATATAAGAAAATAAAATTTTGACCTACGTCAAAGTCAGCGAGTTTCATCGTGAAGCAGATACTTATTCATTGAGTTTTATCTTAAATACTAGAAATATTTCGACAATTTAGCGAAATTCGATGATTGATACTCTATGAATTCTCCTTAGACAAATTTCTCTACTTTGAAAATATTTCCCTAATAAAATGTAGTCTTCTTGGCCATCTTCACGATTCTTTGTTTAACATAACTTGTTCCTTTTTGAAAAATGAGAGCGTGGCCTCATTCAGTGGATTTATGAATATATCTGCGTCCTGCTTATCCGTCGAGACATAGCTGAGGGCTATTTCCTTCTTCTCCACATGCTCCTGTATGAAGTGATATCTGACTTCGATGTGCTTTGTCTGGATGTGTGAGACTTGATTGTTAACAATTGGTATAGCACTAGAGGAGTCGCAAAACATTAAAATCTCTTTAAACTTTAGGTTGCAATCTTGGACCTGATTCCTGATCCAAAGAAGCTGTGAGCAACTAATGGGAATTGTGTCCTTCAATGTTCCTTAGGATTTGAAGAGGCATCACCAATCATGCTAAGGGGCATAATGTATTTGATGTATGCTCGAGTTATTGCATCCAGGTTGTCCTTGATTGGACATGTGAACAGGAAGAGGAATCTTGAATAGTGTAGTGTATGCCGCTAACGAATATCTACACGAGAGAAGGCTCTAGATCGTCGTTCAACACACTCTTGTTCCGCCGCATCTACACAAGCATATACCACCCTCAATACGTAATCGTTTCGTGCACAAAGCATAAACACAATCAGAAAATGATCAACTCTTAAAAAACAATGAAATAATGATTCGACTCGTTCCCAAAGATAACACAAAGTTTGCCAATACTTTTGAGGGCAAGACCAAGGCTATAGGCCAAAATCCACGCAAGCAAAATGGACCTACCCGGTCTGGAAAAAGAAACACGAACAATAACAAATTTTATTCAGAGATTTGGAGATGATTGAAGTTAAGATAATGGAGAACATGATGGTTCAACCTCCATAAATCTAAAGAGAAGAAGCACTAAAGAAGGGGAAGAGTTTACCCAACCAGGTGGTAAAAAGTACACTTGATAACTTGTGGGAGAATCACTCTCTCCATGATTTCCACCAGTTTCACACCAAATGGATCCACTGGCATCGCACCAAGTGGGGTTGTCGTCCTTCTAACTTAAATTTGCACCAAGAGACCACGTCGGAGGCTCAACGAGAGGAGAGTCAGAATGGGGGAAAAGGGAGATAAGGAGGGGGGCGGCGGCTAGACACAAGCTTGGCCGAAATTCATCATAGAAAAATAGGTTTAGGTTTTCTATTCTTCATCTACTCATTCACATAATAAGCCTCCTATATATAGGAGTTACAAAATAGATCCAACCATCCAAGATTGAGATGAAACCTCATCAATCCGGATGTCTAATATCACACCAAATGAAAAATGAATGAAATAAAAATATTACAAGTTCTAAATAAAATAAATCATTTAAAGCAATTAAAATGTTCTTCAAATAAGTCTTTTAGTAGGCTTCGCGTGCCGCAGACAGAGATTGTAATGTTGACTTCCGTTAGCGACCAAGGAGTCGCAATGTCACCTGAAATCTTTATATTGTAGCATTTCGGCATCCGAATAATCTTCAAGTGGTGGTGGAGAGGCCGCGAAATCAATCCTCCCCTGCTCGAAGTCACGTATCTCTAATGTGTGGTCCAGGAGATAACAGTGGAGAAGAGTGACATCCAAATGTTGAATCTCCGTCTCGAGGACCCATGAATCGTCGGAAAGAGGGCATTAATGCCAACAGATAAAAAATCGGTGGGTAGCACCATCGGAAGTAGTGAGCAGCTCAGCATCAAGTATCCTGTCTAGTATAAGAAAGGTTTTGGGAAACCATGGAAACATGTCAGTAGTGGGAATAAAAGAAGGCAACATACAATCCAATGATATACATGTGTAGACCAAGGGAGAGAGATCATCCGTACTACCACTCCCCAAACCCAAAGAATTTTGAGTGGAAGGAGAAGATGACAAAGAAGTCAACTCTTGTGGAGGCGAAACAAACATCGTCAAATCCGAGACATTAAAAATGGGTGAAGCACACCAATCAGCCGGTAACTCTAAGACAAAAGCATTATCACCGAGTTTATTTATAATCCACAAGTGGCCGGCGCGCTTTGGAGCTAACTTTCTAACGGTGCCAGTTGGCAGTCGCTCGGGAACTAAGCGGACTAAGACTTGATCACCGACTTTAAAGTGTAACACTCTCCTACGTTGATTTGCATGTGTTTGATAGGATTCGTATTGGGAGGTCAAGGTAGCCCGGATATGTGTGTGCAATTCATTAATGTGTTGTGCGAAAGATTGTGCAAATTGACTTGCTTTATATGTTGGATCTAATAGAACCAAGTCAAGTGGCACATGAGCCTTATACCCGTGAACAATTGATAATATGTTTTGTAGCCTAAACAATTATCGTATTTTCATTTTTATAATGTACAAATCATGTCCTATTACCTTATTTTTTTTGTTTCTATGTAAATATTATTGCCACTAACATTTTCTTATCTTTTTGCAGGTTTCCAGAAAATTTGCCAAAAATGACCTGTCACGCCCCCTGTCATGCCCTCCCCGGGCGTGACCTAGGGCGTGTCACCTTTTCCAGAGGATTCCAGAAGACAGAGGAAAATAATAGTAAAAACGGTTGTCACTCCCCCTGACATGCCCTCCCCAGGCGTGTCCCCGGGCGTGACCCGGGGAATGTCGCCCTTTGCCCGAAGCATGCTGCTGCATTAAATGACATTTCGTCTCAGCATGCCAAATAGTACTATCATGCCCCATATCACGAGCTTGACATAGGGCGTGACTTCACCTTTTCCAATGACTGACGGAATTCGGACCAATGATTTTGGCGCAACGTACGTGTCACGCCCCCCTACATGGGCGTGACCCAGGGCGTAACCACCGACGTACAAAAGCAATCATCCTTCCCAACAGAATTAAGAGCCCGAGGTCAATGCTGTACCTGTCACGCCCCCTGACACGCCCTCCTTGGGCGTATCACCGGGCGTGACCAACCTTATGGAAATTTCCTATAAATTAAGAACCCCCCCTTCATTTCAGAGAGCTTGTGTTGAGAGGGGAGGTTCTGCCCCTTTGTTTCTTGGTCTTTTTTCATGTTTTTCCCTCTCTCTCTCTTTTTCTCTTTGTAATTTTATTAACCCTAGCTTAGATCTTAGTTTGTTTAAGATTTTGTTGTAATATTTGCTCTTGCTTAGTACTAATGGAAGGGCTAGAATAGGTTTCTAATTTTCATGCAATTGTAATTTCATTTTCATGCAAGTGTAGCTCTCTTTTTCATTAATATAAAAGTGCTCTTTTGTTCATTGTGTTCTTAATGCTTTACTACTCATCCCCCCTCCTCCAATCCATTATGATTAACTAATCCTGCTTGCACTCGATCTTGATGATCCGAGGTTCGAGCGATTAAGTTATGATGCTTTGAATTTACCTTTTCTTTTTAGGGTTTAGGCCTTGTATTACTCTTGATTTTTCATAGGTTGGAGGTATATTATCGATATATACTAACCACCTTTGATTTCATTCTGGGCTAGCCGAGAGGCCGATAGAATGAAGTGAGCATTCAAGAGTAAAGGGAGTTGTACGCACCCCTCGAGAGAGGCAGACGTCCAAATCTCCCGGATTGGAGTAAAATCCAATTGTGGGGTTCATCGCGTTAAGCGAGCTTTAGGCCTCCGATTTAGACGAGAGTCGGTCAGACCTTCCTAAACGCAGTTGGGCACGACTTCGAGAGAAGCATGTTTAAGATTTAGGAACCTCCACGGTCAAAAACCTTTAAACTATTAAATTTAGGTTTATTTTTATCGCATTTCTTAGTTAGCTCTTGTCAAGGTGATTCTTGATCGAGTGCTCTTCCATTTCATAGTTTCAACCTTTTATTGTAATCGCTTACTTTATGCTCTTTAATTAACTGCAGTTGTTCTCTTTATAGCATATCTTTATTTCTTTAATTGCACTTGGTTTCTCAAACCCTAGTTTTTCGTTCGAAAAAATAATAGTCTTCGTGTTAGTAAGTTTATTTGACAGTTCCCGGATTTCAATACAACACTTGTGTCCCCTAGCTACAATTCGATAGGTATACTTGCCTCATTTTATTGCTAGTTCGGTTGCTTTTATTTTCTTCGAAGATTAGCGACCACCAAGTTTTAGGCGCCGTTGCTGGGGAATTAACTTCTGTTGATAAATTGAAAACATGAATCTATTAATTTTATCATTTCTCTTTCTCGCCCTCCTTATAAAAAAATATTTAAAAATCAAAAATCAAAAATTTTTATTACCGCTCTTAATAGTAACCAACTTCACAATTTTTCTACTCCACCTAATCCTCTCGAAAAGGGCAAAGCGGCTTTAAGTGTGGCTATCTTATCTAGTATCTTGCGAACCCTTCACCGGGCAGCCCTTGGGAAGTTCGGGAATTAAATTATAAAAAAATTATTTCAAAAAAAAATTCTCTAATCTTTTTTTTCTAGTTTATTTATTTCTCTTTCTTTTCTCTTCCCTTCTTTTAGTGCATGACCCGAGGGAATCTGTCGGTTATTTTTGACTTGGACAACAAAATTGAGCATACTCTCCGGAGAAAATTATGATTTCAAGGTACTACTTCCCATATACCGGTTGAGGATTCCGAGTCATCTTCTACTTTAAGAATGGAAGAACCCAACGTGGAGGAAGCCGTGCAAAGACCTATGTCCTATTATGCACGGCCGAATCTCGAGGGAACAGAATCTAGCATAGTCTGCCCTGCTATAGCAAATAATAACTTCGAATTAAATCCTAGTATAATTCAAACGGTGCAGCAGTATGTGCAATTTGACGGACTTCAAGATGAATATCTGAATGCACATATAGCAAGCATTCTTGAAATTTGTGACACCTTCAAGATAAATGGTGTCACAAATGATGCAATCAGGCTAAGACTTTTCCCCTTCTCTTTAAGAACTAATGTTAAGCAGTGGCTAAACACTCTAACTAAGAATAGCATAACCACCTGGAATGAATAACTGAAATTTTTTTGGCGAAGTATTTTCCGCCAGCTAAAACTGCTAAACTTAGGAACGACATTTCTGCTTACGGACAAATAGACTACGAAACCTTATATGAAACTTGGGAAAGATTTAAAGAACTATTAAGATGATGCACACATCATGCGCTGCCTGTATGGTTACAAATGCAGATGTTTTATAACGGGCTAAATCAAAATAAAAAGCAAATGATAGAAGCAGCTTCTAGCGGTACTTCAAACCGTAAGACCCAGGAAGAATCTCTTGAGCTTTTTGAGGACATGGCCATAAACACTTATCAGTGGATTTTTCCTAGGTCCCGCCCGAGCAAGCCTACAGGTATCTTTGAAGTGGACAACGTCTCCCAGCTCGAGCTACAAGGTGAAATATTAAGCAAAAAGATAACGGAGATGATTGCTGCCTCCTCCCCTTAGTTATGGGAATTTGCAACTCCTACCCCATAACAATTAGATTTTGTTAACAATATGCCTAGAAATGCTTTTAATAATTTTTCTGCTGCGAATTTTCATCCTCCTGG
Source organism: Platanthera zijinensis (assembly GCA_039513925.1). Classification (NCBI taxonomy): domain Eukaryota; kingdom Viridiplantae; phylum Streptophyta; class Magnoliopsida; order Asparagales; family Orchidaceae; genus Platanthera; species Platanthera zijinensis. The sequence goes on from CM077087.1 coordinate 118,425,236, forward strand.
TTTTAATTTTCAGAATAGTTATAATCCTGGCTTAAGAAATTATCCGAATTTTTCGTGGAGTAATCCATCAAATACTATGCGCCCGCCACCACAAAATGATTTTCCTTTACCACCACCACCACCTCTTCAAAATTATCCAAAACCTCCAAGCTTGGAGGAGTTACTTTCTAAATATATCTCCACAAATGACGCTACGATTAGAACCTTAACTGGAAGCGTTAAAAGTCTTGAAAATCAAGTAGGATAGCTTGCTAAAATTATTTCTGAGCGACCAGCAGGGTATCTTCCTTCAAATGCCGAGCCCAACTCGAGAGAGCAAGCGAAATCTATAACTCTTAGGAGTGGGAAGAAAGTTCCCGGTATGGTAAGTGAAGAGCACGAGGCAAGCTCCGTCCCCGCTTTAAAAAATCAAAGCTCTGCTCCCATTTTAAAAATTCCACCCTCTGTTGAAGAAGTTATCATCCCCGTTTTAGAAAAAGATCACACTCCACCACCCATTTTTAGAAATAATCCGACCCCGCCTTACCCTTCCGAACTTATTAAACAACGTCCTGACGATCAGTACTCTTGTTTCTTAGAAATGTTAAAGCAAATCCACATAAATCTTCCTTTTCATGAAGTGATTTCACAGATGCCGAAGTACGCCAAGTATCTTAAGGACCTTCTGACCAACAAGAAAAAGTTAGAGAACCTTTCGCATGTCACATTAAATGCCGAGTGCTCCGCAGTTTTGACAAACGGTTTGTTGAAGAAAATCAGTGACCCCAGGAGTTTTTCTATCCTGTGTGTCTTCAGTGATCTTTTTGTAGAACACGCATTAGCAAACTTAGGAGCGAGTATTAACCTAATTCCCCTCTCATTGTTTAAAAAGTTAGGAATTGGTAGCCTCAACCCCACACGTATTAGTATCCAGCTCGCCGACCGATCGGTCAAGTACCCGTTAGGTAGTGGAGGATGTTCTATTAAAAGTCGACAAGTTCATCTTCCCGGAGGACTTTGTCATTTTGGTCATCGAAGAAGGCTTCGAGGTTCCCCTAATCCTTAGCCTACCCTTCATTTCCACCTCCCGAGCTATAATTGACAAAATCAATGGTAAGCTCTTCCTTCGAGTAGGCGACGACGAAGTCACTTTCTCTATCACACCTTCGATGAAAAACACCTTAACAAATGATGACTCCTGCTTTTTCGTAGATGCCATGAGTGATGAATCCTCATATTTCCTCTCTAATTTTGAAAAAGAATTTTCTTCTTTTTGTTCCTGCTCGTCTCTTCCAACTGAATCGCTGCAAGAAAGTGTAGAATCCTCTTATCTTCTATTTGATTTTGAAAAAGAATTTTATGATTTTTGTTTCTCTTCTACTCTTCCAACTGATTCGCTGCAAGAAGTCGCCTTGGCCACCAGCTCCACACATTTTAAGTTTCCATATAAAAAATTCTACGAAGATATAGTGTTCGAAAAAGAAAGAATTTCTAAATCCTCTTATGAAGAGCCCCCTACCCTAGAACTTAAAGAACTTCCTGAACATCTCAAGTACGCCTTCTTAGAAAAGAACTCCAAGCTGTCAGTTATAGTTTCAGCCTACCTCACGGATGTCCAAAATGAAAAACTTCTTTTAGTTTTACATAAGCATCGCCGAGCTATTGCTTTGCAGATTTCTGATATCAATGGCATAATCCCATCTTTCTGTACTCATAAAATTTTATTGGAAGATAATTCGGGTAACTCCATTCAACCTCAGCGCTGTATCAACCCGAACATGAAAGAAGTTGTTAAGGGCAAGGTTATGAAATTATTAGACGCAGGAATTGTCTACCCAATATCAGATAGTAAGTGGGTTAGCCATGTTCAGGAAGTACCAAAGAAGGGAGGGATAACAGTAGTTAGTAATGAAAATAATGAATTAATCCCAATACGGACGGTGACGGGTTGGCGTATGTGTATAGTTTATAGGAAGCTGAATGACGCCACCTGCAAGGACCACTTTCCTTTGTAGTTTATCGACCAGATTTTAGAACGATTATCTAGCCATAGCTTTTATTATTTTCTCGATGGCCTCTCGGGGTTTTTTCAAATCCCCATCTCTTCCGAGGACCAAGATAAAACTACGTTTACTTGTCCCTTCGGCACCTTCGCCTACCGAAAAATGTCATTTGGATTGTAAAATGTGTCAGCTACATTCCAGCGATGTATGCTCGATATCTTTGACAAGTACGTAGAAAGCACTATGGAGGTATTTATGGATGATTTCACCGTGTTCGGCGATTGCTTTGATAAATGTTTAGAAAACTCAGAAAAAGTCTTAGAATGATGCGAAGAGACTAACCTTGCCCTAAATTGGGAAAAATTCCATTTTATGGTGAGGGAAGGGTTAGTTTTGGGTCATAAAATTTCTGCGAGAGGTATTGAGGTAGATATTGCGAAGATAGAAGTTATCGAGAAGCTGCTGCTTCCTACGAATATAAAAGATATAAGGAGTTTCTTAGGTCACGCTGGTTTCTACCGCCGCTTCATAAAGGATTTTTCCAAGATCACCAATCCCCTTACCCATCTTCTAGAAAAAGATGCCCCATTCATTTTTGATGACTCTTGTCTTTCTGCCTTCGAATTGATTAAAGAAAAGTTAATTAACGCACCGATTATGATAGCTCCGTTGTGGGATCTTCCATTTGAGATAATGTGCGATGCGAGTAGTTTCGCGGTGGGAGCCGTATTAGGTCAACACATATCTAAAAACTTCCACTCTATCAATTACGCTAGTAAAATGCTCACATCTGCACAGGAAAATTACACCACGACTGAGAAGGAGCTCCTCGCTGTAGTATTCGCATTTGATAAATTCCGTCCTTACATTAGTCTTTCAAAAATCATTGTCTTTACGGACCACTCGACCCTCAAATACCTTCTTGCCAAAACGAATGCCAAGCCGCGCTTGATTCGCTGGGACTTACTCCTCCAAGAGTTTGACTTAGAGATCTATGATAAGGGAGGAGCCGAGAACTTGGCTGCCGACCATCTCTCCAGATTAGAAAATCCCTTTATAGAAAAATTAAATGAAAAATCTTTTAATGATTATTTTCCTGATGAGAAGCTCCTTTAAATGAGAACATCTACTTCTCCTTGGTTCGCACACATCGCCAACTATTTAGTGGCCCGGGTGCTCCCAAAAGAGTTCTCCTCTCAGCAAAAGAAGAAATTATTTTCCGAGGTGAAGCACTACTTTTGGGAAGACCCGCATCTTTTCAGAATCTGTGCGGATCAAGTGATAAGGAGATGTGTTTCTTATGAAGAAGGTTTAGATATTTTAAAACACTTACATGAAGGTCTGACATGTGGGCACTATTAAGGTGCTCGCACCGCTCACAAGGTGCTTTGCGTGGGTTTTTACTTGCCTAGCCTGTTTAATTACGCACAAGCCTTTGTGAGCAGGTGTGATAGTTGCCAATGGTCGGGAAACATTTCAAATAAAAATGAAATGCCGCAAAATTATTTCATTTAGTGCGAAATTTTCGACCCCTTCCTTCTAGCTTCAGAAACAAGTATATTTTAGTTGTCGTTGATTACGTCTCACATTGGGCTGAAGCCCAAGCTCTGCCTACGAATGACTCCCGAGTTGTGGTCACATTTTTGAAAAAATTATTTTCTAGATTCGGTACGCCACGCGCCATCGTTAGCGATAGGGGTTCCCATTTCTGTAACGTGCAATTTTCTAAAATCCTTACCAAATATGGTGTTACACAAAAGCTTTCAACTGCCTATCACCCACAAACTAACATACAGGTCGAAGTAGTGAATATAGAAATAAAAAGAATATTAGAAAAGACAGTTTCAACTTCTAGGAAAGACTAGTCAGCGAAATTAGACGATGCTTTATGGGTCTACCGAACACCGTACAAAACCGCCCTTAGATGTATGCCGGATCGGCTGGTCTATGGAAAATCATGCGATCTACCTGTAGAATTAGAACACCGCGCTTTTTGGGCCTGAAGATTTTTAAACTTCGATCCCCACTCTGTCGGTGACCTTAGAAAATTTCAACTAAATGAACTCGACGAGTGGCGCTCTTACGCTTAAGAAAATAACAAACTTTATAAAGAGCGGACGAAGCGTTTACACGATAAACACTAAGGCATCCAAAAACCTTTAAGCTGGGCGACCAGGTTCTTCTTTATAATTCTTGATTACATTTATTTCTGTGGAAATTTAAATCTCGTTGGTCTGGCCCCTTTTCTGTTTTAGAAGTTTTTCCGTATGGAACTGTTTTAATTTCGCACCCTGATAAGGGTAATTTCAATGTGAATGGTTATCATCTTAAACTGTATTTCTCTGGTGATGATGATGTCAGTCCAAACAGTATTAAGTATCTGCTGCACGAACTCTAAATTTCGATTTTTTTTATTAAAAACAATTTTATTTCTGGACAACATTAATTTTGGACAATATTATTTTTGATGCGTCGAGCTCAACGACGCTTTAAACAAAGGGCGCTCTTGGGAGGCAACCCAAGATATCTTTTTTCTGTTTTCTTTATTTTACAATTTTTGCCCCGGACGACTCCGACAAGCTTAAGCTTCTGCAATCGCCTGCTCCAACATTACTGAATCCATCACAAAGTCCAAAGATGACATTCAGGGGAGCAGCATCACTCAGTTTTCGCAGCGTATAAATCCGGTGAAGTACCTATTTTTCAATTATGTCTTTCAATTCTGTACTTTAATTTTCTCTCCTTCTCCAATCCCCTTCTTTTGCCATTGATGACAATGTCCACTTTAAGCTTGGGGGAGGACTTCCTCCTTCATTTTTGCTTAGTGTAAATATTCTTATTTTCTGTGTATATTTCTTTTCAAAAATAAAATATTGATGAATATCTTAAAATTCCAAAAAAAAGAGAAGAAAATATTTCCAAAATCCAAAAAAAGAGAATATTTCACAAATTAAAAAAAAAATTTATGCTTTTTTTATGCCTTAATAGTTTAGACATTTTGGTATTTCAATAGTACCCCTAGTTTTTGGTTTTGTTTTACTCAAAATTTTCTATAAACAACGTAGTTAATTATAATATTTCTAATCGTCCTTTTTAATTATGTTTCACAAGTAAAATGTTGGCCATGCCGTGTTTCTAATTTACGGTAGCATGTTAAGGTGAAATATTTTCCTAAAACTCTCATTTCTATTATGGTTTTTCGTTCTTTATTTCCTTTACTTTCTTAAAAATTCATCATCCACTATTTTCCATTTCGTTTTTGGATAATTTTTGTAAGGTCAACCTTTGAATAACATTATAGATGTGAACGATCCAAGTCACCTATTATTTCTATTTTCAAAGCAATTTCATCAATCTTCTTTTATTATCTAGGACTCGCTTTTTGAAATCTTTCAAACCTTTGTTTTAAATAAATTTAAAAGCGTGAAAATGAGTTGGGCAATTTTTGTTTTTGTTTGAGCTCTCATGCCAACCTATAAACTTTTACCACTAGTTAGCTACTTTTGAGCCTTTTTTCAGATTTCATTTGATAGCTCCTCTTTTCATTTCATTTTCACCAAAGCCAAAATTTCCAACCTATCTAATCACACTAGCCTACTTGAGTTTCATAAAATATTTTCATAATTTTTATAGGTTATTTTGTGATTTTCTTGGGAGAAATGTTTTTGAAAAAAAAGTATGCTCAAAAGATATGTTTGTTTTATTTGGCCAATTGAAAATGAAAAAGAAAAAATAAATATATTTATGGCCTTTGTTTTGAAAAAAGAAAAAATGGAGAAAAGAAGAAAAAAAGAAAAAAATATATATACATTTCTATTTTAAATGAAAATTTTTGAAACTCTTTTTTTTTGTTTAGTGTGATTTTAAGCCTTCACGTTTATCTTTGAATTCCACTCTTAATCATATTCCTAAACCAAACGTTTCTGTCCAATTTAAGTCCTTTTGATTCACGCCTTTGAATCTTATTTAACAACTAAGAAAAGAAGAAAAGTAAATCAGTTTTAGTTTTTGATTTAAACTTAGATTTTTGTTAATTGAATTTATATAATTATAATGCGTTGCTTGGATCTAGTATCAACTCAATGCGTTTTTTCATTTTCGTTGCTTTGCTTAAATCTATTTAAAGAATTTCGTCAAAATTTTGGATGATTTATTTTCGTTAAGTAAAGTTAATAAAAGTTTTACCATACCTAAATAATCATTTTAGATTTACGTTTCACCTTTTCCCTACTTAGAATTTTGCATAGTACTTGTGTGGGCATAATTAGAACTTCTTAATTAGTCTTTTTTTATGATTATCTAGTTTTTATATTTTCGCTTGGGGACAAGCAAAACTTAAGCTAGGGGGTGTTTGATAATACATTTTGTAGGCTAAACTATTATCGTATTTTCTGTTTTATAATGTACAAATCATGTCTTATTACCTTATTTTTTATCGTTTCTATGTAAATATTATTGTCACTAACATTTTCTTGTCTTTTTGCAGGTTTCGAGTAATTGGCCAAAAATGATTTGTCACCCCCCCCTATTACGCCCTCCTCGGGCGTGACCTAGGGCGTGTCACCTTTTCCAGAGGATTCAAAAAGACAAAGGAAAATAACAGGAAAAATGATTGTCATGCCCCCTTGACACGCCCTCTCCAGGCGTCTCCCCGGGCGTGACCTGGGGCGTATCGCCCTCTGCCCGAAGCCTGCCGCCGCATTAAATGACATTTCATCTCAGCATGCCAAACAGTACTATCATGCCCCATATCACGGGCGTGACATCGGTCGTGACCCAAACTTTTCCGATGACTGACGGAATTTTGACCAATGATTTCGACGCGACGTAAGTGCCACGCCCCCCCTACACGGACGTAACCCACGGCATGACCACCGACATACAAAAGCAATCATCCTTCCCGCCAGAATCAAGAGCCTGAGGTTAATGTCGTACCTGTCACACCCCCTGACATGCCCTCCCTGGGCGTGTCGCCGGGCGTGACCAACCCGTGAAAATTATCTATAAATTCAGACCCCCCCCTTCATTTCAGAGAGCTTGGGTTGAGAGGGGAGGTGCTGTCCCTTTGTTTCTTGGTCTTTTTTTCAAGTTTTTCCCTCTCTCTCTCTTTCTCTTTTTGTAATTTTATTAACCCTAGCTTAGATCTTAGTTTGTTTAAGCTTTTGTTGTAATCTTTGCTCTTACTTAGTGCTAATGGTAGGGCTAGAATAGGTTTCTAATTTTCAGGCAATTGTAATTTCATTTTCATGCAAGTGTAGCTCTTTTTTGCATTAATATAAAAGTGATCTTTTCTTCATTGTGTTCTTAATGCTTTACTACTCATCCCCCTCCTCCACTCCATTATGATTAAGTAATCCTCCTTGTACTCGATCTTGATGATCCGAGGTTAGAGCGATTAAGTTATGATGCTTTGAATTTACCTTTTCTTTTTAGGGTTTAGGCCTTGGATTACTCTTGATTTTTCATAGGTTGGAGGTATATTATCGATATATACTCTATATCTTTGCTTTCATTCTGGGCTAGCCGAGAGGTAGATAGAATAAAGTGAGCATTCAAGAGTAAAGGGAGTTGTTACGCACCCCTCGAGAGAGGCAGACGTCCAAATCTCCCGGATTGGAGTAAAATCCAATAGTGGGGTTCATCGCGTAAAGCTAGCTATAGGACTCCGATTTAGACGAGAGTCGGTCGGACCTTCGTAAACTCAGTTGGGCACGACTTCGAGAGAAGCGTGTTTAAGCTTTAGGAACCTCCATGGTCAAGGACCGTTACCCTATTAAGTTTAGGTTAATTTTTATTGCATTTGTTAGTTAGCTCTTGCCAAGGTGATTCTTGATCGAGTGCTCTTCCATTTCATAGTTTCAACCTTTTGTTGTAATCGCTTACTTTATGCTCTTTAATTAACTACAGTCATTCTCTTTCTAGCATAACTTTATTTCTTTAATTGCATACAGTTTCTCAAACCCTAGTTTTTCCGTCGATAAAATAATATTCTTCGTGTGAGTAAGTTTATTCGACAGTTCCCGGATTTAAATACGACACTTGTGCCCCCTAGCTACAATTCGATAGGTATACTTGCCTCATTGGATTGCTAGTTCGGTTGCTTTTATTTTCTTCGAAGCTTAGCGACCACCAACAATCTCATTAGGGGACATACCCATGGACCTATTCTTAGAGTTATTGTAAGCCAATTATGCATGGGGGAGAAGTAGATGCCAAGTTCCCTAGTGATAACTCACAAGACACCTTAGAAGATTTCACAAACTCCGATTGGCAACTTCTGTCTACCCATAGGTTTGTTGATGATAGGAAGCGAAAAAAAATAATTTGGTTCCCATTAAAATCCATAAAGTTTTCAAAAAATAGCTTGTGAATTTCACGTCCCTATCCGAGACATTTGTCTTTGGCACTCTACGGTGACTAACAACCCCTCTAAAATATAATTTAGCTATGTGAGGTGCGTCGTTGCTCCTGCTATATGGTAGAAAGTATGTACTTTTAGAAAAACTATCCACAACTAAAAAAATAGAGTCGTATCGACGAAGAGTGGTGGGAAGGCCTAATATGAAATCCATGCTCACGTCTTCCCATGGTACGGAAGGAATAAGTATTGTTGTGTATAACCCAACATTAGTGTTAGTGCCCTTAGATACTTGACATTTACGGCAACTACTCACTATCCGTCCAACCATCGCATTAATTTTAGGCCAGTAAAATTTCTCCTCAATGAGTGTAATGGTCTAATCCCTCCCAAAGTATCCACTCAGTCCTACGCTATGCAATTCCCATACAATGTGGTGCTGTAAAGAGGATCGCGAAAAAAAAACTTCCTGTGCCTAAAAAGATAACCGTACATAAGAACAACTGCAGATACGGTCGTTGGAGATCTATCATGGCCGGATAAATACATCTCGTGGAAATCTGGGCAAGTGGAGTATTCTTCCTTAACTCGTTCGAATCCGATAACATTGACTTGAATGGTAGACAACAGAAGGGTAAGTCGGCTAAGTGCATCGATAACTCGATTGTCAGACCCATTAAGGTGCTTAAGAGTAAACGTGTACCCTTATAAGAAAGCTACCACTTAGCGTGACGCGGGCTGATTTTCTACTGACTGTTTATGAAACGCAAACCATCATGATCAGAGAGAATCACAAACTCCATGGAGAGGAGATAATGCCTCCAATTTTGCAAACATCGAAAAATAACATAAAACTCTCTATCATTGTTCGAATAATTCAATTTAGCGCCCACTAGTTTCTCACTGAAATAACTGAACGGGTGACCTTCTTAACTTAAAACACCTCTGATTTGCACCCCCGATGCATCATATGTAAGCTCGAAGAACTTTGTGAAGTAAGGTAGACGTAACACCGATGCCTCGGTCATGAGCTTCTTAATACGTTGGAAGGCAAAGGTGGAAGACTTTGTCCAGGTTAACTCACCCTTCTTCATGCAATCACTAATAGGTTCCATAATGCTACTAAAGTCTTGTATGAAGCGGCGATAGAATGTATCCAAACCATGGAAACTATGCACCTTTCGTAGGCTGGTCGGTTCGGGCAAGTCGTTAATCACCTGAACCTTTCCAGGATCAACTCGAATTCCCTCAAACCCCAATATATAACCTAAAAACTCTACCTCTGGAACATAGAATATGCACTTCTTAAGGTTAAGGAATAAAGTTTCCTTCCTCAAGGTGGAAAGAGTCACTCTCAAGTGGGAGATGTGCTCGGCAGTGGAGGTACTATAGACGAAGATGTCATCGAAATAGACTACAACAAACTTCCCAAAGTACGGTCGAAAGACGTGTGTCATCATCTGGGAGAAGGTACTGGGGGAATTGGATAACCCAAAGGGCATCACAAGCCACTCATATAAACCATCCTTAGATTTAAACACAGTCTTCCATTCATCTCCCTCACAGATCCTAATCTGGTGATTACCGCTCCTAAGATCTAACTTATAAAATATAGTGGTGCCAGATAAAACATCCAAGAGGTCATCTAAACATGGGATAGGGAACCTATACCTGATGGTAATCTTGTTGATAGCCTAACTATCAACACACATTCAACATGAGCAATCCTTCTTCGGGGCAAGCTGGGCTGGTACAGCACATGGACTCATATTAGTCCTAATAATCCACTTCTTCAACAAGTTTTATATCTGAACCTGCAACTCCTTATGGGCAGCGGGATGGAGTAGATAATGTGGCTAGTTGGGTAAGGAAGACCTCGGGATGAGATCTATTTCATGCTGAATATCTCTAAGTGGGGGTAATATCGATGGCAACTCATTTGGGTATGTATATCTATACTCTTCTAACAATACCCGCAGCTCTCTTGGCAAATCATCCAATACTCAAGAATCCGTCTTCGTACTTAAAAGCACTAGAGCATACATCACTCCATCATGAAACAGGTCCTTAATAAAATACTTTCTCCCGACTAGGCTCAAAGTCTTCCTCTCAACTGGGATCGTGGTGTCCTTAACCGGTCTTACAGGTTCCTTCGGGATGGTCAGCCTCAACGTAATGGTCTTGCCATTGATCTTGAATTCATATGTATTGGCGCAGCCAAAATGCATCACATCACGGTCATTCAGCCAAGGGTAGCCTAACAACACGTGACAAGCGTCTATAGGATGGACATCACACCACACCTCATCAGTATATGATTTGAATGAGAGGGGAACTAGGTATCGTTTGGTGACCGGGATGGTAACCTTATTGATCCAGGCTACCTAATATGGAGTATGGTGGGGCTTCGGGGTCAAGGTCATACGTGTAACGATATTCTTAGATACGACATTCACACAACTACTGCTATCGATGATCAATTTGCAGATTTTTTTCTCCACTCTTCAAAATCAGAGAAAATATGCTCGTCCTCTTCCAATCATCTAACAAACGAGGAGTGGTCAAGATACAATGCTTCACCATAAAGGGGTGATCATCCTATAAGTCACTCGGGACACCATCTGGGTCACTCTCTTCAGTAGCCTCAAAAACTAGATCAGCGGGGTCGGTAGTCGAATCTAATAAGGATGTCCTTAGTCCTTGTTGGGCATTCAAAGGCATAGTGACCCTAAACACTATAAGCATAACACGTGGCATTGGACTTACTAACCTTCCCTATGGGGATACGTTCACTGGAGGGATTCCTAGCATTCCTAGCTGTGATAACTACCAATTTAGACTCGTTGGAGCGAAATTTCCCCTTATCCTTGTATGTGGAAGATGAGGTTCCGAGTATGGACATACCCTTCGCATGAGAATAATGGGAGTGAGCCTTGGAGACTAGATATTTTTCAATGTCAATGGAAGCATTGAAAGTCGTGTTCAAATCCGTATGTCCATAGTGTAGGAGTTTCCTTTGGATATTGGGAGATAGCCCTTTTCGAAATATAGATAATGTAATCTCGGGAACGTCTCTAAGGTCACAACGCAATATGCAGTCCTTTAACTTGCCCATGAACTTGGCTACAAATTTGGAGTCTTGTTGTAGGATGGCTAGCTTATTGAACATCTATATATGGTGGTACGTGGGGATGTACTGATCTATCAACAAATTTTTTTATCATGGGCCATCCAACTAGTGGGACTCTGTTCCCGGTCCCTAGACTGTTACGTCCCAATTCGCGCTAGGCCCCTTGTGCGCGCTTTTGAGTCAGGAGAGCTGATTTGGTCTCAGAGAGTGCAGGTGATCAGGCACGCACACGTTGGGAAAAATGAAGTTGGGCCTATGTAGGAGACGGGTAGAGACACATGCGTGTCCCTACCCGTGTGTCGTGGCTTTGAGTGCCATGGCTTTGAGTGGCATGACATTGAGTGGTTTGTCCCGAGAAGGAAACGGGTAGAGACACGACCGTGTCCCTACCCGTGTATCGTTGCTTTGAGTGCCATGGCTTTGATTTGCATGGTATTAAGTGGTTTGTCCTGTGAAGGACACGGGTAGAGACACGGGCGTGTCCCTACCCGTGTGTCGTGGCTTTGAGTGCCATGGCTTTGAGTGTCACGACATTGAGTGGACTGTCCGGAGGAGGACACAAGTAGAGACATAGGTGTGTGCTTACCCGTGTGTCATGGCTTTGAGTGGTATGGCGTTGAGTGGTTTGTCTAGAGAAGGACACGGGTAGAGACACGAACGTGTCCCAACTCGTGTTTGTCAAAGCAAGGTCAATGAGATGTGTCCCAAGCAGGACACTGGTATCGACACGGCCAAAACCACGGCCGTGTCACCTGGACACGGGTACATACACGGGCGTGTCAGTACCCGTGTATGAGCGCGAAATGTCAGTCAAACTGTTGAAGATGTTTCGCCATAGTAGAACACGAGTAAGGACACGGCCGTGTCCCTACCCGTGTCACTTCTGAATAAAAAGGGGAAATAAAACCCTAGCCTTTTTTAATCCTCTTCCAAGCCATATTTTCTGGAGAAACTTCTGGAGGAAGGAGAACTTGTTGGAGCCAACCAAACTCCGTGTGGAATCGCCACCGCTAATGAGGAAAAAGGGATGTCGACGAGGAGAATGACAAGATTCATCGCTGGAAATGGTGGAACCGCTGGAAAAGAGGTGAGCTTTCCCCCTCCTCCCCTCTCCCTTGGTGCTAGATCTGTAGTTATTCTTAGGCAAGACATCGAATCAAATGAGTCTTGATGTGTGAGGTGAAGGTTTCTAAGAGGGACATGATAGAACTTGTGTTCTAATGGTTAGTCATCTTCAACCTCCCCTTCCTTCAAAAGTGATGATGGGGGTGGTTTCGTGTAGAGGAATGGCCTTAAGAGGGTGAATAAGGGTGGAGGATCTTCTGGTTGTGATATGGGTAAATCAGCTTGAGGAGGAAGATGAACCGATGCCGTTCATTTCGCCTCAAGATACATGCTGAAATCTGTGTTCTGCATGCAACGACCTTCTTGGCTATATTCAGGCAAGATATGTTCATATCTGGGCTTCTGACTAAACTCAAAATTCGTATCCCTTGGGATTACCTTTCCAACGAGTGGTTACACGCCTTCATGTGAAGTTTGTAGACACAGGAATGTCTGATCTAAGTAGAGGACTGTCAGACCAAGCATGCAAAAATTGTATCATGTACGCAGCAGGCTTTAAAGCCAATTTCATGTATGATATAGTCTAATTTGGGTTGCAGACTGAACATGAAAGTTGTAGCCCATGGAAATACCTTTCCATCGAGGGGTTACACACACTTACTGGATTCCTGTAGCCATGGGAATCTCCGGTCGAGGTTGCTGCCCAACAGGTGTTCTGCACATAAAATTCCTGGGTAAGTGTAAAATTGGGTTTGGACTCGAAAGAGGTTATGTAACAATCCGACGTTAAGTTGTAGGCGAATCATAATATGCCTAATTGTGATCATTCAACGCATGACTAAATTACTGGATATACCCCACATAAACAAATGGTGAAATGGTATGTGGTTTAACGGAACGACTTGGTGGGGGTTAATGAACGAAGGGTAATTAGTCGTTAGATAGTAAGATTTACTAGAGCTTGGGTAATTGTTTGGTGATGGTTGTATGAACATGTGAGGTGTTAAATAGATGGTTAACTCATGTGTACACAAATGGTTGATCTTTGTGATGTTAAAGTTATGTGGCCATAGCATTGACGAAATTATGGTCTTGAGGCTTGTCATATAAGGGAGTCTAAAATGGTCCATTGTATGTGGTGGTTCACCACCTGTGTTTGTGGCAAACCCCTGAGGTGCCTTGGGCACCGGATTGTAAAAAGGGTGAGTGTGGATATCTGATCACACTGGTTGGTAATGTTGGGAAGAATCATTAATGGATGGTTGGGCTTGGTCCTCGGTGTTCATGTCCCGAGGCTCCTTCCGTGCCAAGTGGTCGGTTGGGATTGATCCTCATGCTCGTTTACGAGGCTCCTTCTGAATCACGATGTGGATATAATGCATATGGTGTGAGTCGACACGCGGTGTCGTAATCCCTTGTAAAGGATTGTGTGGCAGGTCTACGGGCTCGTCAATTGTCACACCGATGGTCTAACGCCCCGAAACTCAAAAGAGGGACGGGTGACGTTTTAAGCCAAGTCTGGGTTTTGGAGCAGGTGACACGGGAGTGTTCGGCCACAGGTCATGTGGTTGAAGTTTTGACGATCGGCGATCGCCGAGTTTAGGCACACGTCCTGGGACACGGGCGTGTCCCAGGGCGTGTCACGCTAGGGAGTTTTCTGAGTCTTGTACACGGACCATGACACGGGCACAGACACGGGCGTGTCACATGTGACACGGGCGTGTCGGGTGTTGTATCGCAGGCCGTGTCCTCCTCGGGAAGCAAATGTGGGTAGTTGGTCACGGGCCATGACACAGGCACAGACACGGGCGTGTCACATGTGACACGGGCGTGTCGTGTGCCGTGTCGTAGTCCGTGTCCTTCTCAGGAAAAGAGTGTTGGTCGTTGCACACGGGGCGTGACACGGGTCGTGACACGGCCGTGTCGCATGCGACACGGGCGTGTCAAAGGCCGTATCGAATGTCATGTGCTGGTTATCGCGTTGGTCGAGACGGAGAATGGGTGACACGGCCAGGCACACAGCCATGTTACAACCAGTGTTCAGCCAAGATTTTGTAATTTCAGGCCTAATCGAGGCCGTTCATTTCCTTGTCTTAGGATCCGATGGCTGCGGGTGGATGCTGGCAGTTTAAACCCAGAAATAGGGTTTGCAATCCCCCATTTAGTCCCCTTGGTTCTGTTTCTAATGTCTAGAGAGAGGGGAGAGAAAGGAGGAAGGAGGAGACCAGGATCCGGCCGCCGGTGGAGCGTCGGAGCTCTGAATCGCGATCCGAGTCCAGATCCGCGAAGGAGACGCATTTGCAGTGCTTTCCAACCGCGTAGATTTTTCGTGGCGCCGCGGAAGAACGCAAGGGTAACGATTTCTCATCCTAGGGCATGTGAAGCCCTCTTTTCCTTTGCATCGGAAGCCCTCTCTTGCGAGTGAGCAAAGAGTTGGAGCGTTCCTTGGGGTAGATATGTAAATTCCCCCTTTTATAGAGTCCGTACGCGAAAACGGGCATAGGCATTGTGTGTGACGCCTATCCGGACAAGTTGATCCGGATCGATGATGTTGCATTGCATATGAACCGGGGAAGACTCCGGGTATTTGGGCATTTTTCGGGTTTTCTACGTGGTAGATTGCAGCAGGGAGCCTTGGAGATTAACTCCAAGTTGCACCCGGAAAACTGGGCAAAAGCGGGTTTTGCCAACACGATGGCCAGGGAGCCAATGTGAACATAACTGGGTTATGTGATTGTTGTGGCGGAAACGGGACTCGGTGAGTCTTGACCTACGCATATGGCTTAAATTGTCGTAGCAGAATGAGCACGGGTCAGACGGACCCGTACCCGATCTATGTCGTTCGGTGGGACCGTTGCCATGGATGATAGTCTTCGGCGGTCTATGGCTTAAATTTTCATGACCAAGGCTAGGAAGACAAAATGCTCATGTGATTGGCCGTCTAAGGGGCGGTGGTGGAACGGGAACGTCTATGGCTTGAATTGACGTGACGTTTGCTGGTTCGCCGTTAATTTTCCCTGTGTGCACGAGGTGTGTGGCCGTGCGAGCCTACGCCTGTGATGAAGTGTGTTTACACTATTATGATGCTATAATAATAAAGTGCATGGAAAGAGCTTCGCCGCCCCGATTTTGGGGGCGGGATCGTTATAATTTGGTCAGCATAGCTTACTGTTGCTTTTGTTTACCACCGTGCAGAGGATTGTTGCTTGCAGGTGCTGCGGAGACGAGCGGGAAATAGCGGGCTAAAGACCATGTTGCGGTGCTTGCCCTCGAAGGCCTACCCTTTTTATGTTTTCTGTTTATCTCATGTATGGCCGGCCTGCAAGCCGAAGTATGAAAGACACTCTTGTTTGAGGAAACTATTGTAAGGCCATAAGGCCGGTACTTTTGTATTTTACATTCCTATTTTATTTGAGTAGTGGACATTCGTGCTTGGCAGGGTTCTTGTTTTTGTGCAACTTAATAATTGCTTCCGCTATGTGCTCTGTAGGACGTTGTTATTGGTTGAATGGTTTCAACGCGTAACCAACCGGTCTGTCTGTAGTATGTGGCATCGGGCCCTAGCCGGACCTACTGCTATATGCTATGTGATAGATAGGGGTATTACAAATTAGTATCAGAGGGAGGTTTCGATCCTCCGACCTGTGGGTTATGGGCCCACAATGCTTCCGCTACTGTCGGGGCCCATGGCGTAGGGTTAAGAGATGAGCTGAGGCTGCTACTGTCGGGGCCCATGGCGCAGGGTTTCATGACCCTGGTACCCTCGGCCCGGTCCTTTGAGAAGGACATGAGAAATGTGCAAGCTAAGAAGGAATCTGGTGGGAAGAAATCGGAGTTCAAGGCGCCGACTACGTTGAAGTCGGGCTACCGCAGATTCTACAAGAAGGCTCGGACGTCAGGTCCAGCTTCTTCTGCAGGTGCCTCGGTGGCAACTACCAATCGAACCCCGGGCACTTGTTTCACGTGTTGAAAGATGGGGCACATTGCCCGCGATTGCTGGAGCGGACGCCCAATGTCCGAGAGAAAACAAGGAGCTACCTACGAAGAGAAGGGCAGGCGGTGGAGTCAACCGCGTCCCATTATGCTCTAACTCAACCTAGAGTGTACAACTTGGGCCAGCAGGAGGCCATTAAACAAGCTGATGTGGTGACAGGTACGAGTTAATTTATAGCAAGTTAACTTTAAATACTATTATCTATTGCTTGTTAGCATAATATGGTTTGCTTAGGCTTTGTTTTGATTAGCGATAGTCTGGCACGGGCACTGTTCTATACGGGAGCTTCACACTCCTTCTTATCCGAAAATTTTATATCGCGCATCGGAGTCCCTTCTTCTAAGGCAAAGGACAAGTTGGATGTGCTGCTACCGAATGGGTGCTCGATGCGAGCGGACAGATTCTGCATCGTAAAGGTTCACATAGGGAGCCAAGAGTTTGACTTGCTAGCGTCATTGCTGCCGCTAGTAGAGTTCGACGTTATCTTTGGGATGGATTGGCTTTCGGAGCAGAAGGCTTGGATTTATTGTAATAGTAAGGAGGTCAAGCTGGGTGTTGGACGGGAGAACATTCACGGGACAGAAGGGGTCGAGCAGGATGCTTATGTCTGCTCTTCAGGTGGTAAGGGCAGTTCGTGCTGGCACAGAGCTATTCTTCGCAATAGTGGGGGCTGTAGATCCAAAGTCCGCGTTGGATAGTATCCCCGTGGTTTGTGAATACCCCGATGTGTTCCCGGATAGTCTTCCCAGAGCCCCACTGCAGCGAGAAATTGATTTCACTATCGAGCTTGTGCCAGGTGCCAAACCTGTGTCACGTGCTCCTTATAGGCTGGCGCTGATGGAAATAGTAGAGTTGAAAGTTTAGCTAGAGGATCTAATGGAGCAAGGTTATGTGCATCCAAGCTCATCGCCTTGGAGCGCAACGGTCCACTTCGTTAAGAAGAAGGACGGGAGTATGCGGCTGTGTATCGACTACAGAGAGTTGAACAAGCTGACGGAGAAGAACATGTACCCGATCCCTAGGATTGATGATCTCTTCGATCAGTTAGTCGGATCGTCGGTATATTCTAAGTTGGACTTAAAGTCGGGGTACTATCAGTTGAGGATCAGGGAGTGTGATATCCCGAAGACGGTGTTGAACACAAGGTATGGGCATTTCGAGTTCACGGTCATGTCATTTGGACTGACGAATGCGCCATCAGTGTTTATGGATTTGATGAACAGGATGTTCCAAGATTTCCTGGACCGCTTTGTGATCGTTTTTATTGACGATATATTAGTGTACTCGCAGTGCGAAGAACATCACTTCAAGCACTTGCATCTTGTGTTGGAGACTCTGAGAAGGAATGAACTGTATGTGAAATTCTCCAAGTGTGAGTTTTGGCTACCCTCAGTAGCATTCCTTGGTAACATTATCAGTGGGGAAGGTATAGCGGTGGATCCGGCGAAGATCGTTGCGATACAGGATTGTCCTGCGTTGTCTTCTGTCGCGGAGGTCCGTAGTTTTCTCGGGCTTGCCGGATATTACAGGCGCTTCGTAGAGAACTTTTCACGGATAGCGCTACCTCTCACAAAGTTGACAAGGAAAGATCAGAGATTCTTGTGGACGTAGGAGTGCGTGCAAGCTTTTGAGGAGATGAAGAGATGGTTTACCATGGCACCAGTGCTTAGTTCGCCGAGTGGGACCGATGGCTTCGAGGTTTATAGTGATGCCTCGGGTAGTGGTTTGGGCTGCGTGTTGTTACAGCATGGGAGCGTGATAGCTTAAGGATCGCGTCAGCTAAAAGTGCATGAAAGGAACTATCCGGTCCACGAATTGGAGTTGGTGGCCGTGATATTTGCACTTAAGCTGTGGAGGCACTACCTATACGACGTAAGGGTCGATATTTATACCGATCACAAGAGCCTGAAGTACCTGTTGGATCAGAAGGATCTTAACATGAGACAGAGGAGGTGGACGGAGTTCCTGGGGGACTACACCTTCAAGATTCATTATATACCCAGGAAGGGAAATGAGGTTGCTGATGCGTTGAGTCGCAGGGCTCCCGCCCAAGCCAACTGGTTGTCGGTTCATGATGAGAGGCTAGTACGGGAGTTAGAGGCGTTGGAGATCTGTTGCGTGGACAAGCAGTCAAGTGCCAAGGCTTTATTGAACTGGACGGAGGTTCAGTATGACCTGGCTGACCGTGTTCGGCAGGCATTGGAGTTAGATGACTCCATGAAGGAGCTTATAGAGTGTTGGGTACATTGGAAAATGTGTACCTGATTTGAAGAAGCCCAACTTAGCTCAATGATATACATCAAGGTGTATTTGATGTTGTTTTGAGTTGACATGTGCAGGTGAAGAAGTATTAAAGAATGCAGAAAAATATTCTAAGTCCACATGTCGACACCTGAAAAAATTGTGTCGACACTTCAGAATATTTGTGTCGACACTTCAGAATATCAGTGTCGACACAGAGAAAGATAGTCGACCACATTTATGTCGACACTGGGAAGTAGTGTCGACACATAAAGAAAATCGTCGACCTCAGCACTGGGAAGCAGTGTCGACACAATGAAAGATAGTCGACACCCAGAGAAAGTTAGTCGACTAGTGAAAGATAGTCGACCAGAGAAAGATAGTCGACTAGTGGAAGATAGTCGACTAGTGAAAGATTGTCGACCAGAGAAAGATAGTCGACTCACAGAAGAAGATAGTCGACCTCAACTGTGTCGACACTGGGTGGATGTGTCGACACCTTGAGATTGAGTCGACACATATTGGCAGAAGTCGACTATGCTTGTGTCGACACCAGAAGACTGAGTCGACACATTTTGGCAGAATTGAAGATTGCTGTGTCGACACCAGAAGACTGAGTCGACACATTTTGGCAGAATTGAAGATTGCTGTGTCGACACCTGAAGGCTGAGTCGACACATACTGAGTTCTGAATCTACAACAACTGTGTCGACACACAGGACCTGTGTCGACACACTGCAGAGTCTAGACCAAGTTATTTTCTGAAGAAGCTGTGTCGACTTAAAGGCAACTTAGTCGACATCATCAAAGACTGTGTCAACACCAAAGTCACGTGTGTCGACACAGATAGACAGATTGGTCTCGACACTTTCTATCAGACTGTCTCGACATTTTGCTGTCCAAGGCTAAGGTACAGGAACTGTTTGAAGACTTGACAGCTGTGGGTTGCCACCGTTTAACTGAAGCTGTCAGACCTGTCAGAAAACAGTTAGAAACCGGATCAGCCGGTTACCATAAAGAAAGTCTAAAAATAGACACATTCAGAAGGAAATTAAAAAAAAAGCTAAGAAAAATAACAGAAGAAGATCTAAGAAGAAGAAACAGAAGGATTATGATCCTGTTGTAGTTTCAATTCAAGAAAGTGCTAAGCTCTAAAGAAGATCTTCATCAGAAGATCTAAGAAGAAGAAGAAGAAGTCTGAAGTATCAGAATAGGTGTTGGATAGAGAGGGATCCAGTCATCTTGAAGAAGAAGAAGGAAGCCATCAGTGGTTTCTCAAGAAGCTGTTTGGAAATCAACTCAGCTAAGTTCAGATTCAAGAAGCTTTGAAGAAAGCTCAGATTCAGTTGATTTCATCAGCTGATCAAGAAGTGTCTTGTCCTCTTCTCTCTCAACAAAGGCAGGACATTAAAATATCTTTTCTAAATTTCTGTAGGATCTGTTTACACAGATCTGAGTTGTAAGCCTATGTTATAAAGGCTGAGTGTAGGAGAGGTGATCTCTGAGTGGTAGGGCTATTTGCCTGAGTGTAGGAGAAGGTTATTCTCTGAGTGGTAGGCCTTGAGGCAAGGCTGAGGTAGGGCTGTTGAGCCTGAGTTGTAGGAACCTATCCAGGTTCTGAGCTGTAGGATCTGAGGATCTGAGAATAGTGGAAGTTTGGCCGAATCTAGCATACTGCTAGATAGGTGAAGGGGGAAAGTGGATGTACCCAGACCTTGGGGAACCACTATAAAACATTGTGCAATCTGTGATGCTTAGTTGTCTGTGAATGCTGTGCTAGATGTTTTAATTTGTAATTGAATTCTGCCTAGAAGTATAAACAAGAAATTAGAACCTATTCACCCCCCCCTCTAGGTGTTTAGGTTATCTTGAAAGTAAAACTATCAAGTGGTATCAGAGGAAGGTTACTCAAAAAGGACTTAAGAGTCTGAGGTAGATCTGAAAGGCAGAATCAAGATTCAAAAAGATGGGTTCTGGTGAGAATCATAAGGAGCTAGGGTCTATGAAATTACCCATATACAAGAAAGAAATTTTTGGAATTTGGAAAGAAAGAGTCAGACTGTTTATGGAGGCATCTGACCCAAGGATTTACATCACAGTACAGGAAGGCCCCTTCATTCCAATGAAGGTATCAGTTCTTGATGCAAATATCCAAACTCCAAAGAGTTATTCAGAAATGACCAAGGATGAAATCATCTTGGCAACCATGGATAAAAGAGCTCAGAACATTATTGTTAGTGCTATAGATGATTCAACATTTCAGAATCTGATTCACTGCAAGACCTCCAAAGAGATGTGGGACACATTGATTGTCTACATGGAGGGATCTGAAGAAGTAAGGCAGGACAGGAAATCTATGCTCAATCAGGAGTATGAAAGTTTTAGACAAGGAAAATCTGATAGCATAACTGAGTGCTACAAGAAATTCTATAGAATTGTGAATGAGCTTATGTCCTATGGAAGAGTCTTCAGTACTTATGAACTGAATGACAAATTCTTGAGATCCTTAACAAAAGATTGGGACACAAAGATCTGTGCCATAAGAGAAGTGGCTAAATTGGCAGAGATATCTCCTCCCACCTTGTTTGGAAAGTTGCTATCCTATGAAATGCAACTTATGGTGAGGAAGGAGGAGGAAAAGAATTCAAGAGGAGAGCATAGAGAAAAGACTGTGGCATTCAATGTAGAAGCCACTAGAAAAAATAGGAGGAAATCGCCATCTCCTCCTAAGGAAGTTCCAGAAGATAGTTCTGAAAATTCAGATAAGGGTTCAGAAAGCTGTGATTCAGATGCAGACTTTGCTGCATTCACAAGGCAATTTCAGAGGTTCTTGAAAAAGAAGCAATGGAAGTCTAGGCCTTCCACATCACAGCAAGTTGATGACTATTATCAGAAGAAAAGGTCATCAAGGAAAGAGAAGAGCAGATCAAAGCCCAGCAAAGCCACTACTTCAAAGATTGTCTGCTATTGTTGCAATAGGCCTGGACATGTAGTGGCTGACTGTCCTGATAAGAGAAAGGAGTCTTCAGACAATAAGAAGACTCATCAGAAAGGCAAGAAGGAGAAATCCTTTGTTGTAAAGAAAGTTAAGAGTCTAACAGACCAGTCAACTTCAGAGTCAGGATCTGAAGCTGAAGCATATATTGGACTATATGCTGCATTTGAAGAAGAGGAGTTTCTGCAGTTGCTAGACTCCATCAATGAACAAAAGGATCATCAGTGTATGGGGCTGATGGCAGGATCAGAAGAGGACATATGCCAGAATCAGTCTGGTCCTAATAAGGTACAATGTCCTTCTATTACATCTGTTTGTTGTACAAGTGAAGAATCAGCTACATCTGCATCAAGTAATGTAGATGCATCTGAATCTGAAGGAGATGTCTATCAATTGATAGACAAGTATGGGGACTTGTTGCAGGCCCTTAAGAAAAGCAAGAACCTGGTTAAATCTCAGGCTCAGGAAATTGCTGAACTAAGGGTTGCTACAACTGAGTTAGAGAAAGTTATTGATCAAAAATTAAATGAAATTGCCAAGCTGAAGAATATAACTATTATTCAGATGGGCACAATTAACTATACTAATGATCAAGTGAAGAGTCTGGAGGCCAGACTTAGAATTGAAAGGGATTTAGTGGCTAGTTACTCTAAGCCAAAATCTGTCTTACCCTTGATAGATGAATTTGTCACTCAAAAGGGTAAGGCTGGATTAGGATTTAAAGGTAACTCCAGGGCTGGCAGATTCAAGAGGAAAGGCAAAGCTCCTGTTCAGCCACTAAACCTTTCAGTCCCCATAAAGTTTAGTAAGGTGAAAGTGCCTTCTAACAAATATGATCATGAAGATATTCAAGGTCATATTAAGACTAATGTTCTGAAGAACAAGGGTGTAAATGCAAGCAGGCCTACCCATGGTCATAAACCCAGTGGTTTTAAGAAATCAGTAAATAAAGTTGCTGCAGCACCAGCAATGAACAGAAATTCTTCTGACAAGGATGTATCTAGATCTAGATACAATAAGTTTGAATGTTGGTGCTGTGGCAAGAGAGGCTATTTTGCATTAGACTGCTGGTATAACCCAAGTGTTATAAAGAACAATAGTCTACCTGTTAGAAGAGGTTATGGTAGCTTTATTAATGCTAACCTGAACCAAGGACCCAAGACTTACTTGGGTTCTAAGGGTAAGTAATTCTGTGTTGCAGGTGAATCCAAGTAACCATGCCCCTATATGGTACTTGGATAGTGGTTGTTCCAGGAACATGACTGGAACAAAGGGGCTGCTGAAGGAGTATTCATCTGTCGAAGATGGACCTAAAGTGATCTTTGGTGGATCTGAAAAAGGAGTCATCAAAGGGTTTGGTAACATTTCTTCTAACCTAATTACTATCACTCAAGTGGCTTATGTAAAAGGTTTGAAACATAATCTAATAAGCATAAGCCAGCTAAGTGATTTAGGATATGACATTTCATTTGTTAAAGATGGATGTCATATCAAAAGGTCAAGTGATTAAAAGATCATATTGACTGGGTATAGGAAGAGAAATGTATATTGTCTTAATTTTGAATGTGAGAATAAGGCTTCTCCCATCTGTCTTATAGCTGATGACAATGCTTCTCATTGTGTTAAGTGGCACAAGAGATTGGCTCATCTAAACTACAAGACAATTGGCCAACTCTTTAGCAAAGAGTTAGTGAGGAATGGACCTCAAGTTAAGTGTATAAAGGAAGGGATATGCTCAGCTTGTCAAAAGGGCAAGCAGACAAAATCCTCCTTTCAAAGCCTTGAAAACAAGGATTCTGTGAGGTGCTTATACCTCTTGCATATGGATCTTTTTGGTCCTATGCCAGTTCACAGTCTAGGTAGGAAAGTCTACACTTTTGTGGTTGTAGATGACTATTCAAGATTTATATGGGTGTTCTTTCTGTGACAAAAATCTGAAACCCCAAGTGTATTACTTAATTTTGTAAAGCAAATTCAGAATGAACTAAATAGTACAGTGGTCAAAATCAGAAGTGACCATGGTACTGAGTTTCAATCTGAATGCATAACAAAATTATGTAAAGACTTTGGGATTTTCCAAGAGTTCTCCTCACCTAGAACACCTCAGCAAAATGGAATTGCTGAGAGAAAGAATAGAACATTAATTGAAGCAGGTAGAACTCTGTTGAGTGACACCTCTCTCCCAAAATATTTTTGGGCTGAGGCAGTTAACACTGCTTGTCATGTAATCAATAGGGCTACTATCACCAAAAGCCACAAAATGACTCCCTATGAGATTGTGAAAGGCAGAAAACCAAATCTATCTTACTTTAGGATCTTTGGTTGCAAGTGTTATATACTTAACAATGGCAAGTCATATTTGACTAAGTTTGCTGCCAAATCCTAGGATGGGATATTTGTTGGTTACAGCACAAATAGTAAGGCCTATAGAGTCTTCAACTTGATTACTCAAGTTGTTGAAGAATCTGTGCATGTTGTGTTTGATGAAACAAGATTAATCAACTGTGAGTTGTCTTGTAGATCAAATGACTCAACAGGTATAAGCAAAAGTATGGACAAGCTCTCCATTACTGAAGTATCAAAGGAAAATGAAGGCTTCTGTCCAGGGGGAGAACAAGACACTATAGAAGCTGATGAAAACCAAGAGATTCAGCTAAATGAAGGAGCTGGAGATGTTCAACCAGAAGGGAATCTTCCTCCAGCTACAAGACATTTAAGAGATCATCCAGCTGATCAGATAATAGGTGATCCAAGACAGGGGGTGCAAACTAGAAGCAGAACTCAAAACACAGTTCTACATTCAAGTTTCCTGTCACAAATGGAGCCTAAGAAGTTTGAAGAAGCTATCCAAGACCAGCACTGGATTGATACTATGCAAGAGGAGCTGAATCAATTCAAAAGGTGCAATGTCTGGGAGCTTGTTCCTAAACCAAGAGGCCACAACATAATTGGCACAAAATGGATCTATAGGAACAAGCTAGATGAAAGTGGAATAATAGTAAAGAATAAAGCAAGATTGGTTGCAAAAGGATACAGGCAGGAAGAAGGGATTGACTTTGATCAAACCTTTGCTCCAGTAGCAAGGCTGGAGGCAATCAGAATATTCCTTGCCTATGCAGCCTATCAAGACTTCAAAGTATACCAGATGGATGTGAAGTCAGCATTTCTGAATGGTGATCTTAAAGAAGAAGTATATGTAGAGCAGCCATCAGGTTTTGTAGATCCTCTTAAACCTGATTTTGTTTATAATCTTAGGAAAGCTCTGTATGGGTTAAAGCAGGATCCAAGGGCTTGGTATGAAACCCTGTCTACTTTCCTTATTGAGAATAAATTCTCAAGAGGAAAAATTGACAAAACTCTATTCCTTAGGGAATCCAAAGGCAAGATCATCTTAGTTCAGATCTATGTTGATGACATAATCTTTGGATCTACTGAAAAGAACCTTTGTAAAAAGTTTGCCAAACTTATGCAAAGGAAGTTTGAGATGAGCAGTATGGGGGAACTGAAGTTCTTCTTGGGACTCCAAGTAAGACAGACTGATGATGGCTTGTCCATATCCCAGTCTAAGTTCACCAAAGAATTGATTAAGAAATATGGTATGGAGTCATCCTCCGCCATGAGAACTCCTATGGGAACAAGTATGCCTATATGCAAAGATGATGCAGGTAAACCTATTGATGAGACTTTGTATAGAGGAATAGTTGGCTCACTACTATATCTCACTGCTAGTAGACCAGATATTATGTATGCTTCATGTGTCTGTGCTAGGTACCAAGCCTGCCCTAAAGAATCTCATTATACTGCAGTCAAAAGGATTCTGAGATATCTTAAGGGCACACCTAATCTAGGTCTTTGGTACCCTAGGAATAGAGATTTTCAACTAACAGGCTATTCAGATGCAGATTTTGCAGGATGTAGAGAGGATAGGAAGAGTACTATAGGTACTTGTCAATTCCTGGGAGGAAGACTAATATCATGGAGTAGTAAGAATCAGACCAGTGTGGCAATTTCCACAGCTAAGTCTGAGTATGTTGCAGCTGGAAGCTGCTGTGCACAGCTATTATGGATGCAGCATCAGCTTAAGGATTTTGGTATTCAAGTAAGTAGAACACCTCTTTTGTATGATTCTAAAAGTGCAATTTCTATTGCTAATAATCCTGTTTCTCATAGTAGAACTAAGCATATAGAAATAAAATACCATTTTCTTAGAGAACATGTAGAAAAAGATGACATCTCATTGGAATTTGTGAAAACAGATTATCAAATAGCAGATGTGTTTACTAAGCCCCTAGATGAGACCAAATTCAATAAATTCAAAATTGAATTAGGTATGTTAACCATTGATTAGTGTAATCATAAAATCATCAACAATGAAGTTGAAGTGGTAACAAGACATTCATGTGATATAAAGACACATTGAAGTAGTATCAAGTACTTTGTAGTACTTATAAGTTGTGTTGAACAAACAGAAATTGGCTAAGTAAAATGGTGTCGACACATTCAGTAATAATGTGTCGACTCAGGGTAGTAATGTCGACAAGTCAGAGATATTGTGTCGACATAGAAAATATGTGTCGACACTTAAGAATCTTATTGTCGACTTATCCAGGAATGTAGTGTCGACTTCACCAGGATAGTGGTGTCGACACTTACAGATTTTGTGTCGACACTTATACTAAGAGTCGACACAGAATTTCTGATGCTCTACTATATATCTCTGGTGTCGACATAACAGCAAATTGGTGTCGACACATAATAGACGGACTTGATGTCGAGACAATAGAAGCTTGTGACGACACATTCCATCTGTGTCGACACTTATAGTCTGTTTTTGGCGTCTTTTGATCTTCTTTAAACAGAAGGTATAAATAGGTCAAAAACTCATTCTGTCGACACGCTTACAAGGTTTTCGAAACCCTGTGTCGACATTCTCCCTCTCTCTCTCTTTCTCTCATCTTTCAGGCTTTCTCGACTGATAAATGGCGCCAAAAATTGAAGATAATGTGAATGAAGGATATGAGTTGGTGCGCCAGGCCTTTGTTGCTGCCCCTCCAGATGTTCTCGGGGTTATCTCTCTCCTCTCCGACTCAGGATTAGAATTTCTGGTCTCCGAACCATCTAAGAAATGGAAGAAGGAGGTGCATGAGTTCTATACTTCTGCATCTGTAGTCTCTGAAAGTCATGAGATAAAATCAACATTTCATGGGTCACCAGTGGAAATTACACCAAGTAAGTTAAGAACAATTCTACACTTACCTATAATTGAGAATGAAGAGGATATCCCTGCTTCTAAATCAAGGGAGGCTCTTCAATGGTGTGGATTGGATTCCACCATGAAAATTGGAGCTGCTTTCAATAGGAAAGGAATGAATCAACAGGGCAAGTTTCTGTCTGAGGTGGTTGGAAAAGTTATTCTGTGCAAGCCAGGTGGACATGATAGGATTTCCGCCTATATGTTCAGCCTAATGACCAGGATTGTGTTTACAATTCCAACGGATTAGTCAACAGTAATCTTTGAAAAGATTACGAAAGGAATCAAGAAGCCAAATCTGGATAGAATAATGAGTATATACCTAAGTAAGGAGATTCCTAATGTTATGCAACAACAACCTGGAACAAAAATTAATCACATGAGAAGGATGGACATGAGATTGTTCTCCAGATGTGATAGAGTGCTGACCAAAGAGATGCCTGAAGTGGAAAGGCAGGATTCACCTGAGAAATCCCCAGGTCATGCTACCAGTACTGAGCACCCATAAGAAGAGCAAGTAAGACAAGAGGTTGAAGATCAGCCTGCTTCTACACAAGTTCAGGATGCCACAATACCTCCGATTCAATAAGATGAAGTAAGAATACCAGCTCAGCAAGTTTATTCACCTACACAGACTGTATCTACTCATGACCAGGTACAGGTGCAGGGGGAGCTGGTGTATTTTCCTACAAAAGACATTTCTAATATTTCTATTTCTGCACAGGTCCTGGGAAAGAAAGTGTCCTCACCTGCCCAGGACATCCCCAATACTGAACAAGTACAGGGGGAGAAGCTGTCTGAGCAAGTGCAAGAAGATGCTCAAATTGATATATCTCAAAATTTGAATACTGCAGATGTTCCAGCCCAGAAGGAATATACTCTAGAAGAGTAATTTCTAGATAATGAAATAATTACTGATAGAATGGAAGTGGAGCAAGAAATTGAGGGGGAGCCTGTGCATGTGGAGACTGTACAACATGGCACTGAAGCAGCTGTTCCTCCTCCTCCCAAAGAAAGAGTTCAAATTGATAGTACTTCTGATTCTGAGAATGAAGAAGCCAGGGTGGCTAAGAAGAGAAAACTTATGGTCTTCCAGAGAAGGAGCAAGAGCTATAAGCAGGCTCTACAGTCTACAACACATCACACTCCTTCTGACTTTGATTATAACAAGTTTTTGGTCGATTTACAAGTGAAATTGGATGAACACAGAGTGGCTATTGAAAAATATGTTGATGAGAACAACAAGTCCCTGCAATTTGACTTAGCTCAAGATATAAAATCTATTAGGTTTGAGGTCAATATGCATAAGAAGGAGATGATATATTGCTTCCATAAGGGAGGTAATGTTGTGGTATATTTGGCAAAACAACAGCAGTCTATCATCCCTAAGTTGGATGATATTGCTTTAAAGCAAAGCTATGTCTTGGAAAATCAGATAAGGATGAATGAGAATTTAACTGAATCTCATCATGAGATCATTAATGAATTGAAAAAGATTGTTCCAGGCCTGCCTGCAGCTAGAGCAAAGGAAATGGAAGAATTTGATAAGAACTTTCAAGCTGCTATTGATTCTGTTAAAACTGCTATCACTACCTCTCAAAAGGAAATATCTGACAAGTTTCTAAAGTTAAAACCATTTTTTAAAGAGGGTGTGAATTATCTAGATGGCCAAATCAGATTTCAGAAGGAAGATCTAAGAGATCATGTTACTAGAGAAGCCATAAAGGGGGAGAGGATGTTAGTTCATGCAGGCTCAGAGCACACCAAATGGGTGACCAATAGTATTCGAGCCATATTGGGATATCCACCTTTGTGTGATGATGCTATGGTGGCTGAGTCAGGAATACAAACAAGTCTACTTGAAGGCAATCAACCTGAGGTTGCCCAAGTCATTTACCCTCCTCTAGATTATGATATGATTGATCAGCAAGTTCAAGGAATGTATAGTCCTCCAAAGGAGGTTATTAATGTTGTTATTGGGAAGGTTGATAAGCCTGAGGCTACTTTGAAAGACCAGCAAGATGCTCTACTATCTAAGAAAAGATTTAGAGAGCAGGCTGAACTTAAGCCAGACTTTGAGCAGTGGAGTCCTACTTCCAGAAATATTATACTCACTGCATGGAGGGTTGTCAAAGACCAAGTGCATGAAAGAGGCAAGTGGTTCAATGAGATGGAATGGCAGAAGTATGAAGCCAGGCAAGAGGCCATAGTATAGTTTAGAAGAAAAGCCAAGCTGGGTAAGCTGCCTCCAGATGCTCAGGAGCCGAGCAAGTACATTCCAAAGCCCTTTCATTATTTTGAAAGGCAAAAGCTCAAGGAAGAAGCAAAGAAGAAGGCTGATCTAAAAGGCAAGAAGCCAGCTGAAGATTCTGAAGCTCCTGTGAAGGCTCAAATTCTATCTGGCAAAGGGATTGTCATAAAAGAGCCTGATCAGTATTAATTTTTAGTTCTTTCTAAGTATTTTGTAATGTTTTGATTAAATCATTAAATGTAAATCTCTGTATTCAAACATTATCAAGTTATAAACAAAATGTTGTTTGGTATCATATAATGTTCATTCTGTGATGGATTGTTTTTATTTTGTTTATATTAAGTATTCCTGTTATGTCATATATCATCAGTTTATACTTTTTATAAATGGTGTATATCATTGGCTATAGGGTTATGACTTCTCCAAATAGGGGGAGATTGTTGGGTACATTGGAAAATGTGTACCTAATTTGAAGAAGCCCAACTTAGCTCAATGATATACATCAAGGTGTATTTGATGTTGTTTTGAGTTGACATGTGCAGGTGAAGAAGTATTAAAGAATGCAGAAAAATATTCTAAGTCCACATGTCGACACCTGAAGAAATTGTGTCGACCCTTCAGAATATTTGTGTCGACACTTCAGAATATCAGTGTCGACACAGAGAAAGATAGTCGACCACATTTATGTCGACACTGGGAAGAAGTGTCGACAGATAAAGAAAATCGTCGACCTCAGCACTGGGAAGTAGTGTCGACACAGTGAAAGATAGTCGACACCCAGAGAAAGTTAGTCGACTAGTGAAAGATAGTCGACCAGAGAAAGATAGTCGACTAGTGGAAGATAGTCGACTAGTGAAAGATTGTCGACCAGAGAAAGATAGTCGACTCACAGAAGAAGATAGTCGACCTCAACTGTGTCGACACTGGGTGGATGTGTCGACACCTTGAGATTGAGTCGACACATATTGGCAGAAGTCGACTATGCTTGTGTCGACACCAGAAGACTGAGTCGACACATTTTGGCAGAATTGAAGATTGCTGTGTCGACACCAGAAGACTGAGTCGACACATTTTGGCAGAATTGAAGATTGCTGTGTCGATACCTAAAGGCTGAGTCGACACATACTGAGTTCTGAATCTACAACAACTGTGTCGACACACAGGACTTGTGTCAACACACTGCAGAGTCTAGACCAAGTTATTTTCTGAAGAAGCAGTGTCGACTTAAAGGCAACTTAGTCGACATCATCAAAGACTGTGTCAACACCAAAGTCACTTGTGTCGACACAGATAGACAGATTGGTCTCGACACTTTCTATCAGACTGTCTCGACATTTTGCTATCCAAGGCTAAGGTACAGGAACTGTTTGAAGACTTGACAGCTGTGGGTTGCCACCGTTTAACTGAAGCTGTCAGACCTGTCAGAAAACAGTTAGAAACCGGATCAGCCGGTTACCATGAAGAAAGTCTATAAATAGACACATTCAGAAGGAAATTAAAAAAAAGCTAAGAAAAATAACAGAAGAAGATCTAAGAAGAAGAAACAGAAGGTTTACGATCCTGTTGTAGTTTCAATTCAAGAAAGTGCTAAGCTTTAAAGAAGATCTTCATCAGAAGATCTAAGAAGAAGAAGAAGTCTGAAGTATCAGAATAGGTGTTGGATAGAGAGGGATCCAGTCATCTTGAAGAAGAAGAAGGAAGCCATCAGTGGTTTCTCAAGAAGCTGTTTGGAAATCAACTCAGCTAAGTTCAGATTTAAGAAGCTTTGAAGAAAGCTCAGATTCAGTTGATTTCATCAGCTGATCAAGAAGTGTCTTGTCCTCTTCTCTCTCAACAAAGGCAAGACATTAAAATATCTTTTCTAAATTTCTGTAGGATCTGTTTACACAGATCTGAGTTGTAAGCCTATGTTATAAAGGCTGAGTGTAGGAGAGGTGATCTTTGAGTGGTAGGGCTATTTGCCTGAGTGTAGGAGAAGGTTATTCTCTGAGTGGTAGGCCTTGAGGCAAGGCTGAGGTAGGGATGTTGAGCCTGAGTTGTAGGAACCTATCCAGGTTCTAAGCTGTAGGATCTGAGGATATGAGAATTGTGGAAGTTTGGCCGAATCTAGCATACTACTAGATAGGTGAAGGGGAAAGTGGATATACCCAGACCTTGGGGAACCACTATAAAACATTGTGCAATCTGTGATGCTTAGTTGTCTGTGAATGCTGTGCTAGATGTTTTAATTTGTAATTGAATTCTGCCTAGAAGTATAAACAAGAAATTAGAACCTATTCACCCCCCCCTCTAGGTGTTTAGGTTATCTTGAAAGTAAAACTATCATGGAGGCAGCGTTGGATGGGTCAAATTACCAATTTTCTATTGTGGATGGGTTGGTAAGGAAGGATCATCGGTTGTGCGTCCCAAGCGGGGGTAACCTACGGGCAGAGTTGATGTACGAAGCTCATCATACCAAGTACTCAATCCACCCAGGGAGCAAAAATATGTACCGTGACCTCAAGAAGTTGTTTTGGTGGCCGA
This sequence comes from Platanthera zijinensis, assembly GCA_039513925.1. Taxonomy (NCBI): domain Eukaryota; kingdom Viridiplantae; phylum Streptophyta; class Magnoliopsida; order Asparagales; family Orchidaceae; genus Platanthera; species Platanthera zijinensis. The sequence continues at coordinate 118,457,026 of CM077087.1, forward strand.
GGCTCAAGAAAGACGTAGCGTTGTTTGTGGCTAAGTGCCAAACGTGCGCCTTAGTGAAGGCGGAGTGCCAAAAGCCGGGAGGATTCTTGAAGTCCTTGCCTTTACCGGAGTCGAAGTTCGACGACATATCGATGGACTTTGTCCATGGTTTGCCAAGGTTGCAGAAGGGGAATGACGCCTTCTGGGTGATCATAGACCAGTTAACTAAAGTGTCGCACTTTATTCTGCATAGGAAGGATGACTCGGTGGAGAAGTTGGCGAAGCTATATGTGGACAATATAGTTAGACTGCATGGTGTGCCCTGTAGTATTGTGAGTGATCGCGATGGGCGTTTCACGTCCAATGATTGGAGGTTGGTGCAACAAATGCTGGGGACCAAGTTGAAGTTCAGCACAGCCTTCCATCCGTAGACGGATGGACAGACCGAGAGAGTCAATAGAACGATGGAGGACATGCTACGCATGTGTGTTCTAGACTTCGGGAAGCAGTGGGAGGACTGATAGTTTTACTTTCAAGACAACCTAAACACCTAGAGGGGGGGGGGTGAATATGTTCTAATTTCTTGTCTTTAAATCTAGGCAGAATTCAATTACAATTTAAAACATCTAGCACAGCATTCACAGATAACTAAGCATCACAGATTGCACAATGTTTTATAGTAGTTCCCCAAGGTCTGGGTACATCCACTTTCCCCCTTCACCTATCTAGCAATATGCTAGATTCGGCCAAACTTCCACTATACTCAGATACTCAGATCCTACAACTCAGAACCAGGATAGGTTCCTACAACTCAGGCTCAACAGCCCTACCTCAGCCTTGCCTTAAGGCCTACCACTCAGAGAATAATCTTCTCCTACACTCAGGCAAATAGCCCTACCACTCAGAGATCACCTCTCCTACACTCAGCCTTTATAACACAGGCTTACAACTCAGATCTGTGTAAACAGATCCTACAGAAATTTAGAAAAAGATATTTTGATGTCTTGCCTTTGTTGAGAGAGAAGAGGACAAGACACATCTTGATCAGCTGATGAAATCAACTGAATCTGAGCTTTCTTCAAAGCTTCTTGAATCTGAACTTAGCTGAGTTGATTTCCAAACAGCTTCTTGAGAAACCACTGATGGCTTCCTTCTTCTTCTTCAAGATGACTGGATCCCTCTCTATCCAACACCTTTTCTGATAGTTCAGACTTCTTCTTAGATTTTCTGATGAAGATCTTCTTTAGAGCTTAGCACTTTCTTGAATTGAAACTTCAATAGGATCGTAATCCTTTTGTTTCTTCTTCTTAGATCTTCTTCAGTTATGTTTTTTAGCTTTGCTACTTTTTTTTTTAATTCCTTCTGAATGTGTCTATTTATAGACTTTCTTCATGGTAACCGGCTGATCCGGTTTCTAACTGTTTTCTGACAGGTCTGACAGCTTCAGTTAAACTGTGGCAACCCACAGCTGTCAAGTCTTCAAACAGTTCTTGTACCTTAGCCTTGGACAGCAAAATGTCGAGATAGTCTGTTAGAAAGTGTCGAGACCAATCTGTCTATCTGTGTCCACACAAGTGACTTTGGTGTCGACACAGTCTTTGATGATGTCGACTGAGTTGCCTTTAAGTCAACATAGCTTCTTTAGAAAATAACTTGGTCTAGACTCTGCAGTGTGTCGACACAAGTCCTGTGTGTCGACACAGTTGTTGTAGATTCAGAACTCAGTATGTGTCGACTCAGCCTTCAGGTGTCGACACATCAATCTTTAATTCTGCCAAAATGTGTCGACTCAGTCTTCTGGTGTCGACACAAGCATAGTCGACTTCTGCCAATATGTGTCGACACAGTCTTCTGGTGTCGACACATCCACCCAGTGTCGACACAGTTGTGGTCGACTATCTTCTTCTATGAGTCGACTATCTTTCTCTGGTCGACTATCTTTCACTAGTCGACTATCTTTCACGGTGTCGACTAACCTTCTCTGGTCGACTATCTTTCACGGTGTCGACTAACCTTCTCTGGTCGACTATCTTTCACGGTGTCGACACTGCTTCCCAGTGCTGAGGTCGACGATTTTCTTTATGTGTCGACACTGCTTCCCAGTGTCGACATAAATGTGGTCGACTATCATTCTCTGTGTCGACACTGATATTCTGAAGTGTCGACACAAATATTCTGAAGTGTCGACACAATTTCTTCAGGTGTCGACATGTGGACTTAGAATATTTTTCTGCATTCTTTAATACTTCTTCACCTGCACATGTCAACTCAAAACAACATCAAATACACCTTGATGTATATCATTGAGCTAAGTTGGGCTTCTTCAAATCAGGTACACATTTTCCAATGTACCCAACAATCTCCCCCTATTTGGAGAAGTCATAACCCTATAGTCAATGATATACACCATTTATAAAAAGTATAAACTGATAATATATGACATAACAGGAATACTTAATATAAACAAAACATAAAAACAATCCATCACAGAATGAACATTATATGATGCCAAACAACATTTTGTTTATAACTTGATAATGTTTGAATACAGAGAATTACATTTAATGATTTAATCAAAACATTACAAAATACTTTGAAAGAACTAAAAAATTAAGACTGATCAGGCTCTTTAATGACAATCCCTTTGCCAGATAGAACTTGAGCCTTCACAGGAGCTTCAGAATCTTCAGCTGGCTTCTTGCCTTTTAGATCAGCCTTCTTCTTTGCTTCTTCCTTGAGCCTTTGCCTTTCAAAATAATGAAAGGGCTTTGGGAAGTACTTGCTTGGCTCCTGAGCATCTGAAGGCAGCCTACCCAGCTTGGCTTTTCTTCTAAACTGTACAATGGCCTCTTGCCTAACTTCATACTTCTGCCATTCCATCTCATTGTACCACTTGCCTCTTTCCTGCACTTGGTCTTTGACAGCCTTCCATGCAGTGAGTATTATATTTCTGGAAGTAGGACTCCACTGCTCAAAGTCTGGCTTAAGTTCAGCCTGCTCTCTAAATCTTTTCTTAGATAGTAGAGCATCTTGCTGGTCTTTCAAAGTAGCCTCAGGCTTATCAACCTTCCCAATAACAATATTAGTAACCTCCTTTGGAGGACTATACATTCCTTGAACCTGCTGATCAATCATGTCAAAATCTGGAGGGGGGTAAATGACTTGGGCAATCTCAGGTTGATTGCCTTCAAGTAGACTTGTTTGTATTCCTGACTAAGCCACCATAGCATCATCACACAATGGGGGATATCCCAATGTGGCTCGAATACTATTGGTCACCCATTTGGTGTGCTCTGAGCCTGCATGAACTAGCATCCTCTCCCCCTTTATGGCTTCTCTAGAAACATGATCTCTGAGATCTTCCTTTTGAAATCTGATTTGGCCATCCAGATAATTCACACCCTCTTTAAAAAATGGTTTTAACTTTAGAAGCTTGTCAGATATTTCTTTTGAGAGGTAGTGATTGCAGTCTTAACAGAAGCAATAGCAGCTTGAAAGTTCTTATCAAATTCTTCCATTTCTTTTGCTCTATCTGCAGGCAGGCCTGGAACAATCTTCTTCAATTCCTCAATGATCTCATGATGAGATTCAGTTAAATTGTCATTCATCCTTAGCTGATTTTCCAAGACATAGCTTTGCTTTAAAGCAATGTCATCCACCTTAGGGATGATAGTCTGCTGTTGTTTTGCCAGATATACCACAGCATTACCTCCCTTATGGAAGCAATCTGTCATTTCCTTCTTGTGCATATTGACCTCAAACCTAATTGATTTTATATCTTGAGCTAAGTCAAATTGCAGGGACTTGTTGTTCTCATAAACATATTTTTCTATAGCCACTCTGTGTTCATCCAATTTCACTTGTAAATCTACCAAGAACTTGTTATAATCAAAGTCAGAAGGAGTGTGATGTGCTGTAGACTGTAGAGCCTGCTTATAGCTCTTGCTCCTTCTTTGGAAGACCATAAGTTTTCTCTTTTTAGCCATCTTGGCTTCTTCAGTCTCTGAATCAGAAGTGCTATCAATTTGAACTCTTTCTTTGGGAGGAGGAGAAATAGCTGCTTTAGTGCCATGTTGTACAGTCTCAACATGCACTGGCTCCCCCTCAATTTCTTGCTCCACTTCCATACTATCAGTTATTATTTCATCATTTGGAAATAACTCCTCCAGAGTATATTCCTTCTGGGCTTGATCATTTGCAGTATTCAGATTTAGAGATTGATTAATTGGAGCATCTTCTAGCACTTGCTCCCCCTGGACCTGTGCAGAAATAGAAATATTAGAAATCTCTTTTGTAGGAAAATACACCAGCTCCCCCTGCACCTGTACCTGGTCATGAGTAGATACAGTTTGTGTAGGAGAATAAACTTGCTGAGCTGGTATACTTACTTCTACTTCTTGAACTGCAGGTATTGTGGCATCCTGAACTTGTGTAGATACAGGCTGATCTTCAACCTCTAGTCTTACTTGCTCTTCTTGTGGATGCCCAGTACTGGTAGCATGACCTGGGGATTTCTCAGGTGAATCCTGCCTTTCCACTTCAGGCATCTCTTTGGTCAGCACCCTATCCCATCTGGAGAACAATCTCATGTCCATCCTTCTCATGTGATTAATTTTAGTTCCAGGTTGATGTTGCATAACCTCAGGAATCTCCTTACTTAGTTATATACTCATTATCCTAGCCAGATTTGGCTTCTTGATCCCTTCCTTAATCTTTTCAAAGATTACAGATGACCAATCCGTTGGAATTGTAAACACAATCCTGGTCATTAGGCTGAACATATAGGCAGAAATCCTATCATGTCCACCTGACTTGCACAGAATAACTTTTCCTACCACTTCTGACAGAAACTTGCCCTGTTGATTCATTCCTTTCCGATTGAACGCAGCTCCAATTTTCATGGTGGATTCCAATCAACACCATTGAAGAGCCTCCCTAGATTTAGAAGCAGGGACATCCTCTTCATTCTCAATTGTAGGTAATTGCAGAATTGTTCTTATCTTACTTGGTGTAATCTCCACAGGTGACCCATGAACTGTGGATTTTATTTCATGACTTTCAGAGTTTACAAAGGCAGAGGTAAAGAACTCATGCACCTCCTTCTTCCATATCTTTGATGGTTCGGAAACCAGAGATTCTAAACCTGAGTCGGAGAGGAGAGAGATAACCCCAAGAAGATCTGGAGGGGCAGCAGCAAAGGCCTGGCGCACCAACTCATATCCTTCACTAACATTATCTTCAATCTTTGGCGCCATTGATCAGTCGAGAAAGCTTGAAAGATGAGAGAAAGAGAGAGAGAGGGAGAATGTCCACACAGGGTTTCGAAAACCTTGTAAGCGTGTCGACAGAATGAGTTTTTGACCTATTTATACCTTCTGTTTAAAGAAGATCAAAAGTTGTCAAAAACAGACTATAAGTGTCGACACAGATGGATTGTGTCGACACAAGCTTCTATTGTCTCGACTACAAGTTCGTCTACTATGTGTCGACACCAATTTGCGGTTATGTCGACACCAGAGATATATAATAGAGCATCAGAAATTCTGTGTCGACTCTTAGAATAAGTGTCGACACAAAATCTGTAAGTGTCGACACCACTATCCTGGTGAAGTCGACACTACATTCCTGGATAAGTCGACAATAAGATTATTAAGTGTCGACACATATTTTCTGTGTCGACACAATATCTCTGACTTGTCGACATTACTACCCTGAGTCGACACATTATTACTGAATGTGTCGACACCATCTTACTTAGCCAATTTCTGTTTGTTCTACACAACTTATAAGTACTACAAAGTACTTTATACTACTTCAATGTGTCTTAATATCACTTGAATGTCTTGTTACCACTTCAACTTCATTGTTGATGATTTTGTGATTACACTAATCAATGGTTAACATACCTAATTCAATTTTGAATTTATTGAATTTGGTCTCATCTAAGGGCTTAGTAAACACATCTGCTATTTGATAATCTGTTTTCACAAATTCCAATGAGATGTCTTCTTTTTCTACATGTTCTCTAAGAAAATGGTATTTTATTTCTATATGCTTAGTTCTACTATGAGAAACAGGATTATTAGCAATAGAAATTACACTCTTAGAATCACACAAAAGAGGTGTTCTACTTACTTGAATACCATAATCCTTTAGCTGATGATGCATCCATAATAGCTGTGCACAGCAGCTTCCAGCAGCAACATACTCAAACTCAGCTGTGGAAATTGCCACACTGGTCTGCTTCTTACTACTCCATGATATTAGTCTTCCTCCCAGGAATTGACAAGTACCTATAGTACTCTTTCTATCCTCTCTACATCCTGCAAAATCTGCATCTGAATAGCCTGTTAGTTGAAAATCTCTATTCCTAGGGTACCAAAGACCTAGATTAGGTGTGCCCTTAAGATATCTCAGAATCCTTTTGACTGCAGTATAATGAGATTCTTTAGGGCAGGCTTGGTACCTAGCACAGACACATGTAGCATACATAATATCTGGTCTACTAGCAGTGAGATAGAGTAGTGAGCCAACTATTCCTCTATACAAAGTCTCATCAACAGGTTTACCTGCATCATCTTTGCATATAGGCATACTTGTTCCCATAGGAGTTCTCATGGTGGAGGATGACTCCATACCATATTTCTTAATCAATTCTTTAGTGAACTTAGACTGGGATATGGACAAGCCATCATCAGTCTGTCTTACTTGGAGTCCCAAGAAGAATTTCAGTTCCCCCATACTGCTCATCTCAAACTTCCCTTGCATAAGTTTGGCAAACTTTTTACAAAGGTTGTTTTCAGTAGATCCAAAGATTATGTCATCAACATAGATCTGAACTAAGATGATCTTGCCTTTGGATTCCCTAAGGAATAGAGTTTTGTCAATTTTTCCTCTTGAGAATTTATTCTCAATAAAGAAAGTAGACAGGGTTTCATACCAAGCCCTTGGGGCTTGCTTTAACCCATACAGAGCTTTCCTAAGCTTATAAACAAAATCAGGTTTAAGAGGATCTACAAAACCTGATGGCTGCTCTACATATACTTCTTCTTTAAGATCACCATTCAGAAATGCTGACTTCACATCCATCTGGTATACTTTGAAGTCTTGATAGGCTGCATAGGCAAGGAATATTCTGATTGCCTCCAGCCTTGCTACTGGAGCAAAGGTTTGATCAAAGTCAATCCCTTCTTCCTGCCTGTATCCTTTTGCAACCAATCTTGCTTTATTCTGTACTATTATTCCACTTTCATCTAGCTTGTTCCTATAGATCCATTTTGTGCCAATTATGTTGTGGCCTCTTGGTTTAGGAACAAGCTCCCAGACATTGCACCTTCTGAATTGATTCAGCTCCTCTTGCATAGAATCAATCCAGTGCTGGTCTTGGATAGCTTCTTCAAACTTCTTAGGCTCCATTTGTGACAGGAAACTTGAATGTAGAACAGTGTTTTGATTTCTGCTTCTAGTTTGCACCCCTTGTCTTGGATCACCTATTATCTGATCAGCTGGATGATCTCTTAAATGTCTTGTAGCTGGAGGAAGATTTCCTTCTGGTTGAACATCTCCAGCTCCTTCATTTAACTGATTCTCTTGATTTTCATCAGCTTCTATAGTGTCTTGTTCTCCCCCTGGACAGAAGCCTTCATTTTCCAATGCCCCATCTTCCTTTGATACTTCAGTAATGGAAAGCTTGTCCATACTTTTGCTTATACCTGTTGAGTCATTTGATCTACAAGACAACTCACAGTTGATTAATCTTATTTCATCAAACACAACATGCACAGATTCTTCAACAACTTGAGTAGTCAAGTTGAAGATTCTATAGGCCTTACTATTTGTGCTGTACCCAACAAATATCCCATCCTGGGATTTGGCAGCAAACTTAGTCAAATATGACTTGCCATTGTTAAGTATATAACACTTGCAACCAAAGATCCTAAAGTAAGATAGATTTGGTTTTCTGCCTTTCACAATCTCATAGGGAGTCATTTTATGACTTTTGGTGATAGTAGCCCTATTGATTACATGACAAGCAGTGTTAACTGCCTTAGCCCAAAAATATTCTGGGAGAGAGGTGTCACTCAATAGAGTTCTACCAGCTTCAATTAATGTTCTATTCTTTCTTTCAGCAATTCCATTTTGCTGAGGTGTTCTAGGTGAGGAGAACTCTTGGAAAATCCCAAAGTCTTTACACAAGTTTGTTATGCTTTCAGATTGAAACTCAGTACCATGGTCACTTCTGATTTTGACCACTGTACTATTCAGTTCATTCTGAATTTGCTTTACAAATTAAGTAATACACTTGGGGTTTCAGATTTTTGTCTCAGAAAGAACACCCATGTAAATCTAGAATAGTCATCTACAACCACAAAAGTGTAGACCTTCCTACCTAGACTATGAACTGGCATAGGACCAAAAAGATCCATATGCAAGAGGTATAAGCAACTCATAGAATCCTTGTTTTCAAGGCTTTGAAAGGAGGATTTTGTCTGCTTGCCCTTTTGACAAGCTGAGCATATCCCTTCCTTTATACACTTAATTTGAGGTCCATTCCTCACTAACTCTTTGCTAAAGAGTTGGCCAATTGTCTTGTAGTTTAGATGAGCCAATCTCTTGTGCCACTTAACACAATGAGAAGCATTGTCATCAGCTACAAGATAGATGGGAGAAGCCTTATTCTCACATTCAAAATTAAGACAATATACATTTCTCTTCCTATACCCAGTCAATATGATCTTTTGATCACTTGACCTCTTGATATGACATCCATCTTTAACAAATGAAATGTCATATCCTAAATCACTTAGCTGGCTTATGCTTATTAGATTATGTTTCAAACCTTTTACATAAGCCACTTGAGTGATAGTAATTAGGTTAGAAGAAATGTTACCAAACCCTTTGATGACTCCTTTTTCAGATCCACCAAAGATCACTTTAGGTCCATCTTTGACAGATGAATACTCCTTCAGCAGCCCCTTTATTCCAGTCATGTGCCTGGAATAACCACTATCCAAGTACCATATAGGGGCATGGTTACTTGGATTCACCTGCAACACAGAATTACTTACCCTTAGAACCCAAGTAAGTCTTGGGTCCTTGGTTCAGGTTAGCATAAATAAAGCTACCATAACCTCTTCTAACAGGTAGACTATTGTTCTTTATAACACTTGGGTTATACCAGCAGTCTAGTGCAAATTGGCCTCTCTTGCCACATCACCAACATTCAAACTTATTGTATCTAGATCTAGATACATCCTTGTCAGAAGAATTTCTGTTCATTGCTGGTGCTTCAGCAACTTCACCTACTGATTTCTTAAAACCATTGGGTTTATGACCATAGGTAGGCCTGCTTGCATTTACACCCTTGTTCTTCAGAACATTAGTCTTAATATGACCTTGAATATCTTCATGATCATATTTGTTAGAAGGCACTTTCACCTTACTAAACTTTATGGGGACTGAAAGGTTTAGTGGCTGAGCAGGAGCTTTGCCTTTCCTCTTGAATCTGCCAGCCCTGAAGTTACCTTTGAATCCTAATCCAGCCTTACCCTTTTGAGTGACAAATTCATCTATCAAGGGTAAGACAGATTTTGGCTTAGAGTAACTAGCCACTAAATCCCTTTCAATACTAAGTCTGGCCTCCAGACTCTTTACTTGATCATTAGTATAATTAATTGTGCCCATCTGAATAATAGTTATATTCTTCAGCTTGGCAATTTCATTTAATTTTTGATCAATAACTTTTTCTAACTCGGTTGTAGCAACCCTTAGTTCAGCAATTTCCTGAGCCTGAGATTTAACCAGGTTCTTGCTTTTCTTAAGGGCCTGCAACAGGTCCCCATACTTGTCTATCAATTGATAGACATCTCCTTCAGATTCAGATGCATCTACATCTGTTGATGCAGATGTAGCTGATTCTTCACTTGTACAACAAACAGATGTAATAGAATGACATTGTACCTTATTATGACCAGACTGATTCTAGCATATGTCCTCTTCTGATCCTGCCATCAGCCCCATACACTGATGATCCTTTTGTTCATTGATGGAGTCTAGCAACTGCAGAAACTCCTCTTCTTCAGATGCAGCATATAGTCCAATATATGCTTCAGCTTCAGATTCTGACTCTGAAGTTGACTGGTCTGTTAGACTCTTATCTTTTTTTGTAACAAAGGATTTCTCCTTCTTGCCTTTCTGATAAGTCTTCTTTTTGTCTGAAGATTCCTTTCTCTTATCAGGACAGTCAGCCACTACATGTCCAGGCCTATTGCAATAATAGCAGACAATCTTTGAAGTAGTGGCTTTGCTGGGCTTTGATCTGCTCTTCTCTTTCCTTGATGACCTTTTCTTCTGATAATAGTCATCAACTTGCTGTGATGTGGAAGGCCTAGACTTCCATTGCTTCTTTTTCAAGAACCTTTGGAATTGCCTTGTGAATGCAGCAAAGTCTGCATCTGAATCACAGCTTTCTGAACCCTTATCTGAATTTTCAGAACTATCTTCTGCAACTTCCTTAGGAGGAGATGGTGAATTCCTCCTATTCTTTCTAGTGGCTTCTGCATTGAATGCCACAGTCTTTTCTCTATGCTCTCCTCTTGAATTCTTTTCCTCCTCCTTCCTCACCATAAGTTGCATTTCATAAGATAGCAACTTTCCAAACAAGGTGGGAGGAGATATCTCTGCCAATTTAGCCACTTCTCTTATGGCACAGATCTTTGTGTCCCAATCCTTTGTTAAGGATCTCAAGAATTTGTCATTCAGTTCATAAGTACTGAAGACTCTTCCATAGGACATAAGCTCATTCACAATTCTATAGAATTTCTTGTAGCACTCAGTTATGCTATCAGATTTTCCTTGTCTAAAACTTTCATACTCCTGATTGAGCATAGATTTCCTGTCCTGCCTCACTTCTTCAGATCCCTCCATGTAGACAATCAATGTGTCCCACATCTCTTTGGAGGTCTTGCAGTGAATCAGATTCTGAAATGTTGAATCATCTATGGCACTAACAATAATGTTCTGAGCTCTTTTATCCATGGTTGCCAAGATGATTTCATCCTTGGTCATTTCTGAATAACTCTTTGGAGTTTGGATATTTGCATCAAGAACTGATACCTTCATTGGAATGAAGGGGCCTTCCTGTACTGTGATGTAAATCCTTGGGTCAGATGCTTCCATAAACAGTCTGACTCTTTCTTTCCAAATTCCAAAAATTTCTTTCTTGCATATGGGTAATTTCATAGACCCTAGCTCCTTATGATTCTCACCAGAACCCATCTTTTTGAATCTTGATTCTGCCTATCAGATCTACCTCAGACTGTTAAGTCCTTTTTGAGGAACCTCCCTCTGATACCACTTGATAGTTTTACTTTCAAGACAACCTAAACACCTAGATGGGGGGGGGGGGGTGAATAGGTTCTAATTTCTTGTCTTTAAATCTAGGCAGAATTCAATTACAATTTAAAACATCTAGCACAGCATTCACAGACAACTAAGCATCACAGATTGCACAATGTTTTATAGTGGTTCCCCAAGGTCTGGGTACATCCACTTTCCCCCTTCACCTATCTAGCAATATGCTAGATTCAGCCAAACTTCCACTATACTCAGATCCTCAGATCCTACAACTCAGAACCAGGATAGGTTCCTACAACTCAGGCTCAACAGCCCTACCTCAGCCTTGCCTCAAGGCCTACCACTCAGAGAATAATCTTCTCCTACACTCAGGCAAATAGCCCTACCACTCAGATATCACCTCTCCTACACTCAGCCTTTATAACACAGGCTTACAACTCAAATCTGTGTAAACAGATCCTACAGAAATTTAGAAAAAGATATTTTGATGTCTTGCCTTTGTTGAGAGAGAAGAGGACAAGACACTTCTTGATCAGCTGATGAAATCAACTGAATCTGAGCTTTCTTCAAAGCTTCTTGAATCTGAACTTAGCTGAGTTGATTTCCAAACAGCTTCTTGAGAAACCACTGATGGCTTCCTTCTTCTTCTTCAAGATGACTGGATCCCTCTCTATCCAACACCTTTTCTGATACTTCAGACTTCTTCTTAGATTTTCTGATGAAGATCTTCTTTAGAGCTTAGCACTTTCTTGAATTGAAACTTCAATAGGATCGTAATCCTTTTGTTTCTTCTTCTTAGATCTTCTTCAGTTATGTTTTTTAGCTTTGCTACTTTTTTTTAATTCCTTCTGAATGTGTCTATTTATAGACTTTCTTCATGGTAACTGGATGATCCGGTTTCTAACTGTTTTCTGACAGGTCTGACAGCTTCAGTTAAACTGTGGCAACCCACAGCTGTCAAGTCTTCAAACAGTTCTTGTACCTTAGCCTTGGACAGCAAAATGTCGAGACAGTCTGTTAGAAAGTGTCGAGACCAATCTGTCTATCTGTGTCGACACAAGTGACTTTGGTGTCGACACAGTCTTTGATGATGTCGACTGAGTTGCCTTTAAGTCGACACAGCTTCTTCAGAAAATAACTTGGTCTAGACTCTGCAGTGTGTCGACACAAGTCCTGTGTGTCGACATAGTTGTTGTAGATTCAGAACTCAGTATGTGTCGACTCAGCCTTCAGGTATCGACACATCAATCTTTAATTCTGCCAAAATGTGTCGACTCAGTCTTCTGGTGTCGACACAAGCATAGTCGACTTCTGCCAATATGTGTCGACACAGTCTTCTGGTGTCGACACATCCACCCAGTGTCAACACAGTTGTGGTCGACTATCTTCTCCTGTGAGTCGACTATCTTTCTCTGGTCGACTATCTTTCACTAGTCGACTATCTTTCACGGTGTCGACTAACCTTCTCTGGTCGACTATCTTTTACGGTGTCGACTAACCTTCTCTGGTCGACTATCTTTCACGGTGTCGACACTGCTTCCCAGTGCTGAGGTCGACGATTTTCTTTATGTGTCGACACTGCTTCCCAGTGTCGACATAAATGTGGTCGACTATCATTCTCTGTGTCGACACTGATATTCTGAAGTGTCGACACAAATATTCTGAAGTGTCGACACAATTTCTTCAGGTGTCGACATGTGGACTTAGAATATTTTTCTGCACTCTTTAATACTTCTTCACCTGCACATGTCAACTCAAAACAACATCAAATACACCTTGATGTATATCATTGAGCTAAGTTGGGCTTCTTCAAATCAGGTACACATTTTCCAATGTACCCAACAAGGACCACCTGTATTTGGTGGAGTTTGCGTACAACAACAGCTACCAGGAAAGTATCCAAATGGCGCCCTTTGAGGCCCTGTATGGTAGAAAGTGTCGCACGCCGTTATCGTGGTTGGAAACGGGCGAGGCAAGGTTGTACAAGAAGCAGGAGGTGGAGAGTGCTACCTCGTTGGTGCGGATCATTCGGGAGCGCTTGTTGATCGCTCAGGACAGGCAGACAAAGTATTACAATGCCAAGCACCGAAACGTGGAGTTCGCGGTAGGCGATTGGGTATACTTAAATGTGAAGCCGTTCAAGGGTGTTTCGCGGGTGAGACACATGAAGAAGCTGAGCCCAAGATACCTTGGACCCTTTAAGGTTCTGGAGCGGGTCAGCGAAGCGGCATACCGTTTGAGGCTATCAGAGGAGTTAAGTGGACTACACGATGTGTTCAACATTTCCGTGTTGCAGAAGGCGGTGCTGGAGCCTTCGCTAGTGATCGTAGTTGATAGAGTGCCGGTGGACGAAGGGTTGACGACAAGGGTCAAGCCCGTTCGTATCGAAGACTTCGAGGTGAAGAGTCTCCATAACAAGGAGATCCGGATGGTTAAGGTCCGGTGGGATAATTGCGGTCGGGAGGAGCTCTCTTGGGAACGGGAGCAAACTATGCTGGAGGAGTAACCGGAGTTATTTCGCTCAGGTACTGTTAAAAGCTTTCAGTTCCTATTGTTTTCCTTTAGTTAATTTCGTGGGCGAAATTCTTTTAAGGGGGAGAAAGTTGTAATGCCCCGAAACTCAAAAGAGGGACGGGTGACGTTTTAAGCCAAGTCTAGGTTTTGGAGCAGGTGACACGGGCGTGTTCGGCCACGGGTCATGTGGTCGACGTTTTGACAATCGGCGATCGACAAGTTGAGGCACACGGCCTTGGACACGGGCGTGTCCCAGGGCGTGTCATGTTAGGGAGTTTTCTGAGTCTTGTACACAGACCATGACACGGGCACAGACACGGGCGTGTCACATGTGACACGGGCGTGTCAGGTGCCGTGTCGCAGGCCGAGTCCTCCTCGGTAAGCAAGTGTGGGTAGTTGGACACGGGCACAGACACGGGCGTGTCACATGTGACACGGGCGTGTCGGGTTCCGTGTCGCAGTCCGTGTCCTTCTCTGGAAAAGAGTATTGGTCGTTGCACACGGGGCGTGACACGGGTCGTGACACGGCCGTGTCGCATGCAACACGGGCGTGCGGAGGCCGTGTCGAATGCCATGTGCTGGTTAACGCGTCGGTCGAGATGGCAAATGGGTGATACGGCCATGCACACGGCCGTGTTGCAACCTGTGTTCGGCCCAGATTTTGTAATTTCAGGCCTAATCGTGGTCGTTCATTTCCTTGGCTTTGGATCCAACGGCTGGGGGTTGATGCTGGCGGTTTAAACCCGGAAATAGGGTTTGCAATCCCTCATTTCATCCCCTTGGTTCTCTTTCTAAAGTCTAGAGAGAGGGGAGAGCAACGAGGAAGGAGGAGACCAAGATCTGGCCACCGGTGGAGCGTCGGAGCTCCGAATCGCGATCCGAGTCCAGATCCGCGAAGGCGACGCCGTTGCGGTGTTTTCCAACCGTGTACATTTTTCATGGCGTCGTGGAAGAACGCAAGAGTAACGATTTCTCATCCTAGGGCATGTGAAGCCCTCTTTTCCTTTGTATAGGAAACCCTCTCTCGCAGTGAGCGAAGAGTTAGAGCGTTCCTTGGGGTAGATATGTAAAGTCCCCCTTGTATAGAGTCCGTACGCGAAAACAGGCATAGGCATTGTGTGTGAAGCCTATTCGGACAAGTTGATCCGGATCGGTGATGTTGCATTGCATATGAACCGGGGAAGACTCCGGGTGTTTTGGCGTTTTTCGGGTTTTCTACGTGGTAGATTGCAGCAGGGAGCCTTAGAGATTTACTCCAAGGTGCACCCGGAAAACTGGGCAAAAGCGGGTTTTTCCAACACGATGGCCGGGGAGCAAATGTGAACATAACCGGGTTATGTGATTGTTGTGGCGGAAATGGGACTCGGTGAGTCTTGACCTGCACGTATGGCTTAAATTGTCGTTGCGGAATGAGCACGGGTAAGGCGGAACTTTACCCAATCTATGTCGTTCGGTGGGACCGTTGGCATGGATGAGAGTCTTTGGCGATCTATGGCTTAAATTGTCGTTAACAAGGATAGGAAGACAAAATGCTCATGTAATTGGCCGTCTAAGGGGCGGTGGTGGAACGGGAATGTCTATGGCTTGAATTGACGTGAAGTTTGCCGGTTCGCCGTGAATGTGCCCTGTGTGCACGAGGTGTGTGGCCGTGCGAGCATACACCTGTGATGAAGTGTGTTTATACTATTATGATGCTATACTAATAAAGTGCAGGGAAAGAGCATCGCCGCCCCGATTTAGGGGGCGGGATCGTTATAATTTGGTCAGCATAGCTGACCGTTGCTTTTGTTTACCACCGTGCGGTGGATTGTTGCTTGCAGGTGCTGCGGAGCCGAGCGGGAAATAGCGGGCTAAAGCCAATATTGCGGTGTTGGCCCTCGAAGGCCTACCCTTTTTATCTTTTCCGTTTATCTCATGTATGGCCGGCCTGCAAGCCGAAGTATGAAAGACACTCTTGTTTGAGGAAACTATTGTAAGGCCATAAGGCCGGTACTTTTGTATTTTACATTCCTTTTTTATTTGAGTAGTGGACATTCGTGCTTGGAAGGGTTCTTGTTTTTGTGCAACTTAATAATTGCTTCCTCTAGGTGCTGTGTAGGACGTTGTGATTGGTTTAATGGTTTCAACGCGTAACGAACCGGTCTGTCTGTACTATATGGTGTCGGGCCCCGGCCGGACCTACTGCTATATGCTATGTGACGGATAGGGGTGTTACAGATTGGAGTTGACAGCTAGACCTTGGTTGGTTGGGGTTGGTCCTCGGTGTTCACGTCCCGAGGCTCCTTCCATGCCAAGTGAACGGTTGGGCTTGGTCCTCGTGCTCATTTCCGAGGCTCCTTCTGTATCACACCTTAGGCTAGTTTGGGGCTAGGATCTCAGTGCACATCTTCCCGAGACACCCGCTGAGCCGTAGTACGCATGTGAGCTCCGTTGTTGTGTTCTTAGCATTGATGCATACAAATGCCTTGGCCAGGTAGTGTAGAGACCAGCCATGTAGTGGAGATACTCGCTCTACTATCACCGTCTGTCCACGACGAATGACGCCTGAGAGGTTAGCTACATGCTCGAAAGTGGGAACTACAAGTCTGTGTCGACATAGCGATTGCATGTGCGTGATCATGGGTGAGTCATTGCATTGCATACATGTCATTACACTCCATTGCATACACAAGATCCTCATCGTATAAGTTTGTATGGGCACTCCTATACCATGAGTTACTTACTGCTAAACGATCCTCAACTTATATGTTTGTATGGGCATTCATATAAGTTGAGTTACATTTTCTTATAATATTATACAATCATGCTGTTGGAGATGATAGAATTGCTAGAATAAGGTTTTGTTCATTTATTACACTGATTTATATACATAGTTATATACCACTTTCTTGTACCTATGTTTCATATATATTGTACCCTGTTCCTTTCTCTGCCCGGTGCCGAGGAGTCGTCGGGGGAGCGGATGTGAAGCCACTTAGTCTTTATGACTAACGGTTGTTACGTTTTTCTTTTTAGGAAAAAACCCCGCAGGTGGAGTAGCAGGTTATGCAGCCGGACAGCCAGGGCAGGAAGACAGTGCCTGAGGGGACGATACCGTCGTAACCGTCGGTTACTGATGTGAGTGTGAGAGGTTTTTTTTGTACCCTTTTTGGGAAAACTATTTACGTACTCTGATATTAGAAGCTTATTGAAGCTTCTCTACTGTGGTTATATTATGGACTATATGCTTGGTGTGGATTTGACTTATATATTATATTTTGGTTTGTTTGGCAATGTATGATATTGGTTATAGCCGGTAGGATAGTCGTCTTGTGGTACAGGCTAGCCCGAGTGCTAGTGCTACCGCGAGGAGGATGTTCTGGGCATAAGACTCCTCTCGTATCGTGTTTTGTTTTTCAGTAGGGGGGGGGGTCTTACAAATGGTATCAGCTTGCTACGATCCAGAACTGACGAAGTCATTCAACAATGGTACCACCCCCGTTCATTTAGTCAGTTTGCGGACAAACTGACTTAGAGGAAGCAGTGGGGTGCCCATATGTAATTCACACTAAGTTTGTCCATCTTTGACCTTAGATTAGATGGCCTAACCTTAACTTTGTACCTTACGTGTAGATTCCAGTACATGTTGAGCCGGTGAGGGCAACCCCGCCCCGTTCGTACTTACACAATTCCAACATTACGAGCTGGGGCAGACGCTCACAACAATCCTGGACTCCTTCAGGTCCTAATCCCAGCAAGACCCTGTAAAACAGTAGGGTCCGGGATCCACTTGGTTAAGCACTTTCCGAGCTCTCTCCCCTCCTGCTTACCTTGGGACAGAGTCGGCTGTGCGTACGGAAGAATGGCTCGACACTGTACAAGACTTGTTGGCAAGAATAAGGTGCCCAAACAATATGGCGGTGACCCTTATAGTGACACTCTTAGAGCTGCATGCAAAAAGGTGGTGGAAGTCCCTCATGGGCTCAACTTCTTAAGGACGGCAATACACGGATATCAGTTGGAGTGAATTCTCTGAAGTCTTTTTAGAGCATTTTATCTCCTCGGCTGCTCGGGATAATCTTGAAGAGAAATTTTTGCAACTGAAGCAAGGGTCCAAGTCGCTGACAGAATACCAACGAGAGTTTCAGCACTTGGCTAGATTTGCTGACTCTTATGAGTTGGATGACAGAGGATACGCAAAATGATTCTACAAAGGCTTGCGAGACCCCCTTAGGCAAGCCCTTTTGTATATAGCGGACTCTAGTCTAGCCGAAATTATTTACATGGCGAAGAGGTTTGAAGCGGACCACTTGGAAAGTGGTAAGAGGCCAGCTGAAGGAGTGATGGAAGTCGGCCCCAACAATAGAAGGAGATTTGATAATAGAGGAGGAAGAGGATATCGAAGAGGTGGCGGTCATTTACCCCATAATTTTAGAATGGAGCGCCAGATTCCGCAACCGCCAGCATTACCTCCACCTCAACCATTTTACAACCCGGTGGGCGGCAGGAGCGAGTGTGCTTCGAATGCAACCAATCGGGCCACATTTGACGCTACTTCCCGCAACTATTTGGAAATGCGCCACTCACTTTCCCTCTAGAAGCTCCTTGAGGGTGGGTGCACATGCGTGGTTGAGGACGAGGACAACGAAGAAGAAACCTTGGGCCTGCTCGGGATCAGATGTTTGTGTTGGACATGACTCAAGAGCAGAAACCCACAAGAGGTGATTGCAGGTATGGTTACAACAAGTCATTTTATTTTCATTAATACCCGCAAGTTTCTTAGGATATACTAGACGCCTAGCTTGAGAATTATTATTGACACTTAAGCACCGTAATGGTCGGCGGGAAACCGGCCTATACGTTATTCGACACCGGTTCCTCGCACTCTTTTGTGTCTGAAGACTTCATCAAAGATATAGATGAAGTGCAATACTTCACTGGTATTTCTCGAAGGGTGCGCCTTCCAGACGGATCGGAGATGACGGCAACCGTGAAGTGCGAGTTTGTGGTTATCCTTGAAGGAAAGCTCTTCGACACCCCTGACACAGTCTTGGGAATGCCATAGTTCGACCTAATTTTGGGCATGGTAAGGCTGGATGAGCACTATGCGAAGATTGAATGCGTACAGAAGAGGATCTCGTTGAGACATGGAGATTCAGAGGTCATCTTTCAAGGTATTAACTTCACGCCCCGTATGATATTATCTTCAGTCCAGGCTATAAAAGCCCACATGAAGGGGGATGAAGTTTTCATTATTTACTTCAAGCTGAAGGAGTTGGCGCTGGATATCAAGGATGTGCGGGTGGTGCGCAATTTCCACGAATTATTTCCGGAGAAATTGCCAGGATTACCCCCACACAGAGAAGTAGATTTTCAAATCAAGTTAGTACCGGTTGCCAAGCCTGTCTCCAGGACTCCTTACCGAATTGCCCCGAAGGAACTCGCTGAGTTTAGAGTTCAGCTACAAGAGTTGGTAGAATCAGGGTTTGTTCGCCCCAGCTCATCACCTTGGGGAGCCCCTATTCTATTCGTGAAGAAGAAAGATGGAACCTTGCGATTATGCATTGACTATCGGGAGCTCAACCGACTGACGGTACGGAACACCTATCAGTTACCACGAATCGATGAGTTGTTTGAATAACTGGTGGGAGCGCATTGGTTTTTCAAGCTTGATTTGCGCTCGGGGTATTATCAATTGAGAATACAAGAGGATGATATTCAGAAAATGGCTTTCAGCTCAAGGTACAACTTGTATGAGTTCATAGTGATGCCATTTGGGCACTCAAATTCCCCATCAGCTTTCAGGAGCTTGATGAATAAAGTGTTCGAGCCCTATCTAGATTTTTTCGTCATTATTTTCATCGATGATATCTTGGTCTACTCCAAGACAGAGGAAGAACATGTCGGGCATCTGGCCTTAGTACAGAAGAAGTTAAAAGAGCACGCCCTATTCGCCAAGTTCAGCAAGTGTAAATTCTTGCTTAAGGAGGTTGCCTTCTTCTGTCATGTGATCAGTGGGGCTGGGCTAGCTATGGATCCCGCCAAAGTACGTGGCGTGAATGAGTGGTCGCCTTTGAAGTCAGCGGCTGACGTTCGGAGCTTCCTTGGACTTGTCGGGTACTACCGCAAGTTCGTAAAGGGATTCTCAAAGATTGCACTTCCTCTTACTTCCCTAACAAAGAAGGTGTTTTGTAAGAGTGGACAACCCAATGTGAAGCTGCGTTCCAAGAATTAAAGGACAGACTTACATCCGCACCCATCCTAGCTCTTCAATCCGGGAAGCAAGGATTTCAAGTTTACACGGAATAATCATATCAAGGAATGGGAGAGGTATTGATGCAGCACGGGCATGTGATCGCATATGCTTCAAGACAACTGAAGAAGCATGATATTAATTATCCAGTACAAGATTTGGAGTTGGGGGCAGTATTGTTCGCCTTGAAGATTTGGAGGCACTACCTATACGGTGTATACTGCGAAATATTCTCGGATCATAAGAACTTAAAGTGCGTCCATACCTAGAAGGAATTGAATCTAAGGCAGTGGCAGTGGTTGGAGTTTTTGTGCGATTATGAATACACCCCTAACTACCACCCCGGAAAAGTAAATTCTATAGTCGATGCTTTGAGCAGGAAGCTACTGAAAACAAGCCCCGATTCCCGGTTGATGCATATGGAGTTAGCTCGGATGCTTGAGGAGATGGATATCATTTTGGTGTATAAAGATCAACCGGATGGGTTTACGGAGTACTTGGCCATGATGAGCATAGTGTGCGGTGTTCGAGACCAGATCCGGGCAGAGCAAGAAAGGGATTAGTCTCTGGCCCCGGCAATAAAGTCAATTGAAGATGGGACAACCAACGAGTACTCTCTAATGGACGGCCTTGTTCATTTCCGTGGCCGGCATTAGATTCCCAAGGGTGGTAAAATTCGTGAAGATATCTTGAGATAGGCACACTGCTCTCAGTATTCTGTGCACCCTAGGATTGCTAAAATGTAAGCCGACTTGTGGAAGACAATGTGTTGGTCGGGTATGAAGAAAGACATCAGGTATTTTGTTACGCATTACGAGGCCTGTCAAAGAGTGAAGGAGGAATACAGGAGCCCCGGTGGATTGTTGCAGTCATTGCCCATCCCTAAGTGGAAGTTCGAGGATGTCTCCATGGACTTCGTCGACGGTATGCCTCGCTCCCGCTCAAGGAATGATTTGATATGGGTAATCATTGATCGCTTGACGAAGGTAGCCTGGTTTATACCTATGAAGAAAGAAGCACACGTGGATGTTTTGGTACGCCTTTATGTGGAACAATTCGTATGGTATCATGGCATGCCAAAGACAATCATTTCTGACCGGGATGGTCGGTTTACCTCTAGGGAATGGAAGACGGCGCAGGCATATTTGTGTTCGCGCCGTACATTCAGCACAACATTTCACCCTCAGACTGATGGGCAATCTGAAAGGACTATCCGGACATTGGAAGAATTATTGAGTTTATGTGTGTTGGATAGAGGAGAGCCATGGGAAAGGCTCCTACCCTTGGTAGAATTCTCATAAAACAACAACCATTAAGCTAGCATCGGGATGGCGCCCCATGAAGCCCTTTATGGAAGAAGGTGTAGAACACCCTTGTCTTGGGTGCAGGATGAAGATCCGAAGCCTTTAGGAGTTGAATACATAGATGATACTGATGCGACTATGATACTAATATGGGATAGCATGCCTGAGGCTCAAAGTCGCCAAGAAAAATACTATGATGCAAAGCACCGGATGGTGGAATTTCAAGTAGGTTACAAGGCATTTTCAAAGATCAGGCCGATGCATGGAGTATCTCGGGTACGTGGTGCAAAGAAGATCATCGCAAGGTACGTTGGGCCCTACGTCATATAGGAAAGGATTGTCCCATTGGCATATCGGTTGGAGTTTCCGACGGAGCTGGATAATCTTCATAATGTGTTCCATATATCGTCACTCCGAAAGCCGTTTTTTCGGCCTAAATAATATTTCTCAACCACTGATAGAGCAGTTGCGGCTGATAAGTTAGTGTGACTAGATCCTATACGGATAGTTGATAGCTAAACGAGGACCTTGCGCCACAAAAGTGTTCTTCTAGTGAAAGTGCAGTGGTCCAATCATGGGAAAGAGGAGTGTACGTGGGAGCCGGTAGACTTGATGCAAAAGTGCTACCCGGAGCTATTCCATCAAGGTAACCTTTAAAAGCATTATTTATTTTATGTCATGACATGTCTATTTTATTCTTTTCTCACCTCGTAGCCTTAACCTGATTTCAGGGACAAAATATTTTATTTTGTTTATAAGATTTGTAACGTCCGGATTTACGGTAGGCTCCTTGTGCGTGATTTTGAGTCAGGAGAGTTGATTTGGGCTCAGAGAGTGCAGACAATCAGGCGCGCACGCATGGGGAAAATGAAGTTTGGCCTATGTAGGACACATGTAGAGATACGGGCGTGTCCCTACCCGTGTGTCGTGTCTTTTAGTGCCATGGCTTTGAGTGGCATGGCGTTTAGTGGTTTGTCCTGAGAAGGACATGGGTAGAGACACAGGCATGTCCCTACCCGTGTTTCGTGGCTTTAAGTGCCATGGATTTGATTGGCATGAGGTTGAGTGGTTTGTCCCAAGAAGGACACTGGTAAAGACACGAATGTGTCCATACCCGTATGACGTGGCTTTCAGTGCCATGGATTTGAGTGGCACGGTGTTGTGTAGACTGTCCTGAGGAGGACACGGGTAGAGACACGGGCGTGTCCCTACCCGTGTGTCATGGCTTTGAGTGCCATGGATTTGTGTGGCATGACATTGAGTGGTGTTTCCAGAGAAGGACAGGGGTAGAGACACGGGCGTGTCCCTACCCGTGTCCGTCAAAGCAAGGTCAACGAGACGTGTCCCGAGCAGGAAACGGGTATCGACACAGCCAGAACCACGACCGTGTAACCTGGACATGGGTACAGAAATGGGCGTGTCACTACCTATGTATGAGCACGAAATGGCAGTCAAACCATTGATGACGTTTCGCCAGAGCAGAACACGGGTAAGGATACGGTCGTGTCCCTACCCATGTCACTTCTGAATAAAAAGGGGAAATGAAACCCTAGCCGTTTTTCATCCGCTTCCAAGCCACATTTTATGGAGAAACTTTTGGAGGAAGAAGAACTTGCTGGAGCCAACCAAACTCCGTGAGGAATCTCCACCGCTACAAAGGAAAAAGGGATGTCGACGAGGAGAATGACAAGATCTATGGCCGAAATTGGTGGAACAGCTAGAAATGAGGTGAGCTTCCCCCCCTCTCCCTTGGTGCTAGATCGGTAGTTATTCTTAGGCGATACATCGACTCAAATTATTCAAGATGTGTGAGGTGAAGGTTTCTAGGAGGGCCATGCTAGAACATATGTTCTAAAGGTTAGTCATCTTCAACCTCCCCTTCCTTCAAAAGTGATGATGGGGGGGTTTCGTGAAGAGGAATGGCCTTAAGAGGGTAAATATGGGTGGATGATCTTCTAGTTGTGATATGGGGGAATCGGCTTGAGGAGTAATATGAACCGATGCCATTCATTTCGCCTCAAGATGCGTGCATAAATATTTGTTCTGCACGCAGTGACCTTCTTGGCTATCTTCAGGCAAGATATTGTGAGATCTGGGCTTCCGACTAAACACGAGAGTCGTAGCCCTTGGGATCACCTTTCAAACGAGTGGTTACACGCCTTCAGGTGAAGTTTGTATCCACGGTAATGTCTGATTGAAGTAGAGGGCTGTCAGACTAAGTGTGAGGAAATTGTATCCTGTACGCAGCAGGCTTTGGCGCTAATTTAATGTATGATATAGTTTGATCTTGGTTGCAGACTGAACATGCAATTTATAGCCCATGGAAAGACCTTTACATCAAGGGGTTACATGTACTTACTGGATTACTTTAGCCACGGGAATCTCCAGTCGAGGTTTCTGCCCAGCAGGTGTTCTGCACCTGAAATTCCTAGGTAAGTGTAAAATTGAGTTTGGACTCTGAGGAGGTTTTGTAACAATCCGACGTTAAGTTGTAGGCGAATCATAATATGAATAATTGTGATAATTCAACGCATGATGAAATTACTGGATAGACCCCACGTAAACAAATGGTGAAATGGTATGTGGTTGAACGGAACGACTTGGTGGGGGTTAATGAACGAAGGGTAATTAGTCATTTAATTATAAGATTTACTAGAGCTTGGGTAATTATTCGATGATGGTTATATGAACATGTGAGGTGTTAAATAGATGGTTAACTCATGTGTACACAAATGATTGATCTTGGTGATGTTAAAGTTATGTGACCATAGTATTGACGAAATCATTGTCTTGAGGCTTGTCATATAAGGGAGTCTAAAATGGTCCATTTTATGCGGTGGTTCGCCACCTGTGTTTGTGGTAAACGCTGAGGTGCCTTAGTTACCGGATGGTAAAAAGGGTGAGTGCGGATATCTGATCGCACTGGTTAGTAATGTTAGGAAGAATCATAAATTGATGGTTGGGCTTGGTCCTCGGTGTTCATGTCCCGAGGCTCCTTCCGTGCCAAGTTGTTGGTTAGGCTTGGTCCTCTGCTCGTTTCTGAGGCTCCTTTCGTATCACGATGTGGATATAATGCATGTTGTGTGAGTCGACATGCGGTGTTGTAATCCCGAGATAAGGATAGTGTGGCATGTATACGGGCTCGTCAATTATCACACCGATGGGAGTTGATAGCTAGACCTTAGGCAGTTGGGCCTTGTCCTCGGTGTTCAAGTCTCGAGGCTCCTTCTGTGCCAAGTAAACGGTTGGGCTTGGTCCTCGTGCTCATTTTCGAGGCTCCTTCCGTATCACACCTTAGACTAGTTCGGGGCTAGGATCTCGGTCACAGCTAGCCGAGACACCCGCTGAGCCGAAGTACTAATGTTAGCTCCGTTGTTGTGTTCTTAGCATTGAGGCGTACAAAGGCGTAGGCCAAGAAGTGTGGAGACTAGCCTAGTAGTGGAGATGCCCGCTCTACTATCACCGTCTGGCCACGACGGATGACACATGAGAGGTTAGCTACCTGCTCAAAAAGTGGGTACTACAAGTCTGTATCGACATAGCGATTGCATGTGCGTGATCATGGGTGAGTCATTGCATTACATACATGTCATTTCACTCCATTGCATACATAAGATCCTCATTGTATAAGTTTTTATGGGCACTCCTATACCATGAGTTACTTACTGTTGAACGATCCTCAACTTATATGTTAGTATGGGCATTCATATAAGTTGAGTTACATTTTGTTATAATATTATACTCTCATGTTGTTGTAGATGATAGAATTGCAAGAATAAGTTGTTGCTCATTTATTACACTGCTTTATATACATATTGATATACCACTTGCTTGTACCTATGTTTCATATATATTGTACCCTGTTCCTTTCTCCGCCCGGTGCCGAGGAGTTGCCGGGGGAGTGGATGTGACGCCACTTAGTCTTTATGACTAACATTTGCTACGTCCTCCTTTTTAGGAGGAAATCCCGTAGGTGGAGCAGGTTATGCAGCCGGACAGCCAGGCCAGGACGATAGAGCCTGAGGGGACGGTACTGTCGCTACCGTCGGTTACTTATATGAGTGTGAGAGGTTTTTACTGTACCATTTTTTGAAAAGGTATTTACGTACTCTGATATTAGAAGCTTGTTGAAGCTTCTCTACTGCTATATTATGGACTATATGCTTGGTGTGGATTTGATTTCTATGTTATATTTTGGTTGGGTTGGCAATGTATGATAATGGTTATAGCCGGCAGGATAGGCGTCTTGTGGTACATGATAGCCCGAGTGCTAATGCTACCACAAGGCGACTGTTCTAGGCATAAGACCCCGATCGTGCCGTGTTTTGTGTTCCGGGACGGGGTCTTACATAGAATATGCTCCTTTCTTAGCCAAAATGTCTTAGCATGCCCAGTTAACTTCATCCTGGTACTTGGAACATCTGAAGGTCCGAGAGTGTGTGTCATTCAAAGTAACATTCCATGTCTACTACCTAGGAGAGGAAGGTCTGGGGATCTCCCATGCCGTCGTAGGTGGGGGCATCGATCTTAATGGCCCTAGTAATATTTAAGTCATGCTCAGGGTGACGATCTTGATGAGGCACTCGGGGAGAGTTCCCATCAGAGTTAGAATCGTTTACCGGTTTGTGCCGGTTAGGCCGTCTCACGTTAATTGGTGGGGCTATCGCTCTTGGTTCAATAGGACTTGGGCTATCATAGTCCTAAGCTCCATCATCTTAGTTCGTAGTTCCTCAATTGCCTCGGTGTTCGCATCCACGTGCTCATTTGCATCCATCCTAGACGAAGACGGTGTAGTGTACTCCATTCGTAGTCTAGTGCGCATATAAGGTTATGAAAATTTCGAAAGACGATTTTTCCTAGGGCTGGACCTAAAGTTAAAACATGATATTTTGAAATTTTCCTGACGTGACAGGAACGTGAAATTTTTTTTTCTATTTTCGCAGAGAAAAAAATATTTTAGACCGCTATTTGCAGACCAGGAAAACTTTTTTGTTTAATTTGATTAATTCGTTCCAACGAAAGAGAGCGAGGATGTTTGTAATATAGAAATTTAAATGACCGCATCTGATACCAAATTAGTGTAGTGTATGCCGCTACGGAAGATCTACATGAGAGAAGGCTCTAGATCGCCATTTAACACACACTTGTTCTGCTGCACCTACACAAGCATCTACCGCCCTCAATGCGTAATCGTTTCACGCACAAAGCATAAAAATAGTCGGAGAATGATCGACTCTAAAACAGAGATGGAAAAATGAGTCGACTCGTTTCCAAGGATAATGAAAAGGTTTCCAGTCCTTCTGAGGGCAAGACAAGGGCTATAGGCCAAGTTCCGCTCAAGCAAAATGGACCTACCAAGTCCGGAAAAAGAAACATGAACAATAACAAATTTTAATCAGAGATTTGAAGATGATTGAAATTAAGATCACGGAGAACACGATGGTTCAACCTCCACAAATCTAAAGAGAAGAAGCACTAAAGAAGGGGAAGAGTTTACCCAACCCGTTGGTAGAAAGCACACTTGATAACTTGTGGGAGAATCACTCTCTCCACGATTTCCACCGGCGTCGCACCGAATGGATCCACCGGCATCGCACCAAGTGGGATTGCTGTCCTTATTCCTTTGAGTCTCACCAAGAGACCATGCCGGAGGCTCCACAAGAGGAGATGTCGAATGGGGGAAGAGGGAGACAAGGGGTGGGGGTTGGGGGTGGGGGCAGCGGCTAGTTACAAGCATTGCCAAAATTCTTCATCGAGAAATAGTTTTAGGTTTTCTATTCTTCATCTCCTCATTCACTTACTAAGCCTCCTATATTTAGGAGTTATAAAATAGGTCCAACCATCAAAGATTGAGATGAAACCTCATCAATCCGGATGGATAATAGCACACCAAACGAAAAATGCATTAAGTTAAAATATTACAAGTTCTAAATAAAATAAAGCATTTAAAGTAATTGAAATGTTCTTCAAATAAGTACTTAAGTATGCTTCGCGCGCCACAGACGGATATTGTAACGTTGCCTTCCTTTAGCGGCCAAGGAGTCGTCATGTTACATAAAATCTTTACGTTGTAGCATTTTGACATAAGAATCATCGTCTAGTGGTGGTGGAGAGGTCGCGACATCCTGGAAGTCAGATAATTTGACTAAGGCATAACTGCTGAGATAACTAAGACAGCTGAGAAGAATGTCTCAGAAGAACCGCTAGACAGTTGAGAAGCTCAACACAAAACAATGAGAGAAGTGTTGGTCTCAGCTAAACCGCTGAGACAGAAGAATGTCTCAGCTGAGAAGAAGAAACCACTGAGACAGTTGATAAGGAGCTGGTAAGACCGAAGAGTCTCAACTGTGAAGAAGAAATCGCTGAGACAGTTGAGAAGGAACCACTGAGACAAAGTCAGCAGAAATTTTCTTTGTCCAGAAAGTGGATTTCGTCGAGCTTAAGTTAAAGTTTGAAGATTCAGAGTTCGCCGAGCTTAACTCACAGATCGTCGAGCTCAAGTTAAAAGTTGAAGATTCAGAGTTCATCGTCCTGAGCCAGCCTTTCGTCAAGCTCAAGTTAAAGGTTGAAGATTCAGAGTTCGTCGAGCCCAGCTCACAGATCGTTGAGCTCAAGTTGAAGGTTGAAGATTATGAGTTCATTGACCTGAGCCCTCCTTTTATCGAGCCTAAGTTAAAGTTGAAGATTCTGAAGTTCGTCGAGCTCAGCATAGATTTCGTCGATCTCAGATCGACGATAGTCGAGCTCTGTCCAAATACTTCATGCCGTTGATGGAAAGCTACAGTAGCGCCGGAAGCTACAGTTTGTCTTCTTCTTAGGGAGGTGGTGCTCACCATACTTGACTGGGCCCACATTCAAATTGTGTTGTTGATTCAAATCAGCAGATATAAAAGGAAGAGAAGAAAAGAATATTAGGGTTAACAAAAACGGAAAAAGAAAATGAAAAAGAGGCGGTTGGACTTCATCTTCTTCAGCAAGCATGAAAGCAAAGTCTAGTAGTGAAAGCCAGAAAGCAAAAATAGTTGAAGCGTTTTCTAGATCAATAGGATTATACCTTGAAGAATAAGTTTGCCGATTCAATCTATCAGCAAGAGAAGTTAGCTTTGTGAAAGGCTGTAAGCCTTTAATAGCAGTTACTGCCTTCTATACAACAGAGAAATTGGTAGCTGTAGAAGAAGACTAATTCCTTCTACAGCAAGTGGGCTAGACTAATATTTGCTCTGTCCAGCAAGTTAGACTCAGAGATTTTTCTCTGAGTAAGTATTTCAATATAGTTAATTATTTCCTGTAGGATTCAGTTTATCTGACTCTGAGTGTAGGGCACTTTGTGCCTAAGTGGTAGGTGACTAATTAGTCTATATGGTAAGTTCCCTGTTGGGGTAGTGAGGTAGGATCCAAGTGTGGATCTGATCTATAGGGCTTAATTGCCTGAGGTAGGAGAGTGCTACACTCTCATGTAGGATCCAAGTGTGGATCTGAGGTAGGGTTGTCTTCCCAGCCTGAGTATAGGGCCTAGTGCCTGAGGTAGGTGACTGGTGAATCACTGAGTTATAGGTTACAAGTGTCATTGAGTTGTAGGCCTTGGAGGAGGCTTAGCTGTAGGTGCCTGGAAGGGCACTGAGGTAGGTACCTGGATAGGTAGTGAGTTGTAGGAGTGATGCAGCACTCTGAGAGTAGGGCTGAGTACCTGAGGTTGTAGGGCTGAGAAGCCTGAGGTGTAGGACTTAGAAATAAGGCTAAGGTAGGTGGTCAGTAGACCACTGAGCTTTAGGAGCACTGCAGGGCTATGAGGTAGGAACCCTTGTAGTTCTGAGTTTTGATTCTTAAAATAATTTGTGTGTAAGGCTTAGGGCCTGAGGTGTAAGATCTGAGGAGCATATTGGTGGAGTTTGTGCCTAGTCCAACAAATCAGTTGGATAGGTTGGAGGGAAAGTGGATGTACCCAATTGGGGTACCACTGTGAATATTTGTGTGCTTGCTGTATTGTTTGTTTCTTTCTTGTATTGCAGGTAATTAGGACAAGCTCTAGATCACCAAATTTATAAACAGCAAAAAAGCTTAAGTAATTCAAAGACCTATTAACCCCCCCCCCTCATTCTAGGTGACTAGCTAACCTTTAAGTACTAACTTTCAACAATTAATACCAGCAAAGATGTGCTCTCACTCGGTAGTGGAGGTTGCCACGTTGTTCTGCTTCTTGCTGATCCATGAAATAATCCTTCTTCCGCTAAATTGCCATATCCCGGAAGTACCTTTCCTGTCATCCTTATAACCTGCAAAATCTACATCTGAAAAACAAATTAGCTCGACATCATTACTTCTTGGGTACCATAAGCCAAGATTTGGTGTGCCCTTAAGGTATCATAAAATTACCTTTGCAACGACTTAATAAGATTTCTTAAAGTTCACCTTAAATCTAGCGCGCACACATGTGGAGAACATTATGTTGGGTCTACTGGCAGTAAGGTAGAGTAAAGATCCAATTATGCTTCTGTACTTTGTTTCATCAAAAGGTTTCCCTTTCTTGTCTTTGTCCAAAGACATAGTTGAACCCATTAGAGTGCTCATCGAAGTTGCGTTCTCCATTCTAAATTTCTTAAGTAACTCCTTGGTGAACTTCTTCTGAGAGATGAAAGTTCCATCCTCAGATTGTTTAACCTGTAGTCCTAAGAAATACTTCAGATCTCCCATACTTCTCTTTTCAAATTTCCCTTGCATAAGTTTTGAAAACTTCTTGCAAAGTTTGTCTTCCGTTGAGCAAAAAATAATATTATCGACATAGATTTGCAGTATCAAAATCTTGCCTATTACTTCCCTAAGAAATAATGTCTTATCTATCTTTCCTCTTATGAACTTCTTCTTAAGAAAAATGCTAGATAACATCTCATACCAAGCTCGAGGAGCTTGCTTTAAACCGTAAAGAGCTTTATTGTGAAAATAAACATAGTTTGGGAAAGTAGAGCTGACAAAACCTAGGATTTGTACTATGTATACTTCCTCTTTCAAATCTCAGTTGAGAAATGCCAACTACACGTCCATTTGATAGACTTTGAAGCCTTTGTGAGCATCATACGCAAGAAACAACCTGATCGCTTCGATTTGTCCACCAGAGCATAGGTTAGATCGAAGTCGATCCCTTCTCTTGTATGTATCCTTGTGCTACAAGCCTGGCTTTGTTCTTTATGATTACCCTATTTTTGTCTAGCCTATTTCTGAGTACCCATTCTGTACCAATCATGTTTTGTCCCTTGGACCTGGTAACTAACTCCCAGACTTTGTATCGTTCAAATTTATTGAACTCCTCTTGCATGGCCATTATCCAAGAGGAATCCTTATTTGCTTTCTCATTCTTCTTCGGCACAACCTGAGACAACAAACTAAGATGCATAATATCATTAGCAGAACCTTCTCTAGTTCTGACACAGTCGCCTGGCTCTCTAATTAAAAGATCAGTCAGGTGATCTCTAAGGTGTCTGAACGCTATATTTCTTCCTCTCCCACCACCAGGTTCTTCCACATCCACTACATCTCCTACATGTTGAGGTAGTTCTTCATCTAATCGCTCTTCATCCACCATACTTAAATCAACAAGTTTCACTGAGCTTGGCACATCTTCCTTAATGACATCTTCCAAGCTTAGATCCTTGAACCTGGTACATGCATCTACAATAACAACACTGGACAAGGTATTATGAAGTATGCTTGTCTCATCAAATACAATATTGATAGTCTCTTCTACCACAAGGGTTTTCTTATGAAAGACCCTATATGCCTTACTATGGATACTATAACCTACAAAAATACCTTAAAAAATTTGTCACTAAAGTTTGTGCGATAATACTTCCCATTATTAAGAATGAAGCAATTTCCTGCCAAAGATCCTAAAGTAGGACACAATCGGTTTTTTGCCTTTCAACAGTTCATAGCAAGTCATACGATGGTTTTTGTTGATTAGTGCTCTTTTTTGCACGTGACAAACTTTGTTGACTTCTTCGGCCCAAAAGTACTCTGGTAGTGAAGCATCATTCAATATAGTCGTACATGCTTCAATAAGGGTTCTATTACTTCTATCCAGAACTCAATTTTGTTGTGGATTATATGGGGAGATAATCTCATGAAAGATACCTTGCTTCCACAAAATTTTGTCATGGCACCAGACTAAAATTCTGTTCCATGATCACTTCTGATTTTGATTAATTAGAAGTTTAATTCATTCTGAATTTGCCAAACAAAATTAGTGAAAGCTTCAATGGTGTCTGACTTGTGTTTAGATAGAACACCCAAGTAAAACGAGAGTAATCATCAATATTTACCATTGTATAAACTTTACCTCCTAAACTGTGAATTGACGTATGACCGAATAAGTCCATATGCAGTATGTATAAACTCCTAGAGGAATCTTTTTCAGAAATTCCTTTAAAGGTAGCCCTTGTCTGCTTACCCATCTAGCATGTGTGACATGGACTCTCATTAAGGCACTTAATGTTGGGGGCATCACGCACTATATTGTGAGAAAATAGCATATTATTTTTTGAAATTAATATGTGCTAATCTCTTGTGTCATTGGTCACAGAGAGATGCACTATCTTTTGCCAAAAAGCACACTGGTGTAGAATTGTTTAAACATAAAAAAATTAAATAGAAAAAATTTCTACTCCGAGTGCCGGTTAAGATCATCTCCAAATTTAATGACAATTTTATAAGACACTTATCCTTGTAGAATCAACGATATAGCCTTTGTCACATAATTTACTTATGCTTATCAGATTATGTTGAAATCCTTCAACATAAGCCATGTCTATGAAAGATACTATGACGTTGGAAATCATACTGTAGCCTTTAGTTATTCCCCTGTTAGACCCTCCGAAGATAACTTTTGGTCCGTCTTTGACTGGGGTGAATTCTCACAGTAGGCTTCTTGTCCCGGTCATATGCCGAGAGCATCCACTATCCAAATACCATATTGGAGTTTTAATTACCTTAGGACATTCCTGTAATCATAAATCATTTTACTGTAGGAACCCAAATAGATTTGGGTACTTAGTTCCTTGTTAGCGTAACACCACTAGGATATTAACATCTGAGTGGTCGGTCTCGCATTGTTAACTCGCGGAGTTTCAAAATTAACAGGGTTAAACCAACAATCTACGCCAAAATGACCAATTTTGTCGCAGCACCAACATTCAAATATGTTGTACCTTCTCTTGTACTTCTGCTTTACCTTTTGAATTTAAGTTTTAGTAGGGGCTACAGATTTGAATGTGGAAGCCTCCTGATTGTAGAATGCACAAGGCTTCTCAGTCACCTTAGCCTTGAGTACAACAGTTTTGGCTTTCGGGTCCTCCTTAAAATTTGGACCATGAACATAGGGACCGTGCTCTTTGAGGATTATCTCTTCAAAATGTGCTTTAAAAACACTCGCACCAAAGTCTCGGGGATGGGTCCATCCTTGATAGTTCTTTTTAGGATCCACATAGGTAGGCCAAATAAAGTGACCATAGGATGTCTCAATGTCATACTTATTTGTGGGGAACAAAACCTTCTTAAATGAGGGTTGACTTTGAGTTTCCTTACCATTGTCGTTGGTACTGGCTCTCTTAGCAGCCTTATTTATTCCCACTATGCAGCCAAGACAACAACCCTTCTTCGGAGCTAAAAACTCATTAATGAGGGGAAGAATGGTGTTTGGCTTTGAGTAGCTTTTGACCAGCTTCCTTTCCACCAAGAGCTTCTCTTTGAGCTCATATAAGTATTTCTCCTTCTGACTTAACAGTTAAGAGGAGCATTTCAATTTCTCTTACAAGGAGTGAACTTCACTTCTGAGAGGAGTTAATTTAGCAATTTCCTCCCCCAGGTTTAATTCCACCCCCTTAAGAGAAGAAATCTCTTTTAATTTATTCTTCACTACCTTTTGGCATTTTTCAAGAGCTTTCAAGAGTTCTTGATGTTAAGCCATCAAGTCAGAGTCGTCTTCCTCAAAATACTAGTCTTCATGACCATTTGTGGAAGTTTTTGATTCGGAACAGAGTGTGTGAGAGTTTAGCTTCCCATGGTATTGAGAGTCTCCTACTTCCTCTCCTGATTTAGCCTTGAGCCTGAAGTAGGCTTCCTCATTTTATGAACTTGACTCACTTGAGTCACCGTTGTTGAGAGTCTTGGACTTCTTGGCGACGAAGCTTTTCTCTTTCTCTCTTTTACCCTTAAAGGAACTCTTCTCTTCCTTCTTAGAGCATTCCTTCTTCTAGTAAGGACACACCGTAATCATGTGTCCTAGCTTGTTACAATAGTAGCAAACAACATTATAGTAAGAATTTTTATTCGGTTTTGATTTATACCTTTCCTCTCAATTGTATCTCTTTTGAGAACGATCACCTTTTCGATGTGATCTTCTAAAATCAAAGGACGAGGCCTGATTTTTCATTTGTCTCCACTTGTTGAGCATCTTTTAAACTACTTAGAGATGAGTAAGAACTCTCCATCAGATAGCTTAGAACCTGACATGCTTAGCTCAGAGTCTTCTGGAGTATCTAGAACTCATGTCCATACTGGTGACATGAATTTAGACTTTCTTGAACCATCAGCTTGTAACATCCCATGTAACTTCTAGGCCCCTTAACTTAGATTGGGTTAGGCATGGGGTGAGTGTTAGGAAATTAGCTAGGTTTGACCCTAAGTAGTGGGTTGTAGCCATGTGGGGCCCACTATAGGACCAAGGTCAAAATAGGTCAAACTAGCCTAAATGGGGACCCTAGCAACACCATGACTCCACCACATTTCCCTAACCCTAAAAACAATCTAAGTGAACACTAGGGCATGTCACTAGGTCAACCCTTTGGCCCTAGTGGACCCAAGTCAACCTTAGCCTTAATTTGGTCAAACCCATACCTATAGGCCCAATTAGCCTAAGTGGGGCACCAACTTGACCCAACCCAAGTTGGGTGGTGCCATTAGGCCCATGACCATCAAGTGGGGTCAGCTCACTCATCATGTTGACCAAGTCAACTCAAAAATTCAACTTGGTCAACATAAGGCCTAAAAGAGGGGGAAATGAACCCAAGCCTCGCCCTTTGGGCAAATCCCACTAAATATGGCCCATTAGAAGCCCAATGAGTAATAGACCAGCCCTACCCCTAGTAAATAGGAGAGAGAGTACATGCATGGGGGTAAAATGGGAAATTTAGGAGAGAGAAGAGGAGTGAGAAGAGGAAAAAGGGGTATGACGCCACTTTGCCATGGTTCCTTCTGCCCAAAGGCTGCTGGCCGGCCACATGACTCATTATAATGAGTTTGGAGTGCTGGGATGGCAACTTGGCAGACATGGTGAAGCATCCAAGGTGAACCCGAGCTCACCTTATTTGTTCCTCCATGTATAGCCCACCTCAGTCCAAATCAGCCTCACCATCACCTTCAGAAGGTGAAATCGAGTGGAGATTGACTGCTGGAACAGAGAAAATGGTGGAGAAACGAGATTTCGGGCAGTATATTGCCGGAGCAGCTCAACCATGGCAAACTGCCGCCACACTCGCCGCCAAGGCTTGAATTAGGTCTGTTTTGCCGCCTCTCTTCCGGTACTAGCTATCTAGATAATTTAGGGGAGACATCGGGCTCAATTGAGCACGATGCCATGACAGGAGTGTGAGAAAATACCGGGCTTTTCTTATTGCTCGGGATCTCCGGAGGAGCCAATTCCGGCGGCCTCACCGCCAGCAAACGCTAGCCCCCACCTCAGTGAAGGTTGTGGCGACAATCGCTGGCGATGGCAGTGGCTCAGCTGGCTGTAAAATGGCAGATAAGTCGGCCCAGTGCAAATCAATCTAGGTCATTGGCTGATCGGGGTCGATGACCCAATGCCGTCAATTTAATCCTATAGTTTTTATAAATGTTATTTAATGAAACATTTAAATGCTGTCACACTTTTACAGTAGAATTGCATGTAAATTTTAGGACTGTTAGAGGCATTATCAGAAATTGTGATTAAGATGAAACTTTTAGCCCTTCCTATTAACTTTAAAATGTCACCTTAAACATCAAATTTGGGGCATTAGAATGGGTTGTAAGGCAGTTTTTCTAGGACTGGTCCTAGGCTAGGGCACAAACCAAAATTAATGCCCATGCCAAACAAGAGGTCCACATGACCCAAAATTTTTGCCATGAGTTTATCTTGGGCATTTCTAGCCCCTGAAAAAAATTGGGAATTTTTTTGGAAAAACATTTCCTAATGTTTTTAGCAAAATACACAAAACTAAATAAATGAAATTTTTGGAGTGTTATGGCTCCAAATGGCCCCATATTTTGGTGGCAAGTCCTTGGGGACATCATATGTGCATGGTAAAAATTTCAACACATTTGGATCACTGCATGTTTGGTTAACCCACTTGCATGTGTTGGCCATATAGCCTTAGGGTGCAAATAACAATATTTTAAATGTTGCATATTCAGCCTAATTGATGCATTCAAAAATCATGGAGTTGATTCCAGAGACTCATTAGGGTAAATTTCACCCCTCATTGTAATAATGGGATTTTTGGGAACAAAAATCTCACTATTTGGAATTTTATAAAAATTTAGGCCTTTTGGTAAATAATTTGGAAAATAGGATTTTGATCAAAAAAATCCACAAAGACTGTCAAATCAAAAAGGATGTCATATTTGACTCATGAAAATTTTATCTTTCTGTTTGAGAACTTTTGGAGTAAAATACATGGAAATTACCATTTTACCCTTAATTCATTTATTTATAAATTGATTGAAATATATATCAGAAAATTTTGGAAATATTTTTATTGTTCTATAATTTTATGATTAGCCTTGTATAATTATCTCAAAATTTTTGGATGTCCTTATAAATTTTAAATTAGCATAATGACATTTTGGTAAATATTTAGGAATTGAATTTGGTAGGCCATTACATTATAGAGGTTGATGAAACTCTGCCATTAGCCTTAAATTAAGGATATATATGCTCTGTAATTTTCCTAGAATTGTGGGTAATGTATTACTTATACTTCATTTGGAAAATGGCAATTATGTGAATTTTGCTTTAATTAAGGAATAAATAGAATTATTCAAAGGAAAATTATGAATTTTTGTAGTTATAAATATTTTACCAATACACAACTCGGGAAAAATTCCTTAGTTCAGTGGATTATAATTTGTAATACTTCATGTGTTAAATGACCTAGGGAATTAAGTTAAATGATTTAATTAGAGGCTTTAATGACTTAAGAAAATTATGAAAATCCACATGCTCACTTCATTAGTCCATATCATCCTAGGATAAATATTTAGGTGCAGGTGGCCCAAGGAATTGTGAAGTTCTATTTCGGGGTGGTATTAGGTCATGGCTGCGCATAGTGAAAGTAGGTTATACTATAAGGACCACCGGGGGATGGATCGAATGTTGAGCTAGAGTTCTCTAGTGGATTATTACCCTGCTTGGTAGTGTTGTCTTAGTGATGAGAGTAAAAGTGCAAGACTTTGGATAACAACTAGGTGGAGGCCGGCTGAAGACCGTCGCCCCTTCAATAACATCTTAAATCATTAGGATCGCCCAAAAGTAATAATGAGAGAAAAAGAGGAATCATGGGTTGACATCCACTAAAGTAAATATCCTTGAGAAAGGGAGCCTTGGGCTTCAGCCCATCGTAGTTCCTAGTGCCTCGAGAGCCCTTCACCGGGTATACCCTGGGTAGTCCTGTTATTAATCTTAAGACACTAAGTATAATAACTCGTAGACAAGAGTAGCCTAATAGGTTAGGCATCGTATCATCATTCTCACATGTGCTGGGTTGGAGGGATATGTATTGCATGCTCACCCGTGGATGGTTTGAGGGAATCAGGACAGGTTGGTCCTGCAAGCTGAAGGCTCGAGATTAAATACTTGCATGTGCATAAAATTAGTGGCAGGTCATGCGGTACTGGTCCAATCGTCACACTGATGGCAGTACGGTGAACCAGGCTGGTGTGAGGGTTTGAGGGGCCAATAGGTTGTTTATACTGTGGTCTGGAGGCTGATCCTCGATAACGCGAACCAGCCCAACAAGATTGATGGGTAGTCAGCAAAGTACGTATGTAGAGACTCTAGAGTGCACCTAGGACGTGTACATAGGCGTATGAGAGAGGTTTAGGCCTGGTAGAGTGTATAACCGCCTAGAAAGAGGAGACGCCCACTCCACTGCTGCCGTAGCAACAATGGTGGTACCTGAGAGTGATGTAAGCTCTTAAAAAGTGGAAACTAAAGGTCTGTGATCACAGAGTCATTGTGTGTGAGTTGCACATGTCGGTTGCATAATTTGCATCATAACATTCATTCATATTAGGGCATACGCATCATAGATCCTTATCATATAAATTATTATGGGCTCTTTTATATGATAAGTTAAAATTCCTGGAAACCATAACTTATAAATTTGTATGGTCATTTTTATAAGTAAGGTACGATTTGTGATGGTGGAGTAGTGGTAGTTTAGCTTTACTTTTCTGCTCTTATTTCAGTTCTTTACTCACTTGTACTATACTTTTACTTCACTTATACCATGTGCTTAGAACTGCTAGAGTAGACTATATACATACTTGATAGCTAGCTTCTTGTCATCTGCTTTACTTTGTTACCCCTTGTTGTCCTCCACTTCGTCCTCCTGCTCGGTGCCTAGGAGTTGCGGGGTGAGGTGCGGAGGAAACAACTTAGTCCTTTTGACTAATGGTCGATGACCATATCATTTTAGGAGCTCGAGGAGATGGACCAACACGTTGAGGAGGCAGGACATGAGGAGAAGAAATCGCTGCCACCTACTACTACTGGAGCATGACCTCAGATGGGATGAGATTAGTTGATTAGCTTCCACTTTTGATTTGTGTGAGAGAGATTTGATATGATGTACCAGGAAAAAGCCCTTATTACTCTTCTTTATTATATTCATTATGGACTTGTACTTTTCATTCATATACATATGATTTGTATTGTGACTGTTGACTGGATATTATTATACTCTGATTAGTTTTACTTCTGTTTCTCATATTGGCCGAATAGGTTATGATCGTTCTTTCCGATAGAATCAGCGTCTTGCAGTATCGACTAACCCGTGTGTTAGTGTCACCGTAAGACGGCGGTTCTGTGCATAAGATGAAGGTTAACTCCCCGAAAGGGGGAGTCGGATCTTACACAGCTTTCAAGGCAACTAACTTCTCTCTGCCTTAAGTCTTGCTGCTTTGCTCCAACTTCTTTCTGGTGTTCATCTAAAGTTCGTAGGAGAGCAGCTTTTCGAAGAGGAACTGGGGGTCAATATCTAGCAGCTTTCCAAACTCCTTATTGGATACTATTTTTGTATCAAAGTCCTTTGTAAAGGATCTGAGGAATTTGTCGTTTAGTTCACCATTAGTAAAGGTGTGGCTGTAGTTCCCTTGCCTGTTGATGATCTTGAAGAATTTCTCGAAACTAACAGCAATAGTGTCATTTTCAGCCTACTTGAAACCTTGGTATTCCTGATTTAGCAAAGATCTGTGATCGTCTCAAATTTCTTCGGTTTTTTCCATGAGAACAACTAGATAATCCCACATCTCCTTGGCTGATTTGCAGTGGAATAAATTTTGTAGCATCAAATTGTCCACTGCGCTAGCTATAAAATTCTTCGCCTTTTTATATAGTGAGACTACATGTAATACCCAAAAATGATAGCAGAACATTTGGTGATATCGTCGGGAGACAATGGGTATCACGGACGGCTATAGTGAGAACACTCAATGCCATGAAGAGTTAAATGAGCTAAACGGACTAGACGCTTTCGACGAATCGTCGAGTGAGCTGTTGGAGTGGCGATAATGGGTATCGCTGAACGATACTACCACGTATGGGTGGACACGTGTTGGATGGCCGGAAGTGGTATGATGAGGGGTGGTTGAATGGGATCAATGCGGCTACCGATGATATTGCCAAGGAGGTAGTGAATATCGTCAAGCAATAGCATTAGTTTTGACTTGTCAGCTAAAATTGTGGCCTTTGCTCACTTTTGATGAACTGGTCCTGTGGCTGGAATTAATCCCAAGGCCACTTATGCAGAGGAGTAGTGGAATGAGAATTCATTCTCTTCTTCTCACTCTCTCGCCTTTTTTCATCAAAGTTCTTGAGAGAAAGAGATAAGGGTTGGAGCTAAGGGCTGGAGCTGAGCTTGAATAGCTTGGTGAAGGAGACGCAGTAGTCGGAAGCAAGATCTGAGGCTTGGTCCGTAATGAGGAAAGCATGGTGCTCCATTCTAACTAAACATAAAAGCGGCCATGGCTCTGAAAAAAACTACAAGGGTAATGATCTTCCTGCTTGGACAAGTGAAGTCCTTCATTTGGACTATGCATGGAAACCCCAATAAAAGTTGGAAAAGCGAAGGGAATTCCTTTGGGTCGAATCATGAAATCCCCAGTTAGTCTTGCATATAGATCCAAAAAGGTATAGTATGGAATAGGCTTGCTGTGTGATGCCCATCTAGACAGATTGGTCAGGATTGGTGATTTTTTTATTTATATGTCGGAGAAGAATCTGAGTATAAACTTGTAGGCTACGGAGTCTTTGTAATATCCCACTTAGTGCTATGCCCCTCGCACGCATTCTGAGTCAAAAGCCTTGTTGGGTATTGTATCCACAATTACCTTGATTTGAAGAAGACTCCAGTCAAGCTAAGGTGAATTGAAAATGTATTTGACAATTCTATCAAGTTGTGCTTGCAGCTATTCCATGCAAAGTACACACCAATGTCAGGGTGCAGTGGGTCAATATACATGGGTCTGCGCAATGTAATCCCTCGTTGCGTAGATCTGAGTGTTGATTCATGTGTGCTCTCTCTATTGGAGTGTACTTATTTTCAAGTACAGGGTCAAGGTAGATCAAGAGCAGAAGAAGGACCAAAGATGGGTCAAAGACCAAGTCATCAAAAGAGGGAAGAGAGAAAACTCTTCTAAGTCAAAATCGACGGGAATCGCTAAGTTATTCCTGCCGACTTCGACGGGAATCGCTAGTGATTCCCGTCGACTTCGATGGGAATCGTTAGTGATTCCCGCCGATTCGTCGAGTATCAGTTAGCCTCTCCCGCTGACTTCTTCCGGCTGATAGTTTTCAAATGGGGATTCTGCCAAGGAAGAATCGACGGGAATCGTGAGTGATTCTTGCCGACATCGACGGGAATCACCAACGATTCCCGCCGATTTTGCCTTAGGCAAATTTATTCGTTCGCTGGACCGAACCAACTTGCCGTGCGCTATTTCGGCCGAGGCTAGGGTTTCCCCTTGTGGGTCCCACAATGGTTTTTAGGGTTGGCTCATAGTATATATATACACGTATTTTGAACCTATACACACAGATATTCTTGGAAATCAAAAGCAGCCGACGTCGTGCCCTAGCCGATCACGGAAACCGCCGATTGCCTGTAGCCGCTCGCAAGTTCGTCGCCCCATTGATCTCAGTGCTTCTTTGATCTTTCGACGAAAGTACCGAGGCAAGCCGAGTGTCTCATGCATCTCTCTTGAGATCTTTTGTCTCTCGATTCGTTGAACGAGACAAGTTCTCCATTCCGAATCGGTGGAGACGATTGATCTGACTGAGATCGTTGGTATACCTTGCTTGCTTCATCAAGAAGTTTGGATCTACAAAGTATCACCGCCGCAATCACTTGCCGCCGCCGATCTTGAGAAGACCCATTCCAAGAGAGAAATCCGATTGTGGATTCTTTGTTATTTTCAAGCAAGCTTCAACGAACGAAGAAGGACATCGGAATCTCCAAAAGATATGTTTGTATTTTCTTTTACATTCAATTTTGGTTTGTTGTAAAGGAATTTTTCATTCCTAGTTATAAGGGTTGGGTGCAACCCGTGGTGGTGGAGTTGTGACTCCTTTGTTGGAAGAGTTCCTTCCGTAGTGTGAGGATTTGATTTCAATCCGTTTGGAGAAGTGACCGAGTCGTCCCTTGGTGGGAGATACGTCGAAGGGGGAAAGTGGACGTACCCAAATCG
Organism: Platanthera zijinensis; assembly: GCA_039513925.1. NCBI lineage: Eukaryota > Viridiplantae > Streptophyta > Magnoliopsida > Asparagales > Orchidaceae > Platanthera > Platanthera zijinensis. The sequence continues at coordinate 118,498,402 of CM077087.1, forward strand.
GGGAACCACTATAATTCTTTGTGAGTTTTCTGTGCTGCGTTTGATAATTTTTGCAGGTAAATTTAATTCCGCAAAATACTGCACGACACCTATTCCCCCCCCCCCCCATAGGTGGATTTAGTCGACACAAGAGACTTTCAAGTGGTATCAGAGGGAGGTTCCTCATCAATAAGGTTAACACCTTGAGTAAGATCCTGTGTCTAGTGTCAAGAAGAAAGAAGATCTCGGGAATGGACGGACTCAAGTATTCAGGAAAGATCCCAGTATGCACCAAGCTGAACATTCCCATCTTGAAGGAAAGGATCAGGTTCTACATGGAAGCAGTCGACCCCCGACTCTTTATGACAGTGGAGGAGGGACCTTATATCCCCACTAAGGCCTCCACAATTGATCCGACCAAGATGGTGCCCAAGAAGCTCTACGAAATGGATAAGGATGAGATGGTGCTTGTCGGACTAGACAAGAAAGCTCAAAACATCTTAGTAAGCGCCATCGATGATTCCATGATGCAGAATTTCAGCAACTGTAGGACTGCCAAGGACATATGGCACTTCCTGATCATTCTGATGGAAGGCACAGATGAAGTAAGGGATTATCGAAGATCCCTTCTGAACTAGAAGTATGAGGCCTTTAGGTGGGGTCCCAAGGAAGAAATCGGAGTGACATTTGAGAACTTCCTGAAGATCGTCAATGCCCTGAAGGGTTATGGCAGAGTGTTCACCGATTGTGAACTAAATGACAAATTCCTTAAATCCCTTACTAAGGAATGGGACACCAAGTTCAGCGCCATGAGAGAATTTTTCAAGCTGGCAGAAACTGATCCCCAGATTTTGTGTGGAAAGCTAATGTCCTACAAGCTTCAACTGAACACCAGAAAAGTTGAAGAAGAAGCCGATAAGGCCGCAGCCAAAGAAAAGACTCTGGCCCTGAAAGCTAATCAATCAAGGAAAGGCAAGGGTGTAGCCTCATCCCGTTCTTGGAGAAAGGCTGAGGAAGAAGACTCTGAGCCATGCTCATCCGGCTCAGAGCTATTTAAGGAAGATTTCTCCTTCATCACTCGAGAGTTCAAGAAGTTCCTCATGTTGAGGAATAAGAGAAAAAAGGATGGCTCCTCCTCCAGACATCAGAAGAAAAATTACTCATCTGATAGGTATGAGTCTAAACAGAACAAACATCGTTCTACTGACATTATCTGCTTTGGATGCAATAAGCTAGGTCGCGTCGTTGTTGACTGCCACCAAGGCAAGAGAGATAATGGGAAAGGAGAGGAGCACAAGTCCTCTAGAGATAAGAAGAAGGAGAGGAGCTACATTGCTAAAAAGCCAAAGACACTGAGTGAATCTGACTCTTCAGACTCCAGTGATGATGAGAAAGCCTACTTTGGGCTAATGGGTCGCTCTGACTTAGATGGAGACTGTCCCCCATTTATTGGGAAGGTAAAAGATTGCACCCCACTCACTGACTCTGACTCGGACTCTGAGTCTCCTGAAGATGATCTCGATGACAACCCATCTGCCCATGAAGCTGAACTCCTCGAAAAGTATGAGCTTCTGCTTAATACCTCTGAAGAGTGCTGAAAGAGGTTGAGTGCTCATAAAAAGGAAGTCAAATTCCTTAAGGCTGACGGTGTGTCCCTAAGAGAAGAAATCACTAGCTTAATTTCTCTCCGACAAGAACACCTGGACCTGACTTCTGAGCACTCAGATTCTCTAAGGCTCCTTGACCAAAAACAGGAAGAAATCAACAAGCTGGAAGAACAGCTTGCGGCCGAGAAGAAGATTGTCAAAAGCTTCTCTATGCACAAGACCGTTCTTCCTCTGGTTGATGTATTCTCTGCTCAGGCTAAGGGGGCTAGCTTAGGGCAAGTGGGAGGCCTGACAAATCATCCAGGAGAAACAAAAATCAGAGGACAAATAAGTCTGCTAAGAAGGCCTTTGCTGCAGAAAAGGGAAAGGCCCCACTCGGTCCTGTTTCATTCAGAAAGCCTGGCTTTCCTTGCAATAAGCAGGACTTTGAGTCAACCTATGGCCACTTCTTACGGCCCTCGGTTGAAAAGCCCATGAGCTGGTATGATGGTTGGACCTTCCCCCGCAATTACGGTTAGAGTGTCTTCAAGGCACCTTATGAGGAAATCCAAGTGGAGAATTATGGCCATTTCTCTAGCATTCATAATAGGAAGCAGGCTCCAAAGGCCAAGCCTGTCTTACTGAAGGAACAGGAAGTGAAGAAGTCGTGTGACTGCTGTCATCATGATGCCTCCACCTCCAAATCCAAGGCCCCGGCTGGACCCACCGTTCCAAGTGTAAAGCAGGAGCCTAGGAAATGGCACAACAGGTTTGACTATTCTTGCTGTGGCAAAGTTGGTCACTTTGCCGTGGATTGCTGGTTTAATCCAAGATTCAATGTGACTCCACATGAAAGCAATGCGAGGCCGACCACTTATAGGGTTAACCACCCGAGGGGGAGTATGCGAATAAGGAATCTAGGACCCAAGTTCGATTGGGTTCCTAAGGGAAACTAATTCTGTTTTGTAGGTATGTCCAAAGGCCTCAAAACGCCAATCTAGTACTTGGACAATGGATGTTCCCGACATATGACCGGGACAAGAAGCCCGTTGCGTGATTACTCCCCAGTCGAAAATGGACCCAAAGTCATCTTTGGAGGATCTGATCGAGGAGTCACCAAGGGTTATGGTATAATTTCCAATGGTGTATTCTCTATCACAGACGCGGTCTTTATTGTAGGGTTAAACCATAACCTGATAAGTGTAAGCCAGTTGTGTGATAAAGGATACGACATTAAGTTCTACAAGGAAAAGTGCTTGATAATATCGTGTTCCTCTTCGGAGATGGTATTAACTGCTATTAGGAGCAGAAATATTTATTTCTTAGATTTTCTTAGCTTATACTCTTCTACCCCCGTGTGCCTAGTAGCAAAAGGCAGTGCATCTCTCGGTGAACAATGGCACAAGAGATTAACACATATTAATTTAAAGACTATTAATATGTTGTTTTCAAAGAATTTAGTAAGGGATTCCCCTACTATTAAGTGCATCAAAGATAGCCCTTGTCTTGCTTGCTAGAAGGGCAAACAGACTCGAGCTACCTTTAAGGGAATTGTAGAGAAAGACTCTTCCAGATGTCTTTATCTTCTTCATATGGACTTGTTCGGTCCAGTGCAAGTTCATTGCTTAGGAGGCAAATCGTATACGCTAGTGATTGTTGATGATCACTCTCGGTTTATGTGGGTGTTCTTCTTGAAATGAAAGTAAGATACGTTTGACATCTTTACTAATTTTATAAAGCAAATTCAGAACGAACTTAACTGCTCCGTGGTAAAAAATCAGAAGTGACCATGGAACAGAATTCGAGTCTGGTGCTATGACAGAATTCTGTGAAAAACATGGTATCTTTCATGAGTTTTCCTCCCCACGTACTTCTCAGCAAAACGGAGTTGTGGAGAGGTTAAATAGAACGCTCATTGAAGCATGTACGATAATGTTGAATGACGCTTCTCTTCCAGAGTACTTATGGGCAGAGGCTGTCAATACGGCTTGTCATGTGTAGAACCGAGCATTATTCAACAAGAATCATCGTAAGACGCCTTATGAGCTATTGAAAGGCAGGAAACCGACCATGTCCTATTTAAGGATTTTTTGCTGCAGATGCTATGTACACAATAATGGGAAGTACCCATGTACTAAATTCGGAGAAAAATGCTTCGAAGGCATCTTCATGGGCTATAGTAGCCATAGTAGGGCATATAGGGTTTTCAAAAAGAAAACCCTTGTTGTAGAGGAGTCTATTAATGTTGTATTTGATGAAGGAAGCTTGCTTCACAGCAATTCTTCTAGTGGCATTCTTGAAGATGCAGGTGCAAGGCATGAACAGCTAAGTGTCGATGAGACTGCTAAAGATGAAACTCCCAAGTACGTAAAGGTCTCCACCTCAACGCCAACTAGAGAAGATGACGATTAGGATTGAGTAAATCTCCCAGAAGAGGGAGGAGCACGAGAAGCTGTTATAGCTCCAGATGCAAGACTCTTTGAGCTCTGACACGTGAGGGATCATCCCAGAGATCATATCATAGGATATCCTTGTGACGGTGTCAGAACTCGCATATGTACAATTAACGAGATTCTGCACCTTAGTTTTCTGTCACAGGTCTAGCCAAAGAAGTTCAACGAAGCGAACAAAGATGCGTCCTTTATATTGGCCATGTAAGATGATCTGCATCAATTCGAAAGATGCAACGTCTGGACGCTTGTTCCTAGACCAAAGAAACAGAATATGATCGGCACTAAGTGGAACTTCATAAACAAACTGGATGAACACGGTGTCATCATCAAGAACAAGGCCAGACTGGTGGCTCAAGGTTATAGACAGGAGGAGGGGATTGACTTCGACCAAACCTTTTCACCAGTTGCAAGGCTCGAGGCAATTAGGTTGTTCCTGCCATATGCCTCTCACAAAGGATTCACTGTCTATCAGATGGAGGTGAAATCTGCGTTCCTAAATGGAAATTTGAAAGAGGAAGTATATGTCGCGCAACCCCAAGGTTTTTTTAATCCAACATTCCCTAATCATGTTTACTTTCTTAATAAAACATTATATGGCTTAAAATAAGCTCCTCAAGCTTGGTATAAGACTCTGTCTAGTTTTCTTCTTGAGAATAAGTTCTCGAGAGGAAAAATAGATAAGAAATTTTTTCTTAGGGAAGTCAAAGGCAAGATTTTGCTGGTGCAAATCTATGTCGATGACATAATATTTGGCTAAATGGACAACAACATGTGCAAGAAGTTTTCTAAACATATGCAAGGGAAGTTTTAAATGAACAGCATGGGTGAGCTGAAGTACTTCTTGGTACTTCAAGTGAAACAGTCTGAGGATGGAATTTTCATTTCTCAGATGAAGTTAACAAATGATTTCCTGAAGAAATTCGGAATAGAGAATTCAACCTCTATGAGGACTCCAATGGGATCCACTGTGTCTCTAGACAAGGATGATAAAGGGAAACCTTTTGATGAAACCAAATACAGAAGCTTAATTGGATCCCTGCTCTCCCTTACTGCTAGTATACAAGATATTATGTTTTCCACATGCGTTTGTGCAAGATATCAGGTGAACACTAAGGAATCTCATTATGTCGCCGCAAAGCGAATTCTTAGATACCTTAAAGGTACACCAAATCATGGCTTGTGGTACCCAAGACACAATGATGTCGAGCTGATAGGCTTTTCTGATGCTGACTTTGCATGAATCAGGGATGATAGGAAAAGCACTTCCGGGACGTGCCAATTCCTCAGAAGAAGGCTTATTTCATGGAACAGTAAAAAACAAAACTGTGTCGCAACCTCTACGGCTGAATCTGAGTTCATCTCAGCAGGCAGCTATTGCGCACAACTTCTATGGATCGGAAATGAACTCGAAGATTATGACTTGCAGTTCAGAGAAGTTCCTATGTTTTGTGACTCCTCGAGCGCAATAGCAATTGCGAACAATCCAGTGTCGCACAGCAGAACAAAGCATATTGAAGTGCGCTACCACTTTATTCGGGAGTATGTGGAAAACAAAGATATCTCTCTCTGCTATGTCCCCACGGATAAGCAGAATGCAGATATCTTCACAAAGCCCCTAGACGAGGCCAAGTTCAGTCTCTTCAAAACTGAACTCAGCATGCTGAACTATGAAGATTGAAGACTGAAGGGCTCAAGGCTCGTGGATCAAGGGGAAGCATCAGCGAGGAACTCAAGATCGGGCACGGATTCAAGAACTGAGGGGGAGCATTTTACACCAAGTAAAATCCCAGATTTGCAGAAGCCGAAAGGGGGAGATTACCCTCTCGGCTAAGGCTAAGGTGGATTCAAATTTTAAGTATGCTCTCAGGAAAATGGTAATGAATCTCACTCTCAAATGAATTTTTTGTTTCTTTTTTTCATTCTCATCTGTTCTATTCACCTTAGCTTATAGGATTTAGGCTTCTTCAAATAGGGGGAGATTGTTGGGTATTATATCCACAATTACCTAGATTAGAAGAAGACTCAAGTCAAGCTAAGGTGAATTGAAAATGTATTTGACAATTCTATCAAGTTGTGCTTGCAGCTATTCCATGCTAAGTACACACCAATGTCAGGGTGCAGAGGGTCAATATACACGGGTCTACACAACGTAATCCCTCGTTGCGTAGATCCGTGTGTTGATTCACGTGTGCTCTCTCTATTGGAGTGTACTTATTTTCAAGTACAGGGTCAAGGTAGATCAAGAGCAGAAGAAGGAGCAAAGATGAATCAAAGACCAAGTCATCAAAAGAGGGAAGAGAGAAAACTCTTCTAAGTAAAAATCGACGGGAATCGCTAAGTGATTCCCGCCGACTTCGACAGAATCGCTAGTGATTCCCGCCGACTTCGATGGGAATCGTTAGTGATTCACACTGATTCGTCGAGTATCAGTTAGCCTCTCCCACCGACTTCTTCCGGCTGACAGTTTTCAAACAGGGATTCTGCCAAGGCAGAATCGATGGGAATCGTGAGTGATTCCCGCCGACATAGACGGGAATCACCAACGATTCCCGCCGATTTTGCCTTAGGAAAATTTCTTCGTTCGCTGGACCGAACCAACTTGCCGTGCGCTGTTTCGGCCGGGGCTAGGGTTTCTCCTTGTGGGTCCCACAACGGTCTTTACGGTTGGCTCCTGTATATACGCGTATTTTGAACCTCTACACACAGATATTCTAGGAAATCAAAAGCAGCCAACGTCGTGCCCTAGTCGATCGCGGAAACCGTTGATCGCTTGTAGCCGCTCGCAAGTTCGTTGCCCCGTTGATCTCAGTGCTTCTTTGATCTTCCGACAACAGTACTGAGGCAAGCCGAGCGTCTCACGCATCTCTCTTGAGATCTTTTGTCTCTCAATTCGTTGAACGAGACAAGTTCACCATTCCGAATCGGTGGAGACAATTGAACCGACTGAGATCGTTGGTAGACCTTGCTTACTTCGTCAAGAAGTTTGGATCTACAAAGTATCGCCGCCACAATCACTTGCCGCCGCCGATCTAGAGAAGACCCATTCCAAGAGATAAATCCGGTTGTGGATTCTTCATTATTTTCAAGCAAGCTTCAACGAACGAAGAAGGACATCAGAATTTCCAAAAGATTTGTTTGTATTTTCTTTTACCTTCAATTTTGGTTTATTGTAAAGGAATTTTTCATTCCTAGTTGTACAGGTTGGGTGCAACCCGTGGTGGTTGAGTTGCGACTCCTTTGTTGGAAGGGTTCCTTCCGTAGTGTGAGGATTGGATTTCAATCCGTTTGGAGAAGTGACCGAGTCGTCCCTTGGTGGGAGATAGGTAGAAGGGGGAAAGTGGACGTACCCAAATCGGGGAACCACTATAATTCTTTGTGAGTTTTTTGTGCTGTGTTTGTTAATTTGTGCAGGTAAATTTAATTCTGCAAAAGACTGCACGACACCTATTCCCCCCCCCCCCACCATAGGTGGATTTAGTCGACACTAGAGACTTTCAAGCCTTGACTCAGGAACGGGGTGCAATGGCTGAAGGGTTAGGGTTGAGTGATACTCAACAAATTCTAGAGGAACGGACATGAGATAAATCAACCAAGGGAAATTCGTCGGATACCGCCAAAGATATCCGACGAATTCTTTGAGAATTTTTGGGAAGTTAGTCGAGTGGAATTCGTCAGGTATTGTCAAGTGATACTCGACACACTCGACCCTAGAATTTGAGAAATAGTTAAAGTGAAATTCGTTAGATATCGCTGATAATATCCGACGAATTCTTCGAATATGGAGGAGATGGATTCGGCAAGAGAAAATGTAGGAAATTCGGTTAAGGAGAATTCGTCGAATATCACTAAGGATATTCGATGAATTCATCAAATATCACTTGGACAATTCGGCAAGACTAGTCAGGAATTCATCGAGAATACACGCATTCATTCGCCGATTCGTCGAATATGGAAGAGGTTACTTGTTGATTCATCAAGTATGAAAGAGGATACTCGACGATGTTAACTTGGTGCATTTTTGGCCTAGGCAGAATACGCAGTCTTGTGTAGGTAGGTTGAACCGTATTTCATGATTCGTGCAAAATGATTTCCTTGGACCAGTTCGTGTCAATAAGACTTGATGTAAGCAATAATATGCGGTCCAATGAGGATACGACATGTGGCAGTGTGACTCAACCGTAATAACTTATTATAAAAAGGAGTAATCGAACCCTAGCAATCACGATCTTTCACTTTGTTGTGCTGTTACTATGTGAAACCGTCGGGAAAAAATAGATCACCGAAGTCGGATTTCTGGAGGAAGGGTTTCTCCATTTTCCTATGAAGAACAGCGCTAGCGGAAAAGAACCATGCCACCAAGGAGAGTGATGAGGTCCATGGTCGGTACCACCGAAAATGAGGTGTGCTTCCTACCCTCTCCCTTGGTGCTTGATCTGTAATTATTTTCTAGGAGAGATGTCGACTCAAAGGAGTTTGACTTGCGAGATGAAGATTTACTTGGAAGGGACCATGCAATGGCCGTGCCCTAAAGATTAGTTGTCTTCAAACTCTCCTCTCTTCTATGTGAAGATGGTGGACTTGGTTTCGTGAAGAAGATTGGTCCAATGAGTGTGAATAAGGAGGAAAATTTGCACTTGGTTCAGAATAAATACCTAAAGGAAGAAGATGAACCAATGTCGTTCATCTTGCTTTCAGATACGTGTAGAAATATGTTTTATGCGCGCATCGAACTTCAAGGCCATTTTCGGGTACGATACGGTCACATATGGACTTTTTACTAAACAAAAAAGTCTTAGCCCTTGGAAACAGATTTCCAATAGATGGTTGTACGTCTTCATACGTGGTCTATAGCCTCGAGTAAGTCCAATCAAACTTGATCGACTGAAATGGTATACGTGCAGAAATTTGTTTTTTGTATGCCGCAGACTTTGATGTCGATTTCAAGTACTTTATGGTTTTAACCAGGTGATGGACCAACTACAAAAGTTGTAGTCCTTGGAATTACCTTTCCAACTGATGGTTACACATTTTCATACGAGTCATGTAGACTCAGGAATGTCCAGTCAAAGTTGTTGTACAGTCAAGTCTTGATTATATGTTCCTCTCGGGTTAGTGTAGAATTTGGTTTGAACTTGGTAGAGAGAGTCATGGTAGATTAATGTCAAGGTTTTCATGTGGTTTGCTGAAATTAAACTATTAGTAATTTCACTAAACAAAAGATTGATGAGATGTAGTTGATAGATCCTTAAGTCAACAAATGGTTTGGCGAAGCACGTTGTAAAATTGACTTGTTGGAGTTTCATAATCAATTGAATGGAAAATTTAGTGAACACTACATGTGCATGTGGAATATCATGATATTTTTTGAAATTCTTGTGGAAGCATGGTTTTTTGTGAATGCTTAATTTACGAGAGTATTGGATAAGCTATTTCACTATTATGTGGGATATTGGTTAAAGAATGTAATTAGTAGTATATTGTTTAGAGTTGAGTCTCCCTATGTGTAGAAGTGTGGGATTGGTACGTTATGCTGGGTGGCTTGCCACCAGTGTAATTAACAAACCCTGGTGTGATATGGAAATGTTGACGGGTTGGAAGTGCGTGTGTGTTTGCCGCTCTAAAATGATGTGTTGATAATGGCCTCGGTGTGGAGCCCTTGCGTGTTGATGAGCACGAGATGTGAATAATAAATAGGGACTCTATATGGAGCTCTTATATGTGAATTGCATGCGGTGTGAGTTGATACGCAGTGTCATAATATTGTGTTGAAGATAGTGTTGTAGGTCTACGAGATCGCTAGTCGTCACACCGACAAGAGTTGACAGAAAAACATTGGACGGTTTGGTTGTGTCCTCGGTGCTCATTCCTGAGGACCTATCTATTCCAAGTGGATGGAAAGGTTGTGTCCTTATGCTCATTCTCGAGGCCCTTTCCATGCCACACTTATAGGCCAGTTAGGTTTGTGATTTTTGTGCACATCTACCCAAGACCCCTCTGAGCCATAGTACGCATTTGAGCTCCGATGTTGTATTCTTAGCATTGAGGGGTATATAGGCCTAAGCTCGGTAGTGTGTGTTGGAACCCCTAGGTGATTTGGGCAAGGTTTTCTTCTTAGGTTGTGACCCATGTTGTATAAAAGGGACAAGTTTTATGTGTTTCTAGAGTCTACATCATGTCCTTAGAGTCAACAGTATAAAGGACCAGCCTCCAACACTGCCCAAGACTCAAGACTTAGAGAATTCAAGTTTTAGAAAAAGGAGATCTACGTTCGTCGATCTCTGGTCGACGATAGTTGTTCTTAGCTCGACTAACTCAGAGATAAAATTCCCTGAGCTGAGCTCAACGAACTCTATTCTCAGGTCGACTAACACTTCAACTCTCAGCGCCAAAGATCACTCAGCGGCATAATTGACTCAACGCCATAATTCACTCAAAGCCAAAGATTACTCAGAGCCAAAGATCACTCAACGCTATCAATGACTCAACGATCTCAAACGAATCAAAACCAGATGTGCTGTTATCTCAACCCCGTAAGTTTGACCATGTTCTAAGGTCGACTAATTTTAGATTCTCAGGTCGACGAACTTAGAACACAGTATCCGTCAGTTTATGCTGTGCAGTGGTTCGCAGATCACAAGTCGACGAAAGTTGACCTCAGGTCGACGAAAGCTTATCTCAGGTCGATGAAAGCTTACCTCAGGTCGACGAAAGTTGATCTCAGGTCGACGAAAGCTGTTCTCTGGTCAACGAAAATTGTAAGACATATTGTTATTTATTCTTTCCTTTTCTGTCTCCTTATTTTATATCTATTATAGACCGTTAATTCCCTGGATAATCAATGCACTTATATCCTTTGAATCGAGCTGTTACTGGCAGCACTGATTGCAAATATCTTCCATGGAATTAATTGCATATATCTTGGGACAGAAATAGAATAGAATATGTGACAGCATTCTTGCCATTTTCATTTCCCAGATATCGGCTAAGCATTTATTGCAAGTTTTTGAATTCGACCTAGATGCAGTTATCAATATGATTATCTCCCTGCAAGAAAGAAGTCAATACAGAAAACTCTTTGAGAAAAACAAGAAGTGCATTGCATATAGTGCTCAAGAAATCAACTGCAATCAAAGGAAGAAGATAGAACAACAATCACAATCAAGAGTCCTTCTTCTTCACCTTATTTATTTTCAGGGATCACAAGTGACAACAATATTCAAAATAGTCAAAGGATCTTTGAAGAGTTAATCATATAGCAGAAGGCCTACTCACCCTTAGCAAAGCTTCAGCTCCTACACCATTCAAGATTTCAGGGGGAGCTTTGACAACACCACAGAATCCACATTGTCTTCTCATTTTGACTTAAGAAAAGAAGACTTCCATCAATTTCTCTTCCCCACCTTTGTACAGGGTTTTAATTCCCTTCAAAATTAATCTAGTTGCAAGTCACCTTCCAAAAGACTTGGGTTGGTTTTTAGCACCTGATCAAAAGCTCATTGGTGGCAGTCACCTGATCAAAACCTATAGTGGATTCCTACCTAGGGTGGTAGAAGAGTGGATGTACCCAAGTTTTGGGAACAACTATTAAAATTCTTATGTTTTCTTTGTGGCTGTGATCTTCCTGTGTGCTTGTGCTATTATATGTTTTATTATATAGTTTAGCTATCTTTTCTTTAGTTCATTTGCTGCACTTGTACACTCATACACCTATATCATAGTAACATATTTTATTAAAGACTTCTTATTTCAGCAAAAATCAAAAAGATTTTAAAAACTCTATTACCCCCCCCCCCCCTCTCTAGAGTTTGTCAGAGCTTACCCTATCTTTCAATTGGTATCAGAGGGTTGTTAATCACATCATAAAGGCTTACACCTGGATTAATCAAGATCCTAAGGATAAAATCTGAATAAGTCTTATTAGTTTCTCTGATTAGATTTTATTTTCTGATATCATGACACAAAATAAGGTTTATGACAGCACCAGACCTCAAGTCTGCAACATGAAAAAGTTTGGGATCTGGAAGGCAAGAATCAAGCTGTATATGAACTCTATTGATGAAGATATCTTTAATTCCATCTTGACAGGACCACCAGTGTAACATCCCATTTCCAACTAGACCCCTAAGAGTGGTTTTGTCATGACAAAACCCTAGGAAGCCCAAGAAAGAGTCAAGTGGACCCGGTGGTGTGGATAGAGGCACTATGGTCTGCAAATAGTAAATTCCAAAACCTTGGTTTAAGGTGATCATGAAGCTTCACCAAGACTCCAAGACCCCACCCATACCTTTATAACCCTAGTAAGGGGTCAATGGGTCACTCAGGACCCATGGAGGGCAGCCAAAGGACCTGAGTTGACCAAAGTCAACTCTAACCCTAATTGGGTCAAATTGACCTACACAAGGGTCAATTGTAGTCTCTTAGCCAAATGGACCACCACTATACCTCCATAACCCTAGGTAGGGGTCAATGGGTCACTAAGGACCCATGGAGGGTAGTCAAGGGAGCTAAGTTGACCAAAGTCAACTCTAACCCTAATTGGGTCAAATTGACCTACACAAGGGTCAATTGCAGTCCCTTAGCCAAGTGGACCCCACCCATACCCTCGTAGCCCTAGTGAGAGGCCAATAGGTCACCAATGATTCATTGAGACCAATCATAAAGGCTAGGTTGACCAAAGTCAAATCTTGACCTAAAATGGTCAAAGTGCCCTAGTTAAGGGTCAAGTGACCTCCAAGGGGCAATCCAACCCCACCTTGACCCTAGGGGAGGCTAATGGGTCACCAAGGACCCATTTAAGAAACCTCAAGGACCAATTTGACCTAGGTGGGCCCTAGTCCAACTTGGGTTAAGTTAGCCCAAATGGGCTAACTCAAGCTCAAGCCCATTTCAATTGGGCTAACCTTGACTTAAGTGACCAAATGGACTTGAGGGCTGCCATAGGATAGGGAGGAGCCAAATTTCAGGCTTGGTGACTAGGAGAGAGAAAGCCACCCATGGAGGAGAGAGAAAGAGAAGGAAGAAGAAGGAAGGAGGACTTTGTGCTCCTCCTCCCCCCTCCCCAACCTCCCCATTCAATTCAGAAGAATAAGGGGGAGTGCAGCAACCATTTTGGACTGATTAGAGCAAGCTCCACCCCCCTACCAACCAAGCCGCCATTGTTGACCTAGGCCAAAAATGGCACAAGGCATTCAGCCACCTAACTCCCCTCCTCTCCCTCTTTAAAAGCTTCACTGAGGTCCAAGGAGTAATTCCCACCATTTTCCTGAAGGAACCAGCAAGTTTCCTGCATTTTTGAACAAGCCGACCACCACCGGCCACCACCATGCCAATCCGACGATCAGCACGGCTACAGCCGCCACCACAGGTCCTCCTCTACTCCTTAACCCATGGGCAGACCTTAGAAATCATTAGGTCCAAGGTTCAGGCTCAATTGAGCCCGATCCAATTCAGAAAAATCGCGATTTTTCAATGGTTTTGAGCTTGTCAGGTTCGCCGGAATAGTGCTCCCCGGCGGGCGTGCCGCCGCCTGGAGGTAGCCCCGACCACCCCAAAGGTGTAGGCGGCGGTGGCCGGCCGGGGAGGTGGCTGGATTGTCGGCGGCAGCGGCTGGAAATCTGCCCAGGTAGAAGCAATCCTGGCCGTCTACCAGAGGAAGAAGATGACGGGATTCCGTCCCTCTTGCGCCAAGATTCGTGCTGATGATGATAAAATACTATAGGATATGTGTTTGTTTTATTTCATTTTCTGTCACAGGTTATGTATTTACTGTTTTTAATTATTAAAAATATTTAAGCTTCAATTCAGAAAAAATGGTCAACACTTAAAAAGTAGCCTTCTGGGTCTACTTTCAAACAAAATTGGTTTGGACCAATTTGGGTGACTGGTTTGACCAGGGCACTCATTTTGGTGGGGTCTATACATATGTCTAGACAGACATTAAGCAGAGTGCCCACACTTCATCCTTAGCCCAAATGAGTTGAAATTTTTGCAGGGAGTCACCCTAACTAATATCTAGACCCTGCCAAAAAATGGGAATTTTTGGAGATAATTTTTCTATAGTTTTGTAAATAATTTAATTTATCTAGGGTAAATTAATTTATGGGTCAAATGAAGTCCAAATTCATCCAAATTTTGGTGGGACATATATGAGGTCAATATAGACCTCTGGTTAGAATTTCATTAAGTTTGGAGGTGATTTGAATGGAAATCATGCAAACCCTAGCCTTGCCCTAAGAAGGGCATTTTGGTCCAAAATGTAATTTTTGCTTAGAGTGTCCAATTAACCTCAAAAGAGGTTCAAATTTGGAACACTGACTTGTCATGAACTTGTGCACCTTCAAATAAAATATGGGGATGTTTGGAAATGATTTTCCCCAAGATCCTAGGTCAAACCCTAAGGAAGGGCTTTTGTATCTTGTGAAGGGCATGTGGCCAAAACACCTTGTATGACTATGAAATTTTGTAGGGAGGGTATTATGGCAACTATAACCCTCTGGTTAAAATCTTAGGGTGTTTTGGAAAGTTTGGGACCCACAAAACCCTATCCCTAGTTTAGGGCACAAACATTGTAGGGTTGGAATGGGCTAGCTAAACTCCTCCAACTAAGATGAAATTTTGGTAGATTGGTCATAAGGATATTATAAGCCACTGGTAATTTAATTGGGAATTTTGAGACAATAGTTATAGTACTTCATTTGTAACACCAGGGATGCCTCAATTTAATAAATTGGTCATTATGGTCCCTCTTACCCTTGGGAGGTCATGAAAGTTTGGCAGAGGAAGTTTTGAGTCATTATATGGATATATAAATTTTATGAAAATTTTTGGATACCTATTTGAGGTACTTACTTCACAAGCTTGTTAAATGAGGAAATTATTCGATAATTTAATTAAGATTATTTACTGATAAATAAGTTATGAAATTTGGCCCAAATCATTTATATGCTATTAGAATCATACTGGAATTTTCTCTGAATTTTTGGAAGCAATATAGTCTTTTATATTTCTTTAAATGAATTTTCAAGGGTTAAAAGGAAATAGGAATTTTGGGATAAAACCTTACTGAAAAATTGAGATATTTTGGAAGATCATTTAAATCCTTATTTTAAATATCCTATAAAATTAGTGGAATGCTATCTTGCCTGAAAATGGTACTTCATGTTCATTATTGGAAATTTTAGTCATTAGAATAATTAAATAAATTATTAAATAAATAAGGAAAATTTTGGGTCTCTGGATTTAAGGCTTAAAGGTCATAATGGCCCTCCATTAATTATTATAGGAGTATTGGAAGATTATTTGATGTACTCCCCATTATACATGGCATTTAACCTTGTGGTCTGCATTTAGTAAATTGTTGAAAGGAAATGATTTGGCATAGTTGGAGTTAGCCATCTTGCTGGATGTTGTAGATGTGGATGGGTCATCCTAGAAGTTTAGGTTAAGTAGTGAGATATGAGTCTGTAGTACTAAGTAGTGCTTGGGGTCGACGAAAGATCGTCTTTCCCCGTAAGAGTGAAAGGTCAAAATCACCTTAGGTTTTGTCTACCGTAATATGAAAAAGAAATGGGTAATGGATATGAGATTAGTTACCAACCAACAAGAATAAGTGCCTTGCGAAAGGGAGCTTTGGGATTCAGCCCATCATAGCTCCTAGTGCCCTCGAGAGCCCTTCACAGGGAATACCTTGGGCAGTCCTGGGTAAAACCTAAGTTGTAGGTATAAAATCGCCACAAGAGTAAATAGTAAACTTAGGATTTCACACTCTCACACCCCAATGTTCCGGGAGATAGCTTGGGTTACTCGAGCAATAAGCCCAGTGGTTATGGTGATGGGCATGGTGGCCCGGGGAGCTTCAGCTCGGTTGTTGATTATGACGGACGGGATAGTCCGGGGAGCTTTGGCTCGGTTGTTGACGGACAGGATAGTCCGTGGAGCTTTGGCTCGGTTGTTGATTATGACGGACGGGATAGTCCGGGGAGATTTGGTTCGGTTGTTGTTTGGACACATAACTATTGCATGTGCATAAATGGAATAAGGTGGTGGGTCTTCGGTATTGGAGGGTCGATGCACCGACGCCAATACGCTGACTCGGCAAATGTGGTTAGCACTTCGCCAACAGAAGTCCGGTGCGCCAGCCGCCAAGAGTACGCAGGAGTCCGCTTTGTGCACCAAGCATTGAGGCATACGATAGGTCTGACCGATAGTGCTTTACTGGTTTAGAGGTGGGCGAGGCCCAACCCACCGCTTCCGTCTGCCACTACAGAGGTATCCTGGGAGGTAACGACTCCGAAAGGGGGAACTAAAGGTCTGTGTACACAGAGTCGAGTGGGTGAGTTGCACTTGCGTATTCATATCATATCATAATTGTATTTCATAGCATAACCATTGCATATAACCTGACACCTAATGTATAAGCGGTATGGGACGCTCTATACATTAGGCCTTGCAAAACGACCCCTTGGCCTATAAGTTCGTGCGAGTGTGCTTATAAGTCAAGGTTCTCTTTCAGTATTAAATATTTAAGCCTGCTAGTAAAACCGACACCCTATCATATAAATCAGTATGGGACTTTTTATACGATAGGAGCCCTGCAAGAGATCCCTTAGCTTATGTGTATTCACATAAGTTAAGGTTATTTATTCTAATTCTGTATCATTATTACCATACTTAGAATTGCTAGTCTAGTTCCACTGCCATCTGCTATTTGACATTCTCCACCTTCATGTCCATTCCTTTCCTTCTCCCCGCTCGGTACTTAGGAGCCATGGGTGAAGGGGCGGAGGACGATAGGACTTAGTCTTTTAGACTAACGGTTTTCGAACCACATCATTTAGGGGACCACGGAGCCCAGCATGGAGGAGCAGCCCCGGAGGTCGACACACTTGGAGCTCGGATAGTCTAGTACTGGAGTCCAGATAGCAGGGACTGTGAGTCCCGAACACTAGTAGTTGTATTAGTTTGCTTCCGCGATGAGTGATTTGTAGTGAGGACTTGATGTACCGGGCATAAGCCCGAGATTTTTATTATATGTACTATCTGTGGACACTGCTTTCGTGGAGCTTATTTTCTATACATGTGATTTTCTGTGGACTTGCTTTTATTCTATTGCTATAGTTGTGATCGATTTTGGCCGGCAGAATCGACATCTTGTAGTGACAACCTTCCCGGGTGCGAAGGTATCACCGCAAGGTGGCAATTCTGGGCCTAAGACCCCGGTGTCGAAAAAGAAAAAAAATGGGGGTCTTACAACAAGCTCCAGTGCCCCATACTTCAACTCTAGTAAATCTCAGTGCAGTGCCTCCTCCAGATCAACCTGATGTATATAAGAAAGTAAAGATTGCCGATTCCAGAGCTATGAATATACTGGCCCAAACTATGTCAGATGACATATTTCAGAAAGTTGTTGAGTGTACATCTGCCAAAGCCATTTGGGATTCCCTCAACCAAATGGTAGCAGGCTCTGTTTATGAGAGGAAGGATAAAAGATCCAACCTCATATCCCAATATGAGAATTTAAGGAAAGATGAAGCAGAATCTGTGGAAGTAATGTACAACAGGCTGAGCTCCATCATTAGTGAGCTCAGAACATTGGACAAGGAAATTACTCTGACTGAGGTCAATGACAAGATCCTCATGTGCTTTCCTAGCATTTGGGACTCTAGAATCTGGCCCATCAGAGAAGCAAGAAGCATGGCTGAAATTTTAACAGAATCTCTGCTTGGAAAGCTCAAATCCTATGAGCAATTGATCAAGTCAAGAGAAGCTGCAGTTGAACCAAAGGCTTCAACACTTACCAGGAAGGAACCGAACTTAGCATTCAAAGCTGCATAAGAATCTCCCAGCTTGCTAGAAAATGAAGATCTTATGGGTCTCTTTGCTAAGAAATTCTATAAAATGGCAAGGAAGGACTTCAGGAGGAAGCCCTCAAGGAATGATGATAAACCCAGGTATGTCAAGACCCCTTCTAAAAAGGTTGTCTATTTTGGGTGCAGGAAACCTTGACACTTCATCTCAGAATGCCCAGAAGTCTAAAAGAAAGACAGAAGGCAAGAAAAGGATTCAAGAAGACATCAACACAGCAAGGCCTCCTCCAACAAGTACAAAAAGAAGGAGAAGGGTTTTGTAGCTGAAACCTGGAGTGACACTGAAGATGAAACATCCTCCTCTAGTTCTAGTGAGGATGATGTAGAAGAAAAGAAGGCAAGGTAAATTTGCCTTATGGCAATAGATGCTGGAAGCAGCAGATTAGACTTAGAAGATTCAGATGATGAAAAATTCCTCTCTGAAGAGGATCAGGTAATTGCTTCCTATGACTTTCAATCTAAAGAATTTCAATCTGAATTTAAACTCATGTGTTTAGACCTAATAGGATCTGAGAGAGAAATCAAACTTCTTAGGGAAAAACTTTTAGAACAAGACAAAATCATTGCTGAAAATGAAAAGTTAACTGAAGAATTAAGCATAGCCAATCAACAAATAGTTTTTCTGAAATCTGAATTAAGGCAAAGGAACTAGAAGAATTCTTGAATGGTAGAAGTTTACAACTGTTAGATATAACTAGCATAGTTAATACAAGATCTAACAATAACAAACTAGGATTAGGAGCCTCATCCAGTGAACCAATCCTAATTTTTAAAAATCAATTATCAAAGCCTATTAACTTCATCTCTGAAGATGGAAAGAAAAATACTGAACAAGTAGAGAAGGTTAATGAAGTTCTTAAACAGTTAGAACTTAAGAAAACCAATCAGAAAAAAATAAATAAACAACATAACTATGTTCCGCATTTTTCGTCGAACTCAGAACGACGAAATGGGTATGGTTCGTCGACCTCAGAACGACGAACCCTGAATGCAAATAATAATGTAAACTATTCTTCGAACTTGGATCGACGAAACTAGTATGGTTCATCGACAAGAGATCAATGTTTCATGGGCTCTTAGAATGGATACCTCCATTCTTCGAGCAGAAATCAAAGAACTAAACCCAGATCGTCGAGCTCAGGTCGACGAACATACTCAAATTTGTCAAACTCAGTTCATAACCAGAGTAACCTAAAAACTGATAAATCCTTTAATCCCTTTAGTTAGTGGGACATACCTCCTAGAAGGTATCATCTTTTAGGTTATAAGGATCAACCTGAATGTTCATTTATTTTAAATTTCAGTTATGTTAAACAACAAGGACCCAAGGTAATCTTGGTCAAAAACTTTTCATCCTCCTTGCAGATAGAAGAGAACCCTGTCACTCAAAATAAGTGGTACCTAGACAGTGGTTGCTCTAAACATATGACAGGTTGCAAGGAATGCCTATTCAACTATAAAGCCAAGACTAGACCTAAAGTAATCTTTGGGGACTCAGGCTTTGGACTGATAGAAGGTTATGGAGATTTCAACTGTGGAGCTGTCACATTGAAGAAGGGGACCTATGTAAATGGTCTTAAGAATAACCTGATATTAGTAAGCCAACTATGTGATACAGGTTATCAAGTAAGCTTCACTAACTCATTATGTCTTATTTCCTTAAACAACACAACAGTTTTAACAGGAATTAGATAAGGCAACATTTACTTAGTAAATTTTGAATCAGCTAAATTTGAAATTTGCTTATTCAATTCTGTTAGCATTAAAACTAGCTTATGGCACAAAAGACTAGGGCATGTAAACCATGAAAATATAGCTAGGTTATCTAAGGATAATCTTGTTAGAGGTTTACCTTCTAGTCCCTACAAGAAGGAAGGCTTTTGTAGGGCTTGTCAACTAGGCAAGCAAACTAAATCTAGTTTCAAATCTATTAATAAGAGCGATTCACCAAGAATTTTGTACTTACTCCATATGGACCTTTTTGGCCCTATTGTAGTACAAAGTCTAGGAGGAAAGTCTTATACATTAGTTATTGTAGATGATTTCTCCAGATTCACATGGGTTTTCTTTTTGAGAACTAAGTCAGATACTTTTAAGGTTCTCACAAATTTTCTCAAGAACATACAGATTGAGTACTCTACTCAAGTTGCATTGATCAGAAGTGATCATGGCACTGAGTTTGAATCTCTTCTTATTCTAGAGTTCTGTGAGAAGGAAGTTATCAGACATTGTTTCTCAGCTCCAAGAACACCTCAACAAAATGGGGTAGTTAAAAGGAAGAATATGACACTAATTGAAGCTGCAGGTACATTGCTTGCAGATGCTTACATGTCTCATTCCTTTTGGGCAGAGGCAGTAAGCACAAAAAATTATGTCCTGAATAGAAGCCTAATACATAAAGTAAAGCTTAAGACTCCCTCTGAACTACTCAAAGGGAAGAAACCTATAATAACATATTTTAAAGTATTTGGATGTATATGTTATATTCACAATAATGACAAAAAACATCTTAAAAAGTTTGAAGCTAAGGCTGCAATGGGAATTTTTCTAGGATATTCCAAAGTCAGCAAGGCATATAGGGTGCTTAATAAATCAACATTAAAAATTGAGGAATCTATGCATGTGACATTTGTTGAATCTAATATGTTTTATAAGGAGAGAGATATCTCTACCAACAATAATCTGTAGGTACAAAATTTGTGTTAGAGCTTGGATGATCTAAACCTTACCTCAAGGGTTAAATCACATCCCTCTCCACAAGCTATATCAGAAGCTGAAAGTGAAGAAGAGACTGTGGAAGCTATTCAATTTTCTCTAACAGTTGATACAATTCTACAGGAGGAATTAAATCAAATAACTGTCACTGAACCAACTCCACCTAATGATCTTGTCACACTTAGGGATCACCCTAGATCTCAAGTAATTGGAGACATATCAGTAGGAGTGCAGACCAGGCATCAACTCAACCCTGATGTGATGCTTGCCTATTTTCTCTCTCAAATTGAGCCTCAATCCATATCTGATTCAGAGCAAGATCCAAACTGGATCACTGCAATGCAAGAAGAACTCAACCAGTTTGAGAGGTGTAAAGTTGGGGACTTAGTTCTAAGGCCTAGGGGCTATCCAGTAATTGGGACTAAGTGGGTATTCATAAACAAACTTTATGCCCAAGGTGTGATAGTGAGGAACAAGGCAAGGCTTATTGCTCAAGGATACAAGCAAGAGGAAGAGATTGATTATGATCAAACCTTTGCTCCAGTTGCCAGACTTGAAGCTATAAGGATTTTCTTAGCTTATGCAGCATTCAAAAAGTTTAAAGTCTTCCAGATGGATGTGAATAGTGCATTCCTAAATGGAGAACTCAAAAAAGAGGTGTATGTTGAACAACCTCCAGGTTTTATCTCTCCATCTCATCCCTCTTATGTTTTAAATTGCATAAGGCTCTCTGTGGTTTAAAGCAAGCTCCAAGAGTTTGGTATGAGACCTTAGCCAGCTTTCTTTTAGAGCATGGTTTTTCAAGAGGCATGGTAGATATAACCCTTTTTACAAAGTTGCATCATGATAAAATTCTCTTAGTACAAATATATGTGGATGACATAATTTTTGGTTCTACCGATCCCAATCTGTGTAAAAGATATTATTATTTAATGAACTCAAGGTTTGGGATGAGTAGCATGGGTGAGTTATCATATTTCCTTAGTCTCTAAGTGAAACAAACCCCTGATGGGATCTTCATCTCTCAGTCTAAATATGCTAAAGAGCTTATTAAGAAGTTTGGGATGAATGATGCCTCAGCCATGAAAACTCCCATGGCTGCAAATGCTGTTGTAGATGCTGATGAATCTGGAAAACTAGTTGATTAGACAAGGTATAAGGCCTTTATTGGATCCCTACTATATTTAACAGCAAGTAGACCAGATTTTTTGTTTTCCACATGTCTTTGTGTTAGGTTCCAGGTGAACCCTAAAGAATCCCACATTAATTTCTTAAAAAGGATTTTAAGATATATAAAAGTTGTCCAGATCTAGGCCTCTGGTATTCAACAGAATCAACATTTGTGTTAATTGGATTTTCTCATGCTGATTATGCTGGATGCAGAGTAGACAGGAAAAACACCTCTGGAACTTGTAAGTTCCTTAGTGACAGAATTGTATCTTTTTTTTGTAGAAAACAAACATCTGTTTCAAGATCCACTGCTGAAGCTGAATATATGGTTGCAGGCAGTTGCTGTTCACAAATCTTAAGGATACAAAACGAACTATTGGATTACGGTGTCAACTTAAATAATTCAACTATTTTATGTGATAATACAAGTGCTATTTCAATTGCATAAAATCCAGTACTGTATTTTAGAACCAAGCATATAGACATTATACATCATGTGTTGACAAACAAAAGATTAAACTTGAATTTATCTCTACTTATTTGCAAAGAGCAGATATATTTACTAAGCCATTGGACTCATCCAAGCATCTGTTTTTTAACAATCATCTTGGTATGATAAATTGTAAGGATTTAATCTAATGATATCTATGGTAAAAGAATTGTCTCTGTTCGTCGACCTGAGATAGACGAACTAATAATTGTTCTTGAGATTTTTCGTCGACCTGAGATCGACGAAATCTCTTGGTGAAGAAACTTTCGTCGAACTGAGACCGACGAACTTACATCTGAAACCATTCGTCAACCAGAGATCGACGAAATGTCTTCAAACCTTCAGACTGAGTTCGACAAACTGTTTAACCCTAAATTATTTTGTCGACCTCAGAACAAAGAGTTTCTTATTTTTCGTGGACTGGAATTTGTCGTTTCATATTCCAGAAAACCTTATATTTAGGTTTTCTTCGACCTCCATCCCGCGCTTTCAGTTCCCTTTGTAATTTATCTTCGTTTTCTCTCTTGCAGGTGCATTCATGGCAATTCCATCAGGCGCTCTTGCGACAATGAAGTGTGATACCGTATTCGACGTCGATTTCGAATCCTTCCAGCACTCCGATCCAGTCTTCGTTCACATTCTGTAACTGCTGGAAGACCAAAAATTGAAAAATCTTCTGTCCATTAGAATCAAATTACCCAGCACTAAAATCAGAGAGTGGGTCTATACTGCGTCTACAACCGAGGACAACACAATGACCGGATCAATACCGGGTAATGCCATCTATCTCACTCCCGCTGTATTAACTGAAATCTTTGGATTAGAAATGGATAAGAAGATTTAGAAATTGATAATGAGGAATATGACATGATGTTAAGTCTGATGGGTTACTCTGGAGATAACCCTAATGAACTGCTGAAGAAGCACCTATCTGCCGAGTTCAAATTTCTTGCAGGTATTGCTGGGAAAGTCTTGTTGGGCAAGCACTCTGCACCCGATTATATAACCAGGCATCAATTTCTTATTATGTGTGTAGTGGTAAACAAGAGGCATATGAACTGGGCACAGATCATCTTTTATCTCATCAGGAAAAGGAACAGTAAGAAGGAAGTAAACTTTGGAAGGATCCTAAGGATCTTCTTGAAAAAAAAGGCTGTTGAATCACTGGTCTCCAAGACCATAATCATAAATGCCAGCAAAAGGCTCACATGTGCCTTATTTGGAAGGTGGGAGAGGACAATCACAACGCCCTCAAAGGCTACATCCTATGCCACTCCAGCTTCTAAAAGTACAAGGGCTATTCCAGCAACTTCCCACTCTTCTGAAGAGATCCCATCCACCATCATTCCATCTGACATTACCCCATCCACTCCTCAATCTCCAGCTCTCCAATCTTCATCTCTGCCAACAACTCAACACACCCTAGCTTCAACTCATCTTCCAGTCTCTACTCCCCTACCTTCATTATCCCCAATTCATCAATCTCAAACCCATATTTCCTCCTCTACACCTTCCCCCCAACATAATACACCAATGCCTACACCTCCCCAATCCCCTCTTCCATCTCATCTTGCTGATCTCCCCTCCTTCAATTTATTATCATCTCAACTGAACACTCCCTCTCCGCAACATGACTCCCCTCTAGACACTTCCATTCAACCTTCACCACCAGCTGCTACCTCTATCCCTATTCAGCCAGACTCTGCCACACCTCTATCTCTACAATCTTAGATCCCTCCATCCTACAATCCCTTCTTCAACTTCTTAAACCACTCTCCAGAACATCTTAGAAGAGGCAATTTCCCCTCTTGCTGCATCCATTACCACTCTATCTGCTCAAGTTTCTGCTCTCACCACTACTCTCTCTTCAAAAAGGGGCCTGGCTTCAGTATCTACTGAAACCAGGCGGGGGGAGATACATCATGAAGAAGCAGTAACAGCAGTAGAACTAGTTATACAGGTCTTAGATATAGCAGAACCAGTTGCAAAGGATACAGAAGCAGAAACAGCAGTAGCAACAGCAGTAGCAAAAGCAGCAACAACATACGTGCAAGCAGTAGGAACAGAAGCTGCTATGGAAACATATGTCTTAAATTCTCTTGAAACAGACATGGAGTCAAATACTCAAGATGTTTATTGTACAGATATTATAGTATCAAATACTCAAGAGGTTATTCTGCCAGAAATTTTTCCTGGAAGGGTCTATATTATCAATCCCAAAGCAAATCTAGTAGCTTTGCTAAAAATATTTTGATCCTATATTTCTTTTACCTTTCCCATTCTATCATCAAGAGCAATAGTGTGCAACACTTCTCCTTTCAGCTCAGAGGTGTTAGATATTATAAAGAGAAGTTTGACAGCTACTCCAAAAATATTGTCAGCTTAGAGATCTAGCCCACCTAGGCCATCCTATATCATGGATGATAGCCCTCTCCTAAATATGGATGACATTATGGCTCAAGACATTTCCATGGAAACTGAAGCAGCTCGGGCTTAAATTGTCCCCACTCGAGTAAGTAAAGAAATCCCCAAGGATGTAATAAGCCAGATTGATGATATGTATGACAATCCCCAATCTTCTAATGATGATGATGATGACTCTGATGAGGATCCAAAGAGGAAGAAAATTTCCAAGAAAAGAAAAGATCCTCCTCCTCCTCTTGCTCCAAAACTCAACCCAACAAATGATACTCCCTACTACATTCTGCACAATATAACTCCATATAAGGGTTTTGTTGGGTACATTGGAAAATGTGTACCAGATTTGGAGAAGCCTCACTTAGCTCAATGATATACATAAATGTGTATTTAATGTTATTTTTAGTTTATATGTGTAGGTTAGGATTGTGCTAGAATGCAGGAAAAAGATTCTAAGTCCATATGTCGACACCTGAGGAAGCTGTGTCGACACTTCAGTAAGATTGTGTCGACACTTGGAAATGGCTGTGTCGACACTTCAGTGAGTTTGTGTCAAAACCGGGAGGCAGTGTCGACACATAGAAGATTATAGTCAACATCAAATGTGTCGACACCGGGAGGCTGTGTCGACACACAGAGGCAGAGTCGACAACAACTGTGTCGACACCTGGAGGTAGTGTCAACACATGCTATGTTTATAGTGTACATCAACTATGTCGACACACAGGACTTGTGTCGACACAAAGCTGAGTTTATACCAAGTTGATTGCTGATGAATGGTGAAGTGTTTGTGTCGACACAAATCATCAGTGTCGACACATTCATAAGATTCTCTGTCAAGAAGCTGTGTCGACATCAAGGAAGCTATGTCGACATCACCAAAGGCTATGTTGACACAGTCACTTATGTCGACACATATTGACAGATGGTATCGACACTTTATAATAGTAAGTCTCGACGCTTTGCTGACAGAGACAAAGGCTCAAGAATTGTTTGAAGACTTGACAGCTGTGAGTTAGACAGGTTTACTGAAGCTGTCAGACTTGTCAGAAGTTAGTTAGAAACCGGATCAGGTGGTTACCATGGATGAAGTCTATAAATATATGGTTCTAGAAGTAGAAAGAAGTGAATAATACACATAACTAACACACCTATTGTGAGATTGATCTCTGATCAAGAAAGTATAAGTAACAAAGAAGAAGATCTTCGTGAGAAGATCTAAGAAGACGTTCTGAAGTAGTTCACTATTCAGATTCTGTCTAAGTGGAATTCAATCAAGAATTAAGAAGTATCTTCAAGAGGTTTGGATAGAGAGAGATCCAGCTATTTGAAGACTAGGAGGAGACATTCACAGATCTCTCAAGAAGCAGATACTGAACTAATCTGTCAAGAATATTCAGATCTATTTCTGGAGTCTAAGAAGGAAGCTGCCAGTCAGTTATATTCAAAGGAAATCAACCCAACTAAGTTCAGATTCAAGAAGCTTTGAAGAAAGCTAAGATCAAGTTGATTTCAGCCATCAACCTCTTCAAGAAGTTGATCAAGAAAGTTATTATCCCTTCTCTCTCAATAGGGGTAAGAGATTATAAAATTCCTTATCAAATTCTGTAGGATCTATTCATAGATCTGAGTTATAAGCCTATTTTATAAAGGCTGAGTGTATGAGATTTATTCTCTGAGTGGTAGGGTTGTTTATGCCTGAGTTGTAGGAGAAGGTATTATCTGAGTTGTAGGCCTTGTGGCAAGGCTGAGGTAGGGTTGTTTATGCCTGAGTTATAGGAGAAGGTATTCTCTGAGTTGTAGGTCTTGTGGAAAGGCAAAGGTAGGGCTTGTTAGCCTGAGTTGTAGGAATGTGAAGACATTCTGAGTTGTAGGAATCCTTCTGGATTCTGAGCTAAAGGAAGAAGTTAGGCCGAATCTAGCATACTGCTAGATAGGTGAAGGGGGAAAGTGGATGTACCCACACCTTGGGGAACCACTATAAATCTGTGTGCAATCAGTGATGTGTGTATGATTGTGATTGTTGTGTTGTGTTAGTTGTAGAGATATCTGATTAACTCAAAGAACTGTAGTTATTTTCTGCCTTGAGTTAAATCAAGGAAAAGTACCTATTCACCCCCCCCCCTCTCTAGGTGTTTAGGTAGTCTTGAAATTAAAACTATCAAGTGGTATCAGAGGCAGGTTGCTCAAAGAAGGACTTAACAGTCTGAGTTAGATCCCTAAGGCAGAATCAAGAATCAAGAAAATGGGTTCTGGAGAGAATCACAAGGAACTAGGGTCAATGAAATTACCCATCTGCAGGAAAGAGATTTTTGGAATCTGGAAAGAAAGGGTTAGGTTATTTATGGAGGCCTCTGACCCAAGGATATATTTCACAGTAAAAGAAGGTCCATATACCCCAATGAATGTGTCTGTTCTAGATGCAAATCAAAGAAATCCTAAAGATTTTTCTGAAATGACCAAGGATGAGATTATATTGGCAACTATGGATAAAAGAGCTCAGAATATCATAGTGAATGCAATAGAAGATTCTACTTTCCAAAATCTGATTCACTGCAAAACATCCAAGGAAATGTGAGACACTTTGATTGTCTACATGGAGGGTCTTGAAGAAGTTAAACAAGACAGAAAGTCTATGCTCAATCAAGAATATGAGAGTTTCAGACAAGGGAAGTCTGATAGCATATCTGAATGCTACAAGAAATTCTACAGGTTAGTGAATGAACTGATGTCCTATGGAAGGGGCTTCAGTTTTATGAGCTGAATGACAAATTCCTAAGATCCTTGACAAAGGATTGGGATACCAAGATTTGTGTCATTAAGGAAGTGGCCAAACTAGCAGACATTTCTCCTCCAACCTTATTTGGAAAGTTGTTATCATATGAAATACAACTAATGGCTATGAAGGAGGAAGAAAGAAATACAAAAGGAGAGCATAAAGAAAAGTCAGCGGCCTTCAAGATTGAAGCCACTAGAAAGAGCATGAGGATATCTCCATCTCCTCCTAAGGAAGTTGCTAAAGTTATGTCAGAGAATTCAGACAATAAGAACTCAGATAGAAGTGATTAAGATGCAGATTTTGCTGCCTTTACAAGGCAGTTTCAGAGGTTCTTAAAGAAGAAGCAGTGGAAGTCAAGGCCCTCCACATCACAGCCAGTTGATGACTACTATCAAAAGAGAAAATCATCAAGAAAGGAAAAGAGAAGGTCTAAGCCCAGAAAAGATACAACATCAAAAATTGTTTGCTATTGCTGCAATAGGCCTGGACATGTGGTGGATGAGTGTCTAGAAAAGAGGAAGGAGTCAGCAGAAAAAAATAAGACTCAACAAAAGGGCAAGAAGGAGAAATTCTTTGTTGCTAAGAAGGAGAAGAGTCTTACAGATCAATCCTCCTCAAAGTCAGAATCTGAAGCTGAAGCATACATTGGACTGTATGCAGCTAGTGAAGAAGAGGAGTTTATGCAATTACTAGACTCCATTAATGAACAAGAAGACCATCAGGGCATGGGACTGATGGCTGAATCAGAAGATAATAAGTGTCAGGATCAGCCTGGTCCCAATAAGGTACAAAGTAATTCTAGAATTTCTGATTACACTACTGGTTCAGAGTCAGATTCATCTTCATCAAGTAATGAGGATGGATCAGAATCTGAAGGAGATACTCATTAGTTGATAGATGAATATGAGGATTTATTGCAGGCACTTAAGAAAATAAAAAACCTGGCCAAAACTCAGGCTAAGGAAATTGCAGATCTTAAGATGACTGCATATGGTTTAGAGAAAGAATTGGATAAAAAATTGAATGAAGTTGCCAAGCTGAAAACTATATCTGTTATTCAGATGGATACAATCACATATAAAAATGATCTAATTAAAAGTCTTGAAGTCAGACTTCAAAAGGAGAAAGATCTAGTGGCTTGTTCCTCTAAGCCAAAATCAGTCTTACTCTTAATAGATGAGTTTGTGGTTCAAAAGGGTAAGGCAGGATTAGGCTTTAAAGGTAACACCAAGACTGTCCAATTCAAGAGAAAAGGCAAAGCTCCAGTCCAGCCAGTAAATTTTAAAGTGCCTGTAATGTTTAGAAAGGTACAAGTACCTTCTAACAGATATGATCTTGAAAACATTCATGGTCATAATAAGACTGGTGTTCTGAATAACAAGGGTGTTAATGCCAATAAGTCAGCCCATGTTCATAAACCCCATGGTTATAAGAAATCAGTGGGTGTAGCTGCAGCAGAACCAGTATAGAATAGAAATTTTTCTGCCAAAAATGTATATAGACCTAGATACAACAAGTATGAATGCTGGTGTTGTGGTAAGACAAGCCATTTTTCCTTAGACTACTGGCATAACATAAGTGTCAGGAAGAACAACAGTCTACCAGTTAGAAGAGTTGTTGGTAGTTTTGATATGAATAGTGCTAACTTGAACCAAGGACCCAAGACTTACTTAGGTTCTAAGGGAAAGTAATTCTGTATTGCAGGAAAGTCTAAGTTGTCATACCCCTATATGGTACTTGGACAGTGGATGTTCCAAGCACATGACTGGAATAAAGGGGCTGCTGAAGGAGTACACACCTATCAAGGATGGGCCTAAAGTAATCTTTGGTGGATCTGAAAGAGGAATCATCAAAGTATTTGGTAACATTTCTTCAAACCAAATTCTCATCACTCAAGTGGCTTATATAAAAGGTTTGAAACACAACCTGATAATCATAAGTCCGCTGAGTGATCTAGGATATGACATTTCATTTGTTAAGAATAGATGTCATATCAAAAGGTCAAGTTATCAAAAGGTCATATTGACTGGGTATAGATAAAGAAATGTTTATTGTCTTGACTTTGTGTGTGAGAACAAGGTTTCTCCAATTTGTCTTGTAGCAGATGAGAGAGAATCTCATTGTGTCAAATGGCATAAGAGGCTGGCTCATCTTAACTAAAAAATAATTGGCCAACTCTTTAGTAAAGAGTTAGTGAGGAATGGTCCTCAGGTT
Organism: Platanthera zijinensis; assembly: GCA_039513925.1. Lineage (NCBI taxonomy): Eukaryota > Viridiplantae > Streptophyta > Magnoliopsida > Asparagales > Orchidaceae > Platanthera > Platanthera zijinensis. The sequence continues at coordinate 118,528,071 of CM077087.1, forward strand.
AAGTGTATAAAGGGTGGGATATGTTCAGCTTATCAAAAGGGCAAGAAGACAAAATCCTCCTTTCATAGCCTTGAAAACAAGGATTCAGTCAGGTGTCTATACCTACTGCATATGGATTTATTTGGTCCTATGCAAGTTCATAGTCTAGGTAGGAAGGTCTATACTTTTGTGGTTGTAGATGACTATTCTAGATATTCCTAGGTGTTCTTTCTGAGACAGAAATCTGAAACCCCAAGTGTTTTACATAGTTTTGTCAAACAAATTCAGAATGAACTGAACAGTACAGTGGTCAAAATCAGAAGTGACCATGGCACTGAATTTCAATCTGAAAGTATGACAAGATTATGTGAAGAATTTGGGATTTTCAACGAATTCTCCTCACCTAGAACACCATAACAAAATGGTATTGCTGAAAGAAAGAATAGGACATTGATTGAGGCTAGTAGAACTCTTTTGAGTGACACTTCTCTCCCAGAATATTTCTGGGTTGAGGCAGTTAGTACTGCATGTCATGTGATCAATAGGGCCTCTATTACCAAAAGCCACAAGAAAACACCCTATGAGATCATGAAAGGTAGAAAACCAAATTTAACCTATTTTAGAATCTTTGGTTGCAAGTGTTATATCCTTAACAATGGCAAGTCTTATCTAACTAAGTTTGCTACCAAATCCCAAGATGGGATATTTGTTGGGTACAACAACAATAGTAAGGCTTATAGAGTCTACAACTTGATTACTCAGGTTATAGAAGAATCTATACATGTTGTATTTGATGAAACTAGATTAATCAACAGTGAGTTGCCTTGTAGTTCATGCAGTCCAACAAGTATAAGCAATAGAATGGACAAGCTTTCCATTGCAGAAGGCTCAACTGTAGATGAAGTATTAGAAAATGATGGCTACTGTCAAGGGGGAGTACAAGACTCTCTAGAAGATGATGACAACCAAGATGTGTAGCATAATGAAGAAACTGGAGGGTTTCAGCCAAAAAGGAGGTTATTTCCATCTGTAAGACATCTAAAGGATCATCCAGCAAATCAGATAATTGGTGATCCAAGACAAGGAGTGCAAACCAGAAGCAGAAATCTGAATACAGTCCTGCACTCAAGTTTTCTATCACAACTAGAGCCAAAGAAATTTGAAGAAGCTATCCAAGACCAACACTGGATTAATGCTATGCAAGAGGAGTTAATCAGTTTAGAAGATGCAAGGTCTGGGAGTTAGTTCCTAAACCAAAATACCACAACATAATTGGTACAAAGTGGATATTTAGGAACAAGTTGGGTGAGAATGGAGTTATTGTGAAGAACAAAACAAGATTGGTTTCTAAAGGATACAGGCAGGAAGAGGGAATAGACTTTGATCAAACATTTTCCCCAGTAGCAGGACTGGAAGCAATCAGGATGTTCCTTGCCTATGCATCATATCAAGGCTTCAAGGTATACCAAATGGATGTGAAACCAGCATTCCTGAATGGTGATCTAAAAGAAGAAGTCTATGTAGAGCAGCCATTAGGTTTTTTATATTCTCTTAAACTTGGTTATGTCTATAGACTTAGGAAAGCATTGTATGGGTTAAAGCAAGCCCCAAGGGCTTGGTATGAAACCCTGTCTACTTTTCTTATTTAGAACAAATTCTCAAGAGGTAAAATAGACAAAACTCTATTCCTTAGGGAACCTAAAGGTAAGATAATCTTAGTTCAGATCTATGTAGATGACATAATTTTTGGGTCTATAGAGAACAACCTTTGCAAGAAGTTTGCCAAACTTATGCAAGGGAAGTTTGAAATGAGAAGTATGGGGGAACTTAAGTTCTTCTTGGGACTCCAAGTAAGACAGACTGAAGATGGCTTGTCCATATCCCAGTTTAAGTTCACCAAGGAGTTAATTAAGAAGTATGGTATGGAATCATCCTCCTCCATGAGAACTTCTATGGGAACAAGTATGCCTATATGAAAAGATGATGCAGGTAAACCTGTAGATGAGTCTTTGTATAGAGGAATAATTGTCTCTCTATTATATCTCACTGCTAGTAGACCAGACATTATGTATGCTATATCTGTCTGTGCTAGGTACCAAGCATGCCCTAAAAAATCAAATTATACTGCAGTCAAGGGAATTCTAAGATATCTAAAGGGCACTCCTAATCTAGGCCTTTGGTACCCTAGGAATGGAGATTTTCTAGTAATAGGTTATTCAGATGCAGATTTTGCAGACTGTAGAGAAGATAGAAAAAGTACTACAGGTACATGCCAATTCTTGGGAGGAAGGTTTATATCCTGAAGTAGTAAGAAGCAGAGTAGTGTGGCAATATCCACAGTTGAGTCTGAATATGTGGCAGCAGGAAGTTGTTGTGCATAACTGTTGTGGATTCAGCATCAGCTAAGGGACTATGGTATTCAAGTAAGTAGAGCACCTTTATTGTGTGATTCTAAATGTGCTATTTATAATGCAAACAATCCTATTTCACATAGTAGGACTAAGCATATAGAGATAAGATACAATTTTCTAAGAGAACATGTAGAAAAAGAAGACATCTCATTAGAATTTATTAAAACTGATTTTCAAATTATAGATGTTTTTACAAAGCCTCTGGATGAAACTAAATTCAATAGATTTAAAATTGAATTTGGAATGCTGACCATAGGTTAGTTTACAAAAAATTGGCTAAGTAAAATGGTGTCGACACATTCAGTGATAAGGTGTCGACACAGAGAAGTCATGTAGACAATTCAGGGAAATTGTGTCGACACAGAGAAAATGTGTCGACACCGAAGGGACAAAGAGTCGACTCATCCAGAAATGTAGTGTCAACACAACAAGTGTAATGGTGTCGACACTTACAGATTTTGTGTCGACACTTATAATAAGAGTTGACAAAAAATTTCTGATGAACTACTAAGTATCTCCTGTGTCGACATATCATCAATTGGTGTCGACACATAGTAGTCAGCGCCGTGGTCGAGATAGTAGAAGTTTATGTCGATACTTTTCAACAGTGTCGACACTTTTAGATAGTTTTTGCCCGCCTTTTAACCTTCTTTGATTAGAACGGTATAAATAGGTCAAGAACTTATTCTTTCGACACGCTCACCAGGGTTTCAAGACAAAAACCTTGTGTCGACAATCTCTTTCCTCTCCAATCAAGCTTTCTCTTCATTCCAATGGTGCCCAAGGTTGAAGACAACATCAATGAAGGATATGAGTTGGTTAGGCATGCATTCGCCAATGCCGCAACAGAGATCAAATAGGTCATTTCTCTTCTTGCAGACAACGGATTGGAATATCTTGTTTCTGAACCTATAAAGATATGGAAGAAAGAAGTATTCGAGTTCTATACTACTGCTTTAATAGACTCAACAAGATTAAAGATCAAATCCACTATACATGGAGAAAAAGTCAAGCTGTCTAAGAAGAGGTTGAGCAAGATTCTCCATCTACCTAGAATCCATGATGAGGAAGAGGTCCTAGCCTCAAGGACTAGGGAGGCGATTCAATGGTTTGGATTGGATCCAACCTTAAAGATAGGAGCAGCCATCAACAGGAAAGGCATGAATCATCAAGGGAAATTCCTATCTGAAATAGTAGGTAAAGTGATCTTATGTAAACTAGGTGGCCATTATAGGATATCAGCCTATATGTTCAGCCTGATGACAAGGGTAATATTAAAGATTCACACCAATTGGTCTGCAATACTGTTTGATAAGATAAAAGAAGGAATCAAGAAGCCAAAGTTGGCTAGGATCAAGAGTCTGTACCTGGCTGGAATAATTCCAGAGGTGATGCAACAGATTCCTGGATAAAAGATAAATCACATGAGGAGAATGGACATAAGGTTATTCTCAAGATGGGATAGAGTTCTTTCAAAGGAGATGTCTGATGTGGACAGGCAAGAGCCTGTAACAAAATCCCTGATAAGTAAAGTTGTTTTAAAGAAGATAGATTTGGTTTTATATAATCTTTTACGTATATAAGTAAATCTCTTTTTTACTTACTTATATCCTGTGGATTAAGGCAAGAGTACCTATCGCATAGGAGTATAGTATTTTGTAGAAAATATCAAGGTCATATTTCTCCTGGGATCGGTGTTAATTATTCTACTTTTTAGAACGAAATATTATTTTATCGAATGAACGGGGTGTAGTTTATATTTAAAAACAAAAGATAGAAAAATATATATTCGTGATTTTATTAAGCTAGGGACTTAGAAGGTAGTCCTTGATTTCAGAATTACTTTGAGAGAATATTAATTCAGTTATTAAAGAACAACTTTATTTCTTTATTACCTAACTTAACGAGAGGGTCCCTTTATTAGCATCACTGACTCGAAAGTACGACCGGGGAGGCTTGCGTTTAAAATGGGTTAACGTAAACGTAGTGTCTCTTCACCTGGTATATGATCAATTAATAGAAAACCCTAGTTAGGATAACAAGAAAGTAAAGTTGAAATAGTTAAAAATAATATCCAGCCTAGAGCTCATCTTTACCAAGTGCTAAGGGTTCTTAGCCTCTTCTCAGGATGGGGGCGGTATAAAGTACAGAATATAATATCAACCTATCTATCTTTATCCAGGATTTAAGCTTTTGCTTCACCTTTATTTTTGGGATAGGGTAGTAAAATTTTGTAGAGCTTCCGCACTATCTTAATCCAGGTCATAGGATTTTGCCTCGCCCTTCATTCGGGATAGTATGAAATAATAAGGTTTTTAAAAATAATTTTGAAAGCAGTTTCACACTATCTTAATCCAGGACATAAGCAGAGCTTTGCCTTTCATTCGGGATAGTATGATAAGAAAAAATAAAACTGAAAATAAAGCAGTAAAGTACTCAGAATTTAAATTGAAAGAGTCTATTTTATAAAGTCCGAAAAATTATTAATACTTTCTAAAAAGCTGAAAGAAAGCTAAAATATTACAACTTACAGAACTTTAGAATACTTGAAAGCTACTAACAGTTTCTAGTCAGAGAGCTGGGGAGTCCTAACAGTTCTTAAGGAAGCCATTGGTGTTCGAATAATTCCACTCAGCCCTGCCCTCCTATTTATAGAAAAAAATTTCAAGTGACACGCCCCCTGATACGGGCGTGTCGGGTAGGGCATGACAGGGTCACGGGCGTGACTTCCAGCATGTTGGGACAAATGTCGAGCTGGTTGGAACTTCGGATAGAATTTGAGCAGGTCACGGGCGTGACTGATGATGTCACGGGCATGTCAGGCAGCTGATTCATCAGGCGGCACGGGGCGTTGCGACAGCGCGGCAACTTGTTGGATTTCTGGATAGAACTTCAGGACATGGCGGGGTCGATTTTGTCACGGGCTTGTCTATTGATTTTTTTCAGTTTTCCTGTGTAAAAAATAGTAAACAAAATGGAATTAAAAAGGGCTGTCACGCCCTAGGTAACGGGCGTGTCCTAGGGGCATGACCTAAGTAAAAAATACAAAAAATTCAGAAAAACTTAGAAAATAAATCTAAAACATAAAAAATACAATATAATAAAATAGTGAGTTTTATATATCAAAACTAAGGTTTTATTTATAAATATGCAAATTTAATACGATACAAAATTGTATATTTTTATCCTCATCAAATACCCCCATACTTAGATTATGCTATTCCAAAGAAAATATAGAGTTGAGTATATTTACAAGTTTATGAAATTTTCTATTTACTATCAATTTGATTCTTCAAGATAAAATAGGTATATACATCCGGTGAATAAAGAGTTAAATGCTATCGTATATATATCATTAATACCAGAGTTAGAATTTATAGCCATAAAAGTTTTTGAAAACAAATAGTAAGCATATATTAAAATCAGATATAGCAAAGATAGATTGCCTTTAAGACTACTGTATCTTGCATGAGATATGTTGAAAACTTACAACCTATTAATTATGCTCTCTCAAAATTTTAAGCAAAATTAATTTAATTTTGTAGTGGTTTTAGGGGATATCAACTTGGTGGTTTTGCCCATATAGAGGCTTTGAATGTAGGAGGTGATTAATTTTATCCTCTCACCTTTTTTTCATATTCATGCATTGTTACCACTATTTTAGGAAAATATTTTCCAAAATAGAAAAAAAACTTTAAGAATTGAACTTTGAATTAATCCAATGCATATGTTTAGGAGCACATACTCCATTTCATATAGTCTTTTAACATTTATTGGATGTCTATATTTACGGAATTTTTTATTACCATGGACATAAGATCTTTTCTTTTCTAGGAGCACATACTCCTAGATGCTTGCGTGCGTAAAGAAACATGCCAAGCGAAATAGTAGGTAGGGGTTTGTAAAAATAATTTTGATAAAAGATTTTGAGAGCAATGGTAATAGCTTGATATTTTCTATATTTAAACAAGATTGAAGTAATGATAATTACAGTCTAAAATTGTTTGGTGAACATAATATGTTTTGCTTCTATTATATATATATATATATATATATTTTTGATATGTTAAAGCAGGCTTGCTAAAGTAATAACTCTGATTGTATTGAAATTTTACAAGGTAGGGTTTACAAGTTTGTTCTGGATATTTATATCTATCTAGTTATGAGAAGGAGCAGTAAATTTGAAAATTAAATAAATTGCATTTTTTGATCAACTCATATTTTTGGAATATATATACATAGTATGGTTTTGAAAATTTTGACTTGTTTGGGATGAGTACTTAAATAAACAATGTTTTTATTGAAAACATATAAGTGAGAAAAATAATTGCAGCTAAAAGCACCCCCATACTTATGTTAGGCATAGGTATGAAGTGAAAAATATGTACAGATTATACAAAAGCATAAAAGATGGAAATATACAAGTGAATTTATATTTCGAGGTTATAGAGTAGTGTTAGGGTTTCAGGTTTGTTTTGAAAAGGGTCCCCAGTAAAATATAATTTTAAACGGTGCCCGTTTACTTTGAAAGTTCCGAGTTCAGGGTTAGAAATAAGAACGGTCCCATATGGCCAGGTTTGTTTAACAGTAAAGGGTCCGGTCAAACGGGATTTTAATTTTCTTGGAAATAATTTAAGGCGTGAGTTATATAGTAGGACAAGATCACCCGGTGAAAAAGATTTTGGAAATTTAATTTCCCTCTCATTATAAAACATAGATCGCTCTTTATAAAATTTATTATTTTCATAGGCGTTTGTACGCCATTCCTCAAGTTCATTGAGTTGAAATTTACGTTGTTCGGCGGCTAAGTTTGTATCTAAGTTAAGAAATTTTAGCGCCTAGTATGCGCGATGTTATAATTCTACAGGTAGGTGACATGCCTTTCCATATACTAAACTATAAGGTGTACAACCGATCGCAGTTTTGAATGCTGTACGGTAGGCCCAAAGTGCATCATCTAATTTGAGGGACCAATCTTTTCGATTGTTATCTACAGTCTTTTCTAATATGCGCTTTAGTTCTCAATTGACTACCTCCACTTGGCCGCTTGTTTGGGGGTGATAAGCGGTAACGAGTTAATGAGTAACTCCATATTTGGCTAACACTTTAGCCATCTGGGTGTTACAAAAATGAGTACCTCGATCGCTAATTATAGCCCTAGGCGTGCCAAAACGTGAAAATAAGGTTTTCAGAAATTTAACGACCACTCTCGAGTCATTGGTGGGTAAAGCTTGCGCTTCAGCCAATCGTGAAACGTAATCGACCGTTACTAATATATAACGATTTTTAAAAGAAGGAGGTAAAGGGCCAACAAAATCTATGCCCCACAGATCAAAAATTTCACATTCTAAGTAAAAGTTTTGGCGCATTTCGTCCCAACGGGAAATGTTACCTGACCGTTGGCAGCGGTTGCAAATGCTTACCAATTTTTGAGCGTCCTTGAATAAAGTAGGCCAAAAGAATCCTGCTTCAAGGGCATTACGTGCAGTCCAGTTGGATTGATAATGTCCGCCGGTTGGTCCTTCGTGGCAGTGTCGTAGTACTTTTAGTCCTTCCTCGTTCGAAATACATCTTCTAATTACTTGGTCGGCACAGACTCGGAATAAATACGGGTCTTCCCAAAAGTAGTTTTTCAAATCAGAAAAGAATTTCCTCTTTTCTTGAATTAAAAAAGCTTTTGGAAGGACTCGGGCTACTAAATAGTTAGCCAAGTCTGCGAACCAAGGAGTAGAAGAGTTTGTTATATTTTCGAGGGTTAGGAGACTTTCTTCAGGGAATTTATCTTCGATGCCGGCTTCCATGAGTGTATCTGTTGCAGCATTCTCTAGTCGAGAAAGATGATCGGCTGCCAAATTCTCTGCGCCTTTCTTATCTCGGATCTTTAAATCAAATTCTTGTAATAAGAGAATCCAACATAATAAACGGTGTTTTGCATCTGCGCTAGATAGTAAATATTTTAAAGCAGAATGATCCGTAAAAACTATAACTTTTGATAGCGTTATATAAGATCTAAACTTATCAAATGCAAATATAATCGCGAGTAGTTTCTTTTCCGTGGTCGTGTAATTGGTTTGTGTGGATGTGAGAGTTTTACTTACATAATAGATAGGATGAAAATATTTGTCTACTCGTTGTCCTAAGACAGCTCTTACCGCATAATCACTCGCATCACACATGATCTCAAAAGGAAAGGACAAGTTTGGGGCTACTAAAAAATGAGAGTTAATAAGTTTGTCCTTAATAATATTAAATGCTACTAAGCATTCTCTATCGAATATAAATGGGGCTCATTTTTCTAATAAATGAGTTAACGGTTTTGTAATTTTAGAAAATTTTTGAAGGAACCGTCTATAGAAACCAGCATGGCCTAAGAAACTTCGAATAGATTTTACATTTTTTGGAGGAGGAAGTTTTTCAATTATTTCTATTTTGGCCTTATCAACCTCGATTCCCTTGGAAGAAATTTTATGACCGAGAACTAAACCTTCGCGGACCATAAAATGGCATTTCTCCTAGTTAAACACTAAATTCGTGTCTTCACAGCGTTGAAGAACACGAGCGAGGTTATCTAAACACGTATGGAATGAGTCTCCAAATACGGAAAAATCATCCATAAACACTTCCATAACGTCCTCTACTAACTTTCCGAAAATAGCTAGAATACATCTTTGAAATGTAGCCGGCGCATTACAAAGTCGAAACGGCATTCGCCTATAGGCGAATGTACCAAAGGGGCAAGTGAATGTAGTTTTCTCTTGATATTCAGGGGCTATAGGAATTTGTAAATACCCTGAATAACCATCGAGAAAACAATAATATGAGTGACCCGAGAGTCGCTTTAATATTTGATCTATAAATGGTAGTGGAAAGTGATCTTTACGGGTCGCATCATTTAATTTTCGATAGTCGATGCACATCCTCCAACCCATAATAGTACGTGTTGGAATTAGTTCATTATTAGCGTTTGGAACTACCATTATACCACCCTTCTTAGGGACGACTTGTACGAGACTAACCCATGTGCTATCTGAGATTGGATAGATAATTCCTGCGTCTAATAATTTCATTACTTCAGCTTTTACGACATCTTTCATATTAGGATTTAAATGTCGTTGGGGCTGGATAGATTTGCGAGAGTTATCTTCCAAAAATATTTTATGCGTACAAAATGATGGGTTGAGTCCTTGGATATCAGAAATTTGTCATGCTAATGCATGGCGATGTTGTTTTTACACTTCTATTAATTCAGACGTTTTCTTATCATTTAATTCGGCAGAAATGAAAACTGGGAGTTTAGATTCGGCTTCAAGGAAAATGTATTTTAAATGTGCAGGAAGTGTTTTCAGCTCGAGGGTTGGTGGTTTTTCATATAAAGTTGGAGATTTTAGATTCGTAGAAGTTAAAGATATAAATGGTTCTAAAGGATCACCGGTACGCATTTCTTGTCAAAGGGGTAAGTCTGCCAAGTCCGATTCTTCTACAGTTATTGAAAATAAATCAGAATAGGGAAAACCATTTTCCTCAAAAGAGGCTTTGGCAAGATAGTATGAATCATCATTTATTAAAGAATTTTTCATAGAGGGATCTATATCAATAGTAACCTCATCATCTCCTACTCCTAAGAGAAGTCTACCGTTACTTACGTCTATTATCGCGCGAGAGGTTGCGAGAAAAGGATGACCGAGAATTATGGGAACATCGGCGTCTTCCTCTTTGTCAAGTATTACAAAGTCTACCGGGAAGAAAAAATTGTCTATTTTGACCAGCACATCCTCTACTATCCCTACTAGATATTTAATAGAACGATCTGCTAATTAGATGCTCATTTTAGTTGGGTGGGGGTTACCTAATCCTAGTTTATGAAAGAGCGAGTAGGGCATTAAATTTATGCTAGCACCTAAATCTTCTAGCGCATCTTTTATTAATAGATTACCTAAGAGACACGGGGTGGAAAATCGTCCCAGATCGTTTAATTTTGGGGGTAATTTATGTAATAAAACGGCTTAACATTTGGCGTTAAGGAAAACTCTCGAAATATCTTCGAGTTTCTTTTTATTAGAAAATAACGCTTTTAAATATTTTGCGTATTTAGGCATCTGTGCAATTGCCTCGCAGAAAGGTATATTGATTTGAATTTGTTTTAGCATTTTTAAAAAAAATTTATATTATTCATCTTCTCGCTCATCTTTTAATTTATAGGGATAAGGTAAAACAACATGTGGGGAAGAAATTCGTGGGGGTTGAGGAGGCAGAGAAGTAACGGGAAGTTGTGTAGTAAGGCTAACCTTAGCTTTTTTTTCTACCCTAACGGGTGGTGGTAGCTCCCTGCCACTTCATAGTTTGATGGCTCGTCAACTTGGGTTACTTGAATGGCCAGTATCCCGTGGATTTGGTTCCGTATTTCCTGGCAAATTACCACGTTGGCGTTCCGATAACATTTTTAAAAAATTTCTAATTTGTGTTTCTAAGTTTTTAATTGATCCGGTCAGGTTCCGGATATTGGACTCATTAATACTGACATATTTCGTGAATATGTCTTCTATCGGGGTTGGCCTAAATTAGTGCGGTTGTGGTTGTGGTGTTTGTGGTTGTGGGGGTTGCGGTGCAAATCCACTTGGATTTGCATTCGGAGGGCGTTGAGCATTATTGGGGTTGCTCCATGAAAAATTAGGATGGTTCCTATATCCTGGATTATAAGAATTATTATTTAAGTTAATATTAGGATTATAGGAAGGTCTATAAGAGTTCCCCATATAATCGATTTCTTCAATTATATTATTATTCAGATTCCAAGTAGTTGTGGCGAAGGAAGCAGATATTCCTGCCAATTGTTTAGTTAAATTTTCTACTTGGAGTGCTAAAGTAGAAGAAGTGTCGAGCTCATAAATCCCAGCTTGTTTAGGGCATGACCATGGCACGTTCCACTGGTACGCATTCATGGCCATTTCCTCAAAGAGGGTTTGAGCGGCCTCGGGGTTTTTGTTATTGAGCGTGCCCCCAGCGGCAGCATCAATGACATGTCTGGTTTTAATATTCAAACCATTATAAAATATTTGTACCTAGAGCCAAGTTGGCAGTGCGTGATGTGGACACCGACATAGATATTCCTTAAAATGTTCCCAAGTCTCATAAAGAGACTCGGAATCGCCTTGCACAAAGGAAGAAATATCCGCACACAGACGTACGGTTTTTGCAGGTGGAAAATACTTTGTATGGAATTTTTTGGTCATTTCAGCCCAAGTGGTAATAGATCATCTGGGAGAGAACCTAGCCACTGTTTGGCTTTTGTTCGTAGCGAAAAAGGAAATAAGCGAAGACGGATGACATCATTAGTGATGCCATTTTTCTTAAATGTGTCACATATTTCTAAGAAAGTGCATAAGTGCGTGTTTGGATCTTCGTCGGGCAATCCATCGAATTGAACGGAATTTTTAAAATATTTGGATTATAATCGATTTAATCTCGAAGTTATTATTAGCAATTGGTGGACGAACGATACTAGTCCCAGTGTCATCTAAATTGGGTCGTGCATAATAAGACATGGTCCTTTGGGGGACCACCTCTGGCATTTGTTGTTGCTCTGCTGCAATTTCTTGTACATATGCGGTGCCTACGGACTCTTCAAGATTTAATACGAGCTCTTTATTCAGAGATCGGAGGCGCCTGCGAAAGGTGCGATCGATTTCAGGATCAAATTCAAGATTTAAATCAGATGGAGTTATGCGGGTCATACACTAAAAAAGACTTTTGTATAAAAACAAAAAAATAGGTAAAAAAAATAAGTTAAACACACAAATACAAATACAAACACACGAAAAGATGTAAAACGGAAAATAACTAAAAAAAGGTTTTTTATATAAAACATGTTTTCTATAAAAACAGGTTTTATAATAAAAAGCAGCTTTTATTATAAACTAGTTTTTATAATTAGAAACGTTTTATATAAAATACATTAAAATAGTAGGTTAGGGTTTTTTGTTAGAATTCATTAGTGGGTAATAAACTTGTTAAAAAAAATTATGTTTTATAAAAACAAAGTTTTAAATTCAGAGAATTTTATGTTTGTTTTATTTTTACAAAAACAAAGGTTTTTTTTAATAATAAGAAAAGAAAAGATAAAATTAATAGCGTTCTTTTATTTTCAAATATTAACACATATAAACGAGTCCCCAGCAACGGCGCCAAAAAGCTTTATAAGTAAAGTTGTTTTAAAGAAGATAGATTTGGTTTTATATAATCTTTTACGTATATAAGTCTATCTTTTTTTTACAAACTTATATCCTGTGGATTAAGGCAAGAGTACATATCGCATAGGAGTATAGTATTTTGTAGAAAATATCAAGGTCGTATTTTTCCTGGGATCGGTGTTAATTATTCTACTTTTTAGAATGGACTATTATTTTATCGAACGAACGGGGTGGAGTTTATATTTAAAAACAAAAGATAGAAAAATATATATTCGTGATTTTATTAAGCTAGGGACTTAGAAGGTAGTCCTTGATTTAAGAATTACTTTGAGAGAAATTAATTCAGCTATTAAAGAACAACTTTATTTCTTTATTACCTAACTTAACGAGAGGTCCCTTTGGTAGCATCACTGACTCGAAAGTACGACCGGGGAGGCTTGCGTTTAAAACGGGTTAACGTAAACGTAGTGTCTCTTCAACTAGTATATGATCAATTAACAGAAAACCCTAGATAGGATAACTAGAAAGTAGAGTTGAAATAGTTGAAAATAATATCCAGCCCAGAGCTAATCTTGACCAAGTGCTAAGGGTTCTTATCCTCTTCTCAGGATGGGGGCGGTATAAAGTAAAGAAAATAATATCTACCTATCTATCTTAATCCAGGATTTAAGCTTTCACTTCACCTTTGTTTTTGGGATAGGGTAGTAAAATTTTGCAGAGCTTCCGCACTATCTTAATCCAGGTCATAGGCTTTCGCCTCGCCCTTCATTCGGGATAGTATTAAATAATAAGGTTTTTAAAAACAATTTTGAAAGCAGTTTCACACTATCTTAATTCAGGACATAAGCAGAGCTTCGCCTTTCATTCGAGATAGTATGATAAAAAAATAAAACTGAAAATAAAGCAGTAAAGTACGCAGAATTGAAATTGAAAGAGTGTATTTTATAAAGTCCGAAAAATTATTACAACTTTCTAAAAAGCTGAAAAGAAAGCTAAAATATTACAACTTATAGAACTTTAGAATACTTGAAAGCTACTACCAGTTCCTTGTTAGAGAGCTGGGGAGTCCTAATAGTTCTTAAGGAAGCTGCTGGTGTTCGAATAATTCCACTCAGCCCTGCCCTCCTATTTATAGAAAAAAATTTCAAGTGACACGCCCCCTGACATGGGCGTGTCTGGTAGGGCATGACAGGGTCACGAGCGTGACTTACAGCATGTTGTGACAGGTGTCGAGCTGGTTGGAACTTCAGATAGAATTTGAGCAGGTCACGGGCGTGACTGATGATGTCACGGGCATGTCAGGAAGCTGATTCATCAGGCGGTATGGGGCATGGCGACAGCGCGGCAGCTTGCTGGATTTCTGGATAGAACTTCAGGACACGGGCGTGTCAATTTTGTCACGGGCGTGTCTATTGATTTTTTCGGTTTTCCTGTGTAAAAAACAGAAAACAAAATGGAATTAAAAAGGGCTGTCACTCCCTAGGTCACGGGCGTGACCTAGGGGCGTGACTTAAGTAAACAAAACAAAAAATTCAGAAAAACTTAGAAAATAAATCTAAAACATAAAAAATACAATATAAAAAATAGTTAGTTTTATATATCAAAACTAAGGTTTTATTTATAAATATGAAAATTTAATATGATACAAAATTGTATATTTTTATCCTCATCAATCCCCAGTGCGTGACATTTCTGAGCATGGTCATGAAGATGCAGAAGAACAGGAAGCACAAGTTTGAGAACAAATTCAGGATCAGAATGGGACTACCCAAGTCCAAGAAGAGACTATATCTGCACAGGTGCTGGGGGAGCCAATTTCATCACAGTTGCAGGGGGAGCCACATTCTGAACAGGTGCAGGAGGAAGAAAGAATCAATTTATCAGAATACTTAGTTTCTCAAACTGGTCTTGATAATTCTGGAGTTGCTACTGCTGCTGAAAAAGTACTATCTCCTGCTCTCACATAACAAGAATTCACTTTTGAAGAGTTATTTCCTAATCTTGGAGGAGCAACAGATAAAATGGAGACCCTAAGATTTGAGGGGGAGCAAGTAAGGGTTGAGGGGGAGCAGGTTAATATTGAGGAGGTGAAACATGGAGCTAAGAAAGAAATTTCTTCAACTCCTCAAGAGAGAGTTAATATTGAAAGTTCTTCAGTGTTTGAGCATGAAGAAGTCAAAGAGGCCAAGAAAAGAAAACTAATGGTCTTTAAGAGAAGAAGTAAAAACTATAAGAAGGCTCTCCAAACAACTACTTCACATTCTACTCCTGAGATTGATTACAGCAAGTACTTGGTTGACTTACAAGTAAAATTTGATGAGCAGAGATTGCTTCTAGAAAAATATGTGGATGAAAGCCAAAAGACTCTTCAATTTGATCTAACACAAGAGATAAAGTTTATAAGATTTGAGGTCAATCAGAATAAAAAAAAGATGACAGATTGCTTCCACAAGGGAGGCAATGCTGTGGTATTTCTTGCCAAGAAACAAGAAGAAATAAATAAGCAAGTTGATGAGATTGTTGTCAAACAAGGCTATGTCCTTGAAAATCAAATAAGAATGAATGACAATCTGACAGAATCTCACAATGTGATAGTCACTGAGTTAACATATGTTGTTACTGGAATGACTGCTACAAGGGCTAAAGAAATGGAAGACTATGATAAGAAGCTACAGGCTGCCCTAGATTCAGTTAAAACTTCCATCACTTCATCTCAAAAGTTAATTAGTTACAAGCTTCAAAAGTGAAAGCCATTCTTTAAAGATGGTATCAATTACCTGGATGGGTAAATAAGATTTCAAAAAGAGGACTTAAGAGATCATATGAACAGAGAAGTCATAAAGGGGGAGAGGGTGTTAGTCTATGCTGGCTCTGAGCATTCCAAATGTGTAACCAACAGCATAAGAGCCACTCTAGGATATCCACCCTTGTGTGATGATGATAATATGGCTGAGTCAGGGATGCAACCAATTCTACTTGAAGGTGATCAACCTGAGGTTGCCCAAGTAATTTACCCTCCTGTAAATATTGCAATGGTACATCAACAAGTTTAGTCTATGTACAGCCCTCCTCTACCAGTTACAAATGTTATTATGGAAAAGGTAGATATGCCAAAAGCTGGTCTGAAAGCTCAGCAAGATGCTCTATTATAAAAAAAAAGATTCAAATAGCAAGCAGAACTAAAGCCAGGCTTTGAGCAGTGGAGCCCCACTTCAAGGAATATCATTTTAACTGCCTTGAAAGCTGTAAAAGATAAAGTACATGAAAGGGTAAACCTGTATAATGTACAAGAATGGAAAAAGTATAAAGCCAGACAGGAGGCCAGAGTTCAACACAAAAGAAAGGCTAAGATGGGGAAGCTACCTCCTGATACTCAGGAACCTAGCAAGTATTTCCCCAACCCCTTTCATTATTTTGAAAGGCAAAGGATCAAAGCTGAAGCACAAAAGAAAGCTGAGTTGAAAGGCAAGAAGCCTATTGAAGATACAGAACCTATTATGCAGGCTCAGATTAAATCTGGCAAAGGGATTGTCATCAAGGAGCAAGTCAAGCCTTAGTCTAAGTTTTACTAGTTTTTGTCCAATAACTATGTAATTGTTTGTTTGTAAAAGCAATCATTGTAAACAACTTGTAACAAAAATTTTTGAGTTAATATACAAAACATTATTCTGTGATCATTCTCTTTTACATCTTTATTCTATGATGTAACAATGATATGTGTTTTGTTATAAAGTACCCTGTAATATAATGCTTATATACATCATCATGTTTATTTTCTAAGTGGTGTATATCATTGGCTAAAGGGTTATGACTTCTCCAAATAGGGGGAGATTGTTGGGTACATTGGAAAATGTGTACCTGATTTTGAGAAGCCTCACTTAGCTCAATGATATACATCAAGGTGTATTTTATTTTATTTTGAGTTTATATGTGCAGGTTAAGAATGTGCTAAAATGCAGGAAAAAGATTCTAAGTCCATATGTCGACACCTGAGGAAGCTGTGTCGACACTTCATTAAGATTGTGTCGACACTTGGAAATGGCTGTGTCGATACTTCAGTGACTTTATGTCGATATCAGGAGGCAGTGTCGACACACAGAATATTATAGTCGGCATCAAATGTGTAGACACCGGGAGGCTGTGTCGATATATAGAGGCAGAGTCGACAACAACTGTGTCGACACCTGGAGACAGTGTTGATACATGCTATGTTATGAGTCTACATCAACTGTGTCGACACACTGGACTTGTGTCGACACACAACTGAGTCTAGACCAAGTTGATTGCTGATGAATGGTGAAGTTTGTGTCGACACAAATCATAAGTGTTGACACATTCTCAAGATGCTATGTCGACATCAAGGAAGCTATGTCGACATCACCAAAAGCTGTGTCGACACTTCAGTCACTTGTATCGATACATATTGACATATAATATCGGCACTTTATGACAGTCAGTCTCGACGCTTTGCTGACAGAGACAAAGTCTCAAGAATTGTTTGAAGACTTGACAGCTGTGAGTTCAACAAGTTTACTGAAGCTGTCAGACTTGTCAGAAGTTAGTTAGAAACCGGATCAGCCAGTTACCATGGATAAAGTATATAAATAGATGGATTTAGAAGTAGAAAGAAGTGAAGAATACACACAACTAACACACCTATTGTGAGATTGATCTCTGATCAAGAAAGTACAAGTCACAAAGAAGAAGATCTTCGCGAGAAGATCTAAGAAGACGTTCTGAAGAATTTTTCTATTCAGATTCTGTCTAAGTTGAATTCAATCAAGAATTCAGAAGTATCTTCAAGAGGTTTTGATAGAGAGAGATCCAACTATTTGAAGTCAAGAAGGAGACATTCACAGGTCTCTCAAGAAGAAGATACTGAACTAATCTGTCAAGAAGATTAAGATCTATTTCTGGAGTCTAAGAAGGAAGCTTCCAGTCAATTATATTCAAAGGAAATCAACACAACTAAGTTCAGATTCAAGAAGCTTTGAAGAAAGCTAAGATCAAGTTGATTTTAGCCATCAGCCTCTTCAAGAAGCTGATCAAGAAAGTTCTCATCCCTTCCCTTTCAATAGGGGTAAGAGATTATAAAATTCCTTATCAAATTCTGTAGGATCTATTCATAGATTTGAGTTGTAAGCCTATTTTATAAGGGCTGAGTGTAGGAGATTTATTCTCTGAGTGGTAGGGTTGTTTATGCCTGAGTTGTAGGAGAAGGTATTCTCTGAGTTGTAGGCCTTGTGGCAAGGCTGAGGTAGGGCTATTTATGCCTGAGTTATAGGAGAAGGTATTCTCTGAGTTGTAGGCCTTGTGGCAAGGCCGAGGTAGGGTTTGTTAGCCTGAGTTGTAGGAATGTGGAGACATTCTGAGTTGTAGGAATCGTTCTAGATTTTGAGCTAAAGGAAGAAGTTAGGCCGAATCTAGCATACTGCTAGATAGGTGAAGGGGGAAAGTGGATGTACCCAGACCTTGGGGAACCACTATAAATCTGTGTGCAATCAATGATGTGTGTATGATTGTGATTGTTGTGCTGTGTTTGCTATAGAGATATCTTATTAACTCAAAGAACTGTAGTTATTTTCTGCCTTAAGTTAAATCAAGGAAAAGTACCTATTCACCCCCCCCTCTAGGTGTTTAGTTAGTCTTGATAGTAAAACTATCAGGTTTGCCAGCATGGATGTGGCTATCCAAAAATGAACAGTAGGCAAGGAAGAAAAGAAGCAGATACACTCCTCCCCCAACTCATCGATACAGAAGGGATCATCCTCCTCCTCCTCCTCCTCCAACTGCAGGTGCTTCAGGGACCATCTCTTAAAGCTCGGATGCACTTCCCAAGCCTGCATTCACCAAAACCTATCAGAGACAAGGAAGACCTTCTCAATCTTATAGAGACAGTCAGCACCAACACAGACATCAGCTCTCCTCTAGAAGTTCATCCAGTGCTCAGCAATTTGCCCCCAAGCCAACATTCTCTCCTACTTCATCTCCTGGACAAGCAAACAGCCCTGAAAGACCTCCAATTCCAGCCTATGATCCTGAGACTAGCCCAACTACCAGAATGGCTAGATTCCAAGAATCAGTGGCTCTCTCTTAGATAAGGCAAGCCAGAGAAAAGGGTCAGGATCCATCTAAATTTTCAACAATGTCAAGATACAGGAAAAAGGAATTTGAAAGATATCTAGTTGGAAAGTTGTTTGATGCTGAAAAATACATGCATCTACATCCTGAAGCTGTTGTTCCTAGAACTACTTCTCAAAAGATACTTGGTGATGCAGATATGACTATGACAATGAAGCAAGCACAAGATCCTAACAGAGTAATTATATTTGCTAAACCTTCTGATTCTCCCAAGGAAATTTAGGTTATTTATTTTCAGTCTCTATTTTTATTGTGAACAATTTGGGTACATACCTTTATAAAGGTACTAATTATTTATTTACTCTATCAGTTATCTAGGTTTTATGCTATGTCTACTTCATTTTGTCCTGTAATTTTTTCTCTATTTCTGTTTGGAGAAACCTCACCCAAATAGGGGAGATTGTTGGAACCCCTAGGTGATTTGGGATAGGTTCTCTTCTTAGGTTGTGACCCATGTTGTATAGAAGGGTCAAGTTTTATGTGTTTCTAGAGTCTAGGTCAAGTCCTTAGAGTCAGCAGTACAAAGGACCAGCCTCCAACACTACCCAAGACTCAAGACTTAGAGAATTCAAGTATTGGAAAAAGGAGATCTATGTTCGTCGATCTCCGGTCGATGATAGTCGTGCTCAGCTCGACTAACTCAGAGATAAAATTCCCTGAGCTGAGGTCGATGAACTCTGTTCTTAGGTCGACAAACACTTTAACTCTCAGGGCCAAAGATCACTCAACGCCATAATTTACTCAGCGCCATAAGTTACTCAAAGCCAAAGCTTACTCAGAGCCAAAGATCACTCAACGCTCTCAACAATATCAATGACTCAACGCTCTCAAACGACTCAACACTAGATGTGTTGTTATCTCAACGCCGTCAGTTTGACCAAGTTGTAAGGTCGACAAATTTCACATTCTTAGGTTGACGAACTTAGAGCACAGTATCCGTTAGTTTATACCGTGCAGTTGTTTGCAGAACACAGGTCGACGAAAGCTGACCTCAGGTCGACGAAAGCTGATCTCAGGTCGACGAAAGCTGACCTCAGGTCGACGAAAGCTGATCTCAGGTCGACGAAAGCTGTTCTCTGGTCAACGAAAACTGTAAGAAATATTTTTATTTATTCTTTCCTTTTCTGTCTCCTTATTTTATATCTATTATAGGTCGTTAATTCCGTAGATAATCGATGCACTTATATCCTTTGAATCGAGCCGTTACTGGCAGCATTGATTTCAAATATCCTCCATGGAATTAATTACGTATATCTCGGGACAGACATAAAATAGAATATATGACAGCATTCTTGCCTTTTTCATTTCCCAGATTTCGGCTAAGCATTTATTGCAGGTTTTTGAATTCGACCTAGATGCAGTTATCTATCTGATTATCTCCCTGCCAGAAAGAAGTCAATACAGAAAGCTCTTTGAGAAAAACAAGAAGTGCAGTGCATACAGTTCTCAAGAAATCAACTGCTCTTAAAGGAATAATAAAGAACAACAATCACAATCAAGAGTCCTTCTTCTTCACCTTCTTTATTTTCAGGGATCACAAGTGATAAGAATATTAAAATCAGTCAAAGGATCTTTGAAGAGTTAATCATATAGCAGAAGGCCTACTCACCCTTTGCAAAGCTTCTACTCCTAAACCATTCAAGATTTCAGGGGGAGATTTGACAACACCACAGAATCCACAGAGTCTTCTCATTTTGATTTGTGAAAAGAAAACTTCCATCAATCTCTCTTCCCCACCTCTGTATAGGGTTTTAATTCCCTTCAAAATTCTTCTGGTTGCAAGTCTCCTTCCAAAAGACTTGGGTTGGTTTTTGAGCACCTGATCAAAAGCTCATTGGTGGCAGTCACCTGATCAAAACCTATAGTGGATTCCTACCTAGGGTGGTAGAAGAGTGGATGCACCCATGTTTGGAGAACCACTATAATAATTCTTGTATTGTCTGTGTGGTTGTGATCTTCTTGTGTGCTTGTGCTGTGATATGTTTTGTTGTGTAGTTTAGCTATCTTATCTTTAGTTCATCTGCTGTACTTTTACACTCATACACCGATATCATAGTAACAAATTTTATTAAAGACTTCTTTTTTCAGCAAAAATCAAAAAGATTTTAAAAACTCTATTCACCCCCCCCCCTCTAGAGTTTGTCAGAGCTTACCCTATCTTTCAGTGTGGATGCCCTCCTAGTAGTGGAAAAGCTCGTTCCACTATCATCGTCTGGTCACGATGGATGGCGCCTTAGATGTTAGCTACCTGCTCGAAAAGTGGGAACTACAACTCTGTGTTGACATAACAGTTGTATGTGCGTGAGCATGGGTGAGTCTTTGTATTGCAGTCATATAATCACATTACATTAAATACACAAGATCCTTATCGTATATGTTTGTATGAGCACTCTTGTATGATGAGTTACTTTACTTTTAAGCTGATCCTTAACTTATATGTTTGTATGGGCATTCATATAAGTTGAGTTACTTCCTGTTGTTTATACATACTTGTATACTATCGTTGAAGGTAGAACTTCTAGGGTAGATTGATATAGATATTTGTTGTAATTAGTTTGATATACTCTGATATTGGTTAACCCTATAACACCTATTTGTACTACTTTATATATATATATTGTACCATCTTATTTTCTCCACCCGGTGCCTAAGAGTCGTTGGGGGAGCGGATGTGTTAGCCACTTAGCCTTTTGACTAACGGTTGCTACGTCTTCCTTTTTAGGAGGAAACCCAGTGTACAGAGGAGTTGCAGGTTTTGCAGGACGGCAACTTGGCCTGGATGACAAGGCCTGAAGTTACGATACCATCACTATCGTTTGTGACTTACATGAGTTCTTGAGAGACTCATTTTGTAGCCATTTGGCATTACGTACTCTGATATTAAGGAAGCCTTGGTTGGTTATTTTATTTATTGTACTCCTAGACCTTTTACTAGTGTGTAATTTTCAATTCTCTTAACTTTCTTTTTGTTGGGTTGGCCTTGATGATATGTTTAGGTGGAAGGATAGTCGTATTGTAGTACAAGTTAGACTGTGTGCTAACGCTACCGCAAGGTGGCTATTCTGGGCATAAGACTCTCTTTGGCCGTATCATGTGTTCCAGGAGGGGGTCATAAAAATGGTATCAGCTTGCTATGACTCTGAACTAAAGAATTCAATGAACAATGGTGCCACTGCCGTTTGATTAGTTAGTTTGGGGACAAACTGACTTAAAGGAAGTAGTGGTGTGCCATATGTAATTCACACTAAGTATGTCCAATTTTGACCTTACGATTAGCCAACCTGACATTAGCTTTGTACCTTACGTGTAGATCCCAGTTCATATAGAAGCCATTTGGGGCACTCCCGCCCCTACCATACCCACACAGTTTAAGAAGTCGGAGCTAGGGCTGATGATCACGGCTATTTTGGAGGCCTTTAGGTCCCAACAGGCTCCGGTGCAACAACAAGCCCCGATCTCTAATTTGTTGAGCTCCTTTCGAGCTATCTCCTGACCCGCCTAACTTAGGACAGAGTCGGCTGTTTGCACCAAAGATTTTCTCAATACAGTGCGGGAATTACTGGCTGGAATCAGATGTGCAGCCAATATGGAAGTGACCTTAGCAGTCTCCATCCAATAATTGCATGCGAAGAGGTGGTCGGAGTCCCTCATGGGTTCCACCTTTCAGGGCCAAGTATATATAAAGATCTGTTGGACTGAGTTCTCTGGAGCTTTCTTAGAACACTTCATCCCTTCGACCGCTAGAGACGAGCTTGAGGAAAGATTCCTGTAGATGAAATTAGGATCCAAGTCAGTTATTGATATCAGCAGGAGTTTCAGCACCTCGTCAAGTTCATTGATGCCTATGATTTGGATGACCAACATTACACAAATCGATTTTACAAAGGATTGCGAGATCCCCTAAGACAAGCACTTTTGTTTATAGAGGATTCGAGCATAGCCGAGATAATTGACATGGCAAAGTGATTGGAAGCGGACCACTTGGGGGTCCAGGCTGGTAATAAGACACCCACTAAGGGAGTAATGGAGGCCGGTCCAAGTTATAGAAGGAGGCAGGACAACAGGGGAAGAGGAAACAATAGAGGCAGAGGTCACTTCCGTCAAAATTTTAGAATGGAGCGTCCGACACCGCAGCCAGCACTAACTCCACTATAACCACAATACCTGTAACTTAGGGAGCAATATAAGAGAGTCTGCTTCCCATGCAACCAATCGGGCCACATTCGGCATTTTTTCCCACCCCTAGATGGAAATGCTCTCCCTACCCTTCCTCTGGCTGCTCCACGAGGATGGGGACATGTGTGTGGTCCAGGACGGGGACCACGAGAAAGAAATCCCGGACCTGCTTGGGATTAGGTGTTTGAATTGGACATGGTGCAGGAGAGGAACCCTAAAGAGGTGATTGCAGGTACATTGTGAATTGATTACTATGTTATAAGCATTTCTTTTTGATTGCCTGGGATATGCTAGGAGTCTAGATTTCAGTCTTTGTAATTGATTCCTAGGCACCGTGATAGTTGGTGCGACACTAGCTTATACTCTATTGGATATCGGTGTCACACACTCATTTGTGTCGGCAGACTTTGTTAAAGACCTAGATGGAGTGCAATACTTCACAGGTATTTCTCGGAGAGTACGCCTCCCGGATGGCTCTGAGATGACCGTTACTACCAAGTGTGAATTGGAGGTACTTCATTGAGGAAAGATCTTTCAAACCTGTGCCATAGTATTGAGAATGCAAGAGTTCAACCTCATTTTGGGCATTGTATGGTTGGATTGGCACCATGACAGGATTTATTATGTAGAGAAATGAATTTCCTTGAGGCATGGGGACTCTGAAGTCATCTTTTAAGGTATTAGGCTTGCACTCCATATGTTATTATCTTTAATTCAGACCTTGAAAGCCCATATGAAAGGGGATTAAGTATATATGATATACTTCAAACTAAAAAAATAACAAAGGATGTGAAGGAAGTGAGTATGGTGCGAGATTTCCCGGAGGTATTTCCTGAGAAGCTATCGGGATTGCCCTCGCATCGAGAGGTGAACATTCAAATTAAGTTAGTACCGGGTGCCAAGCCCTTCTCTAGGACCCCTTATCGAATGGCCCCGAAGGAACTCGCCAAGTTTAGAATTCATTTGCAGTAATTAGTAGAGTTAGGGTTCGTTTGCCCTAGTTCATCACCTTGGGGAGCCCCTGTTCTATTTGTTTAGAAGAAGGATGGAAAGTTTCGAATATATATAGATTACCGGGAACTCAATCGTTTAACGGTGTGGAACACCTACACTCTACCACAGATCAATGAGTTATTCGATCAGTTGGTAGGAGCACACTAGTTTTCCAAGATGGATCTACGCTCGGGGTACTACCAGTTTGGGATACGAGAGGAAGAAATTAAAAAAATGGTATTTAGCTCGTGATACGGTCTATACGAGTACACCGTGATGCAGTTCAGGCTCATAAATGCTGCTTCAGTGTTCATGAGTTTGATGAACAAGGTGTTTGTGCCATACTTAGATGTCTTTGTCATCGTCTTCATCGATGACATTTTAGTGTATTCGAAGAATAGGGAAGAGTATGTTGAACACTTGACCTTGGTGCTGAAGAAGTTAATGGAGCATACCTTATTTTTCTAGTTCTACAAGTGTGAATTTTGGCTCCGAGAAGTTGCATTCTTAGGCCATGTGATTAGGGGTGCTGGAATAGCTTTGGATCGGACCAAAGTTCGTGCTGTGAAGGAATGGTGGCCACTGAAGTCAGTGGACGATGTGCGGAGTTTCCTTGGACTTGCTGGGTATTATCGCAAGTTCGTGAAAGGATTCTCAAAGATATCCCTTCCCTTCACTGCCTTGATAAAGAAAGGTGTGTCGTACGAGTGGACACCCCAGTGTGAAGCTGCAATCCAAGAGCTGAAAGATATACTTACTTCGCATCTATCCTTGCCCTTCCATCTGGAAAGGAATAATTTCAAGTATACACATATGCGTCATATTAAGGGATGGGAGCAGTACTGATGTAGAATGTACATGTGATTACTTATGCTTCGAGGCAATTGAAGAAGAATGAAGCCAATTACCCAGTTAATGATTTGGAATTAGGGGCAGTGGTGTTCGCCTTTAATGATTGGAGGCAATATTTATATAGCATCCTGTTGGAACCCTAGTTTTGATTTGGGCAAGGAGTACTATTAGGATGTTTTTAGATTGACCCAAAATGTATAGTCAGGGTCATAGGAATATTTCATAGTCTGCCTCAAAAGAACTCCAGAGAAATGTTGCAGTAAATCATGTTTGACAATGGAAGGAATTGAGCTCAACAATCTTCAAGCTGCGTTCGACGATAGTCGAACTCAGGTTGACGAAACTCAGAGTTCTATCGCGCAGTTGATCTCGACAATCTCTGAGCTCCGCTCGACGATCGCTGATCTCAAGACAGAATCTCAGCTCGATGCAAAGATTATTCAGGTCGACGATCTCTGAGCTGAGGTCGACTAATAGCAGAATGATGTCGACAAAATCTGTGCAGTATTCAAGCAGAGTTATTTACAGTTGGTAGATTTAATAAAGGCATTTAATATCTCTCAGATTTAATGGATATAGTCGTTCAACAACAGCAGTAAATGTGTTTATTCCCCCAAGCATCTTTCTCTCTCGGGAATGCTTAAGGCCTTTCAAGATAGAGTTAATTATAATGTTTGAATACAGCTTGGGGGAATATATTAAGATTGGATGTTTTGCATACATAGAAGAAGTGACTGACAACAAAACGATGAGATAGTCAGAATAGAGATTGTGAATAATACAACACAGCTTTCTTTCATATAGTGTTCTTCATCATCTGCTCCAAGCTTTTATATCAGTCTAGAAGCTTTCTGGAGAGCAACATAAGATTTGAAGACCTACACACTCCTGAAGCAAAACTTCCATTTCCTGAACAACTCTACATCTCAAGGGGAGCTTTGACAAGATCTGGAATCCACACAAAGTCTTCTCAAAGTTGCTTTTGAGAATAGAGAAGGCTAAAGTCACTTTCTTTCCCACCCCAGTGTACAGGGTTTTAACTCCCTTCAAAAGTTAGTTTTGTTGCATGTCTCCTGATCAAAAGACTTGAGATTGTTTTTTGAGCACCTGATCAAAAGCTCAAAGGTGGCAGAAGAGTGGACGTACACAGGTTGATTAATGAACCAATGTAATCCTTGTGTCATTTGTTTGCTTGCTTTTTTCCTTCTTTATCTTTGTGCTGCGACTTTTTATATGTTAACTCTAGATTAGAAGAAAGTAAAGATCTATCCCCCTATCTTTCAATTGGTATCAATGGAGGTTCTTTGGTTGTACAGGCTAACACCTGAACCAAAACGATCTGATAGATCTTATATTTCTTAATAGTTTTTCATGGCACAAAATGAAGAATGTTCAAGCACTGGACCTCCTAAGTGCAATCTGGATAAGCTTGCACTATGGAAGTCAGGGATTAGGCTGTTTATGAATTCTATTAATGAAGCCATTTACAACTCTATTTTGTCAGGTCCCCCTACTCTATCTGCAGACAAAGAAGCCCAAAAATTGATAAAGATGGCTGATGCACAAGCAATGAACATTCTTGCTCAATCAATGTCTGATGACATTTTTGAAGGAGTTGTAGAATGTATTTCAACAAAAGAAATCTGGGACTCTCTCACAGCAATGGCTGCTGGATCAGCTCAAAAGAGAATATATGATGCAGATACTTTGAGTGATTCTGAAGCTTCATCCTATGCAACTGAAGATGAAGAAGAAACAAGAGCAAGAGAATTCTGCTTGATGACAGTCAATACATCTTTAAGCATCTATGATGAAGAATCTGAATCAGAAGTAGAGTCAGAAGAGGATCAGGTTATCTCTTCCTTTGATTTCTCTTCAGAACATTTTAAATAAGATTTTAAAATTTTATGCAATGATTTAATTCAACCTGTGAAGGAAATAAAACATCTCAAAGAGAAAGTTTATAATCTATCTTCTGAAAACAAAAATCTTAAAGAAGATTTAAAAAATGTTTCTGAACAATTAGCTTCTTTAGAAACAGTTAAACATTTTCAGAAAATTTGTGTTCAACATAATTCGTCGAACGCAGCTCGACAAAAACAACACTCTTCGTCAAACTCAGGAAGATGAACTCTGAATAGAGATTTTGATTTTAACTTGTCTGGAAATTATGATAAATGAAAGAAATTTGCTTCATCGAATCGAGATCGATGATCGTGGAACACAGAAAATAGATATTATTATTCTGTGAACCGAGATAGATGAAATCGATTCCCTTCACCGAATTCAGATCGACGAAATTATTTTTTGTCGAACTAAAAATTTTAGAACAGAAATTTTTTTCCTTTTGAAAATTATAATCAAACTAAAATATTAAGAAATCCTTTTACCCAGTGGTTCATACCTTCTAGGAAATTTCACCCTCTAGGTTACAAAGATCAACCTGAATGTTTTTTTATATCTAATTATTATGAAAAAGTACCAGAACCCAAGATAATCTGGGTCCAGAACTCCTAACCCCTTATTTAAGTAAAAGACTCTTCAGTACAGGGGTAGTTGAATAGAGGGAGACTGCTTTAAAGGATACAGTAGCAATAGTTTCAATAACTCAGAAATTAGGGGGTTGATATCAAGGAAATTGTTGAATACAGCAGGAGCAACATATCTGAAATATACTCAGTTAAGGATAAGAAAAGAACAACTACAGAGCCTATCATAAGTTTTACTCTTTTTTTTAGTTCAAAACTTTGTTATTGTTTATTTTATGTTTCAAAGCACCGATTTTAAATTTGCTTTGTATTCCTTTTATGTAAATAGTATCCTCACCCAAATTGGGGGAGATTGTTGGAACCCTAGTTTGGATTTTGGCAAAGAGTAGTATTATTATGTTTTTAGATTTACCCAAAATGTATAAACAGGGTCATAGGATTATTTCTAGGTCTTCATCAAAAGAACTCAAGAGAAATGTTGTAGGAAATCAGGTTTGACAAATACAGGAATTGAGCTCGACAATCTTCAAGCTGCGTTCGACGATACTCGAACTCAGGTCAACGGAACTCAGAGTTCTATTTCCTAGTTGAGCTCGACTATCTCCGAGCTCCGCTCGATGATCGCTGATCTCAAGACAGAATCTTAGCTCGATGCAAAGATTATTCAGGTCGACGATCTCTGAGCTGAGGTCGACGAATAACAAACTAAGGTCGACGATATCTGTGCAGTATTCAAGCAGAGTTATTTATAGTTAGCAGATTTTTTTAAGGCATTTAATATCTCTCAGATTTAATGCATATAGCCGTTCAACAGCAGCAGTTAATGTGTTTATTCCCCGAAGCATCTTTCTCTCTCAGGAATGCTTCAGCCATTTCAAGATAGAGTTAATTCAAATGTTTGAATACGGCTCAGGGAAATATATTTAGATTGGAGGTTTTGTAGACATAGAAGAAGTGAGTGACAACAAAACCATGAGATAGTAAGAAAAGAGATTCTAAAAAACACAACACAGCTTTCTTTCATATAATGTTCTTCATCATCTGCTCCAGGCTTTTCAAGAGACAACAAATACCATATCAGTCAAGAAGCTTGCTGGAGAGCAACATCGGATTTTAAGACCTACACACTCCTGAAGCAAAGCTTCCATTTCCTAAACAACTCTACATCTCAAGGGGAGATTTGACAAGATTAGGAATCCACACAATCTCTTCTCAAAGTTTCTTTTGAAAATAGAGAAGACTAACATCAATTTCTTTGCCACACCACTGTACAGGGTTTTAACTCCCTTAAAAAGTTAGTTTGGTTGCAAGTCTCCTGATCAAAAGACTTGAGATTAGTTTTTGAGCACCTGATCAAAAGATCAAAGGTGGTAGTCACCTGATCAAAACATATTAGTGGATTCCTACAAGGGTGGTAGAAGAGTGGACGTACCCAGGTTGATTGGGGAACCACTGTAATCCTTGTGTCATCTATGTGCTTGCTTTTTTCCTTCTTTATCTTTGTGCTGCAACTTTTTATATATTAACTCTATATTAGACGAAAGTTAAGATCTTTCCCCTTATCTTTCACATCCACTATGATATATTTTTCGGATCATAAGAATTTAAAGTATGTTCATACTCAAAAGGAGTTGAATCTGAGACAACGGCGGGGGTTAAAATTTTTGTGTGATTATGAGTTTACCTTGAACTACCACCCAGGAAAAGCAATCTCCATAGCCGATGATTTGAGCAGAAAAGTACCAAAATAGAGCCTGGAGTCTCAATTGATGAGTATGGAATTAGCTCGGATGCTCGAAGAGATGGAGATCACTTTGGTGTATAAAGATCATTCTGAAGAATATATGGAGTAACTAAACACAATGAGTATAGTTTGTGATATTTGAGACCGAATCCGGGTAGAGCAAGGGAAGGATGCTGCTCTGGCCCTAGTGATTAAGTCAATTAAATATGGATCTGCTAAGGAGTATACGCTAAAGGATGACCTTATTCATTTTCATGGTCGAATCTACATTCCAAACGATGGGGAAATCCGGGAAGATATATTGAGAGAAACAATGCACTAAGTATTTGGTGCACCTCGGAAATTCTAAGATGTATAATGACTTGTGAAAGACAATGTTTTGGCCAGGAATGAAGAAAGCTTTCAAATATTATGTTATGCACTGTGAGGCTTGTTAGAAGGTTAAGGTATAGTGCAAGAACCCCGGAGGACTATTATAGTCGTTGCTCGTTCCTGAGTGGAAGTTCATGGATATCTCAATGGACTTCGTCCACAGATTGCCTCGATCCTGCTCTGGGACTGATTCAGTTTGGGTAATCGTGGATTGCCTAACAAAGGTAGCCTTGTTTATCCCTATAAAGAAGGAGGCACATGTTGTAATATCCCATTCCCGGCTAGACCCCTAGGAGTTAGTTGGTCGTGACAGAACCCTATGAAACCCAAAAATTGAAATAAATCGATCGAGGTTTCGGGTCACGGGTTGGTCACGCCCGTGACCGACCCGTCATGCCCGTGACTTTGGGCGTGACTACTACGACGATCGTCGATCTCCGCGAGACGATCGTCGAACTTGCTGCCCGGGCATGTCACGCCCGTGACCAAGGTGTCACGCCCGTGACCTAGGGCGTGACTCCTTCGACGATCGTCGATCTCCGTGAGACAATCGTCGAACTTGCTTCCCGGGCATGTCACACCCGTGACCAAGGTGTCACGCCCGTGACCTAGGGCGTTTTTCGTTCGACGATCGTCGATCTCCGTAAGGAGATCGTCGAAATTGAAACTCGGGCATGTCACGCCCGTGACCAAGGTGTCACGCCCGTGACCTAGGGCGTGACTCCTTCGACGATCGTCGATCTCCGTAAGGAGATCGTCGAAATTGAAACTCGGGCCTGTCACGCCCGTGACCTATGTGTCACGCCCGTGACCTAGGGTGTGACCACCCTTCGACGACCGTCGATCTCAGTTCGACGATCGTCGACCCAGAACTAACCACCCGAGCCTGTCACGCCCGTGACCCAGGTGTCACGCCCTTGACCACCCTTCGACGATCGTCGATCTCAGTTCGACGATCGTCGAACCCAGAATTGGCTATTCGGGCTTGTCACGCCCGTGACCTATGTGTCACGCCCGTGACATTGGCCGAAACGACGGTTCAGGCCTGAAATTATTCTAACACGCGTGGTAATAAATGCTGGTGTGGGAAGTTACACCAGGAGTAATTACAGGCCGTTTTTCCTTCTGTAATTATATAATAAAGGAGGAAGATATGGTCCGATAGGAAACCGCCAACTGGACACACCTGTTCATCTTCCACCGTTTCTTATCCCTTCACTGTAACCGAAATGTTATTAGGAGGAGCCTTCATGACCATTAAGGCTTTACCCTTTCACCTCCCCACATGCTGACTTATAAAAGCCCACTTGGAGCAAGAGGAGAAGGTTACACGCTCAATCAAACGATCAGATTCTTGTTCTTGCTGTAGGAGAAGTTCAGCAACGCCACCACCGCGCCATGGCACCCCGTCGTTCTTCTCGCCTCCAAACCGCGAATAAGGTCCTCCTCTGCATCTTCTCTTTCATGGGTAGATCTTAGGATTCTTAGAAAGGAAGTTCGCGCTCAACGGAGCCGGACCCATCTCTCGTTTTCATGGAAAACCATGAAAAGTGTATTCTTGAGTTCGTCGGAAACCGCCACCTCCGGCGGCCAAACCACCGCCAACCGATAGCCATCGCCTCAATGGAGGCGGTGGTGGTGGTGGCTGGCCAGGGAAGTTACCGGACGACCGATGACGGAGCGCGAAAGAGCTACAGGAAATATGATTTTCTGTGTCTGGTTTTCGGGTTCTGTAGAAGATGAACAGTAAAAACTGTTTTTAATGTATAATTTATGTAAATAATTTTGTAAGGAAATTATACTTGGAAGGGCACATTTTAATGCTGCAAAACGAGGCACTTAGAGGACATTTTAGGAAAAGTGACCAGACACGAAAGTCGTAGCCCTTCGAGTCTAGATTAATCTAAAATTGGTTTCAACTCGTTTGGGTAAGCGGTTCGGTCGCAGCACCCGTTTTAGTGGGGGCTGTACCTAGAGTTGGGCAGAAATTAAAACGGATGCCCACTCTTCGTCCCTTGTCCAAATGACCTGAAATTTGGGCAGGGGATTAGCCTTAACAATACCTAAAGGCAGACCAAAAATGTGATTTTTTGGGGATACTTTGCCTAAAGTTTTTGTTTCAATTTAATAAACTTAGAGGAATTTATTTAAGTGGTCAAATGACCTCCAAGCCCTCCCAAATTTTGGTGAGTGGTCCCTGGCTATAAAATATAGGTCTGTACAAAATTCCAACTGATTTAGAGGAGTTTTGGGTAGGAAATCTTCTACCCTTAACTAGGCATTAGTGAGACACCTTTTAGTAAAAAGTGCACTAAGAGTTTGGAAAGGTCAAATCACCTCAACAGAGGCTGATTTTCTGATCTCTGACTTAGAAGGGTGTTATAACCTGCTTGGAGAAAAACGTTGAGGTTTAGGGTTGATTTACCCTAGGATCCAAGCTCAAACCCTAAATGAAGGGTTTTGAGGGTTGTGAAGGACATGGGGGCAATTGCTCTTGTTTTGCCTTGAAACTCTGTAGAGTTGACAAAAGCTTGATAAGAATGGTCCGAATGTAATCTTGGGGAATTTGGAGACAAGTAGATACCTTAAAACCCTAACATTAGTTTTAGGGTAAAATATTAAATAGGTAAAATCAGTCACTGAACCTTACTTAAAAACTGTGAAATTCGGGTATAGTGAGTTTTGGATCAGGTAGAACTTATAGCAATTTTTCTGGAATTTTATGTTGATTATTGCTAGCACTTCATTTGTAAAGCTTGCTATGGCCTTAGATGATGATTTAATTATTTAGGAATCTCTGTTCATTGAAATCTCATGAAATTTTGGAGATATAGATTTTAAAATAGAATAATTACCCCTGAATTTTTATATAATTTTTAGTTGAGTACATCCAGTACTTCCTTCACAAAAGTTAAAAAGGGGTTCTATGCTTGAAAAATTATTTAGGGATGATTTTATTACTGAAAAATTATGAAACTAGGCCAGTGCTAATTTTAAGCCTTTATCTGCATGTCATAAATTATTTGTAATTTTTGGAAGAATATTTTCTGTACTTAATTCATAAATAACAAAAGATAGAGATTATTTCTAAAATAGTATTAATGCCTTTTTGATGATAGAAAAATTATGATACCTTGGATTTAACCTACTGAGATAACCTACTATTTGTCATAAATTTTCTGGACATCTTGCATGAGAACTTAGGGTAGTTCATGTTCAAACCGGTAGCCCTTGGGATTTTCGAGGAATTTAATTTAATGCCAAATAAATTATGAAAATTTCCATTTTCTGGATTTAGGTCATTTATATCATGGTAAGTCTCCAGTAAATAATTTAGGGCATTTGGATGAGTATTGGATCATTGCATACCGGTTCGACATGTAGTCTAGGTCGGTCTGCATATAGCAATTTGTGAAACGCAATAGGACATGATCTAAGGAAGGCATTGGAGTTATTCATAATGTCTGGGAGGGCAATGGTGGAGGAAATCACAATAGGAAGGTATAAAGATTAGTGAGAATTGGTGATAGCTAGAGTTAAGAGGTGCTCGGGTTTCGGCGAAAGATCGCCTTTTCCCGAAGAGAGGAAGGTTAAAAATCACCCTAGGATAGTCTATCGTAATATGAGAAAGGAATCGGGTTGTGGAGATCAACCAATAACAATAAGTGCCTTGCGAAAGGGAACTTCGGGCCGTAATGCCGCCATCTTGGTTCCTAGTGCCCCTTAAGAGCCCTTCACGGGGAATACCGGGGGCAGTCCTGGGCTAACGTAAACTGTAATAACAAACCGACAAGAGTAACTTAGTAACTAGGGCTGCACTTTTCACAAACACTGTTGGCACAGGAAGCTTGATGAGAGCTTCAGCTCGGTTGGTTTGAGACGGATGTTTTGGTCCGGGGAGCTTCGGCTCTGTTGGTTTGGAGACGGACGTTTTGGTCCGGGGAGCTTCGGCTCGGTTGGTTTGGAGACGGACATTTTGGTCCGGGGAGCTTTGGCTCGGTTTTTGTGTGTTTACGATTAAACTTGCATGTGCATAAAATAGGAAAAGTTAAGGTGGTGGGTTTTTCGATATCAGGGAGTTCGATTGCACCGACACCGATATCGTTGACTCGGCGGGGTGATTAGCACTTCGCCAACAGAAGTCCGGTGCGCCAGCCAGCAAGAGTACGTAGGCGTCCGCTTAGTGCACCAAGCGTTGAGGCGTACGATACGTCAGACCAGTGGTGCTTTTACTTGTTTTGAGGTGGGCGAGGCCCAACCCACCGCTTCCGTCCGCCACTACGGAAGTATCCTGGGAGGTAACAGATCCGAAAGGGGGAACTAAAGGTCTGTGTGCACAGAGTCGGGTGTGTGAGTTGCACTTGCATGTTTCATCATACCCACTTGCATGTCATAGCATAATCGATTCATTTAACCCTGACACCTAAAGTATAAGTGGTATGGGATGCTTATACATTAGGACCTGCAAAACGACCCCTTGTTCTATAAGCTTGTGTGGGCAAGTTTATAAATCAATGGTTAATTTCAATATATAAACATATGCTGTTGTTTGATAACCGACACCCCAACGTATAGGTGGTAAGGGACACTCTATATGATGGGAGCCTTGCAGAAGATCCCTTGGCTTATGCGTTTTCGCACATAAGTTAAGGTTACTTTCCTTACTTTCTGATTCTGTCATATTATCATAGATTTGCTAGATTAGTTCCGCTGCCATCTGTTTCTTGATTAATCTCTACCTTCATGCCCTTCCATTTCTTCCTCTCCGCTCGGTACCAAGGAGCCATGGGGGAAGGGGTAGGGGATGATAGGGCTTAGTATTTATGACTAACGGTTTTCGAACAGCATCATTTAGGGGATCGTGGAGCCCAGCATGGAGGAGCAGCCCCAGAGATCGGTGCGCCTGGAGATGGGGCAGTCTAGCTCCGGAGTTCATACAGCCGGGACCGTGAGTCTCGACTCTGAGTAGTTCCTGTTTTTGCTTCCGCATGAGAGACTTGTAGTGAGGACATTTTGTACCGGGCATAAGCCCGCATTTATAGTACTCTGATGTTTTCTGTGGACACTCCCTTCGTGGAGATTTATTTCTATATATGTGATTTATTATTGGGGACTGCATTGCTCTTACTTCTATTATTGTGCTACCTTTCTGTGATCGAATTGGCCGGCAGAATCGGCGCCTTGTGGTGATGACCCTTCAGGACGTGAAGGTGTCACCGTAAAGCGGCGATTCTGGGCCTAAGACCCCGGTGGTTGAAAAAGAAAAAAAAAGGGGGGCCTTACACATGTGAATGTTTTAGTGCGCCTCTTTGTGGATCAGTTTGTATAGTACCATGGCCTGCCAAAGACAATTATTTTTTACTGGGATCGTCATTTTATCTCCAGAGAGTGGAAGGAAGTACAGGAATATCTGGGCTCTCGCCTTACCTTCAACACCACTTTTCATCCTCATACGGATTGTCAGTTTGAGAGGACCATCAAAACCTTGGAATATCTATTAAGATTGCGCGTACTGGATAGAGGAGAGTCATGGAAAAGACTCTTTGCCTTGGTAGAATTTTAATACAACAACATTCATCAGGCCAGTATCAGGATGGCACCCCATGAAGCCCTTTATGGAAGATGGTGTAGAACTCCCTTGTCATAGGTGCAGGATGAAGACCCGAAGGTTTTGGGAGTTGAATATATTGACGATACAGATGCTGTTGTTATAGTAATACAGGACCACATGCTTGAGGCTCAAAGTCGGCAGGCTATGTACTATAATGCAAAGCAGCAGATGGTAGAATTTCAAGTGGTTGACAAGGTGTTCCTTAAGAACCGACTGATGCATGGAGTGTCACAGGTGCGTGGTATGAAAAAGCTCAGCCAAAGATACGTGGGGCCTTATGCTATATTGGAAAGGGTTGGCCCTTTGGCCTATCGGTTGGAGCTACCACCAGAGCTAGAGAATTTACATGACGTATTCCATGCATCGTCACTTCTGAAGGCATTATTACGGCCCGATCAACATGTCCTCACCACAGATGGAGTAATAGCAACCGATAGATCCGTCCGACTAGATCCGGTGCGGATAGTGGACACCGAAAAAATGAGCTTACAGTGGAAAAGTGTCCCGTTGGGATAAGTCCTGTGGTATAATCATAGGAAGGAGGAGTATACTTGGGAGTCGGTGGACTTGATTCAAAAGAGCTACCTTGAGTTGTTCCCCTAAGGTAAGGTTTAAAAGCATATTTTCTTCTCATGCTTTACTTTCCCATAATCTTAGCCTAATTTCAGGAACGAAATCTTTTATTTTGTTTATAGGATTTGTAACGACCCGCTTCACGCTAGGCCCCTCGCACGTGTTTTGAGTCAAGAACCTTGACTCGGGCTCATGGTGCAATGTCCGAAGGGTTATGGTTGAGTTATACTAGATGAATTCTAGGGGAACGGACTTGAGATAAATTGACCAAGGGAAATTCATCGGATATCGCCAGGGATATCCGACGAATTTGTCCAGAATGTTTGGGAAGTTAGCCGAGTGGAATTCATTGGGTATCGTCGGGTGATACTCGACACACTCGAAGCCAGAATTTGAGAAACAGTTAAAGTGAAATTTGTCGGATATCACTGATAATTTCCGACGAATTCATCGAATATGGTGGAGAAGGATTCGGCGGGAGAAAGCGTTGGAAATTCGGCTAAGGAGAATTAATCGAATATCACTAAGGATATTCGCCGAATTCATCAAATATCACTCAGACAATTTGGAGAGACTAGTTGGGAATTCGTCGAGAATACACGCGTACATTCGCCGATTCGTTGAATATAGAAGAGGTTACTCGCGTATTCGTTGAGTTTGCAAGAGGATACACGCCGAATTTGACATGGTGAATTTTTGGCCCAGGAAGAATCCGCAGTCCAATTTAGGCGGGTTGATCCGAATTTCGTGATTCTTGCGGAATGATATCCTTGGACAGGTTCTTGACAATAAGATTTGATGTAATCAATAATAGGCGGTCTAATGAAGATGCGAAATGTGGCAAAGTGACTCAACCCTAATAAATTATTATAAAAAGGAGTAATCGAACCCTAGCCATTACGATCTTTCACTTTGCCATGCCATTACTATGCGAAACCATCGGGAGAGAAACAAATCACCAAAGTTTGATTTCTTGGAGGAAGGCTTTCTCTGTTTTCCCGTAAAGAACAACGACATCATAGAAGAACCATGACGCTAAGGGGAATGACGAGGTCCATGGCCGGAACTGCCGGAAATGAGGTGTGCTTCCTACCCTCTCCCTTGGTGTTAGATCTATAATTATTTTCTGAGAGAGATGTCAAATCAAAGGAGTTTGAATTGCGAGATGAAGATTTCCTAGGAAGGGACCATTCTAGGGCCAACCCTAGATATTAGTTGTCTTCAACCTCTCCTCTCTTCTATGTGAAGATGGTGGACATAGTTTCATGAAGAAGATAAGCACTATGAGAGTGAATAAAGAAAGAGGAAAATCTGTACTTAGTTCGGAAGAAGTACCTAAAGGAAGAAGATGAACCGATGACATTCATCTTGCTTTGAGATGCATGTAGAAATAGGTTTTCTATGCGCATCGAATTTCATGGTAATTTTCGGGTATGATACGGTAAGATCTCGGCTTTTATCTAAATAGGAAAGTCATAGCCCTTGGAAAGACCTTTTAAACGAATGGTTACACGTCTCCATACAAGGTTTGTAGCCTTGGGTAAGTCAATTCAAACTTGCTAGACTGATATGGTATACGTGCAAAAATCTGTTTTCTGTACGCAGCAGACTTCGAGGCTGATTTCAAGTACTTTGTCTTTTGCACCGGGTGATGGACCAACTACAAAAGTTGTTTTCCTTTGAAATACCTTTCCAATGGATGGTTACACATTTTCCTACGAGTCCTGTAGACTCAAGAATGTCCAGTAAAATTTGTTGTACATTCAAATCTTGATTATAGGTTTGCATGTTGTTTGCTTAACTGAAACTATTGGTAATTTAACTAAATTTTTTTTTGATGAGATTTAGTTTATAGAACCTTAAGTCAACAAATGGTTTGGCAAAGCACGTTGTATAATTGACTTGGTGGAGTTTCATAATCAATTGATTGGAAAAGTTCGTGAACACTACATGTGCATGTGGAATATCATGATAGTTTGTAAACTTCTTGTAAAAGCATTGTTGTTTGTGAATGCTTGATTTAAGAGAGTATTGGATAAGCTATTACATGATTATGTGGGATATTGGTTAAGGAATATAATTAGTGGTACACTGCTTAGAGTTGAGTCTCCCTACGTGTAGTATTATGGGATTGGTACATTATGCTGGGTAGTTTTCCACGGGTGTAATTAATAAACCCTGGTGTGATATGGAAATGTGGAAGGGTTGGAAGTGCGTGTGTGTTTTCCGCACTGAAATGAAGTGTTGATAAGGGCCTCGGTGTGGATCCCTTGTGTGTTGATGAGAACGGGATGTGAATAATAAATAGGGAAACTGTATGGAGCCCTTATATATGAAATGCATGCGGTGTGAGTTGACACGCTGTGTCATAATCCTATGTTGAGGATAGTGTGGCAAGTCAATGGGCTTGCCAGTCATCACACATATGAGAGTTGATAAATATACTTTAGAAGGTTAAGCTGTGTGATCGGTGATCATTCTCGTGCCCTCTCCATGCCAAGTGGGTGGATTGGCTATGTCCTTGTGCTCATTCCCGAGGCCCTTTTCGTGCCACACCAATAGGCCAGTTTGGGCTATGTTCATTGTGCACATCTACCCAAGACCCCTCTAAGTCGTAGTACACATGTGAGCTCCTCTATTATTTTCTTACCATTGAAGCATAAGGAGACCTAGGCTCGGTAGTGTGGATGCCCGCCTAGTAGTAGAAAAGCCTGTTCCACTATCACTGTCTGGGCAAGATGGATGGCGCCTTAGAGGTTAGCTACCTGCTCAAAAAGATGGAACAACAAGTCTGTGTCGACATAACAGTTGCCTGTGCGTGAGCATGGGTGAGTCATTGAATTGCATTCATATCATCATATTAAATGACATACACAAGATCCTTATCGTATAAGTTTGTATGGGAACTCTTATACGATTACTTACTTTACTATTAAGTCGATCCTTAACTTATATGTCTTTATGGACATTCATATAAGTTGAGTTACTTCATCTTATTTATATATACTTATATACTTCCATTGATGGTAGATCTGCTATAGTAGATTGATATACACATTTGGTTTCATTACTTTGATATACTCTGATATTGGTTAATCCTATACCACCTGTTTGTACAACTGTTTATATATGTACATTGTACCCTCTTCCTTTCTCCGCCGGGTGCCTAAAACACAAAAAGTATAAAAAATGCCTAAAACTTGTTCACCCCCCCACCCCTCTAGGAGTTAACTACTCTTGAATCTAAAGACATTCAATTCTCTTTTAATAAGATTGGCTGGTGTTTGTGAATTCACTTCAGGAACTCTCGATAAACTTAAAATTTACTTGCTTTTGAGTTCTCTTTTGTAATGAGTAGCAGGTGTTTGCAAGTTGAATTCAGGTGCTCGTGTTTTATTTTATATTTACCTGCTTTTGACTTCTCTTTTCCAGAGATTAGCAAGTGTTCGCGAGTAAACTTATGTTACTCATATTATATTTTAAATTTTCCAGCTTTTGACTTCTCTTTTATGGAGATTAACTATTGTTTACGAGTTCACTTCAGGTACTCGCATTATATTTTAAATTTATTTGCATTTTGACATCTCCTTTGAAGAGATTAATAAGTGTTCATGATTTCACTTTAGGTACTCACATTATATTTTAAATTTACATGCTTTTTACTTCTCTTTTAGAGAGATTTGCAGGTGTTTACAAATTCACTTTAGGTACTCACGTTATATTTTAAATTTATCTGCTTTAACTTATCCTTTGTCGAGATTAGAAAGTGGTCGCGAGTTAACTTCTGTTACTTGTGCTATATTTTAAATTTACCGACTTTTGACCTGTCTTTTAGAGAGATTAGCAGTTGTTTGCGAGTTCACTTTAGGTACTCGCATTATATTTTAAATTTACCTGCTTTTAACATCTCCTTTATAGAGAATAGCAGGTGTTCGTGAGTTAACTTAATTTACTCATGCTATATTTTAAATTTACCTACTTTTGACTTCTCATTTATAGAGATTAGAATGTGTTCGCGAGTTCAATTTAGGTACTCGCGTTATATTTTAAATTTACCTGCATTTGACTTCTCTTATGGAAATATTAGCAAGTTGATGTAGGCCACGGGTTTCGACACCGTAACGGCTAAGGGATTCACACGCTCGCTTAATTATAATTACTATTACGCTCACACGAAGAATAAACACAGCCACTACGCAAGTTGCAACAATTAATTCAATTGGATTCGGGGGTTCGCTAGGCCCCTTAAGATAATATCAAGGCTATAGGCCAAGATCCTCTCAAGCGAAATGAACCCACACGGTTCGATCGAGCGTACGTTGTACCAAAAGAGACACCACCGAAATAAGGATTCGGATAACGGGTGATTCTCTCCCAACGAAATAAAATGAGGGCCGCCACGCCTCACGAAT
This sequence comes from Platanthera zijinensis, assembly GCA_039513925.1. Lineage (NCBI taxonomy): Eukaryota > Viridiplantae > Streptophyta > Magnoliopsida > Asparagales > Orchidaceae > Platanthera > Platanthera zijinensis. Next base: position 118,568,011 of record CM077087.1, read on the forward strand.
TCAAATGGTAATCAAATAACAATAACAATAATTTAATAGATATTATCTACGAAAATTCTACCAATCACAAATCACACGATATGCTAAATGCCCAAAGAAAAGATCAAAGAGAGAAACACACAAGAGTGGAGACGTTCGTTACCCAACCGGAATGGATGATTCCGATTTAACTCTCTTTGGATCGCTCCGTTCCGGATCCACCGAAAGCGTGCCGGTTGGAGGAAAACTCCAAGTTCTTCATTGCCTTCCGACGCCGTTGAAGTTTCACAAGATTCACCATAAGCTTTGGCCGATTCTTCTCTTGGATTAGAAGATGGGGTTGATTTGGATCTCACCAAAGGAATCAATTTTTTTGGGAAAAGGATATATGTGATGGTCGGGTTGATGTTGAAAGGAGGGCTCGGTTTTTGGAGAGGGATTGAAGGTTATGGTGGATTATTGGAAAGGAGGAGGAGGAGGTAGAGAGGAGGCCGAAATAGGGAGAGGAAGGAGAGGGGTGGGTGAAGAAAGGGTGGCCGACGGCCAAGAGAGGGGGAGAACCAAGGGAGGCCGAAATTTGCCAAGAGAGGGAGGAGGGAAACTTCTCAAAGTGAGGGTTTTAATTTTTCATTCATTCACTAAATCAAAATCCAATACAACATAGCCTTGTATAGGCTTTACAAAGACAAGGGTTATAAGCACCCCAAATGTGGCTAAACAATGGCCAAAATGAAATGACAAATAATTAAAACTTTTGGCTAAACAAAGGGCAAAATGAAATGACAAATAATTAAAACTTTTGGCTAAACATTGGCCAAATAAAAACATCATTAAAATCTGAAATAATATTTAAAATGATGCGGCGGAGATTTGGCACGACATTGGCGGAGATGTTGACGCGGCCATGGCGGAGGATGTGATAAATCTTCATCTCTAGGCGGCGAAGGAACATCAAGCTTGAGTCAGCACCAACATAAACCGGGTCACCATAATCATTTGGAAGGGGATCTTCTTCGGCAACATGACGTGGATCTTTGACATGTACCGGATCACCAACGTCGTCCGGTGGGGGACGCTCCAAGTCAACATGTCGGGGGGTGACGGTGCCATCAATCCTCCCCCTCTCAAAAATACTCATCACTGATGAGTAGTCCCGGGTATAATCGTTGAGGAAGAGGAACCTGCAAAGCAAAAGGTGGTCTTGGGGGGACCTCAAAGACGCGTTAGACAAATAAGAACAAAGTATTTCCACAACATCAACAACCATACCTCTGATGGAGACCGGAGAAGAGAACGATCCAAACAAACTATCACCACCCAACCCAATAGAAAGCATAGTGGAATATGTAAACGGAGAGATAGACTTTTCAATGGGCATAGAAGCATGACGCGTAAAGTATGAAAAGTAGAAAATAGGAGCGATGCCCCAATCAATGGAAAATGCTACGAGAAATGTCATGCTATTAAATTTCCATAAGATTCGCAAATAATGGACTGGCCAGTTCATAAATATTTCTGAGGTGCCCGGAGGCATCCGTTCAGGGACAAGACAAACCAAAACCAAATCACTTATATAACGGTAGGATACTCTCCGATTCCAAATAACAATCTTAGAACCGTGTGGGGAGAACCCATGTGCAACGTGACTTGCTTTAACAGTGGGCAGTAACGGGACCAAGTCAGGTGGCACGAGTGCTATAAAAGCAGTGGTGAAATCAACGCCATACAACGTCGTAGTTTTAAATTTAAACTTAAATTTAAATTTTAAAACGTCATGAATAAAATCTAACGGAAAGCACTCACCACTATATATAGAAAGGGGCGCTCTCGGATTTGACATGATGTGCGGGCAACACAACTTAACATTCGTAACTACGTTCACTAGCGTGTGCGTGCACGAGTCATCAAAAGGTGGGGGATAAATGCGTGCGACCGGGCTTGGCAAATAAGTTTGTCGAGGGGACATCACGTCATAAGGCACCATCGCCAAGGTACCACTAGTAATCCAATTCGAAACTTCAAAACATGGATTTGACTTCCAGTAAAGATCATCCGGTCGCAACCCAATAAAGTCATAAAAAATTTCAAACAGTGAATTCGCTCTTACGGAAAAATCATCCGACATATCTTCTAAATCATGTGGTAAATCATGTATTTCAGATTCAATGATCGTATCATTGATCGGCAACACTACAACGAGATCAGGCATTACAAACGGTAGAGAGTTAAAATCACATTCAAGTTTAGGCAAAGGAGTTAGCATTAGGGGATGCTCATCCGGTTCCACTTCAATATCGTATTCCAAAAGTTTAACTCCTTTACTAGAACAATCTTCCAACACATCAGTCCGGACATCATTTACAGTGAAAATCTCAGAAACGGGCACTTCGATACATCTCAGACTAGAAATAGCAAGCTCATGTCCTAACAGATCGTCAAATGAATCACGACTGGGTAATCACTCAACAGACTGTAAATCTTCTGACTCAGCTAGAATATTAATCGACTTAAGATCATCAGAAGGCTCCACAACAGTCAAAGGGGATGGCTCCAAAATGTCGTCGAAAAGGAGGGAAAGAGGGTTCCTCAAATGAGAAATCCTCATCCAAGTCACTCGGGTAACCAATCTCCTCATCGTCACTCATGTTGTCAACATTAACAGCATCGGCCTCAGTGACGGGCGTACTCGTAATCGCAAGCTCAGATACAATTTTCACGCTGATAGGAACACTCTCATAAATAGGAAAGGGTCTAGTGCCCAGGCAGGGAGAAATAAAATCATGAGACGTCCTCATACGGGAGTACGAGGGAACATGCTGGTTTGATGTAGGCAAAATCTTGGGCGGCGACTCACTCAGATAATCAGTAGACGGAGAACGGCAGTATGGAGGGTAATACTCATCCGTTAATAAATTCTTCATAATCTGCCAACTTATACGTGGGTCGACGGAGGGCATTCCTAAACGTCTTTGCTCATTGAGCCAGAAAGTATGGGCTCGACCAAATAATTGCAGTCTCGCAACGGGAATCCTGTGGGGATCCACAATACGATATTGCTCAAAATAATGCTCCATGTCATTCACCCCACATAGAAACACTCGCGGTCCACCTAGCCCATCATATGTCGGAGCAGGAATCCTAACACGCCTAGAGGTGCGCGGTGTTACTTGATTAGCCTTTAGTTGGCCAATCAACCCCTTAATCTCTTCCACTACCGGGCAATGGACTGGCTTTCTAACTTTCATGACGGAACCTAAAGATTTCATTCGGGAAACGTGAACATCGTAGGCCATTTTTTTTAATTTTTCAGCTGGAAAATGGGGATAGACTACTCGGATTAAGTGCACAAATACAAAGAAATATAGTCTGGTTCTATGTAATTTTCAAAGATCGATTTTTTCCCGCTAATATTTCAAAATACTATATATATATTTTTTGATAGTCTTGCTGGCAAAAATATGAAGATTATTAATAAAAATTTTTTTTGAATTGTGCTGAAAAAATAAAAATATAGGCCGCTATTGGCAGACCAACTATTAAATTTTAAAATAACTTAATAAAAAGAATGACTTAATGAAAAATAATTTTTTTTTGATTTCTTATTAAAAATAAGATAGAGAATTTCCAGAATTTTATTTTTTTAGATTTTGAGAAAAATTTGAAATTTAGAATTTGAAATTGGAAATTTGAAATTTTGAATTTTGAAATTTTAAATTTTGAATTTTGAAATTTGAAATTTGAAATCTTGAAATTTGAAATTTGAAATTTGAAATTTGAAATTTGAATTTTGGAATTTAAAATTTGAAATTCGAAATTTAAAATTTCGAAATTTGAAATTTGAAATTTTGAAATTTGAAATTTGAAATCTGAAATTTGAAATTTAAAATTTGAAATTTGAAATTCGAATTTTGAATTTTAAATTTTGAATTTTGAATTTTGAAATTTTGAATTTTGAATTTTGAATTTTGAAATTTGATATTCGAAATTCGAAATTTGAATTTTAAAATTTGAAATTTGAAATTTGAAATTTTGAAATTTGAAATTTATATTTTCTTTAGCCTACCTAAAAATAGAAGGATGGTGCCGATTAGGAAATCGACAATAACCTCCCTCTGATACCAAATTGATGTAGGCCACGGGTTTCGACACCGTAATGGCTAAGGGATTCACACGCTCGCTTAATTATAATTACTATTACGCTCACACGAAGAATAAACACAGCCACTACGCAAGTTGCAACAATTAATTTAAAAGGATTCGGGGGTTCGCTAGGCCCCTTAAGATAATATCAAGGCTATAGGCCAAGATCCTCTCAAGCGAAATGAACCCACACGGTTCGATCGAGCGTACATTGTACCAAAAGAGACACCACCGAAATAAGGATTCGGATAACGAGTGGTTCTCTCCCAACGAAATAAAATGAGGGCCGCCACGCCTCACGAATTCAAATGGTAATCAAATAACAATAACAATAATTTAATAGATATTATCCACGAAAATTCTACCAATCACAAATCACACGATATGGTAAATGCCCAAAGAAAAGATCTAAGAGAGAAACACACAAGAGTGGAGACGTTCGTTACCCAACCGGAATGGATGATTCCGATTTAACTCTCTTTGGATCGCTCCGTTCCGGATCCACCGAAAGCGTGTTGGTTGGAGGGAAACTCCAAGTTCTTCGTTGCCTTCCGACGCCGTTGAAGTTTCACAAGATTCACCACAAGCTTTGGCCGATTCTTCTCTTTGATTAGAAGATGGGGTTGATTTGGATCTCACCAAAGGAATCGGTTTTTTTGGGAAAAGGATATATGTGATGGTCGGGTTGATGTTGAAAGGAGGGCTCGGTTTTTGGAGAGGGATTGAAGGTTATGGTGGATTATTGGAAAGGAGGAGGTGGAGGTAGAGAGGAGGCCGAAATAGTGAGAGGAAGGAGCGGGGTGGGGGAAGAAAGGGTGGCCGACGGCCAAGAGAGGGGGAGAACCAAGGGAGGCCGAAATTTGCCAAGAGCGGGAGGAGGGAAACTTCTCAAAGTGAGGGTTTTAATTTTTCATTCATTCACTAAATCAAAATCCAATACAACATAGCCTTATATAGGCTTTACAAAGACAAGGGTTATAAGCACCCCAAATGTGGCTAAACAAAGGCCAAAATGAAATGAAAAATAATTAAAACTTTTGGCTAAACATTGGCCAAATAAAAACATCATTAAAATCTGAAATAATATTTAAAATGACGCGGCGGAGATTTGACATGACATTGGCGGAGATGTTGACGCGGCCATGGCGGAGGATGTGACAAATCTTCATCTCGAGGCGGCGAAGGAACATCAAGCTTGAGTCGGCACCAACATAAACCGGGTCACCATAATCATCTAGAAGGGGATCTTCTTCGGCAACATGACGTGGATCTTTGACATGTACCGGATCACCAATGTCATCCGGTGGGGGACGCTCCAAGTCAACATGTCGGGGGGTGACGGCGCCATCACAAGTGTTCGTGAGTTCACTTTAGGTATTGTCATTATTTGTAAAATTTACCTGCTTTTGACTTCTCTTTTGGTGAGATTAGCACGTGTTTGCGGGTTCACTTAAGGTACTCACATTATATTTTAAATCTACCTTCTTTTAACTTCAATTTTACAAAGATTAGCAGATGTTCACCCGTTAACATATGGTACTCGCATTATATTTTAAATTTACCAGCTTTTGACTTCACTTTTGTATAGATTAACAGGTGTTTGCAAATTAACATATGGTACTTACATTATATTTTAAATTTACTTGCTTCTTATATCTCCTTTGTAGAGATTAGCATGTGTTCGTGAGTTCCCTTCATGTACTCGCATTATATTTTAAATTTTCCTGCTTTTGACTTCTCTTTTATAGAGATTAACATGTGTTTGTGAGTTCACTTCAAGTACACAGTTTATAATTTAAATTTACCTACTTTTGACATCTCTTTTCTTAAGATTAACAGGTGTTTGCGAGTTAACTTCTGGTACTCATGTTATAATTTTAAATTTAGCTGCTTTTGAATTCTCTTTTGCGGAGATTAGAAGGTGTTCGAAAGTTCACATCAGCTACTCGCATAATATTTTAAATTTACATTCTTTTGACTTCTCTTTTGTAGAGACTAGTTGGTGTTTACAAGTTCACTTCAGGTTCTCGGGTTATGTTTTTAATTTATCTACTTTTGACATATCTTTTGCAGAGATTAGTAGGTGTTCGAGAGTTCACTTAGGGTATGCGCGTTATATTTTAAATATAACTTATTTTGACTTCTCTTTTGGAGAGATTATTAGGTTTTCTCGAGGTCACTTCAGGTACTCGCGTTATATTTTAAATTTACCTGCTTTTGACTTCTTTTTGTTGAGATTAGTAGGTGTTTGTGAACTCACGTCGGGTACTTGCAATATATTTTAAATTTATCTGCTTTTGACTTCTCCTTTTTAGAGATTAGTAGGTATTCGCGAGTTCAATTCAGGTACTCAAGTTATATTTTAAATTTACTTGCTTTTGATCTCTCATTTATTTAGATTAGCACGTGTTTGTGAGTTCACTTAAGGTACTCATGTTATATTTTAATTTTACTTGCTTTTGACTTCTCTTTTATAAAGATTAACAGGTGTTCGCGAGTTTGGTTCAGGTACTCAAGTTATATTTTAAATTGACATTTTTTTGACTTCTCTTTTATAGAGATTAGCAAGTGTTCGTTGTGTATACTAATCGTGAAGAGAAAAAGAGCCGAACTAGCAATCCAGATAAGGAAAGTATACCTATCAAACTATAGCTTGGGGACATAAGTGTCGTATTTAAATCTGGGAACCGTTGAGTAATCTTACTCACACGAATACTATTATCTTATCGAAGAATAATTTTAGGGTTTGTTAAAAGAAAACTAATTGCGATTAAGAAATGAAATATTTGCTCTAACAAGAGAAATACTCACAGTTAAATAGAGAGCATCTAAAAGCGATTGCAACAAGTGGTGGAAATGATGAAATAGAAAAGAACTCGATCGAGAATCACCTCTGCAAAAGTTGATCAAAAATGCGATAATAGCCTCTAACATAATAAGGCAAAGGACCTCGACCTTGGAGGTTCCTAAAGCATGAACACGCTTCACTAGAAGATGTGCCCACCTGAGTTTAGGAAGTTCGGACCGAAATCTCGTCCAAATCGGAGGCCGAAATCTCGCTTTACACTGTGAACCCCACTATTGGATTTAACTCCAATCCGGGAGATTTAATGCCTGCCTCTCTCGAGGGGTGCAAGCAACTATATTTACTCTTGAGTGTTCACTCCAAACTACGAGCCTCTTGGCTAGCTAAGAGTAGAAAAAAAGATGGAAAATATATATCATTGACATATCTCAAATCATAATTAATCAGGAGTAAATCAAGTTCAGAACCTTACAAGGGAAAATTAAACTAGAGCATCATAACTTATCAACTAAAACCTCGGATCATCAAGATCGAGTACAAGGAGGATTAGGTACTCATGGTGAAGTGGAGGAAGAGAGATGAGTAAGAGTGCATGGAATTAAAATAAGGAAAAGTAAAAGTAAACAGACTTTATATTAATTCAAACAGAGAACTTACAACTTCAAATATAAAAACAATTACACTTGCAGGAAATGAAAAACTAAACTAGCATTAAAAGTAAACTACTAAATAAATTTCAAGAACTATTACAGAAGCAGGAATACTGAAACTAAAACTAAGAAAAACTGAAATGTGAAGAGGAGAGAGGAAGAACACTAAGGAAGGAATGAAAATGGCAGCACTTCCCCTCCCCGAAGTTCTTTCTTTCAAACACAAGGTTCGGGGCACTATTTATAGATTCTTCAAAGAGCAGGACATGACAACGCTATTATCAAGAATGGGGGTTGACCTTAGTAAGAAATTTGGAGGATAATGATGATTGCCTCAGTACTGGTGACGTCCATTTATGGCGGTAGTAGGATTTAGTGGAAGAACGAGACTTATCTCTTGTAGCGGGGAAAGCTCGACGGAAGAAGTAGAGAGGGCTCGAAGAAATCAGAGGATAAGGAGGGAGAGCTCGACGAATGGAAAAAAGAGAAAGTGGTGTGTTCGATGAAAAATTGAGAAGAAGGAAGCGGCGGAGTTCGACGAAAATTTGAAGAAGGAGGCATTCAACGAAATTGGAAGAAAACATCGAATGTAAAAGGAGGAGAGGGCGTTCGATGAAATTGGAAGAATTCGTCGAACGCAGAACTGGAAGTGTTCGACAAAATCTTAAGAATTTGTCGAACGGAGAAAGTTGAATGGAGGTCAATGAACATAGAAGGGTTCATAGAAGGGAGAAAGTGGAAGGGAGGTCGATGAACATATAAGTGTTCGTTGAACTGAGAAAGTTGAAGGGAGGTCGACGAACATAGTAGGGTTCGTCAAACGGAGAAAGTTGAAGGGGGGTCAACGAACATAGAAGGGTTCATCATACGGAGAAAGTGGAAGGGAGGTCGACGAACATAGAAGGGTTCGTTGAACGGGGAAAGTGGAAGGGAGGTCGACGAAATTAGGAGAATTTGTCGAACGTAAAGCTGGAAGCGTTCGATGAACTTTGAACAGAAGGCGTTTTCCGAAATTGGGCCGATTGACGATTTATGAGCTGAAAAACTGCAAACCTGTAAAAGAAAGAAAATAATCATTAGTGGTATTAATATATACAATTGGTGGTCAAAATAAAGCTTTAAAAGATATGATTTATATAATAAAAACCTGTAATTACCCTAGTAATTAAAACTACAAAACGTACTATCAAACTCCACCAAGCTTAAGCTTTGCTTGTCCTCAAGAAAAATATCTAAAATCAAGATAACATAAAAGTGACTAATCAGGAAAATTCTAATTATGCTAAGAAAAGTACTATGCGAAATTCTAAGTAGGGAGAAGGTGAAACATAAACCTAAAACATTTGTTTAAACATGTTTTCAACTTTTATAAACTTTACTAATAAAGACAATTCACTGGAGATTTTAACAGAATTCTTTAAATAAGTTAAAGCAAGGCAACAAATGAAATAGAGCATTGAGTTATTACTTGATTCTAAGAGGCATTTTATACCCAAATCAATCCAAGAACAAAAATCTAAATTCAAATCAGAGACTTAACTAATCTACTTTTCTTCTTCACTCAGCTAAAAGAAAACCTAGGAGGATGAATCACTAGGACCTATTTGGACTGAAATGTTTGGTTTAGGCATATAATTAGGAATGAAATTCAAAGATAAACATGAAGGCTTATAATCACACTAAACCAAAATAAAGAGTTTCAAAATTTTCGTAAATAACATATTATTTCTTTTTCTTTTCCTTTTCCATTTTCTTTCTTCTTTTCAAAAGAAAGGCCATAAAAAATTTGCCTTTTCATTTTGAAATTGGCCACAAAATTTAACATTTATTTTTAACTTACTTTTTCTTAAATTTCTCCAAAAATCACTAAACAACCCTATCACAACATTAAATTTTATGAAACTAAAACATTTAGTGTGATATGATAGGTTGGAAAATTTGGCTTTGTTGAAAAATGACATGATAAGTGTAGTTATCAAATGGAAAAAGAAAAAGGATCAAAAGCGGCTAACTAGGGGAATAATTTTTGGGTTGGCGAGAAGACTCAAACAAAATAAAGATAGCCTACATCATTTTCATGCTCCTAAAATTTGTCTAAAGCATTAGTTTTTAAAAATTTCAAAGAGTAGGTTCTAGATATTAAATAGAGACAAATGAACTTATTTTAAAATTTAGAATAATATGAGTCTAGAATAATTCACATCTACTATACTACTCAAAGTTGACATTATAAAAATTATCCAAAAACAAAAAGTAAAATAGTGGATGGAAGATATTTAGGAAGTAAAGAAAATAAAGAATGAGAAACCCTAATAGAAATGTGAATTTTAGAAAAATATTACACGTTAACATGCTACCGTAAATTAGAAACACAACATGAACAATATTTTACTTGTGAAATATAATTAGAATGATCGATTAGAAAAATAATAAATAGCTAAGTCCTTATATGGAATTTTGAGAAAAACAAAACAAAAGCAACGAGTACTATTGAAAAACAAAAATTAGTTTAAACTAAACAAATAACAAATATTTTTTTTATTTTAAAATATTCTTTTTTTTGGATTTTTTATATTCTATTTTTTTGTATTTTTAAGATATTATCTTTTTTAGAGATCTTTCTTTAAGAAGAAAAAGGAGAAAACACTAATTTGTTTTGATTTTGATTGATTTTTTTTCAGGGAAACAAAATAAAGGAAAGAGAAGGAGGAAATCCTCCCTCAAGCTTAAAATGGGCATTGTCCTCAATGGAGGAAAGAGGGAAAGTAGAGAGAAAAATTAAAACAGAAATACAAGTACAGAATCGAAAACAGGTACTTTCCCTTATTTGCGAGTCGCAAAAGGTTGTGTGATTCCGCTCCCCCATGCCTGTGCTTTTGATCTTCATAAAATGACTTTTTTGTACTTTGTGATGGATTCAACAGCATTAGAGGAGGCAATCGCAGAGGCATCAGCTTGTCAGAGCAATCCAGAGCAAAAATTGTAAAATAAAGAAAACAGAAAAATAACTTGGGTTGCCTCCCAAGAGCGCACTTTGTTTAAAACATCATTTTAGTTCGACGCAACAAAATAATATTGTCCAACAAAAAGTGTCTAATAATAATAATTTCCAAAATATTATTTTAAATTTTTTAACGAAAATAAAAAGTCTTAAGTTATCCATAATTCAGATCATGCAGAATAAAATTAATACAGTTTGGACTGACATCACCACAGAAATAAAGTGTAAGACGATTACCATTCACTTTCGACAGCCCCTTATCAGAGTGTGAAATTAAATTCATTGCATACAGAAATACTTCTTTAACATTAAACGGCCCAGACAATCGTGACTTTAACATTCCCGAAAATAAATGTAATCGTGAATTATATAATAGAACTTGGTCGCCCGGCTTAAAGGTTTTTGGGTGCCTTAGGTTCTTGTCGAGAAAACGCTTCGTCCGCTCTTTATAACATTTGTTATTTTCGTATGCATAAGTGTGCCACTTATCGAGTTCGTTAAGTTGAAATTTTTTAAGGTCACAGACTGAGTGGTGATCGAAATTTAAAAATCACAACGCTCAAAAAGCTCGGTGTTCTAATTCTACGGGCAAATGGAACGATTTTCCGTAGACCAACTAATATGGCGTACAACTGATGGCTATTTTTTAAGCTGTATGGTAGGCCCATAGAGCATCATCAAATTTGGTTGACCAGCCTTTTCTAGAATTGGAAATAGTTTTTTCTAAAATTCTTTTAAGCTCTTTGTTCACTACTTCGACTTGTCCGTTAGTTTGGGGGTGGTAGGAAGTTGAAAGCTTATGCGTAACGCCATATTTAATAAGAATTTTTGAAAACTACGCATTACAAAAATGTGAACCACTATCGCTAACGATGGCTAGTGGCGTACCGAATTGAGAAAATAATTTTTTCAAAAATATAATTACAACTCAGGCGTCGTTTGTAGGAAGAGCTTGAGCTTCAGCCCATTGTGAAACATTATCTACAACACCTAAAATAAACTTGTTCCCGAAGCTAGAAGGAAGAGGGACAATAAAATCAATTCCCTAGAGGTGAAAACTTTGCACTCCCGGAAATAATTTTGCGGCATATCATTTTTATTGGAAATATTTGCTGACCGTTGGCAACTATCACACCTAATCACAAAGGCATGCACGTCTTTAAATAGGCTAGGCCAGTAAAAACCCGCGTAAAGCACTTTGTGGGCAGTATGAGTAGCTTGATAGTGACCACCAGTCGGTCATTCATGAAAATGTTTTAAAATATCTAATCCTTCTTAAAAAGAGACACATCTCCTTATCATTTGGTCCGTACAGACTTGAAAAAGATGTGGGTCCTCCGAAAAATTGTTCTTCAACTCAGAAAAGAATTACTTCTTTTGCTGAGAGGAGAACTGTTTCGGTAGTACACGAGCCACTAAATATTTGGCTATATGTGCAAACTAAGGAGAATGGGATGTCTTAATTAAAAGAAGCTTCTCATCGGTTAAGAAATCTTTAAAAAAATTTCTTCTAATTTTTCTATATTCGGATAATCTAATCGTGAGAGATGGTCGGAGGCCAAATTCTCGGCTCCTCGCTTATCATGGATTTCTAAGTCAAACTCCTGATGGAGTAAGACCCCGCGAGTCAGGTGCGGCTTGACATCCATCTTAGCAAGAAGATACATGATTGCCGAGTGGTTCGTAAAAACGATAATTTTAGAAAGCGCAATATATGAACAGAATTTATAAAATTGAAAACAACAGCTAGGAGCTCCATCTCGATTGTGATATAATTCTCTTGTGCCGATGTAAGTGTTTTTAGATATCCATTGTCCTAGTATGGCTCCCATCGATTTTAGAGAAGTCTTTTATGAAGTGGCGGTAGAAGCCAGTGTGTCATAGGAAACTTCTTATAGCTTTGACATTCGTAGGCGGCGGGGGCTTCTCGATGACTTCTATCTTAGCTATTTCTACTTCAATTCCTCTCGTAAAAATCTTATGACCCAAAACTAACCCTTCCCTCACCATAAAATGGCATATTTCCCAATTTAGGGCAAGGTAAGTTTATTTGCATTTTTCAAAGACTTTTTTGAGGTTTTCTAAGCAACTATCAAAGTGAGCATACATCGCTGGAATGTTGCTGGTGCATTGCATAATCCAAACATCATTCTTCGGTAAGCGAAGGTGCCGAAGAGACAAGTAAACAAAGTTTTCTCCTGTTCCTTGGGAGAGATGGGGATTTGAAAGTACCCTGAGAGACCATCGAGAAAATTGTAAAAGCTATGGCTGGATAATCTCTCTAAAATTTGATCGATGAATAGCAAGGGGAAGTGCTACTTGTGGGTGGCGTCATATAACTTACGATCGTCAATACATATTCTCCACCCCCCCACCATCCATGTCGAGATTAAATCAATATTTTCATTACTAATTACAGTTATCACTCCATTTTTGGGCACTACCTGGACTAGGCTAACCCACTTACTATCAGATATAAGATAGATAATTCCTTCGTCAAACAGTTTCATTACCTCGCCCTTTTTGACTTATTTCATTTTTGGATTTATACAGCGCTGTGGTTGGATTAAATTACGCAAATTATCTTCCATTAGGATTTTATGGGTGCAAAAAGATGGGCTTATGCCCTTGATATCAGATATCTTCCAGGCAATAACTCGGCGATGTTTACGTAATACTAGTAGGAGCTTATCCTTTTGCACTTCAGTCAGGTTGGTCGAAACTATTATTGGTAGCTTGGAGTCCTTTTTTAAGAAGGCATACCTAAGATGTTCGGGTAGTTCCTTTATTTCCAGGGTAGGGGGTTCTTCATACGACATTTTGGAAATTCGTTCTTTTTCAAAAACAATGTCTTCGTAGACTTTTTCTTTATATGTAAAATTGAAAGTGGTGGAGCTAGTGTCTATGACAGCTTCATGTAGAGATTCAATTGGAAGAGTAGAGGAAGAACAAAAATTATAAAATTTATTTTCACTTTTAGAAAGGCAGTAGGAAGATTCTTCACCTAAGGCATCGAAGAAAAAATAGGAATCGTCATTCTCTACGGTATTCTTCATTGAGGGGGTTATAGATAAGGTTACTTCATCGTCGCCTACTCGTAGGAAGAGCTACCATTACTTAAATCAATGATAGCTCAGGAGGTGTGAAGGAAGGGTTGGCCAAGGATCAAGGGAACCTCGACATCTTATTCGATGTCCAATATGACGAAATCCACCGGAAAGATGTATTTGTCGACTTTTACTAGGACATCCTCTAGATTCCTAATGCATATTTAACTGATCTATCAGTGAGTTAGAAAATGATGCGTGTGTGGTTGAGGATACCAATAAATAACTTTTTGATAATGAGAGGTGCTTTAGGTTGATACTCACACTTATGTTGGCCACTGCGTTCTTGACAAAAAGATCACCGAAGACACACGGTATTGAAAAACTACCCGGATCCCTAATCTTCTTTGGTAAACTGTTTTCCAAGACTATAGAGCTCTCGGCATTTAGTGTGACATGCGATAAGTTTTTTAACTTCTTTTTATTAGTCAGGAGGTCCTTAAGATACTTTGCGTACTTCGGCATTTGGGAGATTGCTTCATGGAAGGGTAGAAGTACGTGGATTTGCTTAAATATTTCTAGGAAGCAGGAGTATTCATCATCCTAGCATGGTTTGTTAAGTTTAGAAGGGTATGGTGGAGTTGGATCATTTTTAAAGATGGGTGGTGGAATGAGATCTTTTTCTACAATAGAGAGAGGGGTGATTTTTTAAAATGGGGACATAGCTTGCCTCATGCTCTTCGCTAACCATACCAGAAACTTGCTTCCCACTCTGAAGATTTATAGCTTTCGCTTGCTCTCTCGGGTTGGGCTCGATGTTGGGAGGAAAAGACCTGGCAGGTCGCTCAGAAATTATTTTTACGAGTTGTCCTACTTGATACTCGAAACTTTTAACGGTCTCAGCTACGGTTCTTATAGTAGCATCATTAACATTCATATATTTTGAAAATATTTCATCCAAACTTGGAGGTTTTGGAAAATTTTGAGGAGGTGATGGTGGTGCAAAAAAATCAATTTGTGGTGGCGGGAGCATTGCGTTCGAGGGATTACTCTGCAAAAAATTCTGGTGGTTTTGTAAAGCGGGATTTTAATTATTCTGAAAAGCAAAACACGGAGCAGGAAAATTAGCAGCTGAAAAATTATGAAAAGCATTTCTAGGCATATTTTTAACATAATCCAATTATTCGGGAGAAGGAGTAGCAGATTACCATACCTTAGGGGTGGAGGTAGCAGTCATCTCCGTTATCTTCTTGCTTAAAATTTCCACTTGCAAAGCTAGCTGGGAGATGTTGTCCACTTCAAATATACCGACAGGTTTGTTTGGACGGGACCTGCACTGATATGTGTTCATGGCCATGTCCTCAAAAAGTTCAAGAGCTGCTTCTGGGGTTTTGTGCTTTAAGATACAACTGAATGCTGCGTCTATCATTTGCTTCCGAGATTTTTTGGTTTATTGTACCACCGGAAGCTGCGTCTATCATTTGCTTTGTGCTTTTATTTAGCCCATTATATAATGTCTGCACTTGTAACCATATAGGCAGCCAGTGATGGGGGCATCATCTTAAGAGTTCTTTAAATCTTTCCTAAGTTTTATATAAGGTTTTAGAATCTATTTGTCCAAATGTAGAAATATCGTTCATAAGTTTTGCGATTTTTGCTGGCGGAAAATAGTTCACCAGAAATTTTTCGGTTAGTTGATCCCAAGTGGTGACACTCCCTCTTGGCAGAGTCATTAGCCACTGTTTAGCCTTGGTTCTAAGGGAGAAGGGGAAGAGGCTTAGCCTAATAGAATCATTTTTAACACTATTTATTTTAAAGGTGTCACAAATCTCAAGAAAGCTAGCGATGTGCGCATTTGTGTCTTCATCTAGAAGTATTTCATATTGCACATACTGTAGCACCATTTGAATTATGCTAGGATTTAGTTCAATATTATTTTTATCTACAGCTGGGAGAACTAAGCTTGTTTTTTACACTCTAGATTCGACCGTGCATAATAAGATATAGGAATATGCAGGGCTTCCTCTACGTTTATTTCTTCCATTCCTAAGGTAGAAAATTACTCAGAATCCACAACCGATATTTGGAGTGTAGGGCCTTGAAATTGTGATCTTCTGGGAAAAGTACACTCATTTTCGTTTCAGAGTTAAAAATATCCGATGGATTTCCGCTGGTCATGCACTAACAGAAGAGAAGATAAAGAAAGAGAAAAAAATAAACTAGAAAAAGAGTTACTATTTTTCTAAATAGAATTTTTTTTAATGTTTTAACTCCCAAATTTCCCAAGGGCTACCCGATAAAGGGTTCGCAAGGTACTAGACAAGATAGTGGTATTGAAGCCACATTGCCCTTTTCGAGAGATTTAGGTGGTGTAGAAAAGGTTTGAAGTGAGTTTCTATTAAGAGTGTTAATATGTTTTTTTTTAATTTTTTAATTTTTAAGAAAGTGGGAGAGAAAGACAAATGATATGAGTAATAGGTTCATGATTTCGAATTATCAACAAAAGTTGCTCCCCGGCAACGGTGCCAAAAACTTTGTGTCTACTAATCGTGAAGAGAAAAAGAGCCAAACTAGCCATCCAGATAAGACAAGTATACCTATCGAATTGTAGCTAGGGGACAAAAGTGTCGTATTTAAATCCGGGAACCGTTGAGTAATCTAACTCACATGAAGACTATTATCTTATAGAAGAATTGTTTTTGGGCTTGTTAAAAGAAAACTAATTGCGATTAAGAAAATAAATATTTACCCTAAAAAGAGAACTACTTGCAGTTAAATAGAGAGCTACTAAAAGTGATTATTAAGTTATAGTTTATTATCGAATTTTTATAAACTTTTACCGAGGTCATTATCGATCGAGTGCTTTTCTATTTCGACCTTGACAGTGGAAGTTCCTAAAGAATTAACACGCTTCTCTCGAAGATGTGCCCACCTGAGTTTAGGAAGGTCCGACTTAACTCTCGTCTAAATAAGAGGCCTAAAGCTCGTTTTACGCTGTGAACCCCGCTATTGGATTTCACTCCAATTCGGGAGTTTAACGTCTGCAACTTTCGATGGGTGTGTGCAACTCTATTTACTCTTGAGTTTTCACTCGAAACTATGACCCTCTCGGCTAGCTAAGAGTGGAAACAAAGATGGAAAATATATATCGATGATATATCCTCAATCATAATTAATCAAGAGTAAATCAAGGTCTAAACCTTACAAAAGAAAAGTAAACTAGAGCATCATAACTTATTCAACTCGAATCTCGGATCATCAAGATCGAGTATAAGGAAGATTAGTTACTCATGGTGAAGTGGAGGAAGAGAGATGAGTAGGAGTTCATGGAAACAAAATAGAGACAAGTAAAAGTAAACAAACTTTATATTAATTCAAAAAAAGAGCTTACAACTTTAAATATAAAAACTATTAAAATTGCAGGAAATGAAAAACTAAGCTAGCACTAAAAGTAAACTACTAAAGAAATTTCAAGAATAATTACAGAAGAAATAATACTTAAACTAAAACTAAGAAAATAGAAATGAGAAAAGGAGAGAGGAAGAACAATAAGGAAGAACAGAAAATGGCAGCATTTCGCAACCCCAAAGTTCTCTCTTTCAAACACATGGGGTGGGGATCTATTTATATATTCTTCAAAGAGCAGGACATGCCCACGTTATTATTATGCATGGGGGTTAACCTTGACACGAAATCTAGAGGATAATAATGATTTCCTCGGTACGACTGACATGCATTTATGGTGGTAGAAGGCTTTTGTGGGAAAACGGGGCTTGTCTTTGGTAGAGGGGAAAGCTTGACGAAAGAAGGAGAGAGGGCTCGACGAAATCAGAGGATAAGGAGGGAGAGCTCGATGAACGGAGAAAAGAGAGGGTGGTGTGTTTGACGAAAATTGAGAAAAAGGAAGCGGTGGCGTTCGACGAAAATTTGTAGAAGGAGGCATTCAACGAAATTGGAAGAAAACATCAAAGTCAGAAGGAGGAGGGGGGCATTCGATGAAATTGTAAGAATTCGTCAAACACAGAACTAGAAGTGTTCGTCGAAATCAGAAGAATTCGTCGAAGGTTGAAAGTGTAAGGGAGGTCGACGAATATTTAATGGTTTGTCGAACAGAGAAAGTGGAAGGGAGGTCGACAAACATAGAAGGTTTCGTTGAACGAACAAAGTGGAAGGGAGGTCGATGAATATAGAAGGGTTCGTCGATCGGATAAAGTGGAAGGGAGGTCGACGAACATAAAAGTGTTTGTCAAACAGAGAAAGTGGAAGGGTGGTCGACGAACATAGAAGGGTTCGTTGAACAGATAAAGTGGACGAGAGGTCGACGAACATGGGTGAATTCTTCGAATAAAGAGCTGAAAGCTTTCGACAAACCTTGAACTCAAGGCGTTCGACAAAATTGGGCTGATCGACGAATTCTGAGCTGAAAAACTACAAACCTGTAAAAGAAAGAAAACAATCATTAGACGTATTAATATATATAATATGAGGTAAAATTAAAGCTTAAAAAGATATGATTTACATAAAAAGACATGTAATTACCCTCTTTTGTATAAATTAGTTTTTGTTAACACGTTCACTTCAGGTACTCGCGTTAAATTTTAAATGTACTTCTTTTGACACATCCTTTGTAGAGATTAGCAGGGATTCACGAGTTCACTTTAGGTACTCGTATTATCTTAAATTTACCTACTTTTGACTTCTCTTTTGGAGAGATTAGAGGGTTTTCTCGAGTTCACTTCAGGTACTCAGGTTATATTTTAAATTTTCTTGCTTTTGACTTCTCTTTGTTAGAGATTAGCAGGGGTTCGTGAATTCACTTCAGGTACACGCGTTATATTTTAAATTTTTCCTGCTTCTAACTTCTCGTTTGTAGAGATTAGCAGTTGTTCGCATGATCACTTCATGTACTCACGTTATATTTTAAGTTTACCAACTTTTGACATCTCATTTGCAGAGATTAGCATGAGTTCACGAGTTCACTTCAAGTACATGCATTATATTTTAAATTTACCATCTTTTCACTTCTCTTTTATAGAGATTAATAGGTGTTCGCGAGTTAACTTCAGGTAGTCGTGTTATATTTTAAATTTACCTTCTGTTGACTTCTCCTTTGAAAAAATTAGCATGCGTTCGTGAGTTCACTTCAGATACTCGCATTATATTTTAAATTTACCAGATTTTGACTTCTCTTATGTAAAGATTAGCATGTGTTTGTGAGTTCACTAAAGGTACTCGCGTTATATTTTTAATTTACCGTATTTTGACTTCACCTTTTCATAAATTAGTAGGAGTTCACGAGTTCACTTTAGGTATTCGCGTTATATTTTAAATTTACCTGCTTTTGACTTCTCTTTTACGTAGATTACCAACTGTTCGCGAGTTCACTTCAGGTATTCGTATTATATTTTAAATATACCTACCCTGACTTATCTTTTGTAGAGATTAGTTGGTGTTTTCAAGTTCACTTTAGGTTCTCGCATAATATTTTAAATTTAACTGCTTTAGACTTCTCCTTTGTAGAGATTAGCAGTTGTTTGCGAGTTCACTTTAGGTACTCGGGTTATATTTTAAATTTACCTGCTTTTGACGTCTCTTTTAAAGAAATTAAAAGGTTTTCAAGAGTTCACTTCAGGTACTCTTTTATATTTTAACCTTACATGCTTTTGACTTCTCTTTTAAAGAGATTAGTAGGTGTTCACCAATTCACTTTAGGTAGTCTCGTTATATTTAAAATTTACCTGCTTTTGAATTCTCTTTTGTAGAGATTAATAGGTGTTCACCAGTTCACTTCAGGTACTCACGTTATATTTTAAATTTACCTTCTTCTAACTTCTCCTTTGCAGAGATTAGTAGGTGTTCACGAGTTGACTTTAGGTACTCACATTACATTTTAAATTTTCCACCTTTTAACTTTTCTTTTGTAGATATTAGCAAGTGTTTGCGATTTCAAATCAGGTACTCGTATTATATTTTAAATTGACCATCTTTTGACTTCTCTTTTGTAGAGATTAGTTGGTGTTCGCGAGTTCACTTGAGGTTCTCGCATTATATTTAAAATTTATCTTCTTTTTACTTCTCATTTGTAGAAATTACTAGGTGTTCAGGAGTTCAATTCAGGTACTCGTATTTTTTTTCAAATTTACCTGCTTTTAACTTCACTTTTGGAGAGATAAGATGGTTTACTCGAGTTAACTTCAAAAACTCGTGTTATATTTTAAATTTACCTGCTTTTTACTTCTCCTTTGTAGAGATTAGGAGGTGTTGGCGAGTTCACTTAAGGTACTCGGGTCATATTTTAAATTTACCTGCTTTTAATTTCTCTTTTGGAGAGATTAAAAGGTTTTCACAAGTTCACTTTAAGTACTCATGTTATATTTTAAATTTACCTACTTTTGACTTCTCTTTTATAAAGATTAGCAGTATTCACTAATTCACTTTAGGTAGTCTCGTTATATTTAAAATTTACATGCTTTTTACTTTTCTTTTATAGAGATTAACAGGTGTTAGCAAGTTCACTTCAGGTACTCGCATTATATTTTAAATTTACCTGCTTACATCTCCTTTGAAGAGATTAGCATGCATTCGCAAGTTCACTTCAGGTACTCGCATTATATTTTAAATTTACTTGCTTTTGACTTTTCTTTTATAGAGATTAGCAAGTGTTCACAAGTTCACATTAGGTCCTCGCATTATATTTTAAATTAACCTCCTTTTGACTTCTCTTTTGTAGAGATTAGTATGTGTTCATGAGTTCACTTTAGGTTCTCGCATTATATTTTTAATTTATCTGCTTTTGACTTCTCCTTTGCAGAGATTAGCAGGTGTTCGCAAGTTCACTTCTTGTTCTCATATTATTTTATAAATTTACCTGCTTTTGACTTCACTTTTGGAGAGATTTGAAGGTTTTCTCGAGTTCACTTCTGGTACTCATGTTATATTTTAAATTTACCTGCTTTTGACTTCTCTGTTTCAGAGATTAGCAGGTGTTCGTGAATTCACTTTATGTACTCTCATTTTATTTAAAATTTACCTTATTTTTACTTTACTGTTGTAGAGATTAGCAGGTGTTCTCGAGTTCACTTCAGGTGCTCGTGTTGTATTTTTCATTTACCTGATTTTGGCATCTCTTTTCTAGAGATTATTATTTGTTCGTGAGTAAACTTCATATACTCGTGATATATTTTAAATTTAACTTCTTTTGACTTCTCTTTTGGTGATATTAGAAGGTTTTTGCAAGTTCACTTCAGGTACTCGCATTATATTTTAAATTTACCTGCTTTTGACTTCTCTTTTGTATAGATTAGTAGGTGTTCGCAAATTTACTTTAGGCACTCGCATTATATTTTAAATTTACCTACTTTTGACTTCTCTTTTATGAAGATTAGCAAGTGTTCACGAGTTCACTTCTAGTACTCTCGTTATATTTTAAATTTACTCGCTTTTGATTTCTCCTTTGCAGAGATTTGCAGGTGTTCGCATGTTCGCTTCAGGTACTCGCGTTATATTTTAAATTTACCAGCTTTTGACATCTCTTTTGCATAGATTAGAAGGTATTCATGAGTTCACTTCAGGTACTCGTATTATTTTTTAAACTTACATACTTTTGAATTCTCTTTTTGAGAGATTAGAAAGTTTTCTCGAGTTCACTTCGGGTACTCGCATTATATTTTAAATTTACCTTCTTTTGACTTCTCTTTTGCAGAGATTTGTAAGAGTTTGTGAATTCACTTAAGGTACTCATGTAATATTTTAAATTTACCTACTTTTTACTTCTCCTTTGAAAAGATTAGAAGTTGTTCGGGTGTTCACTTTAGGTACTTGAGTAATATTTAAAATTTTCCTGCTTTTGAACTCTCTTTTGTAGAGAATAGCAGGTGTTCGTGAGTTCACTTCAGGCACATGAATTATATTTTAAATTTATCAGCTTTTCACTTATCTTTTATAGAGATTAACAGTTTTTTGTGAGTTAACATCAGGTACTCGTATTATATTTTAAATTTACCTTCTTTTGACTTCTCCATTGTAAATATTAGGTGGTGTTCGCAAGTTCACTTCAGATACTCGTAATATATTTTAAATTTACCTACTTTTGACTTTTATTTTATAAAGATTAGCAAGTGTTCGCGAGTTCACTAAAGGTACTCGCGTTATATTTTAAATTTACCTACTTTTGACTTTTCCTTTGCAAAAATTAGCAGGAGTTCATGAGTTCACTACAGGTATTCACGTTATATTTTAAATTTAGCTGCTTTTGACTTCTCTTCTGCATAGATTAGTAAGTGTTCGCGAGTTCACTTCAGGTATCCGCATTATATTTTAAATTTAAATGCCTTTGACTTGTCTTTTGTAGATATTAGTTGGTGTTTGCAAGTTCACTTCAGGTTCTTACGTTATATTTTAAATTTACTTGCTTTTGAATTCTCCTTTGCAAAGATTAACAGGTATTTGCGTGTTAACTTTAGGTACTCGGGTTATATTTTAAATTTCCCTACTTTTGACTTCTATTTTCAAGAAATTAGAAGGTTTTCAAGAGTTCACTTCAGTTACTCGTGTCATATTTTAAACTTTCATGCTTTGACTTCTCTTTTATAGAGATTAGCAGGTGTTCACCAATTCACTTCAGGTAGTCTAATTATATTTAAAATTTACCTATTTTTAACTTCTCTTTTGTAGAGATTAGTAGGTGTTCTCCTATTCACTTTAGGTACTCACGTTTCATTTTAAATTTACCTGCTTCTTACATCTCCTTTACAGAGATTAGTAGGTGTTTACGAGTTCATTTCAAGTACTCATATTACATTTTAAATATTTCTCCTTTTGACATTTCTTTTGTAGAGATTAGCAAGTGTTCCCGATTTCACAACAGGTACTCGCATTATATTTTAAATTGACCAGCTTTTGACTTCTCTTTTGTAGAGATTAGTTTGTGTTCGCGAGTTCACTTGAGATTATCGCATTATATTTTAAAATTATCTGCTTTTGACTTCTACTTTGTACAGATTAACGGGAGTTCAATTCAGGTACTCGTGTTATTTTTTAAATTTGCCAGCTTTTGACTTCACTTTTGGAGAGATTAGATGGTTTACTCAAGTTCAATTCAACAATTCCTGTTATATTTTAAAATTACATGATTTTCACTTCTCTTTTATAGAGATTAGCAGGTGTTCCCGAGTTCACTTTAGGTACACGGGTTATATTTTAAATTTACCTACTTTTGAATTCTCTTTTTGAGAGATTAGAAGGTTTTCACGAGTTCACTTTAGGTACTCATATTATATTTTAAATTTACCTGCTTTTGACTTCACTTTTATATAAATTAGCAGGTGTTCACTAATTAACTTCAGGTAGTCTCATAATATTTAAAATTTACCAGCTTTTGACTTCTCTTTTATAATGATTAACATGTGTTCGCCAATTCTCTTCAGGTACTCACAGTATATTTTAAATTTACCTGCTTCTTACATCTCCTTTGTAAAGATTAGCATGTGTTCGCGAGTTCACTTTTGGTACTCGAGTTATATTTTAAATTTACTTGCTTACAAATTTGTTTTGTAGAGATTAGAAAGTGTTCGCGATTGAACATTAGGTCCTCACATTATATTTTAAATTAACCTGCTTTTGACTTCTCTTTTGTACAAATTAGTTGGTGTTCACGAGTTCAATTTAGGTCCTCGCATTATATTTTAAATTTATCTGCTTTTGACTTCTCCTTTGCAGTGATTAGTAGGTATTCACAAGTTCACTTCTGGTTCTCACATTATTTTTTAAATTTTCATGCTTTTGACTTCACTTTTGGAGAGATTTGAAGGTTTTCTCGAGTTCACTTCAGGTATTCATGTTATATTTTAAATTTACCTGCTTTTAACTTCTGTTTTATGGATATTAGAAGGTGTTCGTGAGTTCACTTTAGGTACTCGTGTTATATTTTAAATTTACCTTCTTTTGACTTCTCCTTTATAAAGATTAGGAGGTGTTCGCGAGTTCACTTCAGATACTCGCATTATATTTTAAATTTACCTGCTTTTAACTTCTATTTTATAAAGATTAGCAAGTGTTCGCCAGTAAACTTAAGGTACTCGCATTATATTTTAAATTTACCTACTTTTGACTTTTCCTTTGCAAACATTAGCAGGAGTTCACGAGTTCACTTCAGGTATTCACGTTATATTTTAAATTTACCAACTTTTGACTTCTCTTTTACATAGATTAGTAAGTGTTCGCGAGTTCACTTAAGGTATCCGTATTATATTTTTAATTTACATGCCTTTGAGTTGTCTTTTGTAGATATTAGTTGGTGTTTGCAAGTTCACTTAAGGTTCTTGCGTTATATTTAAAATTTACCTGCTTTTGACTTCTCCTTTGCAAAGATTAGGAGGTGTTTGCGTGTTCACTTTAGGTACTCGGGTTATATTTTAAATTTACCTGCTTTTGGCTTGAATTTTAATGAAATTAGAAGGTTTTAAAGAGTTCTCTTCAGTTACTAGTGTTATATTTTAAATTTACATGCTTTGACTTCTCTTTTATAGAGATTAGCAAGAGTTCACCAATTCACTTCAAGTAGTCTCATTATACTTAAAATTTACCTGCTTTTGACTTCTCTTTTGTAGAGATTAGTAGGTGTTCGCCTGTTAACTTTAGATACTCACGTTACATTTTAAATTTACCTGCTTCTTACATCTCCTTTGCAGAGATTAGTAGGTGTTTACGATTCACTTCAGGTACTCATGTTACATTTTAAATATTCCTCCTTTTGACTTTTCTTTTGTATAGATTAGGAAGTGTTCCCGATTTCACATCACGTACTCGCATTACATTTTAAATTGACCTGAATTTGATTCTCTTTTGTAGAGATTAGTTTGTGTTCACGAGTTCACTTGAGATTCTCGCTTTATATTTTAAAATTATCTGCTTTTGACTTCTACTTAATATAGATTAGCGGGCGTTAGGGAGTTCAATTCAGGTTCTCATTTTAATTTTTAATTTACCAGATTTTGACTTCACTTTTGGAGAGATTAGATGGTTTATAAGAGTTCAATTCAGCTATTCGTGTTATATTTTTAAATTACATGCTTTTTACTTCTCCTTTATATAGATTTGCAAGTGTTCGCAAGTTCACTTCATGTACTCGGGTTATATTTTAAATTTACCTACTTTTGAATTCTCCTTTTGAGAGATTAAAAGGTTTTTACGAGTTCACTTTAGGTACTCGTGTTATATTTTAAATTTACCTGCTTTTGACTTCATTTTTAAATAAATTAGCATGTGTTCACTAATTCACTTCAGGTAGTCTCATAATATTTAAAATTTACCAGCTTTTGACTTCTCTTTAATAAAGATTAACATGTGTTCGCCAATTCTCTTCAGGTACTTGCAGTATATTTTAAATTTACCGGGTTCTTACATCTCCTTTGTACAGATTAGCATGTGTTCGCAAGTTCACTTCAGGTATTCGAGTTAAATTTAAATTTACTTGCTTACAACTTTTCTTTTGTAGAGATTAAAAAGTGTTCGCTATTTCACATTAGGTCCTCACATTATATTTTAAATTAACCTACTTTTGACTTCTCTTTTGTAGAGATTAGTTGGTGTTCATGAGATCACATTAGGTTCTCGCATTATATTTTAAATTTATCTACTTTTGACTTCTCCTTTGCAAAGATTATCAGGTGTTTGCAAGTTGACTTCTGGTTCTCGCATTATTTTTTAAATTTTCCTGCTTTTGACTTCACTTTTGGGGAGATTTGAAAGTTTTCTCGAGGTCAATTCAGGTATTCATGTTATATTTTAAATGTACCTGCTTTTAACTTTTGTTTTACAGAGATTAGCAGTTGTTCGTGAGTTCACTTTAGGTACTCTCATTATATTTAAAATTTACATAATTTTTACTTCTCTATTGTAGAGATTAGCAGGTGTTTGCGAGTTCACTTTAGGTGCTCGTCTTATATTTTAGATTTACTTGATTTTTTCTTCTCTTTTCAAGAGATTAGTAGGTGTTCGTGAGTAAACTTCTTGTACTCGTGTTAAATTTTAAATTTACCTACTTTTGACTTCTCTTTTGGTGAGATTAGAAGGTTTTCGCGAGTTCACTTCAGGTTCTCGTGTTATATTTTAAATTTACATGCTTTTGACTTCTCTTTTGCAGAGATTATCAGGTGTTCGCAAATTCACTTCAGGCACACGTATTATATTTAAATTTTAACTGCTTTTGACTTCTCTTTTATTGAGATTAGCAAGTGTTCGCGAGTTCACTTCTGGTACTTGCATTATATTTTAAATTTACTGGCTTTTGACTTCTCTTTTGTAGAGATTAGCAGGTGTTTGGATGTTCATTTTTGGTACTCGCGTTATATTTTAAATTTACCTTCTTTTCACATCTCCTTTGCATAGATTAGAAGGTATTTACGAGTTCACTTAAGGTACTCGTATTATTTTTAAAATTTACCTACTTTTGACTTCTCTTTTGGAGAGATTAGAAGGTTTTCTCGAGTTCACTTCAGGTACTCGCATTATATTTTTAATTTACCTGCTTTTTACTTCACTTTTGAAAAGATTAACAGGTGTTTGTGAATTCACTTCAGGTACTCGAGTTATATTTTTAATTTACCTACTTTTGACTTCTCCTTTGCAAAGATTTGCAGTTGTCCGCGTGTTCACTTTAGGTACTTGCGTAATATTTTAAATTTTCATGCTTTTGAACTCTCTTTTGTAGAGATTAGCAGGTATTCATGAGTTCACTTAATGTACATGAATTATATTTTAAATTTACCAGCTTTTGACTTCTCTTTTATTGAGATTAACAGGTGTCCACGAGTTAAATTCAGGCACTCGTGTTATATTTTAAATTTACTTGCTTTTGACTTCTCCTTTGTAGAGATTAGCAAGTGTTCGTGATTTTACTTTAGGTATTTGCGTTATATTTTAAATTTACCTGCTATTGACTTCTCTTTAGTAGAGATTAGCATGTGTTTGCGAGTTCACTTAAGGTACTCACATTAAATTTTAAATTTAACTATTTTAACTTCTCCTTTACATAGATTAATAGGAGTTCAGAGTTCACTTCAAGTACTCTTGTTATATTTTAAATTTACCTGCTTTTGACTTCACTTTTGCAGAAATTAGAAAGTATTCGCGAGTTCACTTCAGGTACTTGTATTATATTTAAAATTTTCCTAGTTTTGACCTATCTTTTGCAGAGATTAGTTGGTGTTCGCAAGTGCACTTCAGGTTCTCGCGTTATATTTTAAATTTACCTGCTTTTGTATTCTCATTTATAGAGATTAGCAGGTGTTCGCGAGGTCACTTCAGTTACTCAGGGTTATATTTTAAATTTACCTGCTTTTGACTTCTCTTTTGGAGAGATTAGAATGTTTTCGCAAGTTCACTTTAGGTACTCGTGTTATATTTTAAATTTACCTGCTTTTGAATTCCCTTTTATAGAGATTTGCGGGTGTTCAAGAATTTACTTCAGGTAGACTCGTTATATTTAAAATTTACTTTCTATTGACTTCTCCTTTGTAGAGATTAATAGGTGTTCGCTAGTTCGCTTTAGGTACTCGCGTTATATTTTAAATTTACCAGATTCTTACATCTCCTTTGAGATATTAGCAGGTGTTTGCGATTTCACTTCAGGTACTCACGTTATATTGTTAATTTACTTGCTTTTGAATTTTCTTTTATAAATATTAGAACGTGTTCGAGATTTCACATCAGGTACTCGCATTAAATTTTAAATCACTTCAATATTTTTTGTCTTTAGTAACATTTGAAAACTGTTGCCTAAAACCGTAAAACGTTGCCAAAACATTGAAAACTGTTGCCATAGGGGTGTATGCCTATGGCCGCATTACCAAAGTCCTAAGGCAACAGTTTTCACATGTTTAGGCAACATTACTTGAAACTGTTGCCTATTTCTGTAGTAAAGGCAACAGTTTTTACATAGACCTATTGCAACATTTTAAAAATGTTTAGAGGTACATTTAATAAATGTTGCCAAAAATATTTAATTAATAAAAAAAATTTAAATTTTAAAAAACATGAAAATAAATTAAAACTTCAAAAACAATTCATTGTTATATCATGAGACATTTTTTATAACGCATAAATTTTTAACAATTTAACAAGACAAATACTTTCATTTAGAATATTAAAGTTTCATATGTTTTAGCATCAAATTAATAACCCATCATTAATATCACAATGTATCAAAGTACATCAAAACCTTTAAATATTAGAGTACACAAACAAAATTATCTAAATCAGCTTAAACATCAAATGTTTTTCATGATATGAGGTCATCGATCATATTGCAACTCCTCATTTGTCTTCCCAGCATCAAGAACTTTCTGCACAAAGTAAAATAATATATATATAAATATAATGCCATCCAGATCAATATATAATTAAAAAGTTGTAAACATGTAAATGTATTTTTAATATATTGTGTCAAAATCTATAACATTATACCCAATATAGTTTGGAACGTGTGTTGAT
The DNA here is from genome assembly GCA_039513925.1 of Platanthera zijinensis. Lineage (NCBI taxonomy): Eukaryota > Viridiplantae > Streptophyta > Magnoliopsida > Asparagales > Orchidaceae > Platanthera > Platanthera zijinensis. The sequence continues at coordinate 118,596,124 of CM077087.1, forward strand.
GTAGAAGAATGTGCATGTGGTTGCCCGTCTCTCTTTTGTCCACTATTTGTATACCCTGGAGATTAACCTAATAGATTCTCCAATGATTCTACATCAACTCCAATGGGTTTGCTTTGCTGCAGCATAATCTTAAGTACACTTTTTAGAGTATTAAGTGTATCTTCCACATTTTGTACTTTTTCATTCAATAAAGCCACCTCTTCATTATGTACTTTCTTCAAAGCCGCAATGTCTTCCTATCGCTTCAAAGCAGTTTGTGTAAAACCTTTCCCAAAGCAATGCATTGATCCAGGATGTTCTTTCCCAAACATAATTTTAAATGCTTCTAAATTACCTTCCTCATTATTCATAGTATCTCGAAGTTGTGACTGATAACAAATTGAATAGTTGATTTAAAAAAAACAAATAAGCAAATTATATGTGATCTTAATAAAAGAATAACTCACAATTGCATTGCTGGTTTCTAAATCCAGCTCCTTTCCACTAGTACTACTTCGAGTTTCAATAAAAACTTCAGCTTGAGTTAGGTCTCTCTTCGCTTTCGAACGCTACAGATGCATAAAAATCATTATTGAAAATTAAACAAAATCAATGAAATGCACATAATTAACGAACTGTACGTAATCAAATGAAGAATGATAGTGAGGACAATAAGATTGGATTTCAGAAGAACACTTTTTATTAGAACTCATGCGAACAAAAAAAGAAATTCAAAACTCGTACAATCAGTTCGAAGTACGCTGAAATTCAGCGTGCAGCGGGGGCAGCACATAGAATTCAGCACGCTGAAATTCAGCGTGCTGCCCCCGCAGCACGCTGAATTCAGCGTCTGAATTTCAGCGTGCTGCTCCCACAGTACGCTGAAATTCAGCGCGCTGAAATCAGCATACTGCGCCCGCAGCATGCTGAATTTCAGCAATTCAGCGTGTTGCGGGCAATTCAGCGTGCTTCGCCCGCAACACGCTGAATTGCTGAAATTCAGCGTGCTTCGGGCGAAATACGCTGAAATTCAGCTCGTTAAATTCAGCATGTTGCGCCCGCAGCACGCTGAATTTCAGTGCGCTGAATTCAGCGTGCTGCGCCCGCAGCACGCTGAATTTCAGCGTGCTGAATTGAGCGTGATGTGCCCGCAGCACGCAGAATTCAACGTGCTGTGGGCGCAGCACGCTGAATTCAGCACGCTGAATTCAGCATGCTGAAATTCAGCACGCTGAATTCAGCATGCTGAAATTCAGCATACTGTAATTAAGCGTGCTGCGCCCACAGCACGCTGAATTCAGCGTACTGCGGGCGTAGTACGCTGATTTCAGCGTGCTGAATTCAGCGTGCTGCGCCCGCAGCACGCTAAATTTTAGCTAAATTCAGCGTGCTGCACCGACAGTACGCTGAATTTCAGCGTGCTGAATTCAGCATGCTGCGCCCGCATCACGCTGAATTCAGCGTGCTGCGGGCGCAGCACGCTGAATTCAGCACGCTGAAATTCAGCGTAGTGCGGGCACGCACACTGAATTAAGCACGTTGAAATTCCGCGCACTAAAATTCAGCGTGCTTCGGGCGCAGCACACTGAATTCAGCGTGTTGAAATTCAGCGTGCTGCGGGCGCAGCACGCTGAAATTCAGCGTGCTGCTGCGATGAAATTCAGCGTGCTGAATAACTTAGCGCATGCTGCACCTACAGGGCATGCTGCACGCTGAATTTCTACGTGTGGTGCACCTGCATCACGTTAAATTTGCAGCACGCTTGCTGCAGGTGCAGCTCGCTGAAATTTAGCGTGCTACACCTGCAGCTTGTATAAGCTCGCTCACGCTGAATTACTTGCAAGCTTCTCATTTTTGTTTTCTCTCACAATACTCCAATTCTCATTCAATTTTCATCCCAACAAAAAAAACTAAATACAATTCTGCCAGCAGATTGATGAAATTAACTTTTATCAGAAAATACATATTCTCATAAATTAACAGCTCAGTTGAAATCTATATCTAAAAATTCTTCGGATGAACAATGAAATTGGATTTCAAGATCAATATTTGCATAAATTTCAGCGTGCTTCTTATTACTGAAGGTTTGTGTAATTGTGAGGATGTTGTTGTCGGCGATAATTAGATAGCTAGAGAGGTACTTGATGTCAGCGTTTGTCCAGTTTAGGGTAGGAAAGGTTTAGCGGAGTAGAACAACCAGCTTATCGCTATAGGTGCAGTGCTGCAAAGCGCTATAGGTACAACACGCTGAAATTAAGCGTGCTGCACCTGCAGCTCGCTGAAATTCAGCGTGCTGAAATGCAGCTCGCTGAAATTCAGCATTAGAGAATTGCAGCATGCTGTAATTCAGCGCGGTGCACCTGCAGCGCGCTGAAATTCAGCGGGCTGCACCTGCAGCGCGCTGAAATTCAGCGGGCTGCACCTGCAGTGCATGCAGCACGCTGAAATTCAGCTTGCTGCAGGCTCACCACGAAGATCTGGTGCAGTATTTGTAAGCTATGCAACCCTACTCCAATTATCATTCACTGTGTATCTGTAAGATATGCAACCTTTATAAGCTAATTAAAACATTTTTGGCATATAACTAGCATAGATAAATAAAATCATCATGATAACCATCAAATTACTCCTGCTTCATGTATAGAAATTAGAATAAATTAAATACTAAACTTGTTGGACTGATTTTAGTTAAGTCAAGCTTTGACCAAATAAAGAATGATAGATAGGACCTTGAGGTTGGATTTCAGAAGAACACTTTTTATTAGAACTCATGCGAAAAAAAAGGAACTGAAAACTCGTACAATCAGTTCGAAGCAAGAGAAGATCAAAGCTAAAAAATAATTGATTGCAACCTGTACCCTATCCTCCATCCCTCAACGTGGTGAGCAGTGGCCTTATTATAGGGTTTTCACCCATGTTGAGGCTATATGATGGCAATATGGGATAAATTTATTAAAAATACAGCCCTTGATCGTGCATACATGTCAGTACGAGGTACTTGATGTCAGCGTTTGTCTAGTTTAGGGTAGGAAACTCAGCGTGCTGAAATTTGAGGCAAGAGAAATGCCCTGAAATTCAGTGTGTTGCACCTGCGGCGCGCTGAAATTCAACGGGCTGCAGCAGCGCGCTGAAATTCAGCGAGCTGCAGCAGCGCGCTGAAATTCAGGTTGATTTCAGCGAGATCCCATGAGGAGCTTGATGCTCTCTGCAATGGATGTGGGTGAAATATACATAATATAATTGTCTATGCATATAAACTTCATTCAAGAATCAAAATTGAGATCTAGAGATGTGAGTGAAATATAATGTATTACCATTCTTTCACGAATTATAGCAAAGGTTCTGGTGCCCATTCGATGCCTCCACTTTTGTGTAGCCCTACTTTGAGTATTCCTTTTGCTGATTGACTACACATTAAGTAAAAAAATGTGAAAAGATACATACAAATATTTTTTCTACTATAATTAAAAAAATAATATTACTCTTACTTGTATAGTTTCCGAACTCCAAAACATGCATTGTTTTTTTAAATTGAGACTCTTACATCTTTATGGGGCGATTTTTGATCCTATCAGTCATGTTGGAATACTTCAAAAAATGATTTTTTTTAATAATGTGTTTGTAACGTCTCCAAGCATCTCTAATAGTGAACTTTACCCAATTTTTTGAAACATCTTGTAAAATAAACTTTGACTACAAAATGAAAAATGAAAAAAAGTTATTCGATCAATATTAGTAAATAATTATACAAAATATATTAAGAAAACAAAATATATGTAAGTTTACCTTAGTATAATTCCATACACGCTCTAAGTTCTTGAAAGTGAAGGGATAGATACTACTCTAGAGGGGGGTGAATAGAGTTATCAAATTTTGCACTAGACAAAAAGCTTAATAGTCTACCCAACTCCCTTGGAGTGAAATGCGGAATGAAAAGATTATAGATAAGGAGATAACCCTAAAGCCTAACACAAGTGTTGTGCACAAGCTCAAGCTAACTGTTATTACAGTTAAGACTTGGAAATCCTCATCAGCAACTAGCAAACCTAGTTATATCTAATCACAGCCACAATGCAGGAATTAAATTAAGCAAGCCAGACGACACAAGGAATTTATAGTGGTTCCCCAAACAACTTGGGTACGTCCACTTTTCTACCAACAAGGTAGGAAGCCACTACAGGTTTTTGATCAGGTGCCCTGCCACCACAAGATCTGCTTCAGGTAGATCTAGAAACCCTTTAGACTTTTGATCAGGTGTCTAAAAACCAACACAGGTTTTTGATCAAGTGCCCTGCCACCAAGGGATACTTTTGAAGGGAGTAATAACCCTGTACAGGAGGGGGAAAGAAGGTTAAAAAATCTTCTATATTTTGCAAAAGATTAGAGAAGCACAAAGACTTGCACTGAGCTAGAAAGCTCAAAAGATTCAAGGCTCCCCCTGGCTCAAAGAATGTCCAGGTGAAGTCTTGCTTCAGTGCAGAAACTCTTCAGTAAAAACTGAAGGAAAAACTATAAGAAGATATAAAATATAAGATAGAAATCTTCTAGCAGCTATCTTCTTCTTCTTCTTCTTCTTCTTCAAAAGGACTCTGAGTTTGAACTTCCTGGAAGCAGGAGAACTCAGGTTGAAGAACAGCAGAAGAGCTTAACACTTCTCAGTTGAATGAATATTGCTGAGAGCAGTGAACTTGGTCTTGATGAAAGCTTGAAATGCTTTTTGAATAACTGGTTAGCTAGCTGAAATCCTTCTCCAAAGGATTCCTTTTATAGAAGCAACAAGCAACAACTCTTTTCAATTTGAACTGTTTGTCTTCTTCTGAAACTTGAAACCTGGGCTGCAAATATCACAAAGACAAACAAACTCTGCAGCAAAATATTCTATAAAAGGGATAAACCTTTTTCAAGGAAGCTGTAGAAAGCAATCTGATAATACAGGTACTAAATAAAATCACATCAGAAACAAAACTCTTTATAGTAGAAGGAAGTCTTTTTAGTCTAACGGCTATAAAGGACTGACAGCAGATAAAGTAAAATACACTATCAAATAATAAGACAAACAACTTTATCTGAAAAAATTTGACTCAGGCAAAAGAGATGGAGCAGATATAGCCTGGAAATATTATCATAAAACAACTGAAAAAAAATGCCAGATAATATATTAATTTATTAAATAGAATAAATAAATACAAAATAAAAAGGCAAACAGAAAACGTTGAACGACCCTCGGAGATCGTCGACCGAAGAACGGAGATCGTCGAACTATCGGATAGATAGTCGAACGATCCAGATAGTCGAACTATCAAAGGAGATAGTCGAACTATCACAACAGATAGTCGAACTATCAGAAAATAGTCGAGCTATCAGATAGTCGACCTATCAATAGATAGTCGAACTATTAAAGCAAAACCGATAGTCGACCTATCAACAGATAGTCGAACTATCAGAAGAGAAACAGATAGTCGATCTATCAACAGATAGTCGAACTGTCAAAGAACGACAGCTAGTCGAACTATCAGAAGATAGTCGAGCTATCAGATAGTTGAATTATCAAAGCAGATAGTCGAACTACCAAGGGAAAACAGATAGTCGACCTATCAAAAGATAGTCGAACTATCAGAAGAAAGCAGATAGTCGACCTATCAACAGATAGTCGAGCTATCAAACAACGCAGATAGTCGACCTATCAAACAGATAGTCGAGCTATCAGATAGTTGAGCTATCCAAGCAGATAGTCAAACTATCAGAAGAGAAACAGATAGTCGAACTATCAACAGATAGTCGAACTATCACAGCACACAGATAGTCGAACTATCAACAGATAGTCGAACTATCCCCGCAGACATAACGTCGAGCAACTGATAGACGATCGTCGAACAGTTAGTCGACGATAGTCGAGCGGCGTTCGACCATAGTCGAACGAACAAACTACTTAACCAAATTCTTCATCTGGAAAAGCGAGGACTCTACAGCTAGACCACTAACCATTGACCATAGATATTTCTTGGGTCAAGGGACTAAAAAGACAAGACTAAACTCAAATCAAACTAGGGTACCAACAATCTCCCCCTATTTGAGTTAAGTCTCTCAAAAACTTAAACACAGAACTAGCTATAGAACAATAAAATCAATACAGGAAATAGTTAAACAACTAACTAGCAATTAACGATCAGTCAGATATATATAACAGCAGTCAATCAAAATTAAGAATCTACAGAATCTGGTTTAGGGTCAGAAGAGCTAGGAACAAAAGAAACTTTCCGCAAGGGATCAATGGCTTCTTTCTTAGACATCTTTAAATCTTGTACACCAATAATCTTCAGTTCTGCAGCCCTTGGAACAACTGCCTCTGGATGCTTTTCCATATATATAGAAGGATCAAATACCTCAGGGCTAACCTGGAATTTATCGAGTTCCTTCATTCTGAACTTTGACATTGTAGTAAATCCTGTAGAGTCCTTTCCTTCAGCTTTAGCTTTCTTTATCTGGGATGATCCAACAAGTTCTAGAAATCGAGCCATCCTGAAATCAGGATCTAACTCTTGGCTTTCATACACATTTTCAGATGATGTATCTATTGGCTTCACAGTTTTAAACTTAACAGATAAATCTAATAAACTTTCAGCTGTATCTTAAACTTCTTGAATAACTAAAGATGATGGAGGAGCAAACTCAGCAAACTTTTTACTGGATTTTTCAGAGAAAATGGTTCTTTTACCTTTTGCAATATCCTTAGCAACATGAACTGGTATATCAGGAGAAACCTTTCTCTTGGGAGATGGAGGAGGTGAAAAAGTTGGCTTTTGATATACAACCTCCTTTACTTGCTCTTTAACCTCAGTATCATGCCCTTGAGTACTAGTATATGATTTGCCTTGGTGGCTTTGAGAACTTTTCCTTGAATGAGGCTGAGAAGGAGCAGATTTTGCAGATGGAGCAGATGGATTAGCAGATAAATTGCCAGAGGCTCCTACACTGGGAGGTGGAGGAGGAGGACCTCTGGGTGTCCATCTGGGAGCAGGACTATCATATCTCTTAGATTTCTTTCTCTCCTTTTGCTGGTTCTTGGAAAACCACATCCACTGCTGGAAGTCTTTCGACTTAGGGTCAATCCTTTTCAATATGTAATAGGGAGTATCATTGTCTTGATTAGGAGGAGGAGGAGCAACAGCTTTCCTTTTTCTCTTTGCAGCTTTCTTTTTCTTAGAGTCCTCAGACATATCTGAATCATCTTCATCTTCAGAATGAGATGAGGGAGGATGATCATAAGGGTCATAGGCTTCTGATACAGCCTTTTCCTTTGTTTTAGAGCAGCTTTCTCTTTTTCTTCTTCTATGGCATCCTGAGCAAGAAGAGAGTCCAGATCAGGTCCTGGAGAGTCATCCAATACAGTAGATTTTTCATCTTGCAAAACTTTTTCTTTCTCTTCCAAAATATCTTGTACTCTTTGCTGCCAGGCAGCTCTTGCTTTCTCTTCTTCTAAACTCAGTACTGGGGTCTTTTCATCTTGACTTTTAGATTCAACATCTTCTATATCAGCTAAGAAATGATCCAATTCTGGATCTATTTACACATCTGACTGAGCTGGTTGAGCAGACTAAGTATCTTGAGCAGCAGGCAAAAGATTAACTAGAACTTCTGGAGAGGGTTCTGATACTGTCATTATGACATCTGGAATTACTAAAACATCTGAAACAGATTCTCGAACAACTACTGTCACAACTCGCATTTTCTCCGAATTAAGAATTATCAGAGTAAGAGAAAACACGCGTCATGATGCCACGTCAAGCAGGGGATAACTGCTGACGCTCAGGCAAATCCAACTACAATCTTTATGCAAGGAAATCATGTGCTTAATGAATAGAAAAATCAGTTATGTTTAGAGTCCGTATCCCTCGGCTCAGTGGATCATCTAGTCCACAAAAGAAAACTATATTTAAACGCTGCGGAAAATACTTTGATTAGGTTTTACACCGTAAAGAGCGCATAAGGGTCCCAAGAGAACCACTCATACTATGCAAGACACTACACTTAGTTTATATAATATATATAAGAAAACGGTTTTCGTACGTGATTTGAAAAGTAGTGATTAAGTTTACAAAACATGTTGATCATGAGCTTCATTTATAATAGTAATTATAGTTTAAAAATAACTAGCAACCTAGCATAAAACCTTCTCAAAGCAAGTAGACTATCTCCAGAAAATAAATGGTAGCAGCAATAGTATATATCTAGTACAAGGTAAAAACTACTAGTGGGCGCCAACAACCTGACACGAACCCACCAGCACACATATATGTCTGTAAGAAAGTACTGAAAACAACCTCACAAACAAGGTAAACAGAACTCCAAAGGTCCGGAAGTCCACCAACAACACCACCTCCAACTAGCCACCAGACTGGCTACAGCTCAGAATCTGGGGTATTCCAAAAGAAAACAGAATACCTCAGCAAGTAAAAATCAAGGTAAAACTGCATGAAAGAGTCAACCAAAGGACAAAATAACAGAAAACATGCAGTAGAAAGAGTCACAACTGTCCAAACAGGACCACAAGAAATGCACAACGTGCAAAGAAACAGCAACGACCCAGCCCAGGAACCACATCCTGCAGGGCCTACTAGGCTACCAAGAGCCAGAATGCTGCAAACTACCAAAGAAGAAACTTCTAACACCCTAATCTGCGGGAAGTGATAGTAGCAAAAACAACAACGAGGAACCGGATCGAAGGCAAACGCAGTCCCCCAATCCACCATGTCCAAGTCAAAAGCTCGAGGGTCAACACGTGAAAACACAAGGGACCTTCCACCCGACATGCCCAGCCCGTACCTGGAGCAAGAAATCCATGGGTGGCCTTGGTTATATCACACAACTCCACCCCCATAAAGAGCTACAACCACCACTACTATTCACGACCCACGATTTGGCCTTTAGGAAAATTAAAGAAAACGGCCGACAAGGAAAACCCAAAATACAACTGGAAAATCCACTCGGAAACGAAATACAAGGTAAAGGAAGAGTGTTGAAATAAACCAACACGACTAGGCGTTGAGTGAAACGCACTCAGCGCCTACCTAAACTTTGGCGTTGAGTGAGCTAGCCTCACTCACCGCCAAAATTATACCACTACCCCCAAGCCCACTAAAGAATGCGGAGCTCGACGACAGTTGAACGACCAAGGCAGAAGATCCAGAACTCGAGTAGTTGCTTGCCACTTGAGTATCTAAACTCCCGCACTCGAAACCATCTAAATTCGCTTATCAACAGAAAATATACAAAGCGCACGATCAGTGTCGCACGATCAGTGGTCGTGCGCACTCATCGGCTGATGATCATGCGAAACGAACCTGGAAAACCTGACAGAAAACCTAGCAACTGCGCACGATCAGTGTCGCACGATCAGTGGTTGTGCGCACTGTTGCCAGCGCTCGTGCGATTGCCCGAGACAGAACTTTGGAAACTGAAGTTTATACGCGCACGAACAGAGGCACACGACTAGTGGTCGTGCGCCCAAAAGGTTGATGACCGTGCGCGGCAAACCTGTACCGTTTGGAATTTCCCGAACGACACTAGAACGCGCACACGACTCACGCCACTGCAGTAGCAGTAGACAACTCTCAACGCCGCACGCTACTACCATTCAAACTATGCCTAACCATTCGAATAATATCTTAACGAAGGAAATTGGCAACCACACCCCCCTCCTAACTCTCCCTCTCGGCTACACCCGAACCAGAGCAACAATCAAAAATAAAGGAAAACAACGGCTCCACGCCAACAATTTGGATTCCAAACATCACAACATAGGGGGGGTTCAGTAGGAAGAACTAAGCCCTATAGTTAGCAAGAAAATGAGAACAACAAGGCCTCTAACCTGGGCTAACCGGGATTTCAATTTCAGCAAATAAATTCAAAGAAAACACTTGGCAAGGGCAAGAATACCACTTGCCTCAAATCTCAGCGAAGCTTTGGACTGCTTTCCTCCTCTTCGCACGGATCAAAATGGCCGCAACACTTAGAACAAAGACTCGGCCATTAATGGCGGAAAACTTCCAAAACTGAAAATTCCAATCCTTCCAAAACTCCACGAAAATCGAATTTCTTACCGCAGGAATGAAGGCCTCGACGAGAGCAATCCGTATCCACTCTCGGAATCGAATTCCGTCCACAAACGCTCCGGGAATCGGCGTCCGAAGGGAAGGCTCGGCGGTTACTCGTTTCTCTCGTACAGGACCGGCGGTTTCTATCGTGAAGAAGATGATGGCTTTCATTCTAATAAATATATATATATATAATTATATAATTATATAATTAATTACAAAATTACCTAAAGCACTAAATCGACGCAAAAACCGAACTACCTCGGAATTCGACGAAATTCGCACCGTAGCTAAATACCCACGCTACGAACACAACGGCGAAGTCGAAATTAACTTTCGACGAACAGAACTCGAGTTACACCCAAACGAAGCCAAACACAAACATCCCCCCAAGAGGCCTCACCGGTCACCAAAACGACTCGGTTTGCTAGGGAGATCTTGCCAACAGGCTACCAAAAAGGGCACTCAGTTCTAAGGAGCTAAACCATACTCCACACATGGCACAAGCCACGGAAATGCGTTATCGTAACGCCAACCGAGAATAAAAATAATCGCTGAACAAAAAAACGGGGCGTTACAGTCACTCCCCCTAAAAGAAAGTTTCGTCCCGAAACTTTACGCACAACCCTCCTACAAAAGAAGGACAAGTAACAAACAGAAGTTACAAAGGGAAACATACCGATCAAATCAGAGAAACAGGTGAGGGTACGCCCTCCTCATGGCCGACTCTAGCTCCCAAGTCGCGCTCTCCAAATCCTGATTCTTCCATAGAATTTTCACCATCGGTATGGACTTCTTTCGCAGCACACACTCCTGAGTATCCAAAATACGAACTGGCACCTCAACGAAAGAGAGGTTGGGCTCTAACTGGGGCACAACATCCAAGAGTTGCCCACTACTGCGCACAAATTTCCGCAATTGGCTAACGTGAAAAACATTATGAACACCAGGGAAGTTCGCTGGCAAATCCAGTCTATAAGCAGACACACCAATCCGCTCCAAAACCTCAAACGGGCCCACATACCTTGGGTCCAATTTCCGGTTTTTACCAAATCTCTTCACACCAACCATTGGAGAAACCTTGAGGTATACATGATCCCCTACTAAAAACTCCAAGGCAGACCTACGCCGATTGGCGTTCTTTTCATACCTCTCCTGGGCTAAACGAAGCTTCTCCCGAATAAGCTTCACGGCGACTTCCATCTCTTCCAGAGCATCAGGACCCAACAAAGGCTTCTCACCAGCCTCAGCCCAAAACAACGGAGTCCTACAGCGCCTCCCATACAAAGCTTCAAACGGAGACATCTGCAAGCTTTCCTGATAAATGTTATTATAAGCAAATTCCATGAGTCACAGACGCTCATCCCACGCTCCACCGTGGTCTAAAATATAGCACCGGATCATATCCTCAACAATCTGATTGACCCGCTCCGTCTGCCCATTGGTCTGAGGGTGGTACGCAGTAGAATACCTCAGATCCGTACCCAAACCCTCCTGTAGACTCTGCCAAAAACGAGAAGTAAACTGGGAGTCTCGATCAGAAATGATGCTAACCGGCACACCGTGGAGTCGGATGACTTCATTCAAGTACAACTCCGCTATCTTCTTCATCGGGTAATCAATCTTATAAGGCACGAAGTGAGCACTCTTCGTCAATCTATCCACTATAACCCAAACAGAATCAAATCCTCTCGGGGATTTTGGCAAACCCGTAATGAAGTCCATTGATATACTCTCCCACTTCCAAGTCGGGATATCTAGCGGAGTCAACTTACCACCGGGCCTTCCATGATCGGCCTTCACACGCTTGCAAGTGTGACACTTAGCAACATATCGGGCTATATCTCCTTTCATACCATTCCACCAAGCAATTTGCCTTAAGTCACGGTACATCTTCGTAGATCCTGGATGGTAGGCAACGCTGGAACCATGAGCCTCACTGCAAATCATACTCTTAATGTCCCCAACAGCGGGAACGCAAAACCTGCCACGGTACTTCAAAGTACCCGCATCATCAATAGAAAAATCTGGCAACTCTCCCTTCTCTGTCCTGGTAAAAAGGTGCAACAGATCCGGATCGTCCTTCTGATGCAGTCTAGTCAAAGAAATCCAGGACGGCTCTTCCACTGATAAGCTACTCTGCAAACTACAGCATCCCACTGAAATATCCATAAGGAGGAATTCCTCAACTAATCGATCGGCGGAGAGGTTAAAGTTCTTTCCCGTCTTTCGGCTCAGGGCGTCGGCCACCACATTGGCCTTGCCCGGATGATACTGGATTTCCACATCATAATCCGCCACATACTCAAGCCACCGCCGCTGACGCAGATTCAACTCCTTCTGCGTGAACACGTACTTCAGGCTCTTATGGTCAGTAAAAATCTTGCACTGAGCCCCATAAAGTAAGTGCCTCCACAACTTCAACGCATTGATAACCGCTGCAAACTCAAGGTCATGCGTAGGATAATTCCGCTCATGAGTTTTCAACTGCCTTGACCCATAAGCAATTACTTTTCCATCCTGCATTAATACGCATCCCAGTCCTATATGCGAAGCATCCACATACACATCATAATCCACGCCCTCAGTAGGAAGGGTCAGAACGGGAGCAGTACACAATCTCCTCTTTAACTCCTGAAAAGCTTCTTCGCACTTCTCGCTCCAAACAAATGCCACATTCTTCTGAGTCAACTTGGTCAACGGTGCGGCTAGAGAAGAGAAACCCTCCACGGATCTCCTGTAATAGCCAGCCAACCCTAAGAAACTTCTGATCTCCTTAGGAGTATTCGGCCTACTCCAGTCCATCACTGCTGCAATCTTTTCTGGGTCAACCGAGATCCCATCCTTGTTCACCACGTGGCCTAGAAAAGAAACCTGAGGCAACCAAAATTCGCACTTGCTCAACTTGGCGAATAACTTGTGGCTCCTCAACTCTGATAGGACCAAACGCAAATGCTGCTCGTGCTCCTCAGCACTGCGAGAATAAACCAACATGTCATCAATGAAGACCACAACGAACTTGTCTAGGAAATCCTTGAACACCCTGTTCATCATATCCATGAAGGCTGATGGTGCGTTGGTCAGACCAAACGACATCACCAAAAACTCAAAGTGCCCATGCCTCGACCTAAACGCAGTCCGTGGAATATCTGCCTCATGGATCCTGAGCTGATGATAGCCCGAACGAAGATCGATCTTGGAGAACACCGTGCTACCACACAACTGGTCAAATAAATCATCGATCCTCGGCAGAGGGTACCTGTTCTTGATAGTGACCTTGTTCAACTCTCTATAGTCGATGCAAAGCCGCATCGACCCATCTTTCTTCTTTACGAACAAAACAGGAGCACCCCAAGGCGACGAACTCTGCCTGATAAAACCTTTAGCCAACAACTCATCTAACTGAATTCGCAACTCCTCTAACTCACGAGGGGCCATCCGGTACGGCGCCTTGGCAATAGGACGCGTACCCGGCTCCAAATCAATAACAAACTCCACATCCCGCTCAGGAGGGATACCAGGAAGATCATCAGGAAAAACATCGGCGAAACCACGAACAATAGGAATCTCCTCCAAGCGTGGCACGCTATCAACGGTTCCAACCTCCGAGACTAAACAAACACAACAATCAGAAAGAAACAATCTCTGAACACATACCGCAGAGAGAACAGGAGAATCCTGACACGGATCAGCATACACGCTGCCGGGCTGACCGTCGTCCCTGATGAAGTCCAAGCGCTTTCCTTTGCACTGAATGACCGCATCATACCGAGAGAGCCAGTCCATGCCCAAAATGACATCGAAGTCCTCTAGATCAATCATCTTCAGATCCGCCTTTGCAAGAAAATCCCCCAACAAAACCGGGCAATCCAAAATACCCAAATCTGACAACACAGATTCACCAGAGGGAAACTTGACACTGAAGGAATCCCGAACACGATCTAGAGACAACCGATGACGCTCCACAAAGGCTCTAGCCACGAACGAGTGGGTAGCGCCGGAGTCAAACAGAACACGCGCCCAGCGGTTCTTCACCTTAAATTTCCCTATAGGAACGCACAAAGCTAAGGAACTAGCACAACAGTACCGCAAATAATCTAGCAACTAAACTACCAGGCTAGAAAGAAAACAACAAACTACTAACCTGAGATCACCTGGGCCGAAGTCTGAGCCTCCTCGGAAGAAATCACGTTCAGCTTCCCTTTTCCCTTGTCCACACGCTGAGGTGGAGGTAATGCCTGCAATGGAACTGCAGGAAGAGCTGACTGGACCTGAGGACACCTCGACTTAACGTGACCCTTCTGCCCACACTGATAGCAGACTCTATCCCTGGACCAACATTGGGCTGCATCATGCCCGGATCGCTTGCAAACTGAACAGGAGACATCTCTCCCAGGAGCACCCTGAATAGCATGAACCTGCTCCTTCTTCTGAGCTGCCGCCTTCTTGAAACACCTCTCAACAGGATGGCCTGACCGGCCACAAAAACTGCACACCACCCTGCTCCTCTTTCCCGGAACAGCATCGGGTACCAGGGGTTTCTTCTCCTCTACCAACTTCCTCTTATCCTTCCTCAACTGCTGGCCTCTGCTCTTCGCCGTCTCAACGGCCTCAACCTTAAGAGCAGCCTCTACAACTCCAGCATAAGTCACTGTCCCATAAGCACTGGCCAACTGCTGCACCTCACTCCTCAAACCACCGAGGAATCGCTTAACTCGATCAGCCTCAACGCTGACCAATCCAGGGGCAAAACGGCTCAACTTACTAAACTCTATCTCATACTCACCCACCGTGAGCTGCCTTTGCTTCAGATAGAGGAAATCATTCATGAGGCGGTCACGCTCGACCGAGGGTAAGAACTTCCTCAACAGCATCTCCTTGAACACTTCCCAAGAGCATCCGGCTACCAGGCTCTCCTTCTCTCTCAGCCACCAACTCTTAGCCAAACCTTTAAGCTGATAGGCGGCTATCATCACCCTCTGATCATCTGAAATCCCTGAGTACGAGAACATCTACTCCATGGAGATCAGCCAGTCGTCTATCACCATGAAGTCTGCCTTCCCATCATAAGTGGGAGGGCTCAGCCTCTGAAACTGCGAGATGAAGGCCATCTCTGCTGGCACCACCACTGGAGGCCTCAAGGGTGCAGGAGGAGGAGGAACAGCTAACCCCCCTGCAGGAACTTGCGCACCCTGAGCCTGCCCTGCCACAACTGCCACCAAAGACTGAATCTGGTCTTGCACCTCCTCCAACTGCCTACCCATAGCTTCGCTACTCTGACGCAGACCCTCGATCACCGCATCGTTCTGAGCTCCAGAAGATTCACCCTCAGACAGGGGAGTCGATCGAGTCGCAGGACGCCTAGCCATCCTAAAAAAAAACAATCAATACAACGCAAATCAGATCCAAATCCCACGATGAGAACCGACTACCAGTACAGACAATACATATGTAGATATAGACTTAAAGCTGCCAAACTTGCTCTGAGAGTTTATCTTCTTCACAATAATTAGATGATATGCCCTAACCTAGGATGGTTAACCACCACCTCACCAACTCTTGTGCCTAGATCGAATGCATGAACTTATGTTAGTTTGAAAATTTATGTGTGTACATATGTCATCCTGCAAATCTTTAGCTCGGCGCGTTGTGCTTATGCAATGTTATGATATGCATGATTGTGCTATGCATTCTAAAAAGGCCCTAATGCATGATATGAGCGGCGTACACATGAAAATGTTATGCATCCCATACTACATAACATTTCCATGCAACGAAAAAGAAACGCGCTAGTCGCAGTCATGTGGTGAGGTTATGCATCCCATACTACATAACCCTCACATGTAGCCCCTATGGTGGATCCATATACGAACACATATTATGCATCCCATACTACATAATATGCCCCGTATACTTCATGTTATGCTATGAGTGTAGTGTTCGTGCCTTTGCCATGACGTGCTGATGACATATCGGTGTGTGAATGACATGATGCTGAACTACTAAAAGCATCCAAGGAAGGTTGCCCAACTAACTTGTCAAGCAACCTCCCTCTGATACCAACTGTCACAACCCGCATTTTCTCCGAATTAAGAATTATCAGAGTAAGAGAAAACACGCGTCATGATGCCACGTCAAGCAGGGGATAACTGCTGACGCTCAGGCAAATCCAACTACAATCTTTATGCAAGGAAATCATGTGCTTAATGAATAGAAAAATCAGTTATGTTTAGAGTCCGTATCCCTCGGCTCAGTGGATCATCTAGTCCACAAAAGAAAACTATATTTAAACGCTGCGGAAAATACTTTGATTAGGTTTTACACCCTAAAGAGCGCATAAGGGTCCCAAGAGAACCACTCATACTATGCAAGACACTACACTTAGTTTATATAATATATATAAGAAAACGGTTTTCGTACGTGATTTGAAAAGTAGTGAATAAGTTTACAAAACATGCTGATCATGAGCTTCATTTATAATAGTAATTATAGTTTAAAAATAACTAGCAACCTAGCATAAAACCTTCTCAAAGCAAGTAGACTATCTCCAGAAAATAAATGGTAGCAGCAATAGTATATATCTAGTACAAGGTAAAAACTACTATTGGGCGCCAACAACCTGACACGAACCCACCAGCACACATATATGTCTGTAAGAAAGTACTGAAAACAACCTCACAATCAAGGTAAACAGAACTCCAAAGGTCCGGAAGTCCACCAACAACACCACCTCCAACTAGCCACCAGACTGGCTACAGCTCAGAACCTGGGGTATTCCAAAAGAAAACAGAATACCTCAGCAAGTAAAAATCAAGGTAAAACTGCATGAAAGAGTCAACCAAAGGACAAAATAACAGAAAACATGCAGTAGAAAGAGTCACAACTGTCCAAACAGGACCACAAGAAATGCACAATGTGCAAAGAAACAGCAACGACCCAGCCCAGGAACCACATCCTGCAGGGCCTACTAGGCTACCAAGAGCCAGAATGCTGCAAACTACCAAAGAAGAAACTTCTAACACCCTAATCTGCGGGAAGTGATAGTAGCAAAAACAACAACGAGGAACCGGATCGAAGGCAAACGCAGTCCCCCAATCCACCATGTCCAAGTCAAAAGCTCGAGGGTCAACACGTGAAAACACAAGGGACCTTCCACCCGACATGCCCAGCCCGTACTTGGAGCAAGAAATCCATGGGTGGCCTTGGCTATATCACACAACTCCACCCCCATAAAGAGCTACAACCACCACTACTATTCACGACCCACGATTTGGCCTTTAGGAAAATTAAAGAAAACGGCCGACAAGGAAAACCCAGAAATACAACTGGAAAATCCACTCGGAAACGAAATACAAGGTAAAGGAAGAGTGTTGAAATAAACCAACACGACTAGGCGTTGAGTGAAACGCACTCAGTGCCTACCTAAACTTTGGCGTTGAGTGAGCTAGCCTCACTCACCGCCAAAATTATACCACTACCCACAAGCCCACTAAAGAATGCGGAGCTCGACGACAGTCGAACGACCAAGGCAGAAGATCCAGAACTCGAGTAGTTGCTTGCCACTTGAGTATCTAAACTCCCGCACTCGAAACCATCTAAATTCGCTTATCAACAGAAAATATACAAAGCGCACGATCAGTGTCGCACGATCAGTGGTCGTGCGCACTCATCGGCTGATGATCGTGCGAAACGAACCTGGAAAACCTGACAGAAAACCTAGCAACTGCGCACGATCAGTGTCGCACGATCAGTGGTCGTGCGCACTGTTGCCAGCGCTCGTGCGATTGCCCGAGACAGAACTTTGGAAACTGAAGTTTATACGCGCACGAACAGAGGCACACGACCAGTGGTCGTGCGCCCAAAAGGTTGATGACCGTGCGCGGCAAACCTGTACCGTTTGGAATTTCCCGAACGACACCGGAACGCACACACGACTCACGCCACTGCAGTAGCAGTAGATAACTCTCAACGCCGCACGCTACTACCATTCAAACTATGCCTAACCATTCGAATAATATCTTAACGAAGGAAATTGGCAACCACACCCCCCTCCTAACTCTCCCTCTCGGCTACACCCGAACCAGAGCAACAATCAAAAATAAAGGAAAACAACGGCTCCACGCCGACAATTTGGATTCCAAACATCACAACATAGGGGGGGGTTCAGTAGGAAGAACTAAGCCCTATAGTTAGCAAGAAAATGAGAACAACAAGGCCTCTAACCTGGGCTAACCGGGATTTCAATTTCAGCAAATAAATTCAAAGAAAACACTTGGCAAGGGCAAGAATACCACTTGCCTCAAATCTCAGCGAAGCTTTGGACTGCTTTCCTCCTCTTCGCACGGATCAAAATTGCCGCAACACCTAGAACAAAGACTCGGCCATTAATGGCGGAAAACATCCAAAACTGAAAATTCCAATCCTTCCAAAACTCCACGAAAATCGAATTTCTTACCGCAGGAATGAAGGTCTCGACGAGAGCAATCCGTATCCACTCTCGGAATCGAATTCCGTCCACAAACGCTCCGGGAATCGGCGTCCGAAGGGAAGGCTCGGCGGTTACTCGTTTCTCTCGTACAGGACCGGCGGTTTCTATCGTGAAGAAGATGATGGCTTTCATTCTAATAAATATATATATATATATATAATTATATAATTATATAATTAATTACAAAATTACCTAAAGCACTAAATCGACGCGAAAACCGAACTACCTCGGAATTCGACGAAATTCGCACCGTAGCTAAATACCCACGCTACGAACACAACGGCGAAGTCGAAATTAACTTTCGACGAACAGAACTCGAGTTACACCCAAACGAAGCCAAACACAAACATCCCCCCGAGAGGCCTCACCGGTCACCAAAACGACTCGGTTTGCTAGGGAGATCTTGCCAACAGGCTACCAAACAGGGCACTCAGTTCTAAGGAGCTAAACCATACTCCACACATGGCACAAGCCACGGAAACGCGTCATCGTAACGCCAACCGAGAATAAAAATAATCGCTGAAAAAAAAAACGGGGCGTTACAGTCACTCCCCCTAAAAGAAAGTTTCGTCCCGAAACTTTACGCACAACACTCCTACAAAAGAAGGACAAGTAACAAACAGAAGTTACAAAGGGAAACATACCGATCAAATCAGAGAAACAGGTGAGGGTACGCCCTCCTCATGGCCGACTCTAGCTCCCAAGTCGCGCTCTCCAAATCCTGATTCTTCCATAGAATTTTCACCATCGGTATGGACTTCTTTCGCAGCACACGCTCCTGAGTATCCAAAATACGAACTGGCACCTCAACGAAAGAGAGGTTGGGCTCTAACTGGGGCACAACATCCAAGAGGTGCCCACTGCTGCGCTCAAATTTCCGCAATTGGCTAACGTGAAAAACATTATGAACACCAGGGAAGTTCGCTGGCAAATCCAGTCTATAAGCAGACACACCAATCCGCTCCAAAACCTCAAACGGGCCCACATACCTTGGGTCCAATTTCCGGTTTTTTACCAAATCTCTTCACACCAACCATTGGAGAAACCTTGAGGTATACATGATCCCCTACTAAAAACTCCAAGGCAGACCTACGCCGATTGGCGTTCTTTTCATACCTCTCCTGGGCTAAACGAAGCTTCTCCCGAATAAGCTTCACGGCGACTTCCATCTCTTCCAGAGCATCAGGACCCAACAAAGGCTTCTCACCAGCCTCAGCCCAAAACAACGGAGTCCTACAGCGCCTCCCATACAAAGCTTCAAACGGAGCCATCTGCAAGCTTTCCTGATAACTGTTATTATAAGCAAATTCCATGAGTCGCAGACGCTCATCCCACGCTCCACCGTGGTCTAAAATATAGCACCGGATCATATCCTCAACAATCTGATTGACCCGCTCCGTCTGCCCATTGGTCTGAGGGTGGTACGCAGTAGAATACCTCAAATCCGTACCCAAACCCTCCTGCAGACTCTGCCAAAAACGAGAAGTAAACCGGGAGTCTCGATCAGAAATGATGCTAACCGGCACACCGTGGAGTCAGATGACTTCATTCAAGTACAACTCCGCTATCTTCTTCATCGGGTAATCAATCTTATAAGGCACGAAGTGAGCACACTTCGTCAATCTATCCACTATAACCCAAACAGAATCAAATCCTCTCGGGGATTTTGGCAAACCCGTAATGAAGTCCATTGATATACTCTCCCACTTCCAAGTCGGGATATCTAGCGGAGTCAACTTACCACCGGGCCTTCCATGATCGGCCTTCACACGCTTGCAAGTGTGACACTTAGCAACATATCGGGCTATATCTCCTTTCATACCATTCCACCAAGCAATTTGCCTTAAGTCACGGTACATCTTCGTAGATCCTGGATGGTAGGCAACGCTGGAACCATGAGCCTCACTACAAATCATACTCTTAATGTCCCCAACAGCGGGAAGGCAAAACCTGTCCGCGGTACTTCAAAGTACCCGCATCATCAATAGAAAAATCTGGCAACTCTCCCTTCTCTGTCCTGGTAAAAAGGTACAACAGATCCGGATCGTCCTTCTGATGCAGTCTAGTCAAAGAAATCCAGGACGGCTCTTCCACTGATAAGCTACTCTGCAAACTACAGCATCCCACTGAAATATCCATAAGGAGGAATTCCTCAACTAATCGATCGGCGGAGAGGTTAAAGATCTTTCCCGTCTTTCGGCTCAGGGCGTCGGCCACCACATTGGCCTTGCCCGGATGATACTGGATTTCCACATCATAATCCGCCACATACTCAAGCCACCGCTGCTGACGCAGATTCAACTCCTTCTGCGTGAACACGTACTTCAGGCTCTTATGGTCAGTAAAAATCTTGCACTGAGCCCCATAAAGTAAGTGCCTCCACAACTTCAACGCATAGATAACCGCTGCAAACTCAAGGTCATGCGTAGGATAATTCCGCTCATGAGTTTTCAACTGCCTTGACCCATAAGCAATTACTTTTCCATCCTGCATTAATACGCATCCCAGTCCTATATGCGAAGCATCCACATACACATCATAATCCACGCCCTCAGTAGGAAGGGTCAGAACGGGAGCAGTACACAATCTCCTCTTTAACTCCTGAAAAGCTTCTTCGCACTTCTCGCTCCAAACAAATGCCACATTCTTCTGAGTCAGCTTGGTCAACGGTGCGGCTAGAGAAGAGAAACCCTCCACGAATCTCCTGTAATAGCCAGCCAACCCTAAGAAACTTCTAATCTCCTTAGGAGTATTCGGCCTACTCCAGTCCGTCACTGCTGCAATCTTTTCTGGGTCAACCGAGATCCCATCCTTGTTCACCACGTGGCCTAGAAAAGAAACCTGAGGCAACCAAAATTCGCACTTGCTCAACTTGGCGAATAACTTGTGGCTCCTCAACTCTGATAGGACCAAACGCAAATGCTGCTCGTGCTCCTCAGTACTGCGAGAATAAACCAACACGTCATCAATGAAGACCACAATGAACTTGTCTAGGAAATCCTTGAACACCCTGTTCATCATATCCATGAAGGCTGATGGTGCGTTGGTCAGACCAAACGACATCACCAAAAACTCAAAGTGCCCATGCCTCGACCTAAACGCAGTCCGTGGAATATCTGCCTCACGGATCCTGAGCTGATGATAGCCCGAACGAAGATCGATCTTGGAGAACACCGTGCTACCACGCAACTGGTCAAATAAATCATCGATCCTCGGCAGAGGGTACCTGTTCTTGATAGTGACCTTGTTCAACTCTCTATAGTCGATGCAAAGCCGCATCGACCCATCTTTCTTCTTTACGAACAAAACAGGAGCACCCCAAGGCGACGAACTCTGCCTGATAAAACCTTTAGCCAACAACTCATCTAACTGAATTCGCGACTCCTCTAACTCACGAGGGGCCATCCGGTACGGCGCCTTGGCAATAGGACGCGTACCCGGCTCCAAATCAATAACAAACTCCACATCCCGCTCAGGAGGGATACCAGGAAGATCATCAGGAAAAACATCGGCGAAACCACGAACAATAGGAATCTCCTCCAAGCGTGGCACGCTATCAACGGTTCCAACCGCCGAGACTAAACAAACACAACAATCAGAAAGAAACAATCTCTGAACACATACCGCAGAGAGAACAGGAGAATCCTGACACGGATCAGCATACACGCTGCCGGGCTGACCGTCGTCCCTGATGAAGTCCAAGCGCTTTCCTTTGCACTGAATGACCGCATCATACCGAGAGAGCCAGTCCATGCCCAAAATGACATCGAAGTCCTCTAGATCAATCATCTTCAGATCCGCCTTCGCAAGAAAATCCCCCAACAAAACCGGGCAATCCAAAATACCCAAATCTGACAATACAGATTCACCAGAGGGAAACTTGACACGGAAGGAATCCCGAACACGATCTAGAGACAACCGATGACGCTCCACAAAGGCTCTAGCCACGAACGAGTGGGTAGCGCCGGAGTCAAACAGAACACGCGCCCAGCGGTTCTTCACCTTAAATTTCCCTATAGGAACGCACAAAGCTAAGGAAATAGCACAACAGTACCGCAAATAATCTAGCAACTAAACTACCAGGCTAGAAAGAAAACAACAAACTACTAACCTGAGATCACCTGGGCCGAAGTCTGAGCCTCCTCGGAAGAAATCACGTTCAGCTTCCCTTTTCCCTTGTCCACACGCTGAGGTGGAGGTAATGCCTGCAATGGAACTGCAGGAAGAGCTGACTGGACCTGAGGACACCTCGACTTAACGTGACCCTTCTGCCCACACTGATAGCAGACTCTATCCCTGGACCAACACTGGGCTGCATCATGCCCGGATCGCTTGCAAACTGAACAGGAGACATCTCTCCCAGGAGCACCCTGAATAGCATGAACCTGCTCCTTCTTCTGAGCTGCCGCCTTCTTGAAACACCTCTCAACAGGATGGCCTGACCGGCCACAAAAACTGCACACCACCCTGCTCCTCTTTCCCGGAACAGCATCGGGTACCAGGGGTTTCTTCTCCTCTACCAACTTCCTCTTATCCTTCCTCAACTGCTGGCCTCTGCTCTTCGCCGTCTCAACGGCCTCAACCTTAAGAGCAGCCTCTACAACTCCAGCATAAGTCACTGTCCCATAAGCACTGGCCAATTGCTGCACCTCACTCCTCAAACCACCGAGGAATCGCTTAACTCGATCAGCCTCAACGCTGACCAATCCAGGGGCAAAACGGCTCAACTTACTAAACTCTATCTCATACTCACCCACCGTGAGCTGCCTTTGCTTCAGATAGAGGAAATCATTCATGAGGCGGTCACGCTCGACCGAGGGTAAGAACTTCCTCAACAGCATCTCCTTGAACACTTCCCAAGAGCATCCGGCTACCAGGCTCTCCTTCTCTCTCAGCCACCAACTCTTAGCCAAACCTTTAAGCTGATAGGCGGCTATCATCACCCTCTGATCATCTGAAATCCCTGAGTACGAGAACATCTCCTCCATGGAGATCAGCCAGTCGTCTATCACCATGAAGTCTGCCTTCCCATCATAAGTGGGAGGGCTCAGCCTCTGAAACTGCGAGATGAAGGCCATCTCTGCTGGCACCACCACTGGAGGCCTCAAGGGTGCAGGAGGAGGAGGAACAGCTAACCCCCCTGCAGGAACTTGCGCACCCTGAGCCTGCCCTGCCACAACTGCCACCAAAGACTGAATCTGGGCTTGCACCTCCTCCAACTGCCTACCCATAGCTTCGCTACTCTGACGCAGACCCTCGATCACCGCATCGTTCTGAGCTCCAGAAGATTCACCCTCAGACAGGGGAGTCGATCGAGTCGCAGGACGCCTAGCCATCCTAAAAAAAACAATCAATACAACGCAAATCAGATCCAAATCCCACGACGAGAACCGACTACCAGTACAGACAATACATATGTAGATATAGACTTAAAGCTGCCAAACTTGCTCTGAGAGTTTATCTTCTTCACAATAATTAGATGATATGCCCTAACCTAGGATGGTTAACCACCACCTCACCAACTCTTGTGCCTAGATCGAATGCATGAACTTATGTTAGTTTGAAAATTTATGTGTGTACATATGTCATCCTGCAAATCTTTAGCTCGGCGCGTTGTGCTTATGCAATGTTATGATATGCATGATTGTGATATGCATTCTAAAAAGGCCCTAATGCATGATATGAGCGGCGTACACATGAAAATGTTATGCATCCCATACTACATAACATTTCCATGCAACGAAAAAGAAACGCGCTAGTCGCAGTCATGTGGTGAGGTTATGCATCCCATACTACATAACCCTCACATGTAGCCCCTATGGTGGATCCATATACGAACACATATTATGCATCCCATACTACATAATATGCCCCGTATACTTCATGTTATGCTATGAGTGTAGTGTTCGTGCCTTTGCCAAGACGTGCTGATGACATATCGGTGTGTGAATGACATGATGCTGAACTACTAAAAGCATCCAAGGAAGGTTGCCCAACTAACTTGTCAAGCAACCTCCCTCTGATACCAACTGTCACAACCCGCATTTTCTCCGAATTAAGAATTATCAGAGTAAGAGAAAACACGCGTCATGATGCCACGTCAAGCAGGGGATAACTGCTGACGCTCAGGCAAATCAAACTACAATCTTTATGCAAGGAAATCATGTGCTTAATGAATAGAAAATTCAGTTATGTTTAGAGTCCGTATCCCTCGGCTCAGTGGATCATCTAGTCCACAAAAGAAAACTATATTTAAACGCTGCGGAAAATACTTTGATTAGGTTTTACACCCTAAAGAGCGCATAAGGGTCCCAAGAGAACCACTCATACTATGCAAGACACTACACTTAGTTTATATAATATATATAAGAAAACGGTTTTCGTACGTGATTTGAAAAGTAGTGATTAAGTTTACAAAACATGCTGATCATGAGCTTCATTTATAATAGTAATTATAGTTTAAAAATAACTAGCAACCTAGCATAAAACCTTCTCAAAGCAAGTAGACTATCTCCAGAAAATAAATGGTAGCAGCAATAGTATATATCTAGTACAAGGTAAAAACTACTAGTGGGCGCAAACAACCTGACACGAACCCACCAGCACACATATATGTCTGTAAGAAAGTACTGAAAACAACCTCACAAACAAGGTAAACAGAACTCCAAAGGTCCGGAAGTCCACCAACAACACCACCTCCAACTAGCCACCAGACTGGCTACAGCTCAGAACCTGGGGTATTCCAAAAGAAAACAGAATACCTCAGCAAGTAAAAATCAAGGTAAAACTGCATGAAAGAGTCAACCAAAGGACAAAATAACAGAAAACATGCAGTAGAAAGAGTCACAACTGTCCAAACAGGACCACAAGAAATGCACAATGTGCAAAGAAACAGCAACGACCCAGCCCAGGAACCACATCCTGCAGGGCCTACTAGGCTACCAAGAGCCAGAATGCTGCAAACTACCAAAGAAGAAACTTCTAACACCCTAATCTGCGGGAAGTGATAGTAGCAAAAACAACAACGAGGAACCGGATCGAAGGCAAACGCAGTCCCCCAATCCACCATGTCCAAGTCAAAAGCTCGAGGGTCAACACGTGAAAACACAAGGGACCTTCCACCCGACATGCCCAGCCCGTACTTGGAGCAAGAAATCCATGGGTGGCCTTGGCTATATCACACAACTCCACCCCCATAAAGAGCTATAACCACCACTACTATTCACGACCCACGATTTGGCCTTTAGGAAAATTAAAGAAAACGGCCGACAAGGAAAACCCAGAAATACAACTTGAAAATCCACTCGGAAACGAAATACAAGGTAAAGGAAGAGTGTTGAAATAAACCAACACGACTAGGCGTTGAGTGAAACGCACTCAGTGCCTACCTAAACTTTGGCGTTGAGTGAGCTAGCCTCACTCACCGCCAAAATTATACCACTACCCACAAGCCCACTAAAGAATGCGGAGCTCGACGACAGTCGAACGACCAAGGAAGAAGATCCAGAACTCGAGTAGTTGCTTGCCACTTGAGTATCTAAACTCCCGCACTCGAAACCATCTAAATTCGCTTATCAACAGAAAATATACAAAGCGCACGATCAGTGTCGCACGATCAGTGGTCGTGCGCACTCATCGGCTGATGATCGTGCGAAACGAACCTGGAAAACCTGACAGAAAACCTAGCAACTGCGCACGATCAGTGTCGCACGATCAGTGGTCGTGCGCACTGTTGCCAGCGCTCGTGCGATTGCCCGAGACAGAACTTTGGAAACTGAAGTTTATACGCGCACGAACAGAGGCACACGACCAGTGGTCGTGCGCCCAAAAGGTTGATGACCGTGCGCGGCAAACCTGTACCGTTTGGAATTTCCCGAACGACACCAGAACGCACACACGACTCACGCCACTGCAGTAGCAGTAGACAACTCTCAACGCCGCACGCTACTACCATTCAAACTATGCCTAACCATTCGAATAATATCTTAACGAAGGAAATTGGCAACCACACCCCCCCCTCCTAACTCTCCCTCTCGGCTACACCCGAACCAGAGCAACAATCAAAAATAAAGGAAAACAACGGCTCCACGCCGACAATTTGGATTCCAAACATCACAACATAGGGGGGGGGGTTCAGTAGGAAGAACTAAGCCCTATAGTTAGCAAGAAAATGAGAACAACAAGGCCTCTAACCTGGGCTAACCGGGATTTCAATTTGAGCAAATAAATTCAAAGAAAACACTTGGCAAGGGCAAGAATACCAATTGCCTCAAATCTCAGCGAAGCTTTGGACTGCTTTCCTCCTCTTCGCACGGATCAAAATGGCCGCAACACCTAGAACAAAGACTCGGCCATTAATGGCGGAAAACATCCAAAACTGAAAATTCCAATCCTTCCAAAACTCCACGAAAATCGAATTTCTTACCGCAGGAATGAAGGTCTCGACGAGAGCAATCCGTATCCACTCTCGGAATCGAATTCCGTCCACAAACGCTCCGGGAATCGGCGTCCGAAGGGAAGGCTCGGCGGTTACTCGTTTCTCTCGTACAGGACCGGCGGTTTCTATCGTGAAGAAGATGATGGCTTTCATTCTAATAAATATATATATATATATATATATAATTATATAATTATATAATTAATTACAAAATTACCTAAAGCACTAAATCGACGCGAAAACCGAACTACCTCGGAATTCGACGAAATTCGCACCGTAGCTAAATACCCACGCTACGAACACAACGGCGAAGTCGAAATTAACTTTCGACGAACAGAACTCGAGTTACACCCAAACGAAGCCAAACACAAACATCCCCCAGAGAGGCCTCACCGGTCACCAAAACGACTCGGTTTGCTAGGGAGATCTTGCCAACAGGCTACCAAACAGGGCACTCAGTTCTAAGGAGCTAAACCATACTCCACACATGGCACAAGCCACGGAAACGCGTCATCGTAACGCCAACCGAGAATAAAAATAATCGCTGAACAAAAAAACGGGGCGTTACAGTCACTCCCCCTAAAAGAAAGTTTCATCCCGAAACTTTACGCACAACCCTCCTACAAAAGAAGGACAAGTAACAAACAGAAGTTACAAAGGGAAACATACCGATCAAATCAGAGAAACAGGTGAGGGTACGCCCTCCTCATGGCCGACTCTAGCTCCCAAGTCGCGCTCTCCAAATCCTGATTCTTCCATAGAATTTTCACCATCGGTATGGACTTCTTTCGCAGCACACGCTCCTGAGTATCCAAAATACGAACTGGCACCTCAACGAAAGAGAGGTTGGGCTCTAACTGGGGCACAACATCCAAGAGTGCCCACTGCTGCGCTCAAATTTCCGCAATTGGCTAACGTGAAAAACATTATGAACACCAGGGAAGTTCGCTGGCAAATCCAGTCTATAAGCAGACACACCAATCCGCTCCAAAACCTCAAACGGGCCCACATACCTTGGGTCCAATTTCCGGTTTTTTACCAAATCTCTTCACACCAACCATTGGAGAAACCTTGAGGTATACATGATCCCCTACTAAAAACTCCAAGGCAGACCTACGCCGATTGGCGTTCTTTTCATACCTCTCCTGGGCTAAACGAAGCTTCTCCCGAATAAGCTTCACGGCGACTTCCATCTCTTCCAGAGCATCAGGACCCAACAAAGGCTTCTCACCAGCCTCAGCCCAAAACAATGGAGTCCTACAGCGCCTCCCATACAAAGCTTCAAACGGAGCCATCTGCAAGCTTTCCTGATAACTGTTATTATAAGCAAATTCCATGAGTCGCAGACGCTCATCCCACGCTCCACCGTGGTCTAAAATATAGCACCGGATCATATCCTCAACAATCTGATTGACCCGCTCCGTCTGCCCATTGGTCTGAGGGTGGTACGCAGTAGAATACCTCAGATCCGTACCCAAACCCTCCTGCAGACTCTGCCAAAAACGAGAAGTAAACCGGGAGTCTCGATCAGAAATGATGCTAACCGGCACACCGTGGTGTCGGATGACTTCATTCAAGTACAACTCCGCTATCTTCTTCATCGGGTAATCAATCTTATAAGGCACGAAGTGAGCACACTTCGTCAATCTATCCACTATAACCCAAACAGAATCAAATCCTCTCGGGGATTTTGGCAAACCCGTAATGAAGTCCATTGATATACTCTCCCACTTCCAAGTCGGGATATCTAGCGGAGTCAACTTACCACCGGGCCTTCCATGATCGGCCTTCACACGCTTGCAAGTGTGACACTTAGCAACATATCGGGCTATATCTCCTTTCATACCATTCCACCAAGCAATTTGCCTTAAGTCACGGTACATCTTCGTAGATCCTGGATGGTAGGCAACGCTGGAACCATGAGCCTCACTACAAATCATACTCTTAATGTCCCCAACAGCGGGAAGGCAAAACCTGCCGCGGTACTTCAAAGTACCCGCATCATCAATAGAAAAATCTGGCAACTCTCCCTTCTCTGTCCTGGTAAAAAGGTGCAACAGATCCGGATCGTCCTTCTGATGCAGTCTAGTCAAAGAAATCCAGGACGGCTCTTCCACTGATAAGCTACTCTGCAAACTACAGCATCCCACTGAAATATCCATAAGGAGGAATTCCTCAACTAATCGATCGGCGGAGAGGTTAAAGATCTTTCCCGTCTTTCGGCTCAGGGCGTCGGCCACCACATTGGCCTTGCCCGGATGATACTGGATTTCCACATCATTATCCGCCACATACTCAAGCCACCGCTGCTGACGCAGATTCAACTCCTTCTGCGTGAACACGTACTTCAGGCTCTTATGGTCAGTAAAAATCTTGCACTGAGCCCCATAAAGTAAGTGCCTCCACAACTTCAACGCATAGATAACCGCTGCAAACTCAAGGTCATGCGTAGGATAATTCCGCTCATGAGTTTTCAACTGCCTTGACCCATAAGCAATTACTTTTCCATCCTGCATTAATACGCATCCCAGTCCTATATGCGAAGCATCCACATACACATCATAATCCACGCCCTCAGTTGGAAGGGTCAGAACGGGAGCAGTACACAATCTCCTATTTAACTCCTGAAAAGCTTCTTCGCACTTCTCGCTCCAAACAAATGCCACATTCTTCTGAGTCAGCTTGGTCAACGGTGCGGCTAGAGAAGAGAAACCCTCCACGAATCTCCTGTAATAGCCAGCCAACCCTAAGAAACTTCTGATCTCCTTAGGAGTATTCGGCCTACTCCAGTCCGTCACTGCTGCAATCTTTTCTGGGTCAACCGAGATCCCATCCTTGTTCACCACGTGGCCTAGAAAAGAAACCTGAGGCAACCAAAATTCGCACTTGCTCAACTTGGCGAATAACTTGTGGCTCCTCAACTCTGATAGGACCAAACGCAAATGTTGCTCGTGCTCCTCAGCACTGCGAGAATAAACCAACACGTCATCAATGAAGACCACAATGAACTTGTCTAGGAAATCCTTGAACACCCTGTTCATCATATCCATGAAGGCTGATGGTGCGTTGGTCAGACCAAACGACATCACCAAAAACTCAAAGTGCCCATGCCTCGACCTAAACGCAGTCCGTGGAATATCTGCCTCACGGATCCTGAGCTGATGATAGCCCGAACGAAGATCGATCTTGGAGAACACCGTGCTACCACGCAACTGGTCAAATAAATCATCGATCCTCGGCAGAGGGTACCTGTTCTTGATAGTGACCTTGTTCAACTCTCTATAGACGATGCAAAGCCGCATCGACCCATCTTTCTTCTTTACGAACAAAACAGGAGCACCCCAAGGCGACGAACTCTGCCTGATAAAACCTTTAGCCAACAACTCATCTAACTGAATTCGCAACTCCTCTAACTCACGAGGGGCCATCCGGTATGGCGCCTTGGCAATAGGACGCGTACCCGGCTCCAAATCAATAACAAACTCCACATCCCGCTCAGGAGGGATACCAGGAAGATCATCAGGAAAAACATCGGCGAAACCATGAACAATAGGAATCTCCTCCAAGCGTGGCACGCTATCAACGGTTCCAACCGCCGAGACTAAACAAACACAACAATCAGAAAGAAACAATCTCTGAACACATATCGCAGAGAGAACAGGAGAATCCTGATACGGATCAGCATACACGCTGCCGGGCTGACCGTCGTCCCTGATGAAGTCCAAGCGCTTTCCTTTGCACTGAATGACCGCATCATACCGAGAGAGCCAGTCCATGCCCAAAATGACATCGAAGTCCTCTAGATCAATCATCTTCAGATCCGCCTTCGCAAGAAAATCCCCCAACAAAACCGGGCAATCCAAAATACCCAAATCTGACAACACAGATTCACCAGAGGGAAACTTGACACGGAAGGAATCCCGAACACGATCTAGAGACAACCGATGACGCTCCACAAAGGCTCTAGCCACGAACGAGTGGGTAGCGCCGGAGTCAAACAGAACACGCGCCCAGCAGTTCTTCACCTTAAATTTCCCTATAGGAACGCACAAAGCTAAGGAACTAGCACAACAGTACCGCAAATAATCTAGCAACTAAACTACCAGGCTAGAAAGAAAACAACAAACTACTAACCTGAGATCACCTGGGCCGAAGTCTGAGCCTCCTCTGAAGAAATCACGTTCAGCTTCCCTTTTCCCTTGTCCACACGCTGAGGTGGAGGTAATGCCTGCAATGGAACTGCAGGAAGAGCTGACTGGACCTGAGGACACCTCGACTTAACATGACCCTTCTGCCCACACTGATAGCAGACTCTATCCCTGGACCAACACTGGGCTGCATCATGCCCGGATCGCTTGCAAACTGAACAGGAGACATCTCTCCCAGGAGCACCCTGAATAGCATGAACCTGCTCCTTCTTCTGAGCTGCCGCCTTCTTGAAACACCTCTCAACAGGATGGCCTGACCGGCCACAAAAACTGCACACCACCCTGCTCCTCTTTCCCGGAACAGCATCGGGTACCAGGGGTTTCTTCTCCTCTACCAACTTCCTCTTATCCTTCCTCAACTGCTGGCCTCTGCTCTTCGCCGTCTTAATGGCCTCAACCTTAAGAGCAGCCTCTACAACTCCAGCATAAGTCACTGTCCCATAAGCACTGGCCAACTGCTGCACCTCACTCCTCAAACCACCGAGGAATCGCTTAACTCGATCAGCCTCAACGCTGACCAATCCAGGGGCAAAACGGCTCAACTTACTAAACTCTATCTCATACTCACCCACCGTGAGCTGCCTTTGCTTCAGATAGAGGAAATCATTCATGAGGCGGTCACGCTCGACCGAGGGTAAGAACTTCCTCAACAGCATCTCCTTGAACACTTCCCAAGAGCATCCGGCTACCAGGCTCTCCTTCTCTCTCAGCCACCAACTCTTAGCCAAACCTTTAAGCTGATAGGCGGCTATCATCACCCTCTGATCATCTGAAATCCCTGAGTACGAGAACATCTCCTCCATGGAGATCAGCCAGTCATCTATCACCATGAAGTCTGCCTTCCCATCATAAGTGGGAGGGCTCAGCCTCTGAAACTGCGAGATGAAGGCCATCTCTGCTGGCACCACCACTGGAGGCCTCAAGGGTGTAGGAGGAGGAGGAACAGCTAACCCCCCTGCAGGAACTTGCGCACCCTGAGCCTGCCCTGCCACAACTGCCACCAAAGACTGAATCTGGGCTTGCACCTCCTCCAACTGCCTACCCATAGCTTCGCTACTCTGACGCAGACCCTCGATCACCGCATCGTTCTGAGCTCCAGAAGATTCACCCTCAGACAGGGGAGTCGATCGAGTCGCAGGACGCCTAGCCATCCTAAAAAAAACCAATCAATACAACGCAAATCAGATCCAAATCCCACGACGAGAACCGACTACCAGTACAGACAATACATATGTAGATATAGACTTAAAGCTGCCAAACTTGCTCTGAGAGTTTATCTTCTTCACAATAATTAGATGATATGCCCTAACCTAGGATGGTTAACCACCACCTCACCAACTCTTGTGCCTAGATCGGATGCATGAACTTATGTTAGTTTGAAAATTTATGTGTGTACATATGTCATCCTGCAAATCTTTAGCTCGGCGCGTTGTGCTTATGCAATGTTATGATATGCATGATTGTGCTATGCATTCTAAAAAGGCCCTAATGCATGATATGAGCGGCGTACACATGAAAATGTTATGCATCCCATACTACATAACATTTCCATGCAACGAAAAAGAAACGCGCTAGTCGCAGTCATGTGGTGAGGTTATGCATCCCATACTACATAACCCTCACATGTAGCCCCTATGGTGGATCCATATACGAACACATATTATGCATCCCATACTACATAATATGCCCCGTATACTTCATGTTATGCTATGAGTGTAGTGTTCGTGCCTTTGCCAAGACGTGCTGATGACATATCGGTGTGTGAATGACATGATGCTGAACTACTAAAAGCATCCAAGGAAGGTTGCCCAACTAACTTGTCAAGCAACCTCCCTCTGATACCAACTGTCACAACCCGCATTTTCTCCGAATTAAGAATTATCAGAGTAAGAGAAAACACGCGTCATGATGCCACGTCAAGCAGGGGATAACTGCTGATGCTCAGGCAAATCCAACTACAATCTTTATGCAAGGAAATCATGTGCTTAATGAATAGAAAAATCAGTTATGTTTAGAGTCCGTATCCCTCGGCTCAGTGGATCATCTAGTCCACAAAAGAAAACTATATTTAAACGCTGCGGAAAATACTTTGATTAGGTTTTACACCCTAAAGAGCGCATAATGGTCCCAAGAGAACCACTCATACTATGCAAGACACTACACTTAGTTTATATAATATATATAAGAAAACGGTTTTCGTACGTGATTTGAAAAGTAGTGATTAAGTTTACAAAACATGCTGATCATGAGCTTCATTTATAATAGTAATTATAGTTTAAAAATAACTAGCAACCTAGCATAAAACCTTCTCAAAGCAAGTAGACTATCTCCAGAAAATAAATGGTAGCAGCAATAGTATATATCTAGTACAAGGTAAAAACTACTAGTGGGCGCCAACAACCTGACACGAACCCACCAGCACACATATATGTCTGTAAGAAAGTACTGAAAACAACCTCACAAACAAGGTAAACAGAACTCCAAAGGTCCGGAAGTCCACCAACAACACCACCTCCAACTAGCCACCAGACTGGCTACAGCTCAGAACCTGGGGTATTCCAAAAGAAAACAGAATACCTCAGCAAGCAAATATCAAGGTAAAACTGCATGAAAGAGTCAACCAAAGGACAAAATAATAGAAAACATGCAGTAGAAAGAGTCACAACTGTCTAAACAGGACCACAAGAAATGCACAACGTGCAAAGAAACAACAACGACCCAGCCCAGGAACCACATCCTGCAGGGCCTACTAGGCTACCAAGAGCCAGAATGCTGCAAACTACCAAAGAAGAAACTTCTAACACCCTAATCTGCGGGAAGTGATAGTAGCAAAAACAACAACGAGGAACCGGATCGAAGGCAAACGCAGTCCCCCAATCCACCATGTCCAAGTCAAAAGCTCGAGGGTCAACACGTGAAAACACAAGGGACCTTCCACCCGACATGCCCAATCCGTACCTGGAGCAAGAAATCCATGGGTGGCCTTGGCTATATCACACAACTCCACCCCCATAAAGAGCTACAACCACCACTACTATTCACGACCCACGATTCGGCCTTTAGGAAAATTAAAGAAAACGGCCGACAAGGAAAACCCAGAAATACAACTGGAAAATCCACTCGGAAACGAAATACAAGGTAAAGGAAGAGTGTTGAAATAAACCAACACGACTAGGCGTTGAGTGAAACGCACTCAGCGCCTACCTAAACTTTGGCGTTGAGTGAGCTAGCCTCACTCACCGCCAAAATTATACCACTACCCACAAGCCCACTAAAGAATGCGGAGCTCGATGACAGTCGAACGACCAAGGCAGAAGATCCAGAACTCGAGTAGTTGCTTGCCACTTGAGTATCTAAACTCCCGCACTCGAAACCATCTAAATTCGCTTATCAACAGAAAATATACAAATCGCACGATCAGTGTCGCACGATCAGTGGTCGTGCGCACTCATCGGCTGATGATCGTGCGAAACGAACCTGGAAAACCTGACAGAAAACCTAGCAACTGCGCACGATCAGTGTTGCACGATCAGTGGTCGTGCGCACTGTTGCCAGCGCTCGTGCGATTGCCCGAGACAGAACTTTGGAAACTGAAGTTTATACGCGCACGAACAGAGGCACACGACCAGTGGTCGTGCGCCCAAAAGGTTGATGACCGTGCGCGGCAAACCTGTACCGTTTGGAATTTCCCGAACGACACCGGAACGCGCACACGACTCACGCCACTGCAGTAGCAGTAGACAACTCTCAACGCCGCACGCTACTACCATTCAAACTATGCCTAACCATTCGAATAATATCTTAACGAAGGAAATTGGCAACCACACCCCCCCTCCTAACTCTCCCTCTCGGCTACACCCGAACCAGAGCAACAATCAAAAATAAAGGAAAACAACGGCTCCACGCCGACAATTTGGATTCCAAACATCACAACATGGGGGGGGGGGTTCAGTAGGAAGAACTAAGCCCTATAGTTAGCAAGAAAATGAGAACAACAAGGCCTCTAACCTTGGCTAACCGGGATTTCAATTTCAGCAAATAAATTCAAAGAAAACACTTGGCAAGGGCAAGAATACCACTTGCCTCAAATCTCAGCGAAGCTTTGGACTGCTTTCCTCCTCTTGGCACGGATCAAAATGGCCGCAACACCTAGAACAAAGACTCGGCCATTAATGGCGGAAAACTTCCAAAACTGAAAATTCTAATCCTTCCAAAACTCCACGAAAATCGAATTTCTTACCGCAGGAATGAAGGTCTCGACGAGAGCAATCCGTATCCACTCTCGGAATCGAATTCCGTCCACAAACGCTCCGGGAATCGGCGTCCGAAGGGAAGGCTCGGCGGTTACTCGTTTCTCTCGTACAGGACCGGCGGTTTCTATCGTGAAGAAGATGATGGCTTTCATTCTAATAAATATATATATATAAATATAATTATATAATTATATAATTAATTACAAAATTACCTAAAGCACTAAATCGACGCGAAAACCGAACTACCTCGGAATTCGACGAAATTCGCACCGTAGCTAATTACCCACGCTACGAACACAACGGCGAAGTCGAAATTAACTTTCGACGAACAGAACTTGAGTTACACCCAAACGAAGCCAAACACAAACATCCCCCCGAGAGGCCTCACCGGTCACCAAAACGACTCGGTTTGCTAGGGAGATCTTGCCAACAGGCTACCAAATAGGGCACTCAGTTCTAAGGAGCTAAACCATACTCCACACATGGCACAAGCCACGGAAACGCGTCATCGTAACGCCAACCGAGAATAAAAATAATCGCTGAACAAAAAAACGGGGCGTTACAACTACTTCTACTTGAGCAGCTATATCTTCTTGAATATAATCTGTAGATTCATGAACACAAATCTGCTATATAAGCTAAAAGCATTCCTTCTAGGTATTCACAAACTAGCAAATCAGTTGACTCGTCAATAAAATGGATGAGTGAATTACCTTCATACTTTACCAACTCCCAGGATTCATCTAGATAGGATGTAATAATGCCTTCTAGGAAACGGGCAACCAAAGGAGTGGTGAGATCTTCTAAACAAACTTTGACAATAAATTCTGTTTCCAATAGAGCATCAACAATCTCTTTTTCAGATAACACTAAAACTGATTCTTCTTGAGCTGGAGCAGTCTCTTCTTGAACTGTCATCACTATATCTGTCACCGCTGGAGGATCTGCTGGAGGGGAGGCTGGAAGCTCTGAGACATCTTCATAGAACATCTCCCCCTGCCTGATTTCAGTGAGAACTGAAACCAGGCCCCTGGACGAAGAGGGCTCAGCAGAATTAGAGAGGGATTGGATGGTAGCAGTCAAAGTAGCAATGGAGGAAGCAAGTGGAGCAATTGCCTCTTCAATCATGATTTTGATTGAAGGGGTAATCAACTCCAAAATGCTGGAGATGAATGCTGGGGTGATTTCAAAAGAATTTGGGGGAACTGCAGATGATAGAAGATCAGCAGGAGGAATATATTCCTGTTGAACTGGAGAACGAACAGGAGATGGAGAATGATGTGGAGATGGAGGAGGAGATGGAAGAGGAGAATGAACTGGAGAGGCAATATCAGACGCCAACAGTTCAAAGCTGGGTTGAGAAGTCCCAGAAAGATCAGTTGGGTGAGAAGATGCAGGAGGAGAAGGAATGACAACCGTGGTTGTATCTCGAACAGGAGAAGCAAAAAGTCGTACTTCAGCTGAAGTTGATGGAACTTCAACTGAAGTAGACTGCAGAGCAGAAGAAGATGATGGAAGAGAAGGATGAGCTGAGCCAGCTTCTAGAGGGTGAGGAGTGACTGAATCAGTCCTTGTTCTCTCGGATGCCGCTGGAGCAACCCCTGTGAGAGCGGGCTTCAAGAAGGTCCTCTTCCACTTGGAGAACAAGTTCGGATCCATCTTCTTGCTGGCGTTAATGGTTGTAGCAACTGAAACTAGCAGATGAGAATACTTCTCTTTCAGAAAAATCCCAATAACCCTGCCTAGGGTAACCTCTTTCTTACTGTTCTTCTTCGTTATCAAATCGAACAAAACCCCTGCCCAATTAATCCTTTTCTGATTTACAACTGCACACATCAGTGCAAATTGTTGTCTAGTAATGTTGTCATGGGCGAAGTGCTTTCCTAGAAGCACTTTTCCAACTATTTCTGCAAGGAACTTGATCTTGAAGGGAAAATTCACCTTGAGGAGCTTGGAGGGAATGCCTTCGGCATGTCCCAGCTCTAACATCATTCTTCCGAACTCTGGAGCATCTTGCTCAAATTCTTCTTCGCCATTTATCAATCCAAATACATCAGTCAGAATGGCGGGAGTCAAGATAACCTCTTCTCCGCCAATTGTTCCTGTCATAGAATCTTCAGTAGAAGATGAAGTAAATACACATTCCTTTATCTCTGGGATATTTAACTTAATCCTTGTAGACATTAGTCTTTCTAACCCTTGATCTCTGCAAAACTGGAGGATTTCCACAATCCCTGATTCACAACAGTGAAGGCATCGAAGTCGACACTGAAACCTGCATCAAACTTCACAACTGCGAGCAATGCTGGAGAAATCGCCATTGAAGGAGCCGGAGAATGCGCGAGAAAGACGGAGAAGATGAAACGGCAGAGAATCGCAAGACTCGGAGCAAGCGGGAAGACGGAATGCGAAAGGACGCTCTCCGTCGACGATAAAAGCAAAGATCTTTTAACCTAGGTCGACTATCGGCTTTTTATTAGAACGGAGATAGTCGATCTGTTTAAAAGATACTGGAGATGATGGTCGAACGGTCGTTCGATGATCGGTCCAGAAGCAGAGTAGTCGAGCAATGGTTCGACTATTTCTGGCTTCTCAAACAACAAGCTGTCGTCATCCAGAGATCGACGATGAGCTCGACTTGTTCGACGATGGTCGAACGTCGGTCGACGATCTTCAAACAGGCAAGCTTTCATCAACCATAGGTCGACGATGGGCTTGACCCGATCGACTATCTTCGAACGTCGTTCGACTATCTTCAAACAAGTTTCAACATTGGCAGATATAGTCACACTTTCGTCTCTTCCATTGATCATGCCTAGTTGAACCAAAAAGAACAGATGCTTCTGTTCATCTAAGGGCTTGGTGAATATATCACCTCTCTGAAACTCAGTGGATATGAACTCAAGACAAATCTTGTTCTTTTCCACACAATCTCTCAGGAAATGGTACCGAATCTCAATGTGCTTCGTTCTAGAGTGGTGCACTGGATTTTGTGCAATTGAGATAGCACTGGTACAATCACACATGATTTTGGTGTTCTTGTGTGAGTAACCATAATCCACAAGCTTGTTTTGAATCTACAGGATCTGTGAATAACAACTGGCAGCTGCTATATATTCAGCCTCTGCAATTGAAGTTGAGACAGAAGCCTGCTTCTTACAGAACCAAGAGACCAATCTCTCTCCCAGGAACTTACAAGTTCCTGAGGTGCTCTTCCTGTCAACTCTGCAACCAGCATAGTCAGAGTCAGAGTATCCAATTAACTCAAATTCTGATTCTGTTGGGTACCAAAGTCCTAGATTTGGACATCCCTTCAGGTATCTCAGGATTCTCTTGAGAAGAATCAGATGAGATTCCTTGGGGTTGACCTGGAATCTAGCACAGAGGCATGTAGCAAACATTATATCTGGCCTACTTGCAGTTAAAAATAATAGGGAACCAACAATGGCCCTATAATTCTTTTGATCAACTGGCTTGCCGTGATCATCAGAATCAATAACTACATTAGTAGCCATAGGTGTAGGCATTGCTGAAGCATCAGCCATCCCAAATTTCTTTACCAATTCCTTGGCATATTTGGATTGGGAGATGAAGATACCATCAGCATCTTGCTTAACTTGGAGACCAAGAAAGTAAGACAGCATACCCATACTACTCATCTCAAACTTAGAGTGCATCAGGTCAGAGAACCTTTTGCAAAGTTTGGGATCAGTGGAACCAAATATAATATCATCCACATACACTTGAACTAACAGGATTGTGTCCTTGTGGTGCTTGACGAAAAGGGTTCTATCAACTACTCCCCTAGTAAAGTTGTGCTCTAAAAGGAAACTAGCTAGAGTCTCATACCAGGCTCTGGGTGCTTGCTTTAGTCCATAAAGAGCTTTCTGCAACTTAAACACATGTGAGGGCTGAGTTGAAGAAACAAACCCTGGTGGTTGTTCAACAAACACCTCTTCCTTAAGCTCACCATTTAGGAATGCACTTTTGACATCCATCTGAAAGACCTTAAACTTCATGTAGGCTGCATTGGCCAAGAAGATCCTTATTGCTTCTAGCCTTGCAACAGGAGCAAAGGTTTGGTCATAATCTATACCTTCCTCCTGTTTGTAGCCCTGAGCTACAAGCCTAGCTTTATTCCTTACAATAATTCCATTTGCATCCAACTTGTTTCTATACAACCACTTGGTGCCTATGATCAGTTGGCCTTTAGGTCTTGGAACCAAAGTCCAAACTTTACATCTCTCAAACTGATTGAGTTCCTCTTGCATAGCAATGATCCAGTGGGGATCTAGCTCAGCATCTTTAAAGGTGAGGGGCTCAACCTGTGAGAGGAAACAAGCATGCATCACATCCTGTCTAAGCTGATGTCTTATTTGAACACCAGCAGATATGTCTCCAATCACTTGAGATGTGGGGTGATCTATAAGTGTGACAATATCAGTAGGTGGGATGTGATCTTCAGCAACAGTTGGGATTAATTCCTCAGGAGGAATTTGATCTACTGTTGGTGGTACAACAACAGCTTCTGCAATGTCTTCATCACTGTCTAATTCAGTGATCTGAAGAGTTGATAGTTGAAGAATTTCTTGAGTAGCATCAGGTACCTGCAATGAACTGGAGGAAGGAGAATTTTCCTTCTCCTTGTAAAACAT
Source organism: Platanthera zijinensis (assembly GCA_039513925.1). Classification (NCBI taxonomy): domain Eukaryota; kingdom Viridiplantae; phylum Streptophyta; class Magnoliopsida; order Asparagales; family Orchidaceae; genus Platanthera; species Platanthera zijinensis. The sequence continues at coordinate 118,636,238 of CM077087.1, forward strand.
CTGAGACTCATCAAAAGATACATGCACAGATTCTTCAATTTTATAGGTTGATTTGTTATAAACCCTATAAGCTTTGCTTACTTGAGAATATCCAAGCATTATTCGCATTGAAACTTTTGCTTCAAACTTTCTAAGGTATTCTTTATTGTTATAATGAATGTACACTACACAACCAAATATTCTAAAATAATTAATTTTAGGTTTCTTTCCTTTAAGCAACTCATAAGGAGTTTTACACTTAAGCTTGTGTATCAGACTTTTATTCAAGACATAATTGGTTGTACTAACAGCTTCTACCCAATAGGAGAGAGGCATATTAGCATCTGCTAATAATGTACTAGCAGCTTCAATGAGTGTTCGATTTTTCCTTTCAACTACCCCATTTTGTTGGGGAGTTATAGGAGCTGAGAAGCTATGTTTGATACCTTCTCTCTCACAGAATTCTTGCATGAGAAGAGAGTCAAACTCAGTACCATGATCACTTCTGATCAAGGCCACATGACTAGAGTACTCAGTCTGCACATATAATAGAAAGTCTGTAAGGGCTTTGAAGTTATCAGCCTTAGTTCTAAAAAAGAAAACCCAACTGAACCTAGAGAAGTCATCTATAATTACTAAGGTGTAATACTTCCCTCCTAAACTCTGTACATTTATTGGGCCAAAAAGGTCCAGATGTAATAAGTACAAGATTCTAGGAGAATCACTTTTATTTACTGATTTAAAAGAATTCTTGGTTTGCTTGCCTAGCTGACAAGCCTTGCATAGGCTCTCCTTCTTGTAGGGACAAGAAGGTAAACCTCTAACAAGGCTGTGTTTAGATAACCTAGATATATTTTTAAGGTTAACATGACTAAGCCTCTTATGCCATAAAGAATTATTATTAATTGTTACTTCATTAAATAAACAGATTTCAGAATGAGTTGAATTGAAATCTACTAAATAAATATTACCTAATCTAATGCCTACTAAAACAACATTATTATTTAAAGTAATATTACAAGAAGAGTTAGAAAATGAAACTTGGTAGCCAGCATCACATAGCTGGCTGACTGAGATCAAATTGTGCCTCAGTTCTGTTACATATGCAACTCTCTTGAAAGTAACATCTCCAATTGTGATCCTGCCATAGCCTTCTGTCTGACCACAGCTTGAATCTCCAAAGATAACCTTTGGGCCGAGCTTAGCTTTGAATTTTGACAGATGATTTTTATTTCCTGTCATATGCTTGGAACATCCACTATCCAAATACCATTTATTTTGAGTGATAGGATAGGCCTTCACCTGCAAGACATTCATTTAGACATTGTGGACCCAGGTAACCTTGGGTCCCTTGTTTTTCACATAAGAAAAGCTAGAAATAAAAGAAAATGCAGGCTGAGGGTGATAACCTAATGGGTGAGATCTCCTAGGTGGGATTCTCCATGCAGATGATGGGTCAACAATCCTAGGGTTTCTATTTTCATTTGGGTTTCTACGGGTTTGATGATGATTTTGAAAATCATATTGAAAACGTCGATCGACGTTCGACGATGGGCGCTCAGATCGTCGAGCTTCGTTCGACCATTGAGCTTCCGATCGTCGAGCAGCGTTCGACGCTCTTTGTATTTCTTTAAAAAATTTCTTCCTCTTTTCTCTCTTAGCTTTATTTAAAGTTTTATTAACTTGGTTTACTTGCTCAGTGTTCTTCATTCCACTAGCTGAAATGAAGTTCACTGGAGTTGAAAGATTGTTTTTAAGAATAACTGGGGGTTCACTGGGAGAAGCTCCTAATCCTAATTTGTTATTGCCTGACCAAGTGTTAGTCATGCTGGTTATTTCTAATAACTTAAGGCTTCTACCATTTAGAATTCTTCTAACCTCTTAGATTTAGCTAACTCAATTTTAAGAAACTTAATTTCTTCACTATAATTAGTGAGATCTTCCTTTAACCTAATATTTTCAGTAGATATGATTTCTGATTCAGCTAGCCTATGTCTAAGTTCTTTAATCTCTTTTTCAGAACTAATTAAATCAAAGCATAAAGACTTAAAATCTAATTTGAATTCTGCTGAAGTAAAATCATAAGAAGATAGTACCTCATCTTCTGTTGGCATTTCTTCCTCTGAATCTGAACACTCTGCAGCTGAATGATTGTTGCAGGAATCTATTGCCATCAGGCAAACTTCCTTTGCCTTCTTCTCTTCCTCATCCTCACTGGAGCTAGAGGAGGAAGATTCTTCATCAGAATCACTCCAGGTTTCAGCAATGAAACATCTCTCCTTCTTCTTGTTCTTGTAGGAGGATGGCTTGGAGTGCTTCCTGTGCTGTTCCTTTTCTTTCCTCTTATCTTTGTTCTTCTCCTCTGGACAATCTGGTAAGATATGTCCAGGTTTCCTACAACCATAACAGATAATTTCTTTAGCAGGTGAACGGTCATACCTTGGTTTGTCTTCATATCGTGAAGACTTCTTTCTGAATTCCTTTCTCCCCATCTTGAGAAACCTCTTGGCAAACAATGCCATTAGTTCCTCATTGGATTGGCTGCCTTCAGAAGCATCAGCAGCCTTAAGAGCTAGAGATTGCTCTTTTCTTGTTGGAGTAGGGGTCTTTGCTTCAGCTTCTGCTTCCCTTGTCTTCAGCACTTGCTCAAAGGATTTGAGCTTGCCGAGAAGAGCTTCTATTGAGATCTCTGTTGTACTTCTGGCTTCCTTGATGGGCCAGATCCTCAGATCCCATGTACTAGGGAAGCACATAAGAATCTTATCATTGACATCTGTCAATGATATGTCCTTGTCAAGGGTCCTCAGCTCATTGATGATTGAGCTGAGCCTTGTGTACATGGCTTCAACTGATTCAACATCAGTTTTCTTAAAGTTCTCATATTGTGAGATAAGGTTGGACCTTCTGTCCTTCCTTTCATCAGCTGAACCAGCTACAATCTGGTTCAGTGCATCCCACATAGCTTTTGCTGAAGAGCAGTCAGCTACCTTCTGGAATACCTCATCAGACATTGTCTGTGCCAGAATGTTCATCGCCTTGGCATCTGCTATCTTTGCCTTCTTGTACTCATCATTGTAATCTGGAGGAGGCACTGCACTCATATCAGATGATGAGGCAGTAGCAGCAGCAGGTGCTCTTGGGGGTCCTGACAAAATAGAAGCAAAGATACTTTCATCAATAGAATTCATATATAATTTTATCCTTGACTTCCAGATGCCAAACTTAGCTAAGTTGCATGCTGGATGTCTGGTGCTAGAATAATCCTTGGACTAGGCCATGATAGTGATAGTGAATATCTATAAACTTTGGTATCTATCAGGATCTTGTGACTTAGGTGTTAGCCTATACAGTCAGTCAACCTCCCTCTGATACCAATTGAAAGTGAAGGGATAGATACTACTCTAGAGGGGGGGGGGTGAATAGAGTTATCAAATTTTGCACTAGACAAAAAGCTTAATAGTCTACCCAACTCCCTTGGAGTGAAATGCGGAATGAAAAGATTATAGATAAGGAGATAACCCTAAAGCCTAACACAAGTGTTGTGCACAAGCTCAAGCTAACTGTAATTACAGTTAAGACTTGGAAATCCTAATCAGTAACTAGCAAACCTAGTTATATCTAATCACAGCCACAATGTAGGAATTAAATTAAGCAAGCCAGATGACACAAGGAATTTATAGTGGTTCCCCAAACAACTTGGGTACGTCCACTCTTCTACCAACAAGGTAGGAACCCACTACAGGTTTTTGATCAGGTGCCCTGCAACCACAAGATCTGCTTCAGGTAGATCTAGAAACCCTTTAGACTTTTGATCAGGTGTCTAAAAACCAACACAGGTTTTTGATCAGGTGCCCTGCCACCAAGGGATACTTTTGAAGGGAGTAATAACCCTGTACAGGAGGGGGAAAGAAGGTTAAAAAATCTTCTCTATTTTACAATTGATTAGAGAAGCACAAAGACTTGCACTGATCTAGAAAGCTCAAAAGAATCAAGGCTCCCCCTGGCTCAAAGAATGTCCAGGTGAAGTCTTGCTTCAGTGCAGAAACTCTTCAGTAAAAACTGAAGGAAAAACTACAAGAAGATATAAAATATAAGATAGAAATCTTCTAGCAGCTATCTTCTTCTTCTTCTTCTTCTTCAAAAGAACTCTGAGTTTGAACTTCCTGGAAGCAGGAGAACTCAGGTTGAAGAAGAGCAGAAGAGCTTAACACTTCTCAGTTGAATGAATATTGCTGAGAGCAGTGAAATTGGTCTTGATGAAAGCTTGAAATGCTTTTTGAATAACTAGTTAGCTAGCTGAAATCCATCACCAAAGGATTCCTTTTATAGCAGCAACAAGCAACGGCTCTTTTCAATTTGAACTGTTTGTCTTCTTCTGAAACTTGAAACCTGGGCTGCAAATATAACAAAGACAAACAAACTCTGCAGCAAAATATTCTATAAAAGGGATAAACCTTTTTCAAGGAAGCTGCAGGAAGCAATCTGATAATACAGGTACTAAATAAAATCACATCAGAGACAAAACTCTTTATAGCAGAAGGAAGTCTTTTTAGTCTAACGGCTATAAAGGACTGACAGTAGATAAAGTAAAATACACTGTCAACTAATATGACAAACAACTTTATCTGAAAAGATTTGACTCAGGCAAAAGAGATGGAGCAGATATAGCCTGGAAATATTATCATAAAACAACTGAAATAAAATGCCAGATAATATATTAATTTATTAAATAGAATAAATAAATACAAAATAAAAAGGCAAACAGAAAACGTCGAACGACCCTCGGAGATCGTCGACCGAAGAAAGGAGATCGTCGAACTATCGGACAGATAGTCGAACGATCCAGATAGTCGAACTATCAATGGAGATAGTCGAACTATCACAACAGATAGTTGAACTATCAGAAGATAGTCGAGCTATCAGATAGTCGACCTATCAACAGATAGTCGAACGATCAAAGCAAAACCGATAATCGACCTATCAACAGATAGTCGAACTATCAGAAGAGAAACAGATAGTCGATCTATCAACAGATAGTCGAACTATCAAAGAACGACAGATAGTCGAACTATTAGAAGATAGTCGAGCTATCAGATAGTTGAACTATCAAAGCAGATAGTCGAACTACCAAGGGAAAATAGATAGTCGACCTATCAACAGATAGTCGAACTATCAGAAGAAAGCAGATAGTCGACCTATCAACAGATAGTCGAGCTATCAAACAACGCAAATAGTCGACCTATCAAACAGATAGTCGAGCTATCAGATAGTTGAGCTATCCAAGCAGATAGTCGAACTATCAGAAGAGAAACAGATAGTCGAACTATCAACAGATAGTCGAACTATCACAACACACAGATAGTCGAACTATCAACAGATAGTCAAACTATCCTCGCAGACAGAACGTGGAGCAACTGATAGACGATCGTCGAACAGTTAGTCGACGATAGTCGAGCGGCGTTCGACCATAGTCGAACGAACAAACTACTTAACCAAATTCTTCATCTGGAAAAGCGTGGACTCTACAGCTAGACCATTAAACATTGACCATAGATATTTCTTGGGTCAAGTGACTAAAAAGACAAGACTAAACTCAAATCAAACTAGGGTACCAACAGTTATCCTATGACATGGAAGCCCAGCTTGTGTAAATTAATGGACAAAATACTAAATTACTAGCCAATGTTCCAAAAAAGACTTAAGTCTTACACGACACGGTCAGTAGGTCCTATTTGTTGACCGTGTTCATTTAAGGTAACTTCATTTCGCTCCTCTAAAGTTCTTGCATGAATGTTTTTGCACATTGTTTCTCCACGAGTTCTTTTGATCCTTGCTCCTAATTTAAGTGTATAGTGGGGCACATAAACATAATCAAGTAAGACAATGTAAAGTAAGTACACACAATATAAGAAAAAGAATAATTAACGTACCAATTTCTTTATTTCGTTCTACAACTTCAACATCTTCTTGATTGAGAAATTCATCAACCCGAAGTAACGACTCATGTCTCTACTATGCTCTTCCCGGATTTCTTTAGATGGTGGTAGATTTTGATTCACCTTTATAGGAGGCTGAATTTTATCATGTTGATTTATTCCTTTATGAGAAATCTCATAAACTCCAACAAAATCATCAATCAACATTGAAGGACATCTCTTATTCCTTTTTACATGTTGAGCTTCATGTTGATTGGAATTTTGTATATTGGATGCAGGTTCTTCAAGTTGAAGCTTCTTTGGAAGCGGATCTTTAGCTATTTATTGAATAATAAAAATAAGACAATCTAAAGTAAATAGACACAATATAAAAAAAGAGTAATCTACATACCAATTTCTTTGTTTAGTTCAATAACTTCAACATCTTTTTGATTAAGAGCTCCATCAACCCGAAGTAACTCATCTCTCTCACTATGCTCAAAATCTAGTTTTTTATATGGTTGTAGTTTTTTGTTCACTTTTAAGGAAGGTTGATTTTGATTTTTCTTTATAGAAGGATGAATTTGATCATATTAATTACTTGCTTTATGAGAAATCTCATAAACTCCAACAAACTCATCAATCAACATTAAAGGACATTTCTTGTTCCTTTTTACCTGTTTTGCTTGATGTTGATTCGAATATTGTACAATGGATGCATGTTTTCATGTTGATGCTTCTTTGGATGCGGATCTTTAGCTATTTAATGAATAATTAAAATAAGATAATATAAAGTAAATTGACTATAAAAAGAGAATAATCTATATACCAATTCTTTTGTTTGTTTCAACAACTTCAACATATTCTTGATAGAGAGCTCCATCAATCTTAAGTAACTCATTTCTCCCATTAGGCTCATCAATTATTTGAATATTTTTGCCCTTTCTTTCACGAAGCTATCTATGATAAATATCAGCTTTCTCCTGTTTAACCTTGCGAAATTTTCTCGCCAACTCAACACTGGACCTTGCTTCAATAGTTACATCAAAACCACTTTTTGCTTTCTTCATTTCTGCAATGATAAAATAAAATCATTAAACACATTTTAATATATAATATATGCTTGTACAATAATTCGAACAAAAGCTATTTAATAAATAAAAAAAACATTACCTAAATTGTATTATCACTAAAAACAAAGTCAGAATCACTTTCATTTTCACTTTCAAAAATGATTTCATCATCGAGCTCTTTGTGTTGAACATGAATTTAAGATAAAGACATTTCAATAATATCATCTAGCAAATCTTCCCTAGCCGAATCAACTTCAACATTATCTGCTAATAGAACAATATTTATTGGCACCTCAGGTATTTCTTGAGAATGTAAATCCGTATTATCTCCCATATCAAATGAGTCCCTTGGTAGTATTTTCAAAACATACTGCTTATTTTTATTAAAAGGATCTCCGACATAGAAGCATTGTTGCACTTAAGATGCTAGGACAAACGGATCATTCTTGAAACATTCTTTATTAAAATAAATGCAAGTCATCCCGTATTTGTCTTCTTCAGCTTCAAACCAAACACATTTGAACAACACTTGATTCAAATGTCCATAATAATCTACCTCAATGATATCACTTATTGCTCCATAATATGTCAAACATATCTTTTCAGGATTTTCATCCTTAGCACTTTTAAAACTTTGGGTTACCGCTTCCAAAGTGACCCACTATTTTGGGTTTTCCACCTTGCATCGCGTTGTCTTGTATGAAATCTATATCCATTAATAAGGTATTCAGAATATATTTTTGAAATATTATTTGGCCCCCAAGATAACTCTTTTATGAAATCAGAAACATCATCATTCATGGCACGTGTTGCAAACCATTGAATGAAACCATCTCTTTGACTTCTACCTTTGCTCCACGTACTTCTTTTTTTGAAATTTTGAAGATAAACCTCATGTTCACTATAAAATAAATAAGTCAAGATTATTTACTAATATCAAATTAATTTTTTGAGAATATTGAAATAATTAAATGGTGATAGTACCTGATGTAATCTTGAACTTCATCAGAATTGAACAAAATATAACCAAGAGATTTGTTTAGTAACTTATGATCAAGAGAAACGAGAGTTCTCCCCCCAATATGATGTCTGTTAATAGAAAATTCATTATTTCTTGCCAATCGATTGATGCGTGTATCAACATCACTGGATAAATATCGAGAGCAAAATGTCAAAGACTCCTTCGCCAAATATTCTTTTGCAATAGAGGCTTCTTGGCGACTTTTATTATGAACAAATGATTTTAATTCACCCAAATATCTTTCCATATAATACATCCATCGAAATGGAATTGGCCCACCTAATCTAACCTTATTTGCTAGGTGAATAGGTAAATGGACCATTTTGTCAAAAAAACTAGGAGGAAAGATTCTCTCAAACTAGCAAAGTATTTCAGTAATCTCCATTTCTAAATGATCTAAACTTCTCAAATCAATGATCTTTTGGCATAAGCAACGAAAGAAGGAGCAAAGCTTAATTAATGGAATTGCAACTTGATTAGGAGTTATACCTCTTATTGCTATTTGTAGCAAGTAATGCAAAGTAATATGAGCATCATGACTCTTATACCCGGATATTTTTCCTTCATCAACATGAACACATCGAGAAATATTAGAGGCTATCCCATCATGATATTTTATATTCTTTAGAACACCACAAAAGATAGATTTCTCATTTTTTGTTAGGGAGAAATAAGCTTTTGGGAGTTGAGTTTTCTTGTCATCACTTGTTGCTTTCAAATGAAGCTTTTTTCTTATCCCCATATCTTGTAGGTCCAAACGAGCCTTTGCATGATCTTTTCTATTTACTTCAATCTCTAAAAGTGTCCCAATTATATTATAAAATATGTTTTTCTCAATGTGCATGACATCAAAATTATGGCGTAAAGTAATACTGTTCCAATATGGCAACTGCCAAAAGATATATTTTTTCTTCCACGGACCAAACTTTTTCTTCTTATCATTCTCCTTGAATATGTCAGAAAAGTCTTGTAAATCTTCTAAAATATTTTTTGAATCTAACAAGGAAGGTGCAGACCTATATTCTTTCATCCCATTAAAAGAAACTTTATCAGAACGCCACTTATGATTCACATCCAAAAATACTCGATGACCCATGTAGCACATCTTTCGACTATGTTTCAAATAACAAGAAGATGTTTGATAATGACAAGAAGGGCATGCCAACCTTCCTTTAGTGCTCCAACCATATAACATAGCATATGCAGGGTAGTCACTAACTATCCAAAAAAGTACAGCGCGCATATGAAATGTTTTATTTTTGAAACATCATATGTTTCTACTCCGACATCCCAAAATATCTTTAGCTCCTCAATTAATGGTTGTATGAACACATCAATAGCATTTCCAGGTGATCGTGGTCCATGAATAAGTAAAGACATCATAAGATTCTCTGGCTTTAATCATAAATTTGGAGGATAGTTATATACTGTTAATACCACAGGCCATATGCTATGTGACAGACTCATATTACCAAATGGATTAAACCCATCACTAGCTAATCCAAGTCTTACATTATGAGTTTCATTTGCAAAACCTGGGTGATTCACATCAAAGTCTTTCCATGACTGTCCATCAGCAGGATTCCTTAACTTACCATCTTTTGAACGCTCTTATGCATGCCACCTTATTTAATCAGCATTTTTTGAACACATATAGAGTTGATTTAGTCTTGGAATTAAAGGAAAATGTCTCAACACTTTTGCAGAAATTTTGTGAGCTTTCTGGGTTTTCTCAAACTCATAACTCACTTAAGGATGTAGAATCCAACGAGATTCACCACAAGTATGGCATTTGTCATCTTTCTCATGTTCTTTCCAAAATAACATGCAATTATTAGGACATTCATCAATCTTTTTATAATCTAATCCCAGGTCTCTAATCATAGACTTGGTTTTTTTTAAAAGAGATAGGGATGTTCAAATCGGGTATAGCCTCTTTCAATAACACTAAGAGAGATGTGAATGATGCATTGCTCCATCCATGCAGACATTTCAATAAATACATACGAATAGTATATGATAATGTAGAGAATTTTTTACAACCAGGATATAGTTCTTTATTTGCTTTCTCAACAAGCTTATAAAACTTCGTTGCATCTTCATTTAGTCCTTCGTATAATCCATTTTCTTTAAACACATCTATAAATGTCTCAAATAATAATCCATTGATATTATTAGATGAGACATCATCATTTGTTTCTTGATCAAGATCCATACTTTTAATATCCTCTCCATGATAAATCCAATCGGTGTATCCTTTTACAAAACCCTTACTTACGAAATGGTCAAACACCATATCTCTTTTCCCCCAAATACCATTACAACAAACAACACATGGACATAAAATCTCTTCACCTTCAAACAACCCTTTACTAAACGCAATATCCAAGAAATGTTTAACACCATTAATATAATCTTCACCATAATGAGGCAAATAAATCCAATCCTTTTTCATCATATTTTATCTTCTGAATAATGAAAAATGATGGTACCTAAACAAAAAAATATTATATTGAGTTACATTATCAAAGAAAAATTTATAAAATAAGAATTGTGTTCTCTTCGCTGATATGTTAAGAGAAATACATTAGTATAAAACATTACAAGATAATTTATGTGTATGAAAAATTATTTGAGAGAAAGAAGCTATATCACACACACGCATATCATACACCATACACCATACACCATACACCACAACAAACACACACACATACAACAACACACACATATAACAAAAAAATAAACACACACATATACAACAACACATACATAACACAACACACACACACACACACACACACACACACACACACACACACACACACACACATTCAACACAACAACAACACACACACACATATATATACAACACACACAATCACACTCAAACACACACAACACAACAAACACACACACACACACACACATACACACACACACACAAACACACATACATAAGCATACAACACACACAAACACACACATAAACATACAACATACACACATACGTATGACAACACACACACATACGACAACACACACATTCCAAACACACATACAACACATACAAACACACACACATACAACACACGCAAACACACACATAAATATACAACACAATAGCAACAAACACAAAAACACATCTACAACACACATACAACACTAACACACACGCACACACACACACATACAACAGACACATACAACATACACCACACACACATACACACAAAAACACACACACAGACACACTAACACACACACACATACACACACATACACACACATACACACACATACAACATACACAACACACACACAACAACACAGATACACACCTACAACACACACACATACAAAAAACACAAATAACGCGCACACACATACAACACACAACAACAAGCACACACAACACAACAACAACAAACACACACATATATATACAACACACACAGCCACACACAAACACATAGAACACAACACACACACACACACATACAACAACACATACACCTATAACACACACACACATACAATATATACACCTATAACACACACACACATACAACACAACAACAACCACACACACACACACATATAGACATACAACAACCACCACACCAATAACACAAACATACAACACAACAACAACACACACACATACAACAAAATAACAACAAACACAAAAACACACCTACAACACACATACAACACTAACACACAAACACACACAACACACACACACACACAACACACACATAAACAACACTAACACACACATACAACATACACCAGACCACGCACACACACAAAACACACACAAATATAAAATACACCACACACACCACACACACACACACACACATACATACACATACAACAAACATACAACACAACAACAACACAAATAAACACCTACAACACACACACGCAACATACATGAAGAATGGATTCCCACCCCTCAAAATTTTAGAATTTAAGCACACAAAAAAATGTAATCAAACAAGTTAGGTATACCTAGGACATAAGATATGTAAGAGAAGGGGTATACCTCAGCAATATGGAGAACGGTAGCACAAGATATGTAGAGGAAGAATGCGCAAGAACCATGCGTTAGGTACCCGGCAGAGAAATTCGCGCAAATTTTATCATCAGTTCGGTGCAATCGAACTATCAGCGTCGACGGGGAAGAAGCTAGGTCAGTGCAATAGGACTGTAGTTGTTGGCGGGGAAGAAGATTTAGCACGTCGGCGTCGACGCGAAAGAAGATGCAGGCAGTGCAGTAGCCGCGCCCGGGGAAGAAGCTCGTCGTCGCGTCGGGGAAGAGGGTTGGCGCTAGGTTTCGGGATGAAATTAGGCGATGGATGAAGTGTCGTGGTTTTGGGTAGGGTATAAATATATAATTAAGTAATATAATTAAATGAGGAGTGGAATTAATTAAGGTAATTAAACATCTATTCGAATGGAAAAACAAGCAGATATCTGCACACCCGGGGAACCTAAAACTAATTTAGTTTCAGGGGCGTTGCCCCCGAGCCCCCACTGGGGACGCTGTCCCCTTGACCTCCATAGGGGGATGCCACCCCCGGACTCCCGCTGTCGTTGGTGCTGAATATGTCGAAGGGATTCACACTTCGATTCCTCTAATCTCACGTGGGCAAACTCTGTGTGAGAAATAAGAGGATCAAAACGGAAGTGTTCCACAACTCCAACAAATTAAAATCCGGTCTTATATAAGTTAATTAAAATTCCAGGTAGGTATATTGAAAACTAACAACGACCCTTTTAAAACCTCTCAATAAATGTTGAGTAATGATTTTGAACAAACTTTCGAAATCAAACACGGTCGAAATATAGAAATTTGTCGCTATATTGAAAACTAATAATGACACTTTTAAATTATTGTAAATTAATTTTTAAGAAGACAACATATCATAATTATTGCCTAAAGTTAATTCTAAAGGGCAACATTTCAAAAATAGTCCTATAAGGGATTAAAGAACGGTTTTTGAATGATGCACATAAAGTGTTTCCTAAAGATGTAAACCTATTGCAACACTTAAAAACTGTTCTCTAACACCGTTTATGCAACATTTTTATAACTGTTGTTGATAATACGTTTTGTAGCCTAAACTATTATCGTATTTTCTATTTTATATTGTACAAATTATGTCTATTATTAGTTTATTTTTATCATTTTTTTGTAAATATTATTGCCACTGACTTTTTCTTGTCTTTTTGTAAGTTTCCAAAAAATTGGCCAAAATGACCTGTCACGCCCCCCTGTCACGCCCTCCCTGGGCGTGACCTAGGGCGTGTCACCCGATCCCGAGGACTACTGCTGGAAGGGACAGAAAAATGGTCAAAACCGCTGTCATGCCCCCTGACACGCCCTCCCTGGGCGTGTCACAAGGCGTGACCATGGGCGTGTCGCCCTCTGCCGCAAAGCCTGCCGCCGCATTAAATGACATTCCGCCTCAGCACGAAAATAATACTGTCTCGCCCCATGTCACGCCCGTGACATGGGCGTGAAACCCTCCTTTTTCGGTGACTGACGGATTTCCGACCAATGATTTGGACATGACGTGCCTGTCACGCCCCCCTGTCACGGGCGTGACCTAGGGCGTGACCACCGACATACCGAAGCAATCATCCCTCCCGCCAGAATCCAGAGCCCGAGTTCAACATAGTACTGTCATGCCCCCGGACACGCCCCCCCTAAGGCGTGTCGGAGGGCGTGACCAACCCGAGAAAAAATTCTATAAATTGAGCCCCCCCTCTCCATTTTAGGAAGCTTTTGTTGAGTGGGGGAGGTGCTGCCCCTTTGTTTCTTGAGTTTTTTTTTCATGCTTTCTCTCTCTCTCTCTCCCCCTCTCTTTGTAATTTTTGTTTAACCTTAGTTTAATCTTATTTGCTTTAGCTTTCATTGTAATCTTGGCTCTTTCTTAGTGCTAATTGTAGGGCTAGAATAGGATTTAATTTTCATGCACTTGTAATTTCAATTTCAATAGTGTAACTTGCCTTTTTTTCATTAATAAAAGTGTTCTTCCTTTACTTGTGTTCCTTTATATGCTTTTCTACTCATCTCCCCTCCTCCACTCCATTATGATTAACTAATCCTCCTTGTACTCAATCTTGATGGTCCGAGATTAGAGCGATTATGTTATGATGTTTTAATTAATCTTTTCTTTTTAGGTTAGGGCCTTGAATTACTCTTGGTTAATCACGGGTTGGAGGTATATTTTCGGTATATACTCTCTGCCTTTGCTTTCATTCTGGGCTAGCCGAGAGGCCGAAAGAATGAAGTGAGCATTCAAGAGTAAAGGGAGTTGTACGCACCCCTCGAGAGAGGCAGACGTCCAAATCTCCCGGATTGGAGTAAAATCCAATAGTGGGGTTCACCGCGTAAAGCGAGTTTTAGGCCTCCGATTTAGACGAGAGTCGGCCGGACATTCGTAAACTCAGTTGGCCATGACTTCGAGAGAAGCGTGTTCAAGCTTTAGTAACCTCCACGGTCAAGGACCTTTATCCTATTAAGTTCAGATTTTTATCGCATTTTCTTAATCGTCTTTAACCAAGGTGAATCTTGATTGGGTGCATTTCCATTTCATATTTTCTACCTTTCGTAGTAATCGCCTATCTTGTGCCCTTTAATTAACTGCAGTAGTTTCCTTTCTAGCATAGTTCTTTGCTTAATAGCATAACTTAATTACAGTAGTTCTCTTTTTAGTATAGCTTTAATTCCACCCTTGCACTTAGATTTTCTAAAACCCTAGTTTTTCCGTCGATAAGATAATAGCGTTCGTGTGAGTAAGCTTAGCCAACAGTTCCCGGATTTCTATACGACACTTGTGTTCCCTTGCTACAATTCGATAGGTATACTTGCCTCATCGGGTTGCTATTTCGGTTGCGTTTATTTTCTTCGAACCCTAGCGCGCAACAAGTTTTTGGCGCCGTTGCCGGGGAGCCAACTTCCGTTGATATTTTGAAAACACGAACCTATTAATTTTATCCCTTCTCTTTCTCATCCTCTTTCTTTAAAATTTTAAAAATCCAAAAAAAAAAAAAATTTTTATCACCGCTCTTAATAGAAACCAACCTCACAATTTTTCTACGCCACCTAATTCTCTCGAAAAGGGCAAAGGCTTTAAGCGCCACTGTCTTGTCTAGTACCTTGCGAACCCTTCACGGGGTAGTCCTTGGGAAGTTCGGGAGTTAATCTATAAAAAATCAATTTCAAAAAGAAAAAAAAAATTTTCTAATCTTTTTTCTAGTTTATCCTTTTTCTCTTCCTCTTCTTCTTTTCTGTTCTTTTAGTGCATGACCCGCGGGAGTCCGTCGGTTATTTTGGACTTGGACCACGAAATTGAGTGTACTCTTCGGAGAAGATCGCGATTTCAAGGTCCCACTATCCAAGTGCCGGTTGAGGACTCCGAGTCATTTGCTACTTTAAGAATGGAAGAACCCAACGCAGATGAGGCCGTGCAAAGGACTTTGTCCTATTATGCACGACTGAACCTCGAGGGAACAGAATCAAGTATAGTCCGCCCTGCTATAGAAAATAATAACTTCGAACTAAAGCCTAGCATAATTCAAATGGTGCAGCAATATGTGCAATTTGACGGACTTCAAGATGAAGATCCGAACGCACATATAGCTAGCTTTCTTGAAATTTGCGACACCTTCAAGATAAATGGTGTCACAAATGATGCGATCAGGCTGAGACTCTTCCCCTTCTCTCTAAGAGCTAAAGCTAAGTAGTGGCTGAACACACTTCCGAAAAATAGCATAACCACTTGGAAAGAATTAACTGAAAAATTTTTGGCGAAGTATTTTCCGCCAGCTAAAACTTCAAAACTTAGGAACGACATCTCTGCCTTCGGACAAATAGACTCTGAAACCCTATACGAAACCTGGGAGAGATTTAAAGAATTATTAAGACGATGCCCACATCACACGCTGCCTGTATGGTTACAAGTGCAGACGTTTTATAACGGGCTAAATCAAAGCACGAAGCAAATGATAGACGCAGCTTCTGGCAGTACTTTAAATCATAAGACCCCGGAAGCCGCTCTTGAGCTTTTTGAGGACATGGCCATGAACACTTATCAGTGGAATGTTCCTAGGTCCCGCCCGAACAATCCTACAGGTATTTATGAAGTGGACAACGTCTCCCAGCTCGCTCTGCAAGTAGAAATCCTGAGCAAAAAGATAACGGAGATGACTGCTGCCTCCGCCCCTCAGGTATGGGAATCTGCAACCCCTACTCCAGAACATTTAGATTATGTTAATAATATGCCTAGAACTGCTTTTAATAATTTTTCTGCTGCGAATTTTCATCCGCCTGGTTTTAATTTTCCGAATAGTTATAACCCTGCTTTAAGAAATCATCCGAACTTTTCATGGAGTAATCCATCGAATGCGATGCGCCCACCCCCGCAAAATGATTTTTCTGCACCACCACCACCACCACCACTTCTTCAAAATTAACCAAAACCTCCAAGCTTGGAGGAATTACTTTCTAAATATATCACCACAAATGACGCTACCATAAGAACTTTAACCGGAAGCGTAAAAAGTTTAGAAAATCAGGTAGGACAGCTCGCGAAAATAATTTCTAAGCGACCCGCAGGGTCTCTTCCTTCCAATACCGAACCCAACCCGGAGAGCAAGCAAAAGCTATAACTCTTCGGAGTGGGAAGCAAGTCTCTGGTATGGTAAGTGAAGAGCCCGAGGCAAGCTCCGCTTCCGCTTCTAAAAATCAAAGCTCCGCTCCGCTTCCACCCTCTGCTGAAGAAATAATCACCACCGCTTTAGAAAATAATCTCACTCCACCACCCATCTTCAAAAATAATTCAACTCCTCCATACCCCTCTGAACTTAATAGACAACGTCAAGATGATCAGTACTCTCGCTTCTTAGAAATCTTCAAACAAATCCACATAAATCTTCCCTTCCACGAGGCTATTTCGCAGATGCCGAAATACGCCAAATATCTTAAAGACCTCCTCACAAACAAGAAGAAGTTAGAGAATCTTTCGCACGTCACGCTAAACGCCGAGTGCTCCGCCGTTTTAACAAACAATTTGCCCTATATCGGACAGTAAGTGGGTTAGTCTCGTTCAGGTAGTTCCAAAGAAGGGAGGGATAACCGTAGTTAGTAATGAGAATAATGAATTAATCCCGACGCGGACGGTGACGGGTTGGCGTATGTGCATAGATTACCGTAAGTTAAATGACGCCACCCGCAAGGACCACTTTCCTTTACCATTTATCGACCATATTTTAGAACGTCTCTCCGACCATAGCTTTTATTGTTTTCTCGATGGCCTCTCGGGGTACTTTCAAATACCCATCTCTCCCGAGGACCAAGAGAAAACTACGTTTACTTGTCCCTTCGGCACATTCGCGTACCAAAGAATGCCATTTGGATTATGCAATGCGCCAGCTACATTCCAGCGATGTATGCTCGCAATATTTGACAAGTACGTAGAAAGAATTATGGAGGTATTCATGGACGATTTCTCTGTGTTCGCCGATTCCTTCGATAGATGTTTAGAAAACCTCGAAAAAGTCTTAGAACGATGCGAAGAAACTAACCTTGCCCTAAATTGGGAAAAATGCCATTTTATGGTGAGGGAAGGGTTAGTTTTGGGTCATAAAATTTCTGCTAAAGGTATTGAGGTAGACGTTGCCAAGATAGAAGTTATTGAGAAGTTGCCGCCTCCTACAAACATAAAAGCTATAAGAAGTTTCCTAGGCCACGCTGGTTTTTATTGTCGTTTTATAAAGGACTTCTCCAAGATCACAAAGCCCCTCACCCATCTCTTTGAAAAAGACGCTCCATTCATTTTTGATGACTCTTGTATTTCTGCCTTTGAATTAATTAAAGAAAAGTTAATTAACGCACCGATTATGATAGCTCCGGTGTGGGCCTTCCTTTCGAGATTATGTGTTATGCGAGTAGTTTTGCGGTGGGAGCCGTATAAGGTCAACGCATATCTAAAAACTTCCACCCCATCTATTACGCTAGTAAAACCCTCACATCTGCACAAGAAAATTACACCACAACCGAGAAGGAGCTCTTAGCTGTAGTATTTGCGTTTGACAAATTCCGCCCTTACATTACTCTTTCAAAAATCATTGTTTTTACGGACCACTCGGCCCTCAAGTACCTTCTTGCCATAACGGATGCCAAGCCTCGCTTGATTCGCTGGGTCCTACTCCTCCAGGAGTTTGACTTAGAGATCCGTGATAAGCGAGGAGCCGAGAACTTGGCCGCCGACCATCTATCCAGATTAGATAACCCCTTTATAGAAAAATTAAATGAAAAATCTTTTAATGACAATTTTCCTGACGAAAAGCTGCTTTTATTTAATACATCTACTTCTCCTTGGTTCGCGCACATTGCCAACTATCTAGTGGCCCGGGTGCTCCCAAAGGAGTTCTCCTCTCAGCAAAAGAAGAAATTCTTTTCTGAGCTGAAGAACTACTTTTGGGAAGACCCACATCTTTTCAAAATTTGTGCGGATCAAGTGATAAGGAGATGTGTTTCTTTTGATGAAGGAATTGATATTCTAAAACATTTGCATGAAGGTCCGACAGGTGGGCACTATCAAGCTGCTCGCACCGCTCACAAGGTGCTTTGCACGGGCTTTTACTAGCGTAGCCTGTTTAAGGACGCACAAGCCTTTGTGAGCAGGTGTGATAGTTGCCAACGGTCGGGAAACATCTCTAATAAAAATGAAATGCCGCAAAATTATTTCTTAGAGTGCGAAATTTTCGACCTCTGGGGAATTGATTTTGTTGGCCCCCTTCCTTCTAGCTTCGGAAACAAATATATTTTAGTTGCTGTTGATTATGTTTCACGATGGGCTGAGGCCCAAGCTCTTCCTACGAACGACTCCCGAGTTGTAGTCACGTTTTTAACAAAATTATTTTCTAGATTCGGTACGCCTCGCGCAATCGTTAGCGATAGGGGTTCCCATTTCTGTAACGCACAATTTTCAAAAATCCTTACCAAATACGGCGTTACGCATAAGCTTTCCACTGCCTACCACCCCCAAACTAACGGACAAGTCGAAGTAGTTAATCGAGAAATAAAAAGAATATTAGAAAAGACTGTTTCAACTTCTAGAAAAGACTGGTCAGCCAAACTTGATGATGCTCTATGGGCCTACCGAACAGCGTACAAAACCGCCCTCGGATGTACGCCATATAGGCTGCTCTATGGAAAATCGTGCCATCTGCCCGTAAAGTTAGAACACCGCGCCTTTTGGGCCTTAAAATTTTTAAACTTCGATCCCCACTCAGTCGGTGACCTTCGAAAATTTCAACTAAATGAACTCGACGAGTGGCGCTCTTATGCTTATGAAAATAATAAACTTTATAAAGAGCGGACGAAGCGTTTACACGATAAACACTTAAGACACCCTAAAAACTTTAAGCCGGGCGACCAAGTCCTTTTATATAATTCTCATTTACGTTTATTTCCGGGCAAATTAAAATCTCACTGGTCTGGCCCGTTTTCTGTTTTAGAAGTATTTCCTTATGGAACTGTTTTAATTTCTCACCCTGATAAGGGTAATTTCAAAGTGAATGGTCAGCGTCTTAAACTGTATTTCTCTGGTGATGATGATGTCAGTCCAAACATTATTAAGTTTCTGCTTCATGAACTGTAATCTGAAACTTTTAATTTTTTGCTAAAGACAATTTTATTTCGGGACAACAATATTTTTGGACAAAATTATTTTTTTGATGCGTCGAGCTCAACGACGCTTTAACCAAAGGGCGCTCTTGGGAGGCAACCCAAGTTATCTTTTTCTGTTTTCTTTATTTTACAATTTTTGCCTCGGACGGCTCCGACAAGCTGAAGCTTCTGCGATCGCCTGCTCCAACATTGCTGAATCTATCACGAAGTCCAAAGAAGACATTCGGAGGAGCGGCATCACTCAGTTTTCGCAGCAAATAAATCCGGGGAAGTACCTGTATTTCAATTCTGTCTTTCAATTCTGTACTTTATTTTTCTCTCCTTCTCCAATCCCCTTCTTTAGCCATTGAGGACAATGTCTATTTTAAGCTTGGGGGAGGATTTCCTCCTTCATTTTTGCGTAGTGTAAATAATCTTCTTTTTGTATATATTGTAAATATTTCAAAAAAAATGAATATCTTAAAATTCCAAAAAAAAAGAGAAAAAAATCCAAAATCCAAAAAAAAGAGAATATTTCACAAAATCAAAATTAAAAAAAAATATGTGTTTTTGAATAGTTTAGACATTTTGGTATTTCAATAGTACCCCTAGTTTTTAGTTTTATTTTACTCAAAATCTCCTATAAACAACTTAGTTAATTATAATATTTCTAATCGTCCTATTTAATTATGTTTCACAAGTAAAATGTTGGTCATGCTGTGTTTCTAATTCACGGTAGCATGTTAAGGTGAAATATTTTTCTAAAACTCGCATTTCTATTATGGGTTTTTGTTGTTTATTTCCTTTACTTTCTTAAAAATTCATCATCCACTATTTTCTTTTTCGTTTTTGAATAATTTTTGTAAAGTCAACTTTTGAATAACGTAGTAGATGTGAACGATCCAAGTCACCTATTATTTCTATTTTCAAGTTAATTTCATCAATCTTCTTTTATTATCTAGGACTCGCTTTTTGAAAATTTTTCAAACCTGTGTTTTGAATAAATTCAAAAGCATGAAAATGATTTAGGCCGTTTTTGTTTTCGTTTGAGCATTCCTGCCAACCTAAAAACTTTTACCACTAGTTAGCCATTTTTGAGCCTTTTTCCGATTACATTTGATAGCTCCTCCCTTCATTTCAGTTTCACCAAAGCCAAAATTTCCAACCTATCGAATCACACTAGCCTTTTTGAGTTTCATAAATTATTTTGATGATTTTGATAGGGTATTTTGTGATTTTTGTGGGAGAAAGGTTTTCGAAAAAAAAAGGATGTTCGAAAGTGATGTTTATTTCTATTTGGCCAATTCAAAGGGAAAATAAAAATATTTATGGCCTTTGTTTTGAAAAAAAGATAAAAAAAGATAAAAAAAAAGAAGAAAAAGAAAAAATGTGTATATATTTTTATGAAAGTTTTTGAAATTCTTTGCTTTAGTTTACTGTGATTTTAGAACCTTCACGTTTATCTTTGAATTCCACTCCTGATTATTTTCCTAAACCAAACATTTCTGTCCTATTTAAGTCCTTTTGATTCACGCTTTTTGATTTTTATTTAACCACTAAGAAAAGAAAAACAGTAAATCTGTTTTAGTTTTGGATTTAAACCTAGATTTTTGTTAATTAAATTGATATAATTATAATGCGTTGCTTGGATCTAGTAACAACTCAATGCGTATTTTTCATTTTCGTTGCTTTGCTTAAGTCCATTTAAAAAATCTCGTTAAAATTTTGGATGATTTGTTTTTATTAAGTAAAGTTTATAAAAGTTTTACCATACCTAAATAATTGTTTTAGACTTACATTTCACCTTTTCCCTACTAAGAATTTCGCATAGTACTTGTGTTGGCATAATTAGAACTTTTTGATTAGTCCTTTTATAAATATCTAGTTTTTATATTTTTGCTTGGGGACAAGCAAAGCTTAAGCTTGGGGGAATTTGATAATACGTTTTGTAGCCTAAACTATTAATGTATTTTCTATTTTATATTGTACAAATTATGTCTATTATTAGTTTATTTTTATCATTTTTTTGTAAATATTGTTGCCACTGACTTTTTCTTGTCTTTTTGCAGGTTTCTAGAAAATTGGCCAAAATGACCTGTCACGCCCCCCTGTCATGCCCTCCCTGGGCATGACCTAGGGCTTGTCACCCGATCACGAGGACTCCTACTGGAAGGGACAGAAAAACGGGCGAAACTGCTGTCACGCCCCCTGACACGCCCTCCCTGGGCGTGTCACAAGGCGTGACCATGGGCGTGTCGCCCTCTGCCGCAAAGCCTGCCGCCGCATTAAATGCCGTTCCGCCTCAGCATGCAAATAGTACTGTCACGCCCCATGTCACGCCCGTGACATTGGCGTGACACCCTCCTTTTTCGGTGATTGACGGATTTCCGACCAATAATTTGGACATGACGTGTCTGTCACGCCCCCCTGTCACGGGCGTGACCTAGGGCGTGACCACCGACGTACCGAAGCAATCATCCCTCCCGCTAGAATCCAGAGCCCGAGGTCAACATAGTACTGTCACGCCCCCTGACACGCCCCCCTAGGGCGTGTCGGAGAGCGTGACCAACCCGAGAAAAATTCTATAAATTGAGCCCCCCCTCTCCATTTCAGGAAGCTTTGGTTGAGTGGGGGAGGTGCTTCCCCTTTGTTTCTTGAGTTTTTTTTCATGATTTCTCTCTCTCTCTCTCCCCCTCTCTTTTTAATTTTTTTTAACCTTAGTTTAATCTTAGTTACTTTAGATTTCTTTGTAATCTTGGCTCTTGCTTAGTGCTAATTGTAGGGCTAGAATAGGATTTAATTTTCATGCACTTGTAATTTCAATTTCAATAGTGTAACTTGCCTTTTTTTCATTAATAAAAGTGTTCTTCCTTTACTTGTGTTCCTTTATATGCTTTTCTACTCATCTCCCCTCCTCCACTCCATTATGATTAACAAATCCTCCTTGTACTCGATCTTGATGATCCGAGGTTAGAGCGATTATGTTATGATGTTTTAATTAATCTTTTCTTTTTAGGTTAGGGCCTTGAATTACTCTTGATTAATCACGGGTTGGAGGTATATTTTCGATATATACTCTCCGCCTTTGCTTTCATTCTGGGCTAGCCGAGAGGCCGAATGAATGAAGTGAGCATTCAAGAGTAAAGGGAGTTGTACGCACCCCTCGAGAGAGGCAGACGTCCAAATCTCCCGGATTGGAGTAAAATCCAATAGTGGGGTTCACCGCATAAAGCGAGTTTTAGGCCTCCGATTTAGACGAGAGTCGGTCGGACATTCCTAAACTCAGTTGGGCACGACTTCGAGAGAAGCGTGTTCAAGATTTAGGAACATCCACGGTCAAGGACCTTTATCCTATTAAGTTCAGATTTTTATCGCATTTTCTTAATCGTCTTTAGCCGAGGTGAATCTTGATTGGGTGCATTTCCATTTCATATTTTCTACCTTTCGTAGTAATCGCCTATCTTATGCCCTTTAATTAACTGCAGTACTTTCCTTTCTAGCATAGTTCTTTTCTTAATAGCTTAACTTAATTGCGGTAGTTCTCTTTCTAGTATAGCTTTAATTCCTCCCTTGCACTTAGATTTTCTAAAACCCTAGTTTTTCCGTCGATAAGATAATAGCGTTCGTGTGAGTAAGCTTAGCCAACAGTTTCCGGATTTCAGTACGACACTTTTGTCCCCTTGCTACAATTCGATAGGTATACTTGCCTCATCGGGTTGCTAGTTCGGTTGCGTTTATTTTCTTCGAACCCAAGCGCGCAACAGTTGTCAAGTCAGGTGTTGCTAAAGACCAAAAATGTTACAGTGAATTAACCTACTTTTTAATTCACTTTTATAGAGATTAGTTGGTCTTCACAAGTTCACTTCAGGAACTCGCATTATATTTTAAATTTACCGGCTTTTTACTTCTCTTTTATAGAGATTAACAAGTGTTTGTGAGTTCACTTCAAGTACTCGGTTTATATTATTTACCTACTTTTGACTTCTCTTTTCCTTAGATTAGTATGTGTTCGTAAGTTCACTTCTGCTACTTGTGTTATATTTTTAATTTACCTGCTTTTGACTTCTTTTTTGCGGAGATTAACAGGTGTTTGCGATTTCACTTCAGGTAGTTCCATTATATTTTTAATTTACCTGCTTTTTACTTCTCTTTTGTTGATATTAGTTGGTGTTTGCGAGTGAAATTCAGGTACTCGGGAAATATTTTAAATTTATCTGCTTTTAACTTCTCCTTTACAGAGACTAGCAGGTGTTCGCGAGTTCACTTCAGGTACGCGTGTTATATTTTAAATATACCTAATTTTGTTTTCTCTTTTGGAGAGATTATAAGGTTTTCGGGAGTTCACTTCAGGTACTCGTGTTATATTTTAAATTTACCTATTTTTGACTTCTTTTTTTCTTATATTTGAAGCTGTTCGCGATTTCTCTTCGGGTACTTACGTTTTATTTTAAATTTATCTGCTTTTTACTTCTCCTTTGCTGAGATTAGTTGGTATTTGCTAGTTTAGTTCGGGAACTCACATTATATTTTATATTTACCTACTTTTGATATCTCTATTGTAGAGATTAGTAGGTGTTCGTGAGTTCAATTTAGGTACTCATGTTATATTTTAAATTTACCTGCTTTTGACTTCACTTTTATATAGATTAGCAGGTGTTCGGGAGTTCACTTCAGATACTTGAGTTATATTTTAAATTTAACTACTTTTGACTTCTATTTTATAGAGATTAGAAAGTGTTCGCGATTTCACTTCAGGTACTTCCATAATATTTTAAATTTACCGACTATTGACTTTGCTTTTGTAGAGATTAGTCGGTGTTCGCATGGTCACTTCAGTTACTCGAATTATTTATTAAATTTACCTACTTTTGACATCTCCTTTGCAGAGATTAGCAGGTATTCACAAGTTCACATCGGGTATACATATTATATTTTTAATTTATCTACTTTTTACTTCTCTTTTGGAGAGATTAGAAGGTTTTCACGAGTTCACATCAGGTACGAGCATTATGTTTTAAATTTACGTGCTTTTGACTTCTATTTTCTAGAGATTAGCAAGTGTTTGCAAGTTCACTTCAGGTACTTGCATTATATTTTAAATTTACCGGCTTGTGACTCGTCTTTTTTAGAGATTAGTTGGTGTTCACAAGTTCACTTCAGTTTCTCGCGTTACATTTTAAATTTACATGCTTTTGTCTTCTCTTTTATAGAGATTAGCAGGTGTTTGTGAGTTCGCTTTAGGTACTCGGGTTATATTTTATATTTATCAACTTTTACTTCTCCTTTGGAGAAATTAGAAGGTTTTCATGAGTTCACTTAAGATACTCGTGTTATATTTTAAATTTACCTGCTTTTTACTTCTCTTTTATAGTGATTAGCAGGTGTTCATGAATTCACTTCAGGTAGTCTCGTTATATTTAAAATTTACCTGTTGTTGTCTTCTCATTTGTATAAATTAACAGGTGTTCACCAGTTCACTTCAGGTACTCACGTTATATTTTAAATTTACCTACTTATTACATATCCTTTGCAGAGATTAGCAAGTGTTTGCGAGTTCACATCAGGTACTCACGTTATATTTTAAATTTACCAGCTTTCGACTTTTCTTTTGTAGAGATTAGAAAGTGTTCATGATTTCACACCAGGTACTCAAATTATAAATTGACCTGTTTTTGACTTCTCTTTTATAGAGATTAGTTCGTGTTTGCAAGTTCACTTTAGGTTCTTGCATTATATTTTAAATTTATCTACTTTTGACTTCTCCTTTGCAGAGATTAGCAGTGCTCGCGAGTTCACTTCAGGTACTCGTGTTATTTTTTAAATTTACCTGCTTTTGACTTCTCTTTTATAGAGATTAGTTGGTGTTTGCGAGTTCACTTTAGGTTCTTGCATTATATTTTAAATTTATCTACATTTGACTTCTCCTTTGCAGAGATTAGCAGTGCTCACGAGTTCACTTCAGGTACTCGTGTTATTTTTTAAAGTTACCTGCTTTTGACTTCACTTTTAGAGAGATTAGAAGGTTTTCTCTAGTTTACTTCAGGCACTGGTGTTATATTTTAAATTTACCTGCTTTTTACTTCTCTTTTACAGAGATTAGCAGGTGTTCGTGATTTCTCTTTAAGTACTCTCATTATTTGTAAAATCTACCTGCTTTTGACTTCTCTTTTGCTGAGATTAGCATATGTTCATGCATTCACTTCAAGTACTCACATAATATTTTAAATCAACCTGCTTTTAACTTCTCTTTTCTAAAGATTAGCAGGTGTTCATGATTTAATTTCTAGTACTCGGATTATATTCTAAATTTGTCTGCCTTGACGTCACTTTTGTAGAGATTAGTAGGTGTTCTCTAATTCACTTCTGGTACTCACATTACATTTTAAATTTTCCTGCTTCTTACGTCTCCTTTGTAGAAATTAGCAGTTGCTCGTTAGTTCGCATCAGGTACTAACGCAATATTTTAAATTGCCCTGCTTTTGACTTCTCTTTTGCAGAGAATAAGAGGTGTTTGCGTATTCACTTCAAGTACTCAGTTTATATTTAAAATTTACCTACTTTTGACTTCCCTTTCTTGAGATTAGTAGGTGTTTGCAAGTTCACTTCTGGTACTCATGTTATATTTGAAATTTACCTTTTTTTGACTTCTCTTTTACGAAGATTAGCAAGTGTTCACAAGTTCACTTAAGGTACTCATATTATATTTTAAATTTCCCTAATTTTGACTTCACTTTTGTAGAGACAAGCAGTCGTGCATGGGGACCCCGTGCAGAAAACATTTATTGTGGGTGCGATATTTATCATGGGGACGACAATTGTCGTTGGGGATACAATTGTCGTGGGGAGATAATTGTCATGGGTGAAACATTTGTTGTGGAGGGACATTTGTCGTGGGAGTGACATTTGGTGTGATGGTCACATTTGTTGTGGGGACCTCATTTATTGTGAGGACGACATTTGTCATAGGGCGACAAATGTCATGTGTGCGACATTTATCATAGGGGTGACATTTGTCGTGGGGATGACAAATGTTGTGGGTTCGACATTTATCATGTCGTCGATATTTGTCGTGGGGCGACATTTGCAGTGGGGGCAAAAATTGTCGTGGGGGGGCGACAATTACCGAGGGAAGCAATTGTCGTAGGGGAGACATTTGCTGCGGGGGCGACAATTGTCATGGGGGCGATAATTTATGGGGGCGACAATTTTCGTGGCGGAGACGTTTGTCGTATGAGCGGCATTTGTCGAGGGGGGAGACATTTATCGTGGGGGCGATGTTTGTCGTGGGGGTGACAATTGTCGTGGTTGCAATATTTATCGAGGTGGAGACATCTATCGTGGGGGTCGGCATCTAGCGCGTGGGGTGGCATCTGGCACGGGGGAGGTAGATACAAACAATTCATGCACATCATGATCTAAAGTTTTGTAGCATTAACAATATTTCAGCAAAATAACTTTAGAAACATAATTTGATCGTGGGCGATGATATTAGTCTTGGGGGGACAGACATTTGGCGGGGAAAATATTCAGCACACAACAATCAAAATTAATGAGCAAATTCATTAATACATTTCATGGAGTAAATTACTAACACAAACTCGAGTTGACTCTCGAGCATGCTCAGGCATTGTCGTCGAAGTCGAAGGCCTCCCTCTTTTACACTGTACTTGCCCGCCCTGCGTTTCCAATGATGATGACTACCCCACTAGATTTTTGTCTGCCATCTATATATGTTTGAGTTGCTATGTAATAAAAATATGAATAAGCGATCAATCTTGATTTGTAATAATATGTTAGAGTTCATCACAACTCGTATGGTGTAAACATTTACGGATTTGTTAAATACTATGTCTATCTGTTTTAAATAATATTTTTTATGTTCATACAATCAATTAAGGCTATTCCTATTCATAATATTAAAACAAAATACTAAATGTACACCTACAAAGAACAAACTCTTCCTGCTCTCGTCCACCTATTGCTATGGGGGACCGCGTACGGGGTATATTTCAAGACATTTCATTAGCGAGAATTTGCTATGGAATCTTCTATGAAATTTACTATGGAATTTTTTATTGCTTTGCTACGGAATTTTCTCCATCTAATCCTAACTGCTTCGCCATTTCATTTTATCACATATAAAAATCCCTCATGAAAGAAATTCATAGCAACCCAATAAAATGAATTAGCACCGAGAGATAATCAAAAACAAGAGAGTACATTATTGAGATGTAATCTGTAAGCTATGGTAAAGAGTGGTAGTGTGAGAGAGAAGGGTAAATTGTTGACGACGCACGGAGAATAAAAGGCTCGGATAGGTTTTCCAACATAAAACTTCATGTATTTATAATACATAATTATAATCAAATTATTATTATTGTTATTATTATTATTATTAATTTTGATTATGATTTAGAAGTCTAATCACCTTACAATTAAGGGTGCATAGATTTTTCTATGGATCTTTGAAATTGCCCTAGACAAGCACGTTATGACCGTATCATGGACGCGCATCTATCAGAATGATCCGCGATCAAATCCGAGTTTGTATGCTCAATTTATGCTCCCCGGAGCATTTGAAGTTATTTTATTTAAACTTCAAAATGGTCAAAATGAACGGATAACTCCGTTGAACTTATTTTATTGTTACGAGTGTAATAAAATAATCTTAGATCATATATAAGGTCGTTTGCTCGATTTCACCATTTTGAATAAATATGATATTTGCAAATCATGTTATTTGAGTTCGTGCATGCGCTATAATTTCTTCATAGTAACACGCAGCCTTCAAGGCAACACAAGCTTTCTAGGCAATGTAGGCATTCTAGACAAATGCTACCATCAGCGGTATAACCACCATATGCTAGACCCCACTCGAAAGATTTATAAGGAAATTCCGCCAAGTATGTTCCTCAAGTTCACTCGACATTTCGTCGAGATCACTCGACGATTCGTCAAGTCCATTCAGCAATTCATTGAGTTTATTCGACCGCCCGTACCTACCTACTGCCCCGTGACCTTGGGTTTTATCTCCCATATATTCAATCTATATTCAATCTAATAAATGAAGAAATAATTTTGTCCCAAAAATTTAGGTTGGGCCTACGAGGATTTTCCGGATGAGAGTAAAATATACTCATTAGTTACGATTTATAGATTGAATATAAATTGTATAAGCGCTCTTTCCTTATAAAGTCATACGAACTAATAGTGACACATACTATTCCAACAATAACTACCTCAATATAAGGTGATTTTTTTGTTGCGATTAATTACAATCGCACAACACACATGAGTGTAATCCATGAGGACTTGATGTGTACAACATTATACAGGCTACTCATTTCTAAAACCATAATGCCTTAGGATACCACTACCAATCTCTCTATGACAATACAAATTCATTATACCAACATAACTGTCAAACTACAAGCTCATTTACACCTTGCAGGACTGGATCACAAAACACTAGATCCCTATAGCAAGTGTCATCAATAGTTGTCAAACATCAATATCTTCCCTGCCTGCCATGAGTATACAACACACATCCTCGATAATCATATGTAGTTTATAATATCATCACATTATATATGTAGACCAGGGCATTGACAAACTATTGTGAATTCATGAGAACTAGAAACTACATTTAGAATATCTACATTTAGTTTAAATAAGTCAGACAATGTGGATAAGCTACCAAGGCTTCTATATGGGTTAAGTGTATATATAAAGTATCTTGATTATAGTCTACTCATCACATATTCACACCTTACCAGGTCCAACATATGCCTCTTGATTTCAAATGGGCTAAAAATTTCTTATCAAATATATAATGTAGTTAATTGAATTTGTTAAGTAATAACCAACATTATAAAACCTCAACATAATGAGTGTTACAATTTTGAACCATGTATCCATAATTTTACGCTTTTGTAAACAAACTTCTTTGATCAATAATCAATACAACTCAAACTTAAAAAATTCCAAGGCGTCACCCGAAATTTGTCATGTGGTCATCAGACCAACCATTGATCACTGAGATAGACCATAACACAATCAAAAGGGTTAAGTTTTCATTTAACTACACCCTTGATCTAAAAGTTTAGGAGTTTAAAATAGTTAATCAAGTTAAATGATTATGATATTATCTCATAAGTGATTGTTTGACATAAAAGAAAGATAACCTAAATGAATCAATATTCTGACATAACCACCAGAGATCAAATATCATCTAAGTGCTCGTTGTGTTGTCAATGCACTAACAACAAAGGAAAGCTTTTTGGACGGAAAATCAAATTACTGATTATAATGATTATATTTCATCAATAAATTATCTTACTTCAAAGATCCTAATACAACACAGAGGATTCATCCTGGAATCAAATGAAGGTAAAGAAACTTAAATTTGTTGAGGGTGTGTGCGAGAAGTGAAAATTATTTATGAAGACAATGACCCTTATACCTTCAAATAATAATTTCACTGGATTGGTTTGAAGTTATACTATTCCTATGAAAATTGAACACCACCGAACTATAATCATTAATATGGTATCTTCACAAGCAAGTGATTCCTATCTGGTGGTTTTATCTTCATGTCCCTAACTATAATATTATCCAAATCATCTTTGATTACACTTCAGATCTAAAATCTCTTATGTCAAAAAATCATTATACATATGAAATTAGTATTTATATATTCAAATAATAATTAGACTCCACTTCCAAAAACATATCATGATCTTAGATTTTGCAATATTGATTCCTCTAATACAATACATCGTGATCCAAACAACATTTATTATGAGAATGTCAACATGCCCTAGATAAATACAATTTTCCATCATGACGAAGATCCTCGTTATTTTGTACATATAACGTCTAACGAATTTTATCAACTTGATTAGGTTTTTTATCTCCCTAGAGTACGCATGAGTAGTCAATCAATATAATCAATTTTATTCTTATGGAATTGTAGTATTTAGTATGACCGGTCACAAGTTTAAACTGGTCATCAACTTTAAAATTCAAGAAATCACCTCATTAAACTTAGGATTATATATCCAATAATATTTGTATTACTGATTTCCTAAAAAAATGACTTCCAATCAATTCCCAAATGTTAATCTCTCTTGTTTTCTCATTGCGCGATCTTTTGATAACAAGTTCTATTACGTTTTTCAATAAAGCATGATAAAATTGATATGTATCCACTGTGAGTCTTGAACTAAGATTTATTCTAATAATAAAAATTATTTTTTTTTATTTAGTTATTTTTTGAACTTTTAAATGGGTATTGCGTAACAAAGTGTCTATAATTAATAATGTATCTGTCAAATGAGAACTTATTTTTCTAACCATCGAGTAATCATGACTATCTCAAGTTTTGATATCATTGCATGTAGCGAAAAAAATTTATCCTCAAAATCATGTATTTTTCTAAAAATGATTTTAATATAATCAGAGCTATATTTGACGGATCATATAGATCTTACACAACTTCTAAAAATAGCATGATCTCCACTTTATCATAATTTTTTTGGGATCATTATACCTCCAATGTCATGTCATGGAAAAATATCATAATTGTTCAAACATCCTAAATTTTCACCTCTTAACTTCTAATCACATAATAATCAAGTTTCGCGATCACACTACCTCATTTTTATGACACTATGCAATCCACAAATGTCCTACAATTAACACATGTGATCGTTCAAGTCATTTTTGTACCATAATAATATATAAAGATTTTTTTTATCACCCGACAAGCCATACTAGTTTTGATAATTTCAACATATAATAATTATTAACTAAACCAACTAAATTTTGGTAAATCGTGCTCCTCCATTAATTACACCCAATTTTGGAGAACTTCCTATGGTGGATAAGATGGTATATATCAAGTTTCACATCCTTTGGGTAATTACCTAGTGAAGAGTTCAACATATAAGTGTCTGTTATCCCTACCCCTAGCATGTGTGACCTCTTTCTATGTCAAAACACTAAGGATGAACATTAATATGAATCCCTATTTCAAATGTCATAATATCTTAATTATCGATCAAATATAATCATCATCATTCACATAATATTTGAATAAGCAAAACCTTGATATCATACATTCATGACACAGCATTTTCAAAATAAGATCTAGGGGATACCCATGTTGGTACACAACTTGCCCAATAAATGAAGAGATAAGCCCCAGTACATCCTAGGCTGAGTTTCTTCCACCACAATCATGGTACGTTCATCTCATGTATGCGCACAATCTTAATGGGCATATTATCCTCGACTTTGGGTTTGTACTCCATAATTTTGTCATTTTCGAGAATCTTACTGCTTGGTCAACTATACCGGAAGGTCGGTTTTAGACTAGGATGCATCAAAGTAATTTATACCAAGCCAAACAAAGGTGATATCCTAGTTAGGTTGGGACTGCATCTAAAAGTTATTGAACATACTTAATATGAATTCCACATGGTCACACCACCACTTTCGCAATGCCAGCTTGTCCTTAAATTGATATATTGAGCATGGTAGACGAGTGGTTTAATGGACTTATTCATCCCAGGATCATTTAAAAGCTGACACAATTCGATCTTGACCCCTCGTGCATGAATTGTGTCATCTTGTGTGTCTTAGGCCTATAGGAATTTGGGAGAGAAAACTTAAGGTAATGGTGCGGTAGGTAGGTCCGGGCAGTCGAATACACTCAAAGAATTGCTGAATGGACTCGACGAATCGTCGAGTGATTGATGATCCCTTTCATGCTAGAGAAAAGAGAGATGAACTAGAAATCAAACTAGGCAAGTATACCTATTGAACTGTAGCTAGGGGACACAAGTGTCGTATTAAAATCCGGGAACCGTTGAGTATCTTACTAACACGAAAACAATTATCTTATCGAAGGATTGTTTTAGGATTTGTTAAAAGAAAACTAATTGCAATTAAGAAAGGAAATATTTGCGCTTAAAAGAGAACTACTTGTATTTAAATAAGAACTACTGAAAATGATTACAACAAGTGGTTGAAAAGATGAAATAGTAAAGTACTCGATCGAGAATAACCTCGGGAAAAGTTCATTAAAAATACGATAATGAACTCTAACTAAATAAGGAAAATGTCATTGACCGTGGATGTAACGGCCCGGCTCGCGGCTCAGAGGCTGCCGTACCCGAATGGGCCGCACAGCGTGGCCTGGAATCCGGCAACGTTAACAAGGCCTGCAGGCCGTACACCCCAACGCCTATCCGGCCTGTTTCTCAGAACAGTGCGTTGTTGGCGCAGGGATTTGAACCCGCAACCCTTGATAACATTCCTTCAACAGAAGCTATCACCAACTGAGTTGCAGCTCAGTTGGTGATAGCTTCTGTTGAAGGAATGTTATCAAGGGTTGCGGGTTCGAATCCATGCGCCAACAACGCACTGTGCTGAGAAACAGGCCGGAGAGGCGTTGGGGTGTACGGCCTGCAGGCCTTGTTAACGGTGCCGGATTCCAGGCCACGCTGTGCAGCTCAGTTGGTGATAGCTTCTGTTGAAGGAATGTTATCAAGGGTTACGAGTTCGAATCCCTGCGCCAACAACGCACTGTGCTGAGAAACAGGCCGGAGAGGCGTTGGGGTGTACGGCCTGGAGGCCTTGTTAACGGTGTCGGATTCCAGGCCACGCTGTGCGGCCCATTCGTGTGCGGCAGCCTCTGAGCCGCGGGCCGGGCCGTTACAGTGGAGGTTCCTAAAGCATGAAAATTCTTCTCTCGAAGTCGTGCCCACCTATGTTTAGGAACATCCGACCGAACTCTCGTCCAAATAGGAGGCTTAAAGCTCGCTTTACATTGTGAACCCCGCTATTATATTTCACTCCAATCCGGGAGATTTAGCCAACTGCTTCTCTCGAGGGGTGTGTGTTACTCTCTTTACTCATGAGTGTTCAATCCAAACTATGAGCTTCTCAGCAAGCTAAGAGTGGAAATAAAAATGGAAAATAAACATCGACGATATATCTCTAAACATGATTATTTAAGAGTAATTCAAGGTCTAAACCTTATAAGAAAAAGTAAACTAGGGCCTCAAAACTTAATTAACTCGAACCTCGGATCATCTAGATCGAGTACAAGGAGGATTAGTTACTCATGGTGAAATGGAGGAGGAGAGATGAGTAGGAGAGCATAAAAAATTGAACAGAGACAAAAACAAATAGAGAATAATCTTAATATTTGAATAACAGAGAGTTACAACTTTTAATAAAATAAAAATACACTAGCTTGAAAAATAAAACAAAGCAACACAAAAAAAGAAAACTAAGATGAGAAGTAAACATAGAAATAAAAATATTATAGAAGTAAAGAACTAAGCTATAACAGAAAACTGAAAACTAAAACAGTAACTGAAACTAAATAAAAAAACTAAAATAAAAGTTGGAGAGAGGAAAAACACTAGGAAGAACTTAAACTAGCAGCACTTCCCCATGTCTCCTAAAATTTATATTATTTCTCAAGGGTCGGTGCTCTATTTATAGATTTTTAAGGAGCAGGAAGTGCCCATACATTCAGCCATGTAAGGGAGTTGACCTAGGTACGGGATTTGGCGGGAAATGATGATTTCCTTGGTCTAAGTGACGTATATTTAAGGAAGCTGCAAGCTTCTGTTAAAAAGCTGGACTTATCTCTAGCAATAAGGAGAGCTCGATGAAATTGAGGATGAGTTCGATGAATCAGAGAAGGGGGAAGAGCTCGACGAAATAGAGGGTAAGGGGCGTTCGACAAAAACTAGGACTTATTCGAACGTAGAAAATACGTTCGATGGAAAGTAAGTATGAGGCGAGCTCGATGAAATGAGGAGATTTCATCGAGTGGAGAATCCAGAAGGAGAGTTCGATGAAATCAAGGAATTCATCGAATGCAGAAAATGCATTCAACGAAAAGGAAGGAGGTGAGCTCGACAAACTCTGGGCTGATTGCGCTCGATGAAACTTGGCCGTTCGACGAAATTGAGCTTGACGAATTCTGCTCGACAATTTTGTTGAGTTTAACTAAATTTGCTGAGTTTCTGCAAGTCTACAAAGAAAAGAGGAAATAATTAGTGGTATTAAAATATATACAAAAGAAGACAAAATCAAGTTATAAAAACATGATTTTCATATAAAAAGAACTAAAAATGTCCTAATAGTTTTAGACTACAAAAAGCACTATCAAATTCCCCTAAGCTTAAGCTTTGCTTGTCCCCAAGCAAAGAAATAAAAACTAGCTAATATAACAGTGACTACTCAAGAAAATTTTAATTATGCT
This sequence comes from Platanthera zijinensis, assembly GCA_039513925.1. NCBI lineage: Eukaryota > Viridiplantae > Streptophyta > Magnoliopsida > Asparagales > Orchidaceae > Platanthera > Platanthera zijinensis. The sequence continues at coordinate 118,671,204 of CM077087.1, forward strand.
AACACAAGTACCATGTGAAATTCTAAGTAGGGAGAAGGTGAAACGTAAGCCTAAAACTTTTGGTTTAAACATGGTTTAAATTTTATAAACTTAACTAACGAAAATAAATCATCCAAAATTTTTAACAAAGTTCATTAAATAAATTTAAGCAAAGCAACAGAATGAAAAAGTGCATTTTGTTTTTACTAGATCTAAGGGACATATTATAACTATATCAATCAAATGACAAAATTCTAAATTTAAATCCAAAACTTTTCTATTTACTTTTCTTCTTTACTTAGCTAATAAATAAAAATCACAAGCATGAGTCAAATGGACTTGTTAGGAGTGAAACGTTTGTTTAGGCATATAATTAGGAGTAGAATTCAAAGATAAACAAGGAGGATTAAAATCACACTAAACTAAAATAAAGAGTTTAAAAAATTTTCTTCATAAATAAAATATTTTTCTTTTTTATTCTTTTTCATTTTCTTTTTCCTTTTTTTTTCAAAACAAAGTCTATAAATATATAGTCCTTTCACTTTAAAATTTGCCAAACAAAAGTAAAAACTTCTTTTGAGCATACTTTTTTCAAAAAGTTCTCTAATCGTATCACAAAAACAAACCTATCATAATCATGAAAATTTTTAATGAAACTCAAAAGTTTAGTGTGATTAGATAGGTTAAAACATTCAAGCTTTGGTGAAATGTGAAATTATAAGTGGAGTTATCAATTGAAATCGAAAAAAGGCTAAAAAGTGGCAAGGTAGGGATAAAAATTTAGGTTTGCAAGAAGGCTCAAACGAAAACAAAAATGTCCTAAATCATTTTCTTATTTCTAAATTTATTTTGAAGCATAAGCTTTGAAAAATTTCAAAAAGCAAGGACTAGATAATAAAAGAAGACTAATGAAATTATCTTGAAAATACAAATAATAGGCGACTTGGATTGTTCACATCTATTAGACTACTCATGGTTGACATTACAAAAATTATCCAAAAATGAAAAAGAAAATAATGGATGAAAGATTTTCGAGAGAGTAAAGAAACAAAGAACTAAAACCATAATAGAAATGCGAGTTTTAGAAAAAACATTTCGCATTAACATACTATCGCGAACTAGAAACATAACATGACCAACATTTTACTTGTGTAACATAATTAAAAAGGTCGATTAGAAAAATTATAGTTTGCTAAATCGTTATAAGGAATTTTGAGAAAAACAAAACAAAAGCAAGGGATACTATTGAATTAGCAAAATTAGAATAATAATTTTTTTTGATTTTGAAATATTCTCTTCATTTGGACTTTTAAAAATATTAACTTTTTTTTTGAGATTTTTCTTTAAGAAGAAAAAAGAGAAAGCACAAGAATTTTTTTATTGATTTTTTGATTAATTTTTACAGGGAAACAAAAATAAACATAAATAAAGAAGAGAGAATGAGGAAATCCTCCCCCAATCTTAAAATGGACATTGTCCTCAATTGTGAAAAGAGGGGAAGGAGATAGAAAAATTAAAACATAAATAAATTTACAAAATTGAAAACAGGTACTTCCCTGGATTTGCGAGTCGCGAACGGTTGCGTGATGCTACTCCCCATGCTTGCGCTTTAGAACTTCATGAAATGTCTTCTTTGGACTTTGTGATTGATTTAACAGCGTTGGAGCAGGCGATCGAAGAGGCTTCAGCTTGTCGGAGACATCTGGGGGCAAAAAAGTGTAAAATAAAGAAACTAGGCAAAAATACTTTAGTTGTCTCCCAAGAGAGCCCTTTGTTTAAAACGTCATTGGAGCTCGACACAATAAAGTAATATTGTCCAAAAATAATTTGCCCTAAATTATAATATCCATAAATAATATTTACAGTTTTTAACAAATAAAAAAAAGTCTTAAGTTATCCATCATGCAGATTAAAATTAATATAATTTTGACTGACATCACCACAGAAATATAGTTAAAGACGCTGACCATTCACTTTGCAATCACCCATATCACGTTGTGAAATTAAAATAGTACCATATAAAAAAACTAATTTAATAGAAAATGACCCAAACCAACGAGATTTTAACTTGCCCGGAAATAAACGTAATCGAGAATTATAAAGATGAACTTGGTGGCCCGCCTTGAAGGTTTTTGGGTGTCTTAGGTGCTTGTAATAAAATATTTTTGTCGGCTCTTTATAAAATTTATTATTCTCATATGCGTTAGAGCGCCACTCGTCGAGTTCGTTAAGTTGAAATTTTCTAAAATTGCCGATAGAGCGGGGATCGAAATTTAATAATCACAAGGCCAAAAAAGCGCAGTGTTCTAGTTCTACGGGTAAATGACACGATTTTCCATAAACCAACAGATACAGCAAACATCCGATGGTGGATTTGTACGCTGTTCTATAGGCCCATAGGGAATCGTCTAATTTTGTTGATTATTCTTTTCTAGAGGTGGAAACAGTCCTTTCTAAAATTCTTTTTATCTCTCTATTCAGTCCTTTGACTTCTCCGTTAGATTAGGGTGGGTAAGCAGTTGAAAGATTATTCGTAACGCCAAATTTAATAAGAATTTTTGAAAACTGTGTGTTACAAAAATGTGAACCCCTATCGCTAACGGTGGCTCGTGGCGTACCGAATCAAGAAAATAATTTTTTCAAAAATGTAATTATGACTCAAGTGTCGTTAGTAAGAAGAGCTTGGGCTTCAGCCCATCATGAAACATAGTATACAATAACTAAAATGTATTTTTTCCCGAAGCTAGAAGGAAGAGGGCCAACAAAATCAATTCCCTAGAGGTCGAAAACTTCACACTCAAGGAAATAATTTTGCGGCATTTCATTTATTGGAAATATTAACCACCATTGGCAATTATCACACCTACTCACAAAAGCTTGCAAGTATTTAAACAAGCTAGGCCAATAAATACCGGTGCAAAGCACTTTGTGGGTGGTGTGAGTAGCTTGATAGTGACCACGAGTCGGTCCTTTATTCCAATGTTTTAAAATATCTAATCCTTCTTCAAGAGAGACACAACTCTTTATCACTTGTTCCGCATAGACTCGGAAATGGTGCGTGTCCTCCTAAAAATTGTTCTTCAACTCAGAAAAGAATTTCTTCTTTGGTTGAGAGGAGAACTCTTTTGGGAGCACACGAGCCACTAAATAGTTATCTATGTATGCAAACATATAAGAAGGGGATGTGTTAATCAAAAGCAGCTTCTCATCGGGGAAGAAATCATTATAAGATTTTTCATCTAATTTTTCTATATAAGGATTATCTAATTGTGAGAGATGGTCGGCGGAAAAAATTTCGGCTCCTCTCTTATCACAAATTTCAAAGTCAAACACCTGAAGGATTAAGACCCAATGAATCAGGTGCGGCTTGGCATCCGTCTTAACAAGAAGATACTGTTGGGTCGAGTGGTCCATAAAAATAATAATTTTGGAAAGCGTAATATAAGGACGGAATTTATCAAAAGCGAAAACAATAGCTAGGAGCTCTCTCTCGGTCGTGGTATAATTCTCTTATGCCGATGCAAGTGTTTTACTTGCATAATAGATGGGGTGGAATTTTTTAGATATTCGTTGTCCAAGTATGGCTCACATCGCGAAACTATTGGCATCACACACAATTTCAAAGGGAAGGTCCCACACTAGAGCTATCATAATAGGAGCATTAACTAACTTTTCTTTTATTAATTAAAAGGCAGATAGACAAAGGGTATCAAAAATAAATTAGGCTTCTTTTTCTAAGAGTTGAGTAAAAAGGGTTTGGTGATTTTGGAGAAGTCTTTTATGAAGCGGCAGTAGAAGCTAGCGTGTCCTAAGAAACTTCTTATAGGTTTGACATTCGTAGGCGACGGCAGTTTCTCGATAACTTCTACCTTCACTATGTCTACTTCATTTTCTCTCGCAGAAATGTTATGACCCAAAACTAACCCTTCCCTCACCAAAAAATGGTATTTTTCCTAATTTAGGGCGAGTTTAGTTTCTTCGCATTTTTCTAAAACTTTTTTGAGGATTTCCAAACAACTATCAAAATCATAGCTAAACACGGAGAAATTATCCATAAACACCTCCATAATGCTTTCTACGTACTTATAGAAGATATCAAGCATACATCGCTGGAATGTAGCTAACGCATTGCACAATCCAAACAACATTCTTCGGTAGTCAAATGTGCCGAAGGGACAAGTAAACGTAGTTTTATCCTGGTCCTCTGGAGAAATGGGGATTTGAAGATACCCCGAGAGGCCATCTAGAAAACAATAAAATCTATGTCCGGATAATCGCTATAAAATTTGTTTGAAGAACGATAAGGGAAAGTGGTCCTTGCGGGTGGCGTCATTTAACCTACGATAGTCAATACACATTCGCTACCCCGTAATCGTCTGTGTCGGGATTAAATCATTATTTTCATTTACAACTACAGTCATCCCTCCCTATTTTGGCACTACCTAGACATGGCTAACCCACTTACTATCAGATATATGATAGATAATTCTTACGTCTAACTGTTTCATAACCTCTCCCTTTACGACTTCTTTCATGTTTGGATTTATATGGAACTGAGGTTTGATTGAATTACGTGAATTATCTTCCATTTGAATTTTGTTGGTGCAAAAAGACGGGCTTTTGACCTTGATATCGGAAATCTGCAAATTAATAGCTCGGCGATGCTTACATAAAACTAGGAGGTGTTTGTCATTTTATAGTTCAGATAAGTAGGAAGAAACTATCAGTGGAAGCTTGGAGTCCTTTTCTTAGAAGGCATACCTAAGATGTTAAGGTAGTTCCTTAAATTCCAGGGTAGGGGGGTCTTCATACGAAATTTTTGAAATTCTTTCTTTTTAAAAAACTATATCTTCGTAGACTTTTTTATAAGGAAAATTTAAAAGGGTGGAGCTAGTGGCCATGATGGCTTCTTACAGAGGTTTCATTGGAAGAGTAGAGGGAGAACAAAAATAAGAAAATTTATTTTCACTATCAAAAAGGCAGTAGGAAGATTCATCACATAAGGCATCTAAGAAGAAACAAAAGTCGTCATTCTCTAAGGTGTTCTTCATCGAAGGGGTGATAGAGAAAGTTACTTTATCGTCACCTACTCAAAGGAAGACTTTACCATTGCTTACGTCAATGATAGCTCGGGAGGTGCCAAGGATCAAGGGAACCTCGACGTCTTCTTCGATGTCTAATATGAAGAAATACACCGACAAGATGTATTTGTTTACTTTAACTAAGATATCCTCCATGATTCCTAACGAGTACTTAACGGATCTATCAGTGAGCTGGATACTAATGTATGTGGGGTTGAGGCTACCAATTCCTAACTTATTGAATAAAAAGGGGGGAATCAGGTTGATACTCGCACATAAGTCAGCCAATATATGCTTGACAAAAAGGTCACCAAAGACACACACAAAAGAAAAAGTACCCAGATCATTGATCTTCTTTGGTAAACCGTTTGTCAAGATCGCAGAGCACTCAACATTTAGTGTGACGTGCGACAAGCTCTATAACTTCTTTTTATTGGTCAGGAGGTCCTTAAGGTATTTAGCATACTTCGACATCTGGGAATTGCTTCGTGGAAGGGTAGATTTATGTGGATTTGCTTAAATATTACTAGGAAGCGGAAGTATTGATCATCCTGACATTGCTTGTTATATTTGGAAGGTTATGGTGGAGTTGGATCACTTTTAAAGATGGGTGGTGGCATGAGATCTTTTTCTAAAGAAGTGAGTGGAGTGATAACTTATTTTTCTGTGGGTGGTGGAATGATAAAAATTTTCTCAGTGGAGGCTTTATTTTTTAAAATACTGGCAGAGCTTGCCTCAGACTCTTCGATAACCATACCAGAAACTTGCATCACACTCCGAAGAGTTATAGCTTTTTCTTGCTCCCTCGAGTTGGGCTCGGTATTGGCAGGAAGAGACCCGACGGGTCGCTCAGAAATAATTTTTGCCAGTTGTCCTCCTTGATTTTCTAAACTTTTAACGGTCCTGGCTCGGGTTCTTATAGTAGCGTCATTAACATTCATATATTTTGAAAACATTTCCTCCAAACTTGGAATTTTTGGAAAATTTTGAGGAGGTGGTGGTGGTGCAGAAAAATCATTTTGTGGTGGCGAGCGCATTGCGTTCGAAGGATAACTCAACGAAAAATTAGGGTTGTTTCGTAAAGCTGGATTATAACTATTCAGAAAAGCGATACCCAAAGCATAAAAATTCATTGCAGAAAATTTATTAAAAGCATTTTTTGGCATATTATTAATATAATCCAATTGTTCAAGAGAAGGAGTTGTACATTCCCATACTTAAGGGGCGAAGACAACAGTCATCTCCGTAATTTTTTTACTTAAAATTTCCACTTATAGAGCAAGCTGAGAGACGTTGTCCACTTCAAATATACCTGCAGGTTTGTTTGGGCGGGACCTAGGTACATTCTACTGATATGTGTTCATGTCCATGTCCTCGAAAAGCTCAGGAGCTGCTTCCGGGGTTTTGAGGTTAAAGATAGCACCGGAAGCTGCGTCTATCATTTGCTTTGTTTTTTTTGTTTGCATGTTATAAAACGTTTGCACTTATAACCATACAATCATCGCGTGATTGGGGCATCATCTTAATAGTTCTTTAAATCTTTCCCAGGTTTCATATAAGGTTTCAGAGTCTATTTTTCCAAACGCAGAAATATCGTTCCTAAGTTTTGCGGTTTTAGCTGGTGGAAAATACTTCGTCAGAAATTTTTCAGTTAGTTGATCCAAGGTGGTGATGCTATTTTTTTGTACAGTGTTTAGCCTTTGCTTAGCCTTTGTTCTAAGAGATAAAGGGATGAGTCTAAGACTAAAAGCATAATTTGTAACATCATTGGTTTTAAAGGTGTCAAAAATCTCAAGAAAGCTAGGTATATGCGCATTCGGATCTTCGTCTTGAAGTCTGTCATATTGCACATATTGCTGCATCATTTGAATTATTCTAGGCTTAAGTTCAAAAGTAAAATTAGCTATAGCACGACGAACTATGCTTTATTCTGTTCCCTCTAGATTCGGTCGAGCATAATAGGACATAGGCCTATATATGGCTTACTCTAGGACGGGCTCTTCCATTCTTGAAGTAGAAAATTACTCGGAATCCTCAACCGGTATTTGGAGAGTAGGACCTTGAAATCGCGATCTTCTCCAAAGAGTACGCTCAATTTCGTGGTCCAAGTCCTAAATATCCGACGGATTTTCCCGGGTCATGCACTAGCAGAAGAGGAGATGAAGAAAGAGAAAATAAACTAGAAAAAGAGAACTACTAATTTTTATTTTGAAATAGATTTTTTAAATGTTTTCACTCCCGAACATCCCAAGGGCTACCCGATAAATGGTTTGCAAGGTACTAGACAACTTCCCAAAGTAGAAAAATTGTGAAGTGGGTTTCTATTAAGAGCGTTAATACTATTTTTTGATTTTTTTAATTTTTAAGAAATGGGTGAGAAAGAAGAGATAAAAGTAATAGGTTCCTATTTTCGAATTATCAACAAAAGTTGCTTCCCGGCAACGATGCCAAAAACATGATGATCGCTTTTCATGGTAGAGAAAAGAGAGCCAAACTAGAAATTGAAATTGGCAAGTAGACCTATCGAACTATTGCTAGGGGACACAAGTGTCGTATTAAAATATGGGAACCGTTGAGTAATCATAGTCACATGAAAACTATTATCTTATAGAAGGATTATTTTAGGGATTGTTAAAAGAAAACTTATTGCGAATAAGAAAGTAAATATTAGCGCTAAAAAAAGAACTACTTGCAGCTAAATAAGAACTACTAAAAATGATTACAACAAGGGGTTGAAATGATGAAATAGTAAAGTACTCAACCTACAATCACCTCGGCAAAAGTTGATTAAAAAATTCAATAATGAACTCTAACTAAATAAGGCAAAGGACCTTGACTGTGGTCGTTCCTAAAACATGAACACGCTTCTCTCGAAGTCGTGCCCACCTGAGTTTAGGAAGGTCTGACCGAACTCTCGTCCAAATCGGAGGCCTAAATCTCACTTGATGCTGTGAAACCAGCTATTGGATTTCACTCCAATCCGGGGCATTTGGACGTCTGCCTCTCTCGAGGGGTGCGTGCAACTCTCTTAACTCATGAGTGTTCACTCCAAACTATTAGCCTATCGACTAGCTAAGAGTGGAAACAAAGATGGAAAATATGCATCGACGATATATCTCCAAACATGATTATTCAAGAGTAATTCAAGGTCTAAACCTTACAAGAAAAATTAAATTAGGGCCTCATAACTTAATCAACTCGAACCTCGGATCATCGAGATCGATTACAAGGAGGATTAGTTACACATGGTGAAATAGAGGAGGAGAGATGAGTAGGAGAGCATAAAAAATGGAACAGAGATAAAAACAAATAGTGAACAATCTTTATATTAGAATAACAGAGAGTTACAACTTGCAATAAAAGAAAATTACACTTGCTGGAAAAATAAAACTAAGCTACACTGAAAAGAAAACTAAGCAGAGAAGTAAAGACAAAAATAAAAATATTACAAAAGTAAAGAACTAAGCTATTAAAGAAAACTGAAAACTAAAAAATAATTGAAACAAAACAGAAAAACTAAAATAAAAGCAAGAGAGAGGAAGAACACTAGGAAGAACTGAAACTGGCAGCACTTCCCCTCTCTCCAAGAATCTATATTTTTTTCTCAAGGGTCAGGGCTATATTTATAGATTTTTAAGGAGCAGGAAATGCCCATGGATTCATCCATGCAAGGGAGTTGACCTTATTAAAGGTTCTGGCGGGAAATGATGATTTCCTTGGTCTAAGTGATGTACATTTAAAGGCTGTAGCAGGATTTTATTAAAAAGTTGGACTTATCTCTGATAGTAGGGAGAGTTCAAAGAAATTTAGGATGAGTTTGACGAATTAGAGTAGAACTGGGAAGTGCTTGACGAAATAGAGGAGAAGGGTCATTCAACGAAAACGGGGACTTCGTAGAATGTAGAAAATATGTTCGACGGAAAGAAAGCAGCAGGCGATATCGACGAAATGAGGAGATTTCGTCGAGCAGAGATTTTAGAAGGAGAGTTCGACGAAATCAAGAAATTCATCGAACATAGAAAATGCGTTCGATGAAAAGGAAGCAGGAGGCAATCTCGACGAACTCTGGGCTGATTGCACTCGATGAAACTGGGTCGTTCGTCGAAATTGAGCTTGACGAATTATGCTCGACTATTTTGTTGAGTTCGACTAAATTAGCCAAGTTTCTACAATTCTGCAAAGAAAAGAGGAAATATTTAGTGGTATTAAAATATATACAAAAGGATACAAAATAAAGTTATAAAAACATGATTTTCATACAAAAAGAATTAAAAATACCCTAATATTTTTAGACTACAAAAAGCAATATCAGTGATCTCAATGAAATATCTAGTGAACTTGACGAACGGACTTGGCAGAATTTCCCTATGAATCTCTTTAGTGGGGTCCAGTGTAACACCCCAAAAATCTCAAATTTGGATTTGAGGTGCAGGTTGGTTTACACGGCCTGGGACACGGGCGTGTCCCAGGGCGTGTCGGGGGTACACGGCCTGGGACACGGGCGTGTCCCAGGGCGTGTCAAGCAAATAATAGGCGTTTTGAGTCAGAAGATTACACGGCCTGGAACCAAGCCTTGAACACGGCCGTGTCAGATTTGACACGGGCGTGTCCAATACCGTGTGCCTACCCGTGTACTACTGGTTGAGTTTGGAGCTCGATGAGGCAGGGGTGACACGGGCGTGTCTCATGATTGACACGGGCGTGTCAGGTTCGACACGGGCGTGTCGATGCCCGTATTCTAGTAAATATCAGTCGGTACGAATACCGCGTGTGCCGCTTATGGGTACACAGCCTGTGACACGAGCGTGTCACAGGCCGTGTCATCCAAAAAAGTGTGTTTTTAGGAAAATAGTGGTCGTTTATTTTCTCTCTTTGGATCCAAGGGCTCAGGTGATTCCTGGCTGGATTAATACAGCAGAGGCTGATGAAGAAAGTCATTCTTCATTTGGTTAAGGAAGAGAGAAAGAGAGAGGAGGAAGAAGAAGGAGGAGGAGATCAAGCCACCGGCGGAGCTCCCGTGGTCCGATTCGTGATCCGAGGCTAGTGTTGTGAAGGCAAAGCTGCTGCAGTTCTTTCTCACCGGCTAGTTTTTGATGGCTCCCAAGAGATCGATAAGGGTAACGATCTCCCTTCTTAGACATGTGAAGTCCTTCTTTTCTGCATTGCATAGGGAAAACCCTTCCCCGCGAGTGTGCGGTGGGTTGTGGTGTCCCTTGGGGTAGATATGTGAAGTCCCCCTTGTTAGAGTCCGGAATTGGAGTACGGATCTAGGCATGCTGTGTGAAGCCCATCTGGACATGCTAGTCTGGATTGGTGATGCTTGTTTGCATATCGGAGAAGGCTCCGTGATTATGGCTTGTGCTGCCTTGTGCCTACCTGTTGCTTGGTGCAGCAGGAAGTACTGGATGAAGTCCAGGAAATGAAGAGGGTTGGATGCAACTCTTGTGGCCGTGCGTTGCCACTTTATGAGCGGTTGAGACGTTGGGCTACAACTCAATGAAAAGGCAGATTGTCGAACAAGAAAGGTGAAACCGACCCGCGCCTATAAATTGCCATGGATACTTCCGTATTCGAGGTGGCACGATGACTTGAGCAACGGGGGGTGGCTGATCCGTACCTGCGTTAGGTCCGTCCGACTTGGAAGCGGGGTTATAGGTTTTGTTGGAGCGCCTAATGAGAGTCTTAGGCCCACGCGCCGAAAAGACTAGAATGCTCAAATACCGTGTAGACGGTGGTGTTGACCCTGGTATTCCGGTACACCAAGAATGTGCCCTGAGTGCACGGACTGTCGGGCCGTGTGGCCGATAGTTGTGATGGCTTGAATGTGCCTGCGCGCACATAGTTGCTATATGATGATGCCATGCTATGCAGGGAAAGAATGCTAAGGCCCCGAGAAAGGGGTAGGATTGTTATAATTAGGTCAGCTGAATGCTGACCGTTGCATTGTTTGCCACCGTTTGGGTGGATTGTCCCTATGCAGGTGCTGGAGAGCCAAGTGGTAAATCAAGGGCTGAAGCCCTACTGCTGTTGTTGCTGCTGCTGTGGCTAGCCCTTGAAGGCTAAGCGAATGTTTTTGCTTGTTTTCTTTTACTCATGTATGGCCGGCCTGCGCGCCGAGGTTTGTAAACCATACGGTGTGGAAAGAGGAACTGTAAGGCCTTACGGCCAAACTCTATGTATTTGTTGTACATTCCGTGGCTATATATATAAAGGTGGTTTATATATTGGACATTCCTGGTTAGAGTTCAAATTACACCTTAAAGCTTCCGCTAGCATGCTCTGAGTTATGATGCGTGTATGGTTTGGTATTATCCTGTGACCTCACCGTCTGTTTGTGGCATATAGTGTGGGGCCCCGGCCGGACCTTCTACTATACGTCATGTAACGGATGAGGTCGTTACATTTTGGTATCAGCTTCGTTCGGTCTTCCTCTATCGAATTCGTGGTCGAATTCTTTTATGGGGTGGCGAGCGCGTGTTTATGCGCCCTGCTGTAACGCTAATGAACTCTGGAATGTCCACTAAGGAATGTATATAATCTTGTCGAAGGAATCTGCGCGTTCCTTTTTGTGTTGTTTTGCTTGCATACGTTCGCTAATGTGTGTCTTGTCCACCTATAGGTGACGCGTAGTGGTGCTGGGCAGTCTGAGCCCCAGCGCTCTGATCAGAGTGCGGCACCAGCTGAGGTGCCAACACCTCCTCCATCTGCGGAAACTGTTCGCTTAGTTGCTGAGGCTCTATTTTCCATGATTCAGCTGACCGGGCAAGCGCAGCCGGCAGTAGAACCAGTTCGTGTTGTTGCACGACCCGAGCCGGTTGATGCTGTAGATCCACGAGCAGCTGACCGACAGTTGAAGCAATTTATGAGCTTCAGTCCGCCTACGTTTACGGGAATGGGATCCCCAATGCAGGCAGAGGATTGGTTATCGCGTGTCAAGCGGATAATGACAGCGATCAGGGCAGAGGAAACTCTAAAGGTCACCTTAGCCACCTTCATGCTTGAAGGAGAGGCGCGGTTGTGGTGGGACGAGGTTGAGGTACACCATTTGGCGGGCAGGCAATTAACGCAAGTATCGATTGAGGAGTTCTCTCGAATATTTCTGGCGAAGCATGTCCTAGCGGCGCAACGCATTGCCATGGAAAATGAGTTCCAACGGTTAAAGCAAGGAGAAGATAACGTGGATAGCTACTTGCATGAGTTTACCAGGTTGGGACGGTATGCGGGAACAATCTTCGCGGATGACCAAAGGAAAACGAATAGGTTCTATGAAGGATTGCGGGATGAGTTGAGATTCCTGCTTTCGAGTTCAGTGAACCAAGGGTTTCAGGCGTTGGTTGATACTGCATGTGCGTTGGAGAAGGACATGCGGCGGGTACAAGGGAACAAGGGCTTGGTTGTGTCAAAGCCAGAGGTTCAAGCACCTCACCCTAGCAAATCGTTCTACCAGAAGAAAGGGGGCAAGAGGTCCAAGCCGTCTGGGCAAGTGACTACGACCGTTGTGTCGGGGGCGACATCAATGCCGGATTCTCGTACATGCTATAACTGTGGCCGGGTGGGGCATAGAGCTCGTCACTGTCGGGTTGTTCAGCCCAAAGGGGAAAAGAAGACGGGTGCGTCTTATACTGAGAAGGGCAAAGCGGTGGTTGATTCCTCTGCGTCCCAGGCACAGCCCCGAATCTATCAGCTTGGCCAACAGGAAGCGATTAAGCAAAGTGACGTCGTCACAGGTACGAGTGATTAGCTTACTTGCTTACGTGCTATTGTTTGTGGTTATGTATAGCTTGTGCATGATGTGTGTGCTGCAGGCTTTGTCCTGATTCGGAATAATTTGGCGAGAGCCCTGTTTGATACGGGTGCTTCGCATTCTTTTCTGTCTGAGGATTTCGTATCTCGCATTGGGGTACCGAGTCATGTGACGGTTGATAGTACAAGGGTGCTATTGCCGAATGGCTGTGTGATGCTTGCGGATAGGGCTTGCGATGTGGATGTTCAAATAGGAAGTCGGGATTTCGGTTTGAGTGCAGCTGTGCTACCGTTATCGGAGTTTGATGTGATCTTTGGTATGGACTGGCTCTCGGAGCAGCGTGCCTTTATTGATTGCAACTCCAAGGAGATTACACTGGGCCAGAATACCGGACTTGTGACGAAGTTCGCTGGTATGCGAGGAGTTGGCGGGACTCTATTGTCTGCGCTCCAAGTCGTCAATGCTGTTCGGAAGGGCGCAGAGTTATTCTTCACGCTAATTCAGGCTGTTGAGCCAAAGGCTAGTGTCGGTGAAGTTCTGGTTGTGTCAGAGTTTGCCGATGTGTTTCCTAAAGATCTTCCTGGGTTACCACCCCAGCGGGAGATTGACTTCTCTATTGTGTTGGTGCCAGGTGCGAAACCTGTGGCCCGCTCACCATATCGCGTCGCGCCAAAAGTGATGGCTGAGTTGAAAGTCCAATTGCAGGAGTTGTTGGAGCAGGGATACATACGCCCAAGTATGTCACCTTGGAGCGCGCCTGTTCTATTTGTGAAAAAGAAAGACGGTAGTTTGCGGTTATGTATTGACTACCGCGAATTGAATAAGCTGACGGAGAAAAACAAATATCCGATCCCATGGATTGATGACCTATTTGATCAGCTGGCAGGATCAATGGTCTATTCCAAGTTGGATTTGAAATCGGGATATTATCAGCTGAGGATTCGGGAAGGTGACATTCCCAAGACGGCGTTTGGAACACGCTACGGTCATTATGAGTTCACGGTAATGCCGTTTGGCCTATGTAATGCGCCTTCAGTATTTATGGACCTAATGCATCGAATGTTCCGAGAGTACTTGGATTTGTTCGTGATTGTGTTTATCGATGATATCTTAGTATACTCTCAGTCGGAAGAGGATCATGCAAACCATTTGCAGTTGGTCTTGCATACCCTGCGGAGGAATAAGCTTTATGCCAAGTTCTCAAAGTGTGAGTTCTGGCTCTCTTCAGTACCCTTTTTAGGCCATGTGGTAAGTGGAGAAGGTATCGCGGTGGATCCGTTGAAGATAAGTGCCATTCGAGATTGGCCAGTGATGTCTTCAGTGGTCGAAGTCAGGAGCTTCCTTGGGCTTGCGGGCTACTATAGACGGTTTGTGGAAAACTTCTCACGGATTGCTTTACCTCTGACCACGCTGACGAGAAAAGATCAAAAGTTCATTTGGACGCCGGGGTGCGCGCGAGATTTTGAAGACTTGAAGAGTCATTTGACCACGGCGCCGGTGTTAACGTCGCCTTGTGGTACAGATGGGTATGAGATCTATAGTGATGCATCCGGGAGCGGCTTAGGCTGCGTCCTTCTGCAGTTTGGTAAATTGATTGCTTATGGCTCGCGCCAGTTGAAAGTGCATGAGCGGAATTACCCCGTCCATGATTTGGAGTTGGCGGCGGTAATCTTTGCGCTCAAGTTGTGGCGGCACTACCTTTATGGCGTGAAAGTGGACATCTATACAGATCACAAAAGCCTAAAGTATTTGTTGGATCAGAAGGATCTAAATATGCGACAATGAAGATGGATGGAGTTCCTTGGGGACTACACCTTCGAGATTCACTATACTCCCGGGAAGGGAAATGTGGTCGCTGATGCGTTGAGTCGGAAGACTCCGGTATGGGAAAGCTGGTTGCAGAGGCATGATCAGCATTTAATCCAGGAATTGGAAGCGTTGGAGATATCTTGTGTTGACAAGGGTTCGTCGACCGATGCATGCTTGAACTGGACGGAGGTGCAATATGACCTTACGGACAGAGTTTGGCGAGCAACGGAGCTTGATGAAAGTCTCCAGCGCTATGCTAAAGATGGGCCGGATGACCAATTCTCTTGGGATAACGGTTTGTTACGAAGAAATGGTCGAGTGTGCGTCCCGAGTGTGGGTAAATTGAGGGAAGAGTTGATGTACGAAGCTCACTTTGCAAAGTACTCAGTTCACCCAGGGAGCACAAAGATGTACAGAGATCTGAAGAAGCTGTTCTAGTGGCCCGGACTAAAGAAAGATGTAGCACGTTATGTGGCGGAATGCCATACTTGTGCATTGGTGAAAGTGGAATGCCATACTTGTCCGGGGCAATTTTTGAGATTTTTAAAAAAATCTAAGCACCTTTAAATACTTGATTATTATACTTCTAAATCATAATAAAAACAAAAAATAATAATATAATTATAATTATGTATTATAAATACATGATGTTTTTGGTTGGAAAACCTAGTCGAGCCTTTCATTCTCCCTGCGCTATAAATAATTTCCACTTCTCTCTCACTCAACAACTCGCTACCATTGTTAAAACTCCTCTCCCAGATCCTCCAGCAAGAACACACGCAGCAAACCGAGCCTCTTTTAAGCCGCATACTCTCCAAACTGGCCGATCTCAATTTTTTGGCGGTGAAGGTTCTCAAAAGATCTCCTATTTTAACTATGTTAGTAGCCATCTCCACCATGTCCATCCAGATAAATCTTCTCCAAATTATGCTAGAGGAGAATGGAGCTGATCTTATTGATTTTTGAAATAATATCGAATAAAATAGAGGCCCATGCTTATGTTGAGCTTCTCAAAGAGACTAACATTCGAGTCCGTGTCTTGTTTTCATTCAATGGCAAAGATGATTATGACGTTATTAGTGGATATTCAATTGTTGATTGTGCTTATGTCACTAATGCTTTTGAAAATGTTGTTGCAAAAGGAATCAACTGTACACCTTCATGATATATTCAAGGATTAATATTGTCTATCTAGAAGAAGAATCCCAAGTTGCCACACAAAGATTGGTAAGAAATGATGACAGTTAGATGAATTATTATTTCTAATGGCTTGACAACAACTTCTTACATCAATCAAATCCGGCACGTTCAATAACATCTGATTTAACAAGAGTCAACCATGGATGAGAGTAACACGCAAGTGTCGCATACATGGCTATTGGGTAACATGCATGGATATCTGGTGAGCGTCCTCAACTCTCCCTTTGTGCTAGTTTATTACATCAAAACTAGGCGAGACATTGAACTAAATTGTGTTTTATTTGAGAGCAAGCCATTGAGGGATGGCTGAAATTTTTGTTCTGATTATTTATACTGGCCACCTCGGGCCAATGATTCGCCACCTGTTAATAAACCTCATATACGAGGAATGGGTGGTGGTGTTGGTTAGTCGAATGAGGAAATAAGGTTACTGATGTGAGAGTTTTATTAGGCTCCAAGTCGGGCAAATCACAGCGCCATGCTGGAGGAAGAGGATGACCGAATGTTGTCAGATCAGATTTTAGATTTGTGTAGATTATATTAAATATTGGTAGACAAAATTTGTCTAGTGTGCGCGGCAAACTTCGAGTCACGGTTTAGGTATGATGTAGTTAGACTTAGACCTCTAACTCAACATGAATGTTTTAATGCTTAGTGGATCCTTTACATATTGGTGTGAAACATTCTTTTTGGTGGATTGTAGCTCTTTTAATTTCCATTTTTGCAAACAACGGCACACACGTACAGATTTTTATGTTTAATGAATTTCTCTAAAAAGGTTTATCGAAAGCTTTTGATAATTTGTAGATAAATGCTTGAATATAATATGGACACTCGTGTTGACTTTCATAGTTTTCGGATATATATCTGCTATGATTTTTTCAATATTATGTTATAAATTATTCTATCTTAAATAAATATTATATTTTCTGAATGAACTAAAATTTTGTGGAAACACCGAAGATGCTAACCATGATATATGTTAGAAATTTAGGTGATTTGGGTTTGATAAGACCCCTTAATTAATCACACATTGGATGACGCTCTACGTGAAAAAGTATGTGCAATATACATTGGGTAATGTAGTGATTCGAATAGTGTTCTAATTTATATTGTATATAAAGATTTTTATTATGATTCTATTATAATATTGGAGGTGTTGGATTTAAATATTAGGGAAAATCATGTAGTGAACTTAAACAGGTTGATTGGGGGTCATTTGTACACGCTCTCATGATGATAATACACGACTTGATAGTACCCGTAAAAATAGAATAATTAATCATCTATTTCATGAATGATTCATCAATGATATTGGTGTGAAAATGTATGTACCCCCAGGATTATACATTTCATGATAAGACGTTCGGCAGATGATTACATTAATACCACCACTCCTTTTAACTAGGTGTTCAGACGTGATGAATGCTTGATGACATAATATGAATAATATACAAAATTACATATTAATCATGGTAATCCCCATGGCGGGGAGTTACGAAGTTTGTGATGAAACTTACCAAGTGATCATATTTTATTATTAAACATATAATTGACGATGGTGTTATCACCCCTGTCGAGTTTCATAACTTTTGGATAAGTAATCGCTGAGATATAGACATTATTATATTATAAATTGTTTTGTCATAAATGATTACCCTGATGTCTGAAGAGCTGGAACATTGGGAGAATGTTTTAAAATGATAGTATTGTTCTATCATATGAATTTCATCGATTACGGATGTATTAAGATCATTCAATTAAATATTTATTTGTTAATTATCTCACATTCGGAAGCTTGTGTTATTATAATTATAAGTATGCCATTATAATATAATGGACAATAGTAATAACTTGTTGGATTATTGGGCATTTGTAAAGATGTGATTTCACCATGTGGTTTGATAAATGATGCCCTGAATGATCATTAGAAAAGTATTCCCATGTTTTTCTCGTACTATTGTGGGGTGTTACAATAACATACCACTCGATTTGTGACGGCTTATTGATAATTGTAGGATACGTTTGTATCCTTGGATGTTTGTAAGGACTTGTAAGGAGGTCTTTTGGTTCTTGATAGTACGCTGGTGTATTGTAAAATGGCTAAGACGTCCCGAGGTGCTTAAAGTGGCGCCATCTCGAGGTGAACATTGGGATGTGGATTGTGAAATTGCTAAGACGTCCTGAGGTGATCAAAGGAATGCCATCCTAAGTTGAACATAAGGATGTGGATTGTGAAAAGGCTAAGACGTCCCGAGGTGCTAAAAGGGGCGCTATCCCGAGGTGAACATAGGGATGTGGATTTTTAAATGACTAAGACATCCTGAGGTGCTATAAAGGGGCACCATCCTGAGGCGAATAAAGGGATGGAGTAAATAGGTTTATGTCGGCATTCAAACAGAGTGCGTGTGTAAGCATGGGTGAGTAATCATATCATATTATATTGCATTGCATTACACCGCATAATATCCTCATTATATAAATTTTTATAGGAACTTTTATATAATGAGTTATTTTTTGTTGCACCCGATCGTTAACTTATTAATTTGCATGGGCATTTTTATAAGTTAAGTTAAATTCTGTACTTATGATTTAATATATTGCTAGTATAGACACGCTCTTATATATATGTTGATACCTTTTGTTTTTACTTATTATATTATACTCACATTGTTATTAATTATTCTATTAACTACTAGCATAATGTCTATCACCTACTCATTTGTACTTACAGATTATATTGTGCCTCCTCTTTCTTTCCATCTGCCCGGTACCTAAGAGTTGTCAGGGTGAGAGAATGTGAAGCCACTTAGTATTAATGACTAACAGTTGCTACACACATTTTTTAGGAGCAACATCACCACGTATAGGAGGGCAGCCAGGGGAGGGGGATAAGGCATCATGCTACATTGCCTTCATTACCGTTAGTGACAGATGTGAGTTAGGGAGTTGTGATGTAGCCTACAGAAAATACCTTATAGTACTTTGATGTTAAAACAAGATCTTTTATGTCCTGATAAATTGTATTATTGTGGACTTTTATATATTGATTGTGGACCTGGGACTTTATTTTCTTTTATTGATGAGTTGGCAGTATGATATTGTTTATAGCTAGCAGGATAGGCATCTTGTGGTAGAGGTTAGCCCGTCTGATAACCCTACTACAAGGAGGCTGTTCGGGTCATAAGGCCCCCCTTTGATGTTCACTTCAGGTACTCGTATTATATTTTGAATTTACCTTTTTTTGACTTCTCTTTTAAAAAGATTCGTTGGTGTTCATGAGTTCACTTCAGGTTCTCGGGTTATATTTTAAATTTATATGTACTTGACTTCCCCTTTGAAGTGATTTGCAAGTGTTGGCAAGTTCACTTTTTGTACACGCATTATATTTTAAATATACCTTCTTTTGATTTATCTTTTGGAGAGATTAGAAGGTTTTGCGAGTTCACTTCAAGTACTCGCATTATAATTAAATATACCTGCTTTTGAATTGTTTTTTTGCTTAGATTAGCAGGTGTTCTCGAATTCACTTTTGGTACTTGCGTTATATTTCAAATTTATCTACTTTTTAGTTCTATTTTGTAGAGATTAATTGGTATTCACGAGTTCAGTTCAGGTACTCGCGTTATATTTTGAATTAACCTGGTTTTGATCTCTCTTTTGTTGAGAATAGCAGGTGTTCGTGAGTTCACTTTAGGTACTCGTGTTATATTTTATATTTAATTGTTTTGACTTCTCTTTTATAGAGATTAGCAGGTGTTCGCGAGTTAACTTCAGGTACTCGAGTAATATTTTAAATTTACTTGCTTTTCACTTCTTTTTTTATAGAGATTAGAAAGTGTTTGTGATTTCACTTCAGGTTCTTCCATTATATTTAAATTTACTAGCTATTGACTTCACTTTTGTAGAGATTAGTGGGTGTTCGCATGTTCACTTTAGTTATTCATATTATATTTTAAATTTACCTTCTTTTGACATCTTCTTTGCAGAGATTAGCAAGCATTCACGAGTTCACTTTAGGTACTAGCATTATATTTTAAATTTACCTACTTTTGACTTCTCTTTTGGAGAGATTAGAAGGTTTTCTCGAGTTAACATCAGGTACTCGCATTATATTTTAAATTTACCTGCTTTTGACTTCTCTTTTTAAGAGATTAACAGGAGTTCGTGAATTCACTTCAGGTACTCGCGTTAAATTTAAAATTTAACTATTTTTGACTTCTCTTTTGCCGAGATTAGCAGTTATTCGCCTTTTCACATCAGGTGCTCGCGTTATATTTTAAAATTACCTTCTTTTGACCTCTCTTTTATAGAGATTAGTAGGTGTTCGTAAGTTAACTTCAAGTACATGCGTTATATTTTAAATTTACTAGCTTTTGACTTTTTTTTTTAGAGATTAATAGGTGTTTGCGGGTTAACTTCAGGTACTCGTGTTATATTTTAAATTTACCTGATTTTGACTTCTCCTTTATAGAGATTAGTATGTGTTCGCAAGTTCACTTTAGGTATTCACGTTATATTTTTAATTTATCTGTTTTTTATTTCTATTTTATAGAGATTAGCATGTGTTCGCGAGTTCATTTAAGTTATTCGCCTTATATTTTAAATTTATATGCTTTTGACTTCTCCTTTGCATAGATTAGCAGGAATTCATGAGTTCACTTCAGGTACTCGCGTTAGATTATATATTTACCTTCTTTTGACTTCACTTTTGCATAGATTAGCAAGTGTTCATAAGTATGCTTCAGGTACTCGCATTATATTTAAAATTTAACTGCTTTTGACTTATCTTTTGTAGAGATTAGTGGGTGTTCGGAAGTTAACTTCAGGTACTCGCAATATTTTTTAAATTAACCTGCTTTTGACTTCACTTTTAGAGAGATTAGAAGGTTTTTTCAAGTTCACTTTAGGTACTCGCATTATATTTTAAATTTACCTATTTTGACTTCTGTTTTCCAGAGATTTGCAGGAGTTCGCGAATTCACTTCAGGTACTCGCATTATATTTTAAATTTTCCTGCTTCTGACTTCTCTTTTGTAGAGATTAGCAGTTGTTTGCTTGTTCACTTAAGGTACTCACATTATATTTTAAATTTACATGGTTTTAACCTCTTATTTGTAGAGATTGGCTGATGTTTGCAAGTTCACTTCAGGTACATGCATTATATTTTAAATTTACCAACTTTTGACTTCTCTTTAATAAAGATTAACAGGTGTTCGTGAGTTAACTTCAGGTACTCGTGTTATATTTTAATTTTACATACTTTTGACTTCACCTTTACAGAGATTAACAGGTGTTCGCGAGTTAACTTCTGGTACTGGCGTTGTATTTAAAATTTTCTTGTTTTTGACTACTCCTTTGCATAGATTAGCAGGAGTTCACGAGTTCACTTCAGGTACTCACGTTAAATTTAAAATTTGTCTACTTTTAACCTCTCTTTTGTGGAGATTAGCAAGTGTTCGCAAGTTCACTTAAGGTACTCGCATTATATTTTAAATTTACCTACTTTTGTCTTGTATTTTATAGAGATTTGTTGTTGTTCGCTAGTTCACTACAGGTTCTCACGTTATATTTTATATTTACTTGCTTTTGATTTCTCCTTTATAGAGATTAGCAGGTGTTCGCGAGATCACTTCAGGTACTTGGGTCATTTTTTAAATGTAACTGCTTTTGACTCCTCTTTTGGAGAGATTAGAAGGTCTTCAGGAGTTCATTCCAGGTACTCGTGTTATATTTTAACTTTACCTGCTTTTTACTTCTCTTTTATAGAGATTAGTAGGTGTTCACGAATTCACTTTAGGCAAACTCGTTATATTTAAAATTTTCCTTCTTTTGCCGTGTCTTTTGTAGGGATTAACAGATGTATGCTAGTTCACTTTAGGTACTCGGGTTGTATTTTAAATTTCCTGCTTATTATATCTCCTTTGTAGAGTTTGCCATGTGTTCGTGAGTTCACTTCAGGTACTCGCATTATATTTTAAATTTACCTGCGTTTGACTTCTCTTTTGTAGAGATTAGCGCATGTTTGCGATTTCACATCATATACTTGAATTATATTTTAAATTAACCTTATTTTGACATCTCTTTTGTAGAGATTAGTTGGTGTTTGCGAGTTCACTTCAAGAACTAGCGTTATTTTTAAAATTAACCTGCATTTGACTTCTCTTTTGTAATTATTAACAGGTGTTTGTGAGTTCACTTCAAGTACTCAGTTTATATTTTAAATTTACCTACTTTTGACTTCTCTATTCTTGAGATTAGTAGGTATTCGCGAGTTCACTTCTGGTACTCGTGTTATATTTTAAATTTACATGTTTTTGACTTCTCTTTTACGGAGATTTGTAGGTGTTTGTGAGTTCACATCAAGTACTCCCATTATATTTTAAATAATGCTATTTTTTTACTTCTCTTTTGTAGAGATTAGTTGGGGTTCGCAAGATTACTTCAGGTTCTCAGGTTATATTTTAAATTTATCTGCTTTTGACTTCTCCTTTGTAGAGATTAGCAGGTGTTCGCGAGTTCACTTCAAGTACGCGCGTTATTTTTTAAATATACTTGCTTTTGAATTCTCTTTTGGAGAGATTAGATGGTTTTCGTGAGCACACTTCATATACTCGTGTTATATTTTAAATTTACCTGCTTTTGACTTCTCTTTTTCTTAGATAAGCAGGTGTTTGAGAATTCACTTCGGGTACTTGCATTATATTTAAATTTTTCTTCTTTTAACTTCCCTTTGTAGAGATTAGGAGATATTCGCGAGTTCAGTTCTGGTACTTGCATTAAATTTTAAATTTACCTGCTCGTGTTCTCTCTTTTATAAAGATTAGAAGGTGTTCGTGAGTTCACTTTAGATACTCATGTTCTATTTTAAATTTACTTGATTTTGACTACTCTTTTATAGAGATTAGCAGGTGTTCGCGAGTTCACTTCAAGTACTCGAGTTATATTTTAAATTTAACTGCTTTTTGACTTCTCTTTTATAGAGATAAGAAAGTCTTTTTGATTTCACTTCAAGTACTTCCATTTTATTTTAAATTTACCGACTTTTGATTTCACTTTTGTAGAGATTAGTTGGTGTTCGCATGTTCACATCTGTTACTCGTATTATATTTTAAATTTACCTGTTTTTTGACATCTCCTTTACAGAGAATAGCAGGTATTCCCGAGTTGACTTCAGGTACTGACATCATATTTTAAATTTACCTGCATTTGAATTCTCTTATGGAGAGATTAAAAGGTTTTCTCGAGTTCACTTCAGGTACTTGCACTTTTTTAAATTTACTTGCTTTTGTCATTTTTTTGCAGAGATTGGCGGGAGTTCGTGAATTCACTTCAAGTACTCACGTTAAAATTTAAATTTACTTTATTCTCACATTGATAATATGTTTTGTAGTTTAAACTACTAGGGTAATTACAGGTTTTTATTATATAAATCATGTTTTTAAAGCTTTATTTTTACCTCCTTTGTATATATATTAATGTCACTAATGTTTTCTCTTTTCTTTTCGGGTTTTTAGTTTTTCCACCATTTTGTCGAGCTCAGCCAATTTCGTCGATCTCCGCCATTTCGTCGAGCTCCGCCTTCATTCTGTGTTCGACAAACGTCTCCAATTTCATCAAGCTCACCAGATTTCATCGACCACGTCATTCGTCAAACGCATCTTTTGCGTTCGACGAACGGTTCCTTCAGCCCCAGTTCGTCGAGCTCACTAGTATTCGTTGACCTCAGCGTTCGTCAACCTCAGCGTTCGATGACCTCCACTCCAACTTCTGCGTTCGTCGTTTTCCTCCATTTGTCGAGCTCTCCCTCCTTCTCTTCCAATTTCGTCGAGCTTGCTAGAATTTGTCGACCTAATCGTTTGTCAACCTTAGCATTCACCGACCTCCCCTCAACCTTCTGTGTTCGACATTTTCCTTCGTTCATCGAGCTCTCCCTCCTTCTTATATGATTTCGTTGAGCCCTTTCTCCTTTTTTCGTCGAGCTTTCCCCGTTGTTAGAGACAAGTCCTGTTTTTCTACACAAGCCTGCTGCTACCACAAATGCACGTCACCCATACCGAGGTAATCATCATTATCCTCGAGACTTTGTACAAAGGTCAACCCCCATGCACGGTAGGGGGCGTGGGCATGTCCATCCTTTTGAAGAATCTAATAATTGAGCCCCTCCCCTTGTGTAAAAAAGAAAAAAAGAGAACTTTGGAGAAGGGAAGTGCTGCCATTTTCAATTCTTCCTTATAGTTCTTCCTCTCTCCTTTTCTCATTTCAGTTTTTTTGTTTTAAGTTTTACTCTTTCGTAATAGTTCATGAATTTCTTTTGTAGTTTACTTTTAGTGCTAAATTAGTTTTTCATTTCCTATAAGTGTAATTGTTTTTGTATTCCAAGTTGTAAGCTCTCTATTGAATTAATATAAAGTTTGTTTACTTTTACTTGACTCTATTTTATTTCCATGCACTTCTACACATATAACTTCCTCCACTTCACAATGAGTAACTAATCCTCCTTGTACTAAATCTTGATGATCCGTGATTCGAGTTGATTAAGTTATGATGTTGTTGTTTACTTTTCTTTTGTAAGGTTTAGACCTTTATTTACTCTTGATTAATCGTGTTTGGAGTTTTATCATCGATATATAATTTCCATGTTTGTTTTCACTCTTAGCTAGCCGAGAGGCTTGTATTTTTAAGTGAACCCTAAAGATTAAAGAGTGTTTCATGCACCGCTCTTGAGAGGCAGACGTTAAATCTCCTGGATCTGAGTGAAATCTAATAGCGGGGTTCACAGCATTAAGCGAGCTTAAGGACTCTGATTTGGACAAGAGTTCGGTCGGACCTTCCTAAACTCGGGTAGGCACGTCTTCGAGAGAAGCATGTTCATGCTTTAGGAACCTCCACGGTCAAGGTCCTTTGCCTTATTAAGTTAGAGTTTATTATGGCATTTTTGATCAACTAAGGCCGAGGTGATTCTCGATCGAGTGCTTTTCTTTATCATTATTTAACCTCTCGTTTTAATCACTAGTTGTGGCATTTCTGATTAAGTGCAAGTGATTTTATTTATGTCATTAGTCGTATCTTTAAATTTAGTTAAAAACCCTAAAAGTTTCTTCGATAAGATAATAGTCTTCGTGTGAGTAAGATTACTCAACGGTTCCTGAATTTTAATACGACACTTGTGTCCCCTAGCTACAATTTATAGGTATACTTGCCTAGTTGGATTGCTATTTAAGTTTTATTCTCTTAATGCTTAGTAGACACCAAGTTTTTGGCGTTGTTGCCATGGAGCAACTTTTGTTGGTAATTCAAAAACACGAACCTATTATTTTTTAACTTCTCTTTCTCACACTCTTTCTTAAAAATTTTAAAATTCAATAAAATATTACCGCTCTAAATAGAAACCCAAATCATAATTTTTCTACACCACCTAACTCTCTTAAAAAGTGCAATGTGACTTAAATACCACTATCTTGTCTAGTACCTTGCGAACCCTTTATCGGGTAGCCCTTGGATGTTCGGGAGTTAAAATATTAAAAAAAAATCTATTCAAAAAAAAATAACTCTTTTTCTAGTTTAATTTTCTCAAACTTCATCTTCTCTTCTGCTAGTATGTGACCCGCAGAAATCCGTTGGATATTTTGGACTTGGACCAGGAAATTGAGAGTACTCTTCAGAGAAGATGGCGATTTCAAGGTCCTACTCTCCAACTGTAGATTGAGGATTCCGAGACTATTTCTACTATAAGAATGGAAGAGCCCGTCGTAGAGGAAGCAATGAATAGGCCTATATCCTATTATGCATGGTCGAATCTTGACGGTACAGAATCAAGAATATTTCTCCCTAATATAGCTAATAATAATTTTGAACTTAAACCTAACATAAATCCAATGGTGCGGCAGTAAGTGCAATTGGACGGACTTCAAGATGAAGATCTTAACACGCATATAACTAGCTTTCTTGAGATTTTTGACACCTTTAAAATAAATGGTGTTACAAATGATGCTATTAGGCTAAGACTCTTCGGTTTCTCCCTAAGAACAAAGTCTAAGCAATGGTTGAACACTCTACCAAAAAACAACACCACCACCTGGGATCACCTAACTGAATAAATTTTGGCGAAGTATTTTCCGCCAGCTAAAACGGCAAAACTTTGGAACAATATTTTTTCATTTGGACAAATAGATTCTGAAACCTTGTATGAAACCTGGGAAAGATTTAAAGAAATCTTAAGACGATGCCCCCATCACGCGCTGCCTTTATGGTTGTAGGTGCAGACGTTTTATAACGGGATAAGTAAAAGCTTGAAGAAAATGATAGACGCATCTTCTGGTGGTACCTTAAACCAAAAAACCCCGGAAGCAGCTCTTGAACATTCCGAGGACTTGGCCATGAACACATATTACTGGAATGTGCCTAGGTCCCGCCCGAATAAACCTGCAGGTATCTTTAAAGTAGATAATGTCTCCAAGCTAGATTTATAAGTGGAATTATTAAGTAAAAAGATAAGGAAGATGAATGCTGGCTTCGCCTCTCATGTCATAAAATAAATAATATTCAAGAACCAGACCTCCAGTGTGCAATCTGAATGAGTTTGCACTTTGCAAGGAAAGGATAAGACTTTATATGAATTCCATTGATTAAGACATCTACAAATCTATAATGATAGGTCACCCACTTTAATATCCGACTCCCCAATTCGGGAGCTCTCTCGGATCTTATGCCCAGAACCGCCGCCTTACGGTGACACTAACTCACGGATTAGTCGACACCGCAAGATGCTGATTCTGCCGGCTAACACGATCACAAACCAATAGGCCAAAATGAGAAACAGAAGCATATAATCAAAGTAAAGCGCAATAGTCCACAGTCATAGAGCATACATATATATATGTAAAGAAATATTCATCAGTCTAGAAAAGAGTACATAAATGAAAAGGGGCTTATGCCCAGTACATCATATATAAATGTCTCTCTCTGTCATCTAACATCGGAAGATACTATCATCTCTAACTCATTCAACCCGTGGCATCTCTACAGTATTAGTAGTAGGTGGTAGTCGAACTCGCTCCTCAGGTCATGTCACCTCGTCCTGCTGGTCGTGCTGGTACTCCATCTCCTCGAGCCCCTAAAAATAGTTGGTCACCGACCGTTAGTTAAAAGACAAAGTCTTTTCCTCCACACCTCACCCCGCAACTCCTAGGCACCGTGTGGAAGGACGAAGCGGAGGACAATAAGGGGTGACAAGTATAAGCAGATGATAATGGCATTATACTAATAAGTATATGAGGAGTAATAGTAATTCTACTCTAGCATTTCTATGAAAGAAGTACAAGTATAGTAAGTATAATATGGAGCAGCAGTAAGTAAAGTATAGTAAAAATAGTGCTATGCAGTATGGTAAAGTAAGTGTAACTGCAACTTCTAATCTATCATCACAGAAGTACCCTAACTTATATGAGTGCCCATTTAAACATATAAGTTAGAGTTTCAAAATTTAACATATCATATAAAAGAGCCCATACTGATTTATATGATAAGGATCCATGAAGCGTATGACCTAATATGAATGAATGCATGTGGGATATTATGAAACATGTAAGTGCAACTCACACACAATTACTCGTTGATCAAAGACCTTTAGTTCCCGCTTTTCGGAGCAAGCATCACTCACTGGTACCACCGTTGTGGCAACAATAGCAGTGGAGTGGGCATCTCCACTCCTAGCCAGGTATGCACACTACCAAACATAGACCTTCCGTACGCCTCTGTACACGTCCTTGGTGCACTTTAGAGTCTTGCATACTAATTGCTGACTACCCGTTTGTCTTGTTGGGTCGGGTGTGCGCTTTCGTGGATTTTCTTCCAGACCGCAGTATAAACAAGCTACTGGCCCCTCAAACCCACATACCCGCCTAAGTCATCGTACTGCCATCGGTGTGCCGTTTGGCCCAGTACCGCATGACCCGCCCCTAATATGTTTATGCACATGAAAGTATTACAACTCGAGCCTTCAGCTCGCAGGACCAACCTGTCCCGAATCCCTCCAACCCTATACGGGTTAGCATATAATACAAATCCCTCAAACCCTACACGTGCGAGAATATTACGATGAATCCCTCCAACCCAGTATGGGTGAGCATAATAATGCGATGCCTAACCTATTACGCTACTCTTTTCTATGGGTTATTATACTTAGTGACTTAAGATTTATCCTAGGACTACCAAGGGTATACCCGGTGAAGGGCTCTCGGGGGAACTAGGAACTACGATGGGCTGAAGCCCAAAGCTTCCTTTCTCAAGGATATTTACTTTAGTGGATGTCTACCAATGATTCCCCTTTTGCTCTCATTATTACTCTTGGGCGATCTTTATGATTTAAGAAGTTATTGAAGGGGCGACGGTCTTCCGCCGGCTTCCACCTAGTTGTTATCCAAAGGCTTGCAATTTTACTGTCGTCACTAAGACATAACTACCAACCAGAGTTATATTCCAAATAAGACCTTATCCCGACTGTTTATCTATCCCCCGGCGGTCCTTACTGTATAACCTACTTATAATATACGCAGCCCATGACCTAATACCATCCCGGAGTACGACTTCCAATTTCCTTAGGTAAAATGCCCCTCTCTATTTATCCTAGGATGGTATGGACTAATATGATGACTACATGAAGATTTATAAATTTTCCATGTCGATTAGGTCACCAAATTAAATCTTTTAATTAATTCTCTAAGCCACTTACTACATGAAGTACCTTAATTAAATGTCCCACTAACCTAAGAAAATTTCCTGAGTTGTAATTTGATAAAACTTTATTGTCTGCCAAGGGTCATAATTTTTCCTTCATAATTCTGTTTATCCCTTAATTTATACAAATTTCACCATTTAGGCATTTTCCAAAGGAATTATAACGATTTCATGATTAAAAATTCTAATAAAAATGCAAAACACAATTATTGATAAAGTAATGCTAAAGACAGAGTTTCATGAACTTATATGGATCAAGGGTTACAAAACCTCATTTTTAATTATATTACCAAAATGCCACTATGAAGTTTTAAAATTACTGAGTCATCCAAAAATGCTGACAAAATTATACAAGGTTAATCATACTCAGATACATCACTAAATATGTTTCCAAATTTTTCTAATGAATATTTTCATCAATTTCCTAATTATGTGCAATAAGGGCAAAAAATGTAATTCCTACATAACACCTATCAAAGTTCATCAAACAGTTCCCTAAAATTTTTCTAGAATTGATTATGTCATTATAATGACCTTGACAAAGTTTGGAAATTTTATCTCAACAATAAATCTATTATAAAATTTATTTTCCTAAAGTTCAATTATTTCAAAAATTCCAAATAATGGGATTTTTGCTTCCAAAAATCCCATTATTGCAGTGAGGGGAAAAATTCATTCTAATGAGCCTCTAAAATCAATATCATGATTTTTGGATGTACCATTTAGGCTTAATACACATTATTTCAAATTTGGCTAATTGCACCCCAAGCCTATATATAACCAACACAAGCAAGTGAGTCTACTCAACATTCAGTGGTCCAAATGTGCTGAACTTCTTACTATGCACATGTTTAGTCCCCAATGACATTCCACAAAAATTTGAGGCCATTTGGAGCCATAATATTCCAAAACATTCATTTATTTTGTTTTGTGTATTTTGATAAAAACTTTAGGAAACGTTTTCCTTAAAATTCCCAATTTTTGGCAGAGGCTAGATATGCCGTGTTTAAGCTCATGCCCAAAATTTTGGGTCATGTAGACCTCTGGTTTGGCCTGGGCATTAATTTTGGTTTCTGCCCTAGCCTAGGACCAGTCCTAGCAAAACAGCCCTACAGACAAGTAGGCTGCACCAAATTACATTATTAGGGTGTCAAATCAAAGATAAGATGAAGGGCTACAAATTTAATCTTAATTTTAATTTCTGATAATTCTTCTAAGGGGCCTTAAAGCGACATGCAAATCTTCTGTAAGAGTGTGACAACATTTAAATAATTCATCATATAACATTTATTAATTAATTCAATCAAAAGGAATAGCATCAGGTCATCGTCCCCGATCAGCCAATGTCACAGATTGATTTGTGTTGGGCCGACTTATCTGCCATTTTCCTGCCAGCTGAGCCACGTCCACCGCCGGCGATTGTCGCCACCACCTTCACTGAGGTGGGGGCTAGCGTTTCCCGGCAGTGAGGCCACCAGAATTGGCTCCTACGGAGATCCCTAGCAAGAAGAAAAGCTCGGTATTTTCTCACATTCCTCTCATGGTATCGGGCTCAATTGAGCCCGATGTCTCCCCTAAATGATCTAGATAGCTAGTACGGGATGAGAGGCGATGAAACGGACCCGAATGGCGGCATGCCAGCGAGGTTGGCGGCGATTGACCATGGTAGAGCTGCTCCGGCAATCTCCTGCTCAATATCATGATTATCTACCGAATTCCTTGCTCTAAGAGTCGTTCTCCACTCGTTTCCACTCACTAAAGCTAATGGAGGGGTCGATTTGGGCTGAGGGTGGCTATATATAGAGATGACATCAAGGGGGGGCTAGGGTCATGCTTTGTTGGTGTCAACAATGGTGCCAAGTGGATACTATGATACCAAAAACCTCTGGAATTCCTCTGGGTGGCCGGCGAACAACATTGGACAGGAAGAATGAAGTACACATGGCCACCCTCATCTCCTTTCCCTTTTCTCACTCCTCTTCTCTCTCCTCTTTTCCCATTTTACACCCATGCATGTGCCTCTCTCTAAAGCCAGAGGAGTAGGGGGTCATTGACCACTTGGGCTTATAATGGGCTAAGTTTGGTGGACATGGCCCAAGGGGAGTGGGCTTAGCCCTCATTTTCTCTTTTAGGTCAAATAGGTTGACTTGTTGACTTTGGTGTTGACATGGTCAACCATATTGAGTGGGCTGACCCCACTTAGTAGTCAAGGGTCTATTGGCACCACCCAACTTGGGTTGGGTCAATATGGTGCCCTATGTAGGCTTATTGGGCCTATAGGTATAGGTTTTACCAATCAAGGGCTAAGTTTGACTTTGGTCAACTAGGGTGAAAAGGGTTGACCTAATGACATGCCCTAGGGTCCACTTAGATTATTTTAGGGTTAGGCAATGTGGTGGTGTCATGGTGTGGCTAGGGTTCCTATTTAGGCTAGTCTGACCTAGTTTGACTTTGGCCCCTTTAGTGGGCCCCACGTGGCTACAACCCACTCTCTAGGGTCAAAACAAGCTAGAATCCCTATCACCCACCCCATGCCTAACCCAATCTAAGTTAGGGGTCTAGGAGTAAAAGTGGATGTTACACCCACTACCAGTGGTACTACAAGTACTAGTGCAATTCCACCACCTGAGTGGACTGATGCTCAGAAGAAAGCTAAGGTTGCTGATGCCAAGGCCATGAACATTCTGGCCCAAACCATGTTTGATGATATATTTCAGAAGGTTGCTTAGTGTGCTTTAGCAAGGGCATTTGAGATTCCCTTAACCAATTGGTAGTAGGATCTGTTGATGAAAGGAAAGATAGAAGATCCCTTCTCATTTCACAATATGACAATTTCAAGAAGGAAGAGTGAGAGTCAGTTACAGATATGTACAACACACTCAGCCTGATTATCATTGAGCTGAGAACTATGGACAAGGACATCTCATTAATAGAGATAAATGATGAGATTCTTATGTGGTTACCTAGTATATGGGACTCTAGGATCTTGTTAATCAAGGAGGATATAAGCCTAAATGAGATTTCTACTGAGTCATTATTAGGCAAGCTCAAGTCTTATGAGCAGCTTATCAAATCAGGGAAGCAAATAAACAAAAGGTTTCTACCTCAGGAAGGAACGAGCAAAGTATTGCCTTCAAGGCATCTGAGGAATCAGAAGCATTACTTGCCAATGAAGATCTAGTCTCCTGGCTAAAAGATTCTACAAGATGGCTAGGAAGGACTTCAGAAGAAAGTCTTCCTGAAATGAAGACATACCTAAGTATAAAAAGACTCCTACTAAGGAAATTCTTTGTTATGGATGTAGGAAGCTGATAGTTCATTTTGTAGTCTAAACTATTAGGGTATTTTCTAGTTTTTAAAGCATGAATCATGTCTTGTAAACTTATATGTTGGCCTCCTTATGTATATATTTTTGTAGCTAATGTTTTCATGTCTTTTGGAAGGTCTACAGAATTTTCAGCAAAAAATTGCCCTGACATGCCCCATGACACGCCCTCCATAGGCATGTCACAGGGCGTGTCACCTGGTCTAGAGGAGTTTTGCTGCTAGAAGCCATTTCCAAAGAAAAACCAGCTGACACACCCGCTGACATGCCCTCCCTGGGCGTGTCACCACTATACCGAAGCCTACTACCATATTTAAAGATTGTTCGTTGCTGCACATCAAGAGTACTGACACTCCACCTTACACGGGCATGTTCCACCTATTTCGACGACTGACGGATTTCCGACCAATGATTGAGACTTGACGTTCCTTACACGCCCCTCTTATACGGGCGTGGCCACCGACGTACAGAAGCAATCATCATTCCCGCCAGAATCAAGAGCTCGAGGTCAACTCCATGCATGGCACGCCCCCCTGACACGCCCTCCCTCGGTGTGACAGAGGGCATGACCAACCCGAGAATTTGCCACTAAATACAGTGGTACCCCCTTGTGTCCAGAATAGTTTTGGGTTTAGAGGGGAGGTCCTACCCTTTTATTTCTTGTATTTTTCATGCTTTCTCTCTCTCTCTCTCTCTCTTTTTCATTTTTTTGTTTTTCTTATACCTATCTTAGTGTGCTCTTTTGTAATAGCTTTATAACTTCATTATTAGCTTAATGTTATGCTAGCTTAGGTTTTCATTACAATGAAAGTGTAACGCTTTTCTTTCCAGTTGTTGTAGCTCTCTTTTGATATTAATATAAAGTGACCCTTTTTTATCTTTGTGTTCTTAATTCTCTTCTACTCATCCATCCTCCTCCACTTCGTTATGATTAACTAATCCTCTTTGTACTCAATCTTGATGATCTGAGGTTCGAGTTGATTAAGTTATGATGATTTAAATTTACTTTTTCTTTTTAGT
This sequence comes from Platanthera zijinensis, assembly GCA_039513925.1. NCBI lineage: Eukaryota > Viridiplantae > Streptophyta > Magnoliopsida > Asparagales > Orchidaceae > Platanthera > Platanthera zijinensis. Next base: position 118,704,100 of record CM077087.1, read on the forward strand.
GTTTAGGCCTTCGATTTAATGTTGATTTTTCATGTTTAGAGTTATATCATGGATATATAATTTCCATTTTTGTTTTCACTTATAGCTAGCCGAGAGGCTCGTAGTTTGAAGTGAACACTCAAGAGTAAAGAGAGTTGCATGTTGTGAGGCCCCCATTTTGGTCCCCACATAATTCATGTATCTAAGCTACTTTCAAGACAGTTGTCCCAGAAAGAAGTAAGGCTATTGAGTATAAAATAAAACACATAATAAGAGTTCATAAAATGAAAAAGTGGCAATAAAGCATAAACTAAAACATATAGCTCTCACCGTCAGTTTTTCTTTCTTTTATTGCAACTCATATCATTGTCACGTATATTTGGAGGTATCATCCTTCGTGATATCTATGATTACCAATCGTTTCATTAGCAACTTTTCTACCAGGGTTACACCTCTTTCTATTTATGGCGTTGACTATTTTGTCAACATCATTTGGAAGCTACCAAACATATAAACCTGAAGGTCCAAACAATAAGAAACTACCGGTAAGAGGAAAAACCCCAACAATTTTAGCTGATATCATTAGTTTCATTCACTGACTACTATCCACTATAAAGAGAAGAGTAACAGTAATTTGCAAAGCTGGTAAAGCCCCAAATTTCAGTACATAACTATTATTGTCAAGTCAACAAATACTAGAAGGGGAATCAATGAAAGTTAGCTAACCCCCAAATAACATGCACAGTAAAATCCCCAAAATCCATTTAAAACTCTAACTAGAAAACCTTTGTGTTCATCAATTCGTTATAGCTAAAATATCAAGAAAGAGAATAGCTCGCAATAAGGAGATGAACAACAACTTTGGCCAACAGGAGGTCAAAGCTCAAATATCAGGCCAGCACATATAATAAGAAAATATGTTAATCCGGCCTCTAGAAATCATGCTAATAACTTTATAACTATAACCAGCCAACAATAGTTCTAAAACATAAAACCCCCAATATAGCTGGTTGGTGAAGAAGGGGCATGAAGAACTCCCCCAAAATCCCACTACATGCAACAACCAACTAAACACACTCTCAAAACCCAACATTGCTCCTGACTGAATTTAATCTATCAGCCCTTATATGTGTTTATGTTATACCAATAGCAAGAGCCAAAAGTCCAAATTCAACAATAGGACCCAAGAACAACCATATATAAAGCACAACATATTTAGCACCAAAAAAGGCGCAACACAACCTATCATAGCACGGTTTTAACCAGAAACCACAACAATTGAACAAATAAAAGCTATCCATAACTCAAAACTTAAAATCCTAACTCAATTAAGGGACAATGTAAGATCCTAACTTGCATGATCATGAATTCCCACAGGAAACACTAAAATAGTGAGAAAGAAGACTTACAACAAAGAAATGAAGCAGAGATCTTGTTAAGTACAAACAACACGAGCCAGACAAAGCCCAGGCAAAAAAAACCTCGCTAAACTTCGATCGCAGCAATCTATAAACAAATCTCGTCAAATTTTGTACAAATTTGGGAGGGGGAGAATAAGAGAAGATAGGGAGAAATGGCTCCGTTCCTGGAACTCTAGCCGCGACATGAACGAGGAAGGGAGAGAAAGAGTCGATAACAATACTTGATAAGAAGATATAACAATCACTTCAATTTATTTCACTCTCTTCCAACCGCCTCCCATTATCACATCATTACCCATAAAATAATTCTACTAATTATATACAAATACAAATAATGTCTGCATTACCATAACTCTGAGCAGGGAGTTTACTCACCACCAGACTTTCGATCCAGTAACGACTTTATAATCTAAGCCCAAAATTCCATCTCAATAATAACATCAAACCTTCAGGATGACAACTATTTACCCAACCAGCACGATGAGTTTAATCATTACACTAACATAATGATTTCTGCCATAATATTTCATTGCTAGAATACAAATGTAAATGCATAAATCAAATCAATGGAGATGGCTAAACTCGACACAGATTTTCATATATTTTATCATAGGGGAATTTCTAGTGAATTTATTATCTGTTTTAGACTCTAGACATTTTGGGCCATTACAAATTCTTCCCCTCTTATAAAGATTTACATCCTCGAAAATATGATAAGAAATCAATGTTATCTATGACTAAAATTTCGATGCATCATTTTCGAGGTAACCTACAGGAACCATTCATCAATGCTGTTTTTAACCTAAAACTTTTATAACATTGTGTCATTCGTAACATCGTCATAACTTTGTGTTTTCATGAAAATAACCTGACTCATACAATTTCATTTTATTTAATTGTGTATTACTTTGTTTTCTCAATTATGATATTGTTATTCTTCGATCAACCTCACTTTTCACATTAAAGGGACACTTAATTTAGCAGTATCAATTGCATTACATCATAATTTCATCATCAACATGATATTAACAAATGGACAATATGTACCCTCACATATTTATATTACCGACTCATATGCCATCATAAAATTCCCTATGGCGATGTGCATAAATTTGGGTTTTACACACAATATATTATATTTGTGTACGTTTGTTCTTTGAACCTTTTCATGTCGTGTCACCTCACGACGTTCATATGTTTAACTTTTTTTATAAAAAAAAACAATATCCTATGTTCAATGCCGAAGTCATATTTTGTTCTTCTAACATGTGATTATCGCAGTTTTCTATCCATCATTTCCAATTCCGATGTAGATAATAACTTAATACCAAGACGACGTGCCATGATAACATTTCCTATTAAAATCTTGTTTACATTTCGTACAAACAAGGGTTCTATTGAAAATAAATAATTTAGAGCTTTTCATTTGCGCACCCTTTATTTATTACATGTTCAACCATTTTACATATATCAATATTTCTTTAAATTGAATCAACGTAATTCGACTGTTATGTTCATATGATCTTTCATCTACCTCATTTCTATTCGTAAAAATGTAATTTCATTCATATGCCTTGTGTCGGAAAATCAATATCACTTTCTACTTGGATTCCCATACATATCATTCTTTTTATGTCCATACAAAATCTAGTTACTTATGCTTATACGTTGTAGACTTCTAACATTTAATTCATCGTGAATTCCTTTTGTGCACTCTGCGCATTCATTCGATTTGAACCAACTTCGAAAACTAGACTTCAATGTGCAATCTTCTCAATGTATTATCATATGTAATTATTCAGTACTCACTGCAGCCGAACTTCTTGAAAACCTGGCTTTGATACCAATTGTGAGTCCCCCATTTTGGACCCCACATAATTTTGTATCTAAGCTACTTTCAAGACAGTTGTCCTAGGACAAAGTAAGGCAGGTGAGTATAAAATAAAATGCATAATAAGAGTGCATAAAATGAAAAAGAGGCAATAAAGCATAAACTTAAACAAGTAGCTCTCACCATTAATTTTTCTTTCTTTTATTGCAAATCATATCATTGTCGCGTATATTTGGAGGTGTCATCCTTCACGATATCTGTGATTAGCAATTGTTTCATTAGGAACTTTTCTATCGGGGTTACAACTCTTTCTAGTTATGGCATTGACTATTTTGTTAACATAATTTGGAAGCTACCAAACATACCAACATAAAGGTCCAAACTATAAGAAACTTCTGGTAAGAGGAAAAACCCCAAACAATTTTAGCAGATATCATTAGTTTCATTCACTGACTACTATCCACTATAAAGAGAAGAGTAACAGTAATTTACAAAGCTAGTAAAGCCCAGAATTTTAATACATAACTATTACTTTCAAGTCAACAAATACTAGAAGGAGAAGCAAAGAAAGTAAGTTAACCCCCAAATAACATGCAGAGTAAAATCCTCAAAATCCATTTAAAACTCTAACTAGAAAACTTTTGTAATCATCAATTCGTTATAGCTCAAATATCAAGAAAGATAATAGCTCGCAATAAGGAGAGCAACAACAGCTCTGGCCAACACGAGGTCAAAGCTCAAATATCAGGCCAACACATATAATAAGAAAACAAGTTAATCCGGCCTCCAGAAATCTTGCTAATAACTGAATAACTATAGCCAGCCAACAATAGTTCTAAAACATAAAACCCCCAATACATTTATCCGCTGCAGAGGGGACAAGAAGAACTCCCCCAAGATCCCACCACATGCAACAGCCAACAAATCACACTCTCAAAACCAAACAATGCTCTTAACTGAATTAAATCGATCAGCCCTTATATATGTTTATGTTATACCAAAAGTAAGAGCCCAAAGCCTAAAGTCAACGATAGCACCCCTCAATATGAGAACCACCATATGTAAAGCACAACATATTTAGCACTTGAAAAGGTGCAACACAACCCAGCATAGCACGATTTTAACCCCAAACCGTAATAATTGAAAAAATAAAAGCTATCCATAACTCGAAACTTAAAACCCTAACTCAATTAAGGGCCAATGCGAGAATCCTAACTTGTATGATCATGAATTTCGATAGGAAACAATAAAACGGTGAGAAAGAATACTTAAAACAACGAAATGAAGCAGAGCACTGGTTCAGTACAAACAGCATGAGCCCGACGAAGCCCAAGCCAAACGAAACCTCGCTGAACTTCGATCGCAGCAGCCTATAAACAAATCTCGACAAATTTTATACAAATTTAAGAGGGGGAGAATTGGAGAAGATGGGGAGAAATGGCTCCGTTCCTGGAACCCTAGCCGCGACATGAATGAGGAAGGGAGAGAAAGAGTCGATAGCAATACTTGATAAGAAGATATAACAATCTCTTCAATTTATTTCACTCTCTTCCAACCGCCTCCCATAATCACATCATTACCCATAAAATAATTCTACTAATTATATACAAATACAAATAATGCCTGTATTACCATAACTCTGAGCAGGGAGTTTACTCACCACCAGACTTTCGATCCAGTAACGACTTTATAATCTAAGCCCAAAATTCCATCTCAATAATAACATCAAACCTTCAGGATGACAACTATTTACCCATTCAGCACGATGAGTTAAATGATTGCACTAACATAATGATTTCTTCCGTAACATTTCATTGCTAGAATACAACAGTAAATGCATAAATCAAATCAATGGAGATGGCTAAACTCGACACTGGTTTTCATATATTTCATCATAGGGGAATTTCTAGTGAATTTATTATCTGTTTGGGTCTCTAGACATTTTGGGCCATTACAAATTCTTCCCCTCTTATAAAGATTTTCGTCCTCGAAAATATGATATGAAATCAATGTTATCTAAGACTAAAATTTCGATGCAAAATTTTCGAGGTAACCTACAGGAACCATTCATCAATGTTGTTTTTAACATAAAACTTTTATAACATTGTGTCATTCGTAACATCATCGTAACTTTGTGTTTTCATGAAAATAACCTTACTCATACAATTTCATTTTATTTAATTGTGTATTACTTTGTTTTCTCAATTATGATTTGTTATTCTTCGATCAACCTTACTTTTCACATTAAAGGGACACTTAATTTAGCAGTATCAATTGCATTACATCATAATTTCATCATCAACATGATATTAACAAATGTACAATATGTACCCTCACATATTTATATTACCGACTCATATGCCATCATACAATTCCCTATGGCGATGTGCATAAATTTGGGTTTTACTCCCAATATATTATATTTGTGTACGTTTGTTCTTTGAACCTTTTCAGGTCGTGTCACCTCACGACGTTCATATGTTTAACTTTTGTTATAAAAAAACAATATCCTATGTTCAATGCCGAAGTCATATTTTGTTCTTCTAACATGTGATTATCGCAGTTTTCTAACCATCATTTCCAATTCCGATGTAGATAATAACTTGATACCAAGACGACGTGCCATGATAACATTTCCTATTAAAATCTTGTTTACATTTCTTACAAACAAGGGTTCTATTGAAAATAAATAATTTGGAGCTTTTCATTTACGCACCCTTTATTTATTACATGTTCAACCATTTTGCATATATCAATCTTTCTTTAAATTGAATCAACGTAATTTGACTGTTACGTTCATATGATCTTTCATCTCACTCATTTCTATTCGTAAAAATGTAATTTCATTCATATGCCTCGTGTCAGAAAAACAATATCACTTTCTACTTTGATTTTTCGTACATATAATTCTTTTTATGTCCATACAAAATCTAGTTACTTATGCTTATACGTTGTAGACCTCTAACATTTAATTCATCGTGAATTCCTTTTGTGCACTCTGTGCATTCATTCGATTTGAACCAACTTCGAAAACTAGACTTCAATGTGCAATCCTCTCAATGTCTTATCATATGTAATTATTAAGTACTCACTGACGCCGAACTTCTTGAAAACCTGGCTCTGATACCAATTGTGAGGCCCCCATTTTGGACCCCACATAATTTTGTATCTAAGCTACTTTAAAGACAGTTGTCCTAGGATGAAGTAAGGCAGGTGAGTATAAAATTAAATGCATAATAAGAGTGCATAAAATGAAAAAGAGGCAATAAAGCATAAACTTAAACAAGTAGCTCTCACCATCAGTTTTTCTTTCTTTTATTGCAAATCTGTTGGTACCCTAGTTTGATTTGAGTTTAGTCCTCTCCTTTGTGCCCCTTGACCCAAGAAATATCTATGGTCAATGGTTAGAAGTCTAGCTGTAGAGTCCTCGCTTTTCCAAATTGAGAATTTGGTTAAGTAGGTTTTTCGTTCGACTATAGTCGAACGCCGTTCGACTATCGTCTATCGGCTGATCGACGATCGTCTATCAGTTGGTCGACGCTTAGTCTGCGCTGATAGTTCGACTCTCTGTTGATAGTTCGACTATCTGTTCTGCGCTGATAGTTCGACTATCTGTTGATAGTTCGACTATCTGTTCTGCGCTGATAGTTCGACTATCTGTTGATAGTTCGACTATCTGTTCTGCGCTGATAGTTCGACTATCTGTTGATAGTTCGACTATCTGTTCTGCGCTGATAGTTCGACTATCTGTTGATAGTTCGACTATCTGTTCTGCGATGATAGTTCGACTATCTGTTGATAGATCGACTATCTGTTTCGTCTTGATAGTTCGACTATCGGTTGATAGTTCGACTATCTGATAGCTCGACTATCTGTTGATAGTTCGACTATCTGTTTTCTGAGGTAGGTCGACTATCTGCTTGATAGGTCGACTATCTCTGTGCGTTTGATAGTTTGACTATCTGTCCTAGATAGATCGACTATCTGATGGTTCGACTATCTGCTCTGATAGTTCTACTATCTGCCGGGGTAGTTCGACTATCTTCTTCGATAGTTCGACTATCTGGATCGTTCGACTATCTGCCCGATAGCTCGACGATCTCCGTGCGTCGTTCGACGATCTTCGAAGGTCGTTCGATGTTTTCTGTCTGCCTTTGTATTTTGTATTTATTTATTATATTTAATTATTTAATACATTTTCTGGCACTCTATTTTAAGCTGTATGATAAAGTTTCCAGGCATTATTTGCTCTATTCTTTTTGCCTGAGTTAAAATCTTTTAAGATAAAGTTGTTTGTCTTATTAGCTGTCTCTTTAAATTACTTTATCTGCTGACAGCCCTTTATAGCCGTTGGACTGAAAAGTCTTCTTTTTGCTATAAAGAGATTATTTCTGATGTGACTTTATTTAGTCTATCTGATTATTTGATTTAAGCCTGCAGCTTCTTAGAAAGAGGTTTATTCCTTTTTATAGAATGTTTTGCTGCAGAGATATTTTCTGTCTTCTTGATATTTACAGCCCAGGTCTCAAGGCTCAGAAGAAGACAAACAATTTAAATGGAAGAGAGCCGTTGCTTGCTGATGATTATATAAAGAACCCTTTGCAGAAGGATTCAAGCTAGTTAATAGAAGCTAATAGCCAACCAGTGTTCATTCAAGCTCTCAAGCCTTCATCATGCTCAAGCTTCCTGCTCTCAGCAATCTCCATCTAACTGAGAAGTGTTAAGATCTTCATCTCTTCTTCACCTGAGTTCTCCTGCTTTCAGGAAGTTCAACTCAGAGTTCCTTTGAAGAAGAAGAAGAAGAAGATAGCTGCTTGAAGAACTTTGATTTTATTATTTACTTTCTTCCTGTAGCTCTTTCCTTCAGAACTTTCTGAAGAGTCTTTCTGCACTGAAGCAAGACTTCACCTGGACATCTTTGAGCCAGGGGGATCCTTGATTCTTTAGAGCATTCTAGTTCAGTGCAAGCTTTTTGTGCTTCTCTAATCTATTGAAAAATAGAGAAGACATCTTAACCTTCTTCCCCCTCCTGTACAGGGTTATTACTCCCTTCAAAAGTATCCCTTGGTGGCAGGGCACCTGATCAAAAACCTGTGCTTGGTTTTTAGACACCTGATCAAAAGTCTAAAGTGTTTCTGGATCTACCTGAAACAGATCCTGTTGGTGGCAGGGCACCTGATCAAAAACCTGAGTGGATTCCTACCGTGTGGGTAGAAGAGTGGACGTACCCAAGTTGTTTGGGGAACCACTATAAATTTCCTTGTGTCGTCTGGATTCCACTGTTTAATTCCTGCATTGTGGCTGTGATTAGATATAACTAGGTTGCTAGTTGCTGATTAGGTTTTTCCAAGCTTAACTGTAATTACAGTTAGCTTGTATTTGTACACATCACTTGTGTTAGGCTTTAAGGTTAAATCAATATCTATAATCTTTTCATTCCGCACTTCACTCCAAGGGAGTTGGGTAGAATATTAAGTTTTGTCTGTGCAAAATTTGATAACTCTATTCACCCCCCCCCCCCTCTAGAGTAGTATCTATCCCTTCACTTTCAATTGGTATCAGAGGGAGGTTACGGGTTCAAGACCGGGGGGCGCTATTAAATCCTAATTTTTCCCTTCTACCTGTGTGGGTCCGGTGGGTCAGGCAACCGTGGACATGTGGTAACCCCACCTCTGAGCCGTGTGGGCCATGTGGTAACCCCACCTCTGAGCCGACGGGTTGTGCTGGACGCCGGGGGGGGATTGTTGGGTCCGGCGTTCCTTCACTTGACCCGTGGCGCTCTGCTACTTATATAAAAAATTAAGTAGCACCCTCTCCAACATTCCGGGCTTTTGGTGCAGTTGGGTATGCGCTTGATCCTTCAATGGACGAGACTAAGTGTGACTATATCTGCCTTTGTTGAAATCTGCTTGAAGATCGTCGAACGATGATCGAAGATCGTCGAACGGATTAAGCCTATCGTCGACCTCTGGTTAATGATAGCTTATCTGTTTGAAGATCGTCGATCGACGTTCGACCATCGTCGAACAGGTTGAGCTCATCGTCGATCTCTGAACGACGACAGCTTGTTGCGTGTGAAGCCAGAAATAGCCGAACGATGGTTCGACTACTCTGCTTCTGAGCCGATCGTCGAACGGCCGTTCGACTATCGAGTCAAGTATCTTTTTAATAGATCGACTATTTCCGGTCTAATATAAAACCGATAGTCGACCTAGGTTAAAAGATCTTTTGCTTTATCGTCGACGGAGCGTGCCCTTTCGCATTCTGCTTTCCCGCTTGCGATTTCTGGGCGTTTCGTCTTCTTCGTTCTCTGCAGCATTCTCGACCTTTCTCCAGCGAATCAATGGCGGTCTCCCCAGCTGTTCTAGCCGTCGTAAAGTTTGATGCAGGATTCAGTGTGGATTTCGAAGCATTCAGCAGTTGCGATGCCGGAATCGTGGAAGTTCTCCAGCTCTGCAGGGATCAGGGTTTAGAGAAGTTAATGTCTGAAAGGATTAAGATCAATATTCCAGAAATCAAAGAATGGGCTTTCACGTCGTCTTCCACAGACGAATCGATGACTGGTACCATAGGCGGAGAAGAAGTTATCCTGACTCCGGCCGTCTTATCTGATGTTTTTGGTTTAGTTATTGGTGAAGAGGATTATGAGCAAGATGCTCAGGAATTTGGAAGAATGCTGGTTGAGCTGGGACATGTTGAGGGCATTCCCACCAAGCTGCTCAAAGTGAACTTCCCCTTCAAGATCAAGTTCCTCGCTGAGGTAGTAGGAAAAGTGCTCCTGGGCAAGCACTCTGCCCACGATAATATAACAAGGCAGCAATTCGCACTCATGTGTGCAATTGTTAATCGAAAAAGGATAGATTGGGCTGCAGTTCTGTTTGATTTAATCAGGAAAAAGAATGGAAAGAAGGAAGTCACCCTAGGAAGGGTTATCGGTATCTTCCTGAAAGAAAGATATCCCCAGCTGCTAAGTTCCACTGCAACAACAATCAACGCCAGCAAGAAGATGGATCCCCACTTGTTCTCTAAGTGGAAGAGGACGTTTGTGAAATCTGCTCCAGCAACATCTGAGGACACAAGGACTGCATCAGTCGCTCCTCAACCTGGTGAAGCTGGCTCAGCTCTCCCTTCCTCCTCCTCTGCATTGCCGTCTGCCTCAGTTGAAGTACCATCAACTTCAGTTGAAGTAAGACCTTCTTCCTCTGCTGCTCCTGAAACAACTACGGTTGTTCCTCTGTCTCCTCCTGCCTCTCCTCTACCTACTCATCTGGCTAGGATATCTGCTCCTAGCTTTGATCTGTTAGGATCAGAGAGAATTCTTACTCCTCCTGAATCTCCAATTCATTCTCCAATTCATTCCCCAATAAACTCTCCTGCTCCATCTCCTGCTCGATCCCCTGTTCACGCCATTTCTCATCCCAGCACCACTACCATATCTGCTGCAGCTCCATCCACCTCTCATCCTTCATCTTTTGAAATCTCTCCAGAGCTTATCTCCCGCATTGTGGAGCTGATTACCCCGTCAATCAAAACCATGATTGACGAGGCAATCGCTCCCCTTGCAGCCTCCATTGATCTTTTGTCTGCCTCCATCAAATCCCTTACTAAATCTGCTGAGCCATCTTCCTCTAGGGGCCTGGTTTCAGTCTCCACTGAAATCAGGCAGGGGGAGATGTTCAATGAAGATGCCTCAGATCATCCTGCCTCTCCTCCAGCTTTAAAAGATTCAGTTATGTCTGCCCAGGAAGTATCTGCTCAGAAAGAAATAGTTCCAGATGTTGTCATGTCTGCCCAGGAAGTGATAGATCCAGCTGAGAAAGAGATAGCTCCAGCCCAGGAAGAAATAGCTCCTGCTGAGAAAGTTTTAGCTCCAGTTTTGTCTGAGAAAGAGATAGCAGATGGAATCTTATTATCTGAGATTGCTGTTAAAGTCTGCTTAGAAGATCTTACCTCTCCTGTGATTGTTAGATTCCTGGAAGGAATCATAACTTCTTATCTGAATGAATCATGGGAAATGGTTAAATATGAAGGTAACTCTTTCATTCGTTTTGTTGATGAGTCGATTAATTTGATAGTTTGTGAATACCTTGAAGGAATGATTCAAGCTTATTTAGCAGATATGTATTCATAATTTTACAGATATTATTAAAGAAGATTTAACTGCTCAGATCATAGCAGTTGTTTCTGAGGCTGACCCAAGTATTTCTGATACTCAAGTAGACCTTGAATTGGAATCCTTCTTAGATAATAAAGAAGATGAGTCTGAGAAAGAGGAAGTCAAAGTTGACTCTCCTGTTCTGAGTTTGGAAGAAGCTCAAGCAAGAGCAGCATGGGAATTAAGAGTTCAATCTTTAAAAGAGAAAGAGAAAGATTTGCAATTTGAAAAGTCATCCATCTGGGATGACTCTCCAGGTTTAGATTTAGACTCCCTTCTGGCTCTGGATGCCATGGAAGAAGAAAAAGAGAAATCTGCTTCAAAGCGTAAAGAAAAGGCTGTCTCAGAAGCCTATGATCCTTATGAGAACCCTCCATCATCCCATTCTGATGATGATGATGATTCTGATATTTCTGAAAAATCAAAGAAAAAGAAATCTGCTGCAAAGAAAAGAAAAGCTGCTCCTCCTCCACCTCCAAATAAGGATAATGACACTCCCTATTACATTTTGAAGGGCATTGACCCTAAATCCAAGGATTTTAAGCATTGGATGTGGTTTTCGAAGAATCAGCAAAAAGAAAGAAAAAGAACCAAGAGGTATGATAGTCCTGTCTCAAGATGGACTCCCAGAGGTCCCCCTCCTCCACCTCCAGGTGCAGGAGCCTCTGGGAACCTTTCAGCTCATCCTTCTGCCTCATCTGGAAAATCTGCGTCTGCTCAGACCCAACCAAGACAAGGTTATCAAAGTTCTCAAGGCAAATCATCTTATGGTTCTCAAAGACAAATGAAGGAGGTTGTGGCTCAAAGACCAACCTTTTCCCCACCTCCTTCTCCAAAGAAGAGAATTTCATCTCCAACTCCAGTTCAATCTGAGAAAAGTATTTCGAAAGGTAAATAGTTTATTTTATTTTAAGATATCTAGCAAGAACCTCTCTGCTAAGTATACTCTAATGTCTTATCTAGATAAAATAGCTGATGCTGCTTCTCCTGAGCCCGTATATGAAAATCCTGAGCTTGATCCTAACTTTAGGATGGCTCGCTTTCAAGAACTTGTAGGAGCAGCCCAAATAAGAAAAGCAAGAGCCGAAGGTAAAGATACGACTGGTTTTACTACCATGTCAGCCTACAGAAAGAAAGAATTTGAAAAGTTCCAGGTAAATCCTGAGATTTTTGATCCGTCAAAGTACATGGAAAAACATCCTGAAGCTGTTGTCCCCAGAGCTACAGAACTGAAGATCATTGGTGCTCAGGACCTGAAGATGTCAAAGAAAGAATCAGTTGACCCTCTTAGAAAAATTTCTTTTGTTTCTAGTTCTTCTGATCCTTTACCAGACTCTAAAGATTCTTAATAGTTTAATTAACTGCTGTGCTATATTTATTTATCTGATTGATAATCTGCCAGTTATTGTTAACTATTTGCTGAACTTATTTTTAGTGTTTTATTGCTAGCTGTTTTAGATTTTGAGAGACTTAACTCAAATAGGGGGAGATTGTTGGTACCCTAGTTTGATTTGAGTTTAGTCCTCTCCTTTGTGCCCCTTGACCCAAGAAATATCTATGGTCAATGGTTAGAAGTCTAGCTGTAGAGTCCTCGCTTTTCCAAATTGAGAATTTGGTTAAGTAGGTTTTTCGTTCGACTATAGTCGAACGCCGTTCGACTATCGTCTATCGGCTGATCGACGATCGTCTATCAGTTGGTCGACGCTTAGTCTGCGCTGATAGTTCGACTATCTGTTGATAGTTCGACTATCTGTTCTGCGCTGATAGTTCGACTATCTGTTGATAGTTCGACTATCTGTTCTGCGCTGATAGTTCGACTATCTGTTGATAGTTCGACTATCTGTTTTGCGCTGATAGTTCGACTATCTGTTGATAGTTCGACTATCTGTTCTGCGCTGATAGTTCGACTATCTGTTGATAGTTCGACTATCTGTTCTGCGCTGATAGTTCGACTATCTGTTGATAGATCGACTATCTATTTCGTCTTGATAGTTCGACTATCGGTTGATAGTTCGACTATCTGATAGCTCGACTATCTGTTGATAGTTCGACTATCTGTTTTCTGAGGTAGGTCGACTATCTGCTTGATAGGTCGACTATCTCTGTGCGTTTGATAGTTCGACTATCTGTCCTAGGTAGATCGACTATCTGATGGTTCGACTATCTGCTCTGATAGTTCTACTATCTGTCGGGGTAGTTCGACTATCTTCTTCGATAGTTCGACTATCTGGATCGTTCGACTATCTGCCCGATAGCTCGACGATCTCCGTGCGTCGTTCGACGATCTTCGAAGGTCGTTCGACGTTTTCTGTCTGCCTTTGTATTTTGTATTTATTTATTATATTTAATTATTTAATACATTTTCTGGCACTCTATTTTAAGATGTATGATAAAGTTTCCAGGCATTATTTGCTCTATTCTTTTTGCCTGAGTTAAAATCTTTTAAGATAAAGTTGTTTGTCTTATTAGCTGTCTCTTTAAATTACTTTATCTGCTGACAGCCCTTTATAACCGTTGGACTGAAAAGTCTTCTTTTTGCTATAAAGAGATTATTTCTGATGTGACTTTATTTAGTCTATCTGATTATTTGATTTAAGCCTGCAGCTTCTTAGAAAGAGGTTTATTCCTTTTTATAGAATGTTTTGCTGCAGAGATATTTTCTGTCTTCTTGATATTTACAGCCCAGGTCTCAAGGCTCAGAAGAAGACAAACAATTTAAATGGAAGAGAGCCGTTGCTTGCTGATGATTATATAAAGAACCCTTTGCAGAAGGATTCAAGCTAGTTAATAGAAGCTAATAGCCAACCAGTGTTCATTCAAGCTCTCAAGCCTTCATCAAGCTCAAGCTTCCTGCTCTCAGCAATCTCCATCTAACTGAGAAGTGTTAAGATCTTCATCTCTTCTTCACCTGAGTTCTCCTGCTTTCAGGAAGTTCAACTCAGAGTTCTTTTGAAGAAGAAGAAGAAGATAGCTGCTTGAAGAACTTTGATTTTATTATTTACTTTCTTCCTGTAGCTCTTTCCTTCAGAACTTTCTGAAGAGTCTTTCTGCACTGAAGCAAGACTTCACCTGGACATCTTTGAGCCAGGGGGAGCCTTGATTCTTTAGAGCATTCTAGTTCAGTGCAAGCTTTTTGTGCTTCTCTAATCTATTGAAAAATAGAGAAGACATCTTAACCTTCTTCCCCCTCCTGTACAGGGTTATTACTCCCTTCAAAAGTATCCCTTGGTGGCAGGGCACCTGATCAAAAACCTGTGCTTGGTTTTTAGACACCTGATCAAAAGTCTAAAGGGTTTCTGGATCTACCTGAAACAGATCCTGTTGGTGGCAGGGCACCTGATCAAAAACCTGAGTGGATTCCTACCGTGTGGGTAGAAGAGTGGACGTACCCAAGTTGTTTGGGGAACCACTATAAATTTCCTTGTGTCGTCTGGATTCCACTGTTTAATTCCTGCATTGTGGCTGTGATTAGATATAACTAGGTTGCTAGTTGCTGATTAGGTTTTTCCAAGCTTAACTGTAATTACAGTTAGCTTGTGTTTGTACACATCACTTGTGTTAGGCTTTAAGGTTAAATCAATATATATAATCTTTTCATTCCGCACTTCACTCCAAGGGAGTTGGGTAGAATATTAAGTTTTGTCTGTGCAAAATTTGATAACTCTATTCACCCCCCCTCTAGAGTAGTATCTATCCCTTCACTTTCAAAATCATATCATTATCGCGTATATTTGGAGGTGTCATCCTTCACGATATCTGTGATTAGCAATTGTTTCATTAGGCACTTTTCTATCGGGGTTAAAACTCTTTCTAGTTATGGCATTGACTATTTTGCTAACATCAATTGGAAGCTACCAAACATACCAACATAAAGGTCCAAACTATAAGAAACTTCTGGTAAGAGGAAAAACCCCAAACAATTTTAGCAGATATCATTAGTTTCATTCACTTACTACTATCCACTATAAAGAGAAGAGTAACAGTAATTTACATAGCTAGTAAAGCTCCAAATTTTAGTACATAACTATTATTTTCAAGTCAACAAATACTGGAAGGAGAAGCAATGAAAGTTAGTTAACCCCCAAATAACATGCAGAGTAAAATCCTCAAAATCCATTTAAAACTCTAACTAGAAAACTTTTGTAATTATCAATTCGTTATAGCTCAAATATCAAGAAACAGAATAGCTCGCAATAAGGAGAGAAACAACAGCTCTGGCCAACAGGAGGTCAAAGCTCAAATATCAGGCCAACACGTATAATAAGAAAACAAGTTAATCCGGCCTCCAGAAATCTTGCTAACAACTGAATAACTATAGCCAGCCAACAAAAGTTCTAAAAAATAAAAACCCCCAATACAGCTATCCGCTGAAGAGGGGGCAAGAAGAACTCCCCCAAGATCCCACCACATGCAACAGCCAACAAAACACACTCTCAAAACCAAACAATGCTCTTGACTGAATTAAATCGATCAGCCCTTATATATGTTTATGTTATACGAACAGTAAGAGCCCAAAGCCCAAAGTCAATGATAGCATCCCTCAATATGTGAACCACAATATGTAAAGAACAACATATTTAGCACCAAAAAAGGTGTAACACAACCCAGCATAGCACGGTTTTAACCCCAAACCGCAATAATTTAAAAAATAAAAGCTATCCATAACTCAAAACTTAAAACCCTAACTCAATTAAGGTCCAATGCGAGAATCCTAACTTGTATGATCATGAATTGATGTAGGCGTACACGTTTGGACCGAAATATGATTACGGACGCACACGACTATCTCTCCACGAACAAAAGTTTACGCTCGCACAATCGTTCTACGCTTCACCACGTTATTATGTCCAATCAATTATAGGCTAGCGTACGGGTAGCCAAACCGCTTGGGACCGAATAGAGGCTATAGGCCAATATTCGTTCCGGCTAAAAGGACCAATATTGGATCCGACCGAGCGGTGTTGTACCAAAAGAGATCTACCGAATAAAACACGACTCGGAAAAGGTAGATCTCTCCCAACAAAAGAAAACGAGGGCTCGCCAAACCCTTCTACGAAAATTAATTCAACCAAGAAAAACGCAACAACAATGAAAGCTAACCACGATGTTTCAATGATTTCAAAATTAACGCTAGAAATTCCACCACAAGATTATCTAAAGAAAGGAACACACGGGAGTGGAAAAGTTCGTTACCCAACCAGAATGGATGATTCTGGTTCTCTCGGCGAGGATCGTTCTTCGACGACTCCACCGGAGTCGTGCCGGTAGGAGAGAAACTCGTCCGCCTTCGTCGCGTCACGCCGGAATTGGAAATCCACCACGAGGAGGTCTTCTAGATTTGACACCAATATATGTAAATATGGTAGGAGAGGGCAAATATGGCAGGTTGTAGGGCTTAATATGGAAGGTGGTGGTTGGTTTTCTTCGTAAAGGAAGAGGAGGGCTCGGGTAGCTAGAGAAAGAGGGAGATATGAAGGAGGGAGGAGGAGGAGGGGAAGTTGGAGGCCGGCGGCCAAGAAGGAGGAGAAGAGAGGGGGGATCGGCCAAGGAGAAGGAGGAGAGATATTCTCAAGATTAGGGGTTTCAAATTTTCATTCATTCACTAACCAAAAATATGAAACATATATGCCTATATATAGGCTACACCACTCAATCTCCACCATAGAAAATTAAACCACTCATGATGGCTTATTTCCACCCATCATGACATAACAATTACAATAATTAAGAACATGAAATAAAAATAACAAATGATGGTTATAAACACCCATCACACATGAAATGAAAATAACATTGCGACATAAAATACCAAACATAGAAATGCATTATTAATTAATAATAATTTATTAATAATAATAATTATTAAATAATAATATATGGGTTTGCGTTTTGGACGGTTATTATGCCGACGCTCCGCATGGTCGTCCGCAAGCATGCCGTCGCCGTCCTCGAAATGTTGTGGGCCTTCGTCTCCATCAACCCTCCCCCACTCAAAAGTACTCATCACCGATGAGTTGGTCTGAGAGTACCGGTGCAAGAGAGCATCATCCACAAAAGAAACGTAGCAGCGAACAACACCACTTGGAGAAGAGAGCACCTCAACCTGGAGTATCCTATCATACAAAATGTTGGTCCTGGGGACCCTTGAAAAAGCATTAGGCAATAAAGGAAGAAAAGTTTCAACATCAACTACCAATGTACCTCCAGTGAAGACCGAAGAAGAGTGCGATCCAAGCACAAACTCACTACCCAAACCATAAGAGAACGAAGTGGAACCAAACGTACAGGCAGATAATTCAAGTGGTGGAGAAACATGCAGCGTTAAATCAGAAACATTAAAAATAGGGGTATTACCCCAATCAGTGGAAAACCTCAAAAGAAATGCGTGTTCTCTTAATATCATTAATGTCCGCAAAAGGTGTAGCTCGCCAACTCGCCAACTTTCTATAGTGCCTGAAAGCAACCGTTCAGGGACGAGACGCACCAAAACAAAATCGCCAATTATACCGTAAGACGCTCTTTTATGTAAGCTAGCAAGAAATTGATAAGGATTTTGTGACGTGGACAGCGCTTCACTATAGTGCTTACGTAAATAAAATTCATTGCGAGCATCATCATGCGCAAACATACTTAGTGTATTTGGTGGTAACAGAATGACATAAGGCAGTACCAACGGAACTAAATCTGATGGCGCCGAGGGAATCTCATCAGGAGGCACTATGTAACATCCCATTTCCAATTAGGCCCCCCCTAAGAATAACTTTGGGCTTGCCTGGGCCATGGCAAGACCATAGGGAACCAAATAGACCAAATGGGCTTAGGAGTCTAGTAGAGACTCATTTTGGGCTGCAAATAGCAAGTTTCCAAAACACTGAGTTTGGGTGACCTAGTGAGTTCAAACTGACTCTAGGGCATTTCTAGACCCAATGTGGGGCCAATGAGTCACCATAGACTCAATGGGGTCAATACTAGTGGCCAAATTAACCCAAGCCAACCCTAACCCTAAAATGGTCAAAGTGCCCTTCCTAAGGGCCATGTGACCTCCAGGGGGCCAACTCAACTCCAACTAACCCTACCTAGGCCTTAGGGGAGTCCAATGGGTCACTAAAGACCCATTGATGTGGACCCAAAGAGTCAAAATAACCAAGTCAACATTTAACCCAAGTCAAGTCAACTTGACCTAATTGGGCTAACCCAACTTCAAGTCACCCCCCTCTTGGGCTAAGCCTAATGACATTATTAATGTAAGATATTAGGGCTGCCAATAGCCTAGAGGGTTGACTAGTCAAATGAGGGAATAAGAGAGAGAGAGAAGAAATTATTAAGAGGAGAGAGAAATGATAAAAGAGAGCATTCATGGTGGACCCCCTTCCATGTTTTCATTGGGGATTTAATAATTCAAATGGGCTGCCAATAGAGTAAAAAGGAAGACATTTCATAGGGCCTTCATTAAGGGGAAGAGAGAGAGAGAAAGAGAGAGAGAAGAAAATAAAATAGGAGAGAGAAAATGATAAAAGAGAGTATTTATGGTGGACCCCTCTCTCATATTTTCATTTGGGATTTAATGAATGGGCTGCCAATAGGTTGTGGGAGGAAGACATTTCAGTTTGGGGTGACTAGGAGAGAGAGGAAGAGAGAGAGAAGAAATTTAAAAGAGGAGAGAGAAAAATAAAGGGTGGTTTTAATGGAGAAGGAGAGGGGTGAATTCGGCCATTGAAGGCTGAGGGCCAGCCTTTTTATGGTGGCTCATAACTCCCCTATGGAAGAGGAGTCGAGCAGCCCATTCCCGGCCACCAAGAGTGACATGCAGCCCCCCTCCTCCACCATGGCCGAAATTCAAAATAATAGGGCCATTAATGTCCACTTCAAGCCATGACCCTCCCCCTCCCCTCTCTACCTTTTAAAACCCCATCAGTGAGCCAAGGAGATGTTTTCGAATCCCTAGCAGAAGAGAAGGGTGGACGGAGCTTGAGAAGGAGGAAAACGCCGCCGCCGCCGTCGCCATGGCCCCTCGTCGATCTACACGTTGCATGGCCGCCGGGAAGGTCCTCCCTCACCTCTTCCTCTATGTTTAGATCCTAGGAATCATTAGGATGAAGTTTCATGCTCAAACGAATCGGTTTTGAGTTTTTAAAAATCTGAAAACCGCCATTTTTGGAGCTTTTTGGAGCTCACGGGTAGGGCGGCGCCGCCACCTCCGGCCGCCCTAACTCCGGCTATGGATAGCCCCCACCACCGGGAACAAATGGATGATGTTTCCCGGTGGTGGCGCCGCCTCAGGCCGTCGGGAAAAGCCCCGTAAAAAGGGCCTGCTCGGGTTGGATTTTCGGCCATTTGGAGAAGATGAGCAGCTACCATTGGATCCTACTTCAGGATTCGTGCAAACAGTAAAAATCATGATAGTATAGTTTTGGATATATTATTTGCATTTCTGTCACAGTTTTACCTCTTAATGTTTGTATTTATTAAAAATACCTAGAGCCCTCTACAGAGAAAGTAGTGAACATGAAAGTTGTAGCCCTTTGAGTCTACTTTATTTTAAAATTGATTTCACCCAATTTGGATAACTGTGCTGACCTCAGCACTCAGTTTGGTGGAAGGTGTCCTTAGGCTAGGTCAGACACCATTTTGGTTGCCCACATCAAACCAGACCTCCAAATGACTTAAAATTTTATGTAGGGGTCATTCTTACCCACACCTATGACATATCCAAAAATGGTAATTTTTGGATAACATTTTTCTATAGTTTTTGTTAAAATTTAATAATCATATCTTAGAGTGATTAAGGGGTCTAATGACCTCCAAATCCCCCAAAATTTTGGTGGGAGGTCCTTAGGGACCTAGGGAAGCTCTGTATAAAGTTTCATTTAATTTGGAGAGGTTTTGGGTGGGTAATTACCCAATCCTAGGTTAGCCCATTAAGGGGCAAATAGGTCAAAAGTGCACTTAGTGATTTTAGTTGACCAAACTCCCTCACCAGAGGCTGAAACTTGGTCCACTGGTTTGTAATGGGCTCTAACACTCCCTTATGGTGTATGGAGTAGTTTGGGGTGAGTATGCCCTAGGACCCAAGTCCAAACCCCTAGGTTGGACTTTGGGGGCTTGTGAAGGGCATGGGGTCAAATGACCTTGAATGGAAGTGATTTTTGGTGGAGAGGAGACTAGTGAGGTTAGAACCCCCTGACCAAAGTCTTGGAAGATTTGGAGAGGGTTACCCTCCCTTAAACCCTAACCCTAGTTTAGGACACCTCCTTTGTTAAGGCAAAATAGGTCACCAAAACTTGCCTAAAGGCCATGGAACTTGGGTAGTGTACTTCTTGGGTTTAGGGAAGTCTCTGGGAAATAATATTGAGAGCCTTGGAATTCAATACATGATAGTTCCTTCATAACTCACAAAAATAGGTTTTTGGGTATTTTAATTAATTTGATTTCTCTGGTTGATTAATGGATATGAAATTTTGGCAGAGAGCTTTTTAGATTCTTATACATATGCTTGAATTTTTCTGGAATTATTAACTGATTATTTTAAGTACTTCATTCACAAGCCATTGATTTTCTAAAGATGGTCAAATAATTATTATGGGTTGTTCCCTCACTGAAATCTGGTGTAACTTAGGCAAATGAGTTTTTATGACCTCTTACATCTCTGGTAATTATTGTAGAATTTTTGGATCTATAATCATAGGGGTTGATTCACAAGGCTTGCAATTTGTAGAATTTATAAATGATTTTTAAATAATATTTTTAGGCCTTGTAAAATTATAATTTTTGGTCAGTGAACATTTATGGACATTGTAGAGCCCTGGTAATTTTCTTATAATTTTATGATGAATGAATGTAGTACCTCATGCTCAAAATCACTCATGGCTTTAATTTCTGGATAATTAAATAAATATTAATTTATTTAGGAAAAATTTGGAAGTGCTGGATTTAAGTTATAAAAGTCATGATAGGCCCCTAGTAATTATCTTAGGGTGTTTGGATGAGAAATTGATGCACTTCCTATCATATTTGTTGATTTGCTCAAGTTGGTCTGCATATAGTGAAATCATAGAAATTGTAATACCATGGTCATAGGGCGACAAATCATGTGTAAATGCCGTGGCAAGATGATTCGGAGGTTATCAATGAAATTGGGTATGGGATAGTGGTTAGGTTAACTAAGGATGGGTGGAGCTCGGGTTCGACGGAACATCGTCTTGTCCTGGGAGCGGGTGAAGGAGTTAAAATTCATTAGGGTTAGAACCAGAGTAACATTAAGGGAATGGGTAAGGGAAATCAACCAACCAAAAATAAGTGCCTTGCGAAAGGGAACTTCGGGCCGTAATGCACCGTCTTGGTTCCTAGTGCCCCTTGAGAGCCCTTCACGGGGTATACCGGGGGCAGTCCTGGGCTAACGTAAACTGTAATAACAAACCGACAAGAGTAACTTAGTAACTAGGGCTGCACTCTTCACAACACTGTTGGCACAGGAAGGTTGATGAGAGCTTCGACTCGGTTGATTTGGAAACGGACAGGACGGTCCGGGGAGCTTCGGCTCGGTTGATTTGGAGACGGACGTTTTGGTCCGGGGAGCTTCGGCTCAGTTTTGAGTGCTTACGGTTTAACTTGCATGTGCATAAAATAGGAAAAGTTAAGGTGGTGGGTCTTTCGATATCGGGGAGTTCGATTGCACCGACACCGATATCGTTGACTCGGCGGGGTGATTAGCACTCCGCCAACAGAAGTCCGGTGCGCCAGCCGGCAAGAGTACGCAGGCGTCCGCTTTGTGCACCAAGCGTTGAGGCGTACGATAGGTCAGACCAGTGTGCTTTACTGGTTTTGGAGGTGGGCGAGGCCCAACCCACCGCTTCCGTTTGCCACTACGGAGGTATCCTGGGAGGTAACGGCTCCGAAAGGGGGAACTAAAGGTCTGTGTACACAGAGTCGGGTGTGTGAGTTGCACTGCATGACATAACATACCCACCATATAGTTGCATATCATATCGTTCATAACAACCTTGACACCTAAGGTATAAGTGGAATGGGACGCTTATACCTTAGGACTTGCAAAACGACCCCTTGGTCTATAAGCTTGTGTGGGCAAGTTTATAAATCAAAGGTTAATTTCAATATATATATGTTGCTGTTTGATAACCGACACCCCAACGTATAAGTGGTATGGGACACTTTATACGATGGGAGCCTTGCAAAAGATCCCTTGGCTTATGTGTACTCACATAAGTGAAGGTTTAAATTACCTTACTTGTTTTCCTTCTTGTTTGACCTATTACAACACTTAAGATTTATATTGCTCCCCTGTTATAACTTGCTAGTTAGGTCCACCGTCATCTGCTTTTGACTACTCTCCACTTTCATGTCCTCCCCTTTCTTCCTCTCCGCCCGGTGCCTTAGAGCGTGGGGGAAGGGGTGGGGGATGATAGGACTTAGTCTTTTAGACTAACGGTTTTCGAACCATATCATTTTAGGGGATCGTGGAGCCCAGCATGGAGGAGCAGCCCCAGAGATCGGTGCGCCTAGAGATGGGGCAGTCTAGCTCCGGAGTTCACACCGCCGGGACCGTGAGTCTCGATCCTTGAGTAGTTTCTGATTCGCTTCCGCATGAGAGACTTGTAGTGAGGATATTTTGTACCGGGCATAAGCCCGTAATTATATTACTCTGATGTTTCTGTGGACACTCCCTTCGTGGAGTTTTATTATATATGTATGTGATTTTTATTATTGTGGACTGCATTGCTTTTACTTCAATAAATGTGCTACTTCTGTGATCGAATTTGGCCGGCAGAATCGGCGCCTTGTGGTGATGACCCTTCGGGACGTGAAGGAGTCACCGCAAAGCGGCGGTTCTGGGCCTAAGACCCCGATGGTTGAAAAAAAAAAAAAAAAAAAAAAAGGGGGGGTCTTACAAGTGGTATCAGAGGAAACATCGATCAGAAGGAAGTAGCAGTCCACAAACCCTAGGTCACCCCCCCGCTCGAGTTTAGTTTGGGGACAAACTAAGCTGCGGAAGCAGTGGTGTGCCCATATGGGGATCACATATAATTTGTCCACCTTTATGTAGTATTTGAACGTTTTCTCAGCGTGTGTTTTTGTTACGCAGCCTCCAGCACGGACTACGCCTCAAGGTGGAGTTCCACAGGCTCAGGATGTTGCACCACCCCCACCGGCCCCCACTCCTTTCCTTCAGTCAGACATGGGACAGACCCTGACTGCCATTCTAGAGGCCTTCAGGGCCCAGCAGGTTCCGGTCCCGCAGCCCAATCTGGGGGCCAACTGGCTCAGCATCTTTCGAGGACTGTCTCCCCCGTCCTATTTGGGGACAGAGTCGGCTGTTCGGACGGAGGAATGGCTAGATATCATGTACGAGATGCTGACCGGGATTCGGTGTCCATGGGAGGAGAGGGTGGCTCTGGTTGTCTCCTGCTTGGAGTCCCATGCGAAGAGGTGGTGGAAGACGCTGTTGGACACGACATTTGCCGATAGGGAGGTTGCGGAGATCACTTGGGAGGAGTTCAGGGCCGCACTGCTGGAGCATTTCGTTCCGCAGTCGGCTAGGGATGATTTGGAGGAGCGGTTCTGGGCCTAAGACCCCGGTGGTTGAAAAAGAAAAAAAAAATGGGGTCTTACACACTATAAGCAGCCCTATCCTAAACGTATAATTCGATAAATGATTTTCTTTAAAATTCATGGAGGATAAAATTAGGATAAAGGAGATAGTCGTTACAGTCATAAAATCTAAAACATCTGAGGGTGTGACCAACGATGGACTCGTAGGGTAATAGGCCGTCAAAGGGGACATGTCTAAAGGAGGGGCTAAGCCATTCTCAACGTCGAAACACGGGTTTAACGTCCAAGAAAGATCACCCGGTTGCAAGCCATTAAAGTCATATGAAAATTCAAACAATGGATTCGCCCTTATAGAAAATTCGTCCAACATGTCTACCAATTCATTAGATATTTCATGTAAATCAGAATCAGTCGTCGGGTCATAGGTCGGCAACAATAATACGTGAGCTGGAGGCACTAACGGGACCTCATCTGGGGGTACTGGCAGAATGAACTCAGGGGGCACTGTAGAACTCCTGAAATCAATCGTACCACACTCATGTCCTAAATGATCAATACGTCGAGTCAACGGGTCTAGGGGACGAGTCGGTAAAATCAAACCCGGGGTACAATCCAAAAAGTCGTCCAATAATATAACTTCCTTGCTTACAATTTCTTCTGACACACTATCCAAGTTATTTAATTTAGAATCAATTATGGTCTCAGACAAGGGTAAAATTGAGCCCGACTGAAGCTTTAAATCAGGAACGTCAGATAAAGGTGTTTGCATCAAAGAAATATTATTCGGGCTCATAACACTAAAATCATCCAAGGATAACTCGTTCACCCACGGTAAGTCTTCCCAATCAGTCGGAATGTCCAATATATCAGGATCATCAGAACAGTCCTCAAAATATCTCTTTCTAAGAGGAACCATCTCGAGTCCGAATAGATCATCTCCTAAGTCACAACTAAGTGAACTCTCATCATCAGGTAAAATGCCTACCGACTCAGGTGTAATCACAGCAGGAGTAATCGTAGGCTCCAAAATGTCGTCGACGGGGAGTGGAGATGATTCCTCAGTGGTGAAATCCTCATCCAGATCACTAGGGTAACCAATATCCTCATCGTCGCTATCATCATCAGAGGTAACAGCCTCGTCCTCAGTGACGGGCACGATCCTAGACAATACCTTAGACTCAATAGGAGATTCAACAACTAGACTAGACAACTCAGGGGGAGACTCAAAAGGGTCTATAGGCATAATCAGCGGAGATCGCTCAACAATGTGTCGTTTGATCTGGGCATTAGACTCATAGTCAGTCCTAATGATTGGTATGGAACTAGTGCCATAACGATAGTCACTCAAAGGTTTGACGTTAGTAGTACGGAGATTGGTGGGATCAAATTGATCCGAGAGGAGGCTACGCATCGCCCACCACGTGTGTGTATAATTGCCAACACGACGCTCTTCGTTTATCCAGAATGAATGGGCTCGACCTATTAACCGCTCTCGGGCGAAGTGGACCTTTTGGAGGTCATCCCATTCGCGACAGTCAAAATGAAGTTCTATCTCCTTAAGCCAATCCCTAAAATTTGTAGGGTACCCTAAACCGTCATAGGTAAGATTAATGTGGCTTTGCCTAGGGGGAGGCTTAACCATGGATTTATCATACCAATAGTCTAAATGGGAAACGTGAACGTCATAGGCCATAATCGTAAAAACCGGAGAGAAAACTCGATCCGATACTTGTGTACATGCAAAGAAAAGTAAACTGACCCAAATAAATTAGGATTGTCGGATTGTTCCCGCTTAACCACTAGGGTAGTACTTATAGAAAATAGATTTGCTTGCTAAACAAAATATGAAGATTATTAATAAATTTTTTTTTTTTAATGTTTTGCTGAAAAATAAGAAATTTAAGCCGCTATTGGCAGACTACAAAATTTTTTTGTTTTGTTTTAATTTGGAGAAAAATTTGAAATTTGGAATTTGAAATTTGAAATTTGAAATTTGAATTTTGAATTTTGAAATTTGAAATTTCGAAATTTGAAATTTGAAATATGAAATTTGAAATTTTAATTTTGAATTTTGAAATTCGAAATTCGAAATTTGAAATTTGAATTTTGAATTTTGAATTTTGAATTTTGAATTTTGAAGTTTGAAATTTCGAAATTTGAAATTTGAAATTTGAAATTCGAAATTTGAATTTTAAATTTTGAAATTTGAAATTTGAAATTTTGAAATTTGAAATTTGAATTTTGAATTTTTTTGAATTTTGAAATTTAAAATTCGAAATTCGAAATTTGAATTTTAAATTTTGGAATTTGAAATTTGAAATTTTGAAATTTGAAATTTGAATTTTGAATTTTTTTGAATTTTGAAATTTGAAATTCGAAATTTGAATTTAAAATTTTGAAATTTGAAATTTGAAATTTTGAAATTTGAAATTTATATTTTCTTTAGCCTACCTAAAAATAGAAGGATGGTGTCGATTAGGAAATCGACAATAACCTGCCTCTGATACCAAATTGATGTAGGCGTACACGTTTGGACCGAAATATGATTACGGACGCACACGACTATCTCTCCACGAACAAAAGTTTACGCTCGCACAATCGTTCTACGCTTCACCACGTTATTATGTCCAATCAATTATAGGCTAGCGTACGGGTAGCCAAACCGCTTGGGACCGAATAGAGGCTATAGGCCAATATTCGTTCCGGCTAAAAGGACCAATATTGGATCCGACCGAGCGGTGTTGTACCAAAAGAGATCTACCGAATAAAACACGATTCGGAAAAGGTAGATCTCTCCCAACAAAAGAAAACGAGGGCTCGCCAAACCCTTTTACGAAAATTAATTCAACCAAGAAAAACGCAACAACAATGAAAGCTAACCACGATGTTTCAATGATTTCAAAATTAACGCTAGAAATTCCACCACAAGATTATCTAAAGAAAGGAACACACGGGAGTGGAAAAGTTCGTTACCCAACCAAAATGGATGATTCTGGTTCTCTCGGCGAGGATCGTTCTTCGACGACTCCACCGGAGTCGTGCCGGTAGGAGAGAAACTCGTCCGCCTTCGTCGCGTCACGCCGGAATTGGAAATCCACCACGAGGAGGTCTTCTAGATTTGACAACCAATATATGTAAATATGGTAGGAGAGGGCAAATATGGCAGGTTGTAGGGCTTAATATGGAAGGTGGTGGTTGGTTTTCTTCGTAGAGGAAGAGGAGGGCTCGGGTAGCTAGAGAAAGAGGGAGATATGAAGGAGGGAGGAGGAGGAGGGGAAGTTGGAGGCCGGCGGCCAAGAAGGAGGAGAAGAGAGGGGGGATCGGCCAAGGAGAAGGAGGAGAGATATTCTCAAGATTAGGGGTTTCAAATTTTCATTCATTCACTAACTAAAAATATGAAACATATATGCCTATATATAGGCTACACCACTCAATCTCCACCATAGAAAATTAAACCACTCATGATGGCTATTTGCACCCATCATGACATAACAATTACAATAATTAAGAACATGAAATAAAAATAACAAATGATGGTTATAAACACCCATCACACATGAAATGAAAATAACATTGCGACATAAAATACCAAACATAGAAATGCATTATTAATTAATAATAATTTAATAATAATAATAATTATTAAATAATAATATATGGGTTTGCGTTTTGGACAGTTATTATACCGACGCTCCGCATGGTCGTCCGCAAGCATGCCGTCGCCGTCCTCGAAATGTTGTGGGCCTTCGTCTCCATCATGAATTCCCATAGGAAACACTAAAACGGTGAGAAAGAATACTTAAAACAACGAAATGAAGCAGAGCACTAGTTTAGTACAAATAACACGAGCCCGACAAAGCCCAAGCAAAATGAAACCTCGCTGAACTTCGATCGCAGCAACCTATAAACAAATCTCGTCAAATTTTATACAAATTTGGGAGGGGGAGAATTGGAGAAGATAAGGAGAAATGGATCCGTTCCTTGAATCCTAGCAACGACATGAACGAGGAAGGGAGAGAAATAGTTGGTAGCAATACTTGATAAGTAGAGATAAAAATCTTGTTGAAGGCAAAATTGACCTCAACGACTGTTCACAAAACAAATTGTAGCTGACGCCTATTTCTGTCAAATCTCGACCCCTGACTAGCTGCTAAGGTCCTAAGACTGACCCAAAGCCTCAGCTGGGAGGTCCCACCTCACACCCGGAAGATCTTTGAGAGCTTCCCCTCCAAAAGCAATAGCTGGACTGGGAGCTCTTCGGAAAGCACTGGAGTTGGAGAGTAAAAAGAGAACCCTGCCTTCTAAAGAGCCCCTATGGGTCTTTTTATAGTCTTCTCCTGTTCTGAAAATACTGAAATACCCCTGATGGGTCTGCCAATAACCAAAACCCGCTGTCCTCCCAGGGGTATACAGGTAATTTAACCCGAGGATAATGAAATAATAATAATAAAATAATCCTTTTTCCTGGGTGCAGGCCCCACCACATGAACCTACTTTGGCGAGAACCCCGGGCAAGAAGGCTCTCGCTGAGCCTTAGCTGAGCTTACCTTTGCGAGGCCTCCTGCCGAGAGGGTTCTCGCCCTTGGTGGTTTTGACGTCATTACCGCTGGACGTGAAGACCTAAGTCCTGGCGCGAACGATCTCGCCTACCAATGGGCGGGAGCACCTTAAGGGCGAGAACTTTCACGGTCTGCCCTGGGGCTAACCCGGGCCTGACCCAAACCTGACTACTGAGGTCTTAGTCCTCCCGGGCCTCCCCAGTGAATATGGGGTTGTACACAATCCCCGCTCTTTTCGAGCTAGCCCTGCGCTCGACAAGACAAGTCCAACCCCAATATATTCGCTGGACACGTGCCCGTCAGCCAAGAGAATCTTTTGGCGGGCCCTAAAACACGCTGACGGATGACCACAAGCCTTGCCTCCGAAATGTTGTTTCTTCACTGAGCTCTCGCCCGGGATTCTATGCACGATACCAAGATGTCTGCTAAGCGTGCTGGCAAGCCACTTCCGCAGGACCTTCAAGATCGGTTACTCGCGGCTCAAGCCCGAGCCTTAGCAAATAGTGCTGCGGTAGCGCCCTGGCTATCAAGGAAATCTTCAGACACCGGCCCCTCTGAGCCGAAGAAGAGAAAGGGGAAGAGGAAAGCGAAGGTGGTCTGGCGAGACCTTGCTCGCGAGAACAGGGATTCACCTTCTCCTACTCCCATTCCTTGCGAGGGACCCCTCCCCTCAAAAGGTATGCCTTCCGACCATGCTTACCGAACTGATTACGCTATAGGCCCGATAGTTAACGTCACCTTTCACAGGAATCCTCTCCAAACGACGTCGCCGGGTCCTCCCCGATTCCCCCAGATTCGTCAGCGCTCCCTCCTGAGGATTGAACGAGGGTCTCAGAGACAATTCCTCCAGCCGAGACCCGGGTGATAGGTATCCTTTCCGCCACTTCTCAATATTTCAACCGTACTTTTCCTTGTCTGAGCTATCATCTCGCAGAGCCAGCTTCCGCCGTCCCGAGTCTTGTCACCCGGGGGGATGAAGCGAGAACCGGCGAGATGCTTACTTCCACGACAGATCCCGCCCTGCAAGCGAGAGGGGTGGCCTTTGACCCTTCCGTTACTAAGGATGCTGATCCTCCCTTGAGAGATGACAACTCTCTCCCTGCTTCTGGCTAGGCTGGGACTATTGCGCGCGAACCCTTCCGCCCAGGGCATGGAAAGCCTCTCCACCTCCTTTATGGAACAGATGGAGGGGTCGGGCCTTCTCACCCGACGCCAGTCAATGGCTCTCGCCAGACTGCAGGTATGCGAGACATTCTTGTCGGCTGGTCGTTATGTCTTAATCAAAAACCTTGGGCGCACTTTTCGCAGGGGATCCCAGCTCTCGGTCGGAAGCCAACGAGGAGAGAGAAGAAGAAGAAGAAGACGATGAAGACGAAGAAGAAGAAGAAGATTCCCTTCCTCCTTCGCCCGGCGAGATAGAAGAAACCTTGAACGGCGTCGGGAACGCGAAGGAGCGGAGGAGGAAGATCTCGGCCATTCTGGCTAAGCTCATCCGGCGAGACCGCGCCCATGCTTTCACGGCGAGAGCGTTCCGTGAATCCGTGGAACAAAGGCTGGAGGCCCTGGAGCGTGATTTCTTCTTGGGCGAGATTGATCGACCGGGAGGGCCTACTGCCGAGTCTTCGCCAGGGAGATGCATCGCGCAGATTTGGGATCATGCTAGACGGATCAACCTAGGGTGTACCACCCTGTCATCTTACTTCAATCCGTTGGTGCCTCTGAGAACCAGGCGGCGGGAGCGAGGGCGATGGCGCTGGGAACCGTATTAGTTCATCTAGGACTCGCCCCTTCTCCCTCGTTAGCCTTCCCTTCCGCCATGTACCTTTATGCCTTCGTAATAATTGTTATTAATTTTATTCAGCTCTCGGCAGCGAGAGCAAATTATTATCCATTTCTTCTTTCATTGTGCTGTGAATTTTAAGAATGTGTTGAAATAAGGATGTTTGCGCCAAAACTAAGTGGCTTGCGCCAAAACTAGAGATGATCGCCGACTGCCGTCATCCCGCGGGGGGAAAAACCGAGGCGTCGCCGGCCCAGATCGTGACAGCTGTACCCCGCCATCATTTTCTCTTTCCATCGGACAGAGCCGTAACGACCACGGTTCCCTATAAATAGGGAAGTCTACCAACCACATTTACTTCTCTGATCCGGAACCTCAACCCCCTTCCTTGCTTTCGCACAATTGCTTCCGCCTCTTCCTTTCTATTGTTCTCGCTATTACCCCCAAACTCAAAATGCCGGGCGAGAATGAGGGTCACGCTCATTGCGAGGAAGCATTCCGCAAGCATCTTTTCCCCTCCTGCACGCTCACCTTGGACGAATACAACCTGATCGTCAACCGCTTCATTCCCGCTGGCTTCTCGGCGCGGAACCCGGGTAATCACGACAAGGTGAATACCCCGGAAGCGGGGGAGCTCGCCATCCCCCTCGAACATTTCGAGGTGGGCTTCCGCTTACCCCTCTGGCCGGAGATTCGGCAAGCCCTCCTCTACTATGGGGTGGTTCCCGCCCAGCTAAACCCGAACTCTGTCGCGATCCTTGTGGCATTCATCTGCTACATGCGATCCGAGAGGATCGATTTTAGTCTGCCGATCTTCCGCAAGTTGTTCAACTTCCACGCCAAAGGCGGCGTGGTCTTCTTCTCCGGGCAGCTGCTCAAGACCACCGGCCTTGCCAATAAACATCACCATTGGGGCGAGAAGTTTGTATACGTCACCGGGGACTTCGGCAACGTCCCGCTCCGACCCGTCCAGTACGAGAATGCTGCTTACAAGCCGCCCATTCTGGGGTCGCACGAGAGCGCACTCCTGGAGTTCTTCGGAACAAAGGAGTTTGACGTTCTCTTCCTCCGCCGAGACGTCGACTCCCTTCCTCCCGTTCACCCGGGCGAAGGTATGGTCCTGCCTTAGATTTGATCTTTCGTTAGGATCTTCTTGTGTTGAACAACGCCATCTTTGCAGGAGAGCGGGAGGTCCCTCTACGCCAACCTTTTTTCGGGGCCCCGGGTGTCGAGGATCGGGTTGCGAGAGGCTCTCTCGCTCTCGCGGAGGCCAGCGCTCGCGCCTGCCGGGAAGAGCCCGTTCAGCCTTCGGCGCCTGAAGCTAAGAAGCGAAAAGGCGCCGCTCCCGCCTCGCGATCACTTAAGAGGCCAAAGCCATCTTCTGCGAATAAGGGCATAGACTTGGCCGTCTCGCCTGCCCGACATCCCGCCTTGGGCAAGTCCTTCGAAGGGCTGCTCCAGATGGCCAGCGAGATGGGTGCTTCCGCCAGGAGGCGTACCGAGGCTACTGTCGAGAACCCTCTGGCCGCCAACATGGCGGGAGGAGAGGGAGTCGTCGCTGAGACCTCCGCCCGAACCCCGCCCAGGGAAGTGCCGAAAGGGCACAGAAATTATGGCCTCGGTGTGAAGCACGTCGACGCGGAAGGGAAGCCTCTACTCCAATGGGATCCCGAATCCAACAGGGTTGCAGTTTCAACGCTCCTCCCTAGCTGGTCGGAGCGGGATGAGGTTACTGGCGAGGCCTTCTCGCTGGGCTACGGCCTCTATAGCCGAGAGGGCGCCAGTGTCTTCGACCAGACGCCCACCCGGCTCCTGGCTTTCGATGCTACCTGGGCCCTGCTTTGCGGGTTCTAGCTTGCGCATATGTGCGTGCGTCGAAGCATCAACATCGACAAGAACTTCGCCGACATGTACAAGGCGAGGGAAGAAGCGGTGGCCAGAGCACGCTCTTCGGAGACAGAGCTCGCGAGTGCTCTGCAAGAGTTGGCGGATGCTCAACAAACGCTGTCCCTACACCCCGCGGCCGAGGTAAGAGGGATCATCCTGGACCCTTGCTCTCGCTACTCGAAGTCTCGCATGCGCCGTATTTACTGAGTTGATCTCTTCTCCACAGGATTCCGCCAAGGCCATGGCGCTCTGCGCGGAGTTGGCTAACGTACGTAGTGAGAACGTCCTGCTAAGGGACCAACTCCGGCGTGCGGAAGCAGCGAAAGACCCGCCTCCGACGCTTGATGAGAGACAAAAGAGTCGACACTTCTCGGTGTATGACATCGATAAGCTGCTCAAGGTGAACGCCCAGGCTACCGTCAGGCTGACGGTTGAGACGCTGCGAGACGCGAAGCTGCTTCGGGAGGACGGCATAACCATCGACGCCCGCCAACTCCTCCCTTGGCTATTCGATCCAGTCCCGAAGCCTCCCAGCATGCCCGACACTCCTCCTTCGGATACCCAGAAGTCCTCCTCCGCTGCCGGCGAGACGTCTGGGGCGAGCTCGGGCGAGGACTCCGGCAAGGACTCGGGCGAGAGTACCAGCGGGGATTACAGCGCGTCCCCTTGAAGTGCTTTCTTTTTTTTTTTCTTTTGATACATTTTTGTAATGAGCGAGAAGCTCCAAACCTCTGTAACTATTTAGAATAATGCAATGTTTCATTTTTCACCGCCGGTGTTTGCTCGAACGAATAGGTTAGAGAGCCAGCGGCTTCCGCGCGAGCTTCCGCCGAGACCCTTAGCCTCTATAGGGTCACCTTCCCTAGAGATTGACTAGGCGAGAGCCTTGCACCATCGATTAGGTCATTACGCCCAGGTCTGCCGGGGGCCCCCTTCAGCGAGATCCCCCCAGCCGAGACCTTTTGGCCGAGACCCCTATTGGCCGAGATCCTGACTGGCCGAGACCTCTACTGGCTTAGACCTTTAGGGCTGTCCCTGATCTAGGCCAGGGTCATGACAAGATACCTTCCCATAAACTGGACCTACGTTCCACCGGCGAGCCTTCAGACCTGCCACCTAAATGAGAGCTTGCGCAGCGAGTCTACCGGGGACTGAGCCGGGCTTGTTGTAACGCTGGGTAACCACAAATCAAGAACCAAGGACCACGAGTCAAGGACCCAACCCATCCCCCACAGGCGTTCCTTCGGACCTGCCAGCTAGATGAGAGCCTGCGCAGCAGGTCTACCTGGGGCCGAGCTGAGCTTGTGGTGTTGATGAAGATCAAGCAAAGCCTCTCCCACACAGGCGAGCCTTTGGAACTACCAGCTAGATGAGAGCCTGCAGAGCGGGTCTACCTGTGGCCGAGCCGAGCTCGGGGTGTTGATGAAGATCAGGCCAAACATCTCCCCCACAGGCGAGCCTTCGGACATGCCAGCTAGATGAGAGCCTGCGTAGTGGGTCTACCTGGGGCCGAGCCGAGCTCGGGGTGTTGATGAAGATCAAGCAAAACCTCTCCCCCACAGGCGAGCCTTCGGACCTGCCAGCTAGATGAGAGCTTGCGTAGAGGGTCAATCTGGGGCCGAGCCGAGCTCGGGGTGTTGATGAAGATCAAGCCAAACCTCTACCCCACAGGCGAGTCTTCGGACTTGCCAGCTAGATGAGAGCCTGCACAGCGGGTCTACCTGGGGCCGAGCCAAGCTCGAGGTGTTGATGAAGATCAAGCCAAACCTCTCCCCCACAGGCGAGCCTTCGGACCTGCCAGCTAGATGAGAGCCTGCGCAGCGGTTCTACCTAGGGCCGAGCCGAGCTCGGGGTGTTGATGAAGATCAAGCCAAACCTCTCCCCCACAGGCGAGCCTTCGGACCTGCCAGCTAGATGAGAGCCTACACAGCGGGTCTACCTGGGGCCAAGCCGGGCTTGTTGTAACATTGGGTAACCACAAATCAAGAACCAGGGACCACGAGTCAAGGACCCAACCCATCCCCCACAAGCGATCCTTCGGACCTGCCAGCTAGATGAGAGCCTGCACAGCGGGTCTACCTGGGGCTGAGCCGAGCTCGGTGTGTTGATGAAGATCAAGCCAAACCTCTCCCCTACAGGCGAGTCTTCGGACCTGCCAGCTAGATGAGAGCCTACGCAGCGGGTCTAACTGGGGCCGAGCCGAGCTCGGGGTGTTGATGAAGATCAAGCCAAACCTCTCCCCCACAGGCGAGCCTTCGGACCTGCCAGCTAGATGAGAGCCTGCACAGCGGGTCTACCTGGGGCCGAGACGAGCTCAGGGTGTTGATGAAGATCAAGCCAAACCTCTCCCCCACAGGCGAGCCTTCGGACCTACCAGCTAGATGAGAGCCTGCGCAGCGGGTCTACCTGGGGCCGAGCCGAGCTCGGGGTGTTGATGAAGATCAAGACAAACCTCTCCCCCACAGGCGAGCCTTCGGACCTGCCAGCTAGATGAGAGCCTGCGCAGCGGGTCTACCTGGGGCCGAGCTGAGCTCGGGGTGTTGATGAAGATCAATCCAAACCTCTCCCCCATAGGAGAGCCTTCGGACCTGCCAACTAGATGAGAGCCTGCGCAGCGGGTCTACCTGGGGCCGAGCCGAGCTCAGGGTGTTGATGAAGATCAAGCCAAACCTCTCCCCCACAGGCGAGCCTTCGGACCTGCCAGCTAGATGAGAGCCTGCGAAGCGGGTCTACCTGGGGCCGAGCCGAGATCGGGGTGTTGATGAAGATCAAGCCAAACCTCTCCCCCACAGGCGAGCCTTCGGACCTGCCAGCTAGATGAGAGCTTGCGCAGTGGGTCTACCTGGGGCCGAGCCAGGCTTATTGTAACACTGGGTAACCATAAATCAAGAACCAGGGACCACGAGTCAAGGACCCAACCCATCCCCCACAGGCGAGCCTTCGGACCTGCCAGCTAGATGAGAGCTTGCGCAGCGGGTGTACCTGGGGCCGAGCCGAGCTCGGGGTGTTGATGAAGATCAAGCCAAACCTCTCCCCCACAGGCGAGCCTTCGGACCTGCCAGCTAGATGAGAGCCTGCGTAGCGGGTCTACCTGGGGCCGAGCCGAGCTCGGGGTGTTGATGAAGATCAAGCCAAACCTCTCCCCCATAGGCGAGCCTTTGGACCTGCCAGCTAGATGAGAGCCTGGGCAGTGAGTCTACCTGGGGCCGAGCCGACCTCGGGGTGTTGATGAAGATCAAGCCAAACCTCTCCACCACAGGCGAGCCTTCGGACCTTCTAGCTAGATGAGAGCCTACGCAGCGGGTCTACCTGGGGCCGAGCCGAGCTCGGGGTGTTGATGAAGATCAAGCCAAACATCTCCCCCACAGGCGAGCCTTCGGACCTGCCAGCTAGATGAGAGCCTGCGCAGCAGGTCTACCTGGGGCCGAGCCGAGCTCGGGGTGTTGATGAAGATCCAGCCAAACCTCTCCCCCACAGGCGAGCCTTCGGACCTGCAAGCTAGATAAGAGCCCGCGTAGCGGGTCTACCTGGGGCCGAGCCGAGCTCGGGGTGTTGATGAAGATCAAGCCAAACCTCTCCCCCACAGGCGAGCCTTCGGACTTGCCAGCTAGATGAGAGCCTGCACAGCGGGTCTACCTGGGGCCGAGCCGAGCTCGGGGTGTTGATGAAGATCAAGCCAAACCTCTCCCCTACAGGTGAGCCTTCGGACCTGCCAGCTAGATGAGAGCCTACGCAGCGGGTCTACCTGGGGCCGAGCCGAGCTCGGGGTGTTGATGAAGATCAAGCCAAACCTCTCCCCCATAGGCGAGCCTTCGGACCTGCCAACTAGATGAGAGCCTGCACAGCGGGTCTACCTGGGGCCGTGCCGAGCTCGGGGTGTTAATGAAGTTCAAGACAAAGCTCTCCCCCACAAGCGAGCCTTCGGACCTGCCAGCTAGATGAGAGCCTGCGCAGCGGGTCTACCTAGGGCCGAGCCGAGCTCGGGGTGTTGATGAAGATCAAGCCAAACCTCTCCCCCACAGGCGAGCCTTCGGACCTGCCAGCTAGATGAGAGCCTGCACAGCGGGTCTACCTGGGGCCGAGCCGAGCTCTGGGTGTTAATGAAGATCAAGCCAAACCTCTCCCCCCACAGGCGAGCCTTCGAACCTGCCAGCTAGATGAGATCCTGCGCAGCGGGTCTACCTGGGGCCGAGCCGAGCTCGGGGTGTTGATGAAGATCAAGCCAAACCTCTCCCCCACAGGCGAGCCTTTGGAACTGCCAGCTAGATGAGAGCCTGCACAGCGGGTCTACCTGGGGCCAAGCCGAGCTCGGGGTGTTGATGAAGATCAAGCCAAACCTCTCCCCCACAGGCGAGCCTTCGGACCTGCCAGCTAGATGAGAGCCTGCATAGCGGGTCTACGTGGGGCCGAGCCGAGCTCGGGGTGTTGATGAAGATCAAGCCAAACCTCTCCCCCACATGCGAGCCTTCGGACCTGCCAGCTAGATGAGAGCCTGCGCCGCGGGTCTACTTGGGGCCAAGCCGAGCTCGGGGTGTTGATGAAGATCAAGCCAAACCTCTCCCCCACAGGCAAGCCTTCGGACCTGCCAGCTAGATGAGAGCCTGCGCAGCGGGTCTACCTGGGGCCGTGCCGAGCACGGGGTGTTGATGAAGATCAAGCCAAACCTCTCCCCCATAGGCGAGCCTTCGGACCTGCCAGATAGATGAGAGCCTGCGTAGCGGGTCTACCTGGGGCCGAGCCGAGCTCAGGGTGTTGATGAAGATCAAGCCAAACCTCTCCCCCATAGGCGAGCCTTCGGACCTGCCAGCTAGATGAGAGCCTACGCAGCGGGTCTACCTGGGGCCGAGCCGAGCTCGGGGTGTTGATGAAGATTCCTTCACCCAGGCCTATTCTATCGTGAAGATGGGGAGACAGTCAGTTAGAGCAAAAGCATTTTTAGGGTAGAAAAGACCTATTCTTATGATAGCATTTTCTAGAGAGTCAACATTCTGAAAAGACTACTTCGAAATGATAACATTTATTCACCATATTACAACACCTTCTCTCCCTTCAGGGGTAGAAATGTTTTAAGTCATCACCGTTCCTGGTGTGACTCAAGGTCCTTCCCACCACATCCTGGAGGTAATAACCCCCGTTAGCCAGAACCTTCTCTATTATGTAGGGTCCTTCCCAACTGGGGTTGAGTTTGCCCACAGGAGCCGACCTTCCCGCCGCGTCGACCTTTTTCAGCACTAGGTCCCCTCGGCAAATTGCTTAACCCTGATGTGTTTATCGAAGTACCTGGCCATTCGTCTTTTTATCTCTTCTTGTCTGATGACAGCAATATCCCGTAGCTCTTCCACCATATCCAACGAGAGGCGCAATCCCTCCTTGTTCTCCAACCTTCAAGCTTCGCTTCCCTCACCCGCGGCTGCGACCCGTGGAGACCGAACCTCGAACTCCACTGGGAGGACAACCTCACACCCATGAGAGAGCTTGAAGGGGGTCTCCCCTGTGGCCGTGTTCGGAGTTATTCGCAAGGCCCACAGGACGGAAGGGAGCTGCTCCACCCAGTTGCCCTTCAGGTTCTCCACCTTCTTCTTGAGCAAGTTCACGATGATTTTGTTCGCCGCTTCCACCTGGTCGTTGCTCCGGGGGTGATGGACAGAGGCAAACCTGAGGTCAATCCCCAGTTGGGCGCAGAAGCTGATGAACTCTTCACTAGCAAACTGAGGACCGTTATCTGTCACTATCGCTTGGGGTATCCCATGCCTGCATATGATTTCCCCCCAAACGAAGTTCCTGATGACCTGGGAGGTAACCTTGGTTAGGGCCTTGATTTCCAGCCACTTTGAGAAGTAGTCGATCATGACTAGGAGGAACCTCCTCTGCCCGCTAGCTGGAGGAAAGGGTCCAACCAGATCCATTCCCCAAATGGTGAAGGGCCATGGGGCCATGATGCTCCGAAGCCTTTGTGCGGGTAAGAGCTGGAGGGGGGCGTGTACTTGACATTTCAGACATCTCTTTCCAACTCGACTGTATCCTTCCTCAAGGTCTTCCAGAAGTACCCTTGTCTTATCACCCTTTCCTCCAACGTTCTTCCTCCCGAGTGGCTGCCGCACTCTCCCGAATGCACCTCTTCCAGGATTCTCGGGACCTCCTCCTCGGTCACACATCTCGCGAGGAGCCCTGATAACATTTTCCGGTGCAAGCCCCCTTCAAACATCAGGTAGTGGGCTGCCTTTCGCCCAAAGCTTTTCGCCTCCTTAACCCCCTCTGATAGCTTGCCTGTGGTAAGGAAGGTCACCAATGGGTCCACCCATGAGGATCGCCGACCCACCTCCATCGATTTCCCCTCTTCAATTGCTAGTCGGAAAAGTTCAGTTACGGTCCCTCCTCCCTGAGGCCCAAACTTTGCCAACCAATCAGCTGCTGCGCTTTCTTCCCTGGGAACGTGTTGAATAGAGAAGGAACGGAACCCTCCGATGATTGCCCTTACCCTGGATTGATACTTCACGAGGGTGGGCTCCCGAGCCTCAAAGTCCCCTCTGATCTGTGACGCTACGAACATCGAGTCAGTGAAGGTCTCCACATCCTGGATTTCTAATTCCCTTGCCAATCGAAGGCCGGCTATCACAG
Organism: Platanthera zijinensis; assembly: GCA_039513925.1. Classification (NCBI taxonomy): domain Eukaryota; kingdom Viridiplantae; phylum Streptophyta; class Magnoliopsida; order Asparagales; family Orchidaceae; genus Platanthera; species Platanthera zijinensis. The sequence continues at coordinate 118,742,897 of CM077087.1, forward strand.
CCTCATACTCCGCCTGATTATTGGTGACAGGGAAGTGGAAAACCACCGCCTGTTCTATGGTAACCCCTTGAGGACTCACCAATACTACACCCCCTCCCAGGGAGTGCCTTCCCGAGGCCCCATCGACCATCATCTTCCATGCTTCGTTGGACTTCGGCTCCTCATTCTCAGTCTCAGTGACATAGTCTGCCAGAAAGTCTGCCACGGCCTGAGCCTTGATGGAGAGCCTCGGGACGAACGAGATGTCGAACTCGCTTAGTTCGATAGACCACTTTGCCAGCCTTCCCGAGTGCTCTACCCCCTCGAAGATCTTGCGAAGAGGATGGTCGGTGACCACCCTAATTGAGTGTGCTTGAAAGTATGGATGAAGTTTCCTTGCCGAAACAACCAAAGCATAAGCTAGCTTCTCCAGGATGGGGTAGCGGAGTTCCGCCTTTTTCAGGATTCGGCTTACGTAATAGCCGGGCAACTGCTTCTTCCTCTCTTTCCTAACCAAGAAGGAGCTCACAGCTTCCACCCCCACCCTGAGATACAAGGCCAGGTCTTCCCCTTCTTTGGGGCTTTGGAGCAGCGGAGCCTGGGAGAGTGGTCTCTTCAGCCCCTGAAAAGCCTCTTCACAATCATTCGTCCAGTCGAACACCTGATTACTACGAAGCACTTTGAAGAAAAAAGAACACCTATCCCCGGACCAGGAGAGGAACCTGCTTAGCCCGGCCAACTTTCCCGTCAGGCGCTAGACTTTCTTGGCGCTGCGAGGTGACTCCAAGTCAAATATAGCCTTCACCTTCTCCGGGTTAGGTTCTACCCCTGCCGGAGTCAAGAGGTGTCCGAGAAACTTCCCGTGACTGCCCCCGAAGACACACTTCAAGGGGTTCATCCTCATCTTGAACCTCCGCAGGGTGGCAAACGTTTCTTCCAAGTTCCGCAAATGGGAATCCACGCATTTGCTTTTGACCAGTAGTTCATCGACATAGACCTCTAGATTCTTCCCCCTTTAGTCTCGAAAGACTCGATCCATCATGCGTTGGTATGTTGCCCCTGCGTTTTTCAATCCAAAGGGCATCATCTTATAGCTGAAGCATCCCTCTCTCGTGATGAAGGAGACATCCTTGACATCGGGAGGGTGCATCCGGATCTGGTGGTAACCAGAAAAAGCATCCAAAAAACTCATAACAGAAAAACCGACGGCTGAATCAACCAGCGCGTCGATTCGAGGCAGGGAATAGCAATCCTTGGGGCATGAATTATTTAACATGGAAAAATAGATACACATACGCCACTTTCCTCCCCCTTCTTTACCATTACCACATTGGAGATCCAGCCTGGATACTGGATCTCCGAGATGAAGCCTGCCTCCAGAAGCTTCCTGACCTCCTCTCGGATGGGCTCCTCCAGCTTGGTGGCGATGGCCCTCATCTTCTGGCGCATAGTGCGAGCCCTCGGGTCCAGGTTCAGGCGATGACACGCTACGTCCGCATCGATACCCGGCATTTCTGCCGCGCTCCACGCGAAGATGTCGATGTTGCTCTGGATGCAGCCTAGCATCCGCGCCTGGTCCTCGAGGCTTAAGCCTATGCTGACTCGCACCTTCTACACTTGCCACGCTATGGTGAGTACCTCCATCTCCACCACTTCCTCAGCCGGCTCCAGCCTCGACCGATCCCATCCTGCCCTTGCCTCCTCCTGCTCAACTTCCTCTCCTCCGACCACTTCGACCCCCATTGCTTCCACCAGGCCTTCTTCTTGCCTCTGCTCTCCTTCCCCTGCCTCTCCCAGGCTCATCTCCCCCATCTCCGCCACTTCCTCCATCAACAAGTCCCTCGCCTCCTGCGGGCTCGCCTCCTCTACTTCTATACCTCCTTCCTGACCTGCCATCTCTTTCTCCAGCTCCTCCGCCTCAGCCATCCACGACACGGTGTTTACCGCTGTAGCATAGCACTGCCTTGCCACCTTCGGATCCCCCCTGATCCTAACCTGCACCACTCCGTTGCTGAACTTGAGGCATTGATGAAATGAGGAGGGGACACAGCGAAAGGCGCTGATGAGAGGATGCCCAAAGATGGCGTTGTAGCTACTTGGGGCATCTACGATCACGAACCTACAGTTCCGCGAGACGCCTCCAAGCTTCACATGCAGGCCCACTCCCACTTCTACCTCCTTCCTCTCTCCAGAAATACCAAAAAGCTGTCCGTCGGAAGCCATGACCCTTTTTCCTTCCACCCTCATTTCATCGAAGGCCTTCTTGAAGATCACGTTCACGGATCTCCCGTTATCAACCAGTATCCGGGAGACTGTGAAGTTCTCCACCGCTGTCTGGATCACTAGTGCGTCGCATAACGGGTCTTCGTATTCTGGCATATCTGCGGATGAGAAGGTGATCTTTTCTTCTGGGGGGGAGCTAGGGAGGTCGAGGCGACCCCTCTGCGGAACATGGTTTGAAGGCTCCCCTTCCGGGTTGCCTCGATCCCTGCTCCCCTATGGATCACTCTGATCCCCCTCGGGTCCCCACATCGACCCTGTCTTCACATCTATCCTCAGCCTCTCCGTGCTGCACCTCGACGATCCTTGTAGGCGGATCCTGCCTTCCAGCTCCTCTGGCCTCCCTCATCTCTAGAAATTCCGGGCAGGTGGCCGTTGCGTGATCTTCCTTCTGATGGAAGTCACAATAAGGCAACGCCACCCTGCCCCCCTCTTCCTTCTCCTCCTCCTCTTCTCCCTGCTCCTCGAATTCTTCTTCCTCTTCCTCTTCCCACCTCCATGGCCTCCTGCGGTGGTGGGGGGTGACCTCTCGGTCCCTGCCTCCATCCTCCCTGCTCGAGTCTCCTCAGCTCCCGGAGGTTGTCTCTTCCTTGAAAACCCCCTTGGCCTTGGGGGCGACCTTCCTGAGACCTCCAACCCAATCGGTTGTTCAGCTCCCTGGCCCCCCCATACTGTTGTCCCTGCCCTCAGGGTTCTTCCCTTCTCCTGTCTTCCCTTAACTCCCTCTGCTCTCTCACTTCTCTCTGCCTCACTGTTGTCGGCTCCTTCACATCATCCTCCGCCAACCTGGCCAGCTTCCTCGTAAATGCAGGGTTTGCCCTCTCAAAGTCTATCTCCTTTGCCGCCCTATCCATGAGCTCCTCAAAGGAGAGAGGGGGCACACTCTTCAGCTCCATGTTGAAAAATCCCGGCCTCAGCCCCAGGGTGAAGGCAAGCATCAGTGCATACCCCGGGACCTCCTGGACTAGGAGAATCTCCTCTTGGAACCGGTCAACGTAATGACCCAACGTCTCCTCCGGCTTCTGCCTCACCGCAAACAGGCACTCAGCCTCCTTCTTTCGTCTCTTCGAAGTCGAGAACCTCAACAGAAAACCCCTGCGCAGGTCCTCAAAAAAGTAGATCGAGCTCGCCGGCAACTGGTGGAACCAGTCCCTGGCCTTTTCCTTCAGAGTGATGGCAAAAAGCCTGCACTTGAAGGCATCCGACATCTGTCTTATCGACACCACATCCTCAAACCATTGCACGTGCTGAACCGGGTCATCCTTCCCGGTGTAGTAGGTCATATCCGGCTCCATGAACCCCTCCGGCATTGGGGCCGAGACGATGAGCTCACTAAAAGGGGTCTCGCCCCCTGCCTTGCGAGAGGGCCCGTCCCGCGACCTCGGTTGGCTGGACCGATCCACGAGACCATGCCCGGGGAAGAGCTCCCGCACTGCCGCCTCCTTCTCGCCCAAATCCACCGGAACCTCCTGCCCGAGACGCTAGCCTGGGAAAAGCTCCCGCGCAGCCACATCCCTCTCGCCTGCCTCCACCGGGACTTCCTTCCCGGGGCGTTGCCCCGGGGCATTCTCGCCTAACAGCGGGACCGCCTCCACAGGAGCCCGCGGCGTCTCCCACTCATTTCTTGCCGAGAAGGCCAAGCTGATCGTCTGCATGACCTCTCGCCTGAAATCCTCTAACATCTTCCTCGTCGCTTCTTCTCCCTGGGTGGGTGATTCTCCCGCGCCAGATCCTTCACCTTCACCTCCTGCCATGGGACTCGACTCAAGATTTTCTTGCATCGACTGCTTCCACGCTCATCGCACCAGAACTGTTGAAGCCAAAATTGACCTCAACGACTGTTCACAAACCAAAGTGCAGCCGACGCCTACTTCTCTCAAATCTCGACCCCTGACTAGCTGCTAAGGTCCTAAGACTGACCCAAAGCCTCAGCTGGGAGGTCCCACCTCACACCCAGAAGATCTCTGAGAGTTTCCCACCAAAACCAATAGTTGGACTGGGTGCTCTTCGGAAAGCACTGGAGTTGGAGAGTATAAAGAGAACCCTGCCGTCCAAAGAGCCCCTATGGGTCTTTTTATAGTCTTCTCCTATTCTGAAAATACTGAAATACCCCTGATGGGTCTGCCAATAACCAAAACCCGCTGTCCTCCCAGGGGTATACAGGTAATTTAACCCGAGGATAATGAAATAATAATAATAAAATAATCCTTTTTCCTGGGTGCCAGGCCCCACCACATGAACCTACTTTGGCGAGAACCCCGGGCGAGAAGGCTCTCGCTGAGCCTTAGCTGAGCTTACCTTGGCGAGGCCTCCTGGCGAGAGGGTTCTTGCCCTTGGTGGTTTTGACGTCATTACCGCTGGACGTGAAGACCTGAGTCCTGGTGCGAACGATCTCGCCTACCAATGGGCGGGAGCACCTTAAGGGCGAGAACTCTGCCGGTCCGCCGTGGGGCTAACCCGGGCCTGACCCAAACCTGACTACTGATGTCTTAGTCCTCCCAGGCCTCCCCAGCGAATATGGGGTTGTACAAATCTCTTCAATTTATTTCACTCTCTTCCCTCCACGTCCCATAATCACATCATTACCCATAAAATAATTCTACTAATTATATACTAATACAAATAATGCTTGCATTACCATAACTCTGAACAGGAAGTTTACTCACCACCAGACTTTCGATCCTGTAATGACTTTTTAATCCAAGCCCAAAATTCCAACTCAAAAATAACATCAAACCTTCAGGATGACCTCTATTTACCCCACCAGCTCGATGAGATAAATCATTGCACTAACATAATGATTTCTTCCGGAACATTTCATTGCCATTATATAATAGTAAATGCATAAATTAAATAAATGAAGATGGATAAACTCGGCACTAATATTCATATATTTCATCATAGGGGAATTTAAGGTGAATTTATTATCTGTTTGGGTCTCTTGACATTTTGAGCCATTACACACGCACACCTCGAGAGAGGCAGACGTCCAAATCTCCCAGATTTGTGTCAAATCCAATAGTGGGGTTCACCACATAAAGCGAGCTTTATGCGTACGATTTGGACGAGAGTTCGGTCGGACCTTCCTAAACTCAGTTGGGCACGACTTCGAGAGAAGCAAGTTCAAGCTTTAGGAACCTCTACGATCAAGGACATTTACCCTATTAAGTTAGGTTTTTAATCGAATTTTTAGTCAACTCTTCCTGAGGTGATCCTTGATGGAGTGCTTTTCCATTTCATTTTTCCAACCCTTCGTTGTAATCGTTCTTAATAGCTCTTTATTTAACTGCAAGTAGTTCTCTTTTTAGCGCTATATCTCTTTTCTTAATCACATTTAGATTTCTCTTTAACCCAAAAACCATCCTTCGATATGATAATAGTTTTCGTGTCAGTAGTTTTACTCAACAGTTCCCGGATTTCAATACGACACTTGTGTCCCCTAGCTACAGTTTGATAGGTATACCTGCCTAGTTCGATTGCTAGTTCGGCTCTCTTTTCTCAAGCGGAAAGCTATCACCAAGTTTTTGGCGCCGTTGCCGGGGAGCAACTTGTGTTGATAATTTGAAAACACGAACCTATTACTTTTATCATTTCTCTTTCTCATCCTCTTTCTAAAAACTTTAAAAAAATGTAACTCTCTTAATAAAAACCCACTTCACAATTTTTCTACACCACCTAACTCTCTCGAAAAGGGCAAAGTGGCTTAAATACCACTATCTTGTCTAGTACCTTATAAACCCTTCATTGGGAATCCCTTGGGAAGTTCGGGAGATAAAACATAAAAAAATCTATTACAAAAAAATTTAGCTTCTCTTTTTGAAGTTTATTTATTTCTCTTCTTTATCTTCTCTTTTTCTAGGACATGACCCACGGGAGTCCGTCGGTTATTTTGGACTTGGACCATGAAATTGAGCGTACTCTTCGGAGAAGATCGGATTTCAAGGTCCTACTCTCCAAATACTGGTTGAGGATTCCGAGTCATTTTCTACTTTAAGAATGGAGGAACCCCACGTGTAGGAAGCCGGGCATAAGCCTATGTCATATTATGCACAATCGAATCTAGAGGGAAAATAATCAAGCTTCGTTCTCCTTGCTATAGCTAATAATAATTTCGAACTAAAGCCTAACAAAATTCAAATGGTGCAGCAGTATGTGTAATATGACGGACTTCAAGATGAATATCTAAACACCCATATAACAAGCTTTCTTAAGATTTGTGACACCTTCAAGATAAATGGTGTCCCAAATCATGTTATTAGTCTAAGATTATTTCCTTTCTCCCTAAGAACCAAAGATAAATAATGTTTGATGACTCTGCCATGTGGGAGCATCACCACTTGGGATGAACTAACTGAAAAATTTCTGACGAAGTATTTTCCGCTAGCTAAAACTGAAAAACTTAGGAACGATATTTCTGCCTTTGGACAAATAGACTCTAAAAGCTTATATGAAACCTGGGAAAGATTTAAAGAACTATTAAGATGATTCCCCCATCACGCGATGCTTGTATGGTTACAAGTGAAAACGTTTTATAACGTGCTAAATAAAAATATAAAGCAAATGATAAACGCAGCTTCTGGTGGTACTTTAAACCATAAGACCCCGGAAGTAGCTCTTGAGATTTTAGAGGACATAGACATGAACACCTATCAGTGGAATGTGCCTAGGTCCTGCCCAAACAAACCTGCAGGTATATTTGAAGTGATCAACATCTCTCAGCGAGCTCTACAAGTGGAAATTTTAAAGAAATTACGGAGATGATTGCTGCCTCCGCCACTCAGGTATGGGAATCTGCAACTCCTGCTCCCGAACAATAAGATTATGTTAATAATTATCATAGAAATTCTTTTAATAATTTTTTTGCTACGAATTTTCATGCTCCTATTTTTACTTTTCTGAATAGTTATAATCCTGCTTTACGGAACCACCCGAATTTTTCGTGGAGTAATCCTTCGAGTGCAATGCGCCCACAACCACAAAATGATTTTTCTGCACCATCTCCACCTCTTCAAAACTATCCAAAACCTCCAAGCTTGGAGGAGTTACGTTCTAAATATATAACCACAAATGACGCTACTATAAGAACCTTAACCGGAAGCGTAAAAAATCTAGAAAATAAATTAGGAAAACTGGAAAAAATTATTTTTAAGCGACCCGCAGGGTCTCTTCCTTCTAATCTTGAACCAAACAAGAGAGAGAAAGCAAAATCTATAATTCTTCGGAGTGGGAAGCAAGTTTACGATATGGTTAGTGAAGAGCCCGAGGCAAGCTCTGTTCGCATTTTGAAAATTCCACCACCCACTGGAAAAGAAGTTATCACTCGCTCTCTATTTTATAAAAAGATCTCGCTCCACCACCCATCTTTAAAAATGATACAACTCCACCATACCCTTCCCAACTTAACAAACAACATATTGATGATCAGTATACTCGATTCTTATAAATGTTTAAGCAGATCCACATAATCCTACCCTTCCATGAAGTTATTTCCCAGATGCCGAAGTATGTTAAGTACCTTAAGGACCTCCTGACTAATAAGAAGAAGTAAGAAAACTTATCGCACATATGGCTAAATTTTGAGTGCTCTGCGGTCTTGAGAAATGGTTTGCCAAAGAAGATCAGTGATCCGGGTAGTTTTTCTATTTCGTGTGTCTTTGGTGATCTTTTTATCAAGCTCACATTGGTCAACTTAGGTTTGAGTATCAACCTAATGAATTCTCATTATTTAAGAAGGTAGGAATTGGTAGCCTCAACCCCATGAATATGAGTATCCAGCTTGCTGATAAATCAGTTAAGTACCCGTTAGGAATAGTGGAGGATGTTTTAGTCAAGGTCGACAAATTCATCTTCCCGGTGGATTTCTTCATTTTGGACATCGAAGAAGACATTAAGGTTCCACTAATCCTTGGCCGACCCATCCTTTCCACCTCCTGAGCTATCATTGATGTAAGCAATGGTAAGCTCTTCCTTCGAGAAGGCGATAATGAAGTGACTTTCTCTATCACCCTTTCGAAGAAGAACACCCTAGAGAATGACGACTCCTGCTTTTTCTTAGAAACCTTAAGTGATGAATCCTCCTACTTCTCTTCTGATAGTGAGAATAAATTTTCTGATTTTTGTTCTTCCTATACACTCCCAATTGAATTTCTGCAAGAAACTTCCATGACCACTAGCCCCACACCTTTTAATTTTCCATACAAAAAGTCTACAAAGACATGGTTTTTGAAAAAGAAAGAATTTTTAAAACCTCATATGAAGAACCCCCTACACTAGAATTAAAAGAACTACCTGAACATCTCAAGTATGCCTTCTTAGAAAAAATACCAAACAGCTAGTGATAGTTTCGGCCATCCTGACAGAAGTAAAAAATGATAAACTCCTTCTTGTTTTACGTAAGCATCGCCAAGCTATTGCTTGGAAGATTTCTGATATCAAGGGCAAAAGCCCATCTTTCTGCACCCACTAAATCCTAAAGAAAGATAATTCATGTAACTCCTTCCAACCTCAACGCTGTAAAATCTGAAGATGAAAGAAGTCGTAAAAGGCGAGTTGATGAAACACTTAGACGTGGGAATTTTCTATCCTATATCCGATAGTAAGTGGGTTTGTCATGTTCAGGTAGTGCCGAAAATGGGAGTGATAATTGTAGTTGTAAATGAGAATAATTATTTAATCCCGACATGGACGGTGACGGGGTGGCGAATGTGTATTGATTATCGTAAGTTAAATGATGCCACCCGCAAGGACCACTTCCCCTTGCTATTCATCGATCAATTTTTTGAGAGATTATCCGGCCATTGCTTTTATTGTTTTCTCGATGGCCTCTCGGGGTATTTTCAAATCCTCATCTCTCTCGAGGAACAGGAGAAAACTATGTTTACTTCTCCCTTCGGCACCTTCGCCTACCGAAGAATGACGTTTGGATTGTGCAATACGCCAGCTACATTCCATTGATGTATGCTCGCTGTCTTCGACAAGTATGTAGAAAGAATTATGGAGGTATTTATGCATGATTTGTCTGTGTTCGGTGATACCTTCGATAGTTGCTTAGAAAACCTCAAAACAGTCTTAGAAAGATGTGAAGAAACTAACCTTGCCCAAAATTGGGAAAAATGCCATTTTATGGTGAGGGAAGGGTTAGTTTTAGGTCATAAAATTTCTGCGAGAGAAATTTAAGTAGACATAGTCATGATAGAATTTATCGAGAAGTTTCCGCCGCTTACAGACGTCAAAGCTATACGAAGTTTCTTAGGGCACGCTGGTTTCTACCGTCGCTTCATAAAAGACTTCTCCAAAATAACCAAACCTCTTACTCAGCTCTTAGAAAAAGACGCCCCATTTATTTTTGATGACCTTTGTCTGTCATCCTATGAATTAATAAAAGATAAATTAATTAATGCCCCCATTATGATAGCTCTAGTGTTGGACCTTCCCTTTGGAATTATATGTGATGCGAGTAGTTTCGCGGTGGGAGACGTACTAGGACAACTAATTTCTAAAAACTTCCACCCCATCTATTATGAAAGTAAAACATTTACATCAGCACAAGAGAATTATACTATGACCGAGAAGGAGCCCCTAGCTATAGTGTTCGCTTTTGATTAATTTTGTTCATTTATTACACTTTTTAAAATTATTATTTTTACGGATAACTCGACCCTCAAATAAATTCTTGCTAATATGGATGCCAAGCCCCGCTTGATTTGGTGGGTCTTACTCCTCTAGGAGTTTGACTTAGAAATCTGTGATAAGCGAGGAGCTGAGAATTTTGCCGCTGATCATCTCTCCTGATTAGATAATCCCTTTAAAGAAATATTAGATGAAAAATCTTTTAATGATTTATTCCTAGTTGAGAAGTTGCTTTTAATTAAGACATCCCCTTCTCCTTTGTTTCCATACATAGCCAACTATTTAGTGGTGCGTGCCCTTCTGAAAGAGTTCTCCTCTCAGCAAAAGAAGAAATTCTTTTCTGAGTTGAAGAACTATTTTTGGGAGGACCCGCATCTTTTCAGAGTTTGTGCGAACCAAGTGATAAGGAGATATGTCTCTTTTGAAGAAGTTTAAGATATTTTAAAACATTTGCACGAAGGACCGACTAGTGGTCACTATCAAGCTGCTCACACCGATCACAAGGTGCTTTGCGCGGGCTTTTACTTGCCTAGCATGTTTAAAGATGCGTAAGCCTTTGTGAATAGGTGTGATAGTTGCCAACCGTCGGGCAATATTTCCCATAAAAATGAAATGCCACAAAATTATTTCCTCGAGTGTAAAGTTTTCAACCTATGGGGAATTGATTTTGTTGGCCCCTTCCTTCTAGCTTCGGGAATAAATATATTTTAGTTATCGTAGATTATGTTTCTCGATGGGCTGAAGTCCAAGCTCTTCATACTAACGACGCCCGAGTCATAATTAATTTCTTAAATAAATTATTTTCTTGATTCGGTACACCACGAGACATCGTTAGCAATATGGGTTCTCACTTTTGTAACACGTAGTTTTCAAAAATTCTTATTAAATACGGCATTACGCATAAGCTTTCAATTGCCTACCACCCCCCAAAAAACGGACAAGTCAAAATAGTGAATAGAGTGATAAATTTTTTTTTAGAAAGGACTGTTTCCACCTCTACGAAAGACAACTCAACAAAATTTGACGATGATCAATGAGCATACCGAACAACGTAAAAACAGCCATCGGATGTATGCTGTATCGGTTGGTTTATGGAAAATCATGCCATTTACCCGTATAATTAGAACATCGCACTTTTTTGGACTTACAATTTTTAAATTTCAATCCCGACTCTATCGGTGATTTTAGAAAATTTCAACTTAACGAACTCGACGAGTTGCGCTCTTACGCATATGAGAATAAAAAATTTTATAAAGAGCGGACAAAACCTTTTCACGACTAACACTTAAGGCACCCAAAAACCTTCAAGCCGGGCGACCAAGTTCTTTTATATAATTCTTGTTTACATTTATTTCCGGGCAAGTTAAAGTCTTGTTGGTCTTGGATATTTTCTGTTAAACAAGTTTTTCCATATGGTAATGTTTTAAATTCACACCCTGATAAGGGTGATTTCAAAATGAATGGGCAGCATCTTAAACTATATTTTTCTTATGATGATGATGTTAGTCCGAATAATGTTAAGTTTCTTTTGCACGAACTGTAACTTAAGACTATTTATTTTTGTTAAAACTTTATTTATTATTTTTGGACAAATTATTATTGGACAATATTATTTTGTTGCATCGAGCTCAAATGATGTTTTAAACAAAGGGTGCTCTTGGAAGGCAACCCAAGTTATCTTTTCTGTTTTCTTTATTTTCCACTTTTTGCACTGGATGTCTCCGACAAGCTGAAGCTTATGCGATCGCCTGCTCCAATGCTGCTGATTCCATCACAAAGTCCAAAGAAGACATTTCATGAAGATCTAAAGCGCAAGCATAGTGAGCGGCATCACTCAGCTTTCGCGACGCAAAAATCCGGGGAAGTAGTTATTTTTCAATTCCTTACTTTAATTTCTATTTTAATTTCTCTCTCTCTACCCTCTTTTCTCCATTGAGGACAATGTCTATTTTAAGCTTAGGGGAGGATTTCCTCCTTCTCTTATCTTTATTTTATTTTTATATCTTCAAAATACAAAAAATATATATATAAAATATTTCAAAATAAAAAAAATAGAAAATATTTAAAAATCCTGAAAAATAGAAAATATTTCAAAATAAAAAATAAGAGAATATTTCAAAATATAAAAAAAATATTTACTATTTGTTTTTTCTTTAATAGTTTAAACGGTTTTTTTGGTATTTCAATAGTACCCCTTGCTTTTGTTTTGTTTTTCTCAAAATCCCATATAAACAACTTAGCAATTATAATATTTCTAATGGATCTTTTTAATTATGTTTCACAAGTAAAATGTTGTCATATTTTGTTTCTAATTCACGGTAGCATGTTAATATGAAACATTTTTTCTAAAACTCGCATTTTTTATGATTTTCGTTCTTTATTTTCTTTACTTTCTTAAAAATATTTCGTCCACTATTTTCCTTTTCATTTTTGGATAATTTTTTTAATGTCGACTTTTGATTAGAATAGTAGATATGAACGATCCAAGTCACCTATTATTTCTATTTTCAAGATAATTTCATCAATCTTTTTTATTATCTAGGACGTACTTTTTGAAATTTTTCAGAACTATGCTTTAAATGAATTTAAAAACTTGAAAATGATTTAGGCCGTTTTTGTTTTCGTTCGAGCTTTCTTGCCAACCTAAAAATTTTTACCCCTAGTTAGCCGCTTTAGAGAATTTTTCAAATTTCTATTGATAGCTCCACTTATTATTTCATCTTCACCAAAGCCAAATTTTCCAACCTATCTAATCGCATTAACCTTTTGAGTTTCATTTAAAAAAATTTCATGATTATGATAGGTTATTTTGTGATATTTTAGGAGAAGTTTTTGAAAAAGAATGCTCAAAAGAAGTGTTTACTTTTGTTTTGCAAATCACAAAATGAAAAGAAAATTTTAATTATGGCCTTTATTTTGAAAAGAAAAAAAGGAAAAGAAAAAGAAAAATATTTTAATAAAATTTTTGAAACACGTTGTTTTGGTTTAGTGTGATTTTTAAGCCTCTTTGTTTCTCTTTGAATTCCAATCCTAATCATAATCCTAAACCAAACTTTTTAGTCCTAATAAGTTCTTTTGATTCATATTTTTGAATTTTATTTATTAGGTAAGTAAAGAAGAAAAGTAATCAGTATTAGTTTTTGATTTAAATTTAGATTTTTATTATTTAATTGATATAGTCAAAATGCGATTCTTGGATCTAGTAACAACTTAATGAGTTTTTTTAATTTTGTAGTTTTGCCTAAGTTTATTCAAAGAAATTTGTTTAAATTTATGATGATTTATTTTCGTTAGTAAAGCTAATAAATCGTAAACAATGTTTAAGTAATTATTTTAGGTTTACGTTTCACCTTCTCCCTACTTAGAATTCCGCATAGTACTTGTGTAAGCATAATTAGAACTTTTTGATTAGTCACTTTTTTATGGTTATCTAGTTTTTATATCATTTTTTGGGGATAAGCAAAGCTTAAGCTTGGGGGAATTTGATAGTTTATTTTGTATTCTAAACAATTATGGTATTTTCTTGTATTTAATGCATGAATCATGTCTTGTAAACTTATATGTTGACCTCCTTATGTTTATATTTTGTCCACTAATGTTTTCATGTATTTTTGCAGGTTTATAGAACTTTCAACCAAAAATTTCCCTTACATGCTGCCTGACACGCCCTCCCTGCGCATGTGACAGGGCATGCCACCGAGTCTAGAGGAGTGTTGCTACTAGAAACCATTTCCATAGAAAAACCACCTGACACGCCCCTAACACGCCCACCCTGGGCATGTCAAAGGGCGTGTACCCTCATCCCAAAGCATGCTGCCATATTTAAAGATTGTTTATTGCTGCACGTCAACAGTACTAACACGCCCCCTACACGGGCGTGGCCTTGGGGCGTGTTCCACCATTTTCGATGACTGACAGATTTTTGACCAAAGATTGGGACTTGGCATGACTTATACGCCCCTCCTATATGGGTGTGGCCCAGGGCGTGTCCACCGACATACAGAAGAAATCATCATTCCCGCCAGAATCCAAAGCCTGTGGTCAACTCCGTGCATGTCACACCCCACCTAACATGCCCTCCCTAGGCGTGACAGAGGGCGTGACCAACCCGAGAATTTTTCCTATATATACAGTGGTACCCACTTGTGTCTAGAACAGTTTTGGGTTTTGAGGGGAGGTGCTGCCCTTTTATTTCTTATATTTTTCATGCTTTCTCTCTCTCCCTCTCTTTATCATTTTGAGTTTTTCTTATCCCTAGCTTAGTGTGCTCTATTGTAATAGCTTTTGTAACTTCATTAGTAGCTTAATATTATGCTAGCTTAGGTTTTCATTTCATTGTAAGTGTAACTCATTTCTTCAAGTTGTTGTATCTCTCTTTTGATATTAATATAAAGTTCCACTTTTTATCTTTGTGTTCTTAATGCTCTTCTACTCATCCCTCATCCTCCACTTCACTATGATTAACTAATCCTCCTTATACTCGATCTTGATGATCTGAGGTTCGAGTTGATTAAGTTATGATGCATTAAATTTACTTTTTCTTTTTAGGGTTTAGGCCTTCGAATAACTCTTGATTTATCTTGTTTGGAGTTATATCATCGATATATAATTTCCATTTCTATTTTCACTCTTAGCTAGCCGAGAGGCTCATTATTTGAAGTGAACACTCAAGAGTAAAGAGAGTTGAATGTACCCCTCGAGATTGGCAGGCGTCCAAATCTCCTGGATTGGAGTGAAATCAAATAGTGGGGTTCACCGCATAAAGCGAGCTTTAGGCCTCCTATTTGGATAAGAGTTTGGTTGGACCTTCCTAATGTCAGTTGGGCACGACTTCGAGAGAAGCGTGTTCAAGCTTTAGGAACCTCCACGGTCAAGGACCATTACCCTATTAAGTTAGGTTTTTTTTCGCATTTTTAGTCAACTCTTGCCGAGGTGATTCTTGATCGAGTGCTTTTGCATTTCATTGTTCAAACCCTTTGTTGTAATCGTTCTTAATACCTCTTTATTAACTACAAGTAGTTCTCTTTTTAGCGCTATATCTCTTTTCATAATCGCATTTAGATTTCTATTTAACCCTAAAACCATCCTTCGATAAGAAAATAGTTTTCGTGTGAGTAGGTTTACTCAATAGTTCCCGGATTTTAATACAACACTTGTGCCCCCTAGCTACAGTTCGATAGTTATACTTGCCTAGTTGGATTGCTAGTTCGGCTCTCTTTTTACTAGAAGAAAGCGATCACCAGAAGCCAGGACACATTCTCCCATAATGTTCAAACGCTCAAAAGAAGGACAAGAGAAAAGGGAAAGAGTCTAAGAAGAACTCCAACAAGCCCTCCTCCAATAAATACAAGAAGAAGAAGGAGAAGGGATTTATGGCTGAGACCTAGAGTGACTCAGAATAAGAAACTTATTCCAGTTCTAGTGAAGATGAAGAAGAGGCAAAATCCAGAGAGATCTGCTTGATGGAAATTGATGCATCATACAACCACTCAGGAGCTGAAGAATCAGCAACTGAATCAACAGCAGAATCTGAATCAGAATAGGACAAGGTAATAGCTTTTTTTATTTCACATTGATAGATATAAAACTGAATTAAAACTCCTATGCAATGATTTTATTAAATCTGAGAATGAAATCAAACTTCTCAGAGAAAAATAAATTTAATATGACAATCTTTTTTCTGAAAACATCAAACTGAATGATGAATTGGACTTAGCTTCTGAACAAATTATTTCATTAAAAACTAAATTAAATGAGGCTAAAGAATTTGAAGAATCTGTCAATGGGAGAAGCATCAAATTGATGAATATCAAAAGAACAGTCAATGCCAGTCTTAATGGTAAACTAGGCTTGGGAGCTTCAACAAGTCAGCCTCCTTTTCTTATGAAAAACATTCTTTCTACCCCTGTTAAATTCATATCTGAAAAAGGCAAAGAAAAATTAGAAGATAACAACCAACAAATTGAAGTGTTTCAAAAACCTAAACAAAAGTAAACAAAAATAAATTTTTAAATAAAAATAATGTTCAACATTTTTCGTCGAACCAAGATCAACGAATTGTATATGGTTCGTCAAACTCAGATCGACGAACTATGAATGCAGATTTTTTGTATAACTATTCTTCTAACTGCGATCGACGAAATCAATATTGTTCTTCGAACAGTGATCGATGAAATTGGGGCACAGAAAATGAATATTTTCATTCTCTGAGCGGAGTTCAACGACCTCATCCCTATTTGTCGAACGCAGATCGACGAACTTTCTGCAATTCGTCGAACCCCGAAAATTATAACAGAAACCTAAATTCTTTTAGAAATTTTAATCAACCTAGATCTTTTATTAATCGCTTTACCCAGTGGATAATTCCACCTAGAATATTTCACCCCTTAGGATATAAAGACCAACCAGAATTCTCTTTCATTTCCAGTTATAAATTTGAGAAGAATCAAGGACCTAAGGTTACCTAGTTCAAGAACACCTAATCTATTTTCATGCAGGTGATGGACTGTCCTAACATAGAGCAACAACGGTACTTGGATAGTAGGTGAACAAAACTTATGACAGGTAGCAAGGTAAATCTAACTGATTATAAGTCAAATCTTGGACCAAAGGTGATCTTTGGAGACTCTAACTATGGCCTAACAAAAGGACATGGGAATGTCTAAGTTGGAGCTGTCACATTCAGGAAGGTAACTTATGTGAGTGGTCTCAAGCATAACCTGATATCCATAAGCCAATTATGTGATGAAGGTTTTCAGGTATCATTTAATCAATCTTATTATATTATTATTTTTGATAACAACAAAACTATTTATACTGGACTTTGAGAAGGCAACATATATGTAATAAATTATAAGTCTATTATTTCAGAAATTTGTTTATTTAATCAGATTAGTAATACAAATGACTTATAACATAAAAGACAAGGACGTGTAAATTTAAGAAATATTTCTAAACTATCTAGGGACAACATTGTTAGAGGATTGCCTTCTGGCCCATACAAGAAGAAAAGTCTCTACAAGGCTTGTGAATTGGACTAGCAAACTAAAAATAGTTTTAAATCTATTAATAAGAGTGATTCACCCAGAATCTTGTATTTGCAACACATGGATCTTTTTGGACCCATTGCTGTATAAAGTTTGGGAGGGAAATCTTACACTGTAGCTATTGTAGATGACTTCTCTAGATTCACTTGGGTGTTCTTTCTAAGAAATAAGTCAGATAACTTAAAGTTCTTACAGACTTTCTTAGGCGCATAAAGATTGAGTAATCTACTCTAGTTGCATTGATCAAAAGTGATCATGGTACTGAGTTTGAATCTCTTCTTATGCAAGAATTCTATGAGAAGGAAGGTATCAGGCATTTCTTCTCTGCTCCTAGAACTCCTCAACAAAATGGGGTAGCAGAAAGGAAAAACAGAACCCCTATTAAACCTACAGGGACATAGCTTGTAAATGCTTACTTGCCCCTATCCTTTTGGGCAGAGGCTGTAAGCACAGCAAATTATGTTCTGAATAGAAGTTTAATACATAAACTTAAGGGTAAGACTCCTTATAAATTGCTTAAAAGGAAGCAACCAAAAATAGATTATTTTAGAGTATTTGGTTGTAGATGGTATATTCATAATAATAATAAGAAACATCTTAGAAAGTTTGAAGCCAAAGATGCAGAGGGAATTTTTCTTGGATATTCCCAAGTCAGCAAGGCTTATAGGGTATTTAACAAATAAACCTAAAAATGGAAGAATCTGTACATATATCTTTTGATGAAGCTAATATGCGTTATAAGGAGAAGGATTCTTCTACCAGAGATACATTGTAGGTACCCCTTCAGTGTGAGAAATTGGATGACATAAACCTCACCAAATATGTTACATTGCATCCTTCTCCATAGAATGATGAAGAAAGTGAAGAAGAAATTATTGGAATAGTTGAACCAACAATAGTTAACATAATTCCACAAGAGGAATTAATTCCTAAAGCTATTGATAAACCAAGTCCTCCAACAGATCTTGTCACACTTAGAGAGCTTCCCATATCTCAAGTGATTGGAGATATATCAGTTTATGTGGAAACAAGGCATCAACTCAACCAATACTTGATGCATGTTTTCTTTATACCTAAGATTGAACCTCAATCCATAAAAGATATAGAGCAAGATCCCCACTGGATTATTGCAATGCAAGAGGAGCTCAATTAATTTGAGAGATGCAGAGTTTGGGATTTTGTTCAAACACCCAAAGACTACCCAGTCAATGGAGCTAAATGGGTTTTCAGGGACAAGTTGGATGCTCAAGGATCAATTATGAGGAATAATTCCATATTGGTAGCCCAAGGCTATTCACAAGAGGAAGGAATTTATAATGGCCAAACCTTTGCCCATCTTGTAAGGCTGGAGGCTATCAGAATATTTCTTGCATATGCAGTATATAAGAAATTCAAAGTCTACCAAATGAGTGTAAAAAGTGCATTCCTTAATATTGAACTCAAAGAAGAAGTCTATGTGGAGCAACCACCAGGTTTTATCTCTTCAACTCATCCCTCTTTTGTTTTTAAGTTTCATAAAGCTCTCTATGGTTTAAAGAAAGCTACAAGATCTTGGTATAAAACCCTAGATAGCTTTCTTTTAGAGCAGATGTAGATAGGACTTTATTTATTAGGCATCATAAAAATAAAATTTTGCTAGTATAAATATATGTAGATGACATAATATTTGGCTTTACTGATTCCAAACTATGCAAAAGGTTTTTTGACCTGATGCATTCCAAGTTTGAAATGAGTAGCATGGGGGAGCTTTCCTACTTCCTTGGTCTTCAAGTGAAGCAATCCCCTGATGGCTTTTTCATCTCCCAATCCAAATATGCTAAGGAGCTAATTAAGAGATTTGGGTTATCTAATGACTCAGCTATGAAAACACCCATGGCTTCCAATGTTGTGATAGATTCTGATGAATATGGAATGTCAGTTGATCAGAAAATATATAGGGCTATTGTTGGGTCCTTGTTGTATCTTACAGCTAGTAGGCAAGATATAATATTTGGTACATGTCTTTGTGTTAGGTTCCTAGTGAACCAAAAGAATATTATCTTATTTTACTTAAATTTTGAGATATATAAAGGGTTGTCCAAATCTAGGACTCTGGTATCCAACTGAGTAAGAATTTGAATTAACTGGATTCTATGATGCGGAATTTGCTGGATATAGAGTTGACTGGAAAAGCACATCAGGAACATGCCAGTTCCTTGGTGATAGGCTTGTGTCTTTGTTTTGTAAGAAACAAACATATGTGTAAACTTCAACTAATAAAGCAGAATATATAGCAGTTGGAAGTTTTTGTTCAAATATTTTGTGGATTCAAAACCAACACCTGCATTATGGTTTCACTCTAAATAATTCAACTATATTTTTTGATAGTACCAGTGTAATTTCCATTGCACAAAATCCAGTGCATCATAGTAGGACCAAGCATATAGAAATTAGACATCATTTCATTAGAGATTGTGTAGATAAAAATAAAATTAATCTTGTCATTATCTCTACTGATTTATAAAGAGCAGACATCTTCACCAAACCATTCGATGAAAAGAAACATTTGTTCTTCTTAAACCAGCTAGGTATGATTAATGGAGAAGATTAATTTGATTTCAATCTAAGGTCGAAGAATTGATCACCTATCGTCGAACGGAGATCAACGATTTGTGAACTCTTCTTGAGACTTATTCATCGAACGGAGATCGATGAAATCTCTTTGTGAAATATTTTCGTCGATTGGAGATCGATGATTTTTCTTCAGAAATAATTTCGTCGACCTGAGAATGAAGAAATATTTTACCCCTCTTCAAACTTAGATCGACGCTTTTTATTTCTTCATGAAATTTTTCGTCGACCTGAGTTTGAAGATGTCCTTTTATGTCGGACGGAGTTTGTTGTTTCACCTTCTGAAAACTAATAATTGGGTTATCATCGAACTCAATCCCATGCTTTCTAGTTCTTTTGCACTTGATATTTTGTTCTTGTAGGTAATGGCGATTTTGGCGGCGACCCTCTACGGAATGAAATTCGATGTCGGCTTCGATATTGACTTCGATTCTTTCAGCCACACTGATCAAATCTTCCAGAACATCCTATAACTATTTGAGACTCATCAGTTAAGGAAACTCATGACATCAAGGATTAAACTTCCATTGACCGAGATCAAAGAATGGGTTTATATAGCAAAGATATAGGAAACTCCAATTCTTATTGGAATGATTTCAGGACACCAGGTTCCTCTTTCTCCAGAACTTTTAAATGAAGTTTTTGAGTTTGTTAATGGTGAAGATGAAATAGATTTATCTAGAAGCAAATTTAATGAAATGCTAGAAAGGTTAGGTCATAATGAAGGAAACCCTAACCACCTCCTTAAGAAAAATCTATCATTAGAATTAAGATTCTTGGCTGATATTGTTGTCAAAGTGTTGTTAGGAAAACACTCTGCTCATGATCATATTGCCAGGCACCAATTTCAATTTATGTGTGCCTTGGTTAACAAGAAATCAGTGAACTAGGGAGGAAATGATTTGATTTGATTAAAATGAAAATCAGTAAGAAGGATGTGAGTTTTGGAAGAGTTCTTGGAATCTTCCTCCAAGCAAAGGTTCAGGAATTATTGGTCTCCCAGACCATTTTCATTAATGCCTTTAAGAGGCTTACCTCTACCCTATTTAGTAGATAGGAGATGATTATGCCCTAGACTTCCAGGGCCTCCTCCTCTAGGATTGCTTCAGAGGACATAAGGGTTGAAATAACCACTTATCCAACCCTAGAAGAAGCTCCTGCTCCTCCTCATCTCCACCTCATTCTATACTTCCTTCATCAAACCCACTTCAACAAACTTCTACCTCCATTCCTCCAGTCTCACCATTAAAATCAACATCTCTATAATGCCCCAAAACTCATTAAGGAATGGATAGCTTTCTAAGGCCAATTTGGTGCCTAATAAGATTCACACGGCCTGCGACACGGGCGTGTCCAGGGCTATGTCGTACCTGAGGTCGGCGAAATGCAATTGACGATCCTCAGAGTCAAGACAGGTCGGGTGCACGGCCTGTGATACGGGCATGTCAAGGTCTCTGTCCTTCTCTGTATTATGTCGAGCTGTGTAGAGTGAGTTACACGGCCTAAGACACGGGCATGTCCAAAGGTGTGTCTGGCATATGGCCTGTGACATGGGCGTGTCATATGGCCGTTTCCTATTAAGGATGTGATGGTTTTAATGTCGATTAGGGCACATGGCCTATGATATGGGCATGTCCATGTTTGACATGGGCATGTCCCAAGCTGTTTCAGAGGTCGTGTCTTTTTTTGTGTTTACTGGATTACGACGACTGTGGAATATGGCCTAGGACACGGTCTTGTCACAAGAAGTGTTCGACCTAGGAAAGTTATTTATAGGTGCGAATCATAGTCGTTCGTTTCCTTCAAATGTGATCCAAGGGTAATGATTGGTCCTTGCTATTATAAGGATGAGAAAACGGGGTGAAACCCTCATTTCTCATAAGGCCTTCTCTTTCTAAAGTGTTAGAGAGAGGGGAGAGCAAGGAAGATGGAGTTGGAGAAATCTGTCCGCTTGTGGATCTTTGGAGCCACATATAGCGAGCCGAGTCAAGATCCGTGGCGGCAAGGCCGTTGCGGTGCTTTTCATCCGTCTAGTTTTTCGTGGCGCCAAAGTGAATCGCTAGGGTAACGATTCTCTTCTTGGACATGTGAATACTTCTTACTTTTTTCCTAGAAAAATCACTCCCGCGTGTGATCGGTGAGTGCGAGGTATTCCTTCGGTTGGGCATGAATAGTCCCTATTGTTTTGCATATAGAGTTCTAAATCAAAGTACATACATAGGCATGGTGTGTGAAGCCTACCCAGATGAGTTGGTCTGGATCAGTGATGTTTTTATTTTTATTGTAGTGTCGTAGAAGACATTATGTCGTTTGCTTTTCGGTTTTTCTACGCGGTAGATTGCAGTAGTGAGTCTTGGGGATTAACTCCAAGGTACACCCGGAAATCTGGGAAGAAGCAAATTTCTGCCGTTTTGGTGGCATGGGAGCCAACCTTGTACATAACCAGGTTATATACTTTTGATTGATCAATATTAGATATTCGGGGAAGCTAAACTCATGTCGATGACTTGAATTGTTGTAGCGATGTGAGCAACGGGTTGAGTTGAACCGTACCCACTCTATATGGTTCAGTTTAAGAGGCCTACCGATGGCATAGAGGGTGGCGGGTCTTAGGCTTCGGTAGAAAAAGACTATTAGCTCACGTTATTGCCGTCCTAGGGGCAGTGGTGCACCGAGTTCACCGAGAATGTGCCATGAGTGCATGGTGTGTGTGGACGTGTGTGCCTACGCTTGTGGTGTATTGTTATTTCACTATCTTGTTTAGTTATACTGAAAATAATCAGGGAAGGAGCACTGTCGCCTCGGTTAAGTGGCAGGGTCATTATAATTTTGTCAGCTTTAGCTAACCGTTGCTTTTGTTTGCCACCGCTGCGGTGGATTGTTGATTGCAGATGCTGCGGAGCCGAGTAGAAAATAGCGGGCTGAAGCCCTTGTTGCTGAGATGGCCATTGAATGCCAATGCAAACATTTACTTTTATACTCATGTATGACCGGCCTGTCTGCCGATGTTTAGAAGACAATTATTGTTTAAAGTAAACTCTTGTAAGGCCATAAGGCCAAGTACTTTGTGTATTTGTATGCTCATTCCTACTTTGGGTATTTAGTGGACATTCATGTCGTGGCTTGGGTTCTTTTCTTTGCAACATTTAAAATGCTTATGCTAAAATGTGCTCTGTATAGGATGTCTTCTTTTTGGTAGGATGGTTAAATTTAGAAACAATTCGGTCTATCTGTAGTATATGGCATCGGGCCCCGACCGGACTTACTGTTATATTCTATGTGAGGGATATGGGTATTACAATTTGGTATCAAACTACCGATTTCGGTCTTGCTTATTGGAATTCGTGGGTGAATTCTTTTAAGGGGTGGTGAGCACATGGCGTCATCGATATAACATAAAAAAAACCCATGAATGCCCACTTAGGAATGAAAATACACATGTTTGAGGAAATTTCGTGTTCCTATAATTGCTTTTTGCAATTTTGTTTGGTCACTTAATGGTGTTTTGTATGACTATAGGTGAAAAGAGTGGCATAGGGCAGTCAGAACGCCCGTTTTCTGAGGAAAGTAGTGTACCCAGCGACGTGCCTGAGACCCCTCCTTCTGTTCAAACCATAATAAGGATAGTTGAAGCGGTGTTTGTTTTGACTAAAGCACACCATGGAAGGAATGTGCAACCCTTTTTCCCTGAGGTGGCTTCAATGTCGGGTGGTTTGATGGAGCAAATAGCATTTCGAAGTCCATCGGGTCAGTAGTTGAACATGCTTTTAGTGCATGGTACGCACTCAGTTGATGAATATTTGCAGGCTTTTCTTATGATAAGACGCTACCCAGGCCTTGAGTTGGAGAACGAGCAGTATATGGTCGATAGATTTTATAATGGTCTGCATGGCGAGTTATGAGTTCTACTTCTAGGACAAAAATTATTGGGATTCCGAGCCTTGGTGGAGTTAGCTAGATCTTTTGAAGTAGATTTAGGGAAGTCCTACTTGAAGCCAGTGTGTAGGGTACCGAACCCTGCAGGTCTTACAAAGAATACATACCGCAGAACGCTGAATAAGAGGGCTAGAACATCTACTAGCAAAGCTACTTATGCTTGTCATACTTGTGGCAAGCAAGGACACCTTTCACGATATTGTCGGGATGGTGCACAGAAGACGGAGGCCAAAATGCCGAACTCCTAAAAATCTGTGTTCCGTAAGTGGTATAAGAAACCTAAGACTTCGGGTCTAGTCTCTTCTTCTAGTGCACCTGGGTCGACTACAGGACAAACCCCAGGCGTAATTTATAGCTGTGGGAAGCCCGGACACTTTGCATGAGATTATTGGAGCGGACGTCCGTAGTCCAAAAAGAAACCTGGATCAACCTACAAGGAGAAGGTAAAGGGGTTGGAGGTAACCACATCGCATTATGGACCAACCCAGCCTAAAGAGTACAACCTTGGCCAGCAGGAGGCCATGAAGAAGAATGATGTGGTGATAGGTATGGTTTAATTTATAGAGATTTATCTTTAAATACTTGTTGCTCTATGCGTGTTAGCATACGACTGGCTATGTTAGGCTTTGTTTTGATTTTCGATTTTCTGGCGAGAGCACCATTCGATACGGGAGCTTCGCATTCCTGTTGTCCGAAGGATTTGTATCGCGCATCGGAGTAACTTCTTTGATGGCATTGGACAAATTGGATGTGTTGTTGCCTAATGGGTGTTCGATGCGCACAGATAGAGTTTTTTGGGTAAAGATACGCATTGGGAGTCAAGAGTTTGACTTGAAAGCATCGCTACTGCCGATAGTGGAGTTCGACGTGATCTTTGGAATGAACTGGCTCTCAGATCAGCGAGCATACATTGTTTGCAACCGTAAGGAGGTCAAATTGGGAATTGATCGTGAGATGACATTTGCGGGCATGAAAGGGTCGAGCAAGACGTTGATGTCTGCTCTTTAGATGGTTAAGGTGGTTCGGAGTGGTGCCAAACCTGTGTCACGCTCTCCAGATCGGTTAGTGACTAAGTAGATGGAAGAACTTAAAATATAGCTTCAAGAGCTATTGGAGCAAGGTTATGCGTGTCCAAGTTCGTCGCCTTGGAGCGCGCCGGTCCTCTGGGTTAAGAAGAAGGACGGAAGCGTACATCTATGTATTGATTAGCAAGAGTTGAATAAGCAAATGGAGAAGAATAAGTATCAAATCCCAAGGATTGATGATCTGTTCGACAAGCTGGTGGGGTCGACTATGTACTCAAAGTTGAACGTAAAATCCGGATACTATCAGTTGCGGATAAGGGAAAGTGTTATCCCTAAGATGGCTTTCAGCACACGGTATAAGCATTATGAGTTCACCATCATACCGTTTAGGCTTACTAATGAGCCATCCAGATTTATGGATTTGATGAACATAACGTTTAGAGAGTACCTGGACAACCTCGTGATAGTCTTTATCTATGATTTATTGGTGTACTCGCAGTTCGAGGAGGATCATTTCAACCATCTGCATTTTGTGTTAGAGACGTTTAGGAGGAATCAACTATATGCCAAATTGTCCAAATGCGTGTTTTGGTTGTCCTCAGTAGCTTTCCTTGGTCATATAGTTAATGGAGAGGGAATTGTAGTGGATCCGGCTAAGATAGTTGCTATACGGGAGTGGCCTGTGTTGTCTACACTAGCGGAAGTCCGGATTTTTCTTGGGCTTGCTGGCTATTATAGAAGCTTCGTAGGGAACTTCTCGCGGATAGCGTTACCCCTCACGACTTTGACGAGGAAACACCAGAAAATTGTTTGGACGCCTGAGTGCGCACAAGCTTTCGAAGAACTGAAAAGAAGGTTGACCACGGCGCCTGTTCAATGTTCGCCGAGTGAGACCGAAGGATTTGAGATCTAAATTGATGCTTCAGGCAGTGGTTTGGGTTGTGTTCTACTGCATCATGGGAGTGTAATAGATTATGGCTCGCATCAGCTGAAGGTACCCGAGAGGAATTACTGGGTCCATGACTTGGAGTTAGCGGCTGTGATATTTGCCCTGAAGCTATGGAGGCACTACCTGTACGGTGTAAAGGTCGATATCTACACCGATTACAAGAGCCTGAAATACTTGTTGGATCAAAATGACCTAAACATGCGGCAGCGGAGGTGGATGGAGTTCCTCGGTGACTACACCTTCAAGATACATTATGTGCCTGGGAAAGGCAATACGGTTGCTGATGTGTTGAGTCACACGGCTCCTGCGCAGGACAACTTGTTGTCGATACATGATAAGCGTTTGATTCGTGACTTGGAGACATTTGAGATATCTTGTGTTGACAAGAAGACTAGTGCCGAAGCACAACTGAACTAGACAGAGGTGCAGTATGATTTTGCCGATAGGTTTCGACAAGCTCTGGATTGCGATAATAGCTTAAAGCAGTTTATGGATAAGGCTTTGGATGGGTTAAATTTCCATTTTTTGGTAAGGATGGATAGTTATGGAGAGACAGTCATTTTTGCGTCCAAAGTATGGGTAAACTACGGGAGGAATTGATGTACGAGGCTCATCATACCAAGTAATCGATTCACCCGAGGATCACAAAGAGGTTTAGAGATATGAAAAAGTTGTTCTGGTGGATTGGACTTAAAAAGGACGTAGCACTTAATATAGCATAGTGTCAAACGTGCGCTTTGGTGAAGGAGGAATGCAAGAAGCCTAGTGGTTTCTTGAAGTACTTACCAATCCCGGAGTGGAAGTTCAATGATATTTCGATGGATTTCGTGCATGGGTCGCCAAGGTCACAGAAGGGAAACGATGATATCTGTGTGATCGTAGATAGATTGACGAAGGTGACGCACTTCATTCCTAATAGGAAGGATGACTCAGTAGATAAACTAGCAAAACTCTACGTAGATAGAATTATTTAACTACACGATGTGCCCTGCAGCATCATGAGTGATCAAGATGGGCGCTTCACGTCCAATGACTGGAGGTTGGTGCAACAAATGTTGGGAACCAAGCAGAGTTCAACACAGCCATTCATCCGTTGACGGATGGTCAGACCGAGAGGGTCATCAAGACGGTGGAGGACATGCTTCACATGTGCGTCTTGGATTTCAAAAATCAGTGGGAAGATCACCTGTACAGGGTGGAGTTTGCTTATAACAATAGCTACAAAGCGAGTATTCAAATGGCACCCTTCGAGGACCTTTACGGTAGAAAATTTTGCACGCCATTATCTTGGTTGGAGATGGGTGAGACGAATCTGTACAAACAAAAAGAAGTGGAAGGCGCCACTTCGTTGGTATAAATAATACAAGAACGATTGCTGATCGCTCAGGACAGGCAGGCTAAATACTATAATGCCAAGCATAGGAACGTTGAGTTCGTTGTTGGCGACAGGGTATAATTGAAGATTAAGCCGTTCAAGGGTGTTTCACAGGTACGACGCTTGAAGAAGCTTAGCCCATGGTACCTTGGACCGTTTGAGATTATAGAGTGAATTGGTAAAGAGGCTTATCGACTAAAGTTACCAGAGGAACTGAGTGGTCTACACGACGTATTCCATATATCGGTATTGCATAAGGAGGTGCAAGAGCCTTCACAAGTGATTGCGGTCGATCAGATACCAGTTGATAATGGGTTGACGATGAAGGTCAAGCCTAAACGCATTGTAGACTTTGAAGTCAAGCGAATTTGTTACAAAGACATCAGGTTGGTCAAAGTCCGATGGGACAACTGCGGTCATTAGGAGCTTTCGTTGGAGAGAGATCAGAGCATGCTTGAGGAGTATCCTGAGTTATTTCACTCAAGTACCGTTTAATTTTATGTATCTCTTCCATTCTGTAATTTCGGGACGAAATTCTTTTAAGAGAGAGAGAATTGTAACGCCCAAAACTCATTAAAGAATGGATAGCATTCTAAGGCCAATTTTGTGCCTAATTATGTTCACATGGCCTGTGGCACGGGGGTGACCAGGGCCGTATCGTGCCTGAGGTTGATATAAAAATCTCGTGGAGAAGGAGGTATGCGTGGAGAAGAAAAAGTTAAGGGGAGTGAAAGTATGGTTACGAGATGTTCTCCGATTCTATATTCGATGAAGGCAAGTGTACCTTATCGCATGTAGTATAGGATATTATGTTCAATATCAAGGTCGTATTACCCGAGGCGATTTGATTACTCTTACTTTAAGGAGTTACAATTATTTTATCAAATTAGAGTTCCTTCGGGCTTGCTTACTAAATTAGAGAAAAGAGCAAATTACTTGTAAATAAAAGAAAGGCTAAGCGATGATTAAGTGGTAGTACTCGATCTCGAATTTCTTAGGCATAAATTAATCAAAAATGTAATAACAAACTTTAACTTAATAAAATAAAGATACCTTGACCGTGGAGATTCTCGAAGCATGAACACGCTCCTCTCGGAGAACTGACCAACAGAGGTTAGGTATATCTGACTGAACTCTCGTCCCGTATCCGAATACCTAACGCTCACTTTAAGTAATGAACCCCACTATTGGATTTGACTCAAATCTTGGAGATTTATGTCACTCTCTCTTGATAGGTGCGTGCAGCTCTCATTACTCTTAAGTGCTAACTTCAAACTATCGGCCACTTAGCTAGCCAAGAATGAAAGCATGGATGAAAACTATATATCAATAATATAGTTCATTCGAAAATAAATTAAGATAAAATCGAAGGCCTAAATTCTAAAACGGAGAAGAGAGCTAGAACAACATAACTGATCAACTCATCCTAAGATCGTCAAGATCAAGTACTATGAGGATTTAGTTACTCATGAAGAATAAGTGAATAATAATTAATGTTAAAAATATACATAATGAGAAAGAGAGAGAGAGAGAGGGAGAGAGGGAGAATCAAACTATTTTATTTCTTTTTGCACAATAATCATAAACAGGACATAAGTTCATCACAAGATGAGTTTCTGAAAATACTAATGAAAGTATCTAGTGTCGCCTAAATCCACCTATGGGGGGAGGAATAGGTGACGTGCAGTCTTTTGCGGAATTAAATTAACCTTCACAAATTAACACACACAGCACAGAAAACCACACAAAAAATTATAGTGGTTCTCCGATTTTAGTACGTCCACTTTCCCCCTTCGACCAATCTCCCACCAAGGGATGACTCGGACACTTCTCCAAACGGATTGAAATCCAATCCTCACACTACAGAAGGAACCCTTCCAACAAAGGAGTCACAACTCCACCACCACGGGTTGCACCCAACCCTTACAACTAGGCATAAAAAATCCTTTACAACAAAACAAAAATAGAATGTATAAGAAAATACAAACAACGCTTATGGAGTATCTGATGTCCTTCTTCGTTCGTTGAGGCTTTCTTGAAAGTAACAAAGAGTCCACAACCGGATTTCTCTCTTGGAGAGGATCTTGACAAGATCGGCGGCGGTAAGTTAATGCGGCGATGATACTTTGTAGATCCAAACTTCTTGACGAAGCAAGCAAGGTCTACGAATGATCTCAGTCGGATCAGTCGTCTCAATCGATTCAGAATGAAGAACTAACCACATTTAACGAATCGAGAGACAAGAGATCTCAAGAGAGATTCGTGAGACGCTCTTCTTGCCTCGGTACTGTCGTCGAAAGATCAAAGTAGTACTGAGATCAACGATCAATGGCGACGACAAACTTGCGAGCAGCTACAGGCGATCAGCGGTTTCCGCGATCCGCTAGGGAACGGCGTCGGCTGCTTTTGATTTCTCGTGAATAGTTTCTGTAGAAGTTCGAAATACTGAAGTATATATACCCTGATCCAACCCTAAAAGACTATTTTGGGGCCCACAAGGAAAAGCCCTAGCCCCAGCCGAAACAGCGCACAGTCTCTTGGTTCGGTCCAGCGAACAGACGAAAATTGCCTAAGGAAAAATCGGCGGGAATCGTTGGTGATTCCCGTCAAAGTCGGCGGGAATCACTCACGATTCCCGTCGATTTTGCCTTGGCCGAATTCCAGATGGAAACCTAGTCAGCCAGAGGAAATCAGCGGGAATGCAGACTTATTCTCGTCGAATTGGCAGGAATGCAGACTGATTCTCGTCGAATCGGAGAGAATCACTTAGTGATTCCCTTCGATTCTGCCATGGAAGAATTTCAGTTTTGAAAACTGATAGCTAGAAGAAGTCGGCGGGAATGCAGACTGTTTCTCATCGAATCGGCGGGAATCACAAACGATTCTCGTCGAAGTCAGCGAGAATCACTTAGTTATTCCCGTCGATTTTAACTTAGATGAATTTTCTCTTCCTTCAATGGAAGACTTGGTCTTTGACCCCTCTTTGCTCCTTCTTCTGCTCTAGATCCGCCTTAATCCTATACTTGAAAATAAGTACACTCAAATAGAGAGAGCACACGTGAGTCAACACACTGATCTTCTCATAGATGGATTACGTTCCGCAGACCCGTGTATATTGACCCACTGCACCCTGACATTGGTGTGTACTTAGCTTGGAATAGCTGCAAGCACAACTTTATAGAAGATAGTCAAATACATTGTCAATTCAACTTAGCTTGTTCAGGGGCTTCTTCAAATCAGGTCCATTGTGGATACAATACCCAACTATCTCCCCCTATTTGAAGAAGCCTAAACCCTACAAGCTAAGTTGAATAGAACAGATGGGAATGAAATTCAAAAAATGAATATTCAGCTGAGAGTGAAATTCATTACCATTTTCTTGAGAGAATACTTAACATTGGCAGCCACCTAAGCCTTAGACGAGAGGGTAATCTCCCCCTTTTCGGCTTTTGCAAATCTGGGACTTCACTTGGAGCCAAATTCTCCCCCTTAGTTCTTGCATCCGTGCTCGAGCTTGAGTTCCCTGCTGATGCTCCCCATTGATCCAAGAGTTTTGAGCCCTTCAGTCTTCAATCTTTGTAGTTCAGCATGCCGAGTTCAGTTTTGAAGAGACTAAACTTGGCCTTGTCAAGGGGCTTTGTGAAGATATCTGCAATCTGCTTATCTATGGGGACATAGCAGAGAGAGATATCTTTGTTTTCCACATGCTCCCGAATGAAGTGGTAGCAAACTCCAATATGCTTTGTTCTGCTGTGCGACACAGGATTGTTAATAATTGCTATTGCGCTCGAGGAGTCGCAATACATAGGAACGTCGCTGCACTGCAAGTTAAAATCTTCGAGTTGATTTCTGATCCATAAAAGTTGTGCGCAACAGCTGCCTGCTGAGATGTACTCAGATTCAGCCATAAGGGTTGCGACACAGTTCTGCTTTTTACTGTTCCAAGAAATAAGCCTTTTTCCGAGGAATTGGCACGTCCCGAAAGTGCTTTTTCTATCATCCCTGCTTCCTGCAAAGTCAGCATCTGAAAAGCCTATCAGCTTGACATCATTGTTTCTTGGGTACCACAAGTAAAGATATTGTGTACCTTTAAGGTATCTAAGAATTCACTTTGCAGCGACATAATGAGATTCCTTAGTGTTCACCTGATATCTAGCACAAACGCATGTGGAAAACATAATATCCGGTCTACTAGCGGTAAAGTAGAGCAAGGATCCAATTATGCTTCTGTATTTGGTTTCATCAAAAGGTTTCCCTTTCTCATCATTGTCCAGAGACACAGTGGATCCCATTGGAGTCCTCATAGAGTTTGCGTTCTCCATTCCAAATTTCTTGAGGAGTTCATTTGTGAACTTCGTCTGAGAAATGAAAATTCCATCCTCAGACTGTTTCACTTGAAGTCCCAAGATATAATTTAGCTCTCCCATGCTGCTCATTTAAAACTTTCCTTGCATGAGTTTAGAAAACTTCTTGCAAAGACTGTTGTCCGTTGAGCCGAATATTATGTCATCGACATAAATTTGCACCAGCAAAATCTTGCCTTTGACTTCCCAAAGAAAAAATTTCTTATCTATTTTTCATCTCGAGAACTTGTTCTCAAGAAGAAAACTAGACAGAGTCTCATACCAAGCTCGAGGAGGTTGTTTTAAGCCATATAATACTTTATTAAGAAAGTAAACATGATTAGGGAATGTTGGATTAAAAAAACCTGGGGGTTGCGCGACATATACTTCCTCTTTCAAATTTCCATTTAGGAACGCAGATTTCACGTCCATCTGATAGACAGTGAATCCTTTGTGATAGGCATATGCCAGGAACAACTTGATTGCCTAGAGCCTTGCAACTGGTGCAAAGGTTTGGTCGAAATCAATCCCCTCCTCCTGTCTATAACCTTGAGCCACCAGTCTAGCCTTGTTATTGATGATGACACATTCATCTAGTTTATTTCTGAAGATCCACTTAGTGTCGATCATATTCTGTTTCTTTGGTCTGGGAACAAGCGTCCAGACGTTGTAACGTTCGAATTGATGCAGTTCATCTTACATGGCCAATATAAAGGACGCATCTTTGTTCGCTTCGTCGAACTTCTTTGGCTAGACCTGTGACAGAAAATTAAGGTGCAGAATCACGTTAATTGTACCTTTACGAGTTCTGACACCGTCACGAGGATCTCCTATGATCTGATCTATCGGATGATCCCTCACGTGTCAGAGCTCTAAGAGTCTTGCATCTGGAGCTCTAACAGCTTCTCGTGCTCCTCCCTCTTCTGGGAGATTTACTCCATCCTTATCGTCATATTCTCCAGTTGGCGTTGAGGTGGAGACATTTACGTACTTTGGAGTTTCATCTTTAGCAGTCTCATTGAGACTTAGCTGTTCAAGCCTTGCACCTGCATCTTCAAGAATGCCACTGGAATAATTGATGTGAAGCAAGCTTCCTTCATCAAATACAACATTAATAGACTCCTATACCACAAGGGTTTTCTTATTGAAAACCCTATATGCCCGACTATGGCTACTATAGCCCATGAAGATGCCTTCAAAGCATTTTTATCCGAATTTAGTACATGGGTACTTCCCATTATTGAGTACATAGCATCTGCAGCAAAAAAATCCTTAAATAGGACATGGTCAGTTTCCTGCCTTTCAATAGCTCATAAGGCGTCTTACGATGATTCTTGTTGAACAATGATCGGTTCTGCACATGACAAGCCGTATTGACAGCCTCTGCCCATAAGTACTCTGGAAGAGAAGCGTCATTCAACATTGTCATACATGCTTCAATGAGCGTTCTATTTAACCTCTCCACAACTCCGTTTTGCTGAGAAGTACGTGGGGAGGAAAACTCATGAAAGATACCATGTTTTTCACAGAATTCTGTCATAGCACCAGACTCGAATTCTGTTCCATGGTCACTTCTGATTTTTACCACGGAGCAGTTAAGTTCGTTCTGAATTTGCTTTATAAAATTAGTAAAGATGTCAAACGTATCTTACTTTCGTTTCAAGAAGAACACCCACATAAACCGAGAGTGATCATCAACAATCACTAGCGTATACGATTTGCCTCCTAAGCAATGAACTTGCACTGGACCGAACAAGTCCATATGAAGAAGATAAAGACATCTGGAAGAGTCTTTGTCTGCAATTCCCTTAAAGATAGCTCGAGTCTGTTTGCCCTTCTGGCATGCAGGACAAGGGCTATCTTTGATGCACTTAATAGTAGGGGAATCCCTTACTAAATTCTTTGAAAACAACATATTAATAGTCTTTAAATTAATATGTGTTAATCTCTTGTGCCATTGTTCACCGAGAGATGCACAGCCTTTTGCTACTAGGCACACGGGGGTAGAAGAGTATAAGCTAAGAAAATCTAAGCAAAAAATATTTTTGCTCCTAATACCAGTTAATACCATCTTCGAAGAGGCACACGATATTATCAAGCACTTTTCCTTATAGAACTTAATGTCGTATCCTTTATCAAACAACTGGCTTACACTGATCAGGTTATGGTTTAACCCATCAAAAAAGACCACGTCCTTGATAGAGAATACACCGTTGGAAATTATACCATAACCCTTGGTGACTCCTCGATCAGATCCTCCAAAGATGACTTTGGGTCCATTTTTGACTGGGGAGTAATCACGCAACAGGCTTCTTCTCCCGGTCATATGCCGGGAACATCCATTGTCCAAGTACCAGATTGGCGTTTTGAGGCCTTTGGATATACCTGCATAACAGAATTAGTTTCCCTTAGGAACCCAATCAAACTTGGGTCCTAGATTCCTTGTTAGCATACTCCCCGTCAGGTGGTTAACCCTATGAGTGGTCGGCCTCACATTGCTAACATGTGGAGTCTCGTTGAATCTTGTATTAAACCAGCAATCCACGGCAAAGTGACCAACTTTGCCACATCACCAACAGTCAAACCTGTTGTACCGTTTCCTAGGCTCCTGCTTTACACTTGGAACGGTGGGTCCAGCCGGGGCCTTGGATTTGGAGGTGGAGGCATCATGATGATAGTAGTCACACGACTTCTTCACTTCCTGTTCCTTTAGTATGACACGCTTGGCCTTTGGTGCCTGCTTCCTATTATGATTGCTAGAGAAATGGCCATAATTCTCCACTTGGATTTCCTCATAAGGTGCCTTGAAGACACTCTCACCGTAGTTGCGGGGGAAGGTCCAACCATCATACCGGCTCTTGGGCTTTTCAATTGAGGGCCGTAAGAAGTGGCCATAGGTTGACTCAAAGTCCTGTACATTGCAAGGAAAGCCAGGCTTTCTGAATGAAACAGGACTGAGTGGGGCTTTTCCTTTTTCTGCAGTAGAGGCCTTCTTAGCAGACTTATTTGTCCTCTGATTTTTGTTTCTCCTGGATGATTTTCCAGGCCCTCCCACATGCCCTAAGCTAGCCCCTTAGCCTGAGCAGAGAATACATCAACCAGAGGTAGAACGGTCTTGGGCATAGAGAAGCTTTTGACAATCTTCTTCTCGGCCGCAAGCTGTTCTTCCAGCTTGTTGATTTCTTCCTATTTTTGGTCAAGGAGCATTAGAGACTCTGAGTGCTCAGAAGTCAGGTCCAGGTGTTCCTATCGGAGAGAAATCAAGCTAGTAATCTCTTCTCTTAGGGACACACCCTCAGCCTTAAGGAATTTGACTTCCTTCTTCTGAGCCCTCAACCTCTTGCGACATTCCTCAAAGGTATTAAGTAGAAGCTCATACTTTTTGAGGAGCTCAGCTTCATGAGAAGATGGGCTGTCCTCGAGATCATCATCAGGAGACTCAGAGTCAGAGTCAGAGAGGAAAGTACGATCTTTTAACTTCCAAGTAAATGGGTGACAGTCTCCATCTGAGTCAGAGCGACCCATTAGCCCGAAGTAGGCTTCCTCATCATCATTGGAGTCTGACGAATAAGATTCACTCAGTGTCTTTGGATTTTTAGCAATGTAGCTCCTCTCCTTCTTCTTATCTCTAGAGTACTTGTTCTCCTCTCCCTTCCCCTTATCTCTCTTGCTTTAGTAGCAGTCAGCAAGGACGTGGCCTGGCAAGATAAAGGAGAATTCTTCTTGAACTCTTGAGTGATGAAGGAGAATTCTTCTTCAGATAGCTCTGAGCAAGATAAGCATGGGTCAGAGTCTTCTTCCTCATCCCTTTTCTAGGAGCGGGACGAGGCTGCACCCTTGCCTTTCCTTGAGTGATTTGCTTTCAGGGCTATAGTCTTTTCTTTGGCAGCGACTTTATCGGCTTCTTCTTCAGCTTTTCTAGTGTTCAGCTGAAGCTCATAGGACATAAGCTTTCCAAACAGAATTTTGGGATCAGTTTCTGCTAGCTTGCCAAACTCTCTGATAACACAGATCGTGGTGTCCCATTCCTTAGTAAGGGATCTAAGAAATTTGTCATTTAGTTCATCATCGGTGAACACTCTGCCATAACCCTTCAGGTCATTGACGATCTTCAGGAAGTTCTCGAATGTCACTCCGATTTCTTCCTTGGGACCTTGCTTGAAGGCCTCATACTTTTGGTTCAGAAGGGATCTTCGATCATCCCTTACTTCATTTGTGCCTTCCTTCAAGATGATCAAGCAGTGCCAGATGTCCTTGGCAGTCCTGTAGTTGCTGAAATTCTACATCATGGAATCATCGACGGTGCTTACAAGAATGTTCTGAGCTTTCTTGTCTAGTCCAACAAGCACCATCTCATCCTTATCCATTTCGGAGAGCTTCTTAGGCACCATCTTGGTAGGATAAATAGTTGAGGCCTTAGTGGTGATATAAGGGCCCTCCTCAATTACCATGAAGAGTCGAGGGTCGACTGCTTCCATGTAGAACCTGATCCTTTCCTTCCAGATGGGAAAGTTCAGCTTGGTGCACACTGGGATCTTTCCTGAATACTTGAGTCCATCCATTTTCGATATCTTCTTTCCTCTTGACACTAGACACAGGATCTTACTCAAGGTGTTAACCTTATTGACGAGTAACCTGCCTCTGATACCACTTAAAAGTATCTAGTGTTGACTAAATCCACCTATGGGGGGAGAATAGGTGACGTGCAGTCTTTTGCAGAATTAAATTAACCTGCACAAATAAACAAACACAGTACAAAAAAACACACAAAAGGTTATAGTGGTTCCCCGATTTGGGTACGTCCACTTTCCCCCTTCGACCTATCTCCCACCAAAGGATGACTCGGTCACTTATCCAAACGGATTGAAATCCAATTCTAACACTACGGAAGGAACCCATCCAACAATGGAGTCACCACTCCACCACCACGGGTTACACCCAACCCTTACAACTAGGAATAAAAATTCCTTTACAACAAAACAAAAATAGAATGTATAAGAAAATACAAACAACGCTTATGGAGAATCCGATGTCCTTCTTCGTTCGTTTATGCTTTCTTGAAAGTAACGAAGAGTCCATAACTGGATTTCTTTCTTGAAGAGGATCTTGATAATATCGGTGGCGGTAAGTGAATGCGGCGGCGATACTTTGTAGATCCAAACTTCTTGACGAAGTAAGCAAGGTCTACGAACGATCTCAGTCGGATCAGTCGTCTTAATCGATTCGGAATGAAGAACTAACCTCGTTCAACGAATCGAGAGACAAGAGATCTCAAGAGAGATGAATGAGACACTCGTCTTGCCTCGGTACTGTCATCGAAAGATCAAAGAAGCACTGAGATCAATGATCAATGGCGACGACGAACTTGCGAGCGGCTACAGGCGATCGGCATTTTCCGCGATCCGCTAGGGCACGACGTCGACTACTTTTGATTTCTCTTGAATAGTTGCTGTAGAAGTTCGAAATACTCAAGTATATATACCCTGATCCAACCCTAAAATACCGTTGTGGGGCCCACAAGGAAAAGCCCTAGCCCCAGCCGAAACAGTGCACTGTCTCTTAGTTCGGTCCAGCGAATAGATGAAAATTGCCTAAGGCAAAATCGGCGAGAATCGTTGGTGATTACCATCGAAGTCGGCGGGAATCACTCATGATTCCCGTCGATTCTGTCTTGGCCAAATTCCAGTTGGAAACCTTGTCAGCCGGAGGAAATCAGCAGGAATGCAGACTGATTCTCGTCGAATCGGCGGGAATGCAGACTGATTCTCGTCGAATCGGCGAGAATCACTTAGTAATTCCCGTCAATTCTGCCTTGGCCGAATTTCAATTTGGAAAACTGATAGCTGGAAGAAGTCTGCGAGAATGCAGACTGTTTCTCGTCGAATCGGCGGGAATCACAAACGATTCTCGTCGAAGTCGGCGAGAATCACTTAGTGATTACCATCGATTTTGACTATGATAAATTTTCTCTTCCTTCCTTTGAAGACTTGGTCTTTGACCCCTCTTTGCTCCTTCTTCTGCTCTTGATCTGCCTTAACCCTGTACTTGAAAATAAGTACATTCCAATAGATAGAGCACATGTGTGTCAACACACTAATCTGCTCATCGAGGGATTATGTTTCGCAGACCTGTATATATTGACCCACTGCACCCTGACAATGGTGTGTACTTAGCATGGACTAGCTGCAAGCACAACTTGATAGAAGATCATCAAATACATCTTAAATTCAACTTAGCTAGTTCAGGGGCTTCTTCAAATCAGGTCCATTGTGGATACAATACCCAACAACTAAAATTTTGCTAAACAAGATTAAAAGAGTGCTAATTACTGAAAACATTAAGCTAAAATAAACTCTCACAGCTCTCTACCAGGATTCCATAAAACTCCAAAATAACTTGGATCATAGGGCTATTTATAAAAAAAATTTCAAGAGGTACATGCCCTAGGTACACGCCTGAGTAGACTAGGGCATGTACCTGAGGCGTGTCAGATTCGGCGCGCCTTTTCTGCCTAGAATTAAAGTCTAGAGGTGACTGGCGCAGTAGATTGGTTACACGCCCCTCTATCATGACCGGGTCGGGTGTGTAACAGGGGTGTGTCGAATTCGGCGCGATTTTGGAGCATTGAAATTACACATCGTATCTCAGAGACACACCCGTGTCTGTGGTACACGGGCGTGTCTGTAGGCGTGTAAGCTAATTTCAGTTGGAAACAAACTTTAGACTGTTGTCTTCATTCCACTGGGTTACACGCCCTAGGTGCACGCCCTAAGAGGGAATGACCATGGGGGCGTGTAACAGCAAAACTTGGCAGAAATTGTAAAAAACCTGCAAAAAGAGAGAAACACATTAGTGACAATAATATATAAAAAAAGAGGCCAAAATATAAGATTACAAGACATGATTTGTATATTAAAAACTAGAAAATACCCTAGTAGTTTAGACTACAAAACGAACTATCAAATTCCCGCAAGCTTAAGCTTTGCTTGTCCCCAAGCAAAGATATAAAAACTAGCTAAAATAACATATGACTATCATGAAAACTCTAATTATGTTAACACAATTACCATGCGAAATTCTAAGTAGGGAGAAGGTGAAACGTAAACCTAAAATAATTACTTAAACATGGTTTACAATTTATAAGCTTTACTTACGAAAATAAATCATCCAAAATTTCAACAAAATTCTTTAAGCAGATCAACAAAAAAACACATTGAGTTGTTACTAGATCCAAGGGAAACATTATAACCATATCAATCAAATAACAGAAATCTAAATTTAAATCCAAAACTTAACTAGTCTACTTTTCCTCTTTACTTAGCTAATAAAAAAAATCAAAAGCATGAATCAAAAGGACTTATTAGGACCGAAACATTTGGTTTAGGATTATGATTAGGAGTGAAATTCAAAGATAAACAAGGAGGCTTAAAAATTACACTAAACCAAAACAGAGAGTTTCAAAAAAAAATTATTATAAACAAAATATTTTTCTGTCTTTTTCTTTTCCATTTTTTTTCTTTTTCAAAACAAAGGCCATAATATTTTTATTTTCATTTTGAAATTTTCCAAACAAAATCAAACACTTCTTTTGAGCATACTTTTTCAAAATTTTCTCCAAGAATATCACAAAACAACCTATCATGATCATGAAATTTTTTATTGAAACTCAAAAAGTGTAGTGCGATTAGATAGGTTGTAAAAGTTGGCTTTGGTGAAAATAAAACTATAAGTGGAGCTATTAATTGAAATTGGAAAAAGGCTCAAAAGCGAATTACTAGGGGTAAAAATTTTTAGGATGGCAAGAAGGCTCAAACGAAAATAAAAATGACCTAAATCATTTTCATGCTTTTAAATTCATTTAAAACGCAGATTTGAAAATTTTCAAATAACAAGTCCTAGATAATAAAAGAAGATTGATGAAATTATCTTGAAAATAGAAATAATAGGCGACTTGGATCGTCCATATCTACTACGGTAATCAAAAGTTGACATTACAAAAATTATGAAAAGGAAAAAAATGGATGATGAATTTTCGAGAAAGTAAAGAAAATCAAGAACGGAAACCATAATAAAAATGCGAGTTTTTAGACAAAACTTTTCAACATTAACATGCTACCGTGAATTAGAAACACAGTATGACCAACATTTTACTTCTGAAACATAATTAAAAATAATGATTAGAAATATTATAATTTGCTAAGTTTTATATATGAGATTTTAGAAAAAACAAAACAAAAAGGAGGTTAGAGAGGGAGAGAAAATCCCCCCCAAGCTTAAACTATTAAAGTCATGACAAATATATACACGAATAGCAAAAAAAAGGAGGAAATCCCCCCCCCCCAAGCTTAAAATGGACATTGTCTTCAATGGAGAAAGGAGGTTAGAGAGGGAGAGAAAATTAAATAAAAATGAAAGTACAGAATTGAAAAACAGGTACTTCCCCAGATTTATGGGTTGCGAATGATGATTGATGCTTCTCCCCCGTGCTTGCACTTTGGAACTTCTAGCAAAGTATTCTTCGAACTTTATGATAGATTCAACATCGTTGGAGCTGGTGATTGCAGAAGCTTTGGCTTGTCGTTGCCATCCGGGGCAAAAAAAAAGCGTAAAATAAAGAAATCAGAAAAAAAACTTGGGTTGCCTCCCAAGAGCGCCCTTTGTTTAAGGCATCGTTTGAGCTCGACGCAAAAAAATATTGTCCAGTAATAAGAAGTCATAATTTATAATTAGAATCCAACAGTCAAGAAATTAAATAAAAAGAAAAAAATCAATCGTTTGATAGCACTAATTGTTCTATCGCAGTGGGAAATAAGTCACTTGACGAATAGATCTTTAATCAGTGACCATTTACCTTGAATTCACCCTTATCCGGGTGAGAAATAAGAACCGTCCCATATGGCCAAGCCTCTTTAAAAACATAGGGGCCGGACCACCACGATTGTAATTTACCAGGAAATAGGCAAAAGCGAGAGTTTGAAAGAAGGACAAGATCGCCCGGCGAAAAAGTTTTAGGAAATTTAATATTTTTATCGTGATAAAACTTTTTTCGCTCTTTATATATCCTATTACTCTCGTACGCGTTTGTGCGCCACTCGTCAAGTTCATTTAGCTGGAACTTATGTTGCTCGGCGTTCAGGGTAGGATCTAGATTTAATGTTTTTAGGGCCGAAAACGCAAGGTGTTCTAACTCAACCAAGAGGTGGCAGGCTTTGCCGTAAACAAATCGATACGGCGTGTAGCTTATAAAAAAAGTTTTTTTTCTAAAATATGTTTTAATTCACGATTAATAACCTCGACTTGACCGCTTGTCTGGGGCTGTTAGGCAGTGGAAAGTTTGTGTGTTACACCATATTTTTTAAAAAATTTAGCGAACTGGCTATTGGAAAAAAGTGTTCCCCTATCACTGACTATAGCGCAAAACGTGCCAAATCGAGAGAATAATTTTTTTAGAAATTTAACAATGACTCGTGCATCATTGGTGGGGAGAGCTTGCTCTTTCGTCCACCTCGATACATTGTCGAGAGCAACGAGAATGTATTTGTTTTGATAAGATGGAGGCAGGGTGCCAATGAAGTCGATGCCCCAAAGATCCTAGATTTCACATTTGAGGAAAAGATTTTCAGGCATCTCATCCCAGCGGGAGATATTTTTCTGACCGCTGGCAACTGTCGCAAGTACTTACAAGACTGAGCATCTTTAAAGAGTGTGGTCCAATAAAAGCCCGCCTCCAGTACCTTTCTCGTGGTACGGTTTGCCTTATAATGACCACTTGTTGGTCCCTCGTGGCAATGCCGTAAAATCTATAATCCTTCCTCACTCTAAACGCAACATCACACAACCTGGTCTGCACAAACACGAAATAAAAAGGGTTCTTCCAAAAAATAATTCTTTATGTCAGAAAATAATTTCATCTTTTGGTGACTTGAGAATTCTTTTGGCAAACCTTGGCTACTAAATATTTAGCCAGATCTGCGAACCAGGGTGCAGAACAATTCTTTAGATTTTCTTGAGCAAGGAGGCGCTATTCAGGGAATTTATCATGAATATCAGACTCCACTAATGCTTCACTAGCAAGATTCTCTAAACACGATAAATGGTTGACCGCCAAATTTTCGGCAACCCTTTTTTCCCGGATCTCTAAGTCAAACTCCTGCAAGAGGAGGATAAATCGCAAAAGGCGTGGCTTGGCGTTTGTTTTACTCAATAAATAACTAAGTGCGGAATGATACGTGAAGACTACAATTTTTGAGAGACTGATATAAGACCTAAACTTATCGAAAGAAAAAATTATCGCAGGAAGCTTCTTCTCAGTGGTGGTGTAGTTGGCTTGTGCAGACATGAGTGTATTGCTCGCATAATAAATCGGGTGAAAGAACTTATTCACCCGTTGGCCTAAAACAATGCCGAAGGCAATTTCACTTGCATCACACATGATCTCAAATGGGAGCGACCAATCTGGCGTGACTAGGATAGGAGATTTTACTAATTTTTCTTTAATTAAGTTAAATTCTACGAGACATTCGTCGTCAAAGAGGAAAGAAGATTCTTTTTCAAGAATATGGGTTAATGGCTTGGTGATTTTGGAAAAATTTGAATGAAGCGCCGATAAAACCCTGCGTGGCCTAAGAAACTACGAATCACTTTAATGTTCGTTGGAGGCAGAAGTTTTTCAATAACCTCGATCTTATCCCGGTCGACCTCGATCCTTTTTTCCGAAATCTTAAGGTAGAGGTACAATCCCTCTCGGACCATAAAGTGGCATTTCTCCCAAAAGAGGGCTAGATTAGTCTCCTCACAACGGACAAGCACACGCTCAAGATTTTTTAAACAATTTTTAAATGAACTACCGAAGATCGAGAAGTCATCCATGAAGACTTCCATAACCTCTTCTATTAACTCGTCAAAAATTGCTAGCATACATCTTTGAAATGTAGCTGGCGCATTGCATAACCCAAATGGCATCCTTCTATACACGAAGGTGCCAAAAGGACAAGTCAAAGTGGTCTTCTCTTGGTCCTCAGGTGAAATTGGGATTTGGAAGTATCTTGAGAGACCATTGAGAAGATAGTAGAAAGAGTGACTTGAAAAATGTTCTAAGATTTGGTCTATAAAAGGTAACGGAAAATGGTCATTTAGGGTGGCATCGTTTAGTTTTCGATAGTCAATGCACATCCTCCAACCCATGACGGTACGGGTTTGAATTAATTCATTGTTTTCATTCGTGACCACTATTATGTCGCCTTTCTTCGACACAAATTATACTAGGCTAACCCAAGTACTGTCGTAGATGGGATAGATGATTCCTGCATCTAGGAGTTTAATCACCTCAGCCTTCACGACTTCCTTCATATTAGGATTTAATCGTTGTTGGGGTTGGACAGCATTGTGGGAATTATCTTCCATGAAGATATTATGAGTACAGAAGGAGGGGTTAATCCCCTTTATATCAGATAACTGCCACGCATTTGAGTGGCAATGATTTCTTAAAACTAGAGCCAACTAGGAATTTTCTGAGTCGCTCAAATCGGAAGAGATGATAACAGGAAGCTTAGAGTTGCTTCAACTCTAAGGTGGGTGGTTCCTCGTACGAGGATTTGATTTTTAGGGTTTCAATGTGTAGTGGTTCTAGTGCTGTGTGGCGAGAGACTTCTTCTAAGCAGAAGAGCTCGGCGATAATGGGTATATTGATGAAGATATTGACTTGGGTAGTGGAGAAGATTCATTTTCGATGTATTCTTCTAGGTAGAAGCAGGAATCATCATTAGCTAAGGTATTACGCATCGAGCGATTTATGCTAAAAGTGATTTCATCATTTCAAACCCGAAGGAGGGCTTTCCATCACTAACATCGATAATAGCGCGGGATGTGGCAAGGAAGGGGCAGCCGAGTATAAGGTGTACTTCAGAATCCTCTTTGATGTCTAGGATAAAAAAATCCACCGGGAAGATGAATTTGTGTACTTTAACGAGCAAATCCTCTACTATCCCTACCAGATACTTAATGGATCGATCAGCTAACTGGATATTCATTTTGGTCGAGTTCAGAGGACCTAGACCTAGTTTTTTAAATAAAGAAAATGGCATGAGGTTTATGCTTGCTCCTAGATCAGCTGGGGCGTGTTTTACTAACGAATTACCGAAAAGGCACGGGATGGAAAACCTTTCCGGGTCATTTACTTTTTCCGGTAATTTGTTAAGTACAACAGCGGAGCATTCTTCGTTAAGTGAAATATGTGAAACATCCTCAAGCTTTTTCTTATTAGAGAGAAGCTCCTTGAGATGTTTCGCATATTTCGGCATTTTAGAGATAGCCTCACAGAAAGGAACTTTAATATGAATTCGTTTTAAATTTTCTAAAAAAAATTTATAACTCTATTCGGCGCGCTCATTTTTTAACTTTGTAGGATAAGGAATATTTGACTTAGAGCGTGCGGCGTAAACGAAGTAGGTAAATTTGAAGCTAAAATAGGAGGAGGAGGAGGTGGAGTAGAAGAAGAAGTTACCATGGGTTTGTCATGTTTTAAAATTACCTCCTTTTCGCTGCGGAGGGTGATTGCATTCGCGCTTTCCCTTAGGTTTTGTTCGGTGTTTCCTGGTGGAGTTCCTTATTGTCGCTCGGAGAACATCTTTGCTAGCTGGCCCACCTGATTTTCCATGCTTTTAATTGACCTGGTAATGTTCCTAAAATTAGATTCATTTATGGCAACGTACTTGGCGAAGACCTCTTCAAGTGAAGAGGACTTCGGCTGTTGCGGTGGAAAATCGGGTGTATTTAAATTAAGGGAGGGAGCTAGATTGAATGTTGGGTTATGATTATGAGGAGGGTTATGGGGGCGTTGAGCGTTTCTTTCGTTGCTGCTTGAGAAATTCGGATGGTTCCTATAACCCGCATTGTAGGTATTATTGTATGGTGCATTGTTCGGGTTATAGGAAGGCCGAGGAGCATTTCCCATGAAGTCAACCTGCTCTTCTATTATAGAGGAATAATTATAATTATTATTCCAAGGTGGAGTGCTTGAGGAAGCAGTCATCTCCGCCACTTGCTTTGTTAAGCGCTCAACTTTGAGGGCAAGATTCGAGGTAGCGTCAATTTGAAAGATTCCCGCAGGTGTATTAGCCCGCATGCGGGGGGCGCATTCCATTGATATGAATTTATATCCATTTCTTAAATAAGTTCATGAGAGGCATCAGAGGTTTTGTTATTTAGCGTTCCCCTAGC
The DNA here is from genome assembly GCA_039513925.1 of Platanthera zijinensis. NCBI lineage: Eukaryota > Viridiplantae > Streptophyta > Magnoliopsida > Asparagales > Orchidaceae > Platanthera > Platanthera zijinensis. The sequence goes on from CM077087.1 coordinate 118,787,287, forward strand.
AGCCGCGTCGATCATTTGCCCTGTTAAGGAGTTTAAGCCGTTATAAAATATTTGCAATTGTTGCCAAGTTGGAAGCGCATGGTGTGGGCACCTTCGCAAGAGCTCCTTGAAGCGCTCCCACGTATCATAGAGAGTCTCCGAGTCTATTTTCATGAAGGATGAAAAATTTGTGCGCAATTTGGCGGTCTTCGCAGGCGGGAAGTACTTTGTAAGAAATTTTCTCGCCATCTCGGCCCACGCAGTGATGCACCCTCTAAGAAGTGAGCTTAACGACTGTTTGGCCTTTGACTGCAAAGAGAAAGGGAAGAGACGTAATCGAATGGCATCATCTGAGACTCCTTTGATTTTAAAAGTATAGCAGATTTAGAGAAAGTTTGAAATGTGGTAATTAGGATCCTCGTCCGGGAGACCATCGAAGGTCACCCACTGCTGCACCATTTGTATAATCTTGGACTTGATCTCAAAGTTATTGTTTGCCACCGTGGGGCGGACAATACTCTATTGTGTACCCTCCAGATTTGGCAGCGAATAATAGGACATAGTCCTTTGCTGGGCCTTATGTAGGTTGGGTGGATTAAGATCCATAGTTTCTGTGGTAGTGTCCCCAACTGACTCTTCAATGCCTGAATGAGATTCCTTATCACGAGAACGGAGGTGATGCAAAGTGGTGCGCTCTATCTCAGGATCAAAAGGAATATTTGAAGAGCTTCCTCGGGTCATACACTAAAAAAAGAAAGAGATGTGGGAGAGAGATAAAGAGAAAAACTACGAAAAGAAATGATCAAATTAATAGCTATCCTCTTTTAAGAATTTCAAAACAAAATGTTCCCCGGCAATGGCGCCAAAAAGTTGATATAAAAATCTCATGGAGAAGGACGTATGTGTGGAGAAGAAAAAGTTAAGGGGAGTGAAAGTGTGGTTGTGAGATGTTCTCTGATTCTATATTCGACGAAGGCAAGTGTACCTTATCGCATATAATATAGGATATTAAGTTCAAATTCAAGGAGTTACTATTATCTTATCAAATTATATTTCCTTCGGGCTTGCTTACTAAATTAGAGAAAAGAGCAAATTACTTGCAAATAAAAGAAAGGCTAAGCGATGATTAAGTGGTAGTACTCGATCTCGAATTTCTTAGGCATAAATTAATAAAAAATTTAATAAAGAACTTTAACTTAATAAAATAAAGATACCTTGACAGTGAGGATTCTCGAAGCTTGAACATGCTCCTCTCGAAGAAGTGCCCAACTGAGGTTAGGTAGATCCGACTGAACTCTTGTCCCATATCTGAATACCTAACGCTCGCTTTAAGTAATGAACCTCGCTATTGGATTTGACTCCAATCCGGGAGATTTATGTCACTCTTGAGTGTGAGGTGTATGCAACTCCCTTTACTCTTATGTGCTCACTTCAAACTATCAGCCTATTGTCTAGGCAAGAATGAAAGCATGGATGAAAACTATATATCGATAATATAGTTCATTCGAAAATAAATCAAGAGAAAATCGAAGGCCTAAATTCAAAAAAGGAAAAGAGAGCTAGAACATCATAACTGGTCAACTCATCCTCAGATCGTCAAGATCGAGTACTATAAAGATTTATTTACTCATGAAGCACAAGTGAATAATAATTATATTAAAAATATGCATAATGCGAAAGAGAGAGAGATAGAGGGAGAATCGAACTATTTTATTTCTTATTGCACAACAATCACAAAGAGGACATAAGGTCATCACAAGAAGAATTTTTGAAAATGCTAAGATTACGCTAAACAAGATTACAAGAGTGATAACAACTGAAAAAATTAAGCTAAAATAAACTCTCACAACTCTCTACCAAGATTCCAAAAAACTCCCAAATCACTTGGATCAAAGGGCTATTTATAGATTTTTTTCGGGAGGTACACGCACTAAGTACACACCCGGGTAGGGCGAGTACCTGGGGCATGTCGGATTCGGCATGGCCTTTTTCCCTGGAATTAAATTCTGGAGGTGACTCGTGTGGTAGATGGGTTACACGCCCCTCTGACATGCCAGGGTCAGGCATGTACCTGGTGCTTGTCGGATTCGGCGCAACTTTGGAGCGTTGAAATTATGCGCCGTAGTGATTTCTCGGGACTTGGCGGGACACGCCTCGAAGACACACCCGTGTATGTGGTACACGGGCGTGTCCGTGGGCATGTAAGCATATTCAGGCTAGAAACTAACTTCGGACCAATGGCTTCATTCCACTGGGTTACACGCCCTATGTACACACCCTGGGAGGCTGTGACCCGAGGGCGTGTAACAACAAAACATGGCAGAAACTGTACAAACCTGCAAAAAGAAAGAAACACATTAGTGACAATAATATATACAAAAAGTGGCCAACCTATAAGCTTACAAGACATGATTATTATATTTAAAACTAGAAAATACCCTAGTAGTTAAGACTACAAAACTAACTATCAGAGGTCGAAGAAATGCAATCGACGATCCTCAGAGTCAAGACAGGATGGGCACACAGCCTGTCATACGGGCGTGTCGAGGGTCGTGTCCTTCTCTGTATTATGTCGGGCTTTATTGAGTGAGTTATACGGCCTGGGACACGGGCGTGTCCAAAGGCGTGTCTTACACACGACCTGTTATACGGTCGTGTCACATTGTCATTTCCGGTTTGGGATGCGATTGTTTCAACGTCGATTGGGGCACACGACCTATGACACGGGCCTATCCATGTTTGATACGGGCGTGTCCCAACCCGTGTTAGAGTTTGTGTCCTGTTCTGTGTTTACTGGATAACGGCGAGTGTGAAAAATGGCCTATAACACAGGCATGGCACAAGCCGTGTTCGACCCAGGAAAGTTATTTTTAGGTGCGAATCATGGCCGTTCGTTTCCTTCAAATGGGATCAAAGGGTCAAAATTGGTCGTTGTTATTATTTGGCCGGGAATAGGGGTGAAACCCTCATTTCTCATAAGGCCTTCTCTTTCTAAAATGTTAGAGAGAGGGGAGAGCAAGGAAGAAGGAGAAGGAGAAATCTGACAGCCTATGGAGCTTCGACGCCCCAAATCACGAGCCGAGTCTTGATCCGTGGAGGCGAGGCCATTGCAGTGCTTTTCATCCATCTAGTTTTATATGGCGCCAAGCGAACTGCTAGGGTAACTATTCCCTTCTTGGACATGTGAAGTCCTCTACCTTTTTGCATAGGAAACTCCCTCCCGCAAGTGAGCGGTGTGTGCGAGGTATTCCTTCGGTTGGACATGAATAGTCCCCGTTGTTTTGCATATAGAGTCCGGAATCAAAGTACAGACATAGGCATGGTGTGTGAAGCCTACCTAGGCGAGTTGGGCTGGATTGGTGATTTTTTCATTATGCTTATAGTGCCGGAGAAGACTCCGTGCAGTTTGCTTTTCTGGTTTTCTACACAGTAGATTGCATTAGGGAGTCTTGGGGATTAACTCCAAGGTGTACCCGAAAATCTGGGTAGAAGCAATGTTCTGCAATTTTGGTGGCCTGGGAGCCAACCTTGTGCATAAACCAGTTATGTACTTTTGTTTGATCGATATTCGGGCTTTGGGGAAGCTTAACTCGTGCCGATGACTTGAATTGTTATGGCGTTGTGAGTAACGGGTTCAGTGGAACTATACCCGCTCTATGTGGTTTTGTTTAAGAGGCCTACCGATGGCATAGAGGGCGGGACTTAGGCTTCGACTGAAAAAGACGGTTAGCTCACGTTATTATCGTCCTATGGGCGGTGGTGGACCGAGTTCAATGAGTATGTGCCCTGAGTGCACGGGATGTGTGGCCGTGTGTGCTTACTCTTATGGTGTAGTGTTATTTCACTATCCGGTTTGGTTATACTAATAATATGTAGGGAAGGAGCACCACCGCCCCGATTAAGGGGCGGGGTTGTTATAATTTGGCCAGCTTTAGCTTACCGTTGCTTTTGTTTGACACCGCTGCAGTAGATTGTTGATTGCAGGTGCTGCGAAGCCGAGTGGCAAATAGCGGGCTGAATCCCTTATTGTTTAGCCGGCCATTAAAGGCCAATACAAACGTTTACTTTTATACTCATGTATGACTGGCTTGTGTGCTGATGTTTGGAAGACACTTATTATTTAAAGTAAACTCTTGTAAGGCCATAAGGCCAAGTACTTTGTGTTTTTGTATGCTCATTCCTACTTTTGGTTTTTAGTGGACATTCATGTTGTGGCTTGGGTTCTTTTCTTTGCAACATTTAAAATGCTTCTGCTAGAATATGCTCTATGTAGGTTGTGTGCTTGTTGGTAGGATTGTTTCATTTAGTAACCCTTTGGTCTGTCTGTAGTATATGGCGGCAGGCCCCCGCCGGACCTACTGCTATATGCCATGTGATAGATAGGGTTGTTATAATTTCAACCAAAATCACCAATCCATATTTCCGAGGATACACCATCTCCACCTCCTGAATTACCTCAACCATTACATATTGATGATCTCCCAACCTCATCTAATCATCCAGATCAACCTATATCATTCCCTACATTTAATCTACTCTCATCTCCATCTCCACTATTGGGTACATTGGAAACTGCGTACCTGATTTGGAAGAAGCCTCACCTAATTCAATGATATACATCAATGTGTATTTGATGGGATGTTGAGTTTGTATGTGCAGGTTAAACAAATGCAAAAAAATATTCTAAGTACAAGTGTCGACACTTGTGAAGGGAATGTGTCGACAGCAGAAGCCAGATTGTGGCGACACACAGGACTTGTGTCGACACACAGAAATTCTGTCAACAGCAATTGTGTCGACACACAGGACTTATATCGACACACACAGGAATTCAGTCATCACAAACAATGTCGAGACTATAAGCTATTGTGTCGACACACAGGACTTGTGTCGACACATTCTACAGAAGCTGTGTCGAGAAGATAAAGAAGGGTTGTGTCGACATTGTGTGAGCTGTGTCGACATCATTAAGAATTATGTCGACATATGGTCTATTTGTGTTGACAAATATGAAGCATTGTCGCGACGCTTTTCTACTGAGATTGAGTACAATGAAGTATCCGGTATCAAGACTGAAGACTTTACAGCTGTCATAACTAACAAAGTTGTCGCATCTATCAGAGCTGTCACAAGGCAGTTATGAACCGGATCAACCGCTAAACTCAGATGGGATCTATATAAAGACTTGTTCTATCATAAAAAGAATGAGATCGAAGAAGAAAAAACTTGACATTTTTTCCAATAGTTTATATCTACAAGTCATCAAGAGAAGGCAGATTCTGAACATGTCTTCAAGAAGAATTCAGATCTAATTCTTATTAAAAGAAGGAAGCTGGATTGAGGATCATCTCCAACTTCATAAGAAGATCAACCTTACTTTGTTCAGATTCAAGAAGCTTCGAAGTAGCTAAGACATGTTGGATCTTAAGAAGTCAGATCAATCAAGATCTGATCAAGAAGCCTTTACCCATTTCTCTCTCAACCTGGGTGAAGGATTTATCATGTTAATAATCAATTTTTCTATAAGATCTTTTATAGATCTGAGTGTAGGATAGTTATCTCTCTGAATTGTAAGCCAAAATTTATTAAGGCTGAGGTAGGCCTTAGTGCCTGGTGATAAAGGCTGAGGTAGGGCTGTTTGCCTTAGGTAGGATTCTTTGGAAGAATCTGAGTTGTGGGACTTGAAGAAGTCTGAGCTGTAGGAACCAGTTGGGTTCTGAGTTGTAAAATCTGAGGATCTGAAATAGTGGAAGGAAGTTTGGCCGAATCCATCTCTCTGTTGGATAGTTGAAGGGGGAGAGTGGACGTACCCACGAATTGGGGAACCACTATAAAACATTTTGTACTGTGATGTGTTTTTTGTGTGCTTGTTTTATCGTGTGCAGTGAATTTTATAGCTTGATTAGCTATGCTGAGATTAACATTTTAATAATCTATTTTAAAATTGGATTTGAACCTATTCACCCCCCCTAGGTGTTTAGGATCTTTAAACCAAATCTTTTATCCACAAGATTCACCTATTCAAGATGAACTTCCTGATGTCATCCCTCCATCAAATCTTCCACCGACATTCCCAACCTTCCTAAAGTCAGACATCCCTCAAACATTCCTTGTCTGTTCAAACTGTGGTCACCAATCCATATATACCCCATCTACTCCTGATCCATAGTATCATGATTTCTCTAACATCTCCAATGATCTTCACATATTCATCACTCCCTCTCTGAAGAAGCTAATAGATGAGGTCGTTTCCCCTATCTGATCAACTTGATTCCTCCTCCTTTGTCCCTTCTTATGGGGGCCTGGGTTCAGGTCTTTCTGAAACTAGGAAGGGGGAGATGTCCAATGAGGAAGCTTCTCCAGCAACAGCAGTTGTTCCAATAGCAACAATTCCAACAGAGACAATTGAAATTCTTGATAATGATACTGAAATTACTTGCTTTGAAGAAGAGTCAGTTGATGCATAAATAAACATTATTGGTGATTTCATTATAAATCCCTCAGTTTATATTCATTCTTTATTACATTTCTTTGATACATTTTATAGCAGAAACATATCAGCTTTTGATTTAGCAGTATCTTATTATTCAAGAGTAATTGTTTGTTATTCTGCTCCAGTTAATTCTTCTATGTTAGATGAAATTAGAAATAGCTTTTATAACATTTCCTCTAGTATTTCTTCTGAGATTATATTAGTAAGTGTTCTAGAGCCAAAGGCTTTTTCTCATCCAACTTTTGGTTGGGCTGTGTCCCCCATGCCAGATCTTGATGAAATTATGTTTCAAGATATGGATGCAGAAAGTGACTATATTCAGGTTCAAGTTTTTACAAATATTGTATTTAAAGAGCCAGAAGTTCAAGCCAAGGATCAAGCTGACTTATTAAAGCAAATTGATGCATTATATGATAATCCTGCTAGTTATTCTGACAATGATGATGATGATTCTGATGATTCAGAATATTTTAGTTCTAAGAAGAGAAAAGCAAAGAAGAAAGTTCCAGTAAAGGCTACACCTATACAAAATCCCATAGCTGACACTCCCTACTACATTCTGCACAACATTACTCTCACTCTAGATACTCCCTACTTGATGAGACAGTCTTAGAATGAGCAAAAGAGAAGAAATTAGATGAATAGATATAGTTCTCCTCCTAAGAAGTCTTGTAGAGGACCTCCTCCTCCTGCTGCAGGATAATCAGGAAACATTTATCAAGCTCAAAGGTCTGCTTCTTATTCTTATCAATCAAGACCAACTCATAGTAGCAAGGAAATATATTCAAGGTAAAAATCTCAATCTAGCAGCCAATAGAGAAAACAACTACAGCAGTTTGATAGTCAAAGCAGCCAGGAAAAAGTTCTAGAAGTTCAAAAAGAAGAATAAAGTACAGATAGACCTCTCTCTCCTGCTTATGATCCAGAATTGGACCCCAACTATCGAATGGCGAGGTTCAATGAGTTGATAGCTATATCTCAGATAAGAAAGGCCAAGGAGGAAGGAATAGATCCCTCTTAGTTTACGACCCTGCCTTCATACAAAAAGAAAGAACTGGATAAATATCAGGTACAAAATATTTTTAATGTTGATACTTATATGAATTTACATATAGAAGCTGTAGTGCCTAGAGCTGCAATTGTAAAGATTCTTTGGGCTCAAGATAGGAAGATGACCCAAAGAGAAGCAGAAGACCCAAAAAGGAAAATGGTTTTTAAAAAACCTACTTCAGATCCCTCTACTTATGATTCAAAGAAAAACTCTTAATATTCTTATTTTGCATTTTAAACTTTATTGTTGTGTATTATATCCACAAAGCACATTTGTTCATATCTGTTGAATGATTTAAAATTCTGTCAGGTATTTTTTTTGCTTTGTGATTTTCTTTATTTTTATTTTTGTATAGTGACCTCACCCAAATAGGGGGAGATTGTTGAAACCCCAGTTTGGCTTGGGCTAGGTTCACTATTAATTTTATTGACCCAACATGTATAGCCTAGGGTCATTTGTTAGTTCTAGGGTAAAGGTTAGTCACATTAGGTTATATTTTTGAAACCTACCTTCAGAAGGCTTCACAGACTCAAAACATTAGAGACAAGATAGTTTATAGATTGCAGAAAAAGTCGCTCTTCGATTGCTAAACTCAGCTTGACAATCGTTGATCTCAAATCGACGAACTCTGAGTTCCTTCTCTAGGTTGAGCTTGACGAAAGTCTAGATAAGATCAATGATCTCTAATCTCACATCAGAACTTGAGCTCGACAAAAGTCTTGCTGAGATCGACAATCTCTGATCTCATATCAAAACTTTAGCTCGACAAAGGACTATCTAAGCTCGACAAACTTGGAGCTCAGTTTGGCAAGTACTAATTTCTCCCAGGTTCAGTCCGACTAATTCTTTGATGATTTCAGTTCGACTAAGGCAGATGAATTTCAAATTATATTATAATTTTTTTTGTAATGCTCTGATAATTAATGCACAATATTCTTATGAATATAGATGTTCCATGGCAGCATTAATTATGGTCTGCACAGAGTTATTACTTGGCTTATTTTACTGGGACAGTTGGGGAAACTCATTAAAGAAGAATTCTAGCCGTTCAACTCCAAGAATTTCTACAGTAAGTCAAGGACAGGAATTCAAAAATTCAAAGGCTGAAATCTGCAAGAAATATATAAGGATAATTTTTTCAAGATAGAAAAAAGGAAGTCAGTAAGCTGTGACAGAAAATTTTTTTTTAAGAAAACTGAAAAAAGAATAGATCTCATACATCTCAAGTTCTTGATCAAATATTTCTTCAGGACTTTCAAGAGACAATCCATCAACATCTGTCTAAAAGATTCCTGAAGATCAACATGCAATATGAAGGCCTACACCCTGAGCAAAGCTTCCATTCTCTTGAACTATTCTACATCTCAGGGGGAGCTTTGACAACAACAGCAATCCACTAGTCTTCTCAAAACATTGAGAAAGAGAAGGCAATATCAAATTTCTTTTTACCTTACTATAAAAGGGTTTTTAACTCCCTTCAAATGTTATCCCTTTAGTTGTTAAGTTTCCTTATCAAAAGACTAAGTTTGTTTTTGAGCACCTAGTGAAAAGCTCAAAGGGTTGTTACATCTCCCTTGAAAATAGATCTTGTGGTGATAGGTCACCTGATGAAAAACCTGTGGTGGTAGGGCACCTAATCAAAAACCTATAGTGGATTCCTACCAGGGTGGTAGAAGAGTGGATGTACCCAAGTTTTAGGGGAATAACTATAAAATCTTGGTTGTCGTCTGGTTGCTCTATTTGTTATTTTCTGAACTGTGATTTTCTGTGTTTTATTTCTAACTATTTACATATAGATATCACTTATTTTAATCTACTATAAAAATTAATCATATGATTTTTAATACTCTATTCCCCCCCAACCCTATAGTGTTAATGTGATCTATCCCTTCACTTTCAATCAGTGAAATCATCTGGATCAAAGGAGGATTCACCATCTACACTTGAGCCACAATTAAGCATGGAGGTGCTCTTTTCAGCAGTGTCATCATCTGCAGGTACTTTCTCTGGAACCTTATCTGTTGGGGCGTCCGACTGTAGAACTATATCTATAAACTCAACTGGCTGGACCTCTTCAAGAACTGAAGGAGCAGGCTCCCCCTCAACAGCTGCACCAGATGTGCCAGCTGTATCAGTGTGAGGAGGAGATGGTGTCCTGGCTTCGTCAACAACAGGTATTTGAACTTCTGGAGCTTATCCTGGTTTTGAAATCCCGATTTCCCATCTTCTTATGGAGGCGAGGGTGACTTTCTTTTGGTGCTGAAAATACACACCTTTAGACAAGTCGAAAGATTCTTGGTGGAGTTGATGGAGATACAGAGTGATGATTCTTACATAACTAGGAGCCATTATGCTTTCATTAATTTTATCAAAAATCATTTGTACCCAGTGAAACTTCATGCGACATATTGTAGCAGTCATCATGTCGAAGAACTCTGAGGATATATATTGAAGAGAGTGAGTTTTGCAAAGTAGAACCTTGCCTAGAATGTCTGCGGGGAGCTTGCTTTGAGCATTCATGCTCGGACATCGAATGAAGGTTATGGGAGAGACCACATAAGGACATGGCCCTAGAGTAGTCAGGTTCTTCCGTGTAATCTTCCTTGTCAATTGCAAGCAGCTTCAGAATATTTATTATAGAGGATGACTTGATCTTGATCTTTACATCTCTAACAGAACTCTTCAGTAACTTTCCACTTCGCTTAACATTGACATTCCTTATGAACTCTTCGATATCTTGAATAAATACTTTGCACGGTTGCTCGAGAACAAAAGTGAGGCCGGCGGTTTCAAGTAGAAGAATGACGTTTCAAAAATCATCGGAGAGTTCGGAAATTCCAATGCGAACGAATTCACTGCCGAACCCTACCTTAGCAGTAGAAGACATAGATTACAGAGGTTGAGAGATTTCTGACCTGTTGAAGAAGAACGATGGAGTTTTTTGGGAAGTGGCGGAAGTAGAGGAACTGAAGCATCGTTCTTCGAAAAAACCCTATTCTTCAAGTTTTGGATTCTGGATATCTATGTACTACCCAATTTATATATATAATTAGAAATTTTGAAAATATAAATAGGCTTACCTGAATGGCGGTTCAAATTCTTAGGAAAACATTTGGCAAACAGTTTGGGCGTTATTCGAAAAACCAACACCATTTTTCGAAAAGAATGAAATTTTTCGAAAAGTAGGAAGATTTTTCAAAAAGTCAATAAGACTTTTCGAGAAATCCATAAAGACTTTCGAGAAATCCACTTCTGAGTCTGAATTTTTTTGAAAGTTTGCTGACTCCTTCCTTTACTTGAACTGTGAGCTTTTCAGCACTCCATGTTGAGCATACCAAGTTCTGTCTTAAAAAGCGAGAACTTGCTCTCGTTTAACGGCTTCGTGAAAATATCTACAACTTGCCTATCTGTGGGAACATATTGGAGGTTGATGTCCCCATTCTCCAAATGCTCTCAAATGAAGTGGTATCTCAATTCGATATGCTTCGTCTAACTGTGAGAGACTGGATTTTTGTCGATTGTTATAGCACTGGAGGAGTCACAAAACATATGAATCTCCTGAAATTTCAAATTGTAATATTCAAACTGATTCTTTATCTAGAGAAGTTGTGCACAACAACTGCCAGCAAAATTGTATTCTGACTTGGCAGTTGACATTGCAACACAATTCCGCTTCTTTGATGGAGACGTTGCTGACACGGCCGCCATTGATCCCCATCTGAGAGAGTTCGGCGATTGGGACGATCGCTGCCGCAAGCTCGATGATGGGATCGACGCCCGCCGCCATTATATAAAAATATATAATTATAAGCTAAATAATTATAATTATATATTTTTAATAATTTTATTATTTTAACAATTTTATTTTAAGTGTTTATTTCATGTTTAAATTTTCATTTCATGTGTAATGATGGGTGCTTATAACCATCATGTGTTGTTTTAATTATTTCATTTCATTTGCTATTATGGGTGCATATAACTATCATATTTACAATTTGAATTTTGATTTTTTAATTTTGAATTTTGAATGGATGGAGATTGAGTGGTGTAGGCTATATATAGCCATGTTATGAAGGACTGACAAGATTTGAAGAATATGCAAACAAAATTGAATACCAAATTGGTATTCCCTCCTCTCTCCTTCTCTTTCTAAAAAAAATTTGGACCCTTGTCTCCCTTTCTTCCTCTTCGCCGCCGGCCTCCCCTCCTCCCTTCTTTATTCTCGGCCTCTTCCCTCTCCTCCTCCTCCCTCCTCAATACCTCCCTCTCCTTCTAGAAAACCGAGCCATCTTCTCCCTCCACCAAAACTGCCGGCCACCCTCCCCCACCTATAACCTGAGCCCCCCTCTCCTCCTCCACCAAAACAACCCTCCTCTCCCATACAACAAACCAGCCAAAACCTTTGTTCATCTCTAAACAAACTGAGACCTCCATCTCTTGAGAAAATATTCTCCACCACCTTTTCTCTCTCCTCTACTATAATTTTGGCTGTTCAAGGATCTCCCTCTTCTAGGGTTTGGCAAAGGAGAAAACAGCCAGTGTCTTCATCGTCCAGTGCGGATCCAAGGATTTTGCGTGGAAATAGAAAATATTCCACCGTCGTTTGCGCCTCCTCCACTCATCTTGTGGATGGATACATATTGGGATTTGTGTAATGCTCTTCTAAACTAACTTCGTTGAGTGCTTCTTCTATATAATTTGTGAGAATTGGTGGAATAGATGGTTGGTAATTATTTTTGATTTATATTGAATATTGTGCTTGTTAAAATCTAATTTTCAAAGCATTTTTTTCCCAAATATTTTTAAGAGAATTGGAACGGTTAGATCTCGTGAACACTAGAAAATATTGTGTTAATCACCTTTGATTTCCCCTTGAGTTCATGTGATTTGGTATACCCTCTATTAATTAATTTTAGGATCGATTAGGACTTAACTTGAAATAACTTATTTAGTCTGGATATTCTCATATTGGATGTGTGAACGTTTGCGCTTAATTTAATTTGAATTGCTAATTTTCTGGATTGGGTGGGTCCATTTCGCTTGAGCGAACATTAGCATATAGCCACTGTTCAATCTAAAATAAGGGGTAGCATCCATTTGCATTAATTGTTTTGGAAATTATGCCTTTAATTCCGTGAGTATTCGATAGTGCTTAGTAGAGAAATCAAGCGTTAAATATTTAATTAGATTGTTGAACATAATAATGCGTAGTTTAATCCGTCGAAACAGTGGGCCTGCATCAATTTGGTATCAGAAGACGGTTCACGTCAATTTCCTAATTGGCCCCCTCCCCCTTTTTGATTTGAGCACCGACATGCACTTTGCATGTTTCATTGCACAACATATATATCAATTTTTTAAAAAAATTTTGTCAAATAGCGGCATAAAATTTTCGGATTTTCTAAATTCAAAAAAATAAATTCTGGAATTTCTCCATCATTTTCTTAGTAAGAAAACCAAATTTTTTTTTTTCATTAAGTCATTTTTTTTATTAACTTGTATTAAAATTTAATTATTGGTCTGTAAATAGCGGCCTATATTTTAATTTTTTAAGCAAACAAATCAAAAAAAATTATTTTATAATTTTCGTATTATTTCCTGCAAGCAAATAAAAAAAATCTTTTATCACAATAGTTATTAAGTGGAAACAATTCCATCTGTGAAAATTTAAAAGGGCATGGTTCATTTCTCATTGCATGTGCACCAGTTCTGGGTGATTTTTCTCTCCGGTTCTCACTAAAATGGAAAATGACGTATATGCTGCTCGGTTAAACTATTCATATGCTAAGGATATGGCTAAACGCACCCCTAGGGCACACCACATTTATCCTACTTATGATGGTTTAGGATGTCCCCAAATTTTTAGAGATTGGCTTAAGGGATTAGAGCATTATTTTAATTGCAACTTATGGGGATGACCACAAAAAGGTTAACTTTGCCCGAGATCGATTAGTAGGTCAAGCCCAGTTGTTTTGGTTAAACGAAGAGCGTCGTGTTGGTAGCTATCATTACGCTTGGCTGCACATGCGTAGCGTACTCTCGAATCAATTTGATCCCACCTACCTTCACCCTACTAACATCAAGCCTATGGGTGAGTATAGTTTTGGCACTAGATCCATACCTGCCATTAGGAATGATTATAGACCAAACGCCCAGACCAGGCAACAGATAACTGATGATTTGACTAACCTTAAACAAGGGAACAAGTCGGTCTTGGATTATATGCGCCTTTTAAGGATATGATGGTTAGAACTGGTGTGAAGGAGTTGTAAGAGATCACCCTCTCTAGGTTTTGTAAGGGGTTAAACCCCAACATCCTGGGTAAATTAATGCGTTATTGGCACACTGATCTAGACTCCACTTTTACCATGACATTAGAAATTGTGAAGCACTACCTTCCTAGGAATAAAGCTCTCTCATGTCAGACAGAAAATGCCGTCTTAGGACCACCACACACAATTAGGGAAACCTCGCCTAATAAGTCATTCGATGTGGACTCGATAGATGTTACAACTAATGTTATGCCTCTGTTATCCTCGACATCTAGGCCCCTTGAGATAGAAACTGATACCCATGAGGATGTTGATGTATGTGTGATGTTTCTTGATCCTGAGGATGTCCCCATAGGTGAGAGTACTCCGTCGTGTGCGATAGAGCCCAATGATTTTGATGAGTCTGAAAGTGATGAAATACCTAGTGACTTAGACGAAGATGAATGGGATGATGATTGTCTGATCTGTGAGAGTAGTACATGGCCTATTACTAGCCCAACTAGCATTGTGACTAATCACCCTAGTATTGAGAGCCCTCTCCATACTACGATCCCCGTCGTGTTAGAGCATACGATTACACCTACTGATAAACCTGAGATATTTGAGGAGCCTGTAAGTGAGGATTTCTCTCTTGTTATTTGTAACCCTAAATTAATGGATGTTCCAACTGATTGGGAAAACTCAACTTATGTTAGAAGGTTATGTTTGGATGATTTTAGAGCTGTGAACCCGAACAATAGTTATTTGATGATATCACCATTGTCTAAAGTTCCATCTGAATTAAATTTTCCGTCTGGTTTGATTTTTCCCATTTAGGAGACCTTTACTGATTCTGAATTAAATGACTTGTCTATTGTGTTGGAAGAAATTACAATCGAGGAAGTGGTATTTTTGAACGATTCTATGGTTTTACCCCCAGATGAGAGATCATTGAGGTTATCACCGATCGATGTAAGTTATTATGATTTGGATTTTATCCCAGGTTTGATTTTACCGACCCTTACTCCTATCTATGAGCCAACATTAGTTGGCGATTTAGGACGTGGTATTGGGAGTCATATCCAGAGTTGTTGTGACACACCCACTCTTTTAGTTCCTACATTTGCATTGTCTCATCACTTAGATATGAGTACGTTGAGCCGCTAGTTTTTGGTCTTTTCACCGCACCGCGTAGCTCTAACTATGCGACATGTTTGGCTATTCTATCCTCTACGTGTCTAGCTACGGTTCTATCCTCGTCCATTTCCTATTCTTTGGCCATTGTGCCATTGGATGTGGTTTCTCCTTCACATACCTATATCCAACACCCGGTCGCACGTATTTACCCACCGCCATATGATGACCCTTTTTCCCACACGTTAGTGACAAAGGATAGGCCCCATGAGTTGTATCGCTCGTACCTCTTGTCATATCAGGAAGCGTCCAACTCTATTATTGATGATAAGCGGTTCTCCTTAGCATATCTTCATGCCAAGCGTGAAAATGACAAATATAAAATTAGAACTGCGACTTTGGAGCCATTGAAAGTCATCTTTGATGTTAAGGCTCCCGTGCCCCCTATCTTAACCCCTATAGCCTCCATATTTTGGTCTAGTCATGTAGCACATGGTCTCTCTCCTCATGTGTCTTGGACGTTATAATTTCTCCATAAGTTATGTCGCACGCACTTCAACGCCTTTCCGAGACTATCCGACACTAGAGCTACTGATTTTGGTTTAGTCTGGTCTGTCCCCGAGAGGATGCCTTCTAGCTCCGTTGATAAATTAATATGTAGAAACGCCGACCCATCCATGATTATGAAGAACATCGGATTTTAATCTTTTATGTTAGATTTTTATATACCATAGGGTGTTACACTTTATTTCAAGTTACCGGACTTTTTACTGTACGTCTCTGTTCCACCTGAGTGCCTTTTTCCGTCGTCTATTCCTACCAATAAATATTCTCTTGGGATTGGGAGTGTTAGTACTGTCATGTCTATTTTCCATGTTGACTCCTTAGTTCTTGAACTGGATGGTAGATTCTTGTTTATATTCTTTTGCTTGATACCCTTTCGAGTTTTCTCAAAAGTCTTGTTGTTTGTGTGCCAGACAAGTTCTCAGTACTGATGGATGTTCCTGCTACTACGCCACGAATTATGGGGACAGATTTGCCCCAAATTGTAGCTACTTCTGATTATTCCCCCCTCACGGGCCACTCATTGGTGATGAGTAATTTTGAGTTGGGGAGGATTGATGGAGACGTTGCTGACACGGCCGCCATTGATCCCCGTCTGAGAGAGTTCGTCGATTGGGATGATCTCTACCGCAAGCTCGATGATGGGATCGACGTCTGCCGCCATTATATAAAAATATATAATTATAAGTTAAATAAATATAATTATATATTTTTAATAATTTTATTATTTTAGCAATTTTATTTTAAGTATTTATTTCATTTTTTAATTTTCATTTCATGTGTAATGATGGGTGGTTATAACGATCATGTGTTGTTCTAATTATTTCATTTCATGTCCTATGATGGGTGCATATAACCATCATATTTTCAATTTGAATTTTGAATTTTGAATGGATGGACATTGAGTGGTGTAGGCTATATATAGCCATGTTATGAAGGATTGATTAGATTTGAAGAATAAATAAACAAAATTTGTTACATAATTTGTTTTCCCTCCTCTCTCCTTCTCTTTATCCAAAAATTCGGCCCCCTTGTCTCCCTCTCTTCCTATTGGTCGTCGGCCTCCCCTCCTCCCTTCTTTATTCTCGGCCTCTTCCCTCTCGTCCTCCTCCCTCCTCAATACCTCCCTCTCCTTCTAGCAAACTGAACCATCATCTCCCTCCACCAAAACCGTCGGCCACCCACCCCACGTACAACCCGAGCCCCCCTCTCCTCTTCCACCAAAACATACCTCCTCTCCCTTACAAAAAAACTGGCCACCACCTTTGTTCATCTCCAAACAAACCGAGCCCTCCATCTCTTGAGAAAATATTCTCCACCACCTTTTTTCTCTCCTCTACTATAATTTTGGCTTTTTAAGGATCTCCCTCTTTTAGGGTTTGGCAAAGAAGAAAACGGCAAGCGTCTTCATCGTCCGGTGCGGATCTAAGGATTTTGCGTGGAAATAACAAATATTCCACCGTCGTGTGCGCCTCCTCCTCTCATCTTGTGGACAGATACATATTGGGATTTGGGTAACGCTCTTCTAAACCAACTTTGTTGAGTGCTTCTTCTATATAATTTGCGAGAATTGGTGGAATAGAAGGCTCGTAATTTTTTCTGATTTATATTTAATATTGTGCTAGTTAAAATCTAATTTTCAAAGCATTTATTTCAAGAATATTTTTCATAGAATCTGAACGGTTAGATCTCGTGAACACTAGAAGAAATCGGGTTCATCACCTTTAATTTCCCATTGAGTTCAAGTGATTTGGTATACCCTCTATTAATTAATTTTGGGATCGATTAGGACTTAGCTTTAAATCACTTATTTAGTCTGGATATTCTCTTATTGGATGTGTGAACGTTTGAGCTTAATTTAATTTGAATTGCTAATTATCCAGATCGGGTGGCTCCATTTCTCTTGAGCGAACATTGGCATATAGCCCTTGTTCAATCTAAAATAAGGGGTAGCGTCCCTTTGCATTTATTGTTGTGGAAATTATGCCATTAATTCCGTGAGTATTCGATAGTGCTAAGTAGAGAAACCGCGCGCTAAATATTTAATTAGATTGTCGAACAAAAGAACGCGTTGTTTAATCCGTCAAAATCTTAGGCCTGCATCATTCTTGCTACTCCAAGATCTGAGCCTTCTTCCAAGGAATTGGCTAGTCCCATAAGTGGTCTTTCTATCATCTTTGCTACCTGCAACATTTGCATTTGAGAATCCAATTAGTTCGCTATCAATATTTCTTGGGTACCATAAGCCAAGATTTGGTGTTAATTTAAGGTATCTCAAAATCCATTTTGCAGCAGTGTAGTGAGATTCCTTAGAGTTCACTTGATATCTAACAGACACACATGTTGAGAACATTTTGTCAGGCCTACTAGCTGTAAGGTAGATAAAGGATCCAATTAAGCTCCTGTACTTTGTTTCATCGAAAGGTTTCCCTTTCTCGTTCTTGTCCATAGACAAAGCTGAACACATTGAAGTCCTCATAGAGATTGCATTCTCCATTTCAAATTTCTTAACCAACTTTATGGTGAACTTCTTCTGAGAGATAAAAATTCCATCTTCTGATTGTTTCACTTGAAGTCCTAAGAAATACTTCCGCTCAACCATACTATTTATTTCAAACTTCCCTTGCATAAGTTTGGAAAACTATTTGCAAAGGTTATCATCAGTAGAGACAAAGATAATGTCGTCGACACAGATTTGCACTAGCAAAATCTTACCTTTTACTTTCCTAAAAATAATGTCTTATCTATCTTTCGTCTTGTGAACTTGTTCTCAAAAATAAAGTTAGACAGCGTTTCATACCAAGCTCATGGAGCTTGAAAGTTATTACTTCAAGGTTCTTTGAAATATCTTTAGTCTTTTTACAATTTATAAACTAACTGATCTAGAACTTGTCCATAGTACCTGCAATAAAAATAAGGAACAAGTAACACAGCACAACACACAAGTATTTATAGTGGTTCCCCAATTGGGTACATCCAATTTCTATCGCACCTATCAAGCTGATTTGTTTCACTATGCACAAATTCAACCAATATGCTCCTTAGAGCTAACACCTCAGGCCCTCGGCCTTACACAAAGATTCTCTTCAGAATCCTAACTCAGAACCACAAGGGTTCCTACCTCGGAGCCCTACCATTCTCCTACAGCTTAGTGGTCCACTAACCAACTACCTCAGCCTTATTTCTAAGGCTTATAGCTCAGGCTTCTCTACCCAATAACTTCAGGCACACAACCCTACTTTCAGAGTGCTGCAGCCCTCCTACAACTTTATAGCTATCCAGGTACCTACCTTAGTGCCCGTCTAGGCACCTACAGCTCAGCCTTCTCTAAGGCTTACAACTCAGTGATACACTTGTCACCTATATCTCAGTGACTCACCAGTCACCTACCTCATCCTTATTTGTAAGGCCTATTACTCAGGCTGGGATAACAGCCCTACTCTCAGATCCACACCTGGATACTACCTCAATACCTTAGCAGGGCACCTACCTCAGTGACTAATTAGTCACCTATAACTCAGGCCAAAAGGCCCTACAACTCAGATTCAGATATACTGAATCCTACAAGAATTAATCAAGTAAATTAAAATATAGACTCAGAGATAAATCTCAAATTCTACCTTATTGGACTGAGAAGATTTAAATCCAGCTCCCCTGCTGTAGAGGGAATTAGACTTCTTCTACATCTACCAAATTCTCTATTGTACTGAAGAAAGCTAACTGTTATTGAAGGCTTTGAGACCTTCACACTGCTATCTCCTGTTGTTGATTGAACGAATCAGCCAACTTGTTTTTCAAGGACCAATCTTGCTTAACTAGAAGAAGCTTCAGCTATCTTTTCCTTCTGGCTTTCACTGTTGGACTTTGCTTTGAAGCTTCTCGAAGAAGATGAAGTCCAACCGCCTCTCTTTCATTTTCTTCTTTCGTTCTCATTTTCATTTTCTTTGATTGTTTCCCTAATCCCATTTTCTCTTTTCTTTTTATATTCGAAGATTTGAATCAACGGCACAATTTGAGTGTGGGCCCTACAAAGGATGGTGAGCGCCACCTTCCTCAGAAGAGGAAAAATAGAAGCTTTCGACGCTACTATAACATTCTTATAACGGCATGAAGTACTTGGACTGAGCTCAACGATCATCGAGCTGACATTGATGAACTCTATGCTGAGCTCGATGAACTTCAGAATCTCTAACTTTACATTTAGCTCGACGAAATATGAGCTCTGCTCGATGAACTCTGTATCTTTAAACTTTAACTTATGCTCGTAGAAAGGCAGGCTCATCTCGATGAACTTTGAATCTTCAAACTTTAACATGATCTCAACGAACGGTGAGCTCAACTCGATGAACTCTGAATCTTCAACCTTTAACTTGAGGTCGACGATCTGTAAGCTGAGCTCGATGAAATGCGAGCTGAGATCGACGAATTCTGAACCTCAAGCTTTTGATTTTTGGCTCAAGGAATGGTAAGCTGAGCTTGATGATCTATGAGCTGAGCTCGACGAACTCTGAACTCAGTTTAACGAACTCCACTTTTTGGACTTAGAAAATTTCTGGTGGCTTTGTCTCTGGGGTTCCTTCTCAACTATCTCAGCGGTTCCTTCTTCACAGCAGATAATCTTCTATCTCAGCAGTTCCTTCTCAACTGTCTTAGCGATTTCTACTTCACAGCTGAGACTGTCATCTGTCTCAGCGGTTTTGCTTAGACCAACACTTCTCTCAACGTTTTATGTTGAGCTTCTCAGATGTCTCAACAGTTCTGCTGATACATTCTATTCAGCTGTCTTAGCTATCTCAGTGGTTATTCCTTAGTCAAATTATCTGACTTCCAGCTTCCTATTTCTATTCTCCTGTCCAATTATGGACTACCTGCATACATGAACTCAAGCACACATCAAAAACATTATGCCCCTTAGTATGATTTGTGATGCCTCTTCAAATCCTAAGGAATTTTGAAGGGCACAATTCCCAATAGTCTCCCGCTATTTGTAGAAGGCAGAACACCCATTCATGCTATGGTGCATCAATACAAAAACATTTCATGATAGTCCTGAAGAGACATTACCGTGACAACTAGCCATCCCAGTATAGGATAACTCCAGTAGGTGTGATGGCATAACATTATGATTGACTAACCAATATCACTGGTGGATTATCAAACACTAACAGTGTAACAGTATGATTAGCCGCAAGATCTTTATTAATCATTTACAAGGTACACATTTTGATTAAGATCTACCTAATCATTAACTTAGCCAAATAGCAGTAGCAAACTTGTGATTACAGGATATCTATTAAAGAACAGCAAATTCATTTATCACAGATATATAAATGAAATTTACATTATACATTTATCACATCACTACAGTAAGGGCCAACTCATATTAATTTCATTGATTAAGATTTGATATTACTTCACTATTGATATGTATTACAAGACATTGATTACATATTAAAAGCACCCAAAGTCTTGCAGCCTCATCTCTGCTCTTCTTTGATGAGCTTGAATCAATATTCTTGGAAGCAACAGTCTTCTTCAAGTTTTCAGCTTTGTTCTTCGGCCGTTTGAAGTAAAGGAATGGCTTTGGAATATATCTGGGAGGCATTTTCTTAGGGTTGCTCTTCCTTAGCAGATTATATTTGAATACTCTATCCCTTAGGGAATTTCTTTCTAAATGCTTTGTCCATTCCTCAGAAGGATATACACTATCAATGTTCTTTAAGATTTGTCCATGGATTATCAAACATTGATAATGATGGATTAAGAGACATCACTTAGCTGTTCATGATCTGGATCATCTCTGTTCTAAGCTCTCTTCTTTGCCATGAATTCTTAATCCATCTGAGTTCCTTGCCTCTTTCTTCTGGCAGCAAGTTGTGCATCATGTGTAACTCTTTAGTGCCACCTTGGTGCCTTGAATTACATTGAAGGCTTGTTATTCAATGAGTGTTTCTGTCTTAGCATGGCTGCTCTCCCCCTTTCTGCCTTCTTCAAAGATGATCTTTTGCAATAAGGAGGAGTTGGCTTCACTTTTCCTTTATATAGATTAGAATATTCTCTCATTATCAGCAAGCAGCTCATTTTTCAGAAGAATTGCCTCCTTCATAGAGTTGAAAGCAACAATGGTGACATGCTGATTTAAATGATCTGCTGCACCCATGATCACCTCATCAGTTGCACTCACATAATTCTTTACATATCCTTTGTAAGCTGTAGAGAGTTCTTGGCTTGTGTCCAAGGATTTCATGAGGGTGGTCAGTTTCATGCCAGAAGTTCCAGCCCTATCAAACCAGGTGATGACCTGTTTGATTAAGTGAAGGATTTCTTCTTTATTTTCCTTGACTTTGGTTGACAATTCATCCCTTATCTTGGTAACTGATTGGTCAACATACTCCTTGAGGGTTGTCGTTTCGGCATCCAGCAGTGCTTTGATGTTGTTTAGGAGTAACTCATTAGAGATTTGGGTGATGGTTGGTTGCCTCAATGGAGGAGGGACATCATCCTTGGTAGGGACCTGTGAAGACCAAGGAAAAGTTGTTTTAACACTACTAAATATGAGGGTATGGGTATTACCTATAGTTTGTCCAGGCTTAACCACTCTGTTGACCGCTTGATCAAAAGTTGTCAGATCCATCTGATCATGCTCCCCTCAGACTGAGAATTCTTTTCTGGGCTTGACCCATCAAGATAAGTATCTAAAGTATCGGGAGGCTCCCTTTTATCTTCTACAGCAGAGATAACTTTAACTGTTGCTACATCATGAGTATAATCCATGTCTTCCTCATCCTCTTCAATAATATATTCTTCAGTAGCTGATGAGTCCGATATTTATAGGGGGTTTTGAGACTCATCTGGGCTTGTTTTCTCACTCGGGAATTGCATTTAAAACGGTATTCGGTTATGTTTGCATTGTCTTGTCAATGAACATTTTGTTCACCATTTTGGCCCAAGGGTGTGCAATTGTGCATTCAATTTTTGGGGGTAAGCACATGGTGCTCCCCGTGGTTCTTTGATGTAGGGCTGGTCGAGACACACGATTACTTACGCTAGCGGAACAACCATCATCACATAATATGAAAATAAAGAGGAGGGATCTGACAAAAAGCGAATGAAAAGGGGTCGGTTGGCTCCCAAAATCTGGGACTCGATACAACATCCTTAGGACCTACCTCTCCAACAAGCACATAACTTGCCGTAAGCCGGACTCGATAAAACGTCCTTAAGACCTACCTCTCCAACAAGCACACAATTCACTGCACCTACACAAGCATCTATTCTTTTTAACATAATCCATTTCAAACGCAGCAATAATATATTTTTGGAGCGGCGGTAAACAATAAAGAGCAGTCGAGATTAAGTTGTGATTAACTCCCTTGTTAGCACAAGTGTGTCAATCTTGGGAAGCAGGTCAAGGCTAGGCCTAGTTTGCTCCCACAACGGATCTTCCTAATCCGGAAAACAAGATATTCAATAACAACATTTTTTATTCAGATTTTTTTGCAAGCGAAACTCTTAAAAATCACGGAAATGACGGTTGCATATCCTCCACAAAATCTCATAGCAAGAAGCACAAAGAAAGGAAAGAGATTACACAACCAAGAAGAAGAAACACACAAGATTAGTGGGAGATTAACTCTCTCCACGGATCCACCGGCTTCACACCAAATGGGGTTGCAAACTTCTTCCACGGAGTCACACCGATAGAAATAACGCTGGAGTCGCACCGAACGGGGATGGAGGAGGCAAAGGATCGCTTCACACCAAGGGGGGGCGTCGGCTAGTGGAGTCCCTCCATGGCTGAAACTCTCAAAGAGGAGTAGGGTTTTTTTCTTGTTCCAAAAGTCTCTCATCTCATAAAAGGCCTCCTTTAAATAGGAGTTACAAATGAAATCCAACCATCCTAGATTGAGATGAAGATCTCATCAATCCGAATGGTTAATTGCACACCAAATGTCTAATAACACACCAACAATAAAATAAAAATATTAAAAGTATATTTTTAAGGAAATAAATTTAAACTAATTAAAACTCTTTAAAACTTTAGGGTTTGCGCGCCGCGGACGGAGGTTGTAACCCATCTTTCCGTTAGCACCGATGGCATTGTCATGACGCCTAAAATCTTTATGTTGTTGCGCCGCGGCAACCGGGTCATCATCAAGAAGTGTTGGAGGAGCCGCGCCATCAATCCTCCCCCACTCAAAATCACGTATCTCCGATGCATGGTCTGAGAGATAGCGGCGGAGAAGATCGACATCCAAACATTGAAGCTCTGTCACGAGTACCCATGAGTCGTTAGAAGGGGGCGGTCACGCCAACGGATGAGGAAGGGTAGGTAGCACCATCAGGAGTAGTAAGTGCCTCAACAGCTAGTTTCATATCTGGATGGAGAAATGTCTGGGAAACCTGGGAAACATGTCAGCAGTAGGAATAATTGAAGGCAACGTACCATCCAATGTTATACCTATGGGAACCGAATGAGAGAGATCATCCGAACTACCACTCCCCAACCCATCAGAATTTTTTGTGGAGGGAGAAGACGACAAAGAATCCAACTCTTGCGGAGGCGTAACAAATAGAATCAAATCCAAAACATTAAAAATAGGGTAGATACCCCAATTAGCAGGCAAATCCAATACGAAAGCGTTGTCACCTAGCTTCTTTATAATCCAAAAAGGGTCGGCGCACTTTGGTGCTAACTTTTTAACGGTGCCAGTTGGCATTCGATCGGGAACTAACCGGACTAAAACCAGATCGCCGACTTTAAATTATGACACCTTCCTATGTAGATTAGCGTGCGATTGATAAGACGCGTATTGATCAGTCAAGGTAGCTCGTATAAGTGCATGTAAGTCATGAATATGTTGGGAGAAAGATTGTGAAAACTGACTTGTTTTATACGTTGGAGGCAATGGGACCAAGTCAAGCGGCACAGGGGCCTTGTACCCATGAACAATTTCGTTAGGAGACATACCCGTGGACCTATTTTTTGAATTATTGTAGGCCAATTAGGCATGTGGAAAAAGTAAATCCCAAGTGCCTTTGTGATCTCCCACTTGACATCTAAGAAGATTTCCTGGCTCCTATTGACTACCTCCGTCTGCCCATCAGTTTGCGGATGATAAGCCGCAGAGAATCGTAATTTTGTTCCCATAAGAACCCACAAGGTTTTCCAAAAGTAGCTAGTGATTTTTATGTCCCTATCCGAGATAATAGTCTTCGGTACTCTGCGGAGACTAACGACGTCCTTAAAATACATCTTCGCTATGTGAGAAGCGTCGTTGGTCTTACTACAAGCAATAAAATATGCCATTTTGGAGAACCTATCCACAATGACGAGAATAGAGTCATGACGTCGAAGGGTGGGGGGAAGGCCTAATACGAAGTCCATGATCTCGTCTTCCCATGGTACGGACGGGATAGGTACCGGGGTGTACAAACCTACATTGGACTTAGTACCCTTAGAAAATTGACACGTACGACAACTATTCACTACCCTCCCAACCATCGCCTTTAGTTTAGGCCAATAGAATTTCTCATCTACGATCGTAATCATTTTGTCTCTCCCAAAGTGTCCACTCAAGCCGCACTATGTAACTCCCAAATGATGTGGAGTCGCAAAGAGGAGCAAGGGATACACAATTTCCCGTGCTTGAACAGATAACCGTCCCTAAGTGAAAAGGTTGTGATGGTCGTGGGAGAGCTATCCTGGGCAGTTAAATATGGCTCCTGAAAATTAGGGCATGTGGCGTATTCATCCT
Organism: Platanthera zijinensis; assembly: GCA_039513925.1. Classification (NCBI taxonomy): domain Eukaryota; kingdom Viridiplantae; phylum Streptophyta; class Magnoliopsida; order Asparagales; family Orchidaceae; genus Platanthera; species Platanthera zijinensis. Next base: position 118,812,517 of record CM077087.1, read on the forward strand.
TTATGCGCTCGAACCCTACCACGTGGGCTTGCATGGAAGAAAGCAAGAGGGTGAGGCGACTGAGTGCGTCAGTGACTCGATTTTCGTACCCTTTAAGGTGCTTAAGATTAAATGTGTACTCCTGCAAGAAGGATACCCATTTAGCGTGTCGCGGGCTGATTTTGTGCTGACCGTTGATGAATCGTAATGCTTCATGATCAGAGAGGATGACAAACTTCTTAGAAATGAGATAGTGTCTCCAATGATGTAAACACCTAACGACCGCATAAAACTCCCTATCATAATTGGAATAATTTAACTTAGCGCCCGCTAATTTCTCACTAAAATAACTAATCGGGTGACCCTCTTGACTAAAGACACCTCCAATTCCAACGCCAGATGCATCACACGTAAGCTCGAAGACCTTGGTAAAGTCAGGGAGACGCAACACCGGTGCTTCAGTCATAAGCTCTTTAATACGACGAAATGCAAACGTGGTGGATTTCTTCCATGTGAATTCTCCCTTCTTCATGCAGTCAGTAATGGGTGCCATAATGCTACTAAAATCGTGTATGAAACAACGATAGAAGGTAGCTAACCTGTGGAAGCTACGCACCTCTCGAAGGCTAGAGGGCTCGGGCCAGTCTCTAATCACTTGAACATTTCCTAGGTCAACATGAATGCCATCAGAACCAACTATGTAACCCAAGAATTTGACCTCCGAAACATAAAATGTGCATTTCTTGAGGTTTAGGAATAAGGTTTCCTTCCTTAAGGTGGCGAGGATCACCTTGATGTGGGAGATGTGTTCGGCGGGGGAGGTGCTAAAAACTAGGATGTCGTCAAAATATACTGCAACAAACTTTCCCATATATGGCCTAAAGACATGCGTCATCATCCGGGAGAAGGTGCTGGGGGCAATGGATAACCCAAAGGGCATCACCAACCACTCATACAACCCTTCCTTAGATTTGAACGTTGTCTTCCACTCATCCCCCTCTCGGATCCTAATCTTGTGGTAACCACTCTGTAAGTCTAACTTTGAGAAGATAGTGGCACCCGAAAGGACATCCAAGAAGTCATCTAGTCTCGGGATTGGAAACCTATATTTTAGAGTAATTTTGTTGATAGCCCGTCTATCAACACACATGCGCCAGGTGCCATCCTTCTTAGGGGCAAGAAGGGTCGGGACAGCACATGGGCTCATACTCGTCCTAATGAATCCCTTACTCAGTAAATCCTCTATCTGGGTTTGTAACTCTTTGTGGGCGGTGGGATTAATCCTATAGTGCGGTTGGTTAGGTAAGGACGATCCGGGGATCAGGTCTATGGCATGTTGTATATCTCTAAGCGGTGGCAACGACGAAGGCAACTCGTCCGGGTAAACGTCCCTAAACTCATCCAACAATACCCGTAGCTCTTGAGGTAAATCATCCAACACGCCATAGTCAGTCTTTTCACCCATGAGAACGAGAGCGTACATCATACCCTCAATGAAGGAATCCTTCACAAATTCTTTCCTACCAACCAAACTCAACGCCTTTCTCTCTACAGGGATTTTAGTATCCTTAGCCAACACTACTGGCTCTTTCGGCACAGTCGGTCTCAAGGTGATGGTCTTGCCGTTGAATTTGAACTCATATGTGTTGGCGCGACCATAGTGCGTCACGTCACGGTCATAGAGCCAGGGGCGGCCTAACAACACATGACAAACATCCATTGACAGGACGTCACACCAAACCTCATCTTAGTAGGATTTGAATGACAGTTGGACTAAGCATCGTTGGGTTACTTTAATAGTAACCTTACTGATCCAAGAAACCTGATAGGGGGTCAGATGCGGTTCAGCAGTCAAGGACATACGCTTAACAGCATTATCAGAAACGGCGTTCATGCAACTATCACTATAAATAACTAGTTTGCAAAGCTTCTAGCCACTCTTAAAGATCAAGGAGAATATGCTCGTCCTCTTCCAGTCGTCTACGGGATGAGGGGTGGTAAAAATACAATGCATCACTATAAGGTTGTGATCGTCCTCCAAGTCACTAGGGACTCCTTCGGGGTCGCTCTCCTCTGTGGCCTCGTATACATAATCGTCAGGGTCGGTAGCTGGCTCTAATAATGGTAGGGTTTTCGTCTTATTTGGGCATTCGTAGGCATAGTGGCCTTAAACGCCGTAAGAGTAACAAGTGGTGTTAGCCTTGCTAACCTTCCCTATAGGGACACGCTCACTCGAAGGGTTCTTGGTGTTCCTAGCGGTGATCATGACTGACTTTGATGCAGTGGATTTGAACTTTCCCTGATCAGGATATGTTAAAGAAGATGCCCCTATGGTGGACTTGTTCTTCGCATGAGCATAACGGGAGTGAGCTTTAGAGTCTAGGTGTTGTTCAATGTCTAGAGCGGCATTGAAAGTTATGTTCAAATCCGTATGCCCATATTGCAAGAGCTTCCTTTGGATATCGGGGTGAAGCCCCTTTCGAAATCTAGATAAAGTGACTTCGGGGATCTCCCTAAGGTCACATCACACCATACGGTCCTTAAGTTCACCCATATATTCAGCCACCAACATTGAGCCTTGCCGAAGGGTGACAAGCTCATCGAACATCTGTGTCCGATGGTACGCGGGAAAGTACTGATCGTTCAACAGGTTCTTCATCACCGGCCAACCTATAAGGGGGGCTCTGTGTCCAGTTCCTAACCTACGCTCCTCATTCAGCCAAAACGTCTTAGCATGACCTGTTAACTTCATCCGGGAAACTTGGACCTTTTGTGGATCCGTCAGGTTGTGCCACTCGAAGTAACACTCCATATCCACCGTCTAGTTAAGGAAGATCTAGGGATCTCCCATACCATCGTAAGTGGGGGCATTAATTTTAATAGCCCTTGTGAGATCAAAACCTCTCTCGTGGCGGTGTTCTCGATGGGGTGCTCGGGGGGAGTCCTCATCGGAATCCGAATCAGGTGTTTGTGGGCGCCGGTTTGGCCGCTCGACTTATACGGGAGGTGGGGGTGGCCTTTCGTGATTTGGAAGGATCTGTGCTAAAATGTTCATAAGCTCAATCATTTCGGTACATATACCTGCTATAGCCTGGGTGTTGGGATCATCATGCTCTCTCATAGCCATCCTAGACGTAGACGGTGTCGTGTACTCCGTTCCTAACCTAGTTCGCATTCAAGTTTAGGAAAATTTTGGAAACTTGATTTTTCCTAGGGCTGTAGCTATATTGAAAATAGGATATTTTTATAGATTCCTGGCGTGCTTAATGCGTAGATCGTTAAAAAAGAAATTTTCTGGAAGTTCGCTGAAAAATAAAAATTTCAGCCCGCTATTTCCAGACCAACTAGACAGAATTACGATGTTCCAATTTGCAGGCTGACCTAACGAGGGCGAATTATAAAATTTTCTGTTTTAATGTTGTTGGAAATAAGTGCAGGAAGCTACAGAAAAATTTTCAGCTTTTTTTGACAAGTTTTAAAATTCCGAGGGTTTTACTAAACGCAGACCAATCTGAAAATTTCAGATCCTAGAAAGATGAGATCAACCAACGAAGAACGCAGCGAGGATGTTTGTCACTTGGGATTTGAAACGACCGCCTCTGATACCAAATTGATGTAGGGCAGGTCGAGACACGAGATTACTTACGCTAGCGGAACAACCATCATCACAGAATATGAAAATAAAGAGGAGGGCTCCGATCAAAAGCGAACAAAAAAGGGGTCGGTTGGCTCCCAAAATCCGGGACTCGATACCACGTCCTTAGGACCTACCTCTCCAACAAGCACACAACTCGCCGTAAGCCGGACTCGATACAACGTCCTTAAGACCTACCTCTCCAACAAGCACACAACTCACCGCACCTACACAAGCATCTATTCTTTTCAACATAAGCCGTTTCAAAGGCAGCAATAATATATTTTTGGAGTGGCGGTAAACGATAAAGAGCGGTCGAGATTCATTTGAGATAACTCCCTTGTTAGCACAAATGTGCCGATCTTGGGGAGCAAGTCAAGGCTAGGCCTAGTTTTCTCCCACAACGGATCTTCCCAATCCGAATAACCAGAGATTCAATAACAACGCTTTTGATTAAGATTTTTTTGCAAGCGAAACTCTTAACAATAAGGAAAAGACGGTTACATATCCTCCACAAAATCTCACAGTAAGAAGCACAAGGAAAGGAAAGAGATTACCAAACCAAGAAGAAGAAACACTCAAGATAAGTGGGAGATTCACTCTCTCCACGGATCCACCGCTTCACACCGAAAGGGGCTACAACCTTCTTCCACGGAGTCGCACCGATAGAAGCCACGTCGGATTCGCACCGAATGGGGATGGAGGAGGCAAAGGATGGCTTCACACCAGGGGGGGCGAGTGGAGTCCCTCCATGGCCAAAACTCTCAATGAGGAGTAGGTTTTTTTTCTTGTTCCAAAAGTCTCTCATCTAATAAAAGGCCTCCTTTAAATAGGAGTTAAAAATGAAATCCAACCATCCACGATTGAGATGAAGATCTCATCAATCCGGATGGTTAATAGCAGACCAAATGTCTAATAACACACCAACTTTAAAATAAAAATATTACAAGTTATATTTTAAAGTAAATAAACTTAAACTAATTAAAACTATATAAAACTTTAGGGTTTGCGTTCCACGGATGGAGGTTGTAACGCAGCTTTCCGTTAGCGCCCGTGGCATTGTCCTGACGCCTAAAATCTTTATGTTGTTGCGCCGCGGCAACCGGGTCATCATCAAGAAGTGTTGGAGGAGCCGCGCCATCATTCTTTCTAGTTGGTTTTATTGCTTTTCTATGATGTTGGAGTGTTACCCCCTAGCGCACATTTCTATTTGATCGTGCGTTATGTTGAACGTGAAGATTGTCGAGCTGAGTCGACGAATATAATCGAGCTGGGTTCAACGATCTTCACGCACGATTAACGCACGGTTTCATCGGAACCGTGCGCAAAGGAAATGCCAGGTTTTCCTGCTGCTTTCTTATTTTATTCTGATCTGTGGTTAATCATGCGATTTGATCACGTACGGGCTGCAGCACCCGTGCGCGAGTAAAATGCACGGTTTCACTTGCTTGCCCCGTATTCATGCTCTCTGTATCTACCTGTGCGATTTCCTTCATACACAGGCGGAAGCGCCCATGCACGAGGAAACGCACGGGTAAACACATCTTTTTCGCAAGCCATTTTCTACGCGCCAAAATCACACGTTTCGCGCACGGTCGTGCGCCAGACCGTGCATGACCAATTTTCTGACCTGTTTCTATTTAAGCACAGATTTCCTGCCATTTTGAGGAGAGCTTGATCTTGAGCCATTCCAGTCGCCATTTTAGGGAAAAGCTCTGCCCTTCCACCTCCATCCTTCATCTTCCACCAAGGAGAGAAGCTCCATCCATGCTTGTGAAGCCTACACTTGCCGACGCTTGCTCTCGGCCTTCTCCATCATATCTTGAGCTCCATTTCTAGTTTTGGCGCTGTATCCATCAAGCAAAGGGAAGCTTGCAACTTTCTTCCGCGTCGTTACATGAGGAAGACGGGTCCTTTGGAAGGTAGTGACAGCCCTTATCAACCCCGGACGTAGTTGAGGACCGAGTTGTGACGCGGATTGACAACCCGACTATTCCTTCCGCGACTACTCGACGAGCCTTCAGATTCGGTCGATCTCTTCACCAGTTCTTTCTTTCTTGTTGTATATGTGTGTTAAAACTTCATTTTTATATATTTTTGCTCTTTAGTTGTATGCTTTATTAGATTCATGTCTATGTGATTTTATATTTCTTTACTTCTTTAGTTGCTTGAGAAGCGCCTTTATTTCCATCTGCCACAACTGCCGGTCTTGCCGCACTAGCAATTGCTAGTGGCATGTGTAGCGAAGAGGTACTCATGACCCACATTCTGCCATTCTCACAACCATATCTGCAAGCCTACCTGTCCATCCGCCCAGAGATTTGGTGCATAGCGGCTTGTATAGTCTTCCATCCCGCCTAGTGAAGCATCGCATAGCGGTGTTGCTTTGTAGTAGTTTTTAGTGTTTTACTTTCTTTTTTCGCGAAATACAAAAACCCCCCTTTCGTAGGTTAGACCCTTGGACTTAAATCTCAAGTCCTCCTCAAATTTAACTCCACCTTATTGTGTTCCCTCGAGTTCGATACTTGGGAAAATTTGCCCATTTTTATTACTTGTGCAACCGGTATACTTGTCGTTCAATGCATCAAGTTTTTTGCACCGTTGATGGAGACCAGAGCCGTGTGAGTTTTTTAAAAAGAGATCTTATGATTGTTGTTTCTTATTTTTATTTATTTTCCTACTTTTCATTTATTTTTCTTATTTCTTTTTGTGCCCTTTTCTGATTCTTTGTTTAGAAAGCAGATCCGTGTTATTTTATTCTAGTTGTGTAGAACCCTTTTGGTAAATATTTTTTTTCGCGATGTATTCTGTAGCTGAGTGTCGTCTGTGATGAGTCCAAGTTATATACATATCTTTGGACTCATCTGGGCAAGTTTTCTCGTTATTGCACTACACATGAGAGCCATAATTATTTATATTCGTTTCTCTGTCCATTTCATGTTAAGTGCACCTTAGGGCCGTTTTCAGTGTGATTTTGTTGTTTCTGTACTTTTGCCCTTTACTTGGTGTTATTCTGTGTCTGGAGAATGTGTTGTGCAGACTTTGGTGGCCTTTCTGTTTTTACTATAGGTACAAGGGTCGTGTGTGTTTTCCGGGATTGTTTGGGAAATCCCAAATGGTACAGGAACACTGCGCACGATCACTAGACCTATTGCGCATGACCACTGGTCGTGTGCCACTAATCGTACGCAATATATTCTCCATTTTACTAGTTTTGCCTGGGCGACTGCACGAGAACTGGACATAGTGCGCACGACTACTGGTCGTGCGCAACTGCTTGTGCACATTTACCTCTTTTTCTGAAGTTCTGTCATTGCCAATCACACGATTAGGGGATCCTGTGCGCACGACCACCGATCGAGCCCCACTGATCGTGCGCATATATACTAATATTTCTCTCCAGCTATAGGTTTCTCTAGAGCAGAGTGCACGATCATCAACCGACAGTGCACACGACCACTAGTCGTGCGCCACTGATCGTACACTCTGATTATTCTGTTTTCGTATATAAGGCCCTACTCCGCGAATTATGGCACATTTTTTAAATTTTCTACCCCATAGCTGCGTGTGAAGCGCCGTTCCTCTCCTCCACAGATCCTCCACTCATACCCACCTCTGAGAACCATTCTCTGGCCATCCGAAGCCATCTTCAACCTTTAGAGAGCTCCTGGCCACTAGCAGCGAGCAACGAGAACTTTTGGTGTTATTCATCTCGACAAAAGGAAGAGAGGATTGAAGGAAAGGAAAGAAGACGGAGAAGAACAAGTGGATTGACGACCCATTTACATCCGGTAGAAACCACGGTTAGTGTCGCGAAGTGGATTGACAACCCACCACTCCGGCAAAGAACCACGGCTACATTTTCCCTCTTTCGGTTTACTCTACCTTTTCTCTTTGTAGAATGTACTCTTATGATTGTAATAAAACTAAACTTGCTTTTAATTTATCTATGAATGAAGTTTGTTTGGTTAGTTACTTTCTCTGTTGTTAGCTGTGATACACTCGTCTCTGCTCACATCCACTCACTCGTGCACTTGATCAACTCTAGCAAAAGCTAGAGTTTGTGGATGAAGAGGTGATTACGACCCTCACTATCCGAACTTGCTCTCTATCCATCTGCCTAACAAAGCACGGCATAGCGGCCTGCACTCACTCCATCACTCAAGCGAAGCGGTGCTGGCGACCCGCTGTAGTGTTCTTTTTGTTCTGTAGCATTAGGAATCCAAAAACCAACCCCCATGTTGTTTATTTTAACTCTTAGTAATAATCTTCGTATTACGCTATCACATACCCTTCCTTTATTCACTCTAGATTGACATTTGGGGAAGGTATTCCCAAATTATTACTTGACAGCGACCGGTACACTTGTCGTCGACGCATCAAGTTTTTGGCGTTGTTGCCGGGGAATGCAGGCGTATTTTTGATTCGTGTTGTGTTCAGAGAGTTACGAAGAGTTTCTTGTTTTTTAATTTGTTTTATTCCAGTCTGTTTTCATTTTTTTATGTCGGTTGGAATTGTTAGACTGTTCTTGAGAATCTATGAAAGGTAATTTATTCCTTGAAATTAGTGATCTCTGCAATGTGGGACAGCTTTAATATCTGGTGTCGCTGGTGTGGAGATATCTCGCATGCAAGTGATAGATGTCCTATGGAGTATGGTAGCCAAGACACTCAAGGATCTACAAATGGAGCACCAACCTCATATGGTACTCAATATGGTAGACATAAGATAGTTAGCTACTCATCCGCGCTTTTAGTACATCACTATTTTTTTTCGGGGTCAGTACCCATTGTACCGACAAGACCGACTAAGCAGTGTTTATTTTGTCAGAGTTGGGATCACTCTTTGAAGGAGTGTGATGCATATTTGGTTCAGTTGGAGGAGGATAATGAACCGGACATCCAAATTGTCTCCACTCCATCAACTTGCAGCACCCCTTTCGTATCTGGGTATGTACTAATGCCACCTTCAGATTTTGAAGGGAGAGATACTATTTTTTGTACATATATGTTTGTTAAACTAAACCATGACACATATGTTTTTACTCCTGATGTACATATATTATCTTGTATAGAGTCTGTTAGTAGTGAGGAGTCTGTGCTTGACCTTTTTGCGAGCAGTGCTCCTCTATCCTCTACCTTGCATAGCATTCTTTCTGTTCCTGACACTATTGTGGAGGTTGATTCGCAGGGAGATGGTGGTGTTTGTAGCATTATGCTAGTTCAAGTCGAGGAGGACATTTGCATGGTCGAGGTTTCTGCCTCAGTCCCATATAAGTAATTCCAAGGCAAGGACGAGGCGGATGCAGCTCTAGCACATACTTGCACTAGCCTAGACAGCAGTGTAGATTTACGCACAATTATGCTGATGGGAGATGACACCGTAATCATCCCGAAGATTGAGGTTACATTTATTCATTCTTCTAATTTATTTCCTAACCCAGCTCTCGTGCCTACTTCTCTGCAGGACCACATCGTGAAACCGGTCCATTTAGAGCAAGGTCCTGTAATGCAGCCTAGCATTAATGGAGATCTGGTGCAGGTGGAGTCCGATTCGTTGAGCTTCACAACATTTATTCTACCCATGCCTGATGTTCAAGGCAGGTATAACTACACAGGAACGTGGGTATTTGTTTTATCGCCATTTCGGTACCCGCTACCTAAAGGTGAACTTGGACAACTGCTCGAGAACTTCAAATTTCATATGCCCATCAGTTAAGAGAGTGCATGGTCCTTGAATAAGTCCTGTTGGGAGACAATAAACACATCAATTATCTAGATTAGCATTTATTTTTTAAATGTATTGAACCTTATTTAGCTGGTTTAGAAATGGAACAGTTATATTTTTGTGGGCGCCCATCTGTGTGTTGAATGCTATTTTTTATATATATTATGCTTAATATAGGTATTTGGTCCACCCTAAGGACGGTAAAGAAAAGTGGCTTCTGGGAGACAACCCATGTTGGAGCACTTTGTCCTGTGTTGTGCACTGTGTATCTTTATATAAATATATATTTCTATTTTCCTATTTTGGGTGGTTCTCTAATTCCCAGGTGCTGGAAATTTTTGAGGCGCGGCAACCCAGCCATTATTGGACAATCTCATTCCACGACTGGTATGCTTAATTTTGAGCATAGTTACTTCTTACCCATAGCTCTTTATCTTATTTGGAATGTTTATTTTTCTAGTTGTTGCATTCATGTCTGGGGGTAGAGCTGCCTGTGGTCACTACACAACACAATTTATTACATACTATTATGTTATTTATTTATTTCATAATCACTGTAGCACACTCTGAATCACCCACACGAGTGCGCTCTTAAACATACGCGCGGCTCGAGTCAAATGTTTTATTTTTGTTTAAACTTTAAAATAGTGGTGTTGGCTTAGGATGTTTGGATAGAGTAGTTCAAAACCCGTGCAGTGCTCCTAATCGAGTACTCATGGTTTGTGTAGAAAAAGTATAGATTTACTTTTTCTTTAAGCTCGTAGATTTATACTTTGTATGCAAATGTAAATATTATTTGTACTACTCAAAACTTTTGAATCTGGAGTAATCGAACGGTAGTGTAGGAATGTGTGTAGCCATCACTAGACTTGTATTGCTTGAGTTGGGAGGAAGGATCTTCTTTCTCGATGGATAAGAACTTGCCCCAAGCTACTCTCGAAGCATTGGTGCATGGTTAGTCAAGCATAAGTGTGACGTAGGCCATCATTTTGGCTAGTTTGAGCTTTTTTTACCTAGTCCTAGCTGCTAACCGTTGTAAGCCAAATTTGTGCCTACCCCTCCTTTTATTCAGCTCCACCTTCATTCACCAAAGCCTAAAGTTATTCCTCCTATCGCAACCAAATCCATAAGCTTGATTTAATTTAATATTTTGACGAGTTGTGATATGTGGAATTCATGTGATGTGGTGATGAATTCATGAAATTCTAATTGCTAAATTTGGGGATTACTAAAAGAAAAAAAATGGAAGAAAAAAGAAAAAAATTGAAAAAGAAAATCTAAAAGAATTACAATGAGAATTGGAATTCCCATCTTGTATATCATGTTTTTGGTCGGGATAGGCCGTGTGCCACCCGGCTTTCAATCTGAGTCTGCGGATGTGTCACACATGCATTTCTAAGCGCCTATTTTGGTTTAGTTGTTGTTCGCTTGCTTTGGTTGCGTGTAGCCTCCAAGTTTATATTTGAATTCCAAACCTTAGCATATGCCCCATTTGATCCTACAAGTCCTACTAATTCACGTTTTAGTCTACCTAGCAACGTGGAGAGAGTGTGAACGGGTAAGTGTATGGTCCCCGACATTGATGGATTTCTTTGGAGATGATCACGAGCCCCGATCTTTGGCAATGCTCATCTTAGTGTCCTGCCTACTTTTTCATACACATGACTGAACGATTCTCCAGAATTCTAATTTTGAGTAGAAATAATATTTATTTACCCCTATCGAATAGTTTAAACTCCGTAGTATAATTAAAAAGTTTGTCTATTCTATTTTCTATTCACATGATATATTTGATTTCTTGTCTTACTTTATATTTAAATTTTTGAGCTAGCTAGCTTATTTGAATTCCACGTAGTCATGATTTGCTCGGGACGCGAGAATGGGTAAGTCTGGGGGTGTGATGAGTCCAAGTTATATACATATTTTTGGACTCATCTGGGCCAGGTTTCTCGTTATTGAACTACACTTGAGAGCCGTAATTGTTTATATTCGTTTCTCTATCCATTTTATGTTAAGTGCACCGTATGCCCGTTTTCAGTGTGATTTCATTGTTTCTGTACTTTTGCCCTTTACTTGGTGTTTTTTTGTGTTAAGAGAATCTGCTGTGCACACTTTGGTGGCCTTTCTATTTTTACAACAGGTACAAGGGTCGTGTGCGTGTTCTGGAAATCCCAAACGATACAGGAACATTAAGCACGATATCTGGACCTATTGCGCACGACCACTGGTCATGCGCCACTGATCATGCGCACTATATTCTCCATTTTCTTAGTTCTTCCTGGGAGACCGCACGAGCACTGGACATAGTGCGCATGACTACAGGTCGTGCGCCACTGCTCATCCGCGTTTCCTATTTTTTCTAAAGTTCTCCCATTGCCAATCGCCAGATCAGGGGATCTAGTGAGCACAACCACCGGTCGTGCACCACTGATCATGTGCATATAAATTAATATTTCTGTCGAGCTGCAAGTTTCTCTAGTGTATAGCGCACGATCATACTCCGACAGTGCGCACAACCAATAGTCGTGCGCAACTTATCATGCGCTCTGATTATTCTGCTTCCGAGAATATAAGGCCCTGCTCAGAGAAGAGCCGTTCCTCTCCTCCACAAGTCCTCCACTCATCTCCACCCTTAGGGAAGCATTCTCCTACCATCTGAAGACATCTTCAACCTTCGTAGAGCTCCTGGCCACCAGTAGTGAGCAATGATAACTTTTGGTGTTTGTCCTCTGGACAAAAGTAAGAAAGGATTGAAGGAATAGAAAGAATACGGAGAAGAACAAGTGGATTGACGACCCATTTTAATCCGGTAGAAACCATGATCATAGTCATGAAGTGGATTGAAAACCCACCACTCTGACCAAGAACCACGGCTACGCTTTCCCCCTTTCGGTTTACTCTACCTCTTCTCTTTGTGGAATGTACTCTTAAGCTTGTAATAAAACTAAACTTGCTTTTAATTTGTCTATGAATGAAGTTTGTTTGGTTAGTTACTTGCTCTGTTGTTAGCTGTGATGCACTCGCCTCTGCTCACATCCACTCACTCGCGCACTTTAACCACTCTGGCAAAGGCTAGAGTTGGTGGATGAAGAGGTGATTACGACCCTAATTCTCCAAACTTGCTCTCCGTCCATCCGCCTAACGAAGCACAACATAACGGCCTGAACTCACTCCATCACCCAAGTGAAGCGGTGTCGGCGACCCGCAGTAGTGTTCTTTTTGGTCTGTAGCATTAGGAATCCAAAAACAAACCCCCTTTTTGTTTATTTTAACTCTTAGTAATAATCTTCGCACAACGCTATCACGTACCCTTCCTGCATTCCTTCAAGATCGACATTCATGGAAGGTATTACTAAATTAAACTTGACAGTGACCGGTACACTTGCCGACAACACATCAGTCTGCTTGACACTTTGCGCCGATACATTAACTCCATGGCTATTATGAATTTCGAGCACTGTATTAGGTGTTTGCTATGTCAAGGTGTATGCCACATGTTGTAGGATTGCCCTCGTTTGTGTTAGTCTTCCCCCTCTGTGGGCATGTGCGCAACAACCTCCAATTCGCGGAAGACTATTATGGACAGGCCTACTAGGTTGTTGCATGGCCTATACAGTGACATCGCACATCTGGCTCGTTCTTTACCCGTTAAGATTATCGAAGAATCTCTTGCTGCATATATATACTTCATGGGTCCCTCTGTCACTTTTTACAAGCTTCCCTTGAGTGATGATAATCACTCCGGTGTTAGCAAACAAAAAAAGGATCAGGAATCCATGGGCGCTCCTGTATTTGATGCATAGATTATTCCTATCGACGGGGTGGCATCTACGAATGATTTTGCAATGGGGACGGCTCATTCAGTGCTTGATTTTGAGATCAGTTTCGCCCTTCTGCAATTTTTTCCTGATCGTGCTACGCAATTTTTGTGTGTGTCGGCTGATGATGCCATATTTTTGGATGATTCGGTGCCCGAGGTTGCGCTGAGGTGGGATGATGATTCTTCTATCTCCGACAGAGAATGTGGATCTTAAGGGCACTATGACGCACCCCGGTGGGATGAGGAATATTCCCTTTCTGTTGCGGAGGCTTGCACCTCTTTATTGGATGAGGTCGTTCCCATTTCCACCGCAGACCTCGAGTTCTCGGATTCCCCAAGATATGACTCGTATGATACCGACAATGATCTATGTTCGGATCCAACTGAGAGTGATACCGGGATCAGTCTCCCTTATTTTGCTTATTTTAGTTTTTCTTCTACTTTATTAATTGATCCCCCTTCTCTATCTATGCCGGTGCAGGTCGAGTCCCCACGGGTATGTTGGGATGACGATGAGCCTTGTGCTCATGTCGTCGCCATCGCTTCCTGCGAACTGCTAAAGATCACGGCTAATGTATCGGTCGAACAAGTAATATAAAATGGGCGAGTTTCCCCAAGTATCGATCTCTTAAGGAACACAGTAAGGTGGAGTTAATTTCGAGGTGGACTTGATATTGAAGTCCTTCGGTCATAGTTAACAAACAGGGGTTTTGATGGTTGCGAAAAAATAAACTAAAACTCTAACAACTACTCCAATGCAACGCCGCTATGCGATGCTTCGCTAGGAGGGATGGAAGACTAGTCGGGCCGCTATGCACTGAATTGCTAGGCGAATGGACGAGTAGGCACGCGTAAGAATCGGAATTTGAGGGTCGTAAGCACCTCTTCGCTACACACGCTCTTAGAAATTGCTAGAACGAAAAAAACAGATGGATGGAAGATGGAAAATACGTGCACCTCAAATATATAAAACGTAAATACACACAATCACATAGACATGATTAATCATAAATGTTAATTACAATAAGCTTTCTTCATCAAATATAAGAGATCAAGCTAAACTATCAACATCAAGAAGAGAAAAGTGTGCGGAATCGACCGGATCTGAATTCTTGTTGAGGATTCACGTGTGGAATCGTCGGGTTGTCAATCCGCGTCCAAGCTCGGTCCTCAACTGCATTCGTGGTAGAGGTGGCTGTAACTCACTCCCAATGGACTCGTCTTCTTTGTGTCACGATCCGGTGGAGGAAGGCACAACTTCTCCTTTCTTGGTGGAGAAAGCTCGGTTTAATCTTCTCTTTAGGCTCAAGTATGAAGGAGGAGGCCGAGAGGAAGCTCCGGCTTGTATTTGGCATTGAATGCTTGCTCGGATCTCCTCTTCTTGGTGGAACGGCAAAGTTTTGCCCTAAAAACACGGAGAGGATGGTTGGAATTAAGGAATCCTCTCATGGTGAAAATCTGCGCTTTAAATAGAAAAAGATAACAAAAATAGTCACGCACAGTCTGGCGCACGACCGTGCGTGAACCGTGCAATATTAGCTTACAAATCTTGATCGCAGGAGAAGATGCATTGACCTGTGCATTTTACTCGCGCACTGGCGATTGTGCATGAAGGAAATCGCACGGGTAACGACAGAGTGTAGAAAATAGGAGAAAACAATGGAACCGTGCGTTTTACTGACGTACGGGCGCTGTCGCCCGTGCGTGAACAAATCGCACGATTAACCACAGAATGGTGCCAAAATGAAAGGTACAGGACAACCGTGCATTTTCTTCTCGTACGGTTTGGCCGAAACTGTGCGTTAACCGTGCGTTTCAAATCTTCAAGCTCATCTCGACGAAATGTGTCGAGATCCTCTAGACCAAATAAAACACACGATTACGAAGAAACCGTGCGCTAAGGAAACACACGACCGTGCGTTTTCCAAAAATAAGAATTCTTGCCGTGGGGAAAACACACCACCTGCACAGCAAAAACCAAAACTGTAGCACAAGCTCCCAGCACCAATACATGACATAAAATGAACAAAAAGAACCATGGGGAGCACCATGTTCTTACCCCCAACAAAAAAATGCGCAATTGCACACCCACGGGCCTATAAGTGCACTTCCTATGGAAATAACGATTAGAAGAAATATGAACGATATAGAAATAAAAGTGAAGTGCAAATGCGTGACAACTAGCCAATATGAGTAAGAAAAACACTATATAAATCGGACTCATCACATCCCCAGACTTAACTATTTGCGCGTCCCAAGCAAACAAAATCTAAGCAGATAGGGAAAATTACTAGCTAACAAAGAAATTGAAGAACAGAGTACCATGCGAAGTCGAATGCTCGCGTGCATAAAAATATAGTAGAGAAAATTTCTAAGTATGCTGAATAGTTTATATTTTTCACAATGCGTATAAAAATTTTATTACTACTCAAAAATGGAATCACGGTGAATTGACCGGTCACGCATAGGAATAAGGTAGGCAGGCCACTAAGGTGAGCTTTGCCAAAGATCGGGGCTCAGGATCACCTCCAAAGGAATCCACCAATGTCGGGGACCATATACTTGCCCGTTCACACTCTCTCCACGACACTAGTTTCACTCAAGCGTGAATCCGCAAGACTTTAGGATAAGAGATGGTGCTTGGGTTACGGTGAGGTTAACAAAGATAAACAAGAAGGCTATGTACCTAACCCAAATGAGCTAGCCTAAAACTAAAGAATCCATCCACTAACCACAATACAAACGAGTACGGAACACCCCCAAACTTAACTTTTAACATATGGGTGTGTGCACCGCCTACTCCAAATACAATCACATCCCCAATAAGATTTTCAATTAAATTTTTTCTTTTCATTTTTTTCTTTACAAATAATTTTGTTTTTTTTTTTCTTCTTTTTATTTTCACAATATTAGCAAATATAGCTTGGGAGCACTTCCACATTTTCACAAATAATAACACCAAATCACAACCCAACATGAAATTATAAAACACTAAGCTCGACTTGGGTGTGCGATTAGGATAGGCAATGGGGCTTTGTTGAAATCATGGTGGAGCTGAATCAAAATAAAGGGTAGGCACAACGGGGCTAGCGAGGATACGACGTTAGGAACAGTACAAAGCTAAACCGGGCCAAAATGATGTCCTACATCACACTCACGCTAGACTAACCATGTACCAATGCTTCGAGAGTAGCTTGGGGCAAGTTCTTAGTCACCGAGAAAGATGATCCTTCCTCCCGTCTCGAGAAAAATGAGACTAGTTATGGCTACACACATTCCTACACGATCGTTTGATTCACACTGGATTCACCAATTTTTGAGTTAAATAATAAGAATCTTTACACAAATAGAAAAATATAAAACTATAAGCATACAGAAAAATTAAATCTACTCGAATTTCTAGACGAGAGAGAGCAGTTGACTAGAATCACAGTAAGGTCAACATTTTACTCTGTCTCACAATCTTAAGCAAGCACAATAATTTTGCCAAATCTAACAAAGACACGAGTTTAAATCGCATCACGCAAAAAGCTAAGCACGTGCTCATGTGGGTGTAGTGGTGTGTGATGAAATGAACTAAACAAAATAAAATAATATAAAAGCTTCTAGTATGCACATGAAATGTGCACGTGCATAAGGTAACAAGTAATAGCTCTCCCCCAGAATCAAACTAAACAACACATCATATGATAATGAAATTATAATCAGAATGGGCTAAAGGAAGAGGTTACCCAATGATCAGCAAGTGAGCATACCAGAAGATGCGTGAAAACCTGAAGAGACCCCGCCATTTGAAGGTGCAATGTATACCTGCTGGGGTGAGCTCCACAAAAACAAAAGAAAATAGATAATAAGAAATGCTAAAACTAAAATAGTCATGAAAATAAAATTGTAGAAAATAAGATAACTACTGGGGTTATTGTCTTCCCAGCACGACTTATAAAATTCTATACACTTCTAGCTAATGGGCCAATGAAAAGAAAAATGCACATATAACTGTTCTAATTTCCGCTGCGGTAGCAAGTACCGATATTGTGAAAGAGCAGTTACCCCTCTACCTATATAATAATACCTGAGAATCTCAGGTAGATGAAATAGGATGTAAGATGAGGAGGAGGCCTTGTCCTCTCTCATCTCAACACAAAATAAATCCTTGCATGGGAAATAATAGTCCACCACAGGTTTGTAGGAAGCGATGACAATGGTATGGGCACCAGGCTCATCATCATCCCACTGTACCCGTGGAGACTCATCTTGCACATGCTCAGATAAAGAAGGGGGATCAAGGAATAAAAGAGAAGAAGAACTAAAATAATAAGAAAATGGGAGAGTGATCCTGGTATAACTCTCAGCGAGATCCAAGAAAGGATCATCGTCGGTGTCATACGAGTCGTATCGGGGAGAATCCGAGAACTCGAGATCCACGGTGGTAAGGGGAACAACCTCTTCCAATAAAGAGGGGCAAACCTCCATATTGGACAGGAAATATTCCTCATCCCACCGGGGTACGTAAAAGTGTTCTGAAGATCCGTATTCTCCATCGGAGAAGTAGGAATCATCATCCCACTTTGGCACGACCTCGGGCACCGATTCATCCAAAAATACAGCATCATAAGCCGACTCACTCAAAAATGGAGTAGAAAACTCCGGCAAAAATTGAGCAGGGGCAAAGCTCCTCTCAAAATATGGCATAGAATAAACATTACCCAATGCAAAATCATCCACAGACACCACCTCGTCGACGACCGAAAAAATCTCATCGTCCCATACCGGATCGTCCATGAGTTCCCGATCCACTCCCTGCGGGCTTACATCCGAGTGAGAGGACTCATACAGAGGAAGCTCGTAAAAAGGGGCTGAGGAACCCAAGAAGGATATATGTGTGACAAGAGATTATTCTGTAATCATGACGGGAAGAGAACGAGCTAGATGAGCCATATAAGTGTACGGGCCATGCAACACCCTGGTAGGTCTATCTACTGAAATTTCTCGCTGACTGGAGGTTATTGCAGGCATACCCACAGAGGAAGAAGGCTCGCACAAGCGAGGGTAGTCCTTCAACATGTGGCCTACACATTGACATAGCAAGCATCTCAAATAATGCTCGGCATTCTGAGCAGTAATGGCATCGATGCATCGGCACAAAGTGTCAATAAGATGACACTCAGCTTCCGAATACATCGCAAATAAAAATAATTTACAGAACAAATGCTACACACAAGAATAAAAGCTAGCACGGATCTGCTATCAACAAAAGCAGAAAAGGGGATAAAACCAAAAATAAATAAGAAATAAAAACCATAAAAACACTACAAACATCAATTAAAAGTCTTCCAATCAGAAAACTCAAACTGCAGTGTTCCCCGGCAACGGCGCAAAAAACTTGGCGGTAAAGATCATGGCAAGTGTACCGGTCGCACAAGTAATATAAAATGGGCGAGTTTCCCCAGGTATCGATCTCTTAAGGAACACAGTAAGGTGGAGTTAATTTCGAGAAGGACTTGAGATTGAAGTCCTTCGGTCATAGTTAACTAATGGGGGTTTTGATGGTTGCGATAAAAGAAAATAAAACTCTAACAACTACTCCTATGCAACGCCGCTATGCGATGCTTCGCTAGGAGGGATGGAAGACTAGTCGGGCCACTTTGCACCGAATTGCAAGGCGGATGGACGAGTAGGCACGTGTAAGAACCGGAATTTGAGAGTCGTAAGCACCTCTTCGCAACACACTCTTCTAGTAATTACTAGAACGATAAAAACGGATGGATGGCAGATGGAAAATAGGCGCACCTCAAATATATAAAACGTAAATACACACAATCACATAGACATGATTAATCGTAAATGTTAATTACAATAAGCTTTCTTCATCAAATATAAGAGATCAAGCTAAACTATCAACATCAAGAAGAGAAAAGTGTGCGGAATCGACCGGATCCGAAGTCTTGTTGAGGATTCACAATTGGAATCGTCGAGTTGTCAATCCGCGTCCAAGCTCGGTCCTCAACTGCGTTCGGGGTAGAGGTGGCAGTCACTCACTCACAATGGACCCGTCTTCTTTATGTCACGAGCCGGTGGAGGAAGGAATAACTTCTCCTTTCTTGGTGGAGAAAGCTCGGTTGAATCTTCTCTTGAAGCTCAAGGATGAAGGAGGAGGCCGAGAGGAAGCTCCGGCTTGGATTTGGCATTGAATGCTTGCTCGGATCTCCTCTCCTTGGTGGAACGGCAAAGTTTTGCCCTAAAAACGCAGATGGGATGGTTGGAATGAAGAACTCCTCTCATGGTGAAAATCTGCGCTTTAAATAGAAAAAGATCAGAAAAATAGTCACGCACGGTCTGGCGCACGACCGTGCGTGAACCGTGCAATATTAGCTTATAGATCTTGATCACAGGAGAAGATGCATTGACCTGTGCATTTTACTCACGCATGGGCAATTCTGCCCGTGAATGAAGGAAATCGCACGGGTTATGACAGAGTGCAGAAAATAGGAGAAAACAGTGGAACCGTGTGTTTTACTCACGCACGGGCGCTACCGCCTGTGCGTGAACAAATCGCACGATTAACCACAGAATGGTGCCAAAATGAAATGTACAGGACAACCGTGAGTTTTCTTCTCGTACGGTTTGGCTGAAACTTTGCGTTAACCGTGCGTTTCAAATCTTCAAGCTCATCTCGACGAAATGTGTCGAGATCCTCTAGACCAAGTAAAACACACGATTACGAAGAAACCGTGCCCTAAGGAAACGCACGATCGTGCATTTTCCATAAATCAGAATTCTTGCCTTGGGGAAAACACACCACCTGCACAGCAAAAACGAAAACTAAAGCACAAGCTCCCGACACCAATACATAACATAAAATGAACAAAAAGAACCATGGGAAGCACCATGTGCTTACCCCCAACAAAAGAATGCGCAATTGTACAACCACGGGCCTATAAGTGCACTTCCTATGGAAATAACGATTAGAAGAAATATGAACGATATAGAAATAAAAGTGAAGTGCAAACGCGTGACAACTAGCCCATATGAGTCCGAAAAACCCTATATAAATCGGACTCATGACACCCCCAGACTTAACTATTTGCGCGTCCTGAGGAAACAAAATCTAAGAAGATTGGGAAAATTACTAGCTAACAAAGAAATTGAAAAACAGAGTACCATGCGAAGTCGCATGCTCGCGTGCATAAAAATACAGTAGAGAAAATTTCTAAGTATGCAGAATAGTTTATATTTTTAAAAATGCGTATAAAAATTTTATTACTACTCAAAAATGGAATCACGGTGAATCGACCGGTCACGCATAGGAATAAGGTAGGCAGGCCACTAAGGTGAGCTTTGCCAAAGATCGGGGCTCAGGATCACCTCCAAAGGAATCCACCAATGTCGGGGACCATACACTTGCTCGTTCACACTCTCTCCACGACACTAGTTTGACTCAAGCATGAATCCGCAGGACTTTAGGATAAGAGATGGTGCTTGGGTTACGGTGAGGTAAACAAAGATAAACAAGAAGGCTATGCACCTAACCCAAATGAGCTAGCCTAAAACAAAAGAATCCATCCGCTAACCATAATACAAATGAGTACGCAACACCCCCAAACTTAACTTTTAATATATGGGTGTGCGCACCGCCTACTCCAAATACAATCACATCCCCAATAAGATTTTCAATTAAACTTTTTCTTTTCATTTTTTTTCTTTACAAATATTTTTCTTTTTTTTTTCTTTTTCTTCTTTTTTTTTCACAATATCAGCAAATATAGCTTGGGAGCACTTCCACATTTTCACAAATAATAACACCAAATCACAACCCAAAATGAAATTATAAAACACTAAGCTCGGCTTGGGTGTGCGATTAGGATAGACTATGGGGCTTTGGTGAAATCATGGTGGAGCTGAATCAAAAGAAAGGGTAGGCACAACGGGGCTAGCGAGAATACGACGTTAGGAACGGTACAAAGCTCAACCGGGCCAAAATGATGGCCTACATCACACTCACGCTAGACTAACCATGTACTAATACTTCGAGAGTAGCTTGGGGCAAGTTCTTAGTCACCGAGAAAGATGATCCTTTCTACCGACTCGAGCAAAATGAGTCTATTGACGGCTACACACATTCCTACACGACCGTTTGAAGCACACTGGATTAACCAATTTTTGAATAAAATAAAAAGAATCTTTACGCAAATAGAAAAATATAAAACTACAAGCACAGAAAAATTAAATCTACTCGAATTTCTACACGAGAGAGAGCAGTTCACTAGAAGCATAGTAAGGTCAACATTTTACTCTATCTCACAATCCAAAGCCAGCACAATAATTTTGCCAAATCTAACAAAGACACGAGTTTAACTCGCATCACGCAAAAAGCTAATCACGCGCTCATGTGGGTGCAGTGGTGTGTGATGAAATGAACTAAACAAAATAAAATATATAAAAGCTTCTAGTATGCGCATGAAATGTGCACGTGCAAAAGGTAAAAGTTATAGCTCTCCCCCAGAATTAAACTACAACAAATCATATGATAAAGAAATTAAATCAGAATGGGGTAAAGGAAGAGGTTACCAATGCTCAGCAAGTGAGCATATAGCAGAATGCATGAAAACCTGAAGAGACCCCGCCATTTGAAGGTTGTAATGTATACCTGCTGGGGTGAGCTACAAAAACAAAAAAAACTTGATAAAAGAATTGCTAAAATCTAAATAGAATAAAATAAAATTGAAGAAAATAGATAAACTACTTGGGTTATTGTCATACAGCACGACTTATAAAATTCTATACACTTCTAGCTAATGGGCCAATGAAAAAAAATGCATAGGTAACTGTTCTAACATCCGCTGCAGTAGCAAGTACCGATATGGTGAAAGACCAGTTACCCCTCTACCTATATAATAATACTTGAGAATCTCAGGTAGAGGAAATAGGATGTAAGATGAGGAGGAGACCTAGTCTTCGCTCATCTCACCACAAAATAAATCCTTGCATGGGAAGGTATAGTCCACCACGGGTTTATAGGAAGCGATGACAATGGTATGGGCACCAGGCTCATCATCATCCCCCATTACCTGTGGAGACTCATCTTGCACATGCTCTGATAAAGAAGGGGGATCAAGGAATTACAGAGAAGAAGAACTAAAATAATCAGAAAATGGGAGATTGATCCTAGTATAACTCTCAGCGAGATCCAAGAAAGGATCATCATCGGTGTCATACGAGTCGTATCGGGGAGAATCCAAGAACTCGAGATCCACGGTGGTAAGGGGAACAGCCTCTTCCAATAAAGAGGGGCAAACCTCAACATTGGACAGGAAATATTCCTCATCCCACCGAAGTGCGTAAAAGTGTTCCGAAGATCCGCATTCTCCATCAGAGAAGTAGGAATCATAATCCCACTTCGGTACGACCTCAGGCACCGATTCATCCAAAAACAAGGCATCATCAGCCGACTCACTCAAAAATGGAGTAGCAAAATCCGGAAAAAATTGAGTAGGGGCAAAGCTGCTCTCAAAATCACGCATTGAATGAATAGTACCCAATGCAAAATCATTCACAGACGCCACCCCGTCGACGACCGAAAAAATTTCATCGTCCCATACTTGATCGTCCATGAGTTCCCTATCCAATCACTGCAGGCTAACATCCGAGTGAGAGGACTCACTCAAAGGAAGCTTGTAAAAAGGGGCTGAGGAACCCAAGAAGGATATATATGCGGTAAGAGATTCTTTTGTAATCATGACGGGCAGAGAACGAGCTAGATGAGCCATGTAAGTGTACGGGCTAGGCAACACCCTGGTAGGTCTGTCTACAATAATCTTCCGCCAACTGGAGGTTGATGCAGGCACACCCACAGAAGAAGAAGGCTCGCACAAGCGAGGGCAGTCCTTCAACATGTGGCCTACACCTTGACATAACAAGCATCTCAAATAATGCTCCGCATTCTGAGCAGCCATAACATCGATGCATCAGCACAAAGTGTCAATAAGATGACACTCAGCTTCCGAATACATCGCGAATAAAAATAATTTGCAAGAAAAAATGCTACACACAAGAATAAAAACTAGCACGGATCTGCTATCAACAAAAGCAAAAAAGGGGATAAAACCAAAAATAAAAAAGAAATAAAAACCATAAAAACACTACAAACATCAATTAAAAGTATTCCAATTAAAAAACTAAAACTGCAGTGTTCCCCGGCAACGGTGCCAAAAACTTGGTGCTAAAGATCACAGCAAGTGTACCGGTCGCACAAGTAATATAAAATGGGCGAGTTTCCCAAAGTATCGATCTCTCAAGGAATACAGTAAGGTGGAGATAATTTCGAAGAGGACTTGAGATTGAATTCCTTCGGTCGGAGTTAACTAACAGGGGTTTTGATGGTTGCGATAAAAGAAAATAAAACTCTAACAACTACTCATATACAACGCCGCTATGCGATGCTTCATCAAGCGGGATGGAAGACTAGTCGGGCCGCTATACACCGAATCGTTAGGCAGATGGACAATTAGGCACGCGTAAGAACCGGAATTTGACGGTCGTAAGCACCTTTTCGCTACACACGCTTCTAGAAATTGCTCGAATGACAAAAACGGATGGATGGCAGATGGAAAATAGGCGCACCTCAAATATATAAAATGTAAATACACACAATACAATAGACATGATTAAGTATAAATGTTAATTACAATAAGTGTTCTTCATCAAATATAAGAGATCAAGCTAAACTATCAACATCAAGAAGAGAAAAGTGTGCGGAATCAACCGGATCTGAAGTCTTGTTAAGAATTCACGGTTGGAATCGCAGGGTTGTCAATCCGCGTCAATGCTCTGTCCTCAAATACGTCTGGGGTAGAGGAGGCTGTCACTCACTCCCAATGCACCCGTCTTCTTCGTGTCACGAGCTGGTGGAGGAAGACAAAACATCTCCTTGCTTGGTGGAGATAGCTCGGTTGAATCTTCTCTTGAAACTCAAGGATGAAGGAGGAGGCCGAGAGGAAGCTCTGGCTTGGATTTGGCGTTGAATGCTTGCCCGTATCTCCTCTCCTTGGTGGAAAGGCGAAGTTTTGCCCTAAAAACGGGGAGGGGATGGCTGGAATGAAGAACTCATCTCATGGTGAAAATCTGCGCTTTAAATAGAAAAAGAACAGAAAATTAGTCACGCACGGTTTGGCGCACGACCGTGCGTGAACTGTGCGATATTAGCTTATAGATCTTGATCGCGGGAGAAGATGCGTTGACCTGGGCATTTTACTCACGCACGGGTGATTCTGCCCCAGCGTGAAGGAAATCGGACGCGTAACGACAGAGCGCAGAAAATAGGAGAAAACAGTGGAACCATGCGTTTTACTCGCGCACGGGCGCTGCCGCCCATACGTGAAAAATCACACGATTAACCACATAATGGTGCCAAAATGAAAGGTACAGGACAACCGTGCGTTTTCTTCTCGCACGGTTTGGCCGAAACCGTGTGTTAACCGTGTGTTTCTAATCTTCGAGCTCTTCTCGACTAAATGTGTCGAGATCCTCTCGACCAAGTAAAACACACGATTACGAAGAAACCGTGCGCTAAGGAAACGCATGACCGTGCGTTTTCCACAAATCAAAATTCCTGCCTTGGGGAAAACGCACAACCTGCACAGCAAAAAAAAACTGGAGCACAAGCTCCCAACACCAATACATAGCATAAAATGAACAAAAAGAACCATGGGGAGCACCATGTGCTTATCCCCAACAAAAGAATGCGCAATTTCACACCCACGGGCCTATAAGTGCACTTCCTATGGAAATAACGATTAGAAGAAATATGAACGATATAGAACTAAAAGTGAAGTGCAAACGCACGAAAACTAGCCCAGATGAGTCTGAAAAACCCTATATAAATCGGACTCATCGCGAACCTATGGTGGACGATGCCTTGTTGGCAAGGATCTATTTTGTGATATGATTAGCAAGGACCCACGCTCCTCCTTTTCTTATTTTATATTTTCTCAACCTGAGTTGGCAGGTATTATTATGTAGGTAGAGGGTTAAATGCTTTATCTCCGTATCGGTACTTGCTACCGCAACGGATAATAGGCAAGTTACCTGTGGATTTTTTATTTCATAGGCCCATTATCTAGTACCTTTCGTCTTCCGAATAAGTTATGCTAGGATGACAGTAACCCTATTACTTATCTAGGAGTAGGTATAGTTTGTTTTAAAAAAAATACATATTGCATAGTTTAGTTAAAATCTTGTTATTGTTATAATATGCAATTTTTGCTGGAGCTATTTTGTAGGTGGCCTTTCTTTGTCACGGCAGAGTGAGCTAAATATTTTCGCAGGTTTGGCTTCATGATTTAACGGTAATCTTCGGATATACTCATTTGCTGAGCATGGGGTAACCTCTTCCCCGACTTTTACTTTATTACTATTATTGTAAATCTTATGATAGGTTGTTTAGTTTAAGTCTGATGGGGGAGAGTTATGTGTTACCTGTGCACATGCACTACTATCACTTGTATACCAAAAGTATATTTTAATTTTTTGTTTTTATATTATCATGTCCTCATTGTGCACCTACACCCACACGAGCATGATCGTAAACACGCGCTCGGCTCAAGTCAAATGTATTTATTTTGTGTTAACTTTAAAATAGTGGTGCTGGCTTAGAATTTCAGTGTAGAGTAGTGTGAAACTTATGCAGTGCTCTTAATCGAGTACTCATGGTTTGTGTAGAAATAGTATAGATTTAATTTTTCTTTATGCAGTAGATTTATACTTTTTCTACATTTGTAAATATTGTTTGTACTACTCTAAATTGTTGAATCTTGAGTAATCGAACGGTAGTGTAGGAATGTGTGTAACCGTCACTAGCCTCGTATTTCTCTAGTCGGTAGGAAGGATTATCTTCCTCGGGGGCTATGAACTTGCCCCAAGATACTCTCGAAGCATTGGTGCATGGTTAGTCAAGTGTGAGCGTGATGTACGCCACCATTTAGGCCCGGTTGAGCCTTGTACCCAGTCCTAACGTTAATTCTTTTTATCCAATTTTGAGCCTATCCCTCCTTTTGTTTTAGCCCCATTTTGCAACGACCAAAGCCTAGATGCCATTCCCAGTCACACACCCAAGTCTCGAGGTAGTAGTTTGCTACTTCTCGCTTTGTGTTGTAGCTGCGGTACAGTTTTGTGTTTGTCAGGTGTAGATTTCATGATTATGTGGCTGAATGTGATATACAAATTTATTTAAAAAAAAAGAAAAGAGAAAAAGAAAGTAGTTTGATATGAAAGAAGAAAAAGTATAAATGAAAATTCCATTTGAGATTTTGTGCTGGTAGGCGGTGCATGCACCCGTATGTCAACTCCAAGTCTCATGGTGTGGTGCACCTGCTTGTATTGTTGGCGGGAAGATAGTCCTTTGTATGAGCTCATTTGGGTTGTGTGTAGCCCTTGTTTACTTTTTGCATCCTTACCTACGTAAACACTCAAGACCAATTATCTTACTAAAGTTATATGGAGTCATGCTTGAGTCGAACTAGCACTATGGAGAGAGTTTGAATGGGCAAGCGTATGGTCTCCGACATTGATGGATTTCTTTGGAGTTGATCACGAGCACTGGTCTTTGTCAATGCTCACCTTAGTGGCATGTCTACTTTCTTCCTACGCGTTACTGAACGATTCTCCAGCATTCCTATTTTGAGTACCTACAATATTTATTTACGCATGTCGAAATTTATAAACTCCATAGTATAATTAAATAATTTTATCTATTATATTTTATGCACCTATGAGTATTTGATTTCTCGCTTTATTTTATTTTGAAATTTCTAAGCCAGTTATCTGTTTTTTAGTCCATAGAGAGATGATTTTCTCGGGACGAGAAAATGATTAATTCTTGTGGTGTGATGAGTCCGATAATTATTGGGGTTTTTCGGACTCATCTTGGCATGTTTTCTCACTCGTGCACAGCATTTAAACCAGTATTCGGTTATATTTGCATCGTCTGGTCAATGACCATTTTGTGCACCATTTGGCCCAAGGGTTTTAAATTACGCATTCTATTTTGGGGGGTAAGAACATGGTACTCCCTGTGGTTCTTTCTAGTGGGTTTTATTGCTTTTTGGTGATGCTGGAGTGTTCCCCACTAGTGCATATTTCTTTTTGATTGTGCATTTTGTTGAACGTGAAGATTGTCGAGCTGAGCTCGATGAGTATCGTCGAGCTGGGTTAAACGATCTTCACGTACAGTTAACGCACGGCATCTTCGGAACCATGCGTGAAGGAAACACACGGTTTTCCTACTGCTTTCTTGTTTTGATCTGATCTGTGGTTTATCGAGCGATTTGTTCACTCACGGGCGGCAGCACCCGTGCGCGAGTAAAACACAAGGTTCCACCTTTTTGGCCCTTTTTCATTCGCTCTGTGTCTACCAGTGCGATTTCCTTCACGCAATGGGAGGAAGCACCCATGCGCGAGGAAACTCACGGGTCAACGCATCTTTCTCGCAAGCCATTTTCTGCGTGCCAAAATTGCACGGTTCACGCACGAGCGTGCGCCAGACCGTGCGTGACCAATTTTCTAACCTGTTTCAATTTAAGCCCAGATTTCCCACCATTTTGAGGAGAGCTTGATCTTGATCCATTCTAGGAAACGTTTTAGGGCAAAGCTCCCCCCTTACAACTCCATCTGACATCTTCTACCAAGGAGAGAAGCTCTGGCCATGATTGTGAAGCCTACACCTTGTCGGTGCTTGCTCTCGGCCTTCCCCATCATATCTTGAGCTCCATTTCTTGTTTTGGAGATGTATCCATCAAGCAAATAAAATCTTGTAACTTTCTTCCGCATCGTGACACGAAGAAGACGGGTCCATTGGAAGGTAATGACGGCCCTTCTCTACCACATAAGTTGTTTAGGACCGAGCTTGGATGCGGATTGACAACACGACTATTCCTTCCGCGACTCCTCGACGAGCCTTCGGATTCCGTCGATCTCTACACTTGTTCTTGCTTTCTTGTTGTATTTGTGTGTTAAAACTTCATTTCTAGATGTTGTTGCTCTTTAGTTATATGCTTTATTAGATTCGTGTTTATTTGATTCTGTATTGCTTTACTTCTTTAGTTGCTTAAGAAGTGCCTTTATTTCCATCCGCCACTACAGCCAGTCTTGCCGCACTAGCAATTTCTAGTGGCGTGCGTAGAGAAGAGTTGCTCATGAACCTCATTCCGCCATTCTCACCACCTCATCTGCACGCCTACTCGTCCAACCACAGAGCTATTCATTGCATAGCGGCCTGTGTAGTCTTCCATCCCACCAGGCGAAGCATCGCATAGCGGAGTTGTATATAGTAGTTTTAGTGTTTTACTTTCTTTCCCGCAAAATTCAACCCCCCCCCCGTCGTAGACCCTTGGACTTCATCTAAGTCCTCCTAAAATTTAACTCCACCTTGTGTTCCCTCGAGTTTGATATTGGGAAAATTTGCCCATTTTTTACTTGTGCAACTGGTACACTTTGTCCAACGCATCAGTAGCATTCTTTGAAACACTCCTGACCTAGAGTTGGCATGGATTTTATTAACATGCACTGTAGTCTCTCTTATGATGTTTTGGAAGAGATAATCAGGTTATGTCTCTGCAACTCAACATAAATAGGGTAATTCCTCTAGTTCGAGTATTTTTGTCTCTTCAGCTCTACTTCAGCACATAGCTAACATCTCCTTATACCTTTTCCGTGCGGCTCTTTATATTAGAACTATGCCACTCTCCTTATCCAATCTATCTAATGTCTTTCACCCATTTTTTCATTTATTGGTCTTCACTCCAGTCACTGTTCTGTTGAACTCTCAGTGTATGTTCCCTAGGTAGCAGGAAAGAATCTACAGCCTAAGACCTACAGAGAACCCTTCTACTTTT